>JAJGRX010000435.1:0-1275784 GCA_025461125.1 Carex kokanica
TGCTCTTTTTCTCTCTCCCTCCCTCCAAAAGGTATGTCTCTTTCTCTCTCTTGCGATGCTTTTACTCTGTCTTAGTTACGTATCCAGACATCCTGTCAACAGTTTAAAGTCGCTTGTACTTCGTTTTTTATATGTGCCCGTTTGATTTATTAAATAAAAATGATTGCTTCAAATTGATAGGTTTTTATCTTTGCCCTTTGATATGATTTGTTTCATCGCTATTGCTTCAGCGATGAAGCTTTCATTAATTTAAGGTAGTGTTTCATCAAACAAAGGATTGTAGCCCTACAGGTGGGAAAAAAATAAGTCATGTTTCTTATTCCGGTAAATTTATATCCGATTTCAGGATCTTAATTATTGCCATGGAAAAATTTATGAATTATCCTAATCAGATTACCTAACTTTTATGCTAATTAATATCTTCTCTTTAGAGTTTAGGTTATTTGGGAATAAATTGCTGGTGTAGAGGGATTCAAAAAATTTAAACTATAGGAAGATAGTAATAATGCATCCCCTCATTGTTTTCCATATTTTTTTTATTAATTTTGTTAAAATTCTTTCAGGATCAAGATATTTGCTAGTCTACTTCAATGGCATTAAGTTACTTCTCAAACAGGGATCCATCACCGGGTTCATGTGATCCACGCTTAGCTTTAACAGATTCTCTAATAGGCATCATATCCGACCCACTTGAGGCCCCCGAATTCGACATTGCTTCTCTCTTAAACCTGCAACCAACAACCGATCAATATGCAGAGCCCAAGCCCGCACAAGTACCGACTCTCAACTCCTCCCCCTTAACAACCCCTTGCATCCACTCTCTGCACCAAGATTTGTATGACACAAATGCCCAAAATTCCTGCCATGCAAATGCCGAATTTGTCCCCAGCCCTTTCCTGAAGTTCCAACAGACTTGCAACGATGACTTCAGTACTGCTTGCTTGACCAACCAAGTAAATTTCCGGCACGAAAACACTGGTTTGCCAGTCAGGCCCTGTACTGGTACAGTGCAGGGGATGGTGGTACCGGCATTCAAGTGCACATCAGAGCAGAGTGTAGCAGCGAGAGTTAGGAGAAAGAAGATAAGTGAAAAGACCCAAGAATTGGCAAAGCTGATTCGGGTGGGACCCGCATGAACACAGCTGAGATGCTTCTGGCCTCTTTTAAGTGTATCAAGTTTTTGCAAGCGCAGGTCGGGATCCTTGCTATGATGCATTTGAAGGAGGTAGTTCTGTTAATTTTTATATTGTTTATTTTACTTTTGAGTGGGCCTTCAGTACACAAAAAAAAATATAATCAGTCATTATTGATTTGATCGGATGGCTATTATTTATCAGCAAATTTTCTGATAGGGACACTATTGTAATTATAAATCTAACATTATTTCCAGAGAGAACCATAATTAGCTAAATATGAAACATTTCTATCTCACATTCTATTTATAATATTTGTCTTTAGTTTATTGAATGGTCAAAAACAATTTTTAATTTTTTGCACTAGATTACTCTTCTTGCAAAGGTTGACACGAAACTCGGTATTTGGCATGATACCAGAGTTTATATGGTACCAAAGTACCTGGAAGTCTTTTTGGGGCTATTCTCCAAATGGAACTTACTGTTGGATGCTCCAGCAAAAGACAATGAAGCTAACAAAATACAATTAATTTAAATAAAAGGGATCCGGGGGCATTGTTGGGATTTTAAAAAATTCTCTTATTATCTTAAATTAGGCAAGGGAGGTTCCGTTAATGGTCGAAGAGTATATGCGTGTGTTGCTTAGTTCAACCAATGTGCAAGAGCACTTGTCTGCCCAGGGGAGTGTCTGGTACCAAAAATACTGGCCATGAATTTGACCAAGGAGATGAAGTCCAATGTTGTGGTGTCTAGAGATCTCAGTCGCTTTCTCGAATCGATCATAGATCGGATTTGGTTTTGTTTTGATAATGTTTGGTTGTATTTTGTTTGGTTATGTTGTAGTCTGTCAAAAGATAGTTGGTGATGTTGTAGTTAGTAAATTCTTTTGCTAACAAGAGTCTTACTCTGTTGATTGTTTTATGTCAGTCAATCAGAGTAAATTATCTCATCTTGTATCAATTTAACTAGTGTAATTTATTAGCTTCCACTAATTTATTAGCTTAAAAAATGTCAAGTAGGTCTCTTGTCAGTTATCTACTTATCTATTATTTTAGAGTCCAGATGGTATGACATCAGTGCCTATACACACACACACTCATTTCATGTTCTTCTTGTATTTCAAAATTTCACGAAATCCTACTCCTATTTCGATATTTTATTTTATTTTTTTCTATTATTAAAAAAATCGGATATCATCATTTTCTATTTTATCATTATTTTTCAAGTACAAACTTCATATTCAAATAGGAGAGATTTGACTATGAAGTTTCTACTCCCTCATTACTTGACCATTCCTTGCTACTTGTTTCCTAATATTAATCTGAACAGAAATTAGGACGGCAGTAAGACCGTCAAAAGTGCATGAATAAAATCGGCGATTGAAATAGGCAGCAAGAGGTAGGCATGTAGCAAAATTAAAACATGCATCTAACCGAGCTAAATAAAAATGTCGAGATAGGAGTAGGTCTTAAAGCAGACACGTACAGATTTTAATGCAGAGCGCACACATCTTAATATTAATTGGATGGTGATTAAACCCATCAAACCAGAGTAGGTCCGATGAACATCGGACCTACTCTGAATTCAAAATGTCACCTTTTAACTATATATATAGAACTTCCTGTCGTAATTTAACTTACAAAACCTTGATTTTTAACTTCCAAGCAACCATAAATTCTCACAAGTCTAAGAAATTACAAATGTAAGTACAGCCAAACAATGGAGACCAAAAAAACAAAAAAACAAAAAAAACAAAACGACCATAGTGAAGTATAGATAAATGTACACCACTAAGCTCACTACATACAGCATTTGGGACAACATATTTCAATTTACTTAAAAACCATCAAGTCGACATCTTCTGTAAAATCCCCGAAAAATTAGGCAGCTTATCCACATGCTTGAGCGCTCGCTCCGCAATCTGCCTGGTCCTATAATCACCATTCCTAAATGCCTCAACAATGAGCAGTCCCACATTCTGATCACCCGAAATATCATATGCTATATCCTCACGTCTCAGTATCCTCTCGACAGCCCACACAGCACGTTGCCTCAATACCTCAGTTCGGGTTTCGCACAAAACGTCAAGTATTGGCCTAATCCCCTCAGCTTCACACAAAACAATTCACCCTCTTCTTCGATATCCACTCCATCTTCTAGTAAAGTGCATATTGCGGCCAAAGAAGCCTCCACTACTTGTTCTTTTGTGTGGTCCAACAATGAAACTAATTTCTCAACTGCTTTGCCATCTAGTAGGCAGAAGGTGTCTCTGATGGAGCAAAATCCATGGTGGACCCTACATATGCCGGCTGTATACTGTGTTGTGTTTGCCGAGGCAGAACCCGCAGAACGTGGCTGGGGTGGTGTCTGGAATTCGAGTCAAATGCTTTGATTTCTGTGCGAGATTCTCTAGAGCTGCAGCCGAGACAGCCTGAACTGTGTCAACCCCACTCATCTGTATTAATCAGTGAAACAATGCTGCCAAATTATGCTCCTGTGCAAGGACAATGAAGCTATTCTCATCCAACAATGTAAGTTACCCTGTACAGAATCCTAACCAGCCCTTCAAGAAACGGGGTGGGCACTGGCAAACGGCCCCCACGGATTTCGCCCCTGGACGGATTCGTTTGACCTTGGAGATGATTATCATAAAGGCATTTTCTTCTAGAAGACGACGAGTAAGAACAGAATCTCTCTCAGGAAGGTCAGCCTAGTAGCACCAGCTGCCGCTGCCTGTTCATCGGAGATCCCATTGTTTTCAGCCATGACGCCGACGAGAGCTGCTTAGTTGGCTGCCATCCTGCTCTGAAGGAGTCTGCCAGATCTTGACGCCATGTGGGGAGATATATTGTTGAGAAGTTTAATCGCTGCCATTCGAACTTCCCGTTGAGGGGCTTCAATAAACTGGATCAGACTGCTGGTGGCCCCAGAGCTCTTAATGGCTTGCAACTATGTTTGAGACGGTGGATGAACTGCTTGTAAGCCCCACAAGCACCTGTAACATATTATATCCAAATCTGAAGTTATTAATTTAGGAGCCATACATAGCCAGAATGAAGTTGCAGTGTTTAAGTCCTAAGACAGGAACCTGAGCTTAAGAGCATTTCTTCCCAGATATTAGCCCCAATATTGTCACAAAGATCAAGGAAATTCCTTATACTATTACACCTGAACTAGAATGGTAAGTTGGTAACATAGTCCCATTTTTAATCAAGGAAAAGGCAAATACAAATAATAGAAAACACACAAATATCTGATACATCCAATTTTTGAAAGAGCCATCATTGCTGTTTGTGACCCCTGTAATGATATCAAGTCCTTGGCAAGGCTCTTCTCAAGAAATATGATAAAGAACATATTGGTGAATACATAGTAAAAAATAGATCCCTACCCAACAACAACTAAGCAACCAAACTTTTGGGGGGCTACACCACACAACGTTGTTCTCCTATCTTACTAAGCTAGTGGACCATTTGGTCATTTAACTAATTAAGGTACCTGGAGAAGCTTGCACTCAATTGCAGGCCCGGTGTTGCTAATCAGATGCAAAAGATTATGCACAATATCCTCAGAGACCAGCGTCTGTCGGTTGTGATCAAGTGGGATAGACTCAAAATTGACCCCACATGCAACCAAGTTTGCAAGGATAGTTGCTGAGACCTCTTTAAGCCGCATGGGAAGCTGATTGGAACCCACCATGAAAAGATCCTTCACTAGTGGCGGTAGGATGCCAGCTTCAATCAGAATCTTGGCACTTGTTTCATAAGAGGAGATCTGATTAAGCGCCTTGAGGGCAGCCTCTCTTGCCTGCTTGTTGCCACTTCGCATCACATTCACCAGTGCTGAGCCTGCTGTCTCAGCCACAAATACCTTTACATCATTGCTCAAGACTAGTTTCACCGAGATATGCAGCCACAGTAGAGTTGTGTGTCGGTTGAACCTGGAATTGTATGGAATATTGGATAGAAAACTATAAATATTACCACAAACATTCTTAGAACCAACTACCAAGGAATATCAGTCACTTCCTGTATCAGTTCATTACAAACTAGCGCATATCTTGGTGTGTTGTCAGTTTAATTTATTATGCTGTTAGGCAGAACTTTATCCAACCTCCAACTATACTACTAGAATTTCTAGTCTAGAAATGCCACCACTTCTGCCAAAAGCCTCAAAAGGAGCAAATAAAAGAGAAAATTTATATATCTACCCATCAGGAACTTCATGATTAGATATTACCATCAAAATTTTCAAATTAATTAATTCCCCATTCTAAACTCACTTATTTTATTAATATCCCCATTTTTATACTTTAAAGCAATTAAAAACATTACAGTTTTTACCATTACCTCCCAGTATTTACTTTACTCAATATCTTCTTGTTATGGAGACGACAGCTCTAGATATGTTGGCCAAGGGCTATTGGACTTTGTATTCTACCAATCAGGTTAATTTTAACCAGTACTAATAAGCAATTGCTGTGAAGATGCAGAATATTACAAAGACCAGACAGTCTGAGAAAGTGTTGCTTCTACTGGACTTGGCGAATCACAAAAGATCTCAAAGTGCAAAGATTTAGTATGAAATCAAAGTTTTACAACTATGTTCTCATGATCTTCACAGCCTTTGTGTAGCTGAACCACAATCTTTCTGGTTATGATGGATTATTTTAACTGTGAATCAAAATGGACAGTCAAGTCTCGCACCTTTTGAGGTCAGTTGCCTATTATTTTTTTTTACTGAATTACAATTATTTACTTTTTGTAGGGCAACTTTTATTTTCTTTATCTTTTTATTGTGATGATACGCATTAGGGGTGATCCTATTTGCTAGTTTTTTGTGTCCAGATACTAATCTCGGATGTTTGTTAATGAATTTGTTGAGCTGAATCCTGAGGCTGTACCAGCAAGTCCATACTCAATAATGTGCTCATTATTTTGATTACTTTTGATACATTTCTGTTTCTCTAGTGCACAAAATATAAAACCAACCTGAAACTTCATTTAACTGGTATCATAACTGTATCATACCAGGCTGACCAGACTTAATAATGTGGTTCTCAGATCTCCGTATTAATTGATTGCAACTTTTGTATAATATATGTTTCCAAAGAGAGCTCTCTCATCTGATTTCACCATTCACCTTTCCTAGGTTCGGACCCTCTCATCGAAGCTGCTGCATGGAGTTGTGATGCTTGTCATGCTTGTAACAGTAACAAAGATATACATACAGGATTTTAGGTGGTGCATTCGGTTTGTGATGATCTATGCTTTAATGGAGAAATTACAGTATTCAGTTTTGTTTTCGCCATCTGGCACTACCTTTCACCTTTAGTACAACACTTTCTCAGACTCTCCTGATCTTTGTACTATTTTGCATCTTCACAGCAAATGCTTATTAGCACTTCATACCCATCAAGTTGATATAACAAGAAAACAGTGGGTGAAGGAACATAATGGGAAGGTAAGGCAGAACAGTCATTTTATTTTTTATAATATAATCTGTAGAGTGAGTCTATGCTACTATGCATAACACGGATTAGTCCGTACTACGGAGCCATATTTTCATTTTGAAAATCCTAATGGTCGATCCAAACCGTTCAACGTGATCCCCACATGAATATGTACTTGCAGACTAAAGTTTATATTTTACTATATTTTAAGATAGGTAGAAAATCACTTGATCTGAAAATTCTGGACCATCCAAAAACAGTGATTTTCTACCTATCTAAAAAAATAGTAAAAAATTCTAAAAAATAAAAAATTTAGCCCACAAGTATATTCTCATATGGAAATCATGTCAAAAGGTTCGGATCGACCGTTTAAGATTTTAGAAAACGAAAATATTGATCCGTAGTACGGACGATCCGTGCTATGCATAGTACCATAGACTCACTCTAAAATCTGTATTTATAATTAATCAAATCAAGAAATGGGGGTATAAATCAAATAAGTGAGTTTAGACGGGGGAAAAGCTAATTTGAAATTTGATATGTAATATCTAATCATGAAGTTCTAATGGGTATATATATATTTTTTTTTCAAATAAAAAATAATGGGTAGATATATCTACCCAAAAAGGTATTGGATCCACCATAGCTGATACAAATTAATACTACCGACAATACATTTTCTCAGGAAATTTAAGCTGTACCTTGGAGGAGCAGTGTAAGAAGGGGCCGGAGTCGTCCATTCTCAGCCATTTGCCTAACATTTTTTTCATACCTTTCCAAATTCTCAAGTGTCTTCTCTGCTCTTTCAATAGTCAACACATTCTCAGATTTGCTGCTCGACATCCCGACAAGGATGAGAATGGCTCCAGTTACATCCCCAATCTTCTCACAAAGAGATGGCATTCTTTGAGAGCTCGTATAACAAGGAAAACTTGCTTCTCCCTCTCTTGGGAGTGCTCATGCGACAGGAACTTCACTATCGTGCGGATGGTGTCCCCTACTGCTACATTTTCCTGAAGCAACAATGGTTCTAGTAAAGATTAAACTATCACGGTAGCTAATACACTTACTTTAAAAATATACAAAGGAGTTGTGTATACTAAATACAAGTCATGATCAGCAGTAATGTACCAACTACCAACATGGGACAGTACATGCATCTAAAATTTACTTTGCTTGATTTGATTTTTAGTGTGTTGCAAGACTTATTTGTTTATTGCAGTTTGGATTGGACTTTAGGGGCTACATGTTACCACGCGTTTGAGGCCACACATTTGAGTCTCACATAGGGTCAAACTATTTTGGGCATCTATAGGAAGGGCCGAATACAGATCTCTGATCAAAATTGTTAGAAGGAAGAACTTGATAAGGCCAGGCTCAACGCAGAATACAAATCAAAGTTGAGCACCGAGTAAGGCTAGAAAAAACAAACAATAAAGTGGACCTGTAGATGGGTGACCTCTCTTTCTATCTGTGCTTTCTTCCCCAGATCTGACACCAAGTGTTGCAAATAATAACTGGTTCACTGTCTTATCTATAAACTCAAAACCGCACCCCCAGAGAATGAAAAGTTCAAGCCACAAAAAAGGGGGAAAGAAGAAGAAACCTTGTTATCATCATCTTCTCGGCAAGAATCCGAAGCGTCTCCAATGCTTTCAACCGCACTCTTCGACTAGTGCTCTTCAACATGCAGCAACCAAAGGAATCAGCTCCCCTCTCCTTACAAAACTCTTCTGGGCCCGGTTCATAAGACATAGCTCTGTCACATAACCCAATGCTTGCAAAACCTCAGTCTCAGAGTTCCCAATACTAAGCGACCCTCCTCGCCAATCTAACCTTGCAGCCACATTTCCTCTGTGTCCATTCTTCAATTGTATTCCGCAGAGCATACTGGGGTTCAATTCGGTGCTGCTTAGCACTTTCCCCTGTGACAGGACATGTAGGGGGTTTTCCCATTTACAGTACATTCCCTAACAATTTCTCAATCGCCTCGCACTCAAAGGTCTGACCAGTCTCTAGGGTAACTGGGTTGTGCATGATTTTTTCTTGTGAGTGGACATAGAAATGCCTCATATAATGGCTCAATGTGAATTGTTTCATGGTACGAGTCAGTAGAGTGGGTCGAAGAGTCGTTTAATCCATCAGCTGGTTCAGCCATATGTCTTTGGTTAACCCTATTAAAAATTTTGGAGACTATGTGAGTAATTGTAAAAAAATAAAGAAAGAAGGCAAGAGCACTAATTAGGAGAGAACAAGAATTGCAGTTTCAGAATGAATGACTGGCCTTCTTTTTTGGGGATTGAAACATAAAATCAATTTCTCATTTTTCACATGCAGCATTTGCATAGAAAGAACAACACCTACTAGTTTTACTTTACTAGTACAATCATACCCTACCTGGAATATCAACCCAGCTATTACTTTTAAAGCAATAAACAACTTTTCAAGTGGTAGCAGATGCAAATATGGAAATTTAAAGGGCACGTGCATACAAGCAAAATCCTGAAAACAAGACTCAATTGCTAACAAACAATCATGATAGAATTCCTGTTTGAACTGATGAGTTTAATTCTCTAGTATAACTAAAAAAAGCCAAGGACCTGCTTCTCCTCTTACTATGCCTCCTGTTTCTTTCTTGAAAGATCAATTAAACCTAACTTCCTCGGCTAAACTAAGCTAAATAACAAGGGCATCCGGAGTACCCAATTGAAAATTGCACGAATTATCACCGAAATTCACAGAAGCAACAGAACAAAAATCTGATAATAATTCGCCTAAAAGACCGTACAAGTATATGGATGGATGCCTCCTCTAGTGCTTATCAATTAATATCGAACCTGTATTATTAGATGTTCTGCCTCTCCCCTCGGAATCTATGGCGATATGTGGTCGCTTGATAGGTCCGAGAGACAAGTTCATGCTCTCCAGTCGAGACCTACCGGAGAGCGCCAACGAGAAAGGACTAGAGGAGAATGGGAAGGGGTGAGGTGGGAAGGGGTGAGGTAGGAAGTGGGAACGCGAAAGGAAGGGGGGTGGAAACAGTGTGGAAAAAAAGAGAGCATGTGTTTTGACTTGTCTAAAGACTTTCTACAGAGTCAGCTGGGAACAGCACAGCAGGGGCTGAGAACTGAGAATTGTGAACCAGCGGAAGAGTGTGCTGGCACCACAAATAGGAAAACAGGAAAAATAAATTATAATAGAATAGGGTTAAAATGTCTATTTATTCTCAAATTTTTATATTTATTTTTAAATTTAAATAGTCGATTTAACCTGTTTATTATAATTTTATATTAAAATATGTGCGTAGTCCAAATTTTATATCTTTTCAATTTTTTATTTTTTAAAATAGATACAAAATCATTGTTTTTAGATTGGTCTAAAAATAGTAGCTCATGAGTCGCTCGAACTAAGTTCGGTAACAAACTCGCTAACAACTCGTTCGTTAAAAACTCAAGTTGAGTAACTCGTTTAACTCACGAGTTGTGTTTGAGTTGGACTCAGCTCGCTCATTTCAATTCGGACTCAGTTGAGTTCAATACCTGCATCTCATATCTCAACTTTTTGAACAAATGAACAGTGTTTCAAGGGATGTCCTTTCTTACTAGTAAGCAAAAATAATTATGACATACGTGAATACTTATAAAAATTTATGTTAGGACTATTGTTTTTTGAACAAATGAACTTTCTTGAAAATAGATTATTACATAACAACAGTTCAACATCTTAAAATTTAAAGTGTTAAACTGCTAGTAGATAATTAGAATCACTGATCACGAGTTAATTTACGAGTCACGAGTCAACTCGAGTTATAAACGAGTTGAGTTCGAGTCAACGAGCCAGCTCAGTTCGGATCTCAACTCGAGTCAACTCAGCTGGCTACTTCTTCGAGTTGAATTGGAGCTACCCGAACTCGCGCTAACTTGGCTCGTTAGCAACCCTAAAATCATTAAACATATTCTAGCACCATATGACTTTAAAAAAAAAGGAGTAATCGTCTGATAAACTTTAGAAAACAATGCCTAACACCGTTAATTTAGATTTTGTTCATTAATGAATTAATTTTGACACTCGTACTTGAATACAAAAGGGCTTGCACGGGATTAGACACGACACAACCATACACCAAATCCTTGCAGGCGTCATACTGACGTGGTTAATTAATTTTAGAGCATCTGCATTGAACTTTTTTTTTTAATTTTCAAAAGCACGCATAATATTTCTATTCTAATTTTTGAAATGTAACCTAATTTAGAATATATAATTTTTTTTAAAGAAAACACTTTTAATTGTTTTTTATCACTAAAAAAATTAGAAAAAAAAGTTAATTACATGATTGTAGAGAATTAAATTTAATTTTTATTTAGTACTTGGTAACTATTTTTAATTTTTTCTTAATTTTAATTTTACTGGTGGTGCTATGGACTGCAGAGTAGGTATGATGAACATCATATCTACTTTAGATTTAATGGACTCTAAAACTTTCTGATCTTAGGTCTGCTAAACGAGTCGGGCCGACTCATGGACTTTGAGTTGGTTCTTGAATGAGTCAAATTGAGTTGAGTTCAATTTGAGTTTAGTCCAAACTCGAAATAATCCATCATTAACTTAACCGAGTCGAGCCGAGCGAATTTGCGAGCCGAATCTCTTTGTGCCGTCTCTCTCAGATCTCTATCTTTTCTACTCGCCTCTCTTTGCGCACCGTCTCCCTCCACAGATCGCTATGCCTTCATTATCGGACTCATACTAGATCAGAACAATAAAGCTCGAAATATTATCCACTATGCCACCGAGTCTTCTGTTCCCTTCATTTTCGAAGAATTTCTATGTACATTTCTTTATATCTTTATATCTTTAAATGTACCACGTAAAAAAAAAATTGATGTGCAGAGCCGTTGGTTGGCAGTTCATACCAGATTGAAGAGGAAAATGCTGTATTGGTTCAAGAAAAATTGCCATGTACAACAAATGCAATTCAACTACTCTTTATTAACGAGCCGAGTTTGGGCCGAGCTTAGAGGATCAAATGGACCGAGTCAAGCCGGACTTTTTCCTTCATATTTGATCTCATCCGAGTTGGACCTTTAATGAAGATTGATAGAGCCGGATCAAGTTTTGAATTTGATCCGGCCCATTAGCAGGCCTATCTGATATGCTTTAATATGTGTACGCACTCGCATTAATTTTTACGTCCATAGATCTTGAAGCACAGTCTTAAAGCCTATCAAACCTAAAAATAGGTCAAATGCTTCGGAGTAGTGCTATGAGGTGCTGTGAAGCTAAGCCTGCTAATGGGCCAGATCAAACCCAAAACTCGGTCCGGCTCTATCAACCTTCATTAAAGGTCCAACTCGGACTCGGATCAAATATGAAGGAAAAAGTCCGGCTCAACTCGGTCCATTTGATCCTCTTGGCCCGGCCTGAACTCGACTCGGCCCGAACTCGGCTCGTTAATAAAGAGTAGCTGAATTGCATTTGTACATGGCAATTTTTCCATAATAAATCTGGTTTGGATCGAGTACGCCTTTTTTGGTGCTCAAATTCGATCTCCACATAAGTATTCCTGTGATTCCAGCTGCTACATAAAAAGATGCAAATAAGAAGTCATTTGTGATGTTAGATGGACTTCACCTCTGTACTGATGATAAATTTAAACAATAACAAAAGTTTTAGCTGAAATTCTTCGAAAATGAAGGGAACAGAAGACTCGGTGGCAACAGTGGATAATATTTCGAGCTGGATATGAAGAAGTCTTCGTAAAAGGAGTCAAATAATGAAGGCACAACGATCTGGTGAGATAGTGATTTGAGGAGGGAGACGGTGCGCAAAGAGATTTGACTCGCAAACTCGGCTCAGCTCAGCTCGATTAGGTTAGTGATTAATTATTTCAAGTTCGGACCGAGTTTGGACTAAACTCAAATTCTCATTCAAGAGTCCGACTCAAAACCCATGAGTCGGCCCGACTCGAGTAGTGCTATGAGGTTCTGTGGAGCACGGCTCGACGCCACGGATCAGCCCACTAATTACTTAAATAATATAGTACAGAATATTTAGATAGAGATACTAATTAGGCCTCGTTTAAGATCGGACTTCTATGTAAATACGGGCTGATCAATACAGGGCCTATTTCAGGGATCCATTTCTTTGAGCAGAGGTGGTCGCAGAAAAGGGATACCGGCTACAGCGGTACAGCCATTGTTTCCCAGTTTCGGCATTATTTTGTTAGCAAGTATAAACCCTAAACCTCATTTCTCAGACATTAATCAGCAAACAACAACCCTGCCCCGACCAATGGCTCCCTTCTCCGACTACCTTGCTGGCGGCGTGAACGACCTCCGGTTGAAACCGAGGATTCTCCGCTCGCTAACAAGGGATTTGGACGATACTGGAGACAGGAGGAGCCGCCTTTCGACGGAGAGGAGCTCGCGAACATGTTGGAGAAGGTTCAGCTCCATGGACTTCTATCTGAGGTGTTGCCTGAGGGTTATGCTGGAAAGGATGAGGCTAAGCTAAGGGAAGAGTGGCGCTCGGTTGTGGATGCCTGGGTTGAGCGCCTGCTGTTACTTGTTTCTGACAAAATGGTAGTTAGTTCTGAAGGATTTTTTTTTTGGTTTGGAATTGAATAAGCTGTTTGTGCGTGAAAAATTGGAAGTATTTGGTGATTCACTGATTTGTAATTGCTGATTGAATTTTTTTTAATCCGAGTTAGATCAGTTTAAGTCTCTGTTCTAATGTTTGCATAATTAAAGAAAACTAAATGTTACAGAATTTGTTTAGTTTGCACTTATAATAATCAGATACTTTTATTTTCTTTATTTGCCAGATAGAAATCAAGTATTAGACAGCTTGGTCATAGTAGTGATATTTCTGGTGGTGTTACGTATCAACATTAACCGGGTTCCTTTTTTACTCTAAAATGGTTTTAGCCACAAAAATGCGGGCTGGTACATGTTTGCTGGGTGTTACCATTGAAGAGTGCACCTCAGAACGTCTCATTGCATCCTACTCCATCTGGTTTGAGAAGCTATTGCAAAACATTCAGGTCATTTTTCCCTCTCTAGTTGATGTCCTTGTTCTATAAAGATAAATTAAATTTTTGTTCGATCAATCCAGTGCTGATTGTATAACAGGCGTCATCTAACAACCGTTTCATTTATGAAGCTTCTTATGCTTGCTTGTCAGATCTATTTACAAGGCGAGTGTTAAATTAACTAGTTCTATATCTTTCAGTTAAAGCCTTGATACAGCCATAATGCCTCTCAACTGAATGCGTTTTGTCACATTGCTTAATAGATTGTCTAGTTTTCCTAACGTAAAGAAAGAATCCACGAGTTTTTCTGGAAGATTAGTTCAACCAATTCTTCAATTACTGGATGATGATGGTTCTTTTATGGTATATTTCTAAGTTCTTTTGCATTCTCTGTTTATTTCAAAGACCGTTTACGTCTCTGTAGTTTTCTTAAGTAGTGGTTTTGATGTTTGTAGGAAGCAGCAATTGATTTGTTATGCACGCTTATCAAGTTTTATCCATCAGCCATATACAGATGTTATGATAAGGTAAGGTTACAGCCACTGTTTCCTGATTTCTATAGTGTACTGATTATGTAAGATTATGATACAGTGCCTGTAGCCCTGTGGTATGGGTTGTTACAATTTCTTAATTTCTTGTACCTTTTGAGTTAACTTCTCACTATTAATGCCTAAATTTCATTCGTTTTTATTTCTTATTTCAACAGGTTGAGTCTGCTCTTGCCATCAAAAATTATGTCAGGGAATTCCAATATGGAAGTATTAAAGGTAATTGTTTTTGTTGCTTATGCCTCCTGTTGTCCTTTTTGATGTTCCACTTTTTGTTCTTTGGTAAAGGAAGGGCTACCGATTCGAAGTTTAAATCCGCTTAATGCAATATATTTTTTTTCTATAAGTACATTCAATTGAATATTTTCTCTCTACGAGCATTGTTACCAAACTACTACCAGAATAGTTTTAAGAGACCACATAACAGCACTTAACGTACATACAAGGGATAAGGCAGATGAAGTTTTTCCATGCCTTTTTTATGTAATTTGCTGAGTTATGCAACTTTGTAGAAAATTTCTGGTGCTTTGGCGTTGTTACCGCATGCGAAAGGGGACAGTGGGAGTTGGTCTGTAATTATGCAAAAGCTAATGATCAGTATAAACTTGCTTTTGAATGATGTTTTCGAGGGCTTAGAAGAAGGTATTTGTTGTTTAATTTCAGGGTCTTGTATGTAAATGGTTTTGTTGCCATCTATGTTGACTGGCCAAGAGCAGAAATTGGTAGGGTAATGATACCAAATGCCTAAATTACAACACCATTCTGGTTGCTGTTTTCATTTTCAGTATTTAGGCCTTTATTATCAGTGATTAGGGAGAACCTGCAATTATTGTCGGCTAACATGAAGATTAAAATTAGTTACCATATTTTATTTACTTTGACAGAAGGTAAAGGATCAGAAATCATGAAGTTGTTGGTTCCAGCTGGAATGGGTGCCCCACCTCTCTGGGATCAGAAAAACAAGCCAGAGGGCAGCACACATGCAACAAGAAGACTCCGGGAATCAATTTCACCCCTACTTTACTCTCTTACTTATTCGTGCTGCATCATGCTTACTAATCCCTATCCTGTTCAGGTACAAACTTGAGTCTTCTTAACTCATTATATGGAGAATGTTTTGTGTCCTTTTAAGATGGTGAAAATTATCATTGATACCCTTACAAAAAATTAGATATATCCTTTTTATCAATGATGGGTAAGATGTCTCTGTATCATCTTCTGATTTTTTCAAAGCATGATCCATTATTCTTGATATGTCTGCTTCCCTTTGTCCTTCCCAGGAGAAAAGGTAAAGGATGAAGGGGATTAGCTAGGCTATCTTTTAAATAACATACACAAATGGGAATATTTTGTGATAATTTGGTGTTTATAAGGGCTTCAATGATTTGAAGGTATGCATGTGGAAGAGCCTCTATGTAATGACTAATATATCTTAATTTTAACATGAATTTTTTAAGGTCACTATACCTGTACGGCCATTGTTAACCTTGATTGGTAGAGTGCTAAATGTAGATGGTACTTTGGTGAGTAAAACAGTTTTGCCTTCTACTACCTCTTTGTATCAAGAGCTTCTCTGCTCTGAGCTTCCTACATTTCATTTGTACATCTTGGATCTCTTGATTGCCACCATCAAAGGATTAAAGAGGTATTGTTATCTTCTTTTATTTCTTTCAATTTGTTTCCTGTAAATGCACAAAAATGTATTCATACTTACCAAGTAACACTATTGTGGCAGCCAACTTTTACCACATGCAGCTAGTGTAGTGCAACATGTAACAGATTTACTTCAGGAGAGCTACTCTTCCTTCTATAAGAGCAAAAGTCTATTATACCCTTGAATATTTACTCGCATTCAATGGGTGCTGGTGCGTTATTACCTGAATGATTTCCTTCGCATCTCTATTGCAGTATTGCTACATAAGCTCATTTTTTGTATATGGCTCATTAATGGGTTTGTTTTTGTAGGGTGATGACACTATACCTTGCCGAACATGTGATCGGCAATGCTTCTATTGATCTGGATGAAGTTCATGAAAATATTTGCTATCAAAGTTAGGTAATGAAGCATCATTGAAAGGTAGCCCGAAAAAAGAGGAAGCGGGGACGTTCATCTTCACCAATCAAAATGTGGTTGAGGAAGAAACAAAAGTCTGTTATTGCTGGGAAGAAATCAGCGCCACTTTCTGTCAAGATAGCTGCGCTTAGAGCAATGGAAACTCTCTATCTGTGGTAATTTCCAAATTTCACCTCAAAATGTGTAGAAACTTATTGGGAAAATTTCCAAGTGTTCTCTAGTAGAGTGACAAATATAATAAAATAGTGTACCAGGGTAAAATACGGACCACAAATTTAATTTCATTAATAATTCATAAAAGTAAAGAATGTGAAATTGTGAAAAGTTGATGTTACAACACTGATACCAAGACATGAGTATTTCGGTGTTATTATGCCAGAATATATCATCTTATCCCAAAATTCTCCAAACATCTACTTAACCTTCTTATATATATATATATATATGAGGGCTCAAATGCCCCATTACTTCATGCTCCAATCGTACCCCAACACTACATAATTTCACCTTTTCCTTACATTCTGGTAGGGTGGTTCTCTAAAAGCGAAACATGGAGGCTGGAAGCAGACCGCCTTCTAATAAATCTGGCGACAAAATCACTCGACACATTTACTGGCAAAGCAGGAAAATATTTATGCATAGGGGAATCGCCTACATTGCAAGAGGAGTATTGTCTTGTGGCATTACAAGCATTATTATCTTCTCTTCTTTCACCTTCTCATGTTAGACCCCCTTATTTATCACAAGGCCTTGAACTTTTTCAAAAGGGTACGGTCAATCTTTGCCATTTTTTTTTTTTTCTTTGTTTCTTGCATACGTAAATACTTGTAGGCAACCCCATTTTTTTTATTATGGTTTGTTAATTCTATGCTATGCCCTTCAAATTTTATTACAGAAAATTTCATCTGAGTTTACTGGCAAAGATTGTTAATTTCAGGATCAACTATTGTTGTTTTTTCCAATTTAAATTGAAGATGATTGGTATATTTTCAAGGTGTTTATGCAGATCAGCTCTGAAAGACCTAAGGTACTAACATTTCGTCTGTTTCTTTGTTTCTCCTTTTTTGACAGGAAAAACTAGAAAATAGGAACTGAAGTGGCTACATTTTGTGAGAAGGCACTTTTAGCATTGGAAGTTCTCATTCATCCTCGTGACATACCACTAGTGAATTACCCCTATTCCATTGCTGCCGTAGTAAAGCATGAATGAATTTGATGACGAAGAAATGCAACCCTGGATGGGTGGGGTGATGAGGATGATGATGGAGATACCCAACCCCAATCGATGGATGTAGATGCACATAAATCTCAAGGTGTAGAGCAAGAACGAAGAGAGGACAATAAAGAAGCTGCCACCTCATCTTTTTGTGCCTGAAAAAAAATGAATCTAGCAGTGTTTACCACCTGAGTTGGGTTTAGGTCATACTCAGGCAGCGGTTGATCAGCTGCCTTCCCAATACTTGCAAAATATAGGTAGTGATACAAAATATGCTGCTTCACAGGATACAGTCAAAGACACACAGGGTAAAAAGTCATATTATGATTTACTGGGGAATAATAGTTTGAAAGGTAAGGAATTGATGAACGATTCTGACTCTGATTCAGTACCTCCTGTTATGCTTGGTGAAACTGACACTGAGTCTGATTAAATGCTTTGTTCATTTATTTATTTCAAAACAAAAATTTTGACTTGCTGGTTCATGCAGTCGTCTGTAATCCGAGAATATGATTTCCCTTTTTCCTAAACGTTAAATTTTATTTTATTATTTCCCAAGTGTTATTTTTCCTTTTTTTGTAATTACGTGATTCTTCCAGGAGTGTTAACCCGTAAATGAAACTGATAGGGCTAACATCAAATGCACATCTGCAACTCGTTGACGTGGGTCAAATTGAAAAGAAAAACTAAGAAATAACTCATAAAACAGTTCGTGCTGCTCTCTGCCACACTACCCTCCTTTCTCGACTCTAATCGCCTCTGTTGGTAAAAGTTTCTCGATGCAATTTGTATTTTCTTAATAATTCCAGCTCTATGCAATCCGACTGATCATTTAAACCTATATGGAACATCCAACTAATTTAGTTAGGTATTATTCCATTTGCAATTATTAGCATGTAAACAATATACAACAAATACAATGTATTACTAAGCCGTATCAACAGGTACACAAGACTGGTGCAGGAGTTACATCCTGTTGTATATAAATGAAATTACATTCAAAAGACAAAAAAGAAACTAAAGAAACCAATGAAACTTGCAATTTACAAACAAAACTTTACTTGAGAAGATTCAGATCACAAAGAGCCTAAATCTACTTGTCGTATATATAAACAATAGACGAAGTATATCAAGTAAATTAAAAGTTAACATTAAATTTGTCGTGACAGAGTTCTATTAAAAAATTCTGCTACTTGCAAAAAAGGTAGCAATACTACAGAAAAATTTATGGTATGCGCAATCCTAAATCTACTAGTCGTATATACAAACAATAGATAAAGTTTATCAACAACATATTTGGACATCAAGTAAATTAAAACTTAAACATTAAATTTGTCGTGACAGAGTTCTATTAACAAATTCTGTTACTTGCAAAAAAGGTAGCAATACTACAGAAAAATTTATGGTAATAATACCAGTGTTCCAATTCCAATTAGATAACCGACATAGAAAAAAACCTAGTGGGCATACAATAATACAAGGTCTATATAGATACAACCCTTAAACAAATTGAATGAGAACTACTACTAAATCAAGACCACCACTGCAACAAGTAGATCAAGCCCGGCGTTTGCTGAGACGCCATGAGTTGGGCTCGTGGTACCTATCATACAATGGCTCAATCCTCTCCTGGCGCTTTCTCTTGCTCATTTTAGTTGGATCGGCCGACTTGAAGAACCTAGGTGCCAGCTCGACAAGCCACTTGGGGTCAATGACAGTGACCTCCCGCATGTACTCTTTTGTGGTCATCACAAGCTCATGGTATATGAGCCAGTCAGGCTGCCTCTGGAAAAGAGCACTGCTCGGGTGGATGTACACTGCCTGGTTCTCAACAATCGTTCGGTAACCTTCTTGCGGGTCCTTCCTAGCTGCGTGGAAGAAGAAACCGGCAGTGATTGCCTTTCGAATTTTGGTGAAATTCTTGCCAGCTGAAACCACATCTAACTTGTACCTGTAACAGTCAGCACAGCAGAAATACATTTGTCAGGTTCTAAAATGTACACAAACTTTTTGGGATCACCATAGGTAGAAGCCCCAGTGTACTCAAGACCATAAACAGAGGCACAAGAAAATATTTACAGAATATGAAATTTTACCGTTCTTAAACTATTTTTTAGCCTTTTACTAAAGAATATGAAATTTTAACATTCCCATTAACAAATAAAAAGGGTTGGACTAGTGAGTATTGACCTAATAATAAACACGAGAAGAGGATATGTACCTGTCCATAATAGTGAGTAATTGCTTTCTGACATCCTGGGCCCGCCTGAGCGATCTTGACTGTACAAAATTCTCAAAACACCAAGGGCCTGAGAAATTCTTCGCCTTCCACGCCTCATAAACTGCAAGTAAGGTCAAGTGGTCCCCTTCAGGTTGAAAGAACTTGGCTCGTTTCTGATCAGCCTGAGCCTGTTTCTCTCTTGGCCGGTAAAAGATATTACCGGTTGTAATCATGGCTATAATGGTCAATATTTCATCAGTGCAACCAAGATCCACACTTGCCAAAAGCATCTTTGAGAGAGGCGGTTCTAAAGGAAATTCAGCCATTTTTCGACCCAGTTTTGTCAAAAGCCCCTCTTCATCTAGTGCACCAAGGCTGTATAGCTGTTCCATGGCCGAGATTAGGGCTTGAGGTGAGGGCGGGTCCATGAAATCAAACGACAGAAGGTCATTTATGCCCATAGCCTTCATGGTTAGAGTTGTTAACCCCAGGTTGATTCGTTGGATTTCAGGTATAGTTGTAGGTGGCATCTCATTTCGGTATGCACTCTCTGTATATAGTCGGTAACATTTTCCGGGACCAGTACGGCCGGCACGACCTGCTCTTTGTTTGGCTGAGGCCTGTGAAATAGGTGTAATGACAAGCGAATCAAGCCCCTGTTTAGGGTTATATACATTGATTTTTGCAAAACCAGGGTCCACCACATAAAAGATGCCATCAATGGTCAAAGAGGCCTCAGCAATGTTGGTTGCCACCACCACTTTTCTCTTACCAGGTGGGGCCGGGTCAAAGATCCGTGACTGCATCTCACTTGGCAAAGCACTATAAACAGGTAAGATAATTAATTCTGGCACATTCTTTCCTAACCCTTTCATTCTCTCATAGAGACACTGACAAGCATGATCAATCTCCTCTTGACCTGTCAGAAAGACAAGTACATCCCCCTCTGGCTCAGTCAAATGAATCTGTAAACCGTAATTAAAGCCGCATCCAAGTAATCAGTCTCGGGTTGCTTTGTGTATAGTATCTCCACAGGGAAAGTTCGACCTGGTATCGTGAAAATATTACAATTAAAGAAGTAACCCGAAAACTTCTCTGCATCGAGCGTGGCAGAGGTGACAATCAACCTCAGATCCTTTCTACGCCTTATCAAATGCTTTAACAAGCCAATAATACATCAGTGTGTATAGTTCTCTCATGTGCTTCATCAAGCATAACAACTGAATACTTTGATAAATTTTCATCCACCAAAATTTCCCTCAGAAGCATACCATCAGTCATGTACTTGATAACAGTCTCCGGGCCTGTGCAATCCTCAAATCGAATCGCATAAACCGACCTCTTCCCCTAACCTGCATCCAAATTCTTCTGCCACACGCTTGGCCACAGACATGGCCGCCACACGACGAGGCTGTGTACACCCTATCATTCCATTAGTAGTATACCCAGCTTCGGCTAAATACTGGGTCACCTGTGTCGTTTTTCCTGAACCTGTTTCACCAATCACCACTAAGACCTGGTTATCATGCACTGCCTGAATTAGCTCCTTCTTCAGCTTATAAATAGGCAAACTCTGCCTCTGCTCCTGAATTGACAGTTTTGACCTTTGACCAAAAGTCAATGCCTTGCCATACGCATCCTTTTTTCCACTCGGGCATGTCATAGGCTGACAATCCGACACCTCGAAGTTCTTGTGCAAGATGTCTCTCTCCAGTTTCTGGCATTGGATCTTCCCAGGGTCTATTCAAATCTTTAGGTATTGAATCGAGCATAGTTCTCTGCTGCTGTTCCCTCACCTCTCTTCTCTCTTTAATCAGTGCAGACTGTAAAGCAGCTGCACGGCTTAAAGAACCTTCAGGATTCTTGAATATTTTAACGGGTGACACGTCAATTGAAAACCTGGTCTGACCTTGCAAAAAATTGGGTTCATCTTCATTCAACTCAATTTCTAGTTCCTCTTCTGCACCTTCTTCTTGGTACAATAGCCCGTCTCCTTCTTCATCAAACATGGGATTATCCCGCGCATCTAAAACACCTGCAGCCATTAATTGTTTTGCCTCCCATATCTCTGGTGAGCTTAAGCGCTTGAACGGCCGCCTAGAGTTGCTACCAGGCTCTTCTTCTTCTTTTATGGTTATGCCAGAAAGACCTTTTCTAGTTGTGGATGTGCCATTATTATTGCTCCCACTCATCGGGTTGGCATGTGTACCATCATTCTCTGAGCTTTTCTTCATGGGTAGCAAATCCTTGCCTGTTTTCTGATCTACATCTCGCATGGACAAACTGAGCTTCTGGCCAGAAATAGATATTACCTTCACAAAAAACCTCTTGGTCTCGTTTGACCAATTCTTTTGCATTTAAGACCCTCCGGGCCGCAATCTGAGAGATATGTACCAGTCCCTCCTTCCCACGCAAATCATTGAGCTGTACAAAGCAGCCTGAATCCATTACCCTTGTGACTCGCCCCCCGATAGACATTAAACAGCTCAGGCTCATCAGAGGTACTCTTTCTTCGACCCTTGTAATCCTCTCTTTCGTCTTCCACTTCTCTTTCTTCTTCCTTGGAGCGATTATCTCTAACTCTCCTGTGGCCTCTATCTCTATCTCTATCACTCCTGTAATCCTCTTCTTTCACTTCATCGTACTTGCTATCCCTTCGAGGTCGTCTATCTCTCCCTCTTTCTCTCTCTCTGTCCCTGTCTCTATCTCTGTCTGTATCCCATTCTCTGTCTCTCTCACGGCCACGATCTCTGTCCCGGTTCCTATCTCTGTCTCTTTCTCTGCCCCGATCCCTGCCACAATCTTTTCTCTCGGTCTTCTTCATGCGATTTCAGCTCTACATCCTGTTGAATCTCCATCTCTAGCTTTTTAACCCGATCCAGATCGTCTGGCCGTGACAACCCCGGGAATGAACCTTCTTTCAGCTTCGACTTGGAATCAGCCCCTCCTTTACCCTTAGAACTCTGGTCTGGCGGGAGAATAGCATGGATAATTGTAAGAAGAGTACGCACGAAGTAATCTGGCATATCGGCGCCATTCTCCTTCAGTTTCTTGTCAAATTCGGAGACTGAGGTGGAGGATCGACCGAGCTCGGTGATGAACTCCGCTAGAACCTTGTCGGCCACGCCTACATGGCTTTCGAGCTCGGAGCAGACCTTGGAAATGAGAGAGAGATATTCGAGCTTCTTCAATCCATCAGTTGCCCCCATAGGCTAGGGTTAGTGTTATGTTTACTGTAAAATCGAAGAAAAGAGAAGGGTTTATACTCTGATCGGAACCAAAATAAAAAAGAATTCGCTGACGAAGGGTATTCTAAAGGAGGGGGATAGAATACTCTAGCCGCCGAGTCGCCGACTCTATGAAAATATGAAATTACTATTAACTGTCACTAAGTTTCCGGGATTGAAATAAAACCCAGTTCGATTGAACCTGTAAGTTTCTCAAAATAAAACAGACAACTCAGGACTAGCTTACGGTTTTGGAACCCAACTGGATAATGCTACGGCCCACGAAGCCCGTGTTTAAATGGGCAGCATTTTTTTTTGTTCTTTCAAGGATAACACTTCCTCTTGCGCGTAGATGGAGATGGAACTCTTCCTAATATTTTACAGTTCAGTCCTCGTTGTGATGGGAAATACGTACCTAAACCTCACAAAACTAAAATCTTCATATAATTTGTAAATAAGAATACATTTCTTATTGAGTGAGGCTATGGTGCTATGCATAGCACCAATGGCTACTGTACTACGGCTCAATATGGTACTTTTTAAAATCCTAACGGTCGATTCGACCGTTCAATGTGATATCCATATGAATATGTACTTCCAAAACTAAATTTTATATTTTTTTGAATTTTTTTACTATTTTTTTAGATAGGTAGAAAAATCAGTGTTTTTTGAAAATTCTGGACCATCAAAATTCTACCTATCTGAAAAAATAGTAAAAAAATTTGAAAAAATATAAAATTTAGTTTGCAAGTACATATTCATATGGTTATCACATTGAACGGTCGGATCGACCGTTAGAATTTTAAAAAGTACCATATTGAGCCGTAGTACACTAGCCATCCGTGCTATGCATAGCACCATAGCCTCACTCTTTCTTATTAAAACCAGTCTGTCTAAAAGAGGGTGGAATGGGAGCCACCAATGCCAGTTTTGCATATGGGTTACCAAAAACTGACAAGGTTGCATATAATTAAGTAGAATCTTTGATTGTTGTATATATTTCTTAGTTGTATTGGATATTTTCCTTGTAGATTTTTCATACATATTTTGACTTTTAAAACAATAAAAAAGATTTTATGGATGCATAATAAATATATTCTTTCTAATTTTGCTTACTGGCTACAAAGTAAAAAATAGAAATGTTTAATTAAATAATTAAAATGATCTACTACAAGTAGAAATAGTATACGAATTTTTTTTTTATTAGAACGGAATTTAAGGAAACTAATATTAATTAGCGCACATTTTTTTAATCTATTTTTTAGCATACATAGGTTGCCAATAATTTAGCGCACATGGGTCGCCAATTTATATGGTATACAATGATCGCCAAATTACTTAGTCGAAATTTCTACTTTGCTCTCTAATATTTTCGCTACTCAAATAATGATAACGTCGCCACTTTAATCAGATGGCATGTCTAAGAAAAATGTATGAAAGTTCAAGGACTACAATGACAATCACATAGAAGTTTAAGGACCAAATGGAATATGTATAAAGTTTTATTACTTTAAGGACCGTTATAAAATTATTAAAAATAGAAAATTGGCAGAAAATTTTCCTCCAGAATTTATGGTGCCATGTAAAATAATTTCAATTTAAAATCATTCCTACTTAGTTCTTTTCTAATGAAATGAATTCATTTCTTTTTCTCCAAGAGTACCAGTACGGCATAAAAAATAGATTAGGACAACAAAACAACTATTTTCCTATAAAATAAGTGCCCAACGCTAGGAAAAAGAAAATCAATTCCGGTAAAACTATTTGTGTTAAGTTTCCTGCTGTCCTGGTAAATTTCTAGAAAAGCAGTTCCACCGGGGGTAAACAGATTAACAGAAGCATCTACCACTTACCAGGTTACCCATTTCGATTTTGGTCTACTTGCTCTCTCCGTCGCCCCCATTCGCATCGAGACAGTGGTACCAACCCCCTCCCGTCTCATCAACGGGATCGGCGCACCTCATATTCTCTCTTTTATCTCTTCAGATTCAGATCCAGAGACGAATCTATTCATTGACGTGATTTAACGAGATCTTTATCCAATATTTTTCCGTTTTTTCGAATAATTCGAGCATGGAGGCTTTCGAGAATTACTTCAAGAAAGCAGATTTGAATCAGGATGGGAAGATCAGCGGACCCGAGGCTGTTGCTTTTTTTCAAGGATCCGGTTTGCCCCAGCAAGTGCTTGCGCAGGTTACTACCTTTGGTTGTTTGTTTTCTGGTTCCGTATTTATTGATCTAATTGAACTTTGACTACTAATTAGGAGCTAAACTAAACTGAAATTAGAAATGGGCAGGGGGTTTAAAAGAAAGCAAGTGCTAGTTCTTACTTCTGATGGAACTGTTTTGGGCATTGGTCTTTTTGCTAACTTGAAAAGATCACTTCAAGTTTTTGCTTGTTGCTAGTGATTATGTATGCTTGTATAGTTTTCCTTTCGTTTAATCTGTATAATGTGGAGGAGAAAAGGTAAACTGACGTGGTACAAAATCAATATATATGTACTATTTCTAAGATCATTACTGGTGCTACATTGCATTCTTATATACAGATCTGGATGTATGCTGATCAGAACAAAACTGGCTTCCTTGGCCGCCCAGAATTTTTCAATGCCCTGAGACTGGTTACTGTGGCACAAAGTGGGCGCGCCTTAACGACTGAGATTGTAAAATCTGCTCTCTATGGCCCAGCAGCAGCTAAAATTCCTGCTCCACAGATGAAGTCTGTAGGGCCCACACCTGCGCCACAAGTAACCCCCAGCCCCTCTGCTATGCCTCAAGGTGCCAACCCTGCCATCCCACCTTCTAGTCACATGAGTGCATTAACCCCGACCCAGTACACGGGAGCACAGTCCCCACAAGTGACAGCTCCAAATTTGGGTCTGATGAGACCACCTCAGGCTACTCCAGTTCCTTCTCCATCGCCGCTTCAAGCACCAGGCGTCAATGCAGGATTGGCTGCTGTGCAGGGTTCTTCTCCATCCTCACTTCAGGCAGCAGGTTTCAGGCCAGGATTTGGTGCTCCTGTTCCGGCTTCTTCTGCATCCCCACTTCAAGGACTTGGTGTCTCCCAAGGATTGGGCCCACGTCCTCCAAGTCCTTCTCCCTCCCCACTTCAAGTGCTCGGTGCCACCCAAGGATTGGCTGGAGGAAGCACTGTGCCTGGCCCACGGCCTGTGACCTCAGGTACAATGGAACTATCAGTGGATTGGCTTGGTAACAAAACAGGGGGGGTTCAACCAAGGCCATCCACTCCATCAAATAGCAGTACAGATGTCTTCGGTCTATCATCACTTTCTAATACAATGGGCACAGCTCCAAGACCGCAAGTACAACCAACTACAGCCTCTTCTATCCCTCCAAAGCCGCAGGACCCATTTTTCTCTTCATTGACACAACCAATGCAACCGGCTCTGTCTCAAAATGGCCTCCCTTCGTCTACCTTGGGATTTGGGAACGACTCATTCCAGCAAAAGTCTAGTGCCTTGAGTGGAACCATGACTGCACGAAGTTCATCTCCTCAAATTAGTTTTTCTCAACTTGACCCTTTGAGGTCTACTCAGGTTGCAACCTCGGGTGGTACCAATAGTAACCAGGTTCAACAGACCCAGACACAAGCAAGTGCTGGTGCTGGTGCTGGAGTTTTTGGTTCGGGCTCAGGACAGCCACAATCCCAGTGGCCAAAAATGACTAAAGCTGATGTGAATAAGTACACTAAGGTGTTTCATGAAGTGGACAAGGACAGAGATGGGAGGATCACTGGCATGGAGGCTCGCAATTTGTTTCTTAGCTGGAAGCTCCCTAGAGGTGCACAGTTTCTTAGTGTACCATGCATTTTTCTGTAGCACTCTTGAATCCCATGCTGCAGCTTTCTTCTAAACAAAAACTATAGTTTATCAAATAACCGAGTATCATATGGTTTCTTAGTTTAGAGACACAACTAAATTTCAGATTTCAGAACTGATATAGTGAAGTCTGCTTCACTTTGTACTGTTGTATGGGCTTGCCAAACTTTGACTTTTGAAATAGTAGAGGCAAAAGTGTGCTCGAGACTCATTTGCACAGTTGGGCTTAAATTATAATTGCACAGTTGAGGATTAGTCAAGGGGCTTGGTTGTACTTAGTTTTAATTAACTGCAATATTTCAGTCGGCAGTACCTTGCCATGGTAGCATTCTTTGGGTGAGTTGGGACTATTACAAACAAAAACTGGCTGATCATTGAGCTTAGCAGGAAAAACTGAAATCTGTTACTTAGGGAGGGTTTTTCTACAAACCCTTTAAGCTTCACTAATAGATACTTAATTTGGCCAAAATGACATATTGATCATTCTGTTCTAATTTACCTTTTTGGTAATGGACAGAAATATTAAAGCAGGTGTGGGACTTGTCAGACCAGGATAGTGATGGTATGCTTAGTCTCAGAGAGTTTTGCATTGCACTTTATCTGATGGAGAGACACCGGCAAGGGTCTACTTTACCGAAATCACTCCCTGATTCTCTCAGATATGATGAAGCACTGCTCCAGGCCACTGGCTTACCTGCAGCAGCATATGCAGGCCCCACTTGGCAACAAAATCCCGGTAATCACTCTGCTCTTCTAACTTGTGAAAAAATAACCGATGATCTGAGGGAATATCACCTGTTAAATTGATCTTGCTGGTACTATGTATGGAATGTCCTAGTATCGTTTGCCAACAAATATTGCAATTTTGACATTTGACCTCTTTAAGTTGCGAATCTTAAACACCCCCACTAAATCAAGAGTCATTTTTCTTTGTACAGTTATATAACTTAAAAAGTTTTTCTTGTCTGATCAGCGATGGCAAATAGAGCTCCAGGAGCAGTTGTGGTCCCGGGTATGGGGACCATGAGGCCCCCAATTCCTGGGCACATGCATCCTCCTCATATGAAAGCAGGTCAAGGAAAGCTAAGCATGCCTGCTGTGGATAATAATCACACTGCTGTCAGTAGGGATGCACCAGATGCTCAGGATGCGGCGGCTGCTGATAGAAAGGTATGTTTTCTTTCACTGGCTATGTGATGACTATGATCCAAGAGTGCTATAGTACCTCTGCTATATGACAAAGCAACACCTTTTACCTATTACTTGTAATTACTTGCTGGTTGGAACATGTATAAGGATATTAAGCCTTGCTAAAGCAATTTAACAATAATTGTAGTATCCCAATTAAAAAATTAAACTACTGTTCTGAAAGCTTTGGACCTGTCCTGTAAGAATCTGGTATGGACATGATATTGGAGATCACATTCAAGTACCAGAGCAGCCTTTAGTAGTTGCTATATGGCCTTACTTGGTTTTCATCCTGGCAATTCAAATCCTTATATAAATACTATAATGTCTGTATGTTAACGTGACTTGCATTATCTTACTATTACAAATTTATCAGTTTCTTGAAGTGATAACATTTCCTACTATCCGTGACCTTTAACAGTCACATTAAAGGTTTCATTTGTGTTTGGTGCTTTGTCATGTTAAACGTTCTTAATGAAAAGTATCAACACTTTTGGTGCTAAATTTAGGCTGCAGAAAAGCTGATCCTTGATTCAAAAGAGAAGATAGAGTATTACCGTACTATGATGCAAGAGCTTGTAAGCACTCTTTTCACTTGCCTTTGTATATTATTTTTAAAATATAATTGCATATTTGATCTTAAATTGGAATTTTTTTGTTGGTTTCTTGCTTATGAATATAATTCTGGTTCTTTCATTTTTTGCTAAAGGTTCTTTACAAAAGTCGCTGCGACAACAGGCTTAATGAAATTACTGAAAGAGCATCATCAGACAAACGTGAGGTAATGTTATGGTTTCATTTGTCTCGTGGAATATAACTTTTAGTATATTGTTTTCGTAAATAAAAGAGCAGTGTCCCTGTCGGGTTATAAACTTTGTAACTAAATATGAGATTTGGATATCTTAATTTGAAGTTGGTTATTAAGAAAATTGCCTAGTAAGCACTTGGTTGGACTTTTAATTGATATAATAGCATTTTGACGACTTTTATGTTTTGATTGGGGCTTAAACAGCATTTTCCTAGCCAAATTAACAATCAAATCTAAACTTTTACCAATTTGCTTGGTCGTTGTTCTGGCCCATACTGAACCTGTAAGGTATTGCTCTCTGAGATCTTCAGTTTACCTGTTGTTGTTATAAATTCCGTTTGTTTTAAGATTCTTTCTAACCCGGCTTATGTATGTACCTAAGGTTGAATCACTAGCCAAGAAGTATGAAGAGAAATATAAGCAAGTAGGGGAGATAGCATCTAAGCTGGCTGTGGAGGAGGCTGCAATTCGCGATGTTCATGTTAGTTCATTTCTCTCTGAAACAAGTTGCTCTAGTAAAAGTGTTTATTGCCACTCCATTTCATCTTAGGTTTCACAATTATCTTAACAGGAAAGAAAAACTGAGCTGCAAAATGCAATTGCTAAAATGGAACAAGGTGGAAGTGCTGATGGATTGCTTCAGGTAAAACTCTGCTCTTTTGTATTTCGTACTGCTACCAGACCAGACTAGTATTGTACTGCTGCATTGTTGTCACATCTGCTATAATGAGATGATTTAAGGGGTTATTTTTGCTACAACTTAATGTTTAGTCCTGAATTCTTTGTAATAACACAGTGTGGCCAACCGGTTTTCAATATTTAGGATTGCCTCAATTTTTTTAATAGTACAATGTGGTCAACTTGTTTTCAATATTTGATATTGCACATTTGTATACTGTAATATCTTTTCCTTTATTCATCTTGTTATAATAATAGGTTCGTGCTGATCGAATCCAATATCAACTGGAGGAGCTCGAGAGGGCTCTGGCTGAACGGTGCAAGCATTTTGGGCTGAGTGTAAATCAATCTGCTTCAATTGAGCTGCCTTTTGGTATTATCTGGCATATCTTGGCTTGCATAATGTTGCAATCACAGCATTTTATTTCTCTGCTTTTATAATCAGTTATGTATTTCCCAAGTAACTTTTGCTTATTGTTTCTTTTTTTAGGCTGGGAACCTGGTGCCCCAGAGGGTGCAATTGACTGGGATGAAGATTGGGATAAATTTGAGGATGAAGGTAATTTTTATTCTGTAAATTTATTACTGAAAGTTGTGCCACAATGTACATCCCAGAGGGTGGCAACCATGAACCTGACCGGACCTAAGGGGTTGGTTATTCTGGTTTAGGCCCACCTTATCTGACCCTTTACAGGTTAGGTCCGGGTGAACAGGTCATGACCCAACCAGATCCGATCTGTTCCCACTGGGCCTTGTGGTCAGGATCTGAGTTAGGCTGGAAACAAGGAAAATAAAGATGATTTGAAAAGAACTACCAAATGCGACTACCAATTCGACCCCTCCTCTTTGTAAAAAACAGTGATTATAAAAAAGTAGTGAATAAAGCAAGTCGGGTTGGGTCTGACCAATTTAAAGTATTATTTAAATGTTGGTGACCCAACCCTGTGTTACAAATAGTGGTAGTGGTCTGTAGCGGAGAGGTGTCAGCCGAGGCTATAGCGGGACTATGATGGCTATGGTGGAAGCTATTCAATGTAGTGATATACCTTGAAAAATGTATTTTCAATAGTATTTAAACCATTATTATTTTTATACCACAAGTCTTAATAATACTATCAAATCACACAATTATAACGATATATTATTGGGAGGCTCAAAAAAGGAGATGGAGCTGGGAACTCAGATGATATTATATCTTTGTAGCCAGTATGAAACTGAATCATTGACCAGGACAAATCATAAAATATGTTGATGAAAATCTAAGTTGAAACCTAAATTTTTCCTTGTAATCAATATTGGACCGATCTTTCAATAAATTAGTTATTCTTTAAATAGAAGCTTTCAGAAATATTTTCAAAATTATTTGGCCTCCATTTTATTATTTTTGCAAACTTTTTAGGTTTTATGGTCGTAAAGCCCAACACCACAGAGGTGGAGCACGTGGCTCCTGAGAACAAGACCCCTTCTCTTTGGAACGATGACGATTCATTGGCTGACAGCTTTTCTCCAGTTTGCTTCCTCTTCAAACGGCCATCATAAGAACAGGACTTTCAGTGTGACTGACTCTGAATTGAACTACGATCAAAGCGAAGAGTCTTTGGCTAGCCCTGGTGGAAGAAGCACATTTGAAAGCCCGTTTGTCTCTTCCCCTCGAATAAAGGATGATCTCAGGTACTGTGTACTCTGTCTTCATTTTTAGGTTATTGCAACTTATGAGGAGTATTTTATGGCAGTTATTTTTCTTTTTTCTTTTTTTATTATCTTTTATTTTTCCTCTCTTTTTCTGTACATATTTGTGTGGACTTGGGAATCCCAAAGGAGAATGAGGGGCATAATCAGTGCTTGAGCCAGTTATTTTTTCAGTCCTGGTACTGTTTAATACTTGATCGACCAATATACGAAGTGACATTGGCAAGAGTTTTACCCAGCATTAGCCTCAAATAGATGTGGCAAGGCTGTCATGTGCTGTATTGGGTACAGGGAACATTGGTCAAATTTGATTTTTTTTAAAATTTATTTGTTTCTCTCTATTTAGTATTAATAGGGCATCACTGACTTATTTTTATTATTTCGGTAGTGATCGTGATGGTGCTGAATCTAGCGTTTTTGGAGACAAGTTTGCAGATGGACCTTCATGGAATTTTGATGATACAGATACTGACTCGGTGTGGGGCGCAAATACCATGGCAAGTTCACTCCTTCCAACTTCACTATACCATCCCTAAAAATGATATCTTGTTTTTTAGGAACTAAATAAATGATATAAAAAGGGAATAAATATATGACACTCAAGAGTTAACTAGACTTTGTACCCTCCAATGCAGGATTCCGACAATCAAAGGAACTCTTTCTTCACCTCAGGAGATGATTTTGGGCTGAATCCAATCCGCACAGACTCGCCAAGCGCCTCTAGTGTCTATGGCAAGAAGAAGAGCTCATTCTTTGACGACTCTGTCCCGAGCTCTCCTTCTTTCAGCGCTGCCGGTTTTTCTCCCAAATTTAATGATAACTCTTCCTTTAACTACGGCAGATTTGACTCATTCAAGACTGAAGACAGTGGGTTCTTCCCACAGGATAGTAATCATTTTTCAAGGTTTGACTCGATGGCCAGCTCCAAGGGGGACACTCTGTCTCGGTTCGACTCTATGAGAAGCACTACAGAATTCGGTCACAAGCGCACATTTGATTCATTTGATGATAATGACCCGTTTGGCTCTACTGGACCTTTCAAGGCTTCTGGATCTGGATCCCCTCCACGATTCTAAATTTTCGAGATGTTTTCTGAAGCATTCTTTGATTCTTCTATTTGTGGAAGGCAAATGCAGCCAAGTGCAATGGTGAATATATAAAGGTGAAGGTTTTTGTAAAGCTTTGTCATGTTTCTCTTTTATATGATATGATTTCTCTGTTTCTCGGGTGAGGGGTTGGTTATTTGTTAGTAGTGTAGGTTGTGTTTGTGAAGGACACTTCTTTCTTGTTTTCAGCTCTTTGTTTTATTGAAAACTGTTTGAAAATGAGTAGTTAATATTATTCTGTTTGGCCTTCCAAATTTTCCTTGGGTGTGGTTGTGATATAAATGATCTATCATTGTATAGAAAACAAGCTTTAGTTTTTTCTGGTTCTGTAATAATTACATTAAAATAGCGGGATTGTGTTCTAATCTTTTTTGTTGGTACTTGGCTATGGAGCAAAAATATATTTCTATTTATTTTCTTAATGATAATTAAAGCAGCAAAAATATATTTCTTTTTCTATAATTTCCTAATGTTCTCTATGTTGCCTTTTATATTAGCGGACCTTTAGTATCTGATACTTCTTCTTTTTTTTCCTTTGTTTATACGGTTTACAATTCAAATACCAAACAACGGCAGTGTCGGAGGAAAGTATGGCCTTATAAATTGAAATTTATAATTATACTTATAACTTTTACATAAACCAATACTTTCAGCACCTTTTAAATGATAAAATTACACTGTAGTAGATTAGAATATTTAGTTCTTCAATTCTTATTTTTTAAGCTCAGCCCCTAACAAACGGACTGCTGATAGAAGCTAGGGCACTACCGGAAAACCTCAGATCCAAATTATTGTATTGGGTGTAAAAAGAGGATTCAGAGCGGATAGTGCTGAAATCATATTTGTATCCACATTTTATCGAGTGAATATGAATAAGGATACGAATATTAGATGAATATTAAATTCGTCTTAAACAGATACACATAAGAAACATCAACAAATACAAATTCAGATACGAACATGAAACAGATAATTGATGGATATTACTTACTAGCAAATATAATACAAATAATTTGGAATAATAACAAAATTGATATAAAAAAGAAATACATATATTAGTTGATGCTCATAATAAATATATTTTCATGAGGGCATTTCAACAAAAAATGAAAAAAAAAAAAAAATTAGAAGTCGAGTTGTGCAAATATAATTTTGACAATTTAACATCGTCCTGAAAATAAGAAACTTATAGCATCTCCTTCTATTTAGATTCTAATAGTCTAGATATATATATATATTTTTATAAAAGTGGTTATACCACCAGTTTCATTATAAAACTATCATGTCCATACAAAAGCAGAGAGCCGTAGTCTCTGGTACATCAATCCGAAACAAATGTCTAACTAATAGTAAAGCCACAGTACCTAAATTCAAGTAAGAGTTTTGCAAGTGAACCGAGAAATAAGTATGCAAACTAGGAAGTAATCACTCATACTACTACACTAGCACTAGCACTAGCAGAAGAACTAGAAACAGCGTCATTGGGTGAATCAACTTGAAGAAAGCTAGTTGTTGCATCAATAGCATCACAGCCAGTCCAATCACGCAGATAGTTAGAGAGGTTTGACCCTTCTAAACTAAGAAAGGGTCGTAGTCTGATCCCAGCTGGGGGCTGTCCTGAGTATCTGTGTCTGACAGGACTATTAAAGGGGCTGCCTGATTCAAATAAGTAAGATCATAGGCAAAATTAAGGTTAATTTAAAATAAGAATTATCAAGTCGTGCCTTACACCAATAAGAAGTTAGTGCTATGATAGCAGAACCCACAGAACTAATAGATGGAATAAGGGTTTGTTGAAAACAAATTGTATTTCTTGTAAGCCAAACTAACCATAAAGTAGCTGCCCTAATCAATTCTATAACTAGTGAATCTTTTAAAGGAATTCAATAAAAAAAAAGCAACAAGTCAGAAAGGGTAGTACAATTATAATTAAAATTGTTATGGTTGCCTATTCAAGACCAAAGAGTGTATATAAATGGATAAGTCACAAACAGATGGTCAATTGTTTTAGGAGCCCCACAGAATGGGCAATCTAGGGCGCCTTACCACCCCTCTTAGCTAAATTACATTTAGTAAGGACCTTATTTTGCCTTAATAATCAAACAAAAATTTAATTTAAGAGGTATATAAGGTACTATAGGTCTTATTAGAAATACTCCTAAATGACAACCATAAATAAAGGAAATGCACAGTAAATAGAGTAGATGGAGTCCATTTCCAAAAAAAATTATCAAGGGTAAGAGGATCGGTGAAGACAGAGCTGGAAAATATAGAACTAGTGAGGTGTTGCCATCTGTAAGTAGGATGTCTGTAAGTTACCTATTAAATTGAAGATTAAGATTAGAAGAGATGGCATGAGAAACTAAATTTTTTTGGACTGTAGCAACTCTAAACAGGTGAGGGAAACACAATATAAAGCACACTCCCCTATCCATCTAACCAGAAAAAGGTATCTCCACCATTACTAATGATGTCACTACCAAGTTTAAAAAAAAAAAAACCATTGCCAATGATTCTATTAATGCCTAAGTCATAGATATCTAAATTATCTAAAACCCCTACCAAAAAGAAGAACAACTATTGACAGTTAAACCATTTGTACCATATTTATCAGCTAAAATGTTCTTCCATGTTCCATTAATAGTGTGTGTGTGTTTTTGCATTTTTTTTTCGAACAACAAATACGAATAATCTATTTATGAAAACGGATAGTATATTTATGAAGAGGAGGGATCCAATTACACCTTTTTTGGTGACACATCATGACACCGTTTTTTATATAGGTCAATTTTGCGATTTCAAAATCCAAACAGTCGATCCGAACCGTTCAATATGATCACCATATTAAAATGTACTTGGAGATCAAATTTTACATTTTTTTGAATTTTTTACTATTTATTAAGATGGTTACAAAATCGCTATTTTTCAATGGTCTGAAAACAACGATTTTTGTAACCATCTTAATAAATAGCAAAAAAATGTAAAATTTGATCTCCAAGCACATTTTAATATATCCATCATGTTGAACAGTTTGAATCGACTATTTGGACTTTGAAAATGGTAGATGTCAAAGTGTGTTACAAAAAAGATGTAATCGGATCCCTCCTCATTTATGAATAATATATGAATACGGACACACACGAAACGGATTCCCGTTTACACACCTAGTTGCAAGTCTGCTACTTGCCATTTTTGGAACTTTTAATCCATCGAAGATAATTCTATATATCCTACAAAATTGATCATACATGTACCCATATCATGCCATAAAAATTAATTCAGAAGCATGCACTTTACTTAATACGACCGCTTCTCGTCCACATATATGCCAATATTTATATAGAGTCCGGCTAGCGTCTAAATGTTTGGATAGAGATCAATATCTAAATAAGTTATTTTTACAATTTCAAAGTCCCAAAAATCGATCTGAAACACTTAACATGTTCTCCATATTAAAATGTGCTTGGAAACTAAATTTTAGATTTTTTAGAATTTTTTTACTATTTTTTTAGAATTTTTGAAAATCATTGTTTTGATGAATTTTTTATTATTTTTTTTCCATATCAAAATAGGGATTTTTAAAAATTCTAAAAAAATAGCAAAAAATTGCCAAAAAAAATGTAAAATTTAGTTTTCAGGAACATTTTAATATGAATAACATGTTGAGCGCTTCATATCAACTGTTTGGACTTTGAAATCGCAAAAATGACTTGTCTGGATATAGACCTCTATCCAAACGTTTGGATAGAGGTCTATATCCAGACAAGTCATTTTTGCGATTTCAAAGTCCAAACAGTTGATATGAATATATATATATATAGAGAGAGAGAGAGAGGAGGGATCCAATTACACTCTTTTTTTGACACATCTTGATGCTGTTTTTTTATAGGTCAATTTTGCGATTTCAAAATCCAAACAGTCAATCGAACCGTTTAACATGATCACCATATTAAAATGTGCTTGGAGATCAAATTTTACATTTTTTAAATTTTTTTACTTTTTATTAAGATGGTTACAAAATCGCTGTTTTTCTATGGTTTTGAAAACAACGATTTGTAACAATCTTAATAAATAGTAAAAAAATTCAAAAAATGTAAAATTTGATCTCCAAGCACATTTTAATATATCCATCATGTTGAACGGTTTGGATCGACTATTTGGACTTTGAAAATGGTAGGCGTCAAAATGTGTCAAAAAAAAAGGTGTAATTTGATCCCTCCTCATATATATATATATATATTAAAATTATTCTAATTATATTTCGATCACTTGGTTAAAATTTTCTAAGTGAATAAAGACTTCTGATGTAAAACCAGCAGACAGTTTATATTATCAGTTAAGTAAAATTTTATACAGATATTCTGAAAAAACTCAGCAGACATTAACAGGTCAAAGGCCACAGTGATGAAACCAGTATGGCCATTTACAACTTATTGTGTGCCTTATCAATGTCTGGTATGATACACAATTCATCTCCAAAACCCTGAATTCAAAGTAAAGGAAAATAATCTCCAAAAGTCCATATGCCTACTATCAGGGAATCAAAATCTGTAAAGTTTTCAAGTAAATCAAGGGATGCCAAACCCCATGTCTTTTTTAAATGTCACCTCTATTTATCTAAACCTCACCACAAACTCTTGATTTAGGCGGTACCGCTCCCATTAAGCATCTCAAGCACAGCAAGAGCAGCCTTCTGGAATCGCTCCCTGTCCTCCTCTAATATTCTCCCTTTCTCAGAGACGCTCTCCTTGCATTTCTCCATGTCAATTGCTATCTCTGCAATGCTTTGGTCCACTTCACTGCTCCCATGTTTTTCAAAAGAATCAGTTTAATTACACAATACATTCTAATATATTCTGATATACTGATATATTTAACAGAATTCATCAGTAGCCTGTTAAGAACACATATATCGCATGCATCCAACAATGTAAAAATAATAAATACTACCACGGACATCTTCAAATTGTTATTGATATAATGTTATTAGGGAATAGCTTATATAAATCTTATTTTGAAGAAGTGTATATCAAATTTGATTTGGATGAAAAGAAACCTGGTCATCTTAAGCATGTTTTGCATTGCACCCTGAAGCTGATTTGATATATCTGTTTCACCACATAAGAGAGAGAATATAAATATCACTCTATTATTGTCCAAATTAACAGAATGTTTCAGTAATGTAGTAATGATGCACAAGTAGGAGGAAATCAGATAGATTTTGAATATTCAAACAGAGAATCCATTTGAATTTTGAAACTGCACGCCAATAAGAAATTGAACCTCCATATTTCAAAATAACAAATAAAGGACTTCGACTCAATTTGAAAATATATTACAATTTGAAGGCATTCAACGTAACCCTTTATTTAAAGAAATCTGCGATCACAAATGATAATGAAGAGATCAATTGGCCATGTATCAACAGTCCAAAAATTGTTGAGACACGAAACAAGAAAAATAGTTTCGAAGTATAGTTAAACCCCAGAGCAAATCAATCACATCTACAATTATTGGCAGATATTTAGTTGCATAATCTGAGCAAAATTAGCAATCAAGTATGAAAGACACTGCATAGCTTTCCCAGCAGATCGGATTTGATACAATCACACTACTCAGATACTTACCAAAGTTTAAGATTAAACAATAAATAGAACATTTTTTCTAAAATAATAGATTCAAACTAGAAAATAAAGATAAGAATAAGAGATCGCAATAGAATATTCCCACAGTTGTGAACACAAAAATTAATCTGATTATCTGAGAAATAACAACACATCCATCATTATTGACAAAATTAATCTGATTATCTGAGAAATTACCAATAAAGTACGAAATACATATTTCAAGATACACGAGCATGAGCATATCTCAGTTGATCAATTACACAACTCAGCTAGTTACCAAAGTGATCCTAAATTAATTACAAATTGAATAGATTATTCAAATCTACAAATTCAAAATAGAAGAAAAAGGAAAGAGATATTTCAGTAGAATTTTCCTAAAGCTGTGATCAGAAATTCAGATATCGTGATCTGTTAATCAGATCGGAAGCAGAGCTCGTAGGATAAAATCTAAGAACTCGAAAAATGCTTATGTAGCTATGTAATAGGAGAGTACCAATGAGGAGAGATGAGATCGGTGATTCGGCTTCTTCACCAGGGACGAGCGCATTGTTCTCCATCTCTAGTCTCTCTCTCTCTCTCCGCTAGAATGAGCGAGCAACGGTGCGAGCGCGCGTTGATAGATAATTGAAGGCGCTTCGTTTGATTTTCACTTTACAACAAGTCAACAACTGGCAGTGAGTATCCTTGCGGTACCGGACCGTGTAAAGTAACTTATTAGAATTTCAAATCCGCTTTGAGATTCGTGTCACAATAAAACATACGACTTAGATCTGATTATACACAGTCCGGTACCGCGTTGCATCTGAATTCCTTTATGCCTTCGGCATCACCTCCTTAGAGGGTAAGGATTAAAATTTAATCCCTCTTAAGGAGCAGGTGTTCGTTTGAGTAGTAGGCTTAAGAACAAAGGCTTAACATGAATAAAATATATGTTATAGTGTGTAAAGACTTAGATACCCTCATATTTTCTTTTTCTTTAATTTGCTAAGTGAGCTCACAATTTCAAACAAAACATTACAAGCAGAGTAAAACTAAATCACGTTGAATCAACTAATGCAAAATAAACTAGTTTTCTTATGATTTCCTTTTTTAAAATAGTAACTAACAGTAGCTCCTTTGATAATAATATTTTTCTACTTCAAAGAAAATATGAAATATATACATCAAAAGAAACTTTCCATGTACTGGTGAGTTGAATTTTAAATAGGTACAAGTACTCGCAAATGTACAGGTACAACCTGAACATAGACTAGATGAGTTATTTTTCAGGTACCAGGTACACAATATTAGCAAAAAAAAACTACAACCGAATCTCGGCAAATGTACAGAAAATAAATTGAGAAGGATAAAAAATGAGAAACTTGTAAATACTAATCACACAACATAATAAAGTGAAAACATAATCACCAAGTTTGATTTTAGATGTTCGACACATAATTAGCGTTCGACACAATTACATATAATTACCGTTCGATGCAGTACACCACAATTGAAAAAACATAATAACCAAGTTTAATATCAAGTATATTGTGATCCAAGTTCGAAATATAAGCTACTATACCAAAATTATGACATAAACTATAATAAATTATGTCATATAAACAAAAGTCAAAATATCATTAACCTATTTAACAAAAGTAGTCCAAATCTATTGAGTGCATCTGGACTGGTTAGGAATTGAGAGGTAGTTGACCAGACCGAAACAATCCAACTGCGCGGTCTACAATCGTCATCAAGCGTTCATTATCAACTTCTTTTATAAAACAACCTCTTATCCAAGAATTGGCCAAACTCATCTCCATATCCACATGAATTGCTGTTGGTAATGCCAAAGACTCTAGCTTGTTCAGAACCTTATCATTATCATGTACCTGTTTTGCTTGGCCCAGTTGAGCAATCAGCTCAGTTCTTTCCTTCTGTTGGCAAAGAAATCTCTCAGCAAATTCATCCATACGGTTAACACTTTGTTTCAGTTTGGTACGACGTGAGGACTGATCAGCCGAATTGTTACCTCTCTTACGATTCTGCGAAGAAGGTATATGAATTGGCTCATAAACTGGTACATTTGGCATGGGATTGATCGGCTCTGAAATCGGCACATTTGGTGTGGGGTCGACCGACTCATAAACAGTCTCATGAGCTACCTCAACGCTATCTGCCATCATCTGAAATTCAGGGTTGCTAAAATCATCAATTTGTTGCTGAGTCGTGGCATTGTCATCATCAGAGCTAGAAATATCAGCGAATGTGCGGGGAATTGAACTATTTGGTGCAGTTGTTATATTTGATGAACCCGAGGCTATGCTCTTCCCATAAAGAGTCTCCACTCGATTGTACCATACGAAAGTCTTGTTAAAATACTTCTTATGTCGATTAGGGTCCCTCTGCACAAAATATTACGAGTATATTATAGTTTAAAAGAATCAGTAATTTGCATTGGTACAGTTTGGTGACATATTTATCTATAGCAATTTTGACATAGTAATCAGGTTTCAGTTTTTCATTAAGCAATCCTTAATTTAATATAAAGAGTAAACTCACAATTGATTTCAGAATTACATAACAAATTAGCATATCCCTTCATGATAACAAATTGAGTGAGTCTATGGTACTATGCATAGCACGGATTGGTCCGTAATACTAAATGAGGCATTAAACAGAAAATCCAGAAAAAATACTAAAACTACGTAAAACCTGAACCTATTTTATTTGATTAAAAATTTAACATTTCAATAAAAAATTGTAAAATACTCAAATACCTCCTTAAGATCTATCCAAGCATCTTCGGGCACATCCGGCATGTGTGTATCTTCATTCCAAGTACATCCACTTCGATTCGCCATGCATCGAAAAAAACTAAAATCATATTTCAAGTTTTTCCAACGAAGTTTCAAACTCGGTAAAGCACGCTTTTGAGTGTTATTCTTAGTGAATTCGTTGTACACATAACTCCATTCTTGGTCGTTATATCCACCATCACTATTTGGATCTTGTCTTCTACTTTGAACCTCGTCTAGTAAATCCAAAAGCATGTTGGTCTCCCGATCAGACCAATTTGCCTCTCTCTCTCTACTCTTAGTGTTTGCATCCTTTTTTTTAGCTTGACCCTTACCCTTGTTTGCACTAATTGCACATGTTTCTTCAAGAAGTCTATCCATAATTGACCTACAACAAATAAGAAATCTGAATTGGTATTATTTTGGCATGCATAGATAATGAATGATGGCTTTGCGTGTGCTGTTATATGAAGTAACAACAAAAATTTTGGCATGATTAGTCCCAAATTTTCTACAACTTTCTAACTAACTAACCCTTGACCTAATTTGCCTCATATACTCATTAATTTTGGGTATCATGAAACTTTTACTTCAACAAAATTAAAAATAAGCTCAAATTGGTAAAATAACTTGATTACCAGTAAATTGATGGTGTATTAAACTTGCTTACCAGTGAAATATATAACTTAATTACAAGTGAAAGGTATAACTTAATAAATTGATTACCAGTTAATTGATGGTGCATTTAACTTGCTTACCAGTGAAATGTATAACTTAATTATGTGTTGGTGAGTTTTTTTTTTTTTTCCCAAAGCTTTTGTTGTTGAAATGTATAGTATAAATCAATTCAGACTATTAACAATGGAAAAAAATATTAAAATAAAGGTCCATCTCACGATTTGCTTGATGGATTTCAACATGTAGAAACACACTTTAATTTTCACTATTTTAACAAAGAGCAAACGTAACCCAGCAAAATGAAATCCAGCAAAAAAATCTTGCTCCAGCGCAATAGATCTGACCAGGAACCAGAACCCAACAGTTCTAATTTTAGTAGTTGTTACTGTTCAAAGAAACCTCTAAAATATAATGCGCCATCAAAAAAAATTTCGATTCATAGCTTCGTACGAGTGATGAACTAAGGTGATGTGAGAAATCCATACGAGAGAATTTTAAGTAAAATAAAGTGACGAAACCTGTCAACTTAGATCTTGATAGATAGAGCGTCTTAAAGTGAAGCTCTCTATGACATCGAATCAATGGGTTCGTCGCCGGCGAACTTGCAGCGGAGGTCGCAAGGAGATGGATTTTCATTTTCGTGCCTCTAGGGAAGTGTGTAGGCTGGAGTGGGAGAGAGATAGCAGAAAATATAAATAAATGAAGAGAGGCTTTAAACTGGGGGTAATATAGTAAGAAAAGGGCTCTTTTGAGCGCTAAGGAGGCGTTGAGAAAGTGGATTTCTTAAGGAGCTGAAAAGGCCAGCTTAATTTTCTGTTCTAAGGAGCCTAAAGCTAAAAGTCTTAAGTCCATCTAAGCCTGACCTGTTCGGCAAGCTTAAGCCCTTAAGGAAGACTAAGGAGGCTAAATCCAGCCTGCCGAACACGTACATGAAGAATCGAATGAAAATGAAAAAAAAAAAATGCATCCCGCCGGTTCACTCACTACTCGGTACTCACTGCCTCACTGGTTGGAAGAAACTCATTCGAACCCTTATAAAACTTAAAATATGAAATACCCCCGGTGAACAAAAGATGTTATCTATATTCCATTTCCCCGAAAGTGAGGGGCGGATTTAAGTATGGAAAAAGGGGGCTAAGCCCCTTATAAATTTATAATTTATAATATCGTCCATTAAATATTATAAAATTGTTTTTTTGAAGGAAAATATTATAAAATTGCTATGCATGCATCAATACTCTTTAGTCCCTTATAAAACAAAATTACACTACATAAAACTTTTCATCCCCTCCAAGGCTCCAATTTTAAATTTCTAATTTCAGTCCCGATTAAAAATACATAGTAAGAAAAAAAAAAATTGGCCTCATCTTGAATTCTTGATCGCATAGCACCACAAATATAATTTTTAGAATTTCTAATTGTACATGCAAAATAAATTTGTCAGTCGACTAAAATTTCCAAACTGATAAAATTGATGTACATTATTTGTTCTATATTTCGTAAGTGATTAATAATATTTGATGTCATTTCATAAATTTCGAGTCTTAAATTTTGACGAATTTTATTTTGCACGCATCAAATGATTTTTCAAATGTTTTGATCTTCTGATAAAGAAGGCAAAATAGAATAATTTAACTAAGGTTTTGATTGCTCGTTTAACTCACGAATTTTGCAAGCATATTCTTTTGGGATCCTCTGTTCCATTAAACAGCAGTACAGCACAGTAGATGCATGCATGCCCTTTTTTTCCACGTGGCGCAGCTATAGAGAAAACGGCCAGACACGTAATAAACAAATCACTCGTGTCACTTACACGTGTTCTTTCCGGCCTTTCGTCAAACAAACAAACAAACCGCTCTCAACACAAGCTCTCAAACTTGTTTCTTTTTCTTATCCTTTGCAAAGCCTAAAAGTAAAATCGCTCCAATTTTAACTTATCGTCATTCAAGAATCAATATAGATGGCTGATCACCGGTGCGACGACAGGTGCGGATGTCCGGTCCCTTGCCCTGGTGGTGCGGCTTGCAGGTCTCTTTCTTTGCCCTGGTGGTGAAATAAAATCTACAGTTCGGTGTGGACTCTTTATGTTTTGTAAAATGAACCTTAAATGGAAAAGGACAAGGCAGTTTTCTAAAATTTTATTTTTTTTGTCTTCATTTTGGTTTTTGTTTCTTTTAATGACTCCACTGTTTAAAGTCTTTTTTTTTAATGTCTTTTAACAGGTTTTTCTACTGTAAAACCTGAACTTCTCTCAATCAATATACAAATAAGGGCGTGACAAACGGGGTTAAGTATTTTGATCGGCCCAGAAAAAACAAACTTCTATAAGTAATTAAAATTTTGTCAACTATAAACATACAACACAATTTACAACCACAATCGGAATTAATCGAGCAACTATCGAGTAAAATACAAGTTCGCCCAATCAAAAACATCTACATTAAAAAATGTACATTCGTAGTTCCTCTATTTGTGGGTAATCTCACCGATGTTAACGAGTGCATCCCAAAATAGCTCTTCAATCAGCTCATCTGCTATCTCCAATCCAATCTCTGTTTCTAACTCGTTCAATTCCTGGCTAAACGCATTACACCAAGAATTGTCTCTTAAATCTCCATAGATCAGACCGTCCAGAGAATGCGATAGCGATACATCATCGTGTGGCTCGATCAGCCTTTCTATCCGGCACCACAACTCGTCCAATAACCTCCTGCCATGTGGAACACCCATGTACCATTTCGTGAATGGCAAAACCTTTGTTAGCACCTCGTTGATTAAATCAAATAATATTTTGTGGGTTACTGCAGGTCCCATTTCTGAAGCATCAGTTGATGTGCAGATCTCCTCTACTTCGTCAAAAACCCATTTTGGAATTGGCTTGGTGAGCATGTCGCACCTTGAAATACCTGGATTAAGCATCTGGTTTTCATACAATCCGGCATTGACAAGGATAGATTTTACATAGGACTTTTCATGGTTTTCCGGCGTGGTGGTTTCAGCAGTTATAATTTTTTTGATTTTAGGTTTGTAAGGTTTAGTGAGGTTGACTTGTTCCTGCAACAAGCTTGGTGCTGTAAGAGATAGAGAAGCAAGAATTAGTGTCTTCTGATATTTTGTGATAAAAAAAAAGGTGGAAAACACAAAAAGGAAGAAAAAAATTTACAGAAAAAAGAAGGAAAACAAATATTACTGGGACTGATTGGTGGCATCTCTTTAGTTGCTACTGTCGAAAAATGCTCGTCAGTGAAAGAAGCATCCAGTGGGGACACAGGACTTGGGTAACCACCCCTGCACATCTCATCCCTGGGACTATTGCATACAGATGCTGGACTCGGCGGTACCTCTGTAAAGTTTTCCTGTCACCATATCATAACATCAAATGAACACAATGACTTAAAAAGAACTTTCTCGTGATATCAAAGAAAATATAAGACAAAATAGTTGCACGCTATCCAATTGAACATTATACCTTGTTGGTGTTGACAAAATTATTTGGTCATTGATCCCCAGGTCTCACAATGTCTAAAAATTTGGGAGAAATTCAGAGGAAAGGAGAAAGAGGCTAGTTTACAGGTACCGGTAGATATGCAGGTCAGTACTAGAACTGATCAGCATGGTACCAAATTCAAGATCGTAATCCTTGGTTTAGCTTCATACTGCATGGACTCATTTATTCAGGTGTATCAGCAAACTTATATAATAACAACCAGTTCATACTGGTATCAATCCCATCTAGTTCAGCTACGGTACAGATCTATGAATTCAGCACACCAGCACACACACACACAAAAAAGAAAGAACCTAAACTTCTTGCAATCTAAAACAAACCTGCACGAAACCTGAATTCATGATCACCGATGGTGTCGTCACAAAATTCCGTACCGGCATAAAACCCTCCATAGTCTCCTCATCTGCTGATTGGATCCTCTTGCGAAAAAGCCACCTCCTCAATCCGAGATTGTGTGTAAAATTTCCAACCCTGCTGTTGGCAGCAAAGGCATCCTTTCTTGTTTTCCCTTCATGCTCACACCCTGTCTCATGCTTCGTCCGCAAGCGGGCCCTCACCGACACATGCGGCTCTTCTGACAGGAGCTTCACAAAGGCGGTACCTGATACCTGTCATTACAAAATTCTACAGATCAGAATCTAGATAAAATCTTAAAGAGGCTCGGTGAAAATTACCAAATTCTACTGGTTGTAACCATACCGGTGCCGAAAATGATCTCACGAGATTCCTTGGTGACGCTTCCCCTTCTTCAAAAGATTTTGTGTCTGATTGGGTTGTTGATTTTGCTTCTTCCCGGTTTTTTTCCCTTTTTGCCCCTCTTTTTAACCTCATATGTTGGTTTTGTACTCCTCAAAGGAGCAGCAGCTTCTATCTCCCTCTTTAGCACACTCTTTATTCTCTCTGACAACAAACTCTTTGTGTCCCCATTCTCTTGCAAACCAACGACACCTTTTCCATATGACCTGGATGACTCTGACCGGGTAAGTGTACCATTCAAATCTTGTACTACTGTCTCCCTTATTTGGTTTGCTATACATCTCGCAATCTGCTTCGGGTCGGTTTTTTCTTTTTTAGATTTCCCTTCTATTTCTAGTTTAAGTTTATTCTTTACCTCCTCGAGAAAATCCATCATGTTATTTTCCCTTTTCATTATCTCAGGTGATGGTATTGTTGATTCTTCCATGTCAAATGCCATCTCGGGACAGGGTTTAAGGATCACAATCCTTGTTGGTGAGGGCGATCTCTCTCCAGTCGGTAAATGGATCAAATCCGATCCGGGTTTAGAACACGAAACCTTCTCCTCGGAAAAGGTTTCTTTTCCTTTCTTTGTTTCATTGAAGGTTAGGGATTGAACAAACTTCTGTTTATTGAAATTTTCCAACTCGAGACTTCTGGAATGTTCTAGAAGCTTACTAGCTTGCCATGCCTGGAATTCCTTTTTGAATTTCTGAAGGGCCTCTTCTTGTGGGTGTTCTCTTGAGTGAGGCTTTGAATGAAATAATTCACGCCTTGTCTTGCTTCTGTTTCTAGAAACTGAAGTACTGGCCTCAATTGGATCTATATTTTGTATTGGTCCCTTGTTTATTTCTTTTGGTAACGGCTCCATACCCATTAATCGGGCTACTACACTTGGTCTTCTAGAACAATCAGTTGCTTTGTTGGAAATCTCCTCTTCAATCAATTTCTTCATAGGTGCGTTGTTAGCACAGAAGTTCGATTTAGAGCAATGCCTCATACGGCAAGAGTACTACAATAAAAAGTTTATAGTACATGTTATGGCCTTGTGACAATTGTCAATTATTAATTTCATTGCTTAGGTCCCTTTCTTCTGTCACACTTGGAACAAGAACATGTGCAGAAAAAAATTAAGTGAATGTAGTTTTGGTTATTTTGATGTTATATGTTGCCTAGGAAAAGAGGAAAGTATATAATTTTTTAAAGGCTTTACCAAAAAATTGACCAACCTTATACTTGTTTAGCTGAGGTATTATATATTATTATTAATGTGTCACTGTTATTAATTAAAAGGCAACAGTTATGAGAAAGTTCTCTTTGTTTAGACATACGAGTTAATTTTATTCACCTAACTTTTTGTATTTTTTGTATGACGGTATGAACCTAAGAGTCTAAGACTCCCATAAAATTAATAAAAAAAAACCATCAAATAATGATCCCAACACTATTCCTAGGATAATAGAACAATACTAACAGATGAAATTTAAAGGTAACATGAACTAACTGGTATATCATCATGAACCACACTGTTGCTCTGACATGATTCTGAAGTAAATTCAACACTGTTCCTTGGAGCTTCTAGACCTGAAATATGATGTCACATATATGAATTAAAAGTCCCGGTACTTTTATGAAAAGCGTCCCCACCAAAGGATACAGTTTCACACCGAAAATGGATTTCTTGATAGATGTATTATATTTTGTTGATATAACATCAGCTACGCAATTGTGTAGCAGACTAGGCATTAGATCAACCAAATAAAAGTAATTTAGGAATACAGGTATGAGTTGAAGTTTCAGTCAGTATCAACAATACCTTGATCAACAAAGCTGTAATGGAATCTGGTAGTTTCTATGAAATAAATGCCTTAAAAGTATAAAGTGGTGTCTCACTCTCAATTAACATACCTTCAGTATTCCTTCTGTGCATATATGGCAATTTTCGAGGTGTTACAACATTGCCCTGATTGAAATCCAAGTATTGTAATATCCCGGCCATGCTTTTGTTTATGAAAACTATTACTGAGGGGATTGATCTGCAGAAAGACCAAAGAATTCTTCACAGGAGCTTATTCTCTACCTGCATTTTGTCGAACACCTCAAAGTCAATATTCATGTCAAAGAGACTTTTATTATGGAATTAAATTACGAATTAATCAGTACAATAACAATGTTCAAACTAAATCCAATTGCTAAATCCTTAAACGGAGCAACAGATGCAAAGCTTCAACACATAAAGAAAAACAGGAAACATCATTGCTGTGGGTGTACACATACTGACAAAAACTTGATTGAGAAAATAATTCAGTAGTGAAATCAACACTCACAAAATCATTTAAGACAAGATCAGATCTTGCTTGTCTAATAACAGAATCCTTAATAACAATTTGAGATCATACCTTCGTTCTTTCTCATCCAAATGGAGAAGGAGGAGATAGAGAGTAGTCTCTCCATGAAGCGGAACTAGGAGGGATGCAATGCAAGAGGTAAGCTTTTAGTACAGCGGCGCATGAAAGCGAAAGCAAGCTTTGCATTAATTTTTCTCTTTTGTTTTCAGTATATCGCCATCTTTTGCTCTGATTCTGACTTTCGCCACTTATTTTACCCCCCGCCGTCAGAAAAAGGGTGGACCTTTATTGATTAGCGCTTCTTTTTGCTGTTGAATGGGTAAAAGAAGAGGAATAATGTAACTTTGTTGTTTTTTTGCTTTTGGGACAGCTCAGTGAAGCGAGGATTGTTGGTTGATTATTGCTTCTCTCTGTCATTATCAGTCTCATATCTTGCATTGGCGGCTTGGCGCCATTTCTTATGACTTACCTTCCGGTAGGAGAAAATTTTATTATTTGTTCGAATAATGCTCTTACGTCCCCAAATTTAGTTGTATTATGAAACAACTCCTGGTATGTATGCCCCAAATACTTTCACATGTTACATGTATTCATATCTGACTTAAACTATATGACATCTTAAATTTATACAGTTACTATTTTCTTTAGAGCATCTACATCCCTGAAACTCTTAGAGTTTCTAATCTGATGTGGCAGTTGCTAAACCAGTTTCAGGGATGTAGATGAATTTCTTATTTAGCAACTTTGCTCAATAGTTTCTTAATAAGAAATCGTTTATAAACTGTGACGTGGCGAAATGATTCGCTGAGATTCATTTCTCTTGCAAATATATCTTAATAAGAAATTTTATAACCTGTGACGTGGCAATTAGGAAACTCTAATTTTAGTTTTAGGGATGTGGAGGCTTAAAAATTAAGAGATGTTTAATTTCTAAAAAACAGTTAACAGTTATTTAGAAACTCTAATAGTTTCAGGAATGTAGATGCTCTTACTTCTCTTTGTGCTTTACTTATTCAAATACAGCTACTATTTTTTACTGAAAGAAAAGGATGTAAAAATTTCAAACATAACAATAGCATGTCATTAATTATGTATACACTATGTTATAGACATAGTAACTTGTAAATTAATTATCTAATGTATGTTAGTTTTTTTTTTAGTAAAATTAGAATCTAAGTCGGCTAATTATATAATATTCATAAAAAAAATCTTTTATTCGAGTTTTGAAAATACAACCTCTTACGTAAAAAGTATTATCATTTTTCACTAGATCTAATATTGATTTTCATGTTGTGCATGTAAGTTTGTAATGGTATTTAGTATTGAACGAGCACTCAGATGAAAATTAAAACAAACATCTTTGCAAAAACTGTAATCAAAACAAATATGAGGCCATATAGGAAAAGAGCAAATTGAAAATTAGAAAATTGGATGAATGCTTGGGAGTTGGGACCTTCCTGGAATTGCACATGGGTACTGCCCTGCCTCATTTGGATTCTCTGAAACGCATATGGTACACTACACTATCTCATTTGCATGTTGGTTCCTGATGCGAGAAGCCGAGAACTTCAGCTTTTATATGTTTTTTACTTTATATCTAGACTCATAGCATTAACAATTCTGTGCAATTGGGTATGTTTGGATGAGAGCTAGAATAATTAGAATTATGAAATTTGAGAATAGTAAAATGAGAATAGAGAAAAAATAGTTATTTTCATATTAGTGTGAAAATAGTGTTATTCGAATTAGTAAAAATGTTATTTGAATTATACATTTGGAATAGTGAATAGCTATAGCCGATAAAGAATACTATTAACAATGTGTTAATTAAGAGGAAAGATAGGCAAGTAGGGTCTCAAACGAATTGTCACGACGTGAAAATAATAGAAGTGTCAATTTTGTCATTTCGGTACTGTGTTGACGAAAATCCGAGAAGAAAACATTTTTATCTTTATTTTCTCACTTCTGAATAGTAGCTATTCCAACATTTATAAGAAATAAAAAATAGTAACTATTCTAATTATTTCAAATAACAAAAATATTGTTTGAATGCATATTACTATTCTGAATAACTCTATTCTAGAATAACTCATATTCTTAATATATCCAAACATATCCTTGATGATAGATTTAAATTGAGAGTTCGAATAATCAGAATTAAATATATGTTATATGAGTGAGGCTATGGTACTTCGGCTAGTGTATTACGGCTCAATATGGTACTTTTTAAAATCCTAATGGTCGATCTGAACCGTTCAATGTGATATCCATATGAATATGTACTTGCAAACTAAATTTTATATTTTTTCGAATTTTTTTACTATTTTTTTAGATAGGTAGAATTTTGATGGTCCATAATTTGTATAAAACACTGAAAATTCTACCTATCTAAAAAAATAGTAAAAAAATTCGAAACAATATAAAATTTAGTTTGCAAGTACATATTCATATGAATATCACATTGAACAGTTCGGATCGACCGTTAAAATTTTAAAAAGTACCATATTGAGCCGTAGTACACTAGCCATAGTACACTAGCCGAAGTACCATAGCCTCACTCATGTTATATTGTGTAGAAATCTGCCACAAGTTGCCACACCTCCGTGGCCTTTATCTTCTGTGACAATTGGAAATGATGGCATTTTTTTAATTAGAACCATTGAAGATGTCGTATAGAATTCTGTCACACGTGGAACAGAACACACACTTTTGGTTCTTTTTTGTTTTCTTTATTATTATTATTATTATTTTCTTAAGGAAAACAAAGCACTTATCTACGATGGTACAATCTACCAAGTACAGACTAAAAATCTGAAATTTGTTTAAAACATAAGAGAATCAGTTGTGGAGTATATATTCTTAGAAGCAACTGTCCGACCACTTTGTTTGAAAAAAAAAAAAATCCATTTGGATTGATGATCTTTTAATCATGAACTTTACTTCATATAATAAACTTTGGAATAAAGTGTTATAATAATTAAAATCATTACATTGGATGGAAGGGATGAAACATTTCTTGTTATTATATTTTAATTATCTGCCACATCCTTTTATGTTTTTAAATGAAGGGAAAAAGGGATGCTCTTTTGTCTAATATATATATATATATATATATATATATATATACACTCGAGTAACAGAACGCACGTTATGTTAAGTTTCTATCTTTTTTTTCCGATATTTTTATTAATATCCAACATAAAATAAAAAATATCAAATGTACTCAAACTTTCTGGTTATTTTTAAAATGCCCAAACCGGTTGGATAAAAAAGTCGGACCGGCCAAAAAATAGCCGATCAGGGTGTTTTTTTTTTAAATATTTATTAGATTATTTTTTTGATGTATAATTAGCATAATTATACTAAAATACGCTACATTGCACTAAATTATGTTAATTACGCTAAAATATGCTAAATTATTCTAAAATAGGGTAAAATACGCTAAATTATGCTAAATTACTCTAAACTACGCTAAATTACACCAAATTTCTCTCTTTTTGGATACTCTTATTGTTTGATTTTGGTCTATATTGGTCTTACAGTAAATCTGATATAATCCGAATCCAAAATCCATTAAGAATAAGTAAATAAATAAATCATATTTGAGTTATTTCCGCTAAATGAGAAACATTTTTCTTTCAGATGGATGTTTATGAAGTCTCCAACAATTTTGATATGTGTATTTATGTTATAATGCTTCTGTATCTATTTTTTAAGCCATTTATGTTATAATGCATATGTGTCTTTCTGTTATAATGTCTTTTTGTTGTATATGTATTTATCTAAGACTGAAATTTTTAAATATAGCACAGAAAAAAAAAACCAAAACGGCACCGAATCTTGGAAATTTCAGATTTAGCACAGCCGCAGATCGGTTGAGCGGCCCCATTTACTGGGGACCGCAGATAGGCTGAGTGGGCCCGGAAATGGGGCCGCATATCAGCTGAGCGGACCCCGGGGCCGCAGATTGGCTGAGCGGCCCCATTTTTTTTTTTAGATTTGAGAGGCAATATGAATGAAATTGAACCATAAAAATTCGAATTTTGTTTTTAATAATTTTTAGAGTACTTCTGTTGATGTATCCAAAAAAATTTAATTTATATTAAAATACGCTAAATTACTTGAAATTATGTTAATTTATGCTGAATTATACTAAATTATACTAAATTATAATAATTATGTAGAATTATGCTAAAATACGGTAAATTACGCTAAATTACGTACCAATAGGGCCTATTTTGTGCCATCTTTCATAAATCATAAAAAATAGTAAAAAAAATCCAAAAATAATAAAAATTGGTATTCTAATTTCATTATATAACTAATTTATTGAGCTACGTAGATTAAACAATAGAAATGAAAAACTTAATCGGAAACTTCAACTGAAGTTTTGAGACTCTTCCCTTTGTTTTTTGGCGATTTTGAATTTGAAAATCTAGCAAAGCAGTTCGGATGCAAGTGTATTTTCACAAGATTTCCGAAAAGTGGTCATTTGCTGAAATCGGACACTCGAGCGCCGTTTTATGGCCGTTTGAAATTTCGTCGTCGTTTTTCGCCTTCTCAGTGGAGATATCATCTCTATTCATACGTAATTTAGCGTAATTTACAGTATTTTAGCATAATTCTACACAATTATTGTAATTTAGTATAATTCAGCATAAATTAACATAATTTCAAGTAATTTAGTGTATTTTAATATAAATTAAAAAAAAATTCGGATACATCAAAAGAAGTAATCTAAAAATTATTAAAAACAAAATTCGAATTTTTATGGTTCAATTTCATTTATATTGTCTCTCAAATCTAAAAAAAAATGGGGCCGCTCAGCCAATCTGCGGTCCCCAGTAAATGGAGCCGCTCAGTCGACCGTGCTAAATCTGAAATTTCCAGGATTTGGTGCCGTTTTGGTTTATTTTTATTTTTTTGGTGCTATATTTAAAAATTTTGGTATCTAAGACATCTCTCGTAAACAGGCAAGGTTAGGACAAGGGATAAGGCAAGAGAGACAATATCTTCACTAAGAAAGCGAAAAACGACGACGAAACTTCAAACGGCCATAAAACGGCGCTTGAGTGTCTAATTTCTGCAAATTATTGTTTTTCAAATTTTAGAATTGCCAAAAAACAAAGGGAAGGACCTCAAAAATTGAGTTGAAGTTTCTGATTAAGTTTTTCATTTCTAATTTTCGATCTAAGTAGCTCTATAAATTGGTTGTATAATGAACTTGTAGAATACCAATTTTTACTATTTCTGAATTTTTTTACTATTTTTTATGATTTATGAAAGATGGCACAAAATGACTTAAAAATAAAAGAAAATTGTCAATTTAGCGTAATTAGCGTAATTTAGCGTAATTTAGTGTAATTAGCGTAATTTGGCGTAATTTAGCGAAATTTAGCGTAATTTAGTATAATTTAGCGTAGTTTAGCATAATTAGCGTAATTTAACATAATTAGCATAATTTAGCGTAATTAGCGTAATTAGCGTAATTTAACATAATTAGCATAATTTAGCGTAATTAGCGTAATTAGCGTAATTAGCGTAATTAGTGTAATTTAGTGTAATTAGCATAATTAGCATAATTTAGCGTAGTTAGATGTTAGCGTAATTCAATGTATTTTAGTATAATTAGCGTAATTTAGCGTAATTTAGTATAATTAGCGTAATTTAGCATAATTTAGTATAATTAGCGTAATTTAGCCTAATTTAGTATAATTAGCGTAATTTAGTGTAATTTAACATAATTTAGCATACTTTAGCATATTTTAGTGTAATTTAACATAATTTAGCGTAATTTAGCGTAATGTAGTGTATTTTAGTATAATTATGCTAATTATACATCAAAAGAAGTAATCTAACAAATATTTTAAAAAAGGATAAAGATTTTTTTCCCCCGGTTCCTATCCCCCATTCATCCCCCAATCATTAATTATCTAGGGGACCACAACTTCAAGCACAAAAAGACAAAAAAAAACGTGTATCAATCATTAATTACGTGGGGACCACTAATTAACTAGGGGGACCGCTTATATTTAAAAAAATTTACAACTGACGCGCACAAGTATTCATATCTAATACATAAAGTATTCATATATAATATATTAAGTATTCATATCTAAGATATCAAGTATTTAAAAAAAAACTGGACACATTACTTACCCATCTTTTACACGGTTTTAGAGGTGGTTTTTTTTTTTCTCCGTTCACTCTAATCAATATTTCTGACAATCTATGAAGAATTTTGCGAATCTAAAATAACATACGTTTTCTACGCAATTTTATCTTTCAAATGAGATCCATGATGAAGTACTTTTGAGTTATCCGTCGTGCAAGTATTCATAACTCGTAAAATTATTTATTTCTCGTCATGCAAGTATTCATACCACGTCGAGCAAGTATTCATACCTCGTCGAACAAGTATTCATACCTAAGATATCAAGTAAAAAATGATTGAGTGGTAATGAAATTTCAATCGGTAAAAATGAGTGAATGATGTGTCCAGTTTTTTATTTGTGAAATACTGATGAGGTATGAATACTTGCTTGATGAGGTATGAATACTTGTGCAACGGATAACTCGAAAGTATGTCATCATGGATCTCATTTGAAAGAGAAAATTGCGTAGAAGACGTTCGTGGTTTTAGATTTGCAAAATTTCTCACAGATTGTCAAAAATATTGGTTAGAGTGAATGGAGAAAAAAAAACCACCTCTAAAAATATGTAAAAGATTGATAAGTAATGTGTCCAGTTTTTTTTTAAATACTTGATATCTTAGATATGAATACTTCATGCATTATATATGAATACTCTAGAATGCAACTATGAATACTTCTTTTAATAGTAATAAATATGAAAAAATAGTATGTTTTTCTTTTCCTTTTCTGTTGTCGAACATTCTAAGTTGGTTATCGGTCCCCACCGGCAGTAGTAAATGCTAAATAACAGATAATTAGCGGTCCCCCCAGTTGAAAACGCATTTTTTTTGGAGGAAAATGCGTTTTTAATTAGTGGTCCCCGTTAATCAAGCGTTTTTGGATGTCTTTTAGTGCGGAAATAGTGGTCCCCTCTTAATTACCGGTAAACAATAATTAACAATCTTATCCGGGGGATGAATGGGGGATAGCAACCCGGGTATTGTTAGTCGGTCCCTTTAAAAAAATACCCTGAACGGCCATTTTTTGGTTGGTCCAATTTTTAATTCAAGGCCAAAAAATGACCGATTTGGGCATTTTTAAAAATACCTAGAAAGTTTGGGTACATTTGATATTTTTCATTTTATGTTGGATATTGATAAAAATGTCGGTTTTTTTGTATGGTACGCTTTTATGTTCTAAAAAATATATTTCTTTAATATTATTAAAAAATGGTAATGTATTATTCTCTGTTTGACTGTTAACTGTTAAAATTCATAATAAGTATATACACAGTAGGCCGCCACAATACAGGGCTAAATTAATAATTATGATCATATTTAGTTGCTACTTAAAATTAAAAAGAATTAAACTGCTTGTTTCATCTAACCACTTCAAAAAAATATATGCTCAGACAACAATTCATATTACAAATATCAAGTCACCACTTTAAAAAAGTATATGCTCAGACAACAATTCATATTACAAATATCAAGTCATGACTTAAATAAAACAGTGGGCTTAGTATAGTGACACGAGCTCTTGTTTCTCCGAATTTCGGAGAGCCGCAGGTTCAATTTTCGAAAATAGCATCTAAAAGATGCTAAGGTGTACCAGAACTCTTTAATAAATAAAAAAAGTTGTGACATAAATTAATTTGTCGGGAAGAGTAAGATGTTGGGAAATAAGTTTTTACATATGACAGTGGACTCTACAGATATAGTAAGTTTGTAGCAAGTTAATCCGTCTGAAGAATTGGAGTAACTTACTCCAAATTAACTCAAATTTTATTTCATTTTACTTCTTTTTTTATTCATCACTTGACAGTTTGAGTACAGAGTAAGAAATTTTTTTCATCTCTTACTCCACAAACAAACATGGCCTATGATAACAGCCAACCAGTTAAATGCATGGAGCCTTCTACCTCTTTTCCTAGTTAATGAAGAATGCTCATCCGAAATTCCGAATGATATGACACCTTAATCATGGGGTAAAGATTTTAACCAGGGATGGATCTGCATTCATACCTAAGGGTGCCTAAGCATCTCTATAATTTTAAAAGGCAAATTCTTCTATGGACATAAGGACCTATTTGTAAAATGAACATATTTTCATCTTCAAAGTTCAAACAGTCAATCCGACTGTTCAACATTATCTCCATATTAAAATGTACTTGGAGGTCAAATTTTACATTTTTTTGAATTGTTTTACTATTTATTAAGTATTTTACAAAATTCAATGGTCTGAATTTGACTAGTTTTTGTAAAATACTTAATAAATAGTAAAAAAATTCAAAAAAATGTAAAATTTGACCTCCGAGTACATTTTAATATGGAGATAATGTTGAACGGTTGGATCGACTGTTTGAACTTTGAAAATGAAAATATGTTCATTTTACAAATAGGTCCTCATGTCCATAGAAGCATCCCTCATTTTAAAATTATAATTATGCATTTTGCAATTTAATTGAATTTTTATTTTAGTTTAAGATTTTTATATGATTTAGTCCTACTCATAAAATGTTAAATGTTTACTTGTAGTTAGGTGGTTAGAATTTCACTATAATTGTGGAGATATAAGGTCAAATCTCACCTACCACACATTGTACATTTAAGGTTTTAACTTCACCAATCAAAATTTTCTAATTATGCTTCCGATTTTATTTTTTTAGTAAATATTGGAGATCAAGTCACCCAACTATTTAATTTCTACAAAGGATTGTCTCTTCCGGATTTCAAACCTACGACCTTTCATATATAGAGCATTGCTTTTGCTACTAAACCAAAGACTGATTCTCAAATTCTGTCTCTGATTTTATCATAGCAGTTTTGGCTTCATGCAGTGCATAAATCACATGCATCGTTGTTTTACTTATATAATCTCTGTGTTGTGTAAAGCCAGTTAAAAATTTTACCCCCTGATCATGCATTCTGTTAAGTCATATACCGTGTATTTTAAGTTTCAACTCAATTAAAATTTTCTAATTCTGAAGAACTAGTATTCAGTCAAGTGGTAAAGATAGGTAACCAACAATTATATAGATGTTAGTAAATTAGACCTCCACTTTTTTATATAAAAAAATTCTAATTCAGCTTCAAATTTTAACAAAATTGTTTTAAATTTGAACAGCGCATGAATCGTAGGATGCCGCTGCTATGTTAAAATCTTTACGCCCTGATTATCATTATACATCAGTTTTTCTCTTTCCAGAAAAGATCATTACACACCCAAAATAAGATCGCATAAATCAAGGTATCACGTGGTGGGTCCCGCTCGAAATCAATGTAACTGAGCCTCCTACGGACTACGGTCCACGTCGACAAATAACATGGTTAACTGTCATGCATGTTTGTTTGGTCGGGGGTCCCCTGTGCATCTATGTAGGTTTAGTTAGCTTCATGTTAATAGAGAGAATGAAAGGTAGAAAAGAGAGAGCAATCATACTTGAAAAGAAAACAGAGAAAAAATAAAGGGGAACGGATTGTGTCACTTATGTCTATCGGACTCAAATATCAATTCATATTATAAAGGCCACATAGTCTGTACAGAGAAAGATGTCACAGAAATATCATAATCCCAGAAACTGGTGGGTCCAGTTGAGGTAGCCCATTAAAGGTGCGCTTTACATTAAGGATGCTTGATGGTCGCTTGGCAAGGTTGGGCCCAACCCCAATTGTTCAAAACAAGATCTAAACGAAAGGGAGGGAGGTTAGTGGGGTAGCAAAAAAAAAGTTTGTGAGAGAGAGATCATGTTATCACATTATCACATTATCACAAAAGCCTACTTTAATATGATGCCCCCTTTTGAAAGCTATGTTTCAATGTTTAGGCTTTCTTTATTTTGTGTAATTTTTTCTGATTCTCTTTTTTCTCGGATCATGAAAAACAGCCCCACAGGAACATGTGGCATGTGAAGGTTGTTTGCTTCAAGGATAAGCCACAATTAAAGTAAGTGATTTTTCATATATAATCCATTATTGAGATGTTAATGTTATGGTTGGAATAATTTCACAATTACTTTATCACACTGTTATCAGAACCGGGCCGGACTGGCCAGCTCGGCCAGAATAAACCGGAATCGGACAAGTTTATGGTTTGGTTCGCTATTAAAATCAGACAAGCAATAGAACCGGATATATTTAGTTAAACCGGCCGATTTTATAAAAAAACCGCAGTACTAAACCAAAACAAATCGGTTTTGTATTGGTTTTGTGTCCTGCAATCTATTCCCAATTTTGAAAAGAAAGATGCGGCTTTTGAGGAAAAAATTCAGTAACTTTTTAGGAGAAAAAAGTGAAAATCTAATATGTATTTATATTCTGTATAGTCATTTATATTTTGTAACGTACATTTGTAAATAATTATGTGTTTGAGAATAATCTAATATTTATTACAATATTCTTTTTTTAAAAATAAAACAAAATATTAAAATTCTAATATGGATCATTAGAGGTTCGTTTGACCACAAAAAATAAAGAATTTCTATGTAGTTATTCAATTTTAATATGAAGTATAAAATTATAAAATTTCTTTGATAAAAAAAAAGTATTCTATGATATTTTATTTTACTAATTCTAAGAATGAGTTCTACATTTGTGCTACAATAAATATATTATTTTCCAATAAAAAAATATTATTTTGTAATATATAATTTTACTTTTATAGTACATTGTTAAATATGTATATTGGAATTTTTATTACATAATAAAAATTAGTTATAATAATAATTACTTATATATATTATATCTTATAAATATGCAAGTATTTAAAAAACCAGCGGTTAAATCAGTTGATCTATCGGTCCGGCCAGTGAACCGTCAAATTGGAACTTTATCGGGTCGATGTCCGATCCGGTTCTGATAACATTGCTTTATCATGATAAATAAATAAAAAGTGAATTAGAAATCGATATCTTGAATTTAATGTGGCACGCGAAATATAATTTAACACCCATTCGATTGAAAATTGAAAATCTTCAATATTAGAGTATGACAAGACTTGAATATATCTAACGTCTCTCGTAACAGAGTTTATCTATATAGTGCAAAGAAATGGTGTGATCATTAATTGGTAGCCATCGAAGATTCTGGGCTCTTGCTTTTTCTATCTCGTGATCATTAATTTGTAATAGTCCAGAAATCGTGTAAAGAAGGGAATAAATAAATTCTCTTTAGCTTTCTGTAGAAGTATGCTCGGTGACATGCATTCAAGCGCCTCCACTAAGGGCATTACAATTAATTAGCCATAATTTGTCCCTCGTTAAAAAAACCGAGCAGCATCTATATATTATTATTTCAATTCGGGTCACATGCATTCCAAATAGAAAATTCCAGAGTATGAAATTCGAGCGTATAATTATTATCCATCGTTATTTTACCTGTGCCAAGTACTACGCGGTTCTATATTTTTGTTAAAAGTAAAGTAGTTGCAAGTCTAAATACCAAATAAACAATAAAATATAAGGTAAACTAGTTTAAATTGTGGCCATCGTCAATTCGTCATGCTATGTTTTGGGAATTCGTATAGTCTTCATTAACTTAAAATTTGAGTTAATGCGGAATGAATCCGAACCGTCCGATTTGTGTTGGCACGAATATTAAAGGGCCCCGTGCATTCCACCTCAAGCTGGATTTACCCAGATCCTGATCGGACGGCCCAGATGCATTAACTCAAATTCTGAGTTAATGCAGAGGGAATTCATGTTTTGGGGGTAGAGTATCTCTGTAGAATAACTTCAGCTTAGTCAAAAAAATTCGGTATCAGATTCGTGTCAGGTTAAAACAGATGAATGAGTTAGGGTACCACACTGGATCTGAACCCATGTTTTGGACCTTTCGGAAAAGCATTCTAATAAAGACTCCCAGTCAGGTTAGTGTTGAAGAACCAGACCCATACTGTTGCCGGGGTACCGCTGGTACCGCTGCTACTGGCTTCTGAATGGAGGTTGTGATGAGCTGGTCTCATGGCTCTTAGTGCTGCCAGATGGACAAGATTTTTTCCAATGTTTTTGTGTTTTAGATGCAATTAATAAGCTGGGAGTTGCTCCGGGGTTGTTTTTTGCTGGTACAAGTTAAAAACCAGTTGGTGTTTTGAGGAAAATTTAGTGTATTGCTGAGGCAATTTTTCGGTCATATAGGGGCTTTCGGATAAAAAGTTGTTTTGCTGTCGTACATTATGTTTGAGAGTTTAGACAAAATCTGCTTTAGAATTTTGTTTTGTGATTGAGAGGTTTGTATTTAATAATTTCAGAAATGAAATGGCCTATATGGTTTTTTTTCAAACAAAAAGTTGAAGAACCAGGTTAAACCAGGATCCAACTATAATTTCCTTTTAGGATTGAAATAACCCAATATATAACTGCGTATGGCATGGATACTACAAAATATGATGAAAGTTCGACTAGTTGAGACAATAAGTTATAAAATAGCAGCAGACCAGCAGTTAAGACAAAAAGTAAGTTGGGTTTATTTCAGAAGTCAAAATTAAGTTTAAACTCAAAACGAAGCTTAAAATCAGGTCGTGCGTAACATGTTCACCAACTGATTGTATACATTTTCTCTCATTGTATCTCTATTTGTAGCATTTAGTGTAAACACCACTGCACCAGGATGGTTCCTCAATCTTGCCACTGAACATAGTAACAAAGACATGTCCATTAAGAGGTAGTGTCACCCAAAAATCCGAAAGGAAAATGTATCATATGGAACGAAGAAGATAGGTAATTTTATTTTTGTTTCTATTACCGCAATCAATTTTGTTGTGTTTTGTGGGAAGTATAAATTTATTCATAGGAACAGTATACCTGAATTCAACAAATTTAAATTTAAAAAAAAAAGAGCCGCACCTGCAGGGATATCACGACCAATTTTAGGTATAGGGATGGAGGCGAGAATTGGAATATTTGACTCTAGGACCCGCATTACAGATGGAAAGAATGATGAACTGAATAGCTCCATCTTTCCCACTTCGTCAATTATAAAAAGATCTATACCCTCCTTTACCTGATAGTAACATATTTATAAAAAAAAATAAAACATTAGCAGCACCTTCTAACAAAATTTTTTTTTTTCGATGACTGAAATATTTGACATAACCAATAGCCACATTGTATATCTGCTATTGATTTCAATATCAGATACCAGTACCAGTGCAGCAATAAAAGCTGCCAAGTTATGCCGGTAGAGACTGAAAACTTCAATTTTATCCAAACAGCGACTATTTTTTGTCTTTGCTTATCAGCTTTTATATTAATTGCTTTTAAGCAGTGAGAAATCAATTTGCTACAGTTTCTTTAGGGCAACAGCATTAACAACAGCAGTAGCTTGCAGTGCTATTACATACCTGCAACTCAGGCAAGGCCAATGATTCAAAGGACTGCACATCGACCTTGTACTTTCCAACAGTAGGCCATCTGAGAGACTCTGCACTGCAACAGATATTAAATGTTAAAAAAAAATAGAATACACTTTTATAACATCATAAAACATCAGACTTAACTTAAAAAGTCCCTGTTGATACAAGTTACAAGCTGAGAGATTCTACTCTGTCTGTTCTTTATTACTTAAAATCCTTTTTTTTTTGTGGCCAAATGTCCATTTTTAAGATTTCAACCCAGCCATGATCCACATAGAAACACTAGTATCAAAATTATCTACTTGGTAGAGATTCTATTGGCAAGCAATTACCTCTAAACTTTTCTAATTTCTAATTCTGACAACCAAAATTTAAAAGCAAGAAATAAAGAAACCTACTTAGAGATTTTAGAAGAAGCAAGAGGCCCATGTCTTCCATCAAGCGTCATCACTTCAAACCCAACCCTGTCAGAACCCTCTCTAACCTCCCCTTACAACACAGAACAAACTTCAAATCAGATGTAATTAATAAAGAGTGAAGGGACCAAAACGAAAAATGACACAGTAGAGATTCTAGAGTACTAGTGAAGAAGCCACGGATGCTGAGATGAGGCTGAGATGCTCTCAGGCTTTCAAACACTCTCATCACCAGAGTCGTCTTCCCCGCTCCCTGGCAAAAGAGGATTATGAATAATTAATTCGGGAGGGTGAGAATGCGAAAGAAGCAAGTTTTTAATTGACTTACAGGTGGGCCAGTGACAAGGATGCATTTGGCCGGAGCTGTAGCTGTTGCCATCGCCGCTTAGCTGCTTCCTTACGAAATGGATTCAACAGGAGACGAAGTTGGGTTTAGATACCTCTATAGACCATGCCCTTATTTTTAGAAATTCCTAATAGCAAAATAAAATCATTGAATTTGATCTATATAATTATTCTGTCTAAAAGTATATAAAACATTAATATATCTCATTTTTTTTCATAAAGTTGTAGCAATTTTATATTGCTTTTAAAATTTAATCTAAATTTTTATGAACTTTTTATACATGTCAAGACATTATCCGACATTTTTAATAATACCCCAAGTTAATTAAAGATTAATAAAAATACCCACGGTTCCCAAAAAATTTTAAAAATACCCAAACCGGCCATTTAATGGCCGGTTCCGAATTAACTGCCCAACCGACCATTTAATGGCCGGTTTTGAAAATTTTTTTTTTTTCCGAAAAATAGCTAAAATACTGAAATCTAACACTAAAAAATCGAATTGTTTTGTTAAATATTTGTTAGATTACTTTTTTCATAGCATATTTATACTAAATTACAATATGAATAGGGCCGATTTTGTGCTAAAATATGCAAAATTACTTCAAATTATGTTAATTTATGGTGATTTACACAAAATTACTTGAAATTACAATAATTATGTAGAGTTATGCTAAAACGGTAAATTACGTATGAATATGACCTATTTTGTACCATCTTTCATAAATCACAAAAAATAGTAAAAAAATTTCAAAAATAATAAAAATTGGTATTCTACAGGTTCATTATATAACTAATTTACTGAGCTACGTAGATTGGAGAATAGAAATGAAAATCTTAATCGGAAACTTCAACTGAAGTTTTGAGGCCCTTCTCTTTGTTTTTTGGCGATTCTGAATTTGGAAAATCAGCAAAGCAGTACAAATGCATGCGCATTTTCACAAGCTTTCCGAAAAGTGGTAATTTGCTGAAATCGGACACTCGAGCATCATTTTATGGCCGTTTGAAGTTTCGTCGTCGTTTTTCGCCTTCTCAGTGAAGATATCATCCCTATTTATACGTAATTTAGCGTTTCAAGTAATTAAGTGTAATTCAGCATAAATTAATATAATTTCAAGTAATTTAGCGTGTTTTAGTATAAATATGCTAATTATATATAAAAAATGTAATCTAGCAAATATTTAAAAATAAATTCAATTTTTTAGTGTTATATTTCAACATTTTAGCTATTTGTCTCTTAAAAAATAGTTAACATAATTTAAAGTAATATAGTGTCAATAAGCATAAATTAACATAATTTCAAGTAATTTAGCGTATTTTAGTATAAATATGCTATGAAAAAAGTAATCTAACAAATATTTAACAAAACAATTTGATTTTTTAGTGTTAGATTTCAGTATTTTAGCTATTTTTCTAATAAATAAAAAAATTCAGAACCGGCCATTAAATGGCCGGTTTGGGTATTTTTAAAATTTTTCGGGAACCATGGATATTTTTATTAATCTTTAATTAACTTGGGGTATTATTAAAAATGTCGGGACATTATCGAAACGTTTTTTCTATTCAACTATTCATGCATCAAAAATAACAAAAATCATATCTTAAAAGTTCACAAATAAAAGCATAACAGAGACGGGGGAAGGTGATATCTAGTCCTGTGCTAATTTACTCTCACCAATTATGTGAATTATATTTAATTCTATTTTCATTCAAAGCAAATTTCTTTATCAATGGTATACAACATGTACTTGTTAGTTGTTGGCAAGACTTATGAAACAACATACAAAATGATCTGATCAAAGAAGATACAATTTGAATTACAAAACGACATCACAATCACAGATTATTGCTCAACAAAAACCAAGCACTTGTCAACAATGACGAGGAATTAGAATCCATAGTTAAGAAGAGAACTATAAAAATCTCTCAAACTCCAATTAAAACGGCTCGATCTCTTATTATGCTTATCATTTCTGTTTGTGATTACTGGACAGGATCTTTGGAGAAAAAATTCAAAGAAGCTATAGCAGAATGGTTGCCCTCTAAGTTACTTGCTATTCCACTTCGGATGTGGGACCCCACTGACAGTCAGCTGATAGCGTATCCAGGTGCCGCAGAGGATGGTGCTATGGACTGAACTGTGGAGGAGGGAGCTGAATCTCCAGCTGACTAACACTTTGAAGACTCATCACTCATTTTATACATATCCGAATTTTAGATCAGTAGCTTTCAGCCGCTTACTAGGTGGCTTAGTCCTATCTTACTTTAAGATTACTGTGTTGTGGTGGATTCTTAAGCGTAGAGCTTTTGGTTTTTGCTTTATTTCGGTGTTCCTCTATGCTTTGCTGATGTTGTTTTAACAAGTATCGTTGTAAATTAAACACTCTAGTTTCTTCAATCAAACGGACACAATTGTTGCCTTTTATCAAAAAAAAAAAAGAACTATAAAAACCCAGAGTATTGCTCAACTAAAACCAAGCACACCTAACCTACCACTATCCCAAATTAGGACCAAGTATAAACCGCAGTCGTATCCTATTTGATATATAAATTATATAAGCTATAGTTCTAGCGTGCGTCTAATTTTGTATGTACATATTATGTACTGCACTTTTAAAATAATAATCGTTAATTTTTAAAGGGACATGAAAGTAAATTTTTCATTAATAAAGTAAATTAGCAAAACTATTTTTCAATAAAAGAGTTGCTAAATTTTGCAGGTATACATTTCAATCGCATAATGCAATTTATATAAAAATTTAGATGTACTGTAAAATTGTCTAATTATTTATATAGGCGTATATTAGTTCCTTGATACAGACATGGTCTCTACTATAGGTCAAGTCGTTATGTTATGTTCGGTGTCCCCAAATTTAAATTGTACTATGTTTGTTTTCAGGTTTTGTCCGGGAAATAAAAACATAAAAAATTATGTTGTAGAAGAAAATTAAATTAGTCTTCATCAAGGTTCTAAATAGCATTTATAGCGTCATAGCGGGAAGGCTACATAAAAAGCTATAGCGAATAGCGTCGCTATAGCGGAAGCCATGCTACATAGCGTTTTTTTTTTTTTTACATTTCGTATATTCAATATTTGAACTAAATATTAACATTATCTAAAGTCTCATAGAACAATAAATGACACCAAAGTAATTAAGAAATTATAATATTCATATTGAACCAGTACAAAGTTCAAATTGCAGTTCAAAATATCCATAGTAATATCATAAACTATCAATTTTTTCTATTAAAAATATCTTAAACATCATGATTCATGACATAATCTATTTTTTTTTCTATTCAAATTTCTATTTCTATTCCCAATTTCAAATTGATTTATCTGTAGGAAGTAGCAACAAATTCAATTTCGGTTTGAGCTTTTTTGAGTCTTTATTTAAAACCCATGTAAATTACTTAAAAAGACCCATATTGCTTTTTTTTGAAAAATTTGGCAGTGGCTGCCAAATAGGTTTTATTAAAAAAAAAAAAAAACCATATTGTATAGCGGCCGTAGCGCAAATAGCGCATTTTGATGTCATAACTTAGCGTTTGGGGTTCAAAAATACTATAGCGCGCTATTTAGAACACTGGTCTTCATTAATTATAAACATATTTTATATTCTTCAATATTATTTATTCAATCTAAAAGAATATCAAAAGATAATTGACATAGTCTTAAAATGTATTTAAAACTGAACTTATTTTGTTTTTAAAGACAAAACTAACATTTCAAAATTCACATAACTTGATATAAAATTAGCCACAATTTGGGCCTTTTTAAAAAACCGAGCAGCATCTATTTCAATTCGGGTCACATGCATTCCAGTCTTCCAGAGTATGATATTCGAGCGTATAATTATTATCCATCGTTATTTTACCGGTGCCAAGTACTTATATATTTGTCAAAAGTTAATGGGTACATGCAAGTCTAAATACCAAATAAACAATAAGATATAAGGGTCCCGCTTTGAGATTCATATCAGGTTAAAAATGACGATATAAATCGTGCAGAGTAGCTGCTGCACAGGATCTGAACCCATGTTTTGGACATTTCGGAAAAGCATTCTAATAAAGACCAAAGTAATATTTGAGTTCCACACAAATATCCCAACCAGGTTAGAGATGAAGAAGAACCAGACCCATACTGTTGCTGGGGCCTGGAGTACCACTGGTACCGCTACTTCTGGCTTCTTAACTTAATGGAGGTTGTGGAGAGCTGGTCTCATGGCTTTAGTGCTACCAAATGGACAAGTATTTTTCCAATGTATTTGTATTTCAGATGTAATTTATAAGCTCAGAGTTGCTCCAGTGTTGTTTCTTGCTGGTACAAGTTAAAAACCAGTTGTTGTTTTGAGTAGAATTAGTGTATTGCTGAGTCAAATTTTCAGTTATATAGGGGCTTTCAGATAGAAGGTGTTTTACTGTTGTGCATTCTGTTTGAGAATTTAGACAAAATCTGCTTCTGTAGTAAAAATTTGTTGTGGTTGAAAGGTTTGCAATTAACAATTTCAGAAATGAAATGGGCTATATGGCTCTCTTTTTTTATAAAAAAAAGGGTTGAAGAACCAGGTTAAATCTGGATTCAATTATTATTTAGGGTTGAAATACCCAATATATAATTGCGTATGGCAAACGGTATGAAAATTTGACTAGTTGTGGCAAGTCTCGACTGTTTCCATCCATTTATTTTCAAATCAATACAAGTATGAGATTGTATTACAGACCCTAATTGTTGCTACTTATCAAAAGAAAACCCCCTTTCCTAAGGAAAACCCTGGCTATAATGGTCTCAGCAACTCTCAATCAACGCTCCTGGTACAAGAGCAAAACTAACAAAGTAAAATCTCAGTTTCACCCATTTAGCATCATAGACCTAGCCAATCAAACACAACCAATTTTACCTACTTACTCCAACATACTTGTTTGTTGGTATCACATTACCAGCACCAGAAAAGCAAACACAGTCACAAATTAAGGCTTGCATCCTAAGCCATTTATTACAGTGATTTAAAGCAAACAACTTGCGAAGTTTAAACTCGAAACAAGCTTAAAATCAGGTCGTGGGAAATATATTCACCAACTGATTGTATACCTTTTCTCTCGTTTTTTCTCTATTTGCAGCATTTAGTGCATAAACCACTGCGCCGGGATGTTCCCTGAAATATCTCACTGAACATAGGAACAAAGACGACATGTCAATTAAGAGGTAGTGTTACTCAAAAATCCGAAAGGAAAATACATCGTATGGAAACGGAAGAACGGTAGGTAATTTTATTTTTGTTTCTGCTATCCTGATCAATTTTGTTGCGTTTAGTGGGAAGTATAAAATTATTAATAGGAACAGTATACTATTTCAGCCAATATCATAGCTGTTATATAATTGTTCCAGTCAGAGGGGAGAAGTGGTATAGTTGGTTACTTCTTTTTTTTAGGAAAAAAAGGTGAGAAAGATAAGCTGTGAGGTCATAAATAATTAAATAAATATATTATATGATAAGAAAATGACTATGTCAAGCAAAGATAGACTCAAAACAGAGGTAAAAAAGAGCCAAAATCACCAAAATATCTTATCTATATAATTTTCAATTGTTTTCATCTTTGTTTGTGTGCATGTTTGCCTGATTTTTATCAATATGAACTCTTTTGTAAATTTATGCAAATTATGGAGAACATTTTACTGTTTTTACAAACAAAAGTAAGATATCTTGAAGATATAATTAACACCCAGTATTTTTTGGGATTTTTCAATTTGACATCAAATCAATTACAGGCATACTTTTAATGTTAACAAGCTTAGCCATCTATTTCCCTTTTTTACCCAAGACCAAATTGGACTCGAGTCAAGCCTAGTAATGTTGGAGTTGTATAATTGGGTCCAATTTAGTCCCTTTTTTACCCAAAATCTAATGTTGTATAACCAATAAAGGGAAATAGATTTTTTATTTTACAGCTATCGGATTGGATATAAGAAAAGGCTAGTTGCCATTTGTTATATTTTGCTTGACATAACCTTGATATTGACATTTTTTTCCCTCAACATATAAAAGTGTTGCTATATCAATCCTGGTTAAGTCAGAAAGTTAAATTATTTATGTAGGTCTTTTTGATGTGATTCAGTAAGAATTATGAAAGATTCAATAACCTTGTTAAATGCATTTATCAAGTGAATACCAAATATACATCTGTATTTTAGTTAAGGAAAATCAGAAGATAAAAATAACATTCAAAATCAATGTGCTTAAAAAAACCTTTAATGTCTCTTGTCCTAATATAAGGGCAGTAACATAACCTCATTTTTTTGCCATTCAATATTGTTTTAAATTTTAATCTAAATGTTTACGAACTTTTTATACAAGTCAACACATTATCAAAACGTTTTTTCTATTCATGCATCAAAAATAACAAAAACCAGATCTTAGAAGTTTACAAATATAAGCAATAACAGAGACATAAAAAATGAACTAAACCCTCCTTCAAATAGTTTAGAGGTTTCATTTTGCCAAAATTATAGAAGCCCGAACAATAACGGTTCTTTGACAAGTTAAAAGTCCAGCTCGAATGAGCTAGTTATGCATTCGAGTAAACAGACTAAAACCATTTAGTAATCATGATTTCATTTTGCATTCTGTTGAAATTGTAAACAGTTCTTAAATTTCCAAAAAAAACATTTAAATTAGATCATTAATTTACTTTGTGCTTAGATGTCACAAAGCCCTCCGAAATTTTTTTTTTTGGGGATAACTAGTCCTGTGCTAATTTACTCACCAATTATGTGAATTATATTTAATTCTATGATCATTCAAAGCAAATTTCTTTATCAATGGTATACAACATAAACTTGTTAGTTGTTGGCAAGACTTATGAAACAACATACAAAATTATCAGGTCAAAGAAGATACAATTTGGATTACAAAGCGATATCACAGTCACATATTACTGCTCCACAAAAACCAAGCACTTGTCAACAATGACGAGGGATTAGAATCCATAGTTAAGAAGAGAACTATAAAAACCCACAGTATTGCTCAACTAAAACCAAGCACACCTAACCTACCACTGAGTATCCCAAATTAAGCTAGCCTATTGTTATTTTGCATAATATCAAACACCCCCATTTAACAAAATAGCACATATAACGTAATTAATAAAGTTCTAATCCAGCTATTCATGTCCAGCTCAGTCATCACCTTCATCCTAAAAAAGGTCAAGCAACAAAAACTCAATACCAAAAATATTATATGCTCATCTCAAGAATGTGTAATAAATAGCAATATAACACAATTCATATCAACATATAATAGCACTACCTCATTTTCTCCCTCTTCTTCAACCTCTGACTTTGACTTGTCAGATGCAGCATCAACAGCTTCTTCCTCCTAATACCAACAAGTACCACATTAGAAACTGAAGCAATGGAATACAAGTTGAGAAGAAAAAGAAAATCAAAAATTCATATATTTATTTTTCCTCTTTTAACAATACCTGTCGAGCCTTCACCTTCTCATATTCAGCCTTGAGCTTAGCTGCCTTTTCCACAAAAGAAGCCTTCTCCTGGATATTTTGAAAAATGAATACAGAAAGAGTAAAACATATTTTCAGTTTAATGCAATGATGCAATGATGAGTAGAACTTACCTCCTCTGACATAGATTTCCATTTGGCTCCAGCAGCTTTACCTACCTGGTTAATATATCATAATATGTTAATTTGGCCAGAATTAAATTTCACTGCAAGAAACAAGAAAACAAATCTCAAACAATAGGGTGGAAGTAGGTAAAACTGAACCGATTGTGTTATTAATATCCCCAGTTAATATTTGCATAAAACTGAACCGATTGTGTTATTAAGATCTATACTTGTTTATGGGATACAAGTAGTTTAAACATGAACAAAACGAAACAAAATTGTAGATAAAAAGGACTTACAGTTGCAACACTCTTGTTGTTGGGATGGCTGGCCTTGTATTCAGCCCTAAACTTCTCCCTGCATTCAGAACCAACACAAATTTACAATCACATTCTAATAAAAACCTAACATAACCAAAATGATCTTAAAATCAAATTAGTGCCAAATTAGATTCAGAAGTGCCTACATAAAAACAAAGAAGGCAGAGGGAGGCCTCTTGAGCTTAGCACCCTTGGCAGCATTCTTCCCTTTTTGAACACCAAGCCTGCCAACAGTATAAACAAAAGACAATGAGAAACTGCTATGAAAATTTGTATTTATAGATCTCTAGAAATTAATTATTGAAAACATCGTGCAATCCGACTTTGTTTCACAGCAAAAGGAAGAAATTTAAGATTCAGCGTGATTCTGTCTCCTCCTGCCTAGTCATGGGAAATATTTTGGGAGCTTTCTTCAAAAATTGAATCGATTAACTGTAAATATCTTATAGGAAGGCATGGATCTTACAAAATTAGAGGCAATATAGTAGAACTTACTTTGCATCGGCCTTGCTTCCGGCCACAGCTCTCGACTTGGTTTCTTTCATCGCTAATCGTTCTAATTGTAAGAAGGTGCCTAATTAGCGAACATGTTCTTCAATTCGTGCAAAAATATAGATAAAATCGGAAGAAGGAGAGGAAATCTACCTTTGGATTATGATTAGGGTTCCTTGGAGAAAAAATTGAGAGAAGGTAAAGATTGAAAGAGACGGGAGAGGAGGACAATAGTGTGTTTTGGTGGTGTGACTATGTGGCTATGACTTATTATACAACTGTGTGGAAAGGGAGATATACTGCTCTGCACCTGGCTTTGTACGGACATGTCATTGTCAGTTGCCTAAGGTCTGTGATTTGCTCGAGTTCCAGGAGCAGGTAAGAATGTAAGAATTGGATTTTGGGGAAATCTAGAGACCTCCGATTGGGCGGGAATCTTGAATTTTGGTCTCCACGCCAGCGATCCGCGAGGTCGTTTCTTATTGGCTTAAATGTTTCCTCGCACAAAACTTGTGCTTGTTGTAATGCTACAATCCACGGTACAGATGTACGGCCTAGATCACTGTGGTAACTGGTAAGTGAATTTCTAATTCAACTGGGCCGACCGGCCGAGGGACATGAATGACGTGCTCCAGGGGCAAAGTGCTGTCCCAATCGGATAGAACTTGAACGGTAAATGTGTTGATGGTTTGTCGCCTGGGTTTTCGTGCTTGCTTTGGGCTCTGATGGGAAAGCGAAGTTTTGGACTTGCTTAAAAGTTTATGGGCTGGCTTTGAACCTTTCTTGGTAACGTAGGCAGGCTTTGATTTTCGACCAACAAATTTTCCGAGCAAGGGTGAAGAGGCCATCATCAATTCGAGAAGCAATAAATTTAGAGAGAGATGCAGAAGGGTATTTAGAGAAGAGGATAAAACAGCACAGCTGACAGCTGCTAATCACGAACGGGAGCAGCAATAAATAACGAAGATATCTCCAATACTGAAGCTGTCTACATATTTCCTATCTTATTGTAATTTTTAACTTATATTACCTTAATTTGCCAATAGGCAAGTGTATGTAAAACCTCTGACACTACTCTGTTCAATGAAACTTGCGGACTGGACCTCCATTTTTCCCTCAGAAAAAAAAAAAAAATTTCGAAGCCTAACAGGTTTCAGTTTAATGGAATCCATCTCTCGGGAGATCCGGATCCCCTAAAGTAACTCAATTTTTAAGTTTTGGATCGGAACCGTCCGATTCAAATCCGTGACCATCTAACTAAAGCAGAGTGCATGCATTCTGAGAGACAGATTCGAATCCCGATGCAATCTCGAGGGACGAATTCGATTTGGACGGTCCCATCCAAAACCCAAAAATTGAGTTATTTTAGGGGATCCGGACCCACTTAACTTTGGATCCTGCCTGCGTTCCTACTTATTTCAAAACAGACAACAGCAATCGTTGCGATTCCATGTCACCATCAAATGCGTGCGTACTGCGTACCCAATCGTGACTCCACAGAAACATCTAATTAACACCTCAAATCCCTCCACCAATCCCGTCCATGCGGATCTGGATGTTGAATTTCAAGTTGGGAGAGTTCAGATCCGCAAATAACAAGGGACCAAGAGTCACCTTGATAATATCATAATGGCCATGTTTGGTTGTGGAGTAAGAGGTGGAGTAAACCCCTTACTCCACACTTAGGTAGCCAAACAATGAGTAAAATAGGAGGAGTAAGGTGGAGTAAGAGGTGAGTTAATCCGGAGTAAGTTACTCCACCATTTCAGGTGGATTAACTTACTCCACACTTACTCCACCTGTAGGGCCCACTATCATAGGAAGAGGCTCAGTTTCCAACACTTTACTCCTCTAGGCGGATTAATTTAAGCCACGAGTTATACTACCAAACAAGATGTAAAATATGTGGAGTAAGATGGAGTAAGTCATTTAATCCTCATTAACTTTACTCCACAACCAAACATGACCAATATGCATATTACCAAAGATTTAAACAGCATTTATCGTGTCATAGTAAAATAGCTCAAAAAAACAATGCTATTGTCATATTGCGCTGTTATAGTGCGCCAATAGTACCATAGCTTTTATGGTCAGAAAATGCCATAGCGCGCTATTTAGAATCCTGATATTACCTATCGACCTGTATTGAGAGTTTTTATTTTTATTGTTAAGTTCAAGCAACCGGTTCGAAAAGTTAACCGTGATTTAGGTGTGAATATGTTATTGGAGATAAAATTTTACATTTTTTTTTGAAATTTCTAAATTTAGGATGAGTGTATCTTTCTTGTATGGATTTTGATCTGAGCAGAATATGATCAATATTAAATATATTATATTTTTGTTTTGGATAATATTTTGTTAATTTTTAATTGAACCCGGCATGGAAATTCTCCTCTAAAATTATGTAATTTTCTCCTCTAAAATTCATAATATATATTTATCCTTCTAAACTTCAAAAACTCAAAATTTATCCATTTTATTATCCTTTCTATTTAAAAACATTTTGAACTTATGAAGTATCCATTTTAGGAAGGCAAATTGGTCATTTCTCTACTTTGGACGTTTACACAAGTATATACCTAAATGCTATTGTATAAGCATTAGAAGTAGATAATGACTCATTTTCCCTCAGAAATAGACCAATCAGAAGACTGATATTTTTCTAAAACATACTACATATTTTTAAATTTTTGATAAAGAGTAAAATGGACACTTCATAAATTTAAAATAAGTTTTAATATAAAAGACATTAAAATGAGTAAATTTGTGATTTTTTTAGTTTAGAAGATTAAATATTATTTTATTAATTTCAGAGGAGAAGTGCGTAATTGCCAAATTTTTAAGTTCCCCTAATTTTTATAGTTATCTCATTTCTATTTATTCCTTACATATACAAATTTGTCGAGTGACACAGCGGAGTGTTCAGAGTAGATAAAACAGTGCGAGATCGTAATAATGGAAGAGGATACATCACAGAGACATAGTTATAATTTTAGTTAGGAGTAGATAAAAAATTTACTGTTACGACTAGCAGGTTGCGAACTGTCATGAATTTTAATAATTTAGTTTTTGAGTTGTTCAGGAGTAGACAATATTTTTTTTTTCAAAAATAATCCGATTTTCAAATTTAAGGAGTAAAATGAGATCGGAGTTGTCGTTTTCAGTTTGGCACAAATCTTAAAAAAAGTCCTATATTTTAAATGGATATCAAATTAATTTTGATTCGGCAATAAGTATTCTACGATATGAATCCTCATACGACAACAATATAACATTAAGAATGTATTTTAATCAGTGTTCTAAATAGCACGCTATAGAAAAGATGTAGAGAAATGTGTAGAATTAAAACTAAGTTAAAAGTTGTCCTGCTGCCTCCCTGCCAATATATAGTAATTTTTTTATTTTTGGAGCAAGCAAACAAGATATGGAAGTGAATCGGGCGAAAATTGCATCAATTTGGCAATAAAATATGTCCAAATCTAGGTTTAAGAGCTATTGGTGCGGCTGCACAAAATTTTACATTCCCAATTTGGATTTGTTTCTTTCATGAAAGTTGTACATCTTTTTGTCCTAGTATTGTCAAGCTTTGATTCACCCAAATCGGATTTTGTATGACCAAGATACGGCCAAAATATGAACTGTGTGTCGACAGCTGTAATTCTATGCAGCCCGAGGAACCCGCACGAGCACCCGCAGAACCCTTTGGAAATTTACTGCGAACTAAACTTCAAACGGGCATAAATCATCATCCGTAACTACGTTTTCAATGTTCTATCATTTTTCAAAAAGTTTGCGAGAAGATCTACAATTTGTTTCATTTCCTGTAATTTAAATAGACTTTGGCAGTAACTTGGTTATTGGCATATTTTAACACAAAATTACACTAAAATACAGGAAAATTAGCTTAGTTTTTTAGGCTAAACCTTAATCAAAAGTATATATAATTTAGGCTTGTCAAAAGCTCAAAGGCAAGTTCTACATGACGACGATCAGACCTGCGATGCTGTATGGTGCATAATGTTTGGCTACTAAAAGACAACACATCCATGAAGATAAGTGTAGCAAAGATACGTATATTGCGGTGGAGCTGTGGCCATACAAGACGGGACCGCATTAGAAATGATGATATACGTGACAAACTTAGGATAGCACCGATTGAAGAGAAGCTCGTCCAACACCGCTTGAGATGGTTTAGACATCTTCAACAGAGGCCTTCCGAAGCACCAGTGTGTACTGGAATTATAAGGTGTATTGAAAACACAAGGAGAGGCAGAAGTTGGCCACAACTGACATGGGACAAAATAGTAAAAATAGACTTGAAGGAGTGGAATGTATCCAAAGAGTTGGCTTCAGACAAGAGATCGTGAAAGTTAGCGATCCACGTACCAGAACTATGACTTAGGAAATATCAATTAGGAATTGTTTAAGGGTAGTATTATAGGCCTTAGGTCATATAACTAGTAATTTGAGGTCAAGAACGTAAGCTTAGAACTTTGACATTTACAATCTATAGTTTAGACAGAATATAGTTAATATTAGTATTAGTATTATTACTATTACTATTAATATTGTTATTATTTTATTACTATTTACCTTGACTTTATGATTGTGATTGGGTTTCGTTTCTAGTTGTCTAACTTGTTTGGAACTAAAAGCTTAAAAGCTTAGTTGTTGTTGTTGGGTTTGGATAGTCGGATAATATCTGACCCATTTGCACCCCGGCCCGCGTAATCCGTAATAATCTAACATGCTTTTAATAATTTTTAAGTGTTTTTATTTGTTTTTTTTATAGTTCCATTATACTAGCTAGATCGACCCATAACAAATCCAGGCGTATGTCGATCGATGAGAAGAAGCTGGTGTTTGGGGATCCGTATCCTCTGCATTAACTCAAAAGGGAATCTTTCGAGTTAATGAATTTAAACCGTCTGATTTTAAACGGAGCCAATCCGACTCGTATCTATAATATAGGGCTCTTTAATATTAGTGCAGATCTAGTTTGCACGAATCTTGAAACAGATCGGACAGTCGAGATTCATTAACTCAAAAGATTCTCTTTTGAGTTAATGCAGAGGATATGAATTCGGTGTTTGGTTGCAAACATCAAATCCGCACCGAAAAGACAAATCCCTCGTCGAACAATAAATAGAAACTGGGACCCGCTTTTGTGCCCATTACTTCATTGCATTGACTTGATGCTGTACCCATTGCTCCAAGGAAACAATTAGAAATTAATCACAAGTTTTTCCTCTCCAGTTCGAACCTCTCTCTCTATAAGCTCACCAGTTATTCACTATTCAGTTGCTCTCTATATTTGAATCGGATAGCCGGTGTTCTGCCACAAGTGAAGATACTGGAGAGCGGAGAGTAAGGGGTTATGGTTTTAGTTTTTAATGTTTTTCTGCTAATAAATAATAATCTATTGAATACACGGACATACAATGCACCAACCTAAGATGAAATATGGACGCCACTGCACCTGGCGCATGACGGCTAGAAAATACCGTTCTCTACCAAAATTTCAATGACGACAACACATATGCCAAATATTTTTTTATTATCATATTCAAATATTGCTATACCTATTTATTTTTTAATTTCATTATTTCAAGCATTAATTTTGAAAACAAATATCATTGTGAATTAAAGCACATGAAATGTAAGATAAAAAATATATATAAAAATTAGAATAATTTACAAAAGCCTGCATCTTAATTATTATTTATTACAAAATATTTTTTGGCAAATAAATGAAAACTATATAAGAATATTATGCATTAAAAAGGTGGATGGGGTGGAGAGCATGGGTCCATGTGCGCAAATGAAATCATTACCGCTAATAATGATGATTTGCAAAGAGTAAAAGTGGAGAAGCCACAGCTTGTGAGTTTATCTTACTTTCCACTAATTTCATTTCAACACCAACTTTCAAATCCTAATCTAGTCTGACATTAAACCCGAACAAATATTCCCAATTTTTAGTCTAACAGGTTAATTAAAGTATGATTGCGATTAAAAAATTGTTATATATTAAATAGATGAGTAGAACTAGGGTGCTCCTAAGCTCACCAAGCCTTTCGTGAGCGCAACTCTAAAACCTATCGAATTGACTTCAAACGACATTTCCAAACCGTTAGATGCTCAATCTATATTAAAATGTGCTTGGAGACCAAATTTTACATTTTTTGGAATTTTTTTACTATTTATTAAGATGGTTTGAAAATCGCTGTTTTTATTAAAATTCTGCACTATTGGAAAACAGCGATTTTCAAACCATCTTAATAAATAGTAAAAAAATTCCAAAAAATGTAAAATTTGGTCTCCAAGCACATTTTAATATAGATTGAACATCTAACGATTTGAAAATGTCATTTGAAGTCAATTCGATAGGTTTTAGAGTTGCGCTCACGAAAGGACTTGGTGAGCTTAGGAGCACCCTAGTTCTACTCTACACAGATAACTTATATAATTTTGTTTTACATATTTAGAAATAGACCATTTAATTATTAATAATATAGATAACTCTATTTAATTTTTATTATGTCGTTTTAAGGAAGAAGTTGCAGATGACAACAAATTAAAAATGAATAATTTTTTTGAAACTTCGGTTAATTCATTGTTACTAAGCTCATGAAACGATGTAATATATTTCAGTGTCTTGTATACAAGATGCGTTTTAAGTTTCAATGCTTTTTGTAAAGTATTAAAAATAAAAACACAATTTTCACATCAAAATATAGATTTTATATCGTGTGGATAATTAATGAAGATAATACAAATATAGACAAAATATGAACAACCTTATACCCGTCAATTCTATTTTGTTAATTTGCCACGGATTCACCAACACGTGTAGTTACACAACATTTCCAATTTTATTACTTTATTTGCTAGCTCTAAGTAAAAACTGTCATTAACTAATAGTAGAAATAACAAGAAATCAAGAAAACATTTATCTATATAATTAATTATTGCTGAGCTTAAACAATTTAATATATTTCAATGTCTCGTTTAAAAGATTATTTAAATTTGTGCGCCGAGTTCAGGGAGTCGAGAGAGGATATGGACCTTGGTCTCTACTCTCTATTCCCCTCTTCCTCCCAAGCTACATCCTTTGTGCGCTCCTTGTCTCTGTCTTCCCACTTCCCGGGAAAACGACTAACAGCAAACAGAAGTAGCAATAGCATAGAGACATAGAGAGGGGACAGAAAAGAAAGATGGAAAAGCGACACGGTGAGAGGGAGATCGCCGCCTACTAAATATAGGCACCTCGTATATTTTTGTTCTTTTCCTCTCTCTTTCGGATGCGCCGCATTGCATTCTAGAAAGAGATATCGAGAGTCGAGGTGAAGAGATTGCCATCTCCGCAGCATTTACTCGTTTCACCTCCGTCGTGCAATGAGCACCTCGTCTCTCTGTCTCTCTCTCCTCTTTAATTATTCTATTTTTCCGGTGGGAATCTCCTTCACGGGTCGTATATCATCTCGTTTGTGATATCTGTTGGGTACGCTTTGGAGTGTCGTTTCTTATTTAACTTTTGGCGAGATTAACGCTCTGCACAAAAAAAGTTTGGTTCTTTTTTTTGCCTTGGTGAATATTTTTTTAGCTGGTGTTTTCTCTATTTGTATCCCGGTTTATGGTTTTATTTATGGGAAATTGGTAATTGTGCGAATTGTGCTTCTATATTGTGAGCCTTTTGGCGCATAGAAAAGAATCAAAATGGGATGCTTTGCATGCTTCAATCCTCGAGTGAAAGAGTCAAAAAATAGGATTGAGGACAGCAACGGTGCTAGATCAAATGCCTCATTGATGCTTGAATCTCCAGGCAAGTAATTGCATTGTGTTTTAATTTCCCACTGGAATTTTGCAGCAATACAGTAACTATTGTGTTTGTTTCTTTACAGAGGAGAAAAGAAAACCAGCATCAATTAATCTGGTGAGAAATCCTTCGGCAAAGAGCTTTACATTTAGGGATCTGGCCATTGCCACCCAAAATTTCAATAACTATAATTTGATTGGAGAAGGGGGTTTTGGGCGTGTGTTCAAGGGCCGACTTGAAAATGGACAGGTAATTCAGCCTCTTATAATTTGCTGGAAATTTGTAATATATATTTTTTTATTTACATGAGTATCAATTCAGTTCTGTTATACACCAGTGAACCACAACAATTTAGATCCAGTTGGTCACATGATGTTTATCAATTATATTTTACCTCCTGCTGTTTTAGTGTTTGCTGGAGCTGACTGGGTGCTGAACTGATTCTCAAACGCCCCCCCCCCACATAAAAAAAGACTTAATTACATGGAAATTTGGGAATTTTGATGGTTTGTATCCATCATGTGTGTTAAATTTCTGAGGGTTTTTGATGTGTAGGTGGTGGCAATTAAGCAACTGAATAGAGATGGGGCACAAGGGAGCAAAGAGTTCCTTGTAGAGATATTAATGCTAATAGTGTTGCGGCATGCAAATTTAGTTAACTTGGCTGGGTATTGTGCCGAAGGAGATGAGAGGCTTCTGGTTTATGAGTACATGCCGAAAGGAAGCTTAGAAGATCATTTATTCGGTGAGTTATTTTACATCTGTAGCGTGTTCACTACAATTTTTTAATTCCTTTTGAAAGAGTGATCAATTTCATACTACATGTTCAGTGATGCTGCTTCAATATTTGTACAATATCACCATGGGGGATTTTTTTTTTTTTAATATGCTAAACTTTTTTATGTACCAATCTTAATTTGAATTTCAAGGGCTAGAATGAACAGGTTTTTGTGGGTCCGATAATCAATTTAAAATTTAGAATTGACAATTGTCAGTGTAAATGCTGTATTTCAATTTTCAACACCATGTTGACAACTTATCTTTTTGCTTGTGAGGGCACTGTGATAGTTGTTCTCTTTTAAAGAAGTTGATGGTATTATGTCCTAAACTCTCAGTCGTAAATTTCTATCTCTAATTCCATACCGATCATTCCTTCCATGAACCCCGGCAAGACTGTATACAAGTAACTTAGTCTGTTTTGAAGATTTTGTATTTCGCATAATTTCTCTATATCCAATGCAATAATCACGAAAAGCTCTAAAGATACTACTGTAATTCCAGCTGCCTGATCACCAAGAAAACCCATATTTTCCAATAGTAGATAGAGCTACCTTATTCCCCTCAGGAAAAAGGTATCGTTCTGAGGTGTGTTTTACAAACTACTGGCACAGACCTGATCTGTACCTTATTCAGTGGTATTCTCCTTGAAGCTCAGGATAAAATCCTTTTGTGCCTTAGTGCATCCAAAACCCTGCTCAAGTTAGTGTACTAACAAAATGTGAAGTTTAATTTCTCTACCAAAATCTTTGTACAATTGCATTAGATTTGACGCCGGAGAAGCCACCGCTAGACTGGAACACCCGAATGAAAATAGCAGTCGGTGTAGCCAAAGGCCTGACCTATCTTCATGACGTGGCGGACCCACCGGTGATCTACAGAGACATGAAGGCCGCGAATGTTCTACTTGATGAGGATTTCAACCCAAAGCTCTCTGACTTTGGACTCGCGAAGGTTGCACCAGTGGGAGACCGCACCCACATTTCGACTCGGGTCATGGGCACTTATGGATATGCTGCACCCGATTATGTTATTAGCGGGAAACTCACATTCAAGTCAGATATTTATAGTTTTGGCGTTCTCATGCTGGAGCTGATCACTGGGAGGAGGATTTATGATTCAAACAAGGTTCGGGAGGAGCAGAATTTATTGTCATGGGTATGTGTCTATGTTATTTGTTTATTTTATATTTCTGTGTTTTGTAGAGTATGTTGTTTTTCTTTTTGGAAGGGAAAATATGTGATCCCTGTATTTGCCCCGAAGGTGCCCCTACCAGCTATGCTGGGTGGGGCCCACTGTCAACAAAGTGGGTGAAATTGGGGGCCAAATTCCAGGGCACTGTATCTACTCCCTTTTTTGGAAATGTCTTGGGTTGAGTTTGAGGCCGTGATTTTTCTAGTTTTTAGTTTCTCTTATCTCCCTTTTCATATTTGATGGTATTTTATGAGGGCAGTTTAGTCACTTCTGAATTTATTTATTTTAATTAGTATGCAAGACAAGCTTTATAAACAGCTGAAACTAAAACTCAATGGAAAGTTTTATAAAAAAGAAAACCTGCCGGGTCATGCTATTTTTATTGTGTGGTTTAGTATAGAAGGGCCATCCTTTGATTTGAACCAGGCGCGGAGCCAAACTTTCAAACTATGGGGTCAATTTCATAGTATCCATACCATTTTACTCTAAATATATAGAAAATCTTGTGTAAATACATATGTTTTTCTTTTTAAAAATGGGGGTCAATTGACCCCCATTCATGAATGGTGGATCCGCCCCTGATTTGAACCGTCTGAAACTGCACGGAAAGGGATTTGTTTCAGGATTAATAGGCTAATTCTTGTAAGATAAAACATTTCAGTCCATTTTACCAAAGGTCAGCACTCATATGGTAATGAAATTGCTCCGATGAGCACAACTAAACCTCCACAAATTCGAGCTGTCATTTGTCAACCCTTTTTTTTTTTCCACTTTTTAGAAGTTTACAAATTTCTTTTTTCTCTTTGAGAAATTACAAAATTTCCCTCGTAAAAAAATATTTTACCTCCCTAAACAATGCAGGCACGCCCATTCCTTAATGACCGAAGGAAATTCTACCAACTGGCTGACCCTGCTCTGCAGTGCCGCTTCCCACAGCGCGCCTTTCACCAGATGGTTGTGATTACATCAATGTGCCTCCAAGAGCAACCCCACGTTCGCCCAATCATTGCTGATGTGGTTGTTGCTCTCATCCATGTGGCGTCCCAGTGGTATGCTTCTGAGCCTGGCACAGCTGTCAACTCACCGACTTTGACCGCTTCTCCAATTGTAACTCCCTCGCGTAAACGCAATTCCAGAAGAGGCCTCGTACATTTTCAGTAAATGAAAAGTTATAATATAGTTTGTGTTTTTTCAATAGGGTTGAAACCATGAGAGGACCTGGGATGACAATAACAGGAGCCTCTTGGCAGTACTTATTTTGAAAACAGGTGATCAGATTTAGGTACAGTTCTTGTAGATGCTTCATAGTCTTAGATTTGGGGTATCGGGTTGGATAGGATTAAAAAATCAGAGGTTTGGAGAGGTAGAAAGTACCTTCTGACAGTTGGAGATATAGAGCTTTCTTTTTTTGATGTGGTTTAGATGACACGGGGTTTTCTTTCTGATGTTGTTAGCAAAGTGTTGTATATATATGGCCGAAGAGCCGCCATGTCGGTGCTTAAATTTATGAATATGTAACGCTTTTCGGATTGTTGTCAGTATGTCAAAGGTGGTTCAGTAGCATTTCAGTATGTCAATAGTAGCCTCTTTGTGATTTATCTGTACAGTAAGGTTTGTAAGCCTTCAAACAGTTTAAACTTTAAACCCATCGGCACATCGCAGACATGAGTATACTTGTGTCTGAAAATATAATAAAGGATTGTAAGTTTTTTGGAATATATTGATTCAACTTTTTATGGTTTTAACTTGGAGCATTTTAAGTTGGCTATGCATGCCCATCAAAATATTCTTTTTTGGGTACTCTCTCCAAATTTTAAATTTGGATAATTATCTATCAAAAGATAAATACTTTGATGAATCTCCATAAATTATTTAATTTTAATTAAAAAAATATTATTAATTTAATGAACAAAAAATGCCCTTCCCTGTTATTTTCCTTTAGCCTAATTATTTATCACCCACTTCCTCGTCCACGTAGTCTGTTTACTTTCATTTGAAATAAGCATCAAAGAATCTAAAATTTCATTAATTTCAAAATTAGTACATTTTTTTCTAAAAAGACAGAGATAAAAAAAAAAAATCACAAAACATGATTAAATAAGTTACAAATTTTGTAATATGCAAAATAATGGAATATAATTTTTTTTATTAATACTAAAGTAAATTATTTTTATTCATCAGTCCGATAATCAATAGAAAACTTGGCGTACATATAATTTGTAACGAAGTACGGTTGACTAAAATACAAAATTTTCAATTCGTAAAAACATAAAGAAAATTATTTTTTACAGAATATTACCAAATTAATTTTTATTTCAGTTTGTTATGAGAAAACTTGAGGCATAATTTTTTTGCATGTCTAAATAATTATCCAATAATTGTGAAACAGCATCTACTATACGGTTGCGGTTCAGAAATGTATAAAAACAATGCTCTTAACATTTCTGAAATCCAAACGAAAATTGTGTGTTAATATACATCATACATTATCTTAGAATCTATTCTTTGTTTTTCGGCTAATATTTTATCAACGGAGTTCAATTGAGAAAACAACATTGCAGATTAACGATGCATCTTTTTTTTTTTTTTTTCATATTAACAAGTTTTATTTTATTGGGTTTTGGATGTTTCTTATTTTTTTTCCTCTTTTTTTTTATTGTACATAAATTCAGTTATACAGTATATATGTGTATGTAACAATATATTATTTTTTATATATAATCTTGATATTAATAAGTATATACCAGTGTTCTAAATAGCGCGCTATAGCGTTTTTGGACCCCAAACGCTACGCTATGACATCAAAATGCGCTATTTGCGCTATGGCCGCTACAACGCTATAACGGTCCGCTATTTGCGCTATAAAATATGGGTTTTTTTTTTAGCAATTTATATGGGTTTTAAATAAAGATCCAAAAAAGCTCAAACCGAAATTGAATTTGTTGCTACTTGCTACAGATAAATCAATTTGAAATTGGGAATAGAAATAGAAATTTGAATAGAAAAAAAGTCCAAACCGAAATTAAAATTTGAATAGAAAAAAAAATAGATTATGTCATGAATCATGATGCTTAAGATATTTTTAATAGGAAAAATCGATAGTTTATGATATTACTATTGATATTTTGAACCGCAATTTGGACTTTGTACGGGTTCAATATAATTATTATAATTTCTTAATTACTTTGGTGTTATTTATTGTTCTATGAGACTTTAGATAATGTTGATATTTAGTACAAATATTGAATATACGGAATGTAAAAAAAAACGCTATTTGGAATAGCTTCCGCTATAGCGACGCTATTCGCTATAGCTTTTTTTGTAGCCTTCCCACTATGACGCTATGACGCTATAAACGCTATTTAGAACTTTGATATATACTAATTATATAATTGTTTAAAAGACCAATAATTGAACTTGTTGATCTACCGGTTCGATTAATGAACTGTTGATCAAAAACTTTATCAGGTCAATGTCTGATTCAATTATGATAACATTAGACCAAACTATTAATTCAGTCTCAACAGAGACTGTCAGAACCAGCCCCTCTCCTAAATTCACATAAATTAAAAGGAACATTAGGTCCATATAATTTTTCAAACTATGTAGCCATTGATGTATAAATTGTAAAAAGTAAAAGACAACTAACTTTTAGTTCAATAACAAAAGTAATGTTCTCTGTAAGGGTGGGAGATTGTTTGTTCAAAATTTAGATAAAAATTTATTATATTTATTAAATAGTAAGATAGCTTGGCTTCTCACTTTTATTTAAAAAATAAAAAAAAAGACAGAAATCTCATCCCTTTATTAAAAACAAATAACGATAATTTATATTTAATTTTGTGGGGAGACGCGGTCGTAACTCGTAGCAAGCGCGTCTGAAACGGGGCTGGAAGGTCGTTGAATGAATAGGAACGGTAGCAATTTATTATCATTATTTATTACGTGTTATAAATATTTTATAAATATTTTTTGTGGTTAGAATTTAAGTAGAAGTGTACAAGTCCACGATTCTCTTGACTTCTGTACCGTGTGGCTTACCAAGGATAACCAATGAAACAACAAGTCCATTTTAGCTGATTGACCTTCATCCATGGGAAGCCGAAGGTCATCTCCAACGGTGGCAATAGAGGTGTCCAATTGGGAAACAAATCTGATCACAGCAGCTGCTATTTCAAATCATCACTTCATTTGTTTTGAGATTTGAGCATTTTAAAAAATAGAGAAATGGATTTGGAATAACAGGGTCATGTGATTCTCAAAAAATCATAGCAGATTTATTTCCGTTCAATTGTTGATTTATTCTTTTAGATAGTTTTTATTTTTTAGATAAATTTCAAAGGAATAAGTATATTTACGCAACATAATTTTCAGAATTGCAATGAGAGCTTGTTGTATGAATCCTTAATATTATTTTATCAATTTTGAACACACATCAGTGACATCACTACTTTCGCTTGTTGAAATGACTCTTTTATTGTTTTTAAATAATATTCTTCTGTTACTCTTTCATTTTTATTTTTTCTTTTTCAAAAGTGGTAATATCCACCTGTTTCATTGCGAAGCCGTAGAGTTCATACAAAACATTCAAAATAAGGCCTAACAAGATGGAATAACCAATATCTAAAATAAAGCCCAACTATATGGAATAACCAACATCCAGAGTATCGTTAATAATAGCACAACATGAAACATAACAGTAAAACTAATAACATAGAGTAGACAAACATGATGATAACAGTAATACTAAATGGTATCACTAATGACTATAACACTAGACGAGGAGGAACTAACTGATGAGGTATTAGGGGGAAGACCAGCAGCGGCATCCATAGCATCATAAACTGCTCTGTCACACAAATAAGCAGCTAGGTCTGTTTGTGAGATAGAATGGAATCCATTCATGGCCGGGTTCGTCTTACGTCAAGAGAGGAAGCGGTGCATGATACATGGAACAAATCGATAATGAATGCGGCAAACTCTAGAATGGGAAGAAAACAGTGGTTGGTGTACTTCATATAAATTTGTTGGTTGATTTGCCGAATTTTTTATTTATATCCAAAAAATAAATCAAATTACAAAAAATACCCATGTTATCTTGAAAATTCGAAAAATACCCAAACCGGAAATTTTTTTTCCGGATTTGGCCTCTAAACCCGGAAATTTTTTTTCCGGAAATTGAACTCCAAAACCGGAAATTTTTTTTCCGGTTTTAACATTTTTTTTTTTTTTTTTTTTTAGAGTTTCCGGAAATTTTTTTTCCGGATTTAACTTTGTTTTTTTTTTTTTTTTTTTTTTTTTTTAGAGATTCCGGAAATTTTTTTTCCGAACTAAATAAATTTTTTTTTTAAGAGAAAAATAGCTAAAATACTGAAATCTAACGCTACAAAATCGAATTGTTTTTTTAAATATTTGTTTCATTAATTTAAAAAATTTCAAAATGGTGTAGAATAATTTAGAAATTATCAAAATAGCTAAAATACTGAAATCTAACACTAAAAAATCGAATTGTTTTTTTAAATATTTGCTAGATTACATTTTTTTATATATAATTAGCATATTTATACTAAAACAAGCCAAATTACTTGATTTATGCTGAATTACACTAAATTACAATAATTATGTAGAATTATGCTAGAATACGGTAAAGTACGCTAAATTACGTACGAATAGGGATAATATCTTCACTGAGAAGGCGAAAAAACGACGACGAAACTTCAAACGGTCATAAAACGGCGCTCGAGTGTCCGATTTCAGCAAATGACCACTTTTCGGATAGCTTGCGAAAATGCGCATGCGTCCGGACTATCTTCGCCAGTTTTCCAAATTCAGAATCGCCAAAAAACAAATAGAAGAGCCTCAAAACTTCAGTTGAAGTTTCCGATTAAGATTTTCATTTCTATTATTCAATCTACGTAGCTCAGTAAATTAGTTATGTAATAAACTTTTAGAACACCAAATTTTATTATTTTTGGAATTTTTTTTACTATTTTTTATGATTTATGAAAGATGCCACAAAATAAGCCCCATTTATACGTAATTTAGCGTAATTTATCGTATTTTAGTAAATTTACCGTATTTTAGCACAAAATCGGCCCTATTCGTAGTAAAAAACAATTCGATTTTTTAGTGTTAGATTTCAGTATTTTAGCTATTTTGATAATTTCTAAATTATTCTACACCATTTTGAAATTTTTTAAATTAATGAAACAAATATTTAAAAAAACAATTCGATTTTGTAGCGTTAGATTTCAGTATTTTAGCTATTTTTCTCTTAAAAAAAAAAATTTATTTAGTTCGGAAAAAAAATTTCCGGAATCTCTAAAAAAAAAAAATTTGTTAAATTAAAATTTTTTTATCCGGAATCTCTAAAAAAAAAAAAAAAAAAAAAAAACAAAGTTAAATCCGGAAATTTTTTTTCCGGAAACTCTAAAAAAAAAAAAAAAAAAAAATGTTAAAACCGGAAATTTTTTTTCCGGTTTTGGAGTTCAATTTCCGGAAAATTTTTTTCCGGGTTTAGAGGCCAAATCCGGAAATTTTTTTTCCGGTTTGGGTATTTTTCGAATTTTCAAGGTAACATGGGTATTTTTGGTAATTTGATTTATTTTTTGGATATAAATAAAAAATTCGGGTTGATTTGAAAGCAAAGGAATAAGAAGATATTTAAAAGAAAATAAATCTCATTGAAGTTAATTGAAGAATGCGCGTTGCAAGAGGCCAAACAGTGGATACAAAACTGTTAGGAATTTTTTTAGATGTCTAAGATATTTGATGTCACTGATGCGGATAACTTTTGTTTTCTTAGTTTTTTTGTTTTTACATTTGTAACTGACAGCCACTATCAACATTCTAAAAAAATATATATAATATTACTTGAAAACTTTGTACGGTGATTTGTAAATAAATTTGATAATTGATTGATTTGGTCAATTTTATTTTTAATGAAAGATGCAAATTTTCAGAAAAAATTCTTTCTCTCATTCCACTAATAAACATCGACGTAACATGTAATTTGTTAATTTCCAATACCAGAACAAGCAATAACAATTCCCACCATTAAAGTTTTAATTATTTGATTTGATCGTGTTTGTTCCATCAAAATCTAATTAATTTATTTCATAAACTTCACATAAACATTCCAACAATACTTTCTAGTTCCTACATTAATATATGTTGAACCTTTGGTACAAACGATTCAATATATTACATGATTTTGTATATATAGAAATTACATAAATATAATATAAAATATTAGATGGATTACATAAATATTTTATTTCTTTAGAAAAATTGAATTTTTTCGTTCCTTTAGAAAATTCTAAAGATTCATTCTTTCATAAATTCTTCATGGCATCTGTGCCCTATGAGGTATGGTTTTTAAGAGTGAGCTTTAAAACCGACTCATTAAAAGAAAGGAACACAAAATAGGAGGTGAGAATGATAACGACTTCACCTGCTCTATACTTCGATTTTGGAGTTACAAAATCGCTAAAGTTTTCTTTTAACTTTTTATCACAACTCATCTCTGCTTTTCTTTTCTCCCCTTTGCCCACCTCTAAATTTCATGGTTTTAAAACAAGCGGCTGTTCTTGACTTCCCTACGCGTACAGTGCACCCCCTTCTCAAGGGGTCCGGATCCCCTAAAGTAACCTTATTTTTTAGTTTAGACGTGTTCGGTGTCTATTCGGAGATAGCACAGGGAACTAATATTATTTGAAGGGTTCAGGCCCTTTAAGATTCATGTTAGAGCATCTTGGACGTGGTCTGAGTCAAAACTAAAAAATTGAGTTATTTCGTGGGATCCGAATTCCTTCTCAAGCTAGTTCTACAAAAACCAAATTTTATTCTGATTCCGTGAGGCTAAATGAACTAAAACAAAAGTCCGATTCAATAGAAGATCAAAATATGAATACAATCTATCTAATATTTTATATTATTTTTATATAATTTTAAGAAAATAAAAAATTCTGAATATATTATGCACGAGGATCGCTATGTCAGAATCTTATTTGTTATTATTATGACAGAAGTTGCTGCCTCAGCTTGACCTGGCTCTAACTATTTAAGTAAGAAAGTCCACGCACGAAGACGAGGGAGAAGGTCGCTCTAAAAATCAAAAAATTGAAACAAAAGAAGGAAAGAAGGAAAGAAAGAAAACCAAGGAAAAAGAAAAATCTCGGGATACATAAATTTCAACCCCTCTAATCCTCTATTAACACTCTTTGTTTCTTCTTTGTTGCTTCTACCCTCTTTCCTTGATTTTGACAAGATTAATAAAGAGAGAGAGAAAGAGAGAGAGGAATAGGAGGTCAGAGGGAGATGGGGAATTGCTTGGATTCGACTTCAGATGAGAAGTATCTAAGTCCACCTACACCCCCGCATCAGCCTTATTCAAACCAAGGTACCTTTTATCTTCTAAATTTGGAGATTATCATTTATAGATATGCAACTTAACTTTATCGGCTTCCCCCTTTTGGTTAATCATCTTTAATTGGCCAAGTTCACTTCTTGTAAACCTTAATAAGCATTACCATTGAACTACTGAGACTATTGATCTAATCCATCCATAAAAGGTCAAAATCTCCTAAAGAATCAAATAATTGTGCTTCAGCCGTTATACAATTCCGTTCCATTTTCTACAATTGTAAGTTTTTTTTTGTACCTTTTGATGGATGATGAACAAGCTCCTTATCTCGTAACTTTTTAACTCAAATTAAATTACACCAGTCAAATTTGGTGACTGTAGAAGAGGAATGTTAGAGCATTCCAGAGGGGCCATTCCCTCTGTGTTAATTCAGCAAACAAATTTGATTCTAGATTTTGTAAATAACCTTTCATTTTGATTTTAGGAACCTCCACAAGGAGCCCAAGCAGTGTAACAACTGGAAAAGCATCAAGTACAAGTACCAGCAGCTCCACTTATGGCCGATCCATCGGTAGTGTTTAGAAATATAAATTGGATCCATCACTGTTTGGTTTTGATGGATCAAATTTAATGTGGCTAGCATTTATTATGTTATCTGCATTTATGACAATGATAAGAATAATAACATCCTCTTTTAACAGGAAGCAGTACTAGTGAAGGCTCTTCTTCATATGGTGATGGAAAAATTCTAGATTCGCCAAATCTGAAAATTTTCACATTTGCGGAGTTGAAAAGCGCAACAAAAAATTTCAAGCCTGATACTATATTGGGAGAAGGTGGGTTTGGCCGAGTATATAAAGGGTGGGTTGATGAGAAAACCCTAAACCCTGCAAAGAGCGGTCTCGGTATGGTGGTTGCAGTTAAAAAGTTGAATCATGAGAGCTTGCAGGGGTTACAGGAATGGCAGGTTAGCAGATTGTTTATTTCATCACTTTAGCTTTTATTTTTGGAGCAAAGAACATAATTGACCGACCCTGTAAATCCAACATTTTTTTTTGTTCACTCAGGCAAGCTCAAACAGTCTCTCCCATAATGATATCTCAACTCTTAAGTGATAAACATTATTTTTCTTTCTATTTTTTTGGTAAATCTCCTAAAACTTCTACCGTGTGTAGTGTTTGAGTAAACTTAAACAGGTCATGTTTTGCCCTTTTCATATTCTGATCCCCTAAAACTTCAGATTTTCTGTTGTGGTGATCAAAACTTTTCAATTTCTTCCAACTTGGTCTTTCATATATGTTCCATCCAAAAATGGGTGGAAATCTGGGTCAGCAGGAGTGCAGGACAATGTGATATGCTACAGTTTTTCACTGGTACCTGCTAAAACCAATTTTACAAATGGTCTTTTAGTTGAGTAGAACAACGGTGTTCTTAAGCTCACCGAGTCCTTTGTGAGCTCAACTTCAAAACCTATCGGATTGACTTTAAATGACAATTCCAAACTTGTCAAATTTGTAATTTTTCGAAATAATTTAATATAAAGTCAAGCGGTAAAAAAATGATGAAAAATGAGCGCATTAAAATTAACTTAGAGACCTTTTTTTGACCACTTGACTTTAAACTAAATTTAGTCGAAAGTTTATAAATTTGGCATGTAAACACATCACTCGTGAAGTAGACCAGTTTCAACGGTTTGGATTCGTTGTTTGAAGTCATTCTAATAGGTTTTGGAGTTGAGCTCACCACAGGACATGGTGAGCTCAAGACACCCTAGTTTTACTCCTTTTAGTGTACTACTATTTTAGCCAAACTTATTGAGAAATCCTAAATGGTCCTCGCACTCTTAGGCTTTTTCTGATTTGCTACCTAAATATCTAGGCACTTCCCCCATTTATTTTCCCATCACTGCTCCTATGGATAAGTCTGGGACTAGTTTTAGAAGTTTAGCAGCTACTATTTGACTTCCTAAATTTTTGAGACTATTAATGAAATGAGTAGTGGTTCTACCAAAATAAGAAGTATCTGAACCAAACACTTTGCATACCACAATGGGAAAAAATCCAGAACTTTAGGACCAAAATGCGAATGTTTCAAAAGCTTACGACCAACAATGTAAAGTTCTGAATCTTAAATGATTGTCTTATGATCAAACCGCCACCACGAATCATATCCATGCATCATGCTTGCGTGGGTATAGTGACAAAATTCGTATTCAAAAGAAATTCCGACATGTAAACTATTCATAACTCAGAATTGTATGATCCAGTTAATAGTTCGACTGTACTTTATTTAAAACAAAAGGTTTATAGTTCTATCATTTTCAATCTCTATCTTTCGGGTGTAATGTCACCTAAACACAAGTCAAATAGGGAGAGTGTAGGATAATGTGACCGGCCAAGCCAAAAATACAAACACCGGCTACCCACCTTGAATATTCTCTTTCTTTTTGTTCTGAGATTTTACAATGTATTCATTTAAAGTCATGTTTTATTTGTGATTACTCGTCATGACGGAAAAGGATCATTTAGTTCATCTCTGGTGGAAATTTTAATTTTTTGTACATTTTATAACTATGACAGATTATCATCCAACTTTTGGATCAGAAATAAACATATGAAATGATTCAAATTTCAAGGACAAAACAGAGAGAGGGTGATAACATAAGGCGCATTGGTTAAGAACAAAATGTGGTTGAATAGTTCACATCTGAATTTTGTCGTAACTCACAAAATGTTTGTTCTCAGAACTATCACACTATTCATAACTCAGAATTTTTATTCGTAACTTAGGATTGGATAACATAAGTAAAGATGAAATTTCCCTTGCATCATAACAGGATTATAAAATGTGGTATTGGATATCTTCTTCTTGATTTTTGTTTAACCATGGAAAAATTCAACGATTCCCTTGTGAAACCTCAAAAGTATAATTTACCCCCTTGAAAAAGGAGATATATTGGGCATTTCTCTTAAAACTTGCTTGATGTATTTTTTTTCCTTACCATTTGAGTTTGTCGCTAGATAAACTTTTATTGACTTGGTGTGAATATCAATCAACACTCCATTTTAGCTCAATTTCCTGTTGGGTTTTATTGTGCAGGTGGTGTTTAATGAGGAATAAAATAAATGTCATCTGCGTGCATTATCTTTTGGTCTACAAATTTTCTTCCCCATCATATTCTATAAATTTTGTTATATTCTGTTAATTTTGCAGTCTGAAGTGAATTTCTTGGGAAGATTGTCTCATCCAAACTTGGTAAAATTGTTGGGATATTGCTGGGAGGACAAGGAGCTGCTTCTAGTCTATGAATTCTTGGCAAAAGGAAGCTTAGAAAATCACCTCTTTAGGAGTCAGTTCCTTAACACTAACCTTTTTTTTGTTTTGTAAAGTTAACATTTGTAAGTTGTACCCTGGACCAATCAGTGCCACTTGGATCTCATTTTCACGTCTTGAGTTGTTTTGTTTCAATCTTTGCTCTTTAGTAATTAATCAAAAGTTGTACAGACCTTCAGGCGTAGTAATGGACTAGAGATGTCTCATGCCCGTTAGTTTTGGTACCAACAATACTGATACTGGGTGGTATGGAAAGCCTTGATTGAAACACTGTATATCCGAACTGTATTATATCTTTATTGTTTGTTCTTTATTTATTTTTTTCTCTCTTGTCTTGTCATTTAGTTGCTATGATAATATTTTCCATTTTATTTTATTAATATATTGTTTTTCAATTAACAGAAGGTGGGACCTACCAGCCACTGTCATGGAGCCTAAGGTTGAAGATAGCAATAGGTGCAGCACGTGGCCTTGCTTTCTTGCATTCAGCTGAAAAACATGTTATTTATCGTGATTTCAAAGCTTCCAACATTCTTCTTGATTCTGTAAAATTCTCTCTCTAGCAGAAGTTATCTGTGCTACGTGGAAATGTACCAGCTTTTTGGTCCTCTAATGCAGTTATGTGGAAACTTTAAATTATCTGTGCTACGTGGAAATGTACCTACCATACCTGAAGTCCACTACTGTGACTGTGATAGACCTTAATTACCCCAACTAGGGTTTTTCTGATCAACCTCAATTAAATCCAAATAAAGCCTCTATTTGCAATTGAGCTCCTTGTAAGATGCAATGTCCAAACTTGCAATTAAGCCAGAATTTTATCCAGTTTTACATCTACACAGTCCTGGATTGTGCAGTTGTGCATAACTGATCTTCAATTAAGCCAAATAAAAAGAAAATCCAAAGGACGGGTACTCAAACCAGATCTGTTTCACATGCTGGTCACTTACTAGGCACGGCAGAGATGATGCTGAAATTTGAGTTGCTACCCTTGTTGTCTTTGGATTCTTTTTCCTTATCCAATCTGACACTTGCCTTTCTTGTATAGAATTACAATTCAAAGCTCTCAGACTTTGGTCTGGCAAAGCCTGGGCCAACAGCTGGAAACACCCATGTCACCACACGTGTTATGGGTACCTACGGATATGCTGCACCAGAATACGTCGCAACAGGTATGGTACTCTAGTTGGCAGTGACAAGGATAGCTACCTATATCGGTACAGCCCCTCATGACTGTATTTGCATATACCACAACAGACCCAAGTTAATAGTGCTATCCATTTCGGAGTTGTGGGTTACCATTTTTGGCCATTTAATAAATTAATATAGTTTAAATCCTTTCCCAATTAATAAATGTGATATTTATCACAGAAAATGTCAAGCAACTAATCTTATCACAAATATCAGGTCATCTATATGTGAAAAGTGATGTGTATGGGTTTGGTGTGGTCCTGCTTGAGATGCTCACAGGCCTTCGTGCACTTGACTCAAGCCGACCAAGTGATCAGCACAACTTGGTTGACTGGGCCAAGCCATACCTTTCCGACCGTCGAAAATTGCCCCGCCTCCTGGATCCACGCCTCGAGGGTCGATACCCGTCAAAAGGTGCAGTTTTAGCAGCACAACTCACCCTTCGTTGCCTCTCAGGTGACCCTAAAAGTCGTCCATCTATGGAAGAGGTACTTGCAGTTTTGAAGGAGGTTGAAAACATGAAATCCCGGCCTAAGGAGGGAGGAGATGCATCCCCTAGACCGGGTCCAAGGAGGAATAATAGAGGAAGTTCAGGTTTGGGGCCAGGTCAACCATCTCCGAGGATAAGGTGACCTGTTTCAAGTGGTTACTGTAGGAGAGACTTGATTTCACCATTTTATTTTCGTATATTCTTTTTAGATCATTAATTTTTCCCTCAAAACGTGCGTAATTTTTAAAAGTTTGAGGTGGGTGTATAATCTGTAATGCTATTTTAGCTGTGACATTGACATGTCAATGTAGGATGAAAAAATTATATATGCATTTTCTTTCAAATAATAGTAATAAGAAATTTTTTCAGTGCACATGCCATTGAAGCTCCATAATGATGAAATATTGCCTCCATAATTATCCTAAACAGAAACTGATGACAACTAAGTGACAATTTTTCCTTTTTAATTTTAACGGGCTTATAATTCACCGTATTAAAATAGAAATACAATGAACTCTTTTATTATTAAAATATTAACATCAATGTGTTGTTATATTGCATAAATATATATGTTTCGGAACATCATGATAGTTTTGTGCGGATCACACGTGTGGTATCGCAGGATAGAGCGAGTTCCAGCCAAGTCATATTTTATTGAGTCTATTTTAAATTTTTTTTTTTTGGTTACAGATTCTTTTAAATTGAGAAATTTATATATATATGCCCATCATAACTTCTTGATTTAGATATATTCCATCAAAATTTAAAAATTACTTATTTCCCCATTAAACTTACTTATTTTATTAATATCCCCATTTCTTAATTTCATCAACTAAAAAAACAGTTTAATATTAGTAACATATTAAAATTACTATTTTACCCTTATCTGTAAACTACTGTCTTTGCATATGATGAGCTTGCTGTATTGCTTTTGTCGCATAGAGCTAATCTAATAGCAGAAACACGAGGGATATTGGTGATAGATACCACACACTCAGGGGAAATAAATCTGCTGTGATTGCAAAGGATGGTGTAGATACCACACACACTCAGGGGAAATAAATCTGCTGTGATTCCAAAGGATCGCAGGTCCTGGGATTCCAACTCCAACCGTTTATTTATTGGATTGAAGGAATCTCAAAAGAAGTTAGTTTTTGTGCACAAATCTCAAAACATATGAACGGTTGGTGTTAGAATCACAGAGACTTTGCGATCCTTTGAAATCGCAGCAGATTTATTTCCCACTCAAGGACACTTAGCATGCCCGAGTGTACATTTGCAGATTATACATGCCTTATTGGGTGGGGTTTTTGTCCAAACGGCTTTGGACAAAGTCTCATCCAAAGCCGGATCTAAACCGTCCAATATGCATCAAAATTCGTACAAACATTTAGATTCAAAGAGTCATTTATATTTATTAAGTTTTAAATATATTTGCACGAATCTCAATACAAATCTGACGTTTAAACTTGACTTTGGATGAGGTTTTGTCCAAAGGCCTTTGGACAAAACCCAATCCCTTATTTTTCAATTATTTTCTTTTTCGCTGATATGTTAACGGTACATTGTACCAGTAAACTATTTTTTCCTTCCGTACCATCTATAACGCTATAGTCTTGAGTTGTAAAAATAGCTTGTAAATGTACATTGTAAAACATAAGATATACATTAATAGAGATTAATAATCAATTCAATTACTGTAATTATTAGGTCTGTTTGAAAATTTTTCAGGGGTCAACTTTAAATTTTATTCCGGAAACTACTAATCTAGAGATTTCTATTTCTGAATTAAAGCCTATAATGTGTTTTAAGCTCATTATCTCACTAATCTCAAATAATAGGACAAATAAACAACCTTCTCCACAACGACTCAGAAAAGATTATCATTTTCCCAACAGCGAAGAAAAAGGGAAAAACACGAAAAAAAAAATTAAAAATAGAATGCGACACCACACACAATAAAGTAGACTGTTGCGGAGAGAGAAAAAGATATTAGCAGTGTATACTGTATACATGACCGAAGTCTTTTATGGTCGCATTGGAGGGATCCCACTCCGCTGCTTTTTTTACAAAGAAAAGCAGCTCCCTGCTCTTCTTTATCTGTTTATCTCTTTCTTCAAAGAGAAGTAGAGAGAGGAAGAGAAGCACGTGATAGAGAGAGATAGAGAGAATAACAGGGGGAAGAGCAGGGAAAGAAAAGCAGCGGAGTTGGATTTGCATTGGAGAAGAGACTGCTTCATAAATTAGTTTGAGGGAAGTGCGTGGAATGAAAATTTTGTGGAAATTAGAAAGGAGAAATAAAAAGCTCCTCACTTTTCTCAATTTGTGGCTGCTGTTCGTGGAATTCTGACCCATGTTCTACTTTCGTTCCAAACAGTATTTGAAGACAAGGGTAAAATGGTGATTGAGAACTAGTCTTTGGTCTAGTGGCAAATGCACATGGTCTCTATGTGAGAGGTCATGGATTCGAAACCCGGATGGGAGAAATCATTTGTTGTAATAAACAGGAGTATTAAATAGTTGGGTGGCTTGACCTCCAACCTTTACTCAAAAAAGGATAAAATAATAATTTTAATTGTTTATTAATATTAAACCATATTTTTAGTTTATTAAATTGAAAAGTGGGAATATTAATAAAATAAGTAAGTTTAGATGAAGAAATAATTAAATTTGAAGTTTGAATGAGAAAATATCTAAATTAAGAGTATAATTTATGCCAGATTAAAATATATGATGGGGGTTTCACTCTACATCCTACCTATGATACCTCTCAGTATCCAAATTCTTCTGATTTTTTTTAATAAATGAAATTAAAAAAGTAAATGTAAAAAAAAGAGGATCGACAACTTAAAATCTAGAAAACCATATTATAAATTATAGCGTCTGGAAAAACGATATGGTTTATAATATTTTAAACATCGTAAGGAAGAAAACTCATTTATAACGTTGAGGTGCGGATTGGGCGAAAAAAAAATATCCAGATGCCATAGACAAAGAACCAAATCTGCTATGGAATAACAAAGTCATATTTTTAGAGAGAGAAAGAGAGAACTCTATTTTGGAGAGAGAGGGGGAGAAAAGCGAGATGGAGCGGTAGCACAATTGGTTAGGAGAAAAAGTTCTAAGATTGTGATTACCTAAAGTCGAGAGTTTGAGTCCCACTAACAACTTTGCAAAAAAAAAAAACAAAAAAGAAAGAGGGGGAGAAAAACAGAACCCTAGTATTTCATTTGGAATAACAACAGATTTGGTTTTAGAGACAAATACATTCAACCTCCGTCCCTACTAGTGGTTTATTTTTTTTTTGAGTAAAAATTGGAGCTATTATAAGAATATGTGAGTATTTACAAGAGTAAAAAAATAACTATTGTTGAGAATAAGCTGACAAAAATTGTTATCCAGAAAATATTGCTATTATCGACACAAGTATTTAAGAATAAACTGACTCTATTAAATATTTTTATCCTCATAAATACTTCCAAATTCTTATAGTATCAAACTATTTAACTATTTAATATCAATAAGCAATTTCCATTCGAATTTCGAACGTACAATCTCCCACACACATAGATATCATTGTCTTTACCCTGCACCAAGAGTCCAAGCCTAATTCTTCCAACCAGTGGTTTATTGATTTTGCACTTCCGTCTTGTTTCAAGTGCAACCAGTAAGTTTCTTTGAATTCTTACCCTTACCCAGTACATATTCGGATATTCCCTTCAATATGCTCTACTCTCCCATATCTTTTCCGCCTTTCAGCCCGGACAGACTTGTTGCATGAGAGTTGTACACCATGACCATGTAAATATAAGCCAAAATTATCCAATTCTGAGTCATGACTTCATTTCCTGATTTGTAATATGCATATTACCATAGCCTCACTCTTCTACACCGCTAAATTAAAGCTTCTCTAGCATTTGTCAATGCTGATTCAGCCTGTCAGCCATATATATATGCAGCCATCCACTGAGTACAAATTAGTGTGATTTGAAAAGGCTGCACGTTAAACCCTGCCTTCCACAAGTAGCATTTTCTTGCTGTATCCCTGTTGTCATGCTCTCTCCTGTGAAGGCAGTATTATGTAACATGGACTTACGAAAGACGAATTATTTTGCCGGACAATGGGCGCTCTCAAGAGGGGTTGGGAGTCTGTTTTGCTTTCAAGATTTCCCTCGATGGTACCAGTTTAACTGTTGTAAGTTCACAAAGAGTGAATGAGCTTCAAAACTCATAATGCATTTTCAGCAAAATTTTCTTGGTACCAACCAGTATAACATTTATAGTTTACAGGAGTGAATGAACTAGTACTGCTCAAGGATGATAGGAACACTAATTTGCACCAGAGCATGCAATTGCACTACAAGGTCGCAGTTGAACAGGTCGAGCAATTGCTTGTCAAATCAGTAGTACCAGAGAACACAAGCTGGCGCTTGTTCTAATTATTGCTGGTTAAATCAGCAGGACCACGAGTCCACGACCCCAAAACACACAGAGAAAGTACAATTTTACAAAGCACATGCCCATAATTGTTTCAAATATTAAAGATTTGTGTTAGTTTTGAACGTTAGAACAAACTTGTTTAAATGTACAAACTACATGATATCTCCTACTCTAAATTACTTATGTGCTTGCTTACAGGCTTACAGCTGTAATCTGGAACCTCCTCTGTACACGATACATACAAATATAAGCCGTTTGGATTTTGCCGTGATCAAATGATTTCTTGTGTTGCTCTTGCTCCATCCTGTATCCAAATTTTTTCAGAAAGTTAATAAAACAGTAATACAGCAGCAGAAGTTGATTGTTTATAATGAATATGAATAAAAGATACTTACAGTATTGCCTCCTGCATTTGTCTAAAATCACAGGTACTTGCAATGGAAAGTTAAGAGTAAAGTAGTAAACTGTTCACAAAATTTCCAATGCCCAAAATTTCTTTTATCTTCAGTGAGTTGTATTCTCTTTTGTTCCCTCCAAGCATGCACATTGGACTTTGTAACTAGATTGGAACATGTCCATAGAGATGAGCCATATCATAACATATTTACAGGAACACCTATGATACAAAACTTGGGTTTTGAAATCCAAAACCATTGACAAACGTTGCAATTATTTCCACTCATGTCGACGCAAAGCGATCAAACGAAACAGAGATGAATCCCTGAGATTGAGAACTGGGGAATACTGAAATTCTGATTGCACGCGAACTAGAAATTTTGTACACATCCAAGCACTCATGCCAATCATCATCACAAGTCAGTAGGACCCACTCGGACTCATCATCCAAGTACTTCAGGTCAAACAAACCAGGGTCCGCCAAACCAAACCGCTTAGTCACCTCTTGTTTCAGGCCATCAAAACCCATATCTGAGTGTAAGCGAAAAATCACCTTCTCTTCCCCATAAATCACTTTCACTTTAATAGAATCATGCTTATTATTCTGTTTCTCACTTGAAACTTCGAGGGTTACAGGTCTCAAAACGGGTGTGTTGTTTTCAACCAAATTTGCCTGAGTAAACAAAATCTTGTTCTCTTCCAAAGAAACTTGTTTTAAAATGGGTGTGTTGTTCTCTTCCATATTTGTAATATTTAGAGGGTTCGTGCACGTCGGATAGCTGAGACTGGAGGAGGAGCTCTGGCTACAGGAGGAGGATGAGTTGGAGGCTGAGTTGCGGCAAGTAATATTACCATCTAGGATTTCCTTTTGCTTCTCTGCAGATGAGGAGGTACTTTCCTTTAAGTCCTTTTCAGACCAAACAGACTTGGTTATGTTGTCATATAGAGAGCTGAGCTGGACTCCGCCTTCTGGCCCATGTACCGAGTCTATGACCATCTGGAGCTTCTGTAAGGAGTGGCTGACTTTCTTGATCTTGCGTGACGGCCACCGTGTGATCCCGTGTTGCCTGCAAATCCTCTTCAGTGTTGTCGGGCACACTGAAACAAAATCATGGGAGATCCTCTGTTAATTAGTTCTACTTATTGAAACATTGTATTATGCTTACCACAATCTAATAACAATAAATGGTTTGCATTTCATCTGCTACCCATGAATATATAGTCATGACCAAAAATGATACTGCCAATGTTTGCAAAAGCTAATTGTTGTTATAACTTATAACCGCAGTAGTACTGTGATATATATAGACTAGCAAAATGTGGCCACATGAAAGGTTCACTCAAGAAACTTAGCCTCAATTCAGTTTGATTTTGCCAAGCTAGCTCTACAATAATTAAATCATACTTGATCTAAGACTTAACTCAATCTAATAAGTATATAATAACAACTGCATTTAACATCATTTATCCTCATTAAGGAACCAAACACAAAATAACTTCACAAAACATGAGACGTAGAGAGAGTCTATGGGTCGAAGTTACTAGGAAGTAGGAGACCAGTGAGCTTAATTAATTAATTAGATAATGCAAATATATATAATTGGAAAAAGAATCATACCTCCAAGGTTCTTAGCAGCATCCTTCAAGCTTCCTGCAAAATGCTTCCTCAACTCTTCTAAACTTACACTCTTTTCTACTTTTGTCCGTTTCTTTTCTGTTCCCCCATCACAATTCAAAAATCCAGGTTTGCCTATAACCTGGACCCCCAAATCCATTTCCTCTTTAACCGACAGATCCTTACCAAAAGCCAACTCGGAGAAGCTAATTTTATCACCACATGAACCCCAACCAGCCATGCCACTAAACACCTCCTGTCCATCCTTCAATGGACCCTCCATTACACTTGTTCTATATGAATCAGAACCGGCACTATAATTACCAAAATTCCCCTCCTCTTCCATCTCCTTTTGTGTGACGCCTCGCAAGCCATGGCAAGCTTGTTGGATCGTCAGAGAGAGGGAATTAATCATTGATCTCTGCAATTCCAGATTTGTGATATCGACTGGTAGGAAAAACTCAAGCACAAAATCTACTTGTCCAGTGCTTATGTGTCTCAGCCGAACTGCCACCGCCCCATGTAGATTAAACAATTTTGCATGGTGTGCAAGTGGGTATTCAATTTTACTACAAGAGGTCACATCAGGAGAGAAGTATGGTTTGTTGGTCAGAAAAGCACGTCCTGCTACGCCTTCTCCTTTTAAAAGGTGGTGGTCAGAGCATGATTGGTGGAAGGGCAGGAAGGTTTCATCCTGAACAAAGGATGCCGAATCGACAGTTGAGATGCAGCAGGTGTAATTCTCGTCTAAGTGACGGGGCCCATACTTGCCTTGTTGAATGCAAGGGATCCAGGTTTGAGCAAGGGGGAGGTTGTGAGTTTCACATACTGATCTTAAAACAGTTCGGATATCTGGTAAGGCCGACTGGTAAGAGGTGTCGGTTACCTGAAAAAGGAAATGACAGTATGATGTTGAAAAAACTTTAACTTAGAGCTAGGATTGCAGTACTTGTTTGATTAATTGCTTTAATTTGATCGTTCTATGCTTAATTGATACTCTTTAAGGGTTCATTGCACTTCATTTAAGGTGAAATGCACAATACAGGCATAATTTTGGGCGAATTGCAAAGTTTCAGGTTAATTGAGGCATAATCTGGCTTCAATTGCAAGATTGCGTATTAAATGAATATTTATTTTTTGTGTTTTTTCTGTACAACTAGTATCCACTGGGATATTATTAAACAAAAGCAGGCATTACGCAATACCAAGACGTACCAGTACAGGGCAGTAAGGTAAAATTTTGAATATCAAGTGTGGTTGCAAGATACCTTTAATGGGATCATTTGAACTTCACCGCTTATAAGATCAACTGCCTGTATAAAAATACAATATATTAAGAAAAAAATAAAATTAGAAATGTGGAAGCTTGTAATGCAAATGCAAGTATGTAAATTAAGAAAAAGAACCTCCATCTACAATTGTAGATTGAAATATGCCAAAAATTACTTTATGCTTTTAAGAAAACTGGTCTAGAAAAAAGTGTTATTTTTGTACTCAAAGAACAGATGGTCATTATAAAAGAACACAAGCTACATAAACTTTTAATTTTTTTTTTATTTGAAAAAAGGAAAATTACAGTCTAACTCATCTATGTTATCTACTGACTACCCTGATCCTATCAAAAGCCCATTGGAAATATTTTTTAAATTAATTAAATATTAAAAAATAAGGTTCAACGATTAAAAAATTATAGAAAAACAATAAACACAGACTCACGCACAAAAAAAAAAGCAAATATGTTACATAAGATAACTCGCTTTGAATCTACAAGCTAATCTTAATTAGTGTAACAAAAGTTTCTCTTAGACTTCAGTTAGACATCTAATATTCTCCTAGAAAGCAAAGAAAAAAAAAATCTCCTGTAAATTTTTCTGTTTGCAACCTAAGGCACACTGTAACTACACTAACGGAATCATAAGATATTGTCAATTTCACACAAGAAAAGAATTGAAAAACAAAAATAAAAATCACCCAAAACTAGGGGTGTCAATGGCACCTTTTTGTCCGTTTACCCGACCCGTACCGTATCCGATAAAACGGGTATGGGTAAGATTTTTTTTGTAAACTTATCGGGTACGGGTACGGGTAAAGCCTATTCCGTACCCGTTATCCGATCGGGTAATTATATATACTATATATATTAAGGAACAATGAAAATTAATTCTTTAATTATTTTTGATAGTTGTGTTACACTTAATTAACTATTAAAACACGTAAATAAATTTCAGCAAATCTATAAAGTTTAGACCTTTTAAATACGTATATATATTTGTGAAATGAATGTGTTTTAATTTATTATTTAGTAAATAATAATTTCTTTTATTATAATAGCATTACCCGTTATTTACCCGTTTCGTAATCCGACAACCATAATGGGTAAAGGTAGGGTACGGGTAAGATAATTCGTAGCGGATAAGGATACGGGTATGGGTAAAGACAATTTGTAACGGGTACGGATATGAAAATGCTTCTACCCAATCCTTACCGTAGCTGTTGACACCCCTACCCAAAACTAAGCATCAGAATGCTTGCAAGTACTGTTGACTAATTTTTCTAGTAATTTGCTAAAATTTAGTCTATATTTCACCAAACTTTCCTAAATGGGACAAAAGGAATATGATACAAAATTCACAACAAATTCCCAAACAAAATAAATTATCACAAGTACCTGAAGAGCATTGCATATGCTCTCAATCTCTGAACCATAATTAATTTTTCGTGTAGTGGTGACTAGCTCAATTACCCCCAAACAACTTCTATTTCCCCTTGCAAAAATTGGCAGAGCAATTGACCCCTTTATATCAAATGATCGCGCATGGCCGACTCTAGGATACTCAAATTCTCTAAACAGCCTCACATCTGGGGTCCACTCAGGTATGCGCCCGACAAAAACCCGGCCGGGTAACCCAAGCGGCTGTTCTGACCTCTCATCGGCTGAGAAATAGAAATCCTTTGAAACCAACCGGTATTTCGCAAGCCTCGTCGAGCTTGAGTCGAGTGTGTACGGCTGGCCGATAATTGTGAGCACTTTTTGGTCACCAATTGTTGTGGGTACCCAAATTTGCACCAAGAGTTCACGGCCGGGCTGGGATTCCATTATGTATTTCAAAGCACAAGACAGACGATCTCTTATGCTAGTGACCGGACCCGGCGGTTGAGTAAAGGGTAATTGGGTTTGGTTTTGGTTTTGGGGTTGTTCATGAGGATCGTTTTTGGTGTAGTCAAGGAATTCAATGGCAGGAGAGAGGCTTGGAAGTGGAAATGGGTTTGGGTCTGTGTCATCAAAACCCGACATGAGTTCATCCAACGGGTCAAAATCTGACATGATGTCTGGTATATCGGCCATGCTATTAATCGGAAATGGAGAGGTATACGTACCCGTATCTGCACTCCCACTGGCACTTCTTTCCATTGATGGATAAATATCTCGGTGCTGATTCATTCCATTATAACATTTAACTGCAACAGAAACAGAGAATCATGAAAAAGTTACAAGTAAGAATAATTAGGCAAAAAGGAAATGCATGTCAAGTCTTGCTGTTGCTGACATGAGAGAAACAGAGAGAATTTCAATCACAACTTTCTGTCAGAGAAGACACCAATACTAATAGAGCGTGCGCCATGTAAACACCGAAAGGCTCCAATTTTTCTCTTTGCAGATGGTAGATACATCAAAATCAACGGGAAAGGAACGCAACAAAAAAGGAGAGAAAGGAAGAGAAAATGGCAACAAAGAAAGTAACAGAAAACAAAAAAAAAGATATTAAAAAGAACCACCACTAATTCATGTAATGAACACTGCACAAACAGAGGAGACCCCACCGTAAAAAAAAAAAAAATTAAACAGCAAATAAAAGAAATAAAAGATTCACCTCTCTGAGAAAAAATTTCAGGACAAAAATTCTCTCTTTTCTCAGACTATTCTGCAAGAGAAATCACTGAATCAGAATCTCAAAACCTCACGCAACAGTTTCATCAATGGAACAGTGAGCTTGAGGTCCCTCTCGATTTTCTAGTTTGATGCGCCTCACCGCCTCTGTCTCTCTCTCTCTCTCTCTCGTCTGTTTTCTGGCCCCCAGTAATCATTCTCTTTCCACCTTGGCTTCTAATTAAATACGACGGAATCTCTCTTATGTATTCTTTCCCATTTTGACCCTCAACAAGTGCCCCCAGATTTGTGACCAAAGCCAAAACAAAACCAGGCGCCCTTGAAGTCAAAGAGATATACTAACATGTTTTCAAGTTATTCTTTTATTTTTACATGTCTTTGTAATAAATATATTGTTTAAAAAATATTGGAATGGATTTATTTAATCATTGTAACTTAATTGAATGTAGTTTTTTTTTTTTTTTTTTTCCTCAATTCTCATTTTATGATTTATAACAATGCGTTTAGGTCTTCTGGTGATGTGTGGGCCATATCAGATTTTTATAGGTATATTGTGTATATTTTCTTTGTTGAAAACCTAACAAAGAATAATACTAAAAATTTATAATTAAAAATTTATTATAAATACGTTATGCTTTAATAGAAAATAAATTAATTCGATTTGTAAAACTAACATAACAATAACAAAAATAATAAAACGTTAACTTGGGTTAAAAGATGTAATTACAAGAATGGTAGATGCTATGGATATGAGCGGAGGCGGAGCTGTGCATATTGAATGGGGTCAATTGACTTCCATTTTTTTCAATTTTTTTTGTACTTATGCATATTTTTCTATATAATTTAGAGTAAAATGCTATATTTAGTATAAATCAGTCTGTATTCGCAGCATAAAGTTTTTATATGATTAATCCTCATTCAGTCTAACCCCTACAGTTTGAAAGTCTGACTCTGTCTATGGATATGAGAGCCGTTAATTAAAGTTTAATTGAAAATATTATTTTCTTCAAACCTCCATAATACAATTAACGAACATCACATATCTACAAATTAAATAAATCCAATTGAATTTTACAGATCTAAGCAAGAAACTCAACCCACTTAATTAATTAAGTAAACAGAATATAACTTGATTATAAATTAAGTGGGTTTGCAGGGGTAAAAGTGGAATTTAGCCCGTGGTGGGTAAATATATATTTTCTGAAGAATGAAGTGTAGAACAGAGATGAGAGCGGTGTGACTGACAAAAATGGTGGTAGGTTGTCTTGTACCACCGAACGGATATGCAAAAAGATTCTGCGTTTCTTTTGTTTGATTCAATGTATATACACTTAGGAGTAGATTCTTTTTTACTTTGGGATCTAAGATGACGAACCTTTCACCTTATCAATTGCTGGATTGTTTAACGCATATTGGACATTAAAGTAAGTTGCATTAAGAGGGGAATCCGCAAAAAGGTCGTACCGTACAAAAGTTACCAATCCCACATTACCTCCACTTATTCGTTGCTTCGGGAGCGGCCACGGTGTAGCGAGTCAATTTCTCATTTGATGCTGTTCCGTTACTTCCGTAAACATTTTATTAAGCAGCGTCATAGTCGTAGTCTAGTAGGTAGATTTTAGAGCCATAACTCTCCTGTCTTCTCAATTTCTCAAATTATGAGAATATAAGTTAATTATATAAATTTTTTATATTGAGAACAACAATTAATTTTATATTAACTCATGACATTTTATTCTAAATTATATAAAAAAATTATGTATAAATACAAAAAAGTTAAAAATAAAATAAAATTTAATTGACTTCCATGGTACATACCTCCCCCCCTACATGTTTGAGTTAAGAATATTTGTCTTCATAAGTGAAGAAGAAAATCTTGTTCATCACTTATACTCTAACCAAATAATTTTATTTGTTACTATTGTTATTGTTAATATTTTATTATTATTATTATTATTATTATCATCATCATCATGACATTATTATTTGACTAGCATTATCATGAATATAATTACTAATATTATTATTATTACCATCATTGTTGCCGTTACTATATTATTATTATTACTACTATAACTATTATTATTAGTATTAGTATTACTACTGATGCTGCAGCGGTGGCTGCTGACCAATATCATTGTTGTTATCATTATTACCGTAATTTATATTTTATTGCGACAACTTGAACTTTCACTTGCTCAATTAAACGAGAATAATTATGATGGCATAACTTTACATAGAAAATTTACATTACTTTATGATCCAACCAAACATGATGTGAAGTTTAGAAGGCTGAAAAACTACAAATTAATTCTCTTGAACTATATATTAAACATACAAAGTGAACATTAAACAACACAATATATACTAGCTAACACAAAGGTAACTTTATACTAAATAAAGTGAATGTTAAGTAAATGAAGTCATATAAAGCAAACTCTAAGATGGAATGTGGTAACTCTAATATTTACAAGGTTGGTAGGTGAATTTTGACGAGTTGTATTCAGGGTTCTAAATAGCGCGCTATAGCGGCGCAATATAGCAATAGCGTCGTTTTTTTAGCCGTTCCGCTGTGACGCGATAAACGCTATTTAAACCTTCGGTTATATTTTAAGAAATCCAAAGGGAATTTAAATCATACAAAATAAACTGCCTAACAAAAGTGAACTCTAAGAGGGTTTACAATGTGAATTATAATAGATATTTGACTAAACTAAACATTAATCAGGTAAAATCTAAAATTTACAAGCTAAATACTAAATTAAGTCCAAGGTGAACTATAAAGAGAAATATTATCTGAATACCTAAACTAAACACTGACAAGTGGCGCAAAATTCACATTGAGTCATCACAAATTAATTGTATGACCTGACATTCACTTTGTGCAGTTTGTATTTAATTCAATGGAGCTACTTGAATAATTTTGAATTGCTTAAGTATTTATTTTGTATCTTAATATTTATTGTGCATGGCTTGATATTTAATTCACAGGAGTTTATTTAAAGGGATTTAAATCAGCTGAAATTCTAAATCCATGAACAATACAACTAAAATTCCTAAAATCCGAATCCAGCCGTTCAACTTTTTCTGTGCACGCATCTAGAAACAGCTTTTCTGTGCATGCATCTCGAAACAATTCGACAGTTGGATTCGGAATTTCAGAGATTTCATGATACTGTTCATAGATCTGAAATTTCAGCAGATTTGGATCATATTCAAAGGGCTGAGTGGTAAAAGGAAAATGTTGATATTTAAGATAGAAGAAAACGATATATATATATTTTTATCCTTAACTAAAGAAATGATTGCTTCTAAAAGGAGATGACATGGACATTCATAGCTCCAAACTTCTCGGGACCGCATGAATGGAGCCAAAATAGGAGTCAAAGGTATCTTGTATTCTTGTGACATGTACACTAATATCAAAATGCATCACTGCTTAATTAATTAAAATCAATAAAATCAAAAGATTCGTGTCCGGCTTCTAGATGAGGTTCTTATGTCATGTAAATTAATTAAGAGCAGTAAACATAAGATATTTATAAAAAAAATTAATCACTTTTTTTATCTATCTCTTGAAGTGTGTGCAACTGATTGCATGTAATTATGTTTTTTTATTTAACATCGTATAGGAAGATTTTAATTGTTTTTTCTTTCCGTTCGGATGATAGTAAAAAAAATGTATTTCGGTTATAAATATTCTTGATAATCATTTAAAGTTAAGTAGTAATTAAGCGTACAATATTGTTAAGCGTGATATTATATAGATAAAATAGTTAATGGTAATAATAATAAACTATAAAATAAATATTTAGTTAAATATATAATATTGAAGAACTTGCCATTAATTGAGAAGTAGGACTCCATCTATTTTTTATTTTAGCAAAATTGTCTGTTACAATATAAGTGTGACATTTTTCGCTATCTTTCTTAATATAAATAATTGATGTAATGTTAATATGTTAACAATTATAATGAGAAATATAATTTATAATAGTCAATGCTTCTGAAATTTAATTGTAAGATGATAAATATTGTCAATATTTTATGTATTCTCTTCCTTTTATAATCCCAAAATAATAATAGGCAAGAACACCTAACTCTAATATATTTGTTTCCTACAAATGTTGCAACGGTAAAATAAAATTTTAAATAGAGATTAAATTTGATTTATAATTGTATTTTTAATTTTTATTATTGCGTTATTATATCAACAATTAAATTTTAGATTCAGTTGCAATGATTGATTTAGTTAAGTTATAATAAATATTTGATGAAATACATTTAGGAAAAGGACTCCAATTCAACAAGTACCTAATGACTCGAACCCATTTCAGACTCGAACACAAACCTGACCATTCTCAGGATCTGAATCTGCTGTTATCCAAATGGAACAACATGATCCTGTTATTCAAAATCCAACTGTTGAATTTTTTTCATGCGCGAATCTCAACAAATATAACAGTTAGATTTGTAATAACAGATTCATGTTATTCCATTTGAATAACAACAGATTTAAATTCCCATTCTCAAACAAGTTATGAATACTAGACCCAAATGTCCACTATTATACTAGACCCAAATTCGGATTTGAACCCCTCCTGATTTGAAACTAAACAAGTATATGGATTAAAATTTGGAATCGATTACTTTTAGAACCTCTAATTACATTGTGGTTGTTCAAGTATTGCCTGTTTTTTTAGGTAACTTTTATTTGATCTTAAATGCTTTAAATTTGTTATATAATAAGTTGTTAATTTCATTATAAGAATATATCTTACATCTTTATTTGGGTCTTGACGTATGCTTGTAAATTTTAAGAAAGTAATTTATACAACATTTGAGTTTGTGTTTATGTGACTTTTTTTTTGTGGAAATTAATATTCATAATAGTAACTGTGCTTTCTATCCGTTCATTTTAATGATTTGGCTCGTTAGAACTAGAGTAATACGGTGTCAAATATTGTGACCAACGAAAAAAAAAAATGATAACGGCCAGTGAAAGAGCGACACGTGGAAGCACCACTTATCTTTCGTTCTCTTTTGGATGACCGGTGGGTCCAACCACTTAGTACCTTTCAATATTCTAATCTTCTGAATTTACAAAGATGGAAAAATATATGGTCTAATTCAAATTTATTATTTAAAAGATGGAAAAAAGAATTTCTTGATTTTAATAAGCAGCTCCAATTGAAAATTTCTCTCACTTCGGTACTGGCCAAGCCTAAAACGCTCTGTTATTCACACAAAGCATAAAACCGCTAGAAAAACCTTGCTACAGAAATTACCACAGCGTGACGCCACAGAAAACCGGGAGTCAATTAGTGTCATCGGTTTAAATGGAGTTGATAATGATAATTTACTTCTTTTCACGTGGTAATGGTGGTCCAAAAAGGCACTACTAGTTTGTTTAAAGATTCTGTGGAATCAGCAAAGAGAAAAAAAAAATTAGAAAAAAAGGTATTAGGTCCGGAACTGGAGGCAATGATGCAAGGAAGTGGGTTGACTTGACTACTTGAAAGTACAAATTATTGTGTTTTTCTTTTCTTTTTTACCAAAACCATAAATGATAATGTAGTGTATATTTAAATTTTAATATATATTCATTTCTTACTATAGATATAATTAAAAGAGTAGAGCTAAGGTGCTCTTAAGCTCACCAAGCTTTCCGTGAGCTTAACTCAAAAACCTATCAATCCGACTTCAAACGACATTTTCAAACCGTTAGATGTTCAATCTATATTAAAATGTGCTTGGAGAACAAATTTTACATTTTTTGGAATTTTTTTACTATTTATTAAGCCGGTTTGAAAACCGTTGTTTTTATTAAAAATCTGCACTATTAGAAAACAACGGTTTTCAAACCGGCTTAATAAATAGTAAAAAAATTCCAAAAAATGTAAAATTTGTTTTCCAAGCACATTTTAATATAGATTGAACATCTAACGGTTTGGAAATGTCGTTTGAAGTCGGATTGATAAGTTTTTGAGTTAAGCTCACGGAAAGCTTGGTGAGCTTAAGAGCACCTTAGCTCTACTCAATTAAAATACTATTCAAATTAAAATATGAAATATATAGATATATGTTCAATTTTTAGATGCAGCGTGCATTAAATTTGACTCAATTTATATTTTAATTTATCAGCTCAAATTTGATGCCGCCCTATCTAATTAATAAAAAAAAGATCTACAATTTTAATTTTTTTAATTTAAATAACATTGTTTTTAATATATCCATAGCTGTTTTTAATTTATTGAACTCATTGAGATAGATATAAAAATTTAAAAACACACCCAATAATGAGTCTTCATACATAGATTATAATTTAGAAATACGAATTCAATGTGAACTAAACAATAAATGACTGCTGCAAACTAAGTCTAGATCAACACTTGTTCTTCAATGATAAGTTGATTTCAGATTCCAGAATTTTAATTTATGTTATCATGTATGTCATCTGTTGGTACAAATTAATGCTATTAATTGTTGAAAGCAAATTTATTGGTATATATATTTCATAATTCTATACATGTATGCGTATGTAGGCATATAGGCCTTCAAGCTGTCACCTAGTATCTATATATATATATATATTACTATGAAGTCAGTTCACATGACACTTATTTAATCACTCTCTTGGTGACTCATGAATAGAGACAAATTTTAACCGGTCAGCATATATGCATACCGTGTATATGATAAAGACAGTTCCTATAATTTTCTCTCTTCATTTATTTAGATATAAGTGCAGCTGATTCAGTGGCCCCACACTTTATTTCCTTCATACAATAAATTTGTTTTAGTAGAATTAGAGTGTTCTTAAGCTTATCAATTTAAAACCTAGCAAATTAATTTCAAACATGATTCTAAATAGCGCGCTATAGCATTTTCGGACCATAAAAGTTATGACGTTATCAACGTTATAGCAGCGCAATAGTAGCACAACGCCGTTCTTTTAGCCGTTTCGCTATGACGCGATAAACGCTATCTAAATCTTTGAAAGATAAATTAAAATTATTAAAATCAATTTACGAAGGAAGCGTATACAAAACCTATAAATCTTTAAATTAATTTAGTATAACGTCAATTTAATTTTAATTTTAATGTATTTATGCTTCATTAATATTTGACCGTTTAACTTTATAGTAAATTAATTCGAAAATTTATAAATTTTATATGTAAACATATCATTTTTGAAGTAGATCGATTTTAACAGTTTAGATTCGCCATTTAAAATCAATTCGCTAGATTTTAAAATTAAGCTCATAAATTTGTTGATGATCTTAAAAACACCATATATAGTTCAACTCTAAAAAATTTATTTTCATAGAAAACTTGTATGTATATGCCGAGAAGTGATGTTCTTGGTTTAATTTGTTTGAAAACATTCAGTCTCCATCCATTAACAGCTATTGGTTCCAGATGGCGAACATCACTTGGTTGACTACTTAGTGGTATTTGCATTTCACACACAACAACTATTTTTTAATATTATTATTCATAGCTTGCGTTTAGAAGGGTGTCTTTCCTCCATTGGATTCTTTTAGCCGGATTAAAGATCAAACCAAAATAGTTAGTACCAGTGTTTGTAAATAACGGTATGCGCTCATTGGACAGACAGAGTACCGCTAAGCGATTAATCGAAAATAATTAAAAATAATCGGTCATAATCGGCCGATTAATCGGTCTAAATGGACGTTTTTTACAACACCGGTTAGCACAGTAACAAATTTGTAATTTGAAAATAATTCCACAAACACTAACTTGCTTGATTTATATATAATATAGATATTATTTATAATAGATCGTTATTTTACAATATTTAAAATCAAATTAATTTCATCAACTTTGCAATTTGTTTGCCTACTAGTCAGATAAAACATATTTATGTAACAATGAAAGACCATAAAATAGCACTTGTCCCCATATCATGTTAATCATTTGATCAGATTATTATTCCTGGGGCAGCAATTTTGGGTGTTTTACCATAAAATATAGCATAATATTACACTATCAATTAAATAACATTAAAATTCACAAACCATAGTTTTTTTTTTTTTTTTTTTTTTACTTTTTGATTGAAGTCTAAATATTACTTAAAATTCACCAAATTTGACATAGAATTACTGCATGTCTAATGGCCACAACTTTGTTGATAGATTTACAAACTTTTGATCTGATAGTTTTAAATGAGCTCGTTTGATTGTGTTTATAAGTTTATTACATGTTGTTAATAAAATAATATTTAAAAATCGATTCCGAATCAAACTGTGCCAGTCATGATCAAGCTAACACAATCCTTTTGCAAAAAAATATAATAATAATAAAAACCGAATCGAATAATCCATTATTAATTAGGATAGATGGATGATATTTTGCATATCTTCTTTCTCTCTCCTACTACAGAGTTGTTTAATCATGAATCATTACTTTATTGCCAAATTGAGGTAAGAATATTAGAAAAAGGAAGGCTGTAGTATACTAGTATACTAGTGTTGCTCCCATGATTTGACAATTTTACCCTTTTATCCATATTAAATGTGTGCATCACAAAAATGAAAAAAAAATCAACGATTACATATAAACGGAGAACACCAAAACAAAATTTTTGAAAAAAAGGAATTACCATAATAAATCTCTGACCATGTATTTTCAAAATTTAATAATACATGGTACTATTTTCAAAGTTTTCTAATTAGATTAAGTCATCTAATTAGATTAAGTCATCTAATTATTTAATATCTACAAATAATTTTTTTATTCGGATTTCGAACAAGTGACCTCTCACACAGATGACATTGTCTTTGCCACTGGACCAAATGCTAGTTCTGTGAAGTGAGGTCCCTTGCAAAGTCTCACTCAGTCTATACTATACGATTTAATCAAGATCCAATAGATTTTTGTTTAACTCTATTGTTAAACAAAATTAAAAAAATATTTATTTTTATGATTAGAAAATTAGAAAATTATTATTCTATTTCCATATGTTTGGAATTATGTCATAAGAAGTAACAAAAAAAAGAGCCTTTGTCAATTGCTTCTCTCGTTCACTATTTTTTTTTTGTCATTTTCTTGTTATTTTTTGTTGTGGTCTTGAAAATCAATCTTTAGTCAATTAAGTAGAAGACATGAGTTTAAAATTTAACTGAATTTTTTTTTGCAAATATTTAAAGTTAAAAAATTTAAATTCATCTTTATCTCAAAAAAAATGTCATTATCTTGACCATCAGAACAATTCCTTTTTAATATCATGAAGTTTCATACTATTCGTTTAGAACTAATATAAGCCGAAATTTTTATTAATATCCAAATAAAATATTAAATTTCAAAATCTACACCTTGTTTGACAAGATTTCGAAATCTGTCCAAACCGGAGATTAAATTCCCGGTTTCAGTTTTGGTTTTGGAATTCCAAAACCGGGAATTATATTTCCGGTTCTATTTTTTTTTAAAACAGAAAATGTTTTAATTTATTTATTTTTTGTATTGAAATATTAGAAATATTTTATATATTTCTTTGAAATAGATGGAATACTATATAATTTGATTTATTAGAAAAATTGCGACAAATAACCCGGATCAACATTTTTCAGGCCAGATTTTTCACGGCTGTAAGAAAAATTAAAATATTACTTTGTGTGTTAGTAGAAAAAAATAAAAATATTTTGAGTCTGAGTTATTGATTTCGGTTCAAAGTCACTTCTAAGTAACTAAATAAAATATTGTGATCTTTCTATTTTTGAAAAAACAAAAAGATTCCCTGACTGACAAAATTCTTTCCGTTTTTTAAGGTTGTAATAAAAAATTAAAACCGGTTACCATCGAAGTTTTAGTTTTTTTTTTTCAAAATAGAACGATCACAATATTTTTATCTAGAAGTGACTTTTGAACCAGAATCAATAACTCAGATTCAAAATATATATATATATTTTTTCAATAACACACAATGAAATATTTTAATTTTTTTTACAGCCACAAAAAATCCAGCTTGAAAAATGTTGATCCGGGTTATTTGTCGCAGTATGTCTAATAAATCAAATTATATAATATTTCATCTATTTTCAAAGAAATATATAAAATATTTCTAATATTTAAATAAATAAATTATAACATTTTCTGTTAAAAAAACATAGAACTGGGAATATAATTTTCTGTTTTGGAATTCCAAAATCAAAACAGGAAATTTATTTTCCAGTTCTAGAATTCGGAAACCGGTGAAATAAATTTCCAGTATTATGGCCTAAAACCGGGAATTTAATCTCTAGTTTGGATATATTTCGAAATTCCTTTACATGGGGTGTAGATTTTGAAATTATTTATTAATTTTGGATATTAATAAAAATTTCGGTAATATAAGCGTATGTAAGAATTCTTCCAAATTAATTATTTTCAAATTAACACCATCAAATGAGATGCCAAATTAAATTCAACTTAAGCCGCAGAGTTGACAAAATTTAACCATCAAATTATAAATGATATTTTGATTAGATTGCATCGTGCAGCTGGCAGAAGCTTTGAATAAGACCGTATGCAAAATCGTTGGGACATGCTCCCTACCTTTTTGCACGAACCACAACACAACACATCTCAATTTCATTCTTTGTCAAAAAAAAAAAAAAAAAATTAAGCTCGGATTAACAAAAAAAAAACATATATCCAAACCAGGTAGGGGTGTCAACTTGTACGATAAGGGTGGAAGCATTTTCATACGTGTATCCGTTACAAATTATTTTTACTCATATCTTACTCTTATCCGCTATAAATTATCTTATTCATATTATACTCTTATCCATTATGGTTGTCGGATAACCAAACGGTAGCGAGTAAATAACGGGTAATGCTAATATAATAATTATTTTTATTATTTATTAAATAAAACATTAGCATATACATTCATTTCACACATGTATAGTACTTTATTAAAAAAAATTATGATCATGTTAAGTGCAAGTAAATCAATTAAAGTACTCTTTTCGATACTTATTAATATATATATATGAGGAGGGATCCGATTACACCTTTTTTGGTGACACACTTTGACACCTACCATTTTCAAAGTCCAAATAGTCGATCCAAACCGTTCAACATGATGGATATATTAAAATGTGCTTGGAGATCAAATTTTACATTTTTTTGAATTTTTTTGCTATTTATTAAGATGGTTACAAAAATCGTTGTTTTCGGACCATTGAAAAACAGCGATTTTGTAATCATCTTAATAAATAGTAAAAAAATTCAAAAAAATGTAAAATTTAATCTCCAAGTACATTTTAATATGGTGATCATGTTGAACGGTTCGGATCGACTGTTTGGATTTTGAAATCGCAAAATTGACCTATATAAAAAACGGTGTCATGATGTGTCACCAAAAAAGGTGTAATTGGATCCCTCCTATATATATATATATATATAGAGAGAGAGAGAGAGAGTGTGGCTAATATCAAAACGTTTGCACCAAGGGGTTGGTGCAAACGATTTGTTTTCGGGTTTTCGAAGTCCAAACGGTCGATCCGAACCGTTAGATATTTAATCCATATTAAAATGTGCTTGGAGACCAAATTTCACATTTTTTGGAATTTTTTTGCTATTTATTAAGCCACTTTGAAAGTTGCTGATCACACGGTCCAGAATTTGATTGCACTGTTTTTACTGTTCACCCGAATCAGCAACTTTCAAAGTGGCTTAATAAATAGCAAAAAAATTCCAAAAAATGTGAAATTTGGTCTCCAAGCACATTTTAATATGGATTAAATATCTAACGGTTCGGATCGACCGTTTGGACTTCGAAAACCCGAAAACAAATCGTTTGCACCAACCCCTTGGTGCAAACGTTTTGATATTAGCCACTCTATATATATATATATATATAATATAATTTTTTTTTATAATTACCTGATCAGATAACGGGTACAAAATATATTTTACTCATACCTTTACCCATTTAGATAACGAAAAAAATCCTTAACCATACCCATACCTGATAAATTTACGAATTTTTTTTTTTACCTGTACAATCTTATCGGATACAATACGGGTCGGTAGGGGTGGATATATATGTATGTCAGGGGGTGCTAAGCCACTCCAATAATTTAATTTTTTTAATTATGTACATTAAAATTTAATTTAATTTTTATTTTTTTTAAGCTTTTATATAGTTTAGCCCCCCTTATAAAATGATAAATGTGTGCTTGTAGTCTAATAGTAAGAGTTCTATTTGGTATTTGTAAGATCATGGGTTTAATTTCCACTAACCACAATTTTATTACATTTTTCACATATTACGCATTTTATAGATTAGCCCCCTTATTCAAATTTTCTAGTTCCGCCCCTGCGGGTCGAGTAAACGAATAAAAAAGTGCCATTAACACCCCTAAAACCAAGTCTGCAAAACAGCACATCCGTTTCTGGAACTATTGGAATTTTTTTGTCTATCCAAAACAGCACATCCATTTCTGGATCTATTGGGAATTTTTTTTGTCTATCCTGTTTAATTATTTAACCACTCTTACGTATATATTTTTTGAACTCATCCGATCATATATAAACTTAAACGCATGCATCTGTGTGCTGCCTATCAGATACAAATGCATTGAAACAATATCTAAGGTCTAAGGACACATCAGACCCCGTCATATGGTTTACAAACTATATGTAAGCAGTAAGCGTAGTCGTTTTTTGTGAACACGTACACGAGCGGATCTTAGTCTATTTCAAAGAATGTTATACTATTCTCATAATTTTTTTGTTTAATTTAGTGCATTAAAATATAATTGAATTTTCTTCTTTTTCAAGTTTTCATATAGTTCAACTCTTTTTATAAAATATCACATTGTGGTTGTGAGAAAACTTGAGTTCAAATTCTACCTACCATATTATACATTTTTACATTTTATTTTTCAGTCTCCCACATCTAAAATTTCTAGTTCCGCCCCTACACATGCATTCAAAAATTTACACTTCCGGACTCAAAAAAAAATTTAAATGATGGAAAAGAAGGCATGAATGTATAGATTCACATATATTTTTAACTTCATGCATTCAGGAAATAAGTATAGAGTTATTAAATATTTATAAATTATTGTTGTTGTTGTTATATTATGACTTATGAGGAATGCTATGATAAACACATTTTGTAAAAGAAAATTTATTAACTATTTTAACAGTCCAAATCAAGCAAGGATACATATGGACTTTATTTTAAGAGTAGTTTTTTTTTTATTTTAATAAGAAAATATTCACTAATAAACATGGATTCGTAGATAAATTCCAGTTATATTTAATTATTATTTTTTAGAAAATTTCAATAACATGACATAACCATTCAATCAAATAAGTATTAACAAAAATTAACCTAATGCTATTTACACTTTTATTACGTTTCATTCCCCTGTTTTAAGTAATTCACCTTAGTTAATTGTCCCAGCCGGCACAATAACATAACCAAATTTATAGAAATATATCTCACTTGTAAGAGCAACAAACTGAAAAAAAAAAAAAAAAAACTTCAACACTTTCTCAAGCAACTTTTATAGTCAGATTTATTCTTACTTTATGATAAAATTATTTTGATATCCTAGTTCTATATTTAATCAGAGTATTTTGTCAAAAAAAAAAAAAATTGAAGTGCTAAAAGTTTCCATAATTTTGTGTACTGTACCAAATTTTCTATTTGTTATTGATTTGGAAAAATCATAGTTGCCAAAGTGCCAACTGTTCCCTTTGTTTTTGTTTTGTTTTTTTAATCCAAAAGACTTCATGCTGGGAAAGAGAAATTAGTGTTGCTTATTGGGGTACAAAGGCTAGGGGAAGCACGCCTTGCCTAAGCAAGCGACACATGACAATTGGTAATTAAAAAGAATAATATAAACCAAGTTGTGATTAATTTTACATGACTTATTCAAGATTGGTTGAATGATTAGACCTAACACAATCACTCTAAAAAGAAAAGATTGCAGCTAATTCAATATTTAAATATCGAACATGTATATAGCATGTTACATTGTGTTGTTAATTAATTGTACCCGTCAAGCAGAAAGCATTATTTATTCATTTATTATTCAGATATTTTACCCCCGATTGACAGACAGGTTGCTTTGCTTGGCATCTTTGAGTCCCATCTCTGAATCGCCTTTCAATATAAAATTTGGCCAAACAAATTGCACCGTATATATGCTCTCAATCTGTAATTGTGGTGTAACAACTTGATATCAAGTGGCGACATTCTTGGTAACTTATTTAGAATGTGTCTCTGTGTGAGGGAGGTGTTATTTTTATAGCTATTTTGGGCAATCTGATTAGTGACAGAGTTATATTGAACTAAGGGTATGTTTATCTTTGAATTTTGAAAATCATGTATATATCTATGTATAATATGGCTAATGTCTACTCTTGAAAAAAATTTGTTTACTTTTTTTAGGACAACTCACAGTCTGAATTAGTTAATTCACGACATTTTGAAAATTGCTGATCCGGGTGAACAGTAAAAACAGTGTAACCAAATTCTGGACCATGTGATTAGCAATTTTCAAAGTGGCTTAATAAATAGTAAAAAAATTCCAAAAAATGTAAAATTTGGTCTCCAAGCAGATTTCAATATGGAGAACAACTTGAACGGTTCGGATCGACCATTTGGACTTTGAAAATCCGATTTTGAATCGGTAGCACTTCGGCCGAAGTGCTACCGAAAGCACATTAGTCTATCTATATATATATATATAGGATTATGCTATTGTGCTTTGCAAAGTAAAGCCATCGTTTTACTTCGGCTTACTTTTTGGATTTTCAAAGTCCAAAACTTCGATCCGACCGTTCAAGTTGATCTACATATTGAAATGTGCTTGCAGACCAAATTTTACATTTTTTGGAATTTTTTTTACTATTTATTAAGCCACTTTGAAAATTGCTGATCACATGGTCCAGAATTTTGTTGCACTGTTTTTTCTGGACCATGTGATCAGCAATTTTCAAAGTGGCTTAATAAATAGTAAAAAAATTCCAAAAAATGTAAAATTTGGTCTGCAAGCACATTTCAATATGTAGATCAACTTGAACGGTCGGATCGACGTTTTGGACTTTGAAAATCCAAAAAGTAAGCCGAAGTAAAACGACGGCTTTACTTTGCAAAGCACAATAGCCCTACTCTATATATATATATATATATATATATATATGAGCTGGGCTATGGTGAGTTGCGAAGTAAGATGTCATTTTTACTTCACGCTCATATTTTTATTTTGAAAATCTAAACAACCGATCCGAACCGCTCAACATGTTCTCCATATTGAAATGTGCTTTGAAACCAAATTTTATATTTTTTGGAATTTTTTTACTATTTATTAAGCCACTTTGAAAATCGCTAATCGAATGGTCCAGAATTTTTTACTGTTTTTTACTGTTCACCCGGATCTGCTATTTTCAAAGTAGCTTAATAAATAGTAAAAAATTCCAAAAAATGTAAAATTTGGTCTCCAAGCACATTTCAATATGGAGAACATGTTGAGCGATTCGGATCGGTTGTTTAGATTTTCAAAATGGAATATGAGCGTGAAGTAAAACGACATTTTACTTCACAACTCACCATAGTCGATCTATATATATATATATAGAGTAGAACTAGGGTGCTCCTAAGCTCACCAAGCCCTTCGTGAGCGCGACTCTAAAATCTATCGAATTGACTTCAAACGACATTTCCAAACCGTTAGATATTCAATCTATATTAAAATGTGCTTGGAGACCAAATTTTACATTTTTTGAAATTTTTTTACTATTTATTAAGATGGTTTGAAAATCGCTGTTTTCTAATGGTGCAGAATTTTAATAAAAACAGCGATTTTCAAACCATCTTAATAAATAGTAAAAAAATTCCAAAAAATGTAAAATTTGGTCTCCAAGCACATTTTAATATAGATTGAACATCTAACGGTTTGAAAATGTCGTTTGAAGTCAATTCGATAGGTTTTAGAGTCGCGCTCATGGAAGGACTTGGGAGCTTAGGAGCACCCTAGTTCTACTCTATATATATATATTAATGACTAGAACTAGGGTGTTCCTAAGCTCACCAAGCCCTTCCGTGAGCTTGACTCTAAAACCTATCGAATTGACTTCAAACGACATTTTCAAACCGTTAGATGTTCAATCTATGTTAAAATGTGCTTGGAGACCAAATTTTACATTTTTTGAAATTTTTTTACTATTTATTAAGCTGGTTTGAAAACCATTGTTTTCCAATGGTGCAGAATTTTAATAAAAACAGCGGTTTTCAAACCTGCTTAATAAATAGTAAAATAATTCCAAAAAATATAAAATTTGGTCTCCAAACACATTTTAATATAGATTGAACATCTAACGGTTTAAAAATGTCGTTTGAAGTCAATTCGATAGGTTTTAGAATTGAGCTCACGAGAGACTTGGTGAGCTTAGGAACACCCTAGTTCTACTCATATATTTTACTCCATATATAAATAAAAGAAGCTTCTGGCGTGCAGACGAACTACGTGGAAAGCATAGCAAACATTTTTAAATCTCCATTTAGCCAGATGGTTGCATCAACATGTTTTACGGGAGATAGGAGTAGGTCCGATGCCCATCGGACCTACATTTAGGTTCAATTAGCTCTAGGACCGTACGATTAGCATCAAGATCTATGCGTACGGAAATTGATACATACTTGCACGGATTTTGATACATAGCACACGAATCTTGATGCAGATCGAATGGTCATCGCACCCATCGAACCAAGGTAGGTCCGATGGGCATCGGACCTACTCTGATTCCGTTTTACGGGGTACGTCATGCTCACAATTTCACTACACGACAAAAATGCGAATGAAGCATATTAATAACAATAAAAATATGTTATAAGTTTATTTTACGTCTATTTTCGTCACTCAAACGTAACTTGCAGAATTCTCACATTTTATTCTTTGAAAGTTAATTAATTGCGTCCAAAATTAAACCTCTCCATCACTACTAATTAACTTCTTGTCTGAATATTTAATAAGGTTATAATTTTTTCTTTATTTGAGTCGTCTCTCCTCGGTCTTGAAACATTTTTTTTAACGTTAATCGAATAATCAACCGAGCTAGATTTTCAAACATGGAGATCAAATACATATAGAATCAATCATATACAAATTTTCTGCAGAAAATGAAATTAATTTTACAGTTTCATAACTTTTTACTCTAACTTATATAAAAAATCATACATAAATATAATTTTTTTTTTAAATAAGAGTCATTTGATCCCATACCACCTTACAGTAAATTATTTAATAAGAACAAGGGAACCATATCGATAAATTTTTAAGGGAGAGAATTTGACAACAATTTATTTTGACAATATCTTTTCAAATCATGCTAACAAATTATGAAAAATAAAAATATATGTACTTATTATTTTCATTATAGATATCAATAGTCATTCAATTTTTTTACAAGACAATTTTCATTCAATATTAGTATCATTTGATCCATCAAATACCTTAAAATAAGTATATATTTGTAAATTTTATATAATTTGATGAACTGTGAAACTTCATATAATTTAATTACTTTCATGTATATTATATGATATGTAAAAAGTAAAAACTATTGATTACATTTTATTTGTCGGAATTTAAAATTATAATTAATTATTACGATTGTGAATATTATCAAACTAATTTGTTATTAAAAAATCCGCACCCTTTAATTATTGATTACAACAATATTACCCAGAGAAGAAACTGGAACCATCCAGTGTTGAAACAAATGCAGAAGACTATAAGCCAAAACATTTGTTGGCGTGATAGTTGATAGTTGATACTAATTAAAAAGATACTAATTATGCTAAGAGTATTTGATACACGACAAAGAATGCTACAAGTACTTTACAATTTATATTTATATTAAATCTCCAACAAGACTAAGGTTGGAAATCTGGTTCAGTTGTTTGTTTTTGTTGAACTAGATCTGGTTCAGCTGTCACACCTTGTTCATTGAGAAATTTTCTTTTGAAGATTATTTTAGGGAAAAAACAAACACTTCCTGCTCTAATTACTTTCAGTTTTACCCTATTAACTAGAAGTTACAAATGAAATGAATGCACTTTCTAGTGCAATAAAAAAAATCAGATTAAAGTTCTGAGTCAAAGTAACAGCTGCATCCAATCATAGAAACTTAAAAAAAACTTTATTATTTTTCTAAGGTGGCAAACTGGTAATAAAATATTTGAATTAAAATATTGGAAGTCAGCTTAACAAAAGACAAAAGTAACTACACGGAGCATTGAAAAATAATAGTTTTTCCTAATTCAGAGCAACTGACCAATTGATGGTTTCCAACAAGTCATTTTGACAATTCCTTTTAACAGCTCCTGCTGCTGCTATCATTTTCGTGCTATATTCTAATCAAAATATATATACCTTATTATAGCCTGTTTACCACACAAGGGCATTCCGAGCTTATGGGATTCCAACTTTCAAGGAATTTTGTCCGTTCCAGGAAACTATTCGTACAAACTTTTTTGACTGATCAAGTGATCATTGCTCTTTTTTTCATCAAAAAAAAAAAAAAATCATTGCTTTTTTTTCGTTTCTTTTGATGAAAACCATTGCTCTTAATTGGTTTGGGAAAGTATTCCCACAAAACCAGAGTACGGCCTGTTCGGCAGAGGGGAACGGGAATGGAATACGTGAAATTCTACGGACATCTAACAGACATGTTCCCGTATTTATTATACATATAGATTTGTGTACCAATCCCATGAAATTCTACGGACATCTAACAGACCTTTAATTAGGCTCAAACAACTACAGACAGCTAACTTAACACTTAGGCAACATCTTTTCCATCCATTGGGAAAAAAAAAATATGAAGTACAGAAAATTGAAAATACCCTTCGCATGAAAAATAATCATCCCTCTTAAAAAGAGAAACAAAGACCATCAATTTGTGCAATACGTGATTTCGTTCTACTTATAACTATAATTACCAACCTAATATGATTATCACGCTATGTATATGTTTTCAGCATCAATTATTGCATTTTGAACTAAATAGTAAAAGCAATTTAAACTAATGGAGTTCATACCAAAACAATCTTTACTCAAAAACATTTTGGGATGCCGTATGGATATATTATTATTAATTTTAATAAAACTAATTAATATAATGCCAAAACAACATCCAGAGTCTGCATGTTGATAATCTTATTACAACACTATACCAAATACATGCGAATAAATTAAGCGTCTCCACCTTCAGTTAATGAACTCAGGTATCTTTGGTATAGCAGACATTATAAAGTTCCTTGCAAATAAATTGCATTTTTTTCCTCCAGTTGCTTATGAAATAACACCTTACATGCTTGGCTTCACATTGAGATATGTAGCAAGCTTTTGTCCCAGAGACTTGTCGGCCTGCACGAAATAGAAAAAATAAAATTTGCATCAAAGAGGCTATATGAGGAAAAACTCATTGGTGTCAAGGAATTATATTTCTACTGTTAATTTTTTTTTTTTTTGAGAATGCTTGGTGGCGGCTACCAAGTTATTTCTTCTGTTATGCATCAATCATGAACAAATTGGTGCCAATTCAGGAAACAATTCTTATGATTTTTTTTTTCTTTTAGCAGTTGGTCTCTCAAACTTCAATGTATAAGAACAAAAAATTTAGAAGGAAAAAAAAAATAGAATTGTTAAATTTTATCAGGACCAACATTACAAATCATTTGATGATCACTGCTCAATCTAGTGCATAATGAACCTCATGTTGTTCGGACTTCAATAATAAAGAAATTCAGTGATTTGATCCTTGGTTTCAACTACGAGTCTATGACTTGCTTATCCGATGTTCAATTTAGTAACCATATATATTTTTGCCAATCCGCTTAGAATTTTATTTGACCCAATATGCGAGTAGGGGCATTTTTTGCAACAACAATAATTGAAAAGCGAGAAAGATTAAGGCAAAAACAAACCTGAGACCAGTAGGAGACCCAAATGGCGCGAATTTCATGGGTAACTCGGGGATCAGACAAGGATGCTACCCATCTCTTGATGAATCTCTCTTGCCTGTCAAAACACCCACCATTTTATAACAAGTCAAAGAAATGTGCATCTTTAATTAAGAAAACAGCACTGCTTAACTTCGCAACAAATTTCAATGTTAAGAATAAGACAAATACCTTGCAGGATCCATAGAGCGGTAACGCTCCCCAGGCTGCTTGAAGTTGTTCTCCTTTTCAATCATTACCTGTATTTCATGAAAAGTTGATATTGTTTCAGTTTCCTAAATTTAATTGCAATTGCAAAAAAATAGATTGTTTTTGTTTATCTTTAAATAATATTGCAAATTTGCTGCGTGTTAGATTGACATATATGTTCACCATTCTACTTGAACAACGGTTTCATTATGGAAGGAAGAAACAACAAATTTGTCCGGCACTAAACTCTATTGGAGGGAAAAATTGTAAATCCACTCATGTTATTAAGAAGTAACAATGTCTAACCAATCACATGACCGAATTCGGAACATTAAAAAATCTCCCCATGAAAAGAAAAGAACACTCTACCTTCTCACGACGGCCAGTCAAAACACGTGGAGGAATTGGGAACCTCTCAGCATGGCGGACGGGATCATACCTCGAGGGGAAGTAGTTCACCTAAAACCGATAAAAAAGTCATTGAAAATTGACATACATTTAACAACGACAAAGCACGCAACCAGTAGAACAATGAAAATCATAAGAATTTACCTCCTCGTCCCTGTGCATGAAGTTCATGAAACCCTCATGGTGATTGTTGTGGTGCGCACACTTGGGTGCGTTAGGAGGTAGCATGAGATAATTGGGGCCTAGCCGGTGCCTCTGGGTGTCAGAGTATGAGAAAATCCTGGTCTGCAACAGCTTGTCGTCAGAGTAGTAAATACCGGGGACCACAATCGAGGGGCAGAATGCAAGTTGCTCATTCTCAGCGAAGAAGTTGTCGATATTTTTATTGAGCACCATGCGGCCAACTGGTTGGAGTGGGATGATGTCCTCAGGCCAGGTCTTGGTCACATCAAGCGGGCCAAAGTCAAACTTGTCCTCGTAATCCGGGTCAATGGTCTGGATGAAAAGCTTCCACTCAGGGTAGTTACCGGCTGAAATGGCGTCTGTCAGGTCCTTGGTTGCATGGCTATGGTTGGTACCTGGTGGATATAAATGGTGCAAAATGGTTAAATTGTTTTCCTTCTGCTGCAAAAGATGTAACTGTTAATATGAAAAAGAGATGTCAATCTTGCTCTCACACTGTTTCCTTGAATGGGCTTTAGCCCCAATGAAGCTTACAAGTGCATTATTTCTAGAAATACAAATATTTTTTCAACTTTCTATATATTTCTATAACAATTTTTCTACTTGGCAGCAATGCAGTAAAATGATTTGTATTCGTATAATTTAAATTTTGAATACTCCAATTATATTTCCTTTTACGTACATCTTGGAATAAAATGCAGATGTAACTGCCAAACAACTAGGTATCAAATATCAATAGCAACCAAAATATATATTTTTAAAATGCACATTTTTGCTTCACACAATCCTGAACTAAACTCCATTTTTTTTTTTTTAAATGCATATTTTGGCAAACACCTACCTACAAATTAGACTGATAGAATTAAAAACGTACCACCAACAATGACAGCCTCTTCATCCAACAAAGATTTGACGCCACAGGTTGGCCTCCAGTGGAACTTGACATAGTGAGCCTTGCCTTCTTTGCTGATGAGGGTGTAGGTGTTGACACCAGAGCCGTCCATGTGGCGATAATCGGCCGGGATGCCGACATCATCAAAGAGGAAGGTGAACATGTGGAGACTCTCAGGGTGGTGCGAGAAGAAGTCCAGGATGCGCCAGTCCTCCTGGATGTGTGTTTTTGGGTTTGGCTTTAGTGCATGCACCATGTCAGGGAATTTCATGCCGTCGCGAACAAAAAATACTGGAAAGTTGTTGCCAACCAGGTCAAAGTTGCCCTGTAATCACAAGAAAGGGTTTGGTAAGAATGAGAGGGTTTCCTCCAAAGCTATTGAAATCCTTCCCTTACTTGACACAAATAATACTTGGGTCTTTGGATGTCAGAAAATCACAAAAGAAGATCACTAATCCAAGTTACCAATTGCTTTTTCTTTTTTTTTCTTTTTTTTTTTTTTTGTAATTAGTTCCAGCTGGTATACAGTCAGTATTTAAAAACATCATATAACCTGATGACTGACATAGAACAAAAAAACAAGTATATGTCAGGCTAGGCCAGCACAATTTTTTTAGAATCAGAGAATTATAATTTAAGTTACACTTCTTCTCTAATAAGTATCATAGGGGAAGATCCGCAACAGAAAAAAAATAAAAATAAGCAGACACACCTCTCTTGTGTAGAACTTAACAGCAAAGCCACGAGGGTCCCTCAAAGTTTCTGGGCTGCCACGTTCATGAATGACAGTGGAGAAACGCACAATCACTGGGGTCTGTACACCAGGTGCACGAAGAAAATCAGCACAGGTGAGGTGAGAGATGTCATGCGTGACCTCAAAGAAACCTTTGGCACTGGCACCCCTAGCATGGACGACACGCTCAGGGATGCGTTCACGGTCAAACTGTGCAAGCTTTTCAACCAGGTGGTAATCCTCAAGTAGAATGGGACCTTCACAATAATAAAAAAATACATATACATAAACAATCTTATCAGAAAGTATAGTTTCAAGGTCTCTGTCATGTTAAGGCTATTCTTAGAGATCCTAAGCTGAGAAGAGGTATTTATGATTTATATCAATTATTTGCCCACCCAATAATGACTAAAGAATTTTTCTTCTGGGAATATACCCTTGAGGTGGTAAATGATGGTACAGGTGCAGTTCATGAGAATGCTCTATCATTATTCTGGGGTTGCATCAGTATAGGCAGAATCTGGATTATTATGTACATAAATATAGTTGGAAGAATGCTGTGACCAGTTTGAAAATAGAAATTTTGGATGGGAACCATACAGTTATAATCCAAAAAGTTGGAAGTATCAACACCCACACCATAAGATAAAGAAGAAATAATGAGCACCAAGTAAATCATGTAAGGGCTAATAGGAAAATCACCTCTGGAGCCGACGGTAAGAGAAGCGTTGTTGTTCCAGACAGGAGCACCAGAGTTGGTGGTCCAGAAAGGGGAGTTGAAAGCACTCGCTGGGCGGTACTGCACATAAACATAAGCCCATTAGTAACATTTATTATTATAATACACAATGAAAATGTCAGAGCTCATTGTTGACATGACGACAGGCAATGATATTAGATTTACCATCTTAGAAAAGTGGCAGAGCCAGTTCGATATGGCGTCAAGTGATCACCAACAGTTAAATGGATTCAAACATGCTTATGGACATGGAATTTAGTTGATTGGGGACGTGAAATTTGTAGTTGATAATTTCAACGCCCATATAAACAGTTTAACAGCCACACAGAGCAAAATTTCTCCCCTTCCTTGACAACAAAAACTGTGCTATATCAAATTTCAATCACTCAATCTTTGTACACCGTGAATTACTTGCATGCCCTCCCACAAGAACTATTTGCATAACTACCTGGTATGAAGTTTGTCTACCATCACATGTAGTAAATATCTATATATTCTAGTCTTTATCAGGCATTTTCACTGCTAAAATTTGCACCTCCAGAATAATTATTACAGCATGTACTAAAATAAAGGTAAAGGTATGAGTTTTAATATATTAATTTTCGTTCATTCACCTTTTCTCTCCTCATTGAGGCCCCAATCAATCAACTCTTCTTATAATTCAAATGTTATATATATATATATATATATATATAGTGCTGGGCTTAGCTAAGCCATGGTGTAAAACGACTTGGTGCTCCACGCCTCATTATTTTCATTTTGAAAATCCAAACTACCGATCCGAACCGCTCAAGTTGTTCTCCATATTGAAATGTGCTTGGAGACCAAATTTTACATTTTTTGGAATTTTTTTACTATTTATTAAGCCACTTTGAAAATCGCTGATCCATTGGTTCAGAATTTTTTTACTGTTTGCTACTGTTTATCAGGATCAGCGATTTTCAAAGTGGCTTAATAAATAGTAAAAAAATTCCAAAAAATGTAAAATTTGGTATCCAAGCACATTTCAATATGGAGAACAACTTGAGCGGTTCGGATCGGTAGTTTGAATTTTCAAAATGGAAATATGGCGTGGAGTACCAAGTCGTTTTACACCATGGCTTAGCTAAGTCCATCTCATATCTATATATATATATATATATATAAAATCTTCTCTTCTACTCAACATCCAACTGATCCTTGAATAGGTTTTTTTTTTGTTTCCTGTGATGAACTATATTATCCTTCATCCTAATTGTGAGTATTGTTTTCCTCTTTCCTCAGACCATTAAAAAAGTCTAAAATAGATCCTTCGCTCCATCTACATGTAAAGCTCCATGCCAACTATTAAAATTAAATTCTCTAAAATTCTACTTCCTAAAGAGGTGAAGTACCAAAAGCAACTCTTTGCACAATTTCGAAATCAGACTACATACACCAAACTAAATTATGGTAGACATTCCAAAAACTCAATCAGAATAACACAATGAAAATTGGCAGATAATGCTGGAAGAACGCGAACCATCTAAGAACGAAAGAGAAATTGACAAAACTAGTTAAAACTACGATTTAGAGTTTCAGACTAGTAATTTTGTAATGCTCAAATTTTTAAATCAACGATCACAACACCCTCCAATTCTAACTGCAATCACCAACCATCACTATCACAACTTCAAAATGAAAACGACTCCTGCGATCCTCAAAATTAATGCAACTATTTTTACCTCCGATTAAATAAACAATCATGAACTAAGCAAAGAACTATGGGATGCAAGAACAGATGCTGTACCTTGTACGGATCCATGGCGAATCTTAGTTCTTCTCAGACTATGCTTCTCGTTTCTTTCAAAGGCTCGGCAAAGGCTGCCCAGGCCTCTAACTATGTATGGTTCTCTCTCCTCGCCAGAAACACCTACGCGCCAATAACTTGTCGTGTTTTTGTGTGGGAACTGAGAATTTATAAAGAGGGGACTTTTGTTTGTATCGAGTTTCGCTACAAATAAATTAAGGGGCTCTATTAGCTATCGACCGACCATTATTGGTTCAAGATTCGTGTAAATCCTTCATCAACGGTTGGATCTATCGTATACTGTATCTTGTTTTTTCGAGTTTCAAAAGTCGAGAAAACCTTGTATTGTTATCTGTGATCTTGTGGGCCCGAGATATCAGGATGAAGTTCTAGGTCAATACTCCACGGGTGATAACTAATCTCTCGCGGGCTGCAACTGTTCCACACAGCAACATATACAAATCAAGTTTATTCTGAAAGTGGGGTCCATATCACTGCAGATACTGGTCTACATTAAATATTGTGAACCAGATTGATAGGAAATTCTTGTACAACGCTTTTTTCCTTGTTAATGTCATTTGCTATATAAGACGGTTAGCAATTCTTATCCACAGACCCTCAATTCTCAACTGTCCAGAAAAATTGGCTGTAATTGATGATAAACAAGAGAAAATTCTAGAAATTTATTGGTTTGCGTGAGAAGCACAATAATAATACGGAAATTTTTTATCTATAGAAATTATTAAATACAGATGTACGGAAACAGAAAGAGTACCTCATTTGCAACAAATATAGAAAGATCTGACTCAACGAGTACTGGCTCCATGGGATTTTGGTTGCGATCACATGGTCCAGAATTTTATTGCACTGTTTTTATTGTTCATCCGGATCAGCAATTTTCAAAATGACTTAATAAATAGTAAAAAAGTTCCAAAAAATATAAAATTTGGTATCCAAGCACATTTCAATATGTAGATCAACTTGAACGGTTCGGATCGACTGTTTGAACTTTGAAAATCCGAAAAAGAGCTCGAAATAAAACGTTCGCTTTACTTTGCAAAGCACAATAGCCCATCTATATATATATATTGATGGATCTGAACCATTGAGACCGATCCATAAATTTGAATTTGGTTCGGACTCATTGATTCAGATCTTTCTATATTTGTTGCAAATGAGGTACTTTTTCTGTTTCCGTACATCTGTATTTAATAATTTCTATAGATAAAAAATTTCCTAATAATACTGTGGCATGTGGGAACAAAGAAGAAGGGAATAGAGGTTTTGAGATTCCTTTCACATTTGGCTGTGTAAACAAACGACCTCCATAGGCTTCTTTTTGTGGCTCAAATAAATAGTCTGGACTTTGGATGTATCGGTATAAAATTGTATGATAAACACAGGTTAAGAATTTGAATTTGTACTCTTGGTTCAGTAACTTGAAGATATACTGGACCTAAGCGCAATTGGTTCTTAATATAATACAACTAACATCAATTGGTACACTAAAATTATATAAAAAAAACAGAAATTACCCACCACAGTATATTAATAATTGATTACTGAGAGCATCTACATCTCCGGTATTATTAGAGTTTCTAATTTGAGGTGACAGTTTATAATTCAGTTTAAAAAATGTGAGAGAGTTTCTTATTTATAAATTATGCATAAACTGTTTATAAACTCTACGCTAACTAAATGATTATCTCAAATTATTTATCTTTTTTAATTTGTTACTGACGTAGCTTAATAGAAACTATAAAATTAATTTCAGAAATGTGAGAATTAGAAACTTTAGAGACTTTAATTTATAAAAAGTAATTAACAGTTATTTGAATTGTTGTGATGTAGATGCTATGAGAGTTTAGAAGCTTTAGATACTTAATTTTTAAAAAGTAATTAATAATTATTTATAAACTTATTTAAGTTGCAGGACGTAGATGCTCTTTATTAATAATTGGTTATTAAGTCTGATGATAGCAATTTCCAGATTTTGCTGAAGAAACTTAAAATTTTGAAAATTAGGATGTGGCAATCTGATCTCTTCTTCTTTTTGTTCCCATAATTGACGACCATAAAATTTTGACGACGTCAGAGAAGGAATGGCAACCTGATCTTTTTATCTTTCTAATATTTGGGCTTTTCTATAACAGATCTTGCAAGTTGCGAGTTGCAACCACTGGTCACTGATGGCGTGTCGCAGATTCATACCTCCACGTGCCTATCTTCGGCTTTGGAGCGCGTGCCTAACTTAGTATGCTTGCTTAATCAAATTCGTATCCTCTGAGATATCTCATATTTTGCGTGACTTTATAGAAAATCTCAACCGTTCAATACGTTACGCACGAATCTCAAAGCTCTAATAATACTGGCCCCCGCGCTATCCCCGAATAGAACCGGACACGTTGGTCACGCAAAATATGAGATATCTCAGAGGATACGCACTCGCTTAATCCCCAGACAGCGTTTTTAAGTCCCGCATAAAGAGGAAAAAAGTAAAAAGGAAACCCGGGAAAGGGAGAGCGGGTTCGAGAGAATTCATATCCTCTGCATTAACTCAAAAGAGAATCTTTTGAGTTAATGAATCTGGACTGTCCAATTTGTTTCAAGATTCGTGTGAACTAGATTTGCACTAATATTAAAGACCCCCTATGTTATAGACACGAGCCAGATTGGCTCCATTTAAAATCAGACGGTTGAAATTCATTAACTCAAAAGATTCCCTTTTGAGTTAATGCAGAGGATACGGATCCGGTTCGAGATATTACCACGAGATAGGCCCACAGACCACAGTACTAATGGGTCGCGGGTTGCCTACGGGCTTTTAATATAAAAACAAGAAAAAAGACAGGAAAATGTTTTTATGTGGTAATCCCCACCATATCTTATGGAATTGCATCCGGAACCACCAAAATGAGTCGATAATTCGTCGTGAGGTTCTTTGTGGTGTTTATAGGCTTTTGTATTTTGCTATGCCACGATAAAAGGAGCGCGCTTTCTACTGGGGCCTCATATGCAAAGACAACGCCTGAAAAATCCTGGTAAAGGCTCGTCCACAGATTTAGACTTCTTACTAATGAAGCTCTTCTCTCCTGATTGACACTTCTCGTTACGAGTATATTTTCAAAATAAAATTGAACTGAAATCATCATTGGGAGTGGCCGGCGTGCTATTAGTTGTATAGCGACATGCCGTGCTATTATCTCGAAAACCTATCATATAGGTTTCCAACGACAAATTCACACCGTTAAAAATGATCTACTTTGAAAGCGATACGTTTATATGCAAAATTTATAAATTTTCAAATTCATTTAGTATAAAATCAAGTGGTCAAAAATTGATGAAAAATGAATACATTAAAATTAATTCATAAATCTTCTATTTTTTTTACAGCTCGACTTTGTACGAAATGAGTTCGAAAATTTGTGAATTTAACATGTAAACACATAACTCATGAGATCGGTTTTAACAATTTAGATTCGTCATTTGAAACCTATTTGATAAACTTTTAAGGCAATAGCACAGCTTGTCACTATACAACCGATAACACGCTAGCCGGACTCATCATCATTTGTAAAATGAATATAGTCCCCGCTTTCAAGATGCATCAAAAACAATTTTAACTGTTTTTTCATAAAGTTTATAGGCAAATGTTCGTTCTAAATTAGTGTTTAACAATTCATGTATCATAAAATTGCCATGTATATATTATAAGATACTCCAATAATTTAGAAATTCTAAATAATAAGTGTTTCTTTTTTATTCAAACAAAAATTCATCACAATAAGCTAATATGCATTTTATCTTAAAAAATAAGTTTAGTAGATAAACATATATCGTACAATAATGATAATGCAAAAGTCAAGTACGAACATTCAAGTGGTCAGAATAAGTTGATGTGTCACATAAGCAAATTTTTAACAAGCCAAAAACCTTAACACCTCTTATAAATTACAAGCAGGGGGCTGCTTGTGTTAGCTTTTTGATTCCCAATGATTCAAACAAATTAAACAATTTAGGTTTTGATGATTACAAAAATCAATATGGCTTGAAATTTCTGACTTTGGCACATCAGAAGCATAAAAGCAGGGATTGACACTTATACAGAAACAAAAAATAGAAGGCTTTAAATATGTGTATGTACAACGATCCAAAGCAGAAAAATACAGGTGATCTAAAACAGAAAGCCGACTTCAATGTCCTTGAATCAAACAACCAACCCTCTATTTATTTCCATCTTAAAACAGGAACCTTAATCTTTTTGTCATTAAATCTCATGAGCTATTTTTGAAAAAAGGTAGCACGGATCAAAGGATACAATAACAAGGGTAATCAAACAGCTAGTACTCATATATGTATCAAGCAACTACAACACCTAAAGACCGAAATTACCCAGAAGTCTTTCGACCGCTGCGTGTACGTTTCCAGATGTGGCTATCAATGCACGAATATTCTCTTGTGTGTCTATGAAACCCATTTCCTGCAACTGTGTGAGCTGAGTTGCGTACAATTCTTCTGGGGGCACTGAAAAATAAGAAGAAGAAAACATAAACCTAATTAAATCTTAGTATTCAGTTTAAAAGGCAGCACCCTCATACTAGGGTGTGCTCTCAGTTTTAACCAATTAACCAATCAATTGAGAAATCGAGCTCCAAAATTGACCCAATTTATCCTCAATAATACAAGTGAACTCGTAGTAAATTGGTTTGAAAACATTTTATAAGGAAAACAGGAGTCCTTCATACCAAAGAAACAGAAAGTGACAGTTCTTCCAATGAAAAAAGAGTGCACGAACTTGGGCTTCAATTTTCATCAATCTCGACCCCAATTTGACTTAGTGGCTCATGCATAGTCCAGTATTAACTGGAGACTTTCAGGTACTTACTAACCCACCAACCTCTGCTGATACAGTGCATATTCTAAGAAGAGGAGAAAGGATCAGAAAACACTTACCATTAGACTGATTAGCTGGAGCACCAAAACCACCTGCACCAAGTCCACCAAAGAGGTTCCTCAAAAGCTCTAGATTAGCATTTCCCCCAAGTCCAGCTCCTGGGACTTTTTTTTACAACAACAAATGTATGCATTGAAAAACTACTTTTAGTAAATTAGGATAATTTGTTTCTTCATTGTCAATATAAGACTGTTAGATAGGTAGAGTCAATCCAATATCAACAAAAATGCAAATATGGAGATAACAGGCAATGCAGCACATTTTGTATATACCAATATGGTAATTGACTTGTTGATCCCAGGGTTAAAAAAAAAACTGGTACATATTGGTACCCCACTTTAATATGCTAGTAATATTATAATTATACCAACTCAAGATGGTTAAAACTTAAAACTATATGCATTGATACAGATCTACCCCCACGAAAAATAAAAAAGATAAGACTGCTTCATAACTTTAAATGGCCTCTTGACTGAAGCAAGGACTATGAATTAACTGTATAACCAATCATGGTATAGCAATCGAACAAGCTAAGCATGGGCAAACAAAACCATGTGCACTATATTTCTATGTTATTGGAGTATGAACATAAAGGACTAAAATGTGTACCTGCGCCACTATCAGTCGGGTTTTGTTCCCTGGAAGATAAATTGTAACAACAATTATAAGATTGATCATAAAAAAAAAAAAAAAATTAATTATAAAGAATCTGTGTAGGGAACAATACTCACTGGCCTGATTGCGGCCGACCTAACTGTGCAAGCCCTTGGAGAGACTGTTGCAAGCTCAGTATTTGCTGAAAGAAAAAATAAACAACAATGAGCATTGCATAAAGATCTGGGTGCAAAAATGCAGGTTAATTTAAAATTAGGCCCATAACATGTCATACTCACGATGACCCCCCGCATTTCTCATATTTGCATCTCACCCAACATTTTCGGGATTACACGCAAATAATACTTTATAGTCGGAGTAGTGTATCTCACAACATTTTTGGGACTACATGCAAACAACAACTCACAGTCAAGAGTAGATTATCGACTACTACTCTATTATAAGAGCACTTTTCTTTTATCTTGGAGTGAACACAAATTGAACTATATCAAGCAAATAACAGATTCAGATCTACTGTCCTAACTTGATGGAACTTTCAAGCATCTTTTCTTAATTACTAGACATCAGAAAAAATCAACAAATGGTCATTTATCAACTCAATTAGACTGTTTTATAACTACAAAGTATATGTCAGTCATAAATATAAGAAATTTTGGGAATTATTTATAGAACTTTTGATGCTTACATCATATGCCTACATCATATGCCTACATTTTTAGAACTTAAATAACTCAAAATTTAAAATTCAAATGTCAAAAAATAAAACTGTTAGATTCTATATCATTTTCTCTATGCATGCATAAAAGATTATGATATTTTGACTTTGATTTGATTGGAATCAAGAGCTTGCAAAAATAAACTGATGTGGATAATTTCTGGACATTGATTCATGTAGAGGAAATAATACAGATCACATCTAACGGTTTATTTAGACATAAATTTTAGAATTTTTGTTTTTAAATAATTGATAAGTGGAGGCATGATGGAGGCACAAAAAATGGAGGCATTTGAACCCTCCTCATTTCAAAAAGTACATAATATATAAACATGCCTGCATGGTTTCAGGAGACATTAGCTGGCGAATGAAGTCAGGGTTCTGAATCATGTCCCTTAATTGAGGGTTTGTATCCAACAAGCTACGTAAAGTGGGATTGAAGCCAAGCAACTAGCAAAACAAGTAAAATGCAGTTAAGGACAGATGCTAAGCATTAATCACCACAACGACTAGAAGATCTATATTTCTTGATTTCTAAACAAAAAGCCTCTTATGATGAATCTAATTTGCTTGTGGGTAATTCTCCTTTAAAGAGAAGGTGGAAATACCAGAATTGGGTAGCACTTGCATACCACTTATTCCAGTTTAGTTTGTCCTGCATAATTTTATATTTTCCTCTATTGCTTATTGCTTAAGCGAGGAGATTTATGAGCTCAATCAAGGCCTAAACACATTAAAACCAACTTGCAACGCATGGCTGAAAAGCTAATTCAGAACTAGATTCCAGGATAATGGACTTCCATTGAAAAAAAATATGGTATATCCAGTACTGTCAGCGTCAATGCTTCAAAACGCAAAACAGGATTACATAATTTACCTGATTGAAAGTCTGGGGATCAGACATCATGTTTTGCATCATCTGCATCATGGCCGGATTTTGCAGGAGTTGATTGAAATGTGAGGGATCAGGCATGCCCCCACCAAGCAAGCTTGTCAGATCAGGCATGCCGGCCCCACCTAGTCCACCAGCTGGTGTGCCTCGAGTTTCACTACCCGTAGTTGACCTCGTACCTGTCTGTGCCGCTCCAGCTGTGACATATGCAGATTTATAGCGATCAAGCAAAGTATCAACCATGTAACCATACCAGAATTCCACTCTTGTAGATGATATGAACAGTTAAATATCAGACTGGCAGAGTCAAGTAATCAAGCAATGATTACTGATCATAAACTCAAAATTTAGGCGAATCTGGGGAGTACCAAAACAGAAAAGAAACTCAAAAGAACCTGGAGGAGTATGAGCAGTAGACCAAATTTGCTAGTGTTCCACATATACAAGATATCAGCTCAGAAATGAGAATTGGTATGAACCAATACAAGATACACAGAAATGAGAATTAGTAAACAATTGAAACACTCATAACTTCATGTTAAGTGTTGCTTGAAAGTCCTTCAGTTATACACATATGGTCAGTTGTCACCAAACTTCTCTTGAAGCATCTTCACTTTTTATCTTATGTATACTTGGCGTTCACTAGCTATATGTTTAATAAAGTTCCTCTTTTTGACTAATATATCTAGTTCATTATAAATGTCTAGTTCATTCAAAATCTACAGTAGAATAAGGAAAAATATATTTTAAGATATACAAACTTACTATTTGTGCTCCAAGGATTTGGAAGTGGATTGGTATTAGGGGCAGGAGAAGCACTAGCAGGATTAGAACCAGTGCTTGCCGTGTTAGGGGCCTGATTTGTCCCTGCACGGTTTCCAGCTTGGTTACCAAAAAGCGCTGCAAATGGGTTAGCACCACTATCTGCATCTCCACCCATTGTAGTGGCATTCAAAAACGGCTCCTGAACTGTCTCATACATCCTCCTTAGCATGTTAAAACCTTCAGGAGATGACTCGATGTTACTCATGGCCCGATCAGTGTTTCGCATCATTTCTCTCATCAGCTCTGGGTTTCGTGCAGCCTCCAGAGTCTGTCGAAGTATACTGGGGTCATTTAAAATGTGGGCCAGGTCAGGGTTGCGGTCAATAATATCCCGCATTTGAGGGTTGTTCATGATGATATTGCGCATTAAATCAGGGTTGTTCATTAATGATTGTATGGCAGGGGTGTTCATGATGTCACGCATCATGCCAGGGTTTTGGCTCAGCTGCTGCTGCATCGTGTCAAGGTCGGGTAGGCTGCCGAAGAGGCCGGAGTTGTTTGAGCCTTGACTGTTTAGACCAAGTCCAGGAAATAGGAAGCCTCCCGTGCCAGCTGCTGGTGAAGAGCCACTATTAGGTGCCTGTGTTGCTGCTCCCTGGTTGGCTGTCGTTGTGGTATTAGGTGAGTTCATTGGAGGTGAAGCTCGGACTAGGTGGATTGTGTGATCTGCCTCCACACCTGATCAACGTCACCAAAAAATGACTATTTGTTAAAAAAGAAAAGAGAGAAGCATATAAAAATTATCAGGACAATTTGTGTTCTTAATTAGGAAATGTCAGGAACAAGAAATTGAATTTTTCACATAAACGTTAAGTTGGACATATAAAAGTATTTTACTGATATCTCTTCCAGTAACAACATCAGTAAAACTCCGATTGATTGTCAGCTATAACTATGCAAAGAAGTCTTCCATACCTAAATCCAATTGTAATATTAAATGGAAGTGCAGTTCTGTTTAATAAGTATGACATGTTGGGCAAAGACTCTGTGACCCTCTTAATTCTATATTAACCATTATCAACCTCTGGAAGAATTACATATATATATATATATATATTAACGACATTTTATTTTTATAAAAACAGGTTCACGTGGCTCGTCCCACGTTAGTAGTAATGGGTCATGGATAGTTTCCTTGGTCATACCCCAGTTTGTCTGGTGTGGCCACTGCCCAGGGAAAAATTATAACCTCTGTGCTTAATATGTAAAGTTTTATATCCAGAATAAATTTTAAAATATAGACGGAAAGGCTATATTATTACCCAACAACACACATGGCTATGCAAAAAAGTTCTTACGGTATGAATCAACACAAATTGCTATAGAAATATTAAAAGTTCGTTCACATTTTATTGAAAAAAAAAATTCCTTGCTTGTAAGAAAGATCTAATGATAGAAAGCTACTACCCAATACTTGCTTTAATATATGCAACTCTCTAGCCTCCAAGCCTTGCTTGAAAACTACAAAATACCTTTGATAACTAATAAAATGAAATTCCATTCCTGAGAAAAGGACCGGCATCAAATAAGGGCTGACAAAAATTAGCTTTACCTAACATTTATCTTTGTTGGTATCTTTTCCTCTCAGAAGTGTGGTTGAATTCATACAACACCTTATTATAGGAGAAATAATTTAAGAAATCTAAACAGCAAATATAGCGACACAAAATGTGGTTTATAATGTTAAGTATATCATAAACATACATCATCTTCTAAATTACTAGTTTCGACCTTCACCCTGTCTCATGCGTCATATCCTCTCTTACTCCAATCCCAACTCCTATCTATCTTATATATACAACAGTCTCTTTTTATTATGTATGATTACTTTGTGTTTGTTAAGGTAAAAAAAATTAATTAGAATAACTTGAATCATTGCCATCTAGTTATAAATTGCATCTTCCCATTGCATCGTGCAGGCACTGGACTACTGAGATAAAAGGCAATACACTTTTTTTCCAAAAATTATCAGAAGATATATACAGAGAAAACTACAGATCAGAAACGGATCTGCTCCAAAACGATGTAATTTCGAAAAGTTCAAATAAAAACTAGCATAGCATGTTCCACAGAATTCTCAGCATCCTAACCGAATCTAAAGCAATTTAATAAGTTGAAAAGAAAAATTACAAATATATAAAGTGTACCGTAGCTAGAGAGAGTCTGTTCGTCCTTCAAAATCCGACCCTTGTAGATCAGCCTCTGCTGCTCAGCCGGTACGTCACAGCTGGTTGCGACGGTAGTCTTAAAAGCCCTAACCGTCGCGTCAAGCTCCGTCTGTACGGAGAATTTGTTCCCATTCGAACACCTTATGTGTACGGTCGCTACGGCAGCAGGGGCACCGCTTTCGTCGCCGGAATCTCCTTCGCCTCCGCCCATGGAGATATCGGACTGAAAACCCTAACCCTAGGTTGTACGGATCGGGCTCAGAAAGGGGCAGTGAGTTCGGATTTGCGACAAAGGAAAAGGGCAAGGGAAGAATAGAATACCTTTGCTTGCAAGAAATGGGAAATAGGATATTGGTACAAACAATGTTTTAGCTAACCTTGTGTATTGTTGTATTTAAATAGAAGTCCGATTTTCATCCTCTATTATTAATCCACATGGACGTGGTCCCCGATTTTTTTATTAATACTCTCAAAAAAAAGAAAAATAACAAATATACCCTCAATTTTTTCTTTTTTTAAAAAATGTCATAACCGCCCAGGGGTGGGGCGGTCCAATCCCCCAGCTAACCGCCCCCTTGCTGGGAAGTTCAATTCCCCTAGCCAACCGCCCCACCCTGGGACGGTTCAGTATATATATTTTTTTTAAATATACCCCAGTCCCATCCCCCCGTTCTAAACCTACCCGACCCCAGCCCCCTCCTCTGCCGTATACCCTAAACCCGCCCCCCCAAAACCGAACCAGCAACCCCCCCACCACCCTCCTCCACCCCAACCCCGAACCCACCACCCATTTTCAGCCTCTACCCGACCGCCCCCCCCCACCGCCCCCGCCCCAATTTTCAGCCCCTACCCGACCCCCCCACCACCACCACCATTTCAGCCGAACACCACTCTCTCTCTCTGTCGACCACACTCTCTCCCTCTCTCTCGGCCACCCTCTCTCTCTCTCTCGGTCAATTGTTTTCGGGTAAGTTTACGTAACTTATTCATTTATTTTTTGTAGGAATTGAGATATTAATCGTGTACGGGTTGTTGATTTTCCCAACGCGGTTGAATTGATGAAAATTAGGGTTTATAGTTTATAATTACGGTTTCATTTAGAGGGTTTAGTTTAGAAATTGAATTGTTAATTACCGTGTGTGGGTTGTTGATTTTCCCGACGCGGTTAAGTTGATTAAAATTAGGGTTTAGTTTAGAAATTGAATTGTTAATGTGTGCGGGTTGTTGATTTTCCCGACGCGATTGAATTAATCAAAATTAGGATTTAGGGTTTATAAATTACGGTTTACAGTTTAGTGTTTATGGTTTAGTTTATAAATTGAATTGTTAATTATCGTGTGCGGGTTGTTGATTTTCCCGACGCGATTGAATTGATCAAAATTAGGGTTTAGTGTTTATAAATTATGGTTTACGGTTTAGCATTATAAATTAGGGGTAAGGGGTTATAAATTAGGGTTTAGGGTCCAAAATTGTGAAATTTAAGTTATTTGAAAATTATGCAATGCAGATACTATGGAGAGGGGGGATAATTCATCTAGTGCAGAGGCTCCCAGTGCATCTGGTGTAGAGACATCTAGTGCAAAGGCTCTCGGTGCAGAGTACCCCACTCATGCAGCTGACACATTCAGTCCTCTTCTGTGAATTCCACACGTTAAGCACCGGGTCGCTCTCGCATCTATGGAGGTACGTTGGTTTTTATATTTAGTTCAAATAACAGTTTTTTAATATGTCATATAGTAAGTCGCTGTATTTAAAATCATTGTTAAATGCAGGACGAGACGATGTTGACAGTGAGACATCGCACCCCTGAGATACCGTACATCGCTAATCCTTTGATGGAGCGGTGCATTATGAATCTCGGGTTGTATAAGCTGGCTACCATGCCTCAGAGTAAGATCAACCAGGCTCTCATTTGCGGGCTAGCGGAGAGATGGCGACCGGAGACTCATTCGTTTCACCTTCCTTTTGGGGAGATGACCATGACCCTAGGTGATGTGAGCGCTTTATAGGATTTACAGATCGATAGAGAGCCTATAGGCGGTGTCTCCGACAGTCCACTTCACGTGGGGATGATACGAGAGCTTTTGGGGACTGATCCAAAGGCGCTACAAAAGAAGAAGAGAGGAAGGAGGAGGAGTTCCGATATTCGGGGTACTACATTAACCTAGCGGCGCTCTGCATTCACTTCTTCCAGTATCGGATCACGGCCGAGACCACTGATTTGGATGCCGTCAGGAGGTAATCATTAACATCTTGAAATTAAAATATGTTATGAACTCAACAGTCAAAACCATTATTTATCTTAACTATTTTATATTTTTAGGTATGTAAGGGCCTTTGTGATTGATCTCTTTGGCAGCGTCATGTTCGTGGACTCCAGTGGTGACGCGGTTCCGATTATGTTCCTCTCTATGTTGAGAGACATTGAGTCCATCAAGGTGGAACTGGGGTGGAGCTGTGATCACCCACTTATACCGGAGCTTGTGCCATGCTTGCCTGGTAAGTCTTCACAAATGTTTCGAGATTTTTATTACAAATATTAGGGTTCAATAATTACCAACATTGCACCTCATGTCCAAAATATAGGTGAAGAACATGCAGATTGCCAGACCACTTCTTCTACTCCAGCACTAGTCGTGGTCACATTTGCCGGTATGTCGGCCAGTTCGTCCGTCTCATGTTACATTCTTGACGAGACATGATGCCGAGAGGTGTCCCTCATACGGTGCCATATGGGGTAGTCACCACACGTACGATAATACAAGCAAGGGGAGAACTGTGGGGATTTTCTATGTCCGGAGTCAGCTCCAGATGCTTCACGAGACTAGTGTCGACTGGTTCCCCTACCGTGAGTTCTACGACAGGAACGCACTTTGTCGGATGTCATTAGAGCAGAGAGATCTCTGGTTTTATCGGTGGGCTGTTCGTATGTTACTGGATTGTTGAGTACACGTATACAAATCACGTGCCCCGACAGTTTGATTTGGATGCATTTGTCCTGGAGTTCCCAGAGCTGGACGAGCATGAGACTACTAAGCTGCACAAGTAAGCTAAAATTACTTAATTGCTTGTATATTTTGTTACTTGTTCAGTCCTACATGTTATTAACATTCTTTTTTAATTTAAATGTATTGCAGGACTAAACACAATAAGCCCAGAGTCGACTGGAGCATGCCTCTCTCGGATTATTACCTCCGAGCACGTTATTCGCACGATCACTTATGGTCTTCTCCTACGGCGAATGATGTCACACTGGGCGCAGGGCCTTGGACTTTGAGGTATTTAGTCTGGTACCAGAGGTATGGCATGCCCTCAGTATACCTAGAGGGCCACTGGGGTGAGTCCCTTCGACGGAGGCTTTCTCGTCAAGGGTCAGAGGCTATTTGTCTTTCAGACCGATCCAGGCTCGCCAGGTAATTATAAATGAAACTGACATATTTGAAACATTAAATGTTTATTTAATTTTTCCTCTTATAATAATAAAAAATCCACTTTGTGCAGATTCTGACTGGTATTAGAGGAGTGGCACACAGCTTGGTGTGCATGACAAAAGAAGGTTGGCGAGCAGTGGGATGTGCCATGCTCCAGCACAGTGCCCCACTGGTGGAGGACTTCGGCTTTGACGGGCGCCTCATTGGCATGTTGCATGACAATGGGGAGAACATAAACTGGCGCGAGATATAGCCCCCACCACTAGATCCGGATCATCCCCGAGTCACTATCTACACTAATGAGATGCTGCCACCTCCTATAGGTAATTTGATTTTGTCACACACAATCATTTCTCGTTAAAAACTATTCTCATTAAGTTATCTTCAATTATGCAGTGGATGACTCAGGTTGCGCGTTCCACCAATGGGTATTGAATAATAATGTGTGGAACGCTTACTACAACGAGTATAGAGTTCCGGTGCAGACTGGAGTCCCAGAGTTCACTATGGCTGACCTTACTGAAGATGGTGCTGGGGATGAGTTACCGAGCCTCCACAGACCACCATATCCAGAGACCAGACAGCACGACGTCGAGCCAGTGGGAGTGGGGCGCAGCATGCAGATGCCTTTGCATATGCTATATTTGGTACACCACCTCCGGCTACGTATCATTCAACTTGGGAGGCCGACCCATGGGAGATGCGTACACAGCTGGTGATCCCCCTACAGGTGGATGATCCATGGGCCGAGGCGGATCTCCAGGATGATGTGCATGAGGAGGAGATACACATGAGGCGTGTACAGCCGTACAAGGACCGCCATCCACCTCGTAGGTTGGATCTCTCTAGTCGTCGCCCTCGTGCTCGTCGTTAGGTTTTTTATGTTTTGTAGTTTGATAGATTTCTACTATTGTATATTCGGTTTGAACTGTTTTGTCTGATTTTGTCGACATTTAGATTACATAGTTTTTATATTATTTTGTGGACTTACCATTTATATTACATATTTTCCACTGTTTATCACGTTAGCCAAATCGACAATCAATACAGCAGCCGTATCAAACGACAATTCTAACATCAAACGAGCATCCAAACTCAACTCACTTTTATTGAAAATTACAATAAAAAAAACTTAATATAAAAATTACAATAGAAAAAATATATATCAATATATATTTCCTTATAAAAAAATATATCTTATTAAAAAAATATATCTTAATAAAAATATATATCTTAACAAAATATATATCTTAATATATCTTATAAATGAGGAGGGATCCAATTACACCCTTTTTTTTGACACATCTTGACATTGTTTTTTTTTATAGGCCAATTTTGCAATTTCAAAATCCAAATAGTCGATCCGAACCGTTTAACATGATCACCGTATTAAAATGTGCTTGGAGATCAAATTTTACATTTTTTTGAATTTTTTTACTATTTATTAAGATGGTTACAAAATCGATGTTTTTCAATGGTATGAAAACAACGATTTTGTAACCATCTTAATAAATAGTAAAAAAAATTCAAAAAATGTAAAATTTGATCTCCAAGCACATTTAATATATCCATCATGTTGAACGGTTTGGATTGACTATTTGGACTTTGAAAATGGTAGCTGTCAAAGTGTGTCAAAAAAAGAGTGTAATCCGATCCCTCCTCCCTATAAATATATCTACAAAATATATATATATATATTCGAACCGCCCTAGCAAGGGGCGGTTAGATTGGGGTAGTGGACCGCCCCTTTGCTGGGCGGTTAACTTGGCATACTGGACCGCCCCACAAGGAGTCGATTAGGGCATTTTTAAATAAAAAGAAAAAATTGAGGGCATATTTATTATTTTTCTTTTTTTTAGGGTATTAATAAAAAAATCGGACGTGGTCCAATGGTTTTAGAAAATTATTATTATGGGAAGTCAAATCTATAAACTGAAATCTTAGCTAAAGAAAATTATCATATTTAAATCATCCAGAACCATAATTAACGTAAAAGAAAGTTTCCGATACAAAATCGTAGCTATAATAATTTATTAATTTTAGAGTGAAGTTGTGGTACCATGCAGAGCACATATCGATCTATGCTATAGACCGATATCTTTATTTATAAAGTTCTAATAATTGATTTAAATCATTCAACGTGTTCTCTATGTAAAAATGCATCTGTAGATAAAATTTTACATTTTTCTACATTTTTTTTTCTATTTGTTTATTAGATAGGTAGAGACAAATAGAAACAAATAGTAAAAAATTTATAAAGTATAAAATTTAGTTTGCTGGTATATTTTTATGTAGAGATCGTGTTGAACGTTTTATCTTGAATTTTGAAAATAATGATATTTGTCCATAGTACGGATTAACCATAGCTCAGTCAATCAATAATATATTAATATGAAAAGTCTTAGTTATAAAATAATCAAATTTAAATCTAAACCGTCCGATCAAAATCCTTGCCAATCCAATTTGAGATAAAATACACATAACCCCTTTAACAGTTAACACTTGTGTGGATTTTATGGTCCGGATCTAAACAAAAATATTATACTATCTTAGTCGATATGAATTCCCTGCCCCTGTTGCCGACATTTTTAAAAATACCCTAAGTTAATTATAGATTAATAGAAATGCCCGCACCCTCAAATTTTTATTAAAAATGTCCAAGTGGCCATTGGACTGCTCACTGGAATTTCAGTTTTTCTGAATTATGACCTCTGTTAATTAATCGCTAAAACTGTACCAATCTGTAATATTTTTGTATAGAGAAATTATATTATCTGAAAACTAGAATTTCATACCTTTATTTTGATATAAATAACACAAAAATATATGTAGCCATTTTCTCTAAAATGAATTTTGAATCTGATCAAAATTATTGGATTTCTGACTGGAATTTCAGCTTTTCTGAATTCTGACCTCTGTCAATTAATCGCTAAAACTGTACCAATCTGTAATATTTTTGTATAGAGAAATTATATTATCTGAAAACTACACTTTCATACCTTTATTTTGATATAAAGAACACAAAAATTCATGTAGCCATTTTCTCTAAATTGAATTTTGAATCTGGTCAAAATTATAGGACTGCTCACTGGAATTTCAGCTTTTCTGAATTCTGACCTCTGTCAATTAATCGCTAAAACTGTATCAATCTGTAATATTTTTGTATAGAGAAATTATATTATCTGGAAACTAGACTTTCATACCTTTATTTTGATATAAATAACACAAAAATACATGTAGCCATTTTCTCTAAAATGAATTTTGAATCTGATCAAAATTATTGGATTTCTGACTGAACACAGCAGAAAAAAAATTGATTTTTTTTTTTTTTAGGGCCGGAGTATGGCATGGCGTACCGTTTTTTTTTTTTTTACGTTTTTCCCCCGGGTTGGGATATGCCATGGCGTCCCTATATGTTTTTTTTCCCCGGGTCGGGATATGCCATGGCGTCCCGTATTTTTAAAAAAAAATTTCTGTTTTTTTCCGACGGGCTGGAGTATGCCATGGCGTCTCGCTGGGACACCATGGCATATACCAGCCTTCTTATTTTTCGAAATCCTATGAACAGTTTCTCATTTTTAATATTTTTTAATTTATTTTCTTATATATAAAATTTTTGGGGGTTTTAGACTGAAGGCAGAGAGAAAAGAGAGAGGAGAGCAGAGAGTGACACGTAGCGAGGAAAAAAATGTAAGTGCGAGAATTAGCCGTGAGATACAATCCGACGGATCAGACAGTGACACCGCTTGAATGAACAGTAGAAAACCCTTCAAGCATTATATCTCCATTCTTATATTAAACGCGTAGATGTCATGATCTGCCAACTGCTATGATTAAAAGATAGATTTTCGGATTGAATATCAGCTCTCCAATCAAATATTTTATATTATTTTGATTAAATGCATCTTTTTTACGTGTAGAAGTATAAATTTAGTTAGAGATGTACTCTCTACACGATTTGCCACACGTTCTATTTTAGTTAGCCGTGCTCTTCGTTTCCTTATTTATCTTAAAATAGAAGGTTCATCTCCTAAAGTCTGCCACACGGAAATAATTAGCTAGCAATGCTCTACGTTTCCTTATTTCTCTTCATATCTACGATCTTATTGAGAAAGTCAATAAATAAACTAAATCGTATAATGTTTTGCTACAGCAAGATTTACGATGCAACTAAAACTATTTCTTTTTGTTTTATTGCTTCTTGTACTTCATATATAACTAAATGAATCTCAAGTAGCAACCATTAGTCACTAATTAGTCGTGAATAGAAAATCAAAATTTCAAATAACCTAAATTATTATTTAATTAACGATCGATGCTCAAGTTTTTGTCTAAAAAAGAGGCATTTTATAACGCTAAGCAAATATCTACATGAGATTCAAATGCATTTTAGATTATTTTGTCTGCATAATCATTTGGTTAATACATAAAATTATTAATTATCTGGTGCTTTTATGTTAATTTTAGAATGAAATTTGGACTTAATTTTTAATTTTGAAACCATTGTGATAATATCTTATATTGTCATTCAATTTTAATTACGAAGTGAGAATATTATGAATTTTGTAAAATTAAAGTATTGATGGACTTAGACTGAAATATAATAATGAAATACTACCTTGCCAGATAATATATTGGCAGTCATAATCGTGAAAGGCCATAGGAAATTATATTTCTTAATTGGTAACTACCATAAAAGTGCCAATCCAATTGTTCATGATTTTGAATTTAGATAGAAAATCAAAAGAATCGTAGATAAGGGCAGGTCTGGTATATGAGATAGGAGTAGGTCCGATGGGCATCGGACTTACATTTAGGTTCAATTAGTTCTAGAACTGTACAATTAGCATCAAGATCTATGTGCACGGAAATTGATACATACTTGTACGGATTTTGATGCATAGTACACGGATCTTAATGCGGATCGAATGGTCATCACACCCATCAAACCAAGGTAGGTCCGATGGGCATCGGACCTACTCTGATTCCTGGTATATATGAGAAAAAAAAATCTCTTTGCTCTTAATACTGTAATTTGGACGTTTAAAATAGCAGCACCACCTTTCCATTTTGTCGTTTCTTTCTATGTCTGCAATGTGATCATTAAAAGACACAAACCAATATTCTAATTATAAAATAATTATAATGTTGATCGTATAATAATATTGCATAGCGTGAGAAGTAAAAAAACTAAATTAACATTAGATTTGGATAATTGTAGGTGTATAGGGTTAATTAGGTTTGGATTTGAATTAGATAGGTTAAAGTCAAGAAGTGCCAGATTTGAATAGAATTCAGATTGCCCTTAAAATAATAATTGTATTATTCTATTATAATTTCATTAAATAAATTTTTGAAAATTTGTGAAATTTTTTGAACTAATATCACATCCATTACCATATTTTGACACAGTTGGACACGGTTGAATGAATTTTTGGAACTTAATATCTCAAATTAGTAAACCTATACGGGTTAAATATCAATTGTTTTCTCAACTTCTCGGATTGTATATAATACTCCAAATTTCAAAGTAAGAGTCTCATTAAATTTTCTTGATAAAAAAATAATGTCTGTAAGAGTGAGAATTCCTAATTTGTCTCGTTATTTCTCTCCATTATAAAATCCAGTCAAATACCCAATCATTTATGTTATTTATAATTCTTTGGGATAAAATGTTTCTCTCTTTGAAGTTTCAATAAAATATATATATTTTAAATTAAAATATTTGGACCTTAAAAACGACACATAAGAGCATAAAAAACCTTAGCCCATCCCTATATATATCACTATTGTAAAATGATTGATCTCATCTTCATTTCTTTCCATTTTTTGTATCATTAAATGGTATATTAAAAAGTATAACAAAAGTAATGATGAAACAGAAAGAGGATATTGATGCTCCAAGAGTGTATACCAAAAATATAATTTATTGAGAGGTCTTGAGCGAGAAATAAGATATTAACCATATGAATTTAACATTTCTGATTTTATTATATATTTTCAAGTGTAGCAATTGAATACTTGTTCTCTCTTTAACAAACATAAGGTGTATGATATAGCTACTACTATGATATCTTCAATTTGTACTAAGTCGACGTTATTTCTCTCTGGAGTTTACTATACTAATTGACTTTTTATTCATAATTTAAATTTAATCAATATATTTTAACAATCATCCATATATATTATTGAATAATTATTTTTTATCGGTTTATTTTTTAATGAAAATATGTCATTTTGTATGATTTTTTTTTTTTGTTTTATTATATTGTATCTCCGTTGCAACGCATGGGTACAATACTAGTATACAAGGTTCTAAATAGCGTTTATAGCGTCATAGCGGGAAGGCTAAAAAAAAAACTATAGCGAATAGCGTCGCTATAGCGGAAGCTATGCCACATATCGTTTTTTTTTTTTACATTCCGTATATTCAATATTTGTACTAAATATCAACATTATCTAAAGTCTCATAGAACAATAAATAACACCAAAGTAATTAAGAAATTATAATATTCATATTGAATCAGTACAAAGTCCAAATTGCGGTTCAAAATATCCATAGTAATATCATAAACTATCGATTTTTCCTATTAAAAATATCTTAAGCATCATGATTCATGACATAATATATTTTTTTTCTATTCAAATTTCAATTTCTATTCCCAATTTCAAATTGATTTATCTGTAGCAAGTAGCAACAAATTCAATTTTGGTTTGAGCTTTTTTGGATCTTTATTTAAAGCCCGTACAAATTGCTTAAAAAAACCTATATTGTTTTTTTTTTGAAAAATTTGGCGGTGGTTGCCAAATAGGTTTTATTAAAAAAAAAATCCATATTGTATAGCGGCCATAGCGCAAATAGCGGACCGCTATAGCGCTATAGCGGACCGCTATCACCGCTATAGTGGCCGTAGTGCAAATAGCGCATTTGATGTCATAGCTTAGCGTTTGGGGTCCAAAAACGCTATAGCGTGCTATTTAGAACATTGCTAGTATATAATAAAATAGATTCATTCGCACCTACGAGAGGGGATCCGTATCCTCCCAGGTACCTGACTTAAGCAAATTGAAACAGACGGCCCATATTAAACCTATCTCAATCCGGTGCATATGGAGACTGCAGGGGATCTGTTTTGAGATTCGTGCTATGTTAAAAGAACCGTCCGATCGTAATTGTCTTCAGTCAGGTAACCTGGGTGATGTGAATTCTACGAGAGGAAACTAATAACAGTTCCCTCTCGACTCGCACTAACATCACGGTGTACCTTGAAATTGTCCGAGAATGAGCTGCTGACTCGGCCATGTCAATATCAAAACGAAGGGATCTCTTTCCCACTAATCTCTCTCGTCTCCGTTCCATCGCGTTTCAACTCCAGGTTTTTTTTGCCTATCCCAATATCTAATTTTTACATGTTTCGTTTTGGCATTTCGTCGAACGGGTTTCGGGTGTGTAAATAACACGAGGTTTTGCCTCAGAGGTGGAAGCATACATCTTCGGGAGAGAACGATGGCCATGTTCCAGCAGAAGTCGAGGCAGGTACAACAGTCAAGACTGGTAATAATTATTTTTCTTTTTTAACTAGTACAGTTTTCTCTAATGCCTGTACATGCTGAGTAGGGAGTAAAGATTTTAGCAATTTTGGCTTCATGCAGGGCACGCCGCCCCCCACCCACCCCCCAACCCACCCACACACACACACACACACACTCAAAGGGAAAAAAAAACCGTACAATCTTTGCAATAAGACCCACAGTTGCCACCAAATGTACGATTACGTTTTTAGGTTATGGCTTTCATTAGTACAACACGTCGGGACAAAAGGATTAAGTATTATTAAGTTCAGCAAAAGATGGTGACATCCCCAGTTGTGTTATAACTCAGCGATCCAAAACACCAATTACACGTTTGTTTGCTGAGAAATGCTGGGAGCCATCATAAATTTAGTAGATAAAGATTTACAGATATCTCTGTTTCTTTTATAAGCACCTCTCTTGTTTCACTGTCTAGGTTTATGTAATCCTTCAATTCAGAGAATTTACGATTCCAAGAAGGTTGGCATTGATAAGTCAGCAATTTCTGGGCCAGCATGGACCATCATAAGATCTCTTCAAGGCAAAGGTTCATATTGTATTTTATATCTGATAATTTCCATACTAGATCACTATACCAGAACATTCCTGGAGTCACATGGTGCGGTTTTGTTGGTCATTGGCCTGATCCAATTTTTACTGTACCTTTTGTCACTCAGTTTTTATGGTACTTAAAATTATATAATTGATAAATTGAAAAACATGTTACAATGATTGAGCCGGTTGATTTGCACTGGTATTGATCAGCAGCTGTAATAGAGCAATATTATTAGAGGGTGTCTGGGGTTATGCTTTGGCATGACAGCGAGAAAGAAAAAAAGGACCCCCCCCCCCCAAACCCCCCAACCCCAAAGAGCAGCACTCAAATCTTCGATTATCATAGTTTCTATTACCAATAACGTTGACTCTTAATAAACATTAATTGATTTATCGATTAGTTTTGTAATTGATGCGTATCAACATTCTAATATATGGCTTGTTTTTTAATGCTGGGGTAAACCTGTTATATTGTAGCTCTTTTATGAAGCTGAACCTTTTTGTGAGGTGAGGAGATGTGTAGTAAGAAACAAGTAGTTATTTTTTTTTTTTTTTTAAAGTTTTGATGGTATCCGTCGTTTGGTACTGATAAAAGCATTCTATTTTAACGGAACAGGTTGGTTTTTCCACTTTTATTAAATAAAAAAGGAACTCTTGCTAAAATCAATTGTATTCCAACCATAACAGCTGTGGTCAGTTCTTTATCAAATTCGGACTAAAATTTGGCCTTTACTTCAACAACTCAAACTTAACCTAGGGCAGACTTGGACCCTGACTTGGCAACTTTAGGTTGCATCAATTGAATTTGCTTCTATCAAGCCTTATGGGTAATAGAAGTTCATTTGAGACTTCCACCCTAAGTGCCAATTATGTAAACCTGTTTTGCTTTTACAGAAAAAAGGGGTCATTTAACAATTACTGGGAAATATGCAGCTTTGTTATCACTTTTGCATTTTACTGTGATTCTAGTATTTTATACTTAGAAAGGTACCCTTTGGTCCTGAAAATTGCAATCTAGGTTTTGAAGCATATCTTGTGGGTGGGTGTGTGCGAGACTTGCTATTGAAGAGGGTACCAAAAGATTTTGATATTATCACTACAGCTACTAATATCCAGGTTTCTGTTTTCAACATGTGCATATTTCAAGCTTATTAAAACATATAATTCCTTCTAGAACTTCGTATATCAAAACTAAGTAGTTTGTACCTGATTTCTGTAGCGTACCATTTAGGTCCAACATTACAGAAATGCCAAACCAACTCTGATCCTAGACCCTGATGTCCAATTTCAAACTTATTTTCTTCCTTATTCTTTCTTAACTAGGTTTTGGTTGTATAACCTGTTACATTTTTAGAAGAACAGGCTATACACAAATAAGAGCCAACGGGAATGGGTTATGGTCCAATAGTTCAATACGTATGAGTACCAATGGTCCTATATAGTACAATATCGTATCAGTATCAGAACTGACCTGTCTGATGTGAAAAGTAATAGTTGTATATTGTAACACGCGCCATAACTGATAACTGATCTCATGCTAATGTGATGCAGATTAAGAAGCAATTTAGAAGGTGTATTATTGTGGGCCGCCGTTTCCCCATATGCCAGGTTTATATGGTTGGTTGCATAATAGAGGTTTGTCAATTGAACTTTGGAATTTAACTGTTTGATCTTGTTTTTATGTTATTTTTTGTTGTTGTTGTTTATACACCCTGCAAAACATATGAATAGGACATTGAAAATGATTCTGGTCTTTATCATGGGTTTTATTTATTTTTGGCTTACTTGTTGAACAAGTACATAGTTGAGTCTCCATTGTTCTTTTTATGTTTTTTTGGCTTTACTGCCCTGGACTCCAAACAAAGGCCGTTACTTCCAGCACTTCTTTGTGTCTTTGTTGACCCCAGTTTGGTGCATACAGACTGCATTCTTTGGTAATTGTAGCCACATAAGCTTGAATGCCCTCTACATCTTGAAAAATATATATCGGTGTTAAGCTATAAAATTGTATAATGATAGGTATCAAGCTTTCATACTACTGGTATAAATGTCAAAGAAAGTAAAGAGGGTATTTCGCGTAAAGCTCTGCGCATCTGTAGTGAAAAGGACCTTGTTCTGTGGAAAGATTCTATGCGTAGGGATTTTACTATAAATGGGTGACTTTTCTTATCTTTAAGTAAAATTATTAAATTCCATATATTTCAAGAGAAAATTGTATTGTTGGTTAGTACCAAGTTCTTTACCGTGACTTTGATTTTGATGCACGTGTTATGAACCAGATTATTCTTTGATCCTGTCAAAGCCAGAGTTTATGATTATGTAAATGGTTTGCAAGACTTAAAATCATCCAAGGTATGCACTTCTTCATTATTAATTTTCCGTGGCGTCAAGTTAGAATTCAGATCCCCTAAAGTAACCCAGATTTTGAGTTTGGATCCGGATTGTTCGATCTGATCTGGCACGAATATTAAAGGGGCCCTGTGCATTCCACCTCGGACCGGATTAGCCTGAATTCTGATCGGACGGTCCGGATCCAAACTCAAAATTTGGGTTACTTTTGGGGATTCAGACCCCTCATTATCATGGGTTTTTTTTAGAAACCCTCTACTTGCCTGATTCTTCCAAATGCATAAGAACTTGAAAATTTGGGACTCAAAATGTATCATTGTTCCTTGGGCTAGTTCCCCCTGTTGTAAGTAAACTACGAGTATATATGGGCAAATATGGAGATAGAGGAGATCATACTTGGGTCTGGATCAGGAATTGAAATTTTCAAAGTTTGTTATGATTGATTCAGAGTTACTGTGTATTTGTGTTTTGGTTTTTTAGATAGACAATATCTTTTGTTTGTTTCTAATGATCATCTGTTTTTGGTTTAGGCATTTAATTGTCGTAGGATTATTTTAGAACCTTGTAATAAGTACCAGCTGGTTTGGTACTGAAAAACTTGCTTGTTTCAATGAAACATGTGAGGTTTTGCCCCACTTTATTCAGAAAAAGAAGTAGCGTTTTTTTACTTTGATGGTGTTTTCTTTTTGTGTAAAATTATGATCAGGTATCTACTGTGGTTTCTGCTGACCTATCATTCAGCGAAGACTGTGGTATGTGCTTTAGCTGCATGTTACATGAATGATGAATTGTCACCTCGCCTATAGTTTACATCAGGGCAAATTCTTTTGTATATATCCTTTCTTCCCCTAGAAAACATGAAATATTTTAAATTTTCCCTACAAAGCACGAGTGTATTACCGAGGCCCTTTCCTTCTACAGTTATACAAAAAGTACACCTGCACCAGGATTTCGCTGTACTGATGGTGCATATGATCTGTAGTAGTATTGTTACTGAGGATAAATTAAGTCTTTATTTAAGGGCCTCAAGGAATGATGACAACAAAATGAGAGATAATTGATGTAAAATGGGTTTCCCTGAGCCTGGTTTCGAACTGAAGATTAAATGGGGCTCTGTTGTGTTGAAATGATTACCAATTTGGGGAAATCACTATTTTTCTTGGAACTAGTATTAGCTGTGATTGTAAACATGGTTGGAATTACCACTCAATCCTCATTACACAATTTTTTTTAAAACTTGGGTAGGAGGTGAAATGACAAGTTTTCATCCATTAAAACTCATTTTAAACTTTATATAAATTAAATCTCATGTTAACTGCAGCAAGGATTTTGCGAGGTTTGAGAATTGCTGCTCGGCTTGGTTTCCAGTTTTCTGATGAAACTGCAGCTGCTTTGAATGAGCTTTCTTCATCTATTTCCACTCTTACCAAGGTGGGTCTAGTGCAGAGTGTTGAGTTAATATCTTTCTATTTAGTCACAATTTAACTATATATATTTTTTTTTTCACTTTTCACTATCTTCTTTCTTTGTTTTATTTTGTAGGCAAGGTTACTGATGGAACTGGATTTCATGTTGGCATATGGTGCAGCCAGACCGTCAATCCAGTTGCTAAAAAAATATGGTCTTCTTGAAATTCTTCTCCCATTTCATGTAAGTTGGATGAACATTAGAATGACTGTATTTCCTTAAGAGTGCTGATGCAGTTTTATTTTTGTTCTCAGGCAGCATATCTAAATCATCAAAGCAAGCACAGATCTGATTATACTAGTACAATGTTTATGGTAAGTATATATCTTTTCCCTTTTTCTTCTTCAAGAAATTACCAATATGGTAAATTTTATTTTTCCAGTGATTCAATTGTAGCCATCTAAGTGTTCTTTGTTTAATTCAGGGGCGGATGCACACATTGAGTATGGGGGTCAATTGACCCCCATTTATTTTCAAATTTTTTGTACTTCTACATGATTTTCTATATAGTTTAGATAAAATGCTATGGGTACAATAAAATTGATCCCCATTCACAGCATAAAATTTTTATATGATTGACTCCCATAACTTGATAGTTTGGCTCTGCCCCAGGTTTGATTAATTTAGTCATCTCTTGGAAAAGAAATTTATTTTGATGGACTGATTAGGCAAGTAATTTAAAATCTTAAGATCCATATTTTCGTTAGATTCCTATCCTAGTTTCATCAAATCATACTTAGTGAAGTAGAAGTATCCTGAATCAGTATGCTCATATCTATTAGTGGGTTTCTTGTTGATTGGATAAATTAGTTCCTAAAACTGGAAGTAAAAAGTTTTGTAGTAACAGCAATAGTTTTTTATTACTACAATTTTATAATTGCTCCTTTTTTTTCACTCAATTGGTACAGAACATGTTTTCAAGCCTTGATAAGTTGGTTTTCACAGATCAACCTTGCAGCTGCACTTTATGGTAAGAATTCACCTAATTTTGTCTTTTTGTATTTAATACTTAAGTATTCCACACTTTGACCTTATGACCCGATGATCCGATTTAAAAAAAATTACTACTGTGTCACTTTCATCTTTTGGATACCATGCATATATACCCATTGCACACCAGTCGATCCCAATATAATCTATTATGTTCTTCTAATTTCTTTTATGCTGTTTGAACTTTGTTGGTTAATGGTTTAATTGAGACTTTTAAAGAGATCGATTAGTACTCGCTACAAGCAAGAACTTCAAAAATGAACAGTGTTTTGCTGAAATTCAACCATTGCTTTATGCAAAAGAGAAAAGGTACAGAAAGGAAAATAACAACAACAGAAACATAACTCGAAATCGAAATCTTCCAAGTTACCAAGCATCTATACAAATAGAAAACATGTAGCTGCTTAAATTCCTCTTCTCGATCCAGGCATCAGTATTTCCTGATTTTCCATCTATTAACAGGCTGGGATTGTTAGCATTTCACATTGCTCTAGTACAAAACCCACAAGAAGCCTCAGTAGTGTGGGCCTTCTCTTCCCTTTTGTACTTTGGGACATGCTCAGACGCTATGGATATTGTAAAACGAATGGATGGCAATGAAAAGGCAGTTGATTTCCTCCCTGAAATAAGAGCCCCATGTGACGCAGAGCCCATGTCAGAGAAAATGCTCAAGAAAAAAATGTTGGATCTCGCTACACTTGTAAGGTCTTCAGTTAATGTGTTTTCAAGTGTAGAGTCTCTTCGAGAAAATTTGACTGTGTTTTCAGAGGCTCCGGAATTTTCTGGACAGGTATGCATAATAAGGATTGTTGTACCAGCTGATTCTGATATGTATAGACTAAAAAATTAGGTTACTGTCAAATAAAGAATATTAAAAGCAAGTACACAATGAGAAACTAAATATCAGAAGTGCCAGTACCAAATCAGAACAGTAACAACTTGTCAAGGTTCTCATTCAGCTGGTCATTAAAAGTATGACTTGAGTAAATTACACAGATGGTCCTTAAAATCATCCTTTTCCCATTTTTGTCCGTTAATTTTGAATTTTGTAATTTGATCTCTAAAAATTTGAATAATACCAAGTTGGTCCAACTGTTAACATATTTAAAAATGGATGGAAGTCCACATGAACATGCTGTCAGCCTAGAATCTCTTTTCCGCCTAATCTGGATTTTGCAAAGAATAACAAGAGTATCCTTGTTTTAAAATTAATAGGAAAACTTCCTCAAAAAAAAAAAAATTAATAGGAAAACATTATTCTTAGGATCTTAGTGGATGTACATTGACATGTCAGCATCCATGCTATAATTTAATTGCATGACAATTTTTTGTCAGCATATATTTTTGTTACTTCTTTTGATGTACTTCAATTGCATGACAAATTTAAAACAAATTCAAAATCTTATAGACCAATAGGACAACTATAAATTAAGGTAATCAAAAACACAAAGATGACCACACTGTAAAGCCATCTTGTACTCTTTAACTCTTATATTACATAACTGGCTGATTCTTTCAACTAAAAATAAGAGTGTTGTGGGTTGCAGGAGCTGATATCTACAAAAAAGGGACATGAAGTGGCTCAACTTTTCAACCTGGAGCGCAACAAGAGGAGAGAGAGATATGACATCAACTACAAGCTGCTGAAGAAAGGTGATCCAGATGAGACCCGATTTGTTATAGGGAAAGTGATTATGGATACACTTGCTGCTGGAATGACTAAGAATAAGGAAAAAGAAGTGAGGAAGGAAGATAGCAGTGGCAGCATTCATAATCTGAGACTGCTTTTTGATGTCTAAGAATACAACGGAGAGATGCTGCAGCTCCTGCCTACAGAGTGCAAAAAAAAAAAATGTATGTCAAATCATTGGCGCACAAAGAGATGCCATGGTTCCCTGCCTGCAGCATTCAAAATGGATTGCAATCTGCGGTGTTAAACAGTTTGATCAGAGGATGTATAACATATTTTCTATCTTTTTGAGCCGTAATTCTGCATGGTCATTTGAATGTTAGACTATGTGAGCTGTATGATGCTTCAAAACTTTTGGAAATTGCATTGTTTAGTTTATAGTTCATGTTGGTTGCACTCTATGCTTACGGTAAGCTTACGGGATGATTAGGATCTTCATGCATTCAGCTTTTCTGTTACCAACACAGAGCAAGTATAAAATTCATTTTTCAATTTTGTTTCTTTGTTTATTTCTCTATTTTTTATTTTTTTGTGTGTGGGGATGGGGGGACAGATATGGAGAAGGGCAAAAGGAGGGCAAGTTATGTCAACTCCATGTATCCTTTTGTTCCTTTAAATAGATTTGAGTTGCATTGCTGAAGCAAAGTTAACTAAGGACGGCGATAATGATTTGTGTTCCGGTGCTTTTAACTAACAAGGAAGTTGGTTTTACAAGTCTTTTATTCTCCTTTTTTTTTTTATGAGCAAGAGCTGCAAGGGTAACACTTGAGATCACAATTCTCTCAAGCTTATTTTGGAATCACACGATCTCAACTGTGTTTCTAAGAACCCTATAATGATTTTGTTCTAGTTCAACACTTGCCAGAAAATGCATATGACCGCATGTAGTGCGTAGTAAAGAACCAGTAAACAGGACCAGTCTACATTTTTATTTTATTTTTTCGAACAGTGAACGGAGTAGTTCCATTTAGTACTTCAGGTAGAAGAAAAATTAGAAAATCTATAATCACATGGATCCCGCACAACAGACCACCAGCCCCATATATTTTGGGCCCAAGGTCGCATAAAAATATTTCCAGGAAAGACTATAAATAGAGGAGAGACATTCACATCTTCCATTTCAGATCCAGTGCAATACCTGACGCCCGAAGGCATTCTAACCCGAGCCGGATTGGCCGGCTCGATTGGCCTTATACAGATCGAACATCTAAACTCAAAATTGGAGTTACCTCAGAGGTCCGGACTCCCGTTCTCTCCCATTTTTTTCATGATTTGGTACTTCTACCCAATTTTACACAGCGGTACCACTTACCAGTAGAATTGCTATTTTGTTAACAGATCTTTACTCGTTAGCCCGTGCTAACTTCTTATAGCCAAAGAGATACCTATCTTCTCCGATTGATGGATAACTCGGTTGTACTGAGAGAGTGGTTCGACCGGGTTGACTCCAGCCGGACCGGTAACGTCACCGCTTCTCAGCTTCAGGTCCCCAAAATCTTAGATCCGATCATTTTCATTTTCTTGTCAATTGGCGTTAAATTGCTTGTTTGGTGATTTTTATTGAAATTGGGAATGTTTAACAGAGCGCTTTGGCTGTTGGGAACCTCAATTTCCCCCTCTCCATTGTTCAGCAGATGATTAGGTTCTGCTCTTTTCTTTTGAAATTCTGATTGTTTATGGAAAATTACAAGAAGGCTTTATATATGAAGGCTTCTCTAAAATAATTTGCAGGATGTATGACTTTGATAAGAATGGCACTATGAACTTTGAAGGTTTGTAGACATTTGTATTTTTCTTGTTGTTTTACTGTTAACTTTATGTCGGTGCAGACTTTCTTATCTAGCAGCTATTTAATTTTTGCAGAGTTTCTTGCTCTGAACAAGTTTCTTCTCAAGGTTAGTTACTTGATTAATCTACTGTTATATAATAAACCTCCTCCAAAATGTTAGGGAAAAAGGTTTATGCCTTTGATGGTTATTTTCATTTGCATATGCATCACCGTGCATGCATGTGTGCATGTGTTCTGGCATGGTGGTTCTGGTGGATGTTTGTTTGGTAATGTGTCTCTGACAAGGCTGAACTGGATTCTACAGTTTTATTGTAACAAGCCCATAACATGCCCAAGGGCAAATCACCAAAAAATAAATAAATAAAAAGCAAGTCCAGAACATGCCAGCTCAATGCAGCTGCTTCTCTATATATTTATTTGTTCTTTTGCAACTTTCTCTCCCCCCTTCTAGGAAAGAAATTTCTCTTTGATTAAATATTGAAATTGTCTGTCAAGTCTGGTGCATATTTCAACTCAATTTTATTTGTGCAGGTTCAAACAGTGTTCTCCACTCTAGAAAGGTTTTTGCTTAGTAGCATGAAAGCTTCCTCTGTATATGATCCTTTTTTTTTAATATATCTTTTTTTTAACTTATTTCATTATCTTCCACTTAAAAGTATTTCAGCTTTTATCAAACAAATAATTGAAGCCATATCAGCCATTTGTTGCCAATTATTGGTTGTCATTTTGTAATGAAGTATGAAACTAAGATCTACATTGCTGCCAAATTGCATGTGAATATTAACACCATCTTCTGTTTAATTCACAAATTAGAGAAAGAAATAAAGTACTAATTATTGAGCTATAATGCACTATTATAAGATAGTAAATTTATTGCATATTTATGGATTCATGCTGTAACATCTAATTCCCAAAAAGGATCAGTCTAAATGCTTTGCAATTTATTTACTTGGTTCTACAGGGGCCGAGGATTCCTCCCTCTAGATGATGTTCACGCGGTATAAATATGTTTTTTTTCAGATTATTGAATACCTTTTTGTTTCCAATAATATTATTTTTATAGTATTTTAAACTTAGCCTCCAGGGGTCAAGCCTCGCAAATTTCATGTTTACATTGCTATACTTCCAAACTGATAAAGCTATAATTTCATCTTGGTATCACATCAATATTTTTAATTATTAAAGAATGACTGTTCTTTATCAGCTTGAGCTCCTTGCTATACTTGAATATTTTTTTCGTTAAAGTGTACAAACAAGTATTCTCTTTGTTGCAAATTTGTTACATGGCAAAGCCAGTGCTTTTATCCCTTTGTTTCATTCTCTTTTTTAACTCCATGGTGAAACCATTAACCGACCATCATTTTGCAGGCACTAGTCAAGCTTGGTTACTCCTTTGATGCACCTGCCTTCTACACTCTTTGTGAGGTACTTTATTTCTGTTAAAATTATGGCATAAATATTTTATTATGGTAGGTATTCTTGTATGTTCTCTCATTTTGGATTACTTAGTTTAAAATGATTGATCTTCTTAGGTTTTTTACTTTAGTCGTGTATACTCTAGACATAGTTCTAACATTTTGGGATTTCTAATTGTTATCCCAAAACAAATTAGTTGGGAATTTAGGAAAAATGAATTGTGTGAGCAAGAAAATTTGTTTTTGTTATGGATATAAAACCAAATAACAGCCTCCTCTGATCGCTTATGCTTTTAGACAAAATTATTGGTCAACATGGTATGGAGCCGGAGATCCCGAATCAAGTTCTGCTGGGCCTCTGTTATAAAACATTTTCTTTTATTAATAATCTTACTTGTGATTGGTCTGTAAACAAGACGCCACATGTGAGAGGAGTGTAACCAAATGACCGCCTACTATGACATATTATTTTGAAAGCAGCTATGGTTAAAATTTCACAGGCCTCATCATAAATGTGGCCATGGCCAATTTATGAACAGGAATAGTTTTTGAGGGACTATGCTGAATGTCATCTTTTGTCTGTCAAAGAATAATTTAGCTGAGGAAATTGTTTGATTAACTTTTTTTAGAGCTTCGATGAGAAAAAGATGGGGATGGTTCGGCTTGATGAGTTCATATCACTTTGTATATTTGTGCAATCAACAAGGTATATGACATCCATTATCATGAAACAGGGTTGTATCTGTAATTAGCACAAAAAGCACCTAAGGTTGTCCCATTGGCAACTATATATCCAATGATCTGCAAATAATTATTTATCTCCAAAACCAAGGTTAGTCAAACCAGAATTTACTAACCTGCCCCTAATGTTTTTTATGTTGACTTGACCTAGATGTGTTTATAATCAAATACATTAAGTCAAATTTTAGCATTTGAGTTTACTTTGTAGCAATTAATATTTGACCTATTGATCAGCAATTTAGAATTAGAAAAAGAGCACAACAGAGTTAGTTTTAGTGTTTTTAAAAAAAAAAAAAAGAGTTGAACTATATATGCATTTACCGTAGAACATTCTATTACATGTTTAGAAAATGTTGAATTTCAGTTGCAAATAGAACTTTAGAAAATAACATTACACTATTGGCAAATAAAAATTGCCCATGAAACAATGATCAGATATTTACTCAACAGACTATTGCAGCAAAAATAACAATTTTCTTTTGCAGGAATTTATTCAATTCTTTTGATACAAGCAAACAAGGACGAGTGACACTGGATTTTAACCAGTTTGTTTATTGCAGTAAGTATTTCCTTTGAATTGCTTGACTACCTTGGGACTAGGGTTGTTGACGGGCTCAATACAGGTCAGTGGAAGCATTTTCATATCCGTACCCGTTAAGCTGACGGAAAAACTACCCTTACCCGTACCCGATAAGCTAACAAATAAAATCTTACCCATACCCATCTTATTGCATATGATACAAGTCAGGTAAACAGATAAAAGTGTGCCATTGACACCCCTATTTGGGACCTTTCTGTTCTCCTTACTACAGTGCACCGGACATCTATCTCACATGAAACCTGAAGGAAATTACTTGTCAATAATTCATAATTTTAGTTCTTTTTTTCTCTAAAATTTAATGAATTGAAATGAAGAAGCTCTAACAATTATTAAACTATGTCATGGCGCGATATGGGGCTTAACTTGGTCTTGTTTCTTTTGATACAAAAGGTGCATTATTTTTAGAAGAGGGCAATTTTTCAAAATTGAAATGCTTCTAAGTTTAAATTTATCTTATATCTGATTTTACTTTACAGCTGCCAACTGCCGGATATAGAACCATCTCTGGACAGCGTACTAGTTTGTTGTATGCAGCAATGATTTCTTTAACTTAATAATTTCATTGTTTGATCATGTATATTATAAGACATCTTTGTCCATAAATTAAATCCCAACATCTCATTGTTTTGACCTATTGTAAACTATATTTGTGTATATATTTAGATCTTGATCAAATACCAAACTAGAAGATTTAGCACAAATTTCAAGGTTTTTCTGTGTACACAGGTAAAACCACATTTTTTGGTGGTCTAGAATATATAATTCTTGCTTTATACCAGCCCAAAATAAAATTCTAGTTCTAGCCGAGTTAATTGTCAAGTTACATAATTTTGACAGATATGAATACGTCAAGTGGCACAATTTTGACAGATACGAGTACAATAAATAAAGTAACAGGACCAATGAGATCCTTTTGTGAGATTTACACTTCCATAATTTTCCACTATAATTATATATCACTACAACAAATTATGCAATTAACGGTGCTGTGAGGCTCGGCGCGATATGAAACGCCGGGATACGGTATAGATCGGGCGGCATTGAAGGGCTCGGCGTGATAGGAAACGCCGGGATATGGTATGCGGTTTTCTCGGCGCGATCAAAACTGTTGGGATACGGTATGCAGTTTTCTCGGCGCGATCGAAACTGCTGGGTGAATCTCTCTGCGCGCGCACAATAATTGTTTCGATCTCTCTGTCTCAAGTTCGAGCGCTTATCTCTCTTCTCCGTCTCCTCAACTTCCTTCGTTCGTCCAGCACCCAAATTAACTTTCTTCTCCGTCATTCGCGCGCTTCGCTCTTTCTCTATCTCAATTTTCTTCGTTTCTCCGTCTCCTCAACTTTCACAGTATGAAAAATTGAAATTCTTTACTGAAATTGAAATTTGAGATTCGTAATTTTACTTCTCCTAATTGAGATTCTTGATTTCTTAATTGAGCAATTTCGTGATTTTTATACCAAAAAATTGAGGTAAATTTTGTACAATTTTGTATTAATTTCGTGACTTTGCTTTCCTTCAGTTCTGTTAAGCCGATCAAATTTCTAGTTATGGAGATTCCCTCACTGCAGTTTCACATAGCCTTTGGAAAGACTTGTTATTGATTATTTGAGACTCAATCTAGCACAGTTTCCTATGTGAAACTGTAGTCAGAATTATGGAGATTCCCTCACTACAGTTTCACATAGTTCACATTTCCCTTTGCATGCAAGCAGTAAAGCATAAGTCACATTGCATGTGTTTAATTAATTCTGGGCTATCATATTTAGTAATTCTGGTTTCTTGGGATATAATTATAAGCATCACTGTTTTATTTTAATCAATTGTATTCTAATTGTAGGGAACAAGACATAGGTTCGTTCGGGAGCTATCTCTAATAGTTCCAACAATGTAAGTCTTCACTGTAATATCTCAATAATTGCTTTTTTTATTCGATGCAATATTTAGGTCCATTTCTAATTGAATGTTAGATCCTTGTAAATTGTCAGTATGTTAATATATCCTCTATTGTGTGCCAATTATCAAACACCTCCTGACAATCTTTAAGCCAAAACCATAGTTGTCTCACAACTGAGCATTGTATCCTAAAGTGATCAACTGTTTCAAGTTCTCTACAAACCATACAATTAGTGGAACTAATCCATCCTTTATTTATAAGATTGGATTTAGTCAGAATTCTTTTTATGTTTAACTAGTCACATGAACATTTTTATTTTTGAGAGATATTTTGAGCTTAAAGAAGTTATAAATTGATTTGACAGTAAGTTGCCCTTTGTATCCCATCTGCAATGTATCTTATCAGTATCATCTTCAACCTGCATGTTATAAATTAAGTGTTGAAGTTCTTTCCAATCTAATAAATCTAATCCATAGAATTATCTATGGAAGTGAATTGCAGACCTGGGTAGGTTAAAACTTTTGCAATAGTGACATGTCGGTTGATTAACATACTCTATTATTTTTGTGCCCCAATAAGGCCTCACATTCTTATTTTTGGTTTTCAAAATCCAAACAGTTAATTCAAACTGCTCAGCGTGAACTTTCATATTAAAATATAATTAGAGACTAAATTTTATATTTTTTAGAAAAACTTTTATTATTTTTTTAAATAGATACAAAATCACTCTTTTTCAATGATCCACAAACTAAAAAACCAGTAATTTTGTAACTATCTAAAAAAAATCGTAATAAATCTTGAACAATATCTCATCTACCAATCGGGCTAAAATGAGAGCAAGTCAAAAAGTTCCTCTTAAAAAGTTGTCAAATTAGTTAACATGAACCGAATTTTTTATTAATATCCAAAAATAAAATAAAATTACCAAAAATACCGAAGGGTAGGATGGAATTCGAAAAATACCCTTTCCGGAAATTTTTTTTCCGAACTAAGCCTCTATATCCGGAAATTTTTTTTCCGAACTAAGCCTCCAAATCCGGAAATTTTTTTTCCGAACTAAGACCTATATAAACGCGCTTTCCCTTTCTCCCTTTCGCTGTCTCCTCCCTCCCAGCGCAGCCCCAAGGTTAGGTTTTTTATTTATTTATTTATTATAATATTTAATTATTTAGTTTTAAATAATTTAGAATTTGTAGAATGGTCCAGAATAATTTAGAATTTATAGAATGGTCCAGAATAGTTTAGAAAATACCAGAATAGTCCAGAATAATTTAGAAAATACCAAAATAGTCCAGAATAGTTTAGAAAATACCAGAATAGTCCAGAATAGTTTAGAAAATACCAGAATAGTCCAGAATAATTTAGAAAATAACAGAATGGTCCAGAGTAATTTAGAAAATACCAGAATAGTCCAGAGTAATTTAAAAAATACCAGAATGGTCCAGAGTAATTTAAAAAATACCAGAATGGTCCAGTATTATTTAGAAAATAGCAGAATGGTCCAGAATAATTTAGAAAATACTAGAATAGTCCAGAATAATCTGAAATGATTTAGAATTTTTTCAGGAACCTCTTTTTTTCTCGGATCCCTTTCGGAGCTCTGACTGTCTGATCACTCGGCTCTTCGATTGAGGTTTTTTTAATTTTTTTAATTTTAAATTTAATTTATAATACAATTAATTAGTTTATTTTTAATAATTTAGAATATTGTCCGAATAATTTAGAATTTGTCAGAACATTCCAAAATGGCCTTGAATAATTTAGTAAATACCAGAATGGTCCAGAGTAATTTAAAAAATACCAGAATGGTCCAGAGTAATTTAAAAAATACCAGAATGGTCCAGAGTAATTTAGAAAATAGCAGAATGGTCCAGTATTATTTAGAAAAAAAATAGAATGGTCCAGAATAATCTGAAATGATTTAGAATTTTTTCAGGAACCTCTTTTTTTCTCGGATCCCTTTCGGAGCTCTGACTGTCTGATCACTCGGCTCTTCGATTGAGGTTTTTTTTAACTTTTTTAATTTTAATTTTAATTTATAATACAATTAATTAGTTTATTTTAAATAATTTAGAATATTGTCCGAATAATTTAGAATTTGTCAGAACATTCCAAAATGGCCCTGAATAATTTAGAAAATACCAGAATGGTCCAGAGTAATTTAGAAAATACCAGAATGGTCCAGTATTATTTAGAAAATAGCATAATGGTCTAGAATAATTTAAAAAAATTCAAGATAATTTAGAATATTGTTCGAATTTTGTAGTATGGCAGACTTAGTACTGAAGCATACATTTAGCCCCTTGTTGTGGATAGCTCACGGCAATCATAGGGTATCTCAGGCGTCGAAGGAGGTAAGCATTTACTTATTCCGTTTTTCATAACTCGGTCAGTAATCAAATTATATTGTAATTAATTTTTTTCTCTAATTTAGAGTAAAGATATTTTAACGGTGAGACACTATCGACACAAATGCGAGTATCACAAGGACTATGCACCGTTATTAATTTGAATGGGCTTATATCAGCTCGCGACAATGCCTGATATCGCCCTCGATGCGGCCCTCATTCATGCACTTGTCGAGCGGTGGCGTCCGAAGACGCACACCTTTCATCTTCCTTTCGGAGAGATGACATGTATTAACTAATTCAAATAAATTTGTTTTTTAGTTTCTTACTGACATGCAAAAATAAATTACAGTAACGTTGGAGGATGTGAGTTGTTTGTGAGGTTTGCCTATTTCGGGGGATCCTGTAACGGAAATTACAGACACGGCGAGTATTCATGGCCGACTGTATGAGCTGCTAGGCATCCAAGATAATGAAATCAAGGGGTTCATGAAAAAGATGGGAAAGGATGAGAGAACGTCCGACATGCTTTTGGCGAAAAAAGCGCTCTGTGAGCGCTTCAGAAGACTGCCCACCGGTGCGAGCAAGTAAGAAAAGAGATGGTTAGTATTTTTTCTATTTAAAACCCTATTGTATTTTGCATTTTCAATAATGTACTCACATTTTAATATTTGGTGATCAGGTATGTCCGTGCATTTATCCTTGACATGTTAGGGAATACCATGTTTGCCGACAGTAGCGGGGACGGGATACCGTTGTGGTATCTCAACATGGTGGACAATTTGGACGAGCCGAGGAATTACAACTGGGGCGGAGCTGTTCTCGCATATTTATGCTGAAATCTATGCCTCGCATGCAATCCTAGCTGCCACTCTATGCATGGTCCCACGATGCTTCTGCAACACTGGTCGTGGAGCCGATTTCAAGTTCACCGGCCGTTATTTCCGAGATCTCAACCGGCATGGGGCGCCAATCAGACAGTCAGAGCTCCAGAAGGGATTCAAAAATGAAAGAGGTTCCTGAAACAATTCTAAATCATTTTAAAATTTTCAAAATTTTTCTAGACCATTTTGATAATTTCTAAATTATTCTACACCATTTTGCAATTTTTTAAATTAATTTAGCAATATTCTAAATTTTTTTGGAATTTTATAAATTATTCTAAACCATTTTGGAATATTCTAAAAAATTCTAAATTATTTGGACAATATTCCAAAAAATAAAAAAAATATTTGGAATGAACTAATTAATTATAATATAAATTAAAATAAAAATAAAAAAAATAACCTGAATCGAAGATCGGATCAATCAGACAGTCAGAGCTCCAGAAGGGATCCAGAAATGAAAGAGGTTCCTGAAACAATTCGAAATCATTTCACAATTTTCTAGACTATTTTGATAATTTCTAAATTATTCTACACCATTTTGAAATTTTTAAAATTATTTTAATTAATTTAAATATTTTAAATAATTAACAAATAAATAATTAGAATTTTAAATAATTTAAAATAACTTACGGTGAGAGAGCGAGAGAGCACTGCGAGTGAGATTGAAAGCGAGAGCTCAGCGGTTTTTATAATCGAATTCGGTACAAAACCGGATAAAAATTTTCCGGAAATTAAGTTCGGAAAAAAAATTTCCGTAAATTTGGCCTTATTTCGGAAAAAAAAATTCCGGACTTAGAATCCGGATAAAATTTTTCCGGACTTTGAATTGAATTTCCGGAAAATTTTTTTCCGAAGTTAGAGGCTTATTCCAGAAAAAAAATTTCCGGTTTGGGTATATTTCGAATTTCTGCACTAACATGGTCATTTTTTGTAATTTATTTTATTTTTTGGATATAAATAAAAAATTCGGTAACATGAATATGAAATTTCTTTGATCCCCACAAACAAATCAACATCACAAATCTAGTTGTAGATCTGGCTCCACTGGACAAAAATGATAGAAACTTTACATGGATGGTGCCCCTTGATTTTAGGCCTCTTAATTAAGAGGAGCTTTTGAGTTTTGGCAGCTCTCTCTTTCATATTCCTTTCTTTTCTAGTCCACATTTGGAATATCTCCAGTCGCTCTTCATCATCAATAGTAACTGATAGTTTCAATAAATAAATAAAAAAAAAAACTGATAGTTTTTTTTTTTTTTTTTGGCATCTGAATAGGTTGGAGATCAAATAATCTAACTGTCTAATATTTACAATAAAAAATTTACTCCAATTTTGAAACTTCTTATACAAAAAACATTAACTTTTACCTTGTGCCCCTTGATTAAAAAAATGGTTCTCGATATCATGAGATAAATTAGGCGGAGATCAAATAATTAAAGTATAAAGTTTTATTCCCTCAGACAAAATTTTACACAAAAACAGAATGAGAAAAAAAAAATTGGATTGAATTTGGTGTGTGTGTGTTTGTGTAACAGTGGATATAACACCAGTTCTATTGAAACTAAAAATGAATCATACAATTGGTGCCAGACTGATTCTCTACATGATTCATAAATCTAGAGTTGGTGATAATATTTAGAGCAGGAGCTATATATTCTCAGATTCGGTGATAATGTTTAAAAAAGAAGAATCGAAATTAAGAAAGGAAGTGTTAATTTTTTTTGGTAAAACAAGCCACTTGCACCTTTTGTTTTTCTCGTTAACTTTGACCAGAAATATTTGAAAGGGAAAATATTTTTTTCACCCGGCTCCTATCTCCCATTCATCCTCCAATCATTAATTATCTAAGGGACCACAACTTCAAGCACAAAAAGACAAAAGAAAACGTGTATCAATCATTAATTACGTGGGAGACCGCTTATATTTGAAAAATTTTACAACTGACGCGCACAAGTATTCATATATAATACATCAAGTATTCATATATCTCCATTTCATTATTAAGCACGTTGGGTGTCCGATCCGCCAACGGCTATGATTGAAAGATTAATTTTTGGATTTAATCTCAGCTCTCCAATCACATAATCTATCTTCTTTTGATTAAATGCATTTGTTTTATGTGTAGAAGTTTAAATTTAGTTACAAACATACTCACTACACATCCCGCCACACGATGCGTTACAATTAAAATTAAACATACTCTAAAATTTAGCAATATAATTCTTCGTTTCTTTATTTATGTTTCCTTATTCTCCCTCTCCAATTAATATTTTATATACGGCGGATCATAATGCAAATCAATTTTTTGTTCACTTCCTTATTTATCTACTTCCTTATTTCTATACATATTACTGTGATAAATCTAGAATATATTTCTAATTTTATTTTTTATGAAAATTTGTCTTTTGTATGAGAATTTATTTTTGTTATCTTATCATATATTCCGTTGCAACGCACGGGCACTATACTAGTAATACACTAAGTATTCATATCTAAGATATCAAGTATTTAACAAAAAACTGGACACATTACTCACTCATCTTTTACACGTTTTAGAGGTGGTTTTTTTTTTTTCCCGTTCACTCTGACCAATATTTCTAACAATCTATGAAGAATTTTGCGAATCTAAAATCACAAACATCTTCTACGCAATTTTCTATTTCAAATGAGATCCATGATGAAGTACTTTTGAGTTATCCGTCGCGCAAGTATTCATACCTCATAAAATTATTTATATCTCGTCGTGCAAGTATTCATACCACGTCGAGCAAGTATTCATATCTCGTGAACAAGTATTCATACCTAAGATATCAAGTATTTCGGAAAATGAAACTAGATATATCACACGCCCATCTTTTACATGTGTCCAATTTTTTTTTTCCAGTGATTGAGTGTATTGGACACTTCCAGTGATTGAGTGGGCTGGATCGAAAAAGGAAACCGAAGAGAAATATAGAGTGTACTGGACACTTCCAGTGATTAAGTGGTAATAAAAGTTCAATCGGTAAAAAATGAGTGAATGATGTGTCCAGTTTTTTATTTGTGAAATACTTATGAGGTATGAATACTTGCTCGATGATGTATGAATACTTGAATGACGAGGTATGAATACTTGTGAAACAAACAACTCGAAAGTATGTCATCATGGATCTCATTTGAAAGAGAAAATTGTGTAGAAGACGTTCGTGGTTTTAGATTTGCAAAATTCCTCACATATTGTCAGAAATATTGGTTAGAGTGAACAGAGAAAAAAAACCACCTCTAAAAATGTGTAAAAGATGGGTGGGTGATGTGTCTAGTTTTTTTTTAAATACTTGATATCTTATAGCATCTACATCCCTGAAACTCTTAGAGTTTCTAATCTGATGTGGCAGTTGCTAAACCAGTTTCAGGGATGTAGATGAATTTCTTATTTAGCAACTTTGCTCAATAATTTCTTAATAAGAAATCGTTTATAAACTGTGACGTGGCGAAATGATTCGCTGAGATTCCTTTCTCTTGCAAATATATCTTAATAAGAAATTTTATAAGTTGTGACGTGGCAATTAGGAAACTCTAATTTTAGTTTCAGGGATGTGGAGGCTTAAAAATTAAGAGAGGTTTAATTTCTAAAAAACAGTTAACAGTTATTTAGAAACTCTAATAGTTTCAGGAATGTAGATGCTCTTAGATATGAATACTTTATGTATTATATATGAATACTTGCACTCGTCGCGATAATTACGTGTTTTGTTTTGTCTTTTAGCCCTGAAATTTGTAGTCCCCTCTTAATTAGCAGTTAACAAAGACAGTTATTGACTGAAAGATGAATGGGGAATAGGAGTCGGGGGATAGTTAGTCGGTCCCTATTTGAAAATGTCATGTCATCATCATTTTAGGCCAATCATTGATAGCATTTTATGGGATGTCTTAATATCAGTACTTTATGACTTCAGGTATTTTTAATGTAGGAGAACAAGGGAAATAATACGTAATTTTAGATTAAAAATATATATATATATATACAGTCCATTCAAAAGGACTTGTATGTATATTATTTTTTGCTAACACTTGCTTTATTATTTGCATGCAGATTTTTTGTTCCATTATTTGTTTACTATTATTAATGTTGCTTGTTATTAAGTATTTTATGAGTCTGACTTAGCTACTTCATGAAGTAAAACGACTTTGTACTTCACGCCATATCTTCATTTTCAAAGTTCAAATAGTCGATTCGAACCTTCCAACATGTTCTTCATATTGAAATGTACTTGGAGACCAAATTTTATATTTTTTGGAATTTTTTTACTATTTATTAAGCCACTTTGAAAATCTGAAAATCCTTATGATCAGTGATTTTCAAAGTGGCTTAATAAATAGTAAAAAAATTCCAAAAAATGTAAAATTTGGTCTCCAAGCACATATCAATATGGAGAACAACTTAAGCGGTTCGGATCGGTCGTTTGGATTTTCAAAATGGAAATAATGAGGCGTGGAGCACCAAGTCGTTTTACTCCATGAAGTAGCTAAGCCCAGCACGTATTTTATACTGTTATACACATAATATTTGTGTTTGTGTGTCTGTATTTTACCTTCAGCACTCAAATAATTATGACTAAAAACAATTTTAATCTCAGGTTTTAATTGCCTGAAATAACCGACGGTTCTACATGTTAACACTTTTTTATGCTCAAGTTTTGTTCAGTGCGAATTTCTTGTTTATGATTTCAAACACTACTAAAATCTGTATTATTTGTCTGGATAAGTAAGCTTTTTCAATGGGGGTGTATAAGGATTCACACTAGAAAAAGTTATTTTAAATAGATATAATTTCACAAGTAATTAAAATTGATAAAACTATTTTTATTTATACAGAAAAACTATAACAAATTATAAAATAAATTTATTATTAATTTAAATTTATGTAAAAAATTATGAAGTATTATAATTAAAAATATTTAAACATGTATAAATTTATCAAGAATACTATGATCATTTTATTTTTATAACTGAGCATTACATAATAAATTAATTGTCTGAAAATATTTTTCACTAACTACACAAGTAAGAATTTTTTTTGTCAAAAGTTTGAAAACCTTACGAATTAAAAAATTAATCGGTCAAAAACAAGATTTATTATTATTTATTCTCGATAAATGATTCTGATCTCGCTGATTTTCACAGTTTACCACTTTAACAGTGTGAAAAATAAAAATTGAGCCCCGTAAACTTCTCTCCAATGAAAATTCAAGTGAAGTAAAAAAAATAAATAGTCCGCAGATTTCACGAATCAATAGTTTGATTTCCATTTATTTTCGGATTTCCTACCACGAAAATACATTGCAACTTGTGAAAAGTGAAAAGTAGCAGGAAATCCCCTGATAGGACCAAATTATTTGTTAAGTACCATCACACGTTCAATAATCATGGTGCAGGTTGTGTAGTGTAGTTTGTGGTTAAAATTATTTGTCAAGTACCATCACACGTTCAAAAATCATGGAGCAGGTTGTGTCGTTTGTGTTTATTTAACCTTTGGGCTCCACGAATCGCGAATCGCAACCCCAAATAAACGACACGGCGCGAAAAGGCTGACAGTTCCACTATACTCCCGAGTCGTCTTCATCACGCATCCGCTCCCCCAAATCTAACGCTTCACGTCAACTCAACAAAAGTAGTGAGTTCCATCGGACGGTTGTTCTTTGTCATCTCCAGCCCCACCATCAGGTCAGATTTGTAATTGGTCACATATTAATGTCTTTTTTGTCACATTAAGTACTCGGCTGAGCGCTCTCAATTCCCCGCGACCGCTCTTTTTATTCCCTGTCTTCCTTTTTCTCTGCTTTATTTCTCTCTTTAAGTTTAAAAGTTCTTCCCTTTATATAACCTTCGAAATTTTAGATTGAGTAACTGATTTGTTATTATACTTGGTTTTTCTAGTTAGTTTTCGGGGTGAACTTAGGTTGTATTTATGATGTCGTGTGAGTGTGTTGTAGTACAAAAGATGGAGGTAGGAGATGAGGGAAAGTCGAACGGGAAAACGGCTAGGGTTTTGGCTGCAACTGCTTCTTCTAGTTCGAGTAACGTTGCAGGATCTGATTTAAGAACCGGGTCCAATAGGTGCAAATCGGAGGTGATATTTCCCATTTATGTGAGGGGAAGTTCGAGGGGAAATTCAATTTCTAGAACAATTTTAGATTTCTCTGGAGATCCTATTTGGAAGGCCGTGAAGTCCGAAGCCAAATCTGAGGTGAGAAATCAACGCTTTGGTTCAGCGTTTAATTTGCATTGCTAATTTGCTACTGTGTTGGTTTTCTTTTTTTGGGTGCCGCCTAGCACCTAATGTTGTCTGTTTGCTGACAGTGAATACTGAAGCAATAATTGGTAGTATTTGGTCCAACTACTAAATTTGTTTGTTCTAATAGTTTCTTAGTAACTACTTGGTGCTAGGTTTTAAGCAGCAAGGTACCAACCTGGAGACTAACTGTGCAATTTAATGAGCTTTAGTTGTCTTTTAAACATTTGTCTAGTCAGATGAATTTATATTCCATTAATCAATTCCTGTTACTTTTTGTCTATTTTTTTTTTTTTAATGCTGTGGGTTGGGCTGGGGTCTATGGATGTCTTTTTCAACACTTTCTTTTTTTGAGCTTTTTAGTTTTGCATATTGACCTTGTTTATGTATTTGTTACTGAATTCACAGTCATTTTCGTCAGCCAACACTTAAATTTTCAACTAACTGGGGCCCGGTAGTATAGTGCCATCAGATTTCAGTTTCGTATCCAATGAAAACTACATTGACTGTTGAACCCACCGACTGTAATATTTTATCACCTCAGGCTGAGAAGGAGCCAATTTTGAGTAGCTTTCTGTACGCCAGTGTGCTATCTCATGACTGTTTTGAGCGGGCGTTGGCTTTTGTACTTGCGAACAGGCTTCAGAACCCGACACTGCTGGCAACTCAGCTAATGGATATCTTTGATGATGTCATGATGAATGATAAAGCAATCCGACAGTCGATTCGTCTAGATGCTCAGGTGCCTAAGCCTTACGTGACCTGACAAGCAACGGTTATTTGTTTATTTTGTTGGATAATGCAATTAGAGTTTTGAGTCTTTGTTGACTGTTGGAATTTTGGTTTTCTACAGGCCTTCAAAGATAGAGATCCAGCTTGTGCACAGTACAGTTGGGCATTGTTGTATCTAAAAGTATGCAGTTAACTTATGTTGCTTTATATTATTTTTCTATTGTTTGTTTTTATAGTCAAGGTTAATCATCTAGTGGAAACTTTTAAGCACCGAATGCAAACTTTGCTGCAAAACGAAGGGTTAATTGTGCTTGATTGGCTTAATTTTTGCTCTATGTTACCATGACCACAATACATTGTTAGTTCCTTGTCACCATGTTCCAATAGTAGCTAGTGGAATTGATATATCTTTTCTATATATTATTTAACTAAACTCAGTGAACATGCTTTTTAGGGCTACCATTCTATACAATCGTATCGGATAGCACATGCATTGTGGAATCAAGGTCGTAGAGTTTTGGCCTTGGCTTTGCAAAGCCGTATTAGCGAGGTTATTTTTATTTATCATATTATTTCTACCCTAGTGTTGCTGTTAGGAACTAACAATATTTGTTGCATATTTCTTTTTTAACTTGAGGATTAATTTTTGTGTCTTTAATGGTTAGGTTTTTGCTGTTGATATACATCCAGGTACTACTTTTTTCAAAATTATTAACTTATTATTAAGAGTCTTTGCTTCTTCACATGTTTCTGTTCCCTTGCACAACTGAGGTGTACCAAGGTTAACTAGTCTTTAAACATCAGTTCCTGCCTTAAAAACGTCAATAGAACAAAATATATACCATTTACCATATTACCCTAATGGGTTTTTTTATGTCACTTTTGGCGTACTGTGGGCTATACTTGATTCTTTTGTTGCACAATTTCCTCAGCTGCTAAAATTGGCGAAGGCATTTTATTGGATCATGGAACAGGATTGGTTATTGGTGAAACAGCTGTTGTTGGGAATTGGGTCTCTCTCATGCAGGTATCTTATTCGACAACACGAGTTTATGTTGATATCTTTGCTTGCTAATTTACTTGTGGTGTTGTGGTTATGGTAAGTATGCCATAAGACAGTATATTATTGTACAGTCCCAGGTTGACAGTCTTAATTTTTTTGAATCTTTATTTGTAGGACTGAAAATATAGATTGACCTATTAAGTAAAGGATGGGATCCCATGAAAATGAATCAATTGACAATCTTGAGAGTATTTCTTAATTCAAATGGAAAAGAGCCTCCAAAACCAAAATATATGTTTATAGGCATGTTGTCTGAAACATAGATCGCTTATCTATCAAACTTTATGCAATTTCAACTGCATTTCATAATTCACCGATGTTGTTCAATCAGAGCGATAAAAAAGTTTAAACTGCTTGATCAGCTGTAAAACACACCAAATATCATCATTCTATATGCATGATGATGATGATATGTATACCACATGGATTGTTCCCAAAATTCAGAGTTGTAAGTTGTTGTCGCCTATTCTCTGTTCTCCTCCACTATTGCCAAACAGCTACTTTTAGTAAAATTACGAAATGAACTTTAAATTTGCATAATACTGAGCTGCAATGCTGAAGTGGTCTCTCCTAAATTTGGAAATGATGGATTCAATAGGGTGTTACACTTGGAGGAACGGGAAAGGAGCATGGAGACAGGCACCCGAAAATTGGGCAAGGTGCTCTTATTGGTGCAGGTGCAACTATTCTTGGCAACATTTCTGTAGGTGAAGGTGCCATGATAGCTGCGGGATCTCTTGTCTTGAAGGATTTGCCTCCACACAGGTTAATTAACTTATATGTTGTACTGATTTTTGGTTAAGCATAAAACAAGCCACACACAATAAAAATGATGAAAACTATACCTCACTGCTACTAAGCTGGTACTATGGAAGTTCAGTACCAAATGTTGTATCAGCTCTACCATATATTTCCTGTCTTTTGGTTTTTGTTCCTTTATTCTGTTTTGGATTACTGACACGTGGCTTCTAATTCTTTTTGCTTTGTCATTTCAGCATGGCTGTAGGAAACCCAGCTAAGGTGGTCGGTTATATAGAGGATGAAGAACCGTCTTTAACTATGAAGCATGGTATCTATGCCGAAATTTTAGAAAATCATAATTTCCTTTTGGTTATTATTGGCTTATTTGGAGAGATTTCTAATTTTTATTTCCTTATGGATGACAGATGCAGGGAAAGACTATTTTGAGCATGTTGCGGTTAGCTTTGGAGAGACAGACAATGGTGAGTTTTCTATTTGATGTATTCAAAGAGAGACTTTTATTGCATCTTTTGGTTGAACTTCTGGTGCTGATTGAAAAAAAGTGTGCTAGTTTTTTTTTTAAAAAAAAATCTATAATTTTGACAAAATTTTGAGGAGCATTGCAACCAGATTGGACCAAGTGGGTTCCGGACCCAACTAGTTGATTTATGAGCCTCGAGTTCACAGTCTTCTTACTGAAGTCTGAAAGTGATTTCGATATCTGACTATATATTCCGTACTAAGTACAAATGATCATCTTTAAAGTGGATATATTATTGCAATAATCATTAGATAATTTATGAAGGCAGATCATGGGATACTTTTGGCATGCATAATTTTCAGGTAATATCAAAGCAGAGAAATAGACGAGATTTCCAACGAACAGCTAAAGTGGCGCAATCTTTCGAGAAATGAGGTGGTTTCAGGATATAAATTAATTAGATGCATGTATCAACTTTGGTGTAGGTGCTCGAGTGGATGTCCAAGTCTACTTCTATGACCTTTCCAGTGGCAAAGTTTCCATCAGAAAAAGAGACTTGTTTTATGAAATTGATAGAAATTCTAAGCTCTAGGCAGGAAAAGGGGCTCTTTGATGAAGTTTTGTTAACTTGCAGTTTTAGATTTGTGAACTTATAAATCAGAAGTCCCAAAATATATGCAATAACTTAATTAATGGCTTCATTATAGACAACTTGTATGACGTGAAAGACAACCAGAAGAAAATTAAAGACAACTAATAGAATATGAAAGACAACCAGTACAACGTGAAAGAGAACCAGTAGAACATTATAGACAATTTGTAGAAAAGATAATCAGAAGAAGTTGAAAGACAACTAGTAGAAAATGATAGACAAACTTGATGAAAATGGAAGATGACTAGAAGAAGATGAAATACAACCAGTAGAACATGAATGACAGCAAGTAGAAGATGAAAAACAACTAGAAGAAGATAAAATATAACTTGTAGAAGATAAAAAAAACAACTTATGAAAGACATCTAGTAAAAGATGTAAGATAACTTGAAGAAAAAGATGAAAGACAACCAGTAGAACATCAAAGACAACTAGAACAAGATGAAAGACAACCATCACAAGATGAAAAATAACTAAATGAAGATGAAAAACAAATAGTACAAGATGAAAGACAACTAGAAGAATATGAAAGACAACTAGTAGAACATGAAAGACAACTAATAGAACATGAAAGACAACCAATAGAGCATGAAAGACAACCAGTACGAGATGAAAGACACCTAAAAGAAAATGATATACAACCATTAGAACATGAAAGACAACCAGTATAAGATGAAGGATAATTAGAAAAAGATGAAATACAATTAGAGGTAGAAGAAACAAAAACTAGTATAACATGAAAAACAACCAAGAAGAAAATTAAAGACAATCGGTAGAATGTGAAATACAACCGGTACAATATGAAAGACAACTAGAAGATGATGAAATACAACTAGAGGTAGAAGAAATTAATCTAGAAGAAGATGAAAAACAACCAGTAGAACCCCAAAGTTGGGCAGGGAACCTCTTCACTCTGATTTTAACCAGAAAACACCTTTGTTGTTGTCCCCCCTCATCTGCCAGATCCCATTTAGTAAAAATCAGATTGTTTCTCAAACCCCACCAAGAGATTTGGTCTATTACCTGGAGTCTGTTGAGGTGGTCCAGGAGTCGTATAAAGTAGGCATAGGCGCCCCTTTTCATGTTAGTGTAATAATCTAGAAGTCAATAAAATAGGATAATTATATTCTATATATTTTGTTCATGAATTGGATGATTAATCATTTTGCTCCTTGAGATTTATCGAATTTATGAATCATTTCGAGTTCATGACTTGAAATTGTAAAACTTCATAATATAGATGTTAAATACTCTTGACAGTCTCTAATCGTGGTAATTAGTAAGGAACACTAATTGACCGTTTAAATGTTAGTGTGTGGATTAAATGATGGTTAAGTTTTACAAACCATAGACAAAGAGTTGTCATTTTAATCACACAGATACATGTTAGAGAACATGGTATTAGATAGACCTTAAATGAAACATTAAATGGTGTGTGTGTTCGTGTCATTAATGTTTTCATTCAGTGTTAAGTTCTAAAGTATGAGGTATTCATCTTTCCTACATAGGAAGTGTGTATTCGTGAGTGTTGTTTAACGCTATCCGTAAAAAGTAGCTATAATGATGATACTTCAGTATGCATAACTTATGCGGAGGGGAGATATTCACCAAGACTACTATTGTCCCTCGTATTTAATACGAGTGATAGTATCACTAGGCCTCTTGATGAAGTAGGATTATCTGTGCACAATATGATTAAAGAGTTAATAATATATGATTAATCTACTTAAGATCGAGAAAAGATTATGTTTGCAAGGATGACACATACCTTCTTTGGAACTGATATGATACTATGAGAAAAAAGAATTAACACGAGTAAATTGTTTACTCGATCGTGATATTGTACTGTACAAGATCATCTGTGTCAATTGGGTAGTCATAATGTATTTTGCCAGATGCCGCTTATGATTTATAGAATTAAAAGGAGTTTTAATTCTATTGCCAACATAGCACAGATCCTATCGGGTCACACCAATAGGAAAATAATCAGAGAAATTTTATGATTAATTATAAAGTGTTATAATTAAGAATAAAATATATGTCATGGAGATGACATGCTTAAACCGGATTAAATTTATAACGTGTATGACACGTCGTATAAATTTAATCGCAATCACAATCGCAAGAAATATAATTATTCAGAATAATTGTATATATATATTATATGGATTAAAATAGTAATTATGAATTAATATTTTGGGCCAAAAGCCCATTTGAAATTTGGGCCTAAATTACATTTAGAATTTAATTAAAAGCTCAAATCAAATCAAATTGAATCTTTGAATTTGGGCCAAAGGGCAAAATTGTCTTTTCCCTATTGAAACCGCCATATAATGGCATTTTTGTAAAATGCAAACCGCCACAATTTTGTTATATAAAGGGTTGAAGCATGAGAAAAATATAGAAATCATTCAAAATCCAAAAAAAGTGCGAATCAGAATCCGATTCGATTCGTATCTTATTTTCTCTCAAATAGTGATTTGCAGAAAATCTGATAATCCATATATATATTCTTGCGAGAATAAAAGTTATTCTTGTGAATAGTGTTTTGTCAGAAATTTCGTATTTTCGGTGAATAGTGATTTACCGAAAACAGCGACTTTTCCGAATACCGTTGGTATAGTATTTCTGGCAAAAGAAATACCAACTCTCTGGTAGTTCCTGGTGGATACTGATAGAGGCACTAGATTTCTGATGCTACGAATCTGAGTCAGACTGCATTCCAATTCGAATTTGAAAAAAGGTACAATCGTTGTTTAAATTTATTTAAGTGTTAAATAAATAAATGTTTAGAAATCAATCGAGGAGTAGATCCTTTGGCTTATGGTAGAAGTAATTTTTTTTATTTTGCATTCTTTCCGCACCATAAACTTGAACAGAATTTAGCGGTAAATTCTAAGTAAAATAGAATTAGCGGCAAGTTCAACCCAACATTTCAGTTATTGGTAATCAACCATATTCCCTCCGTAACAGGCTATCAGGTAGCATTGAATGTCAGAGATGTCCCACTGGTCGAGTAAACCCCGTCCCATGACAAGGATGGAGTGCTCCAAATCATTTACCAGCTGATGGTACTTAGCTGTGATAGGGATGTAGACAGAGATGCACTCACATTGTGAGGTTCTGAAAGGGAAAAAGCTCGCCATTTAAGACATTAGGCAAGGTAATAAAAAGAGTAGTAAAAATAAGTATGTTATTTAGGTAAAGGAGAGGTTTTATGAAGCTTCGTTGAGAGAGAAGCGTTAGTAAGAGGTTGGGAAGGAGAGGAGTTATTGGAGGTTAGCACATAGAGCGTCGCTGAGTAGGGGGCTTTAGTTGAGAGAATGTGGCTTAACACCGGTCTGCTTTAGTGGAGAGGCAGAATCGCCATCAGCGTCGCCAATGACCTGACATTCCTTCCAACGGTCCGACTAAGCATCTCGCATTATCATGTTTGTTATACTCTATATAAACCTTCAGAAGATGTGTGTTGCTTTACTAAATATAATTATACCAAAAGAAATTATAATGAACATTAAAAAAAATCATTCAACAATTTTCAATTTCAATTTTAATTTTCTTTACACTATTATTGTAATTAAACTTGATGTCTCTCTTTTAACTGAGGTGCACCACAAGTATAGAGGTGGATGTTGAAGTACTTGAGAGAAGATCACCATGAATCCAGTACATCGGTGAGACGAATACTTTTTAAATATAACACATAATTTTAAGGACATTTTTTATTTTTTTACTATCAATTATTTCTGGAAGGATTTGTTCATGAGAAGTACTTTTAAAGCAGATTTTGTAATATTTTATGAGGAGGGATCCGATTACAACACTTTTGAGTTACTACAATCATTTTCTACATTTTCAAAGTTCAAATCGTCGATCCAAACCGTTCAACATGATCTCCACAATAAAATGTGCTTGTAGATCAAATTTTACATTTTTTTTGAATTTTTTTACTATTTATTAAGTATTTTACAAAAACTAGTCAAATTCAGATTATTGAATTTTGTACCCAACTTAATAAATAGTAAACAAATTCAAAAAAAATGTAAAATTTGATCAGCAAGCACATTTTATTGTGGAGATTATGTTAAACAGTTTGGATGAACGATTTGGACTTTGAAAATATAAAAAATGATTATGATAACTCAAAAGTGTTGTAATCGGATCCCTTGTATTTGTTAGACATTTACAATTTAATTTTCTAACATGCTAGTGGTTGCCACCAACCACTTTCGTTTAGCTGAATGATTACCTTATTATTTATAATTAATATTTGTTCATTTATTTTTATATAAATCTATTTGATAATTATAAAAATATTATTTAAATTAAAAAATAAAATTGTTAATATGCTCTTCATATTTTAAATAGCACTAGTGTCGATTTTCGTCTTCCATTAAACAATTTAAAATTTTAAAATTGAGTTTTAATGACGTATGATTAATGATTGACTTATGAAATTTTAAATTAACACAAATATATACAAAGGTTAGCTAATATACTAACGTTGGCACATAGCACATCGTTATACTAAGTGGGTTTTGCGGTTTTGAAGTTCAAATAATCGATCTGAAGTGCTCAACTTGTTCTCCATTTAAAATGTGCTTGAAGGCCAAATTTACTATTTTTTCGAATTTTTTAAAATCACTGTTTCAGATTTTTTTATTATTTTTTTAAAATCTAAAAACATTGATTTTAAAAATTCCGAAAAAAAATAGCGAAATTTTTCCAAAAAATGTATAATTTGATCTCCAAGCATATTTTAATACGAGAACAGGTTGAGCATTTCATATTGACTATTTGAACTTCGAAATTACAATATCCACTTAGTATAACGAAGTGATATGTGTCAATGTTGGTATATTAGTCAACCTCAATATATACATATTCACTTTTAAATAGTTAAGATTTCATGTGAAATAATATTTTAACTTAACTGTTATTTTTCTAATTTATCCGGACTGCTAAAGTTTTTTTTGCATCCGTAGGCAGTACATGAGATCCAAGCACTTAACATAAACAGTGAAAATTTAAAACCAGTTTTAAACCCCATCCCTCCTACGATCAGAATATTGGATAGGATCCTATTACATACCACCACCACCACCTCTCCCCCCCCCTCCCCCCATTCTACCTATCCTTGCTAGCTTATCTGTGTCTGCAGTCTCGTTTTGCTTTCTACCTGTAAACTTGAGGTGTGCTCCAGACAGAGGGACGCAGAAGAAAGGAAAGGGAGAATCACTGTGCGAGGGAGAGGCTCACCTCAGACCGGCTCTGCCCGACGGTTTACCTGCTTCGGAAGAGAAGAACCGGAGAGGGAGCAGAGGTGAAGGAGCACTATTCGGAGGAAAGAAAAACTTCGCGTGGTGTTGATTTTTAATGACAATTATCACCTCCGATTTGAGATATAAAATCACTATTTGAAGGTTTGTGTCACCCACAATCTCTCCCTTTCCTTCTCTTTAATAAGAGGTTTACCCATCTCTTCTGGAGCACAGCTTACAAAACCCCAACTTTTTCTTCATTTCACACCATACCGAGTACTTCTCAGAAAATGCTGTACGCTACAATTACCGTTTAATTTAAAAAATCGGTATATCTGTCTCACTCGTGGACCTCGTGGTGGAAAAAAATCACTCCGCTTCACTCTCCCCGAAATTTTTATTAATAGAAATTAAAAAATTAAAATATCGAGATTGAAGAAGACTTTCGGCGGAATTCGAAATATAGGAATTCCGTGATTTACTGTAACGGCCAGAGGCCGTTATAGTCTGTAACGGCCCAATTATTCATCAGATTAGCGATCTGATTTACGAAAACCAAATCCCGGACCGTTATAGACAATCACGGCCAGGGTTTTTGCGAAAAATAAATAAAAAGCCTGTCCGTTATAGAGAATCACGGCCTGAGAAAAATGCAGAAAAAAATAAAAAAATCCTGGCCGTTATGGAGAATAACGGCCAGGTGCTCAAATCGAAATTTTGATGCAATATTTGAATTTACAAGGCTATTTGACAGCAGGATTCAATTCCTTTGAGCAAATGAGCTTCACCTAGACCATGGCACACCTTAACTATGATATCAGCTTGTGATCAAGCGGCGATTGGAATCTTTCTGTGTCAAACTTGTAGAGCCATATATGCTGCATGTCTAATTTAAAAAATCAATTTATTTTGGTGGATCACACCGACATAATAAAATACTATATTGGTGCAGTGACTGATATGGATGAAAAACCCTGAAATGCGTGGACCTAATAATTTATCAATATTCAATTATGAGCTACAACACTTTAGTTTCAAGAAAAAAACCAACCAAATAAAATAAAATTTATTGCGTAATTATTTAGAAAGAGGAGCAGAAGATTTGAATTCTTTCAGTTGGCTAAGCTATATTGGCCATATATATATATTCAGGATTCAGTCCGTCAAATATTTGTCATGGTGTATCTTATTAAAGTACACCAAGTCCAATTTGATATTTTAATAAAAGAAGTCATAAAGGAGACTTCAGAACATTGAACACGTATCCGCTTTTTTTTTTTTTTTATTTTATTTCCTGGCCGTTATTCTTCATAATGGCCAGAATTTTTTTTTTTTTTTTTTGCATTTTTCTCAGGCTGTGATTCTCTATAACGGACAGGCTTTTTATTTATTTTTCGCAAAAATCCTGGCCGTGATTGTCTATAACGGTCCCGGATTTGGTTTTCGTAAATCAGATCGCTAATCTGATGAATAATCGGGCCGTTACAGACTATAACGGCCTCTGGCCGTTACAGTAAATCACGGAATTCCTATGTTTCGAATTCTGCCGAAAGTCTTCTTCAATCTCGATATTTTAATATTTTAATTTCTATTAATAAAAATTTCGGTCACTCTCCGGCTCTCCCAGTCTCCCGTGAATTCACATCACCTGAGGCAAAAGAAATTTTGAGTTCAGATCCGAACCGTCCGATCTGATTCGGCACGAATATTAAGGGGACCGTGCATTCCATCTCGGACCAAACTGATCCGGATCTAAACTCAAATATTCTGTTACCTTAGGTGGTTGAATTCGAGATAGTTTAGAAAATTAAAGAGGCAGGGAGGGGAGAACTAAGGAAGCTTTCTGCCAAGCATTTAAAATAAAAATGGAGTCAATGCCGTGCGCAGCGAATTATGCACCTCTTTCTCCGTTGAGCTTTCTCGAGCGCTCCGCTGTGGTGTACGCCGATCGCACCGCCGTGGTCTACGGTTCGAAAAGGTACACGTGGCGCCAAACTCGCAATCGTTGCATCATGATGGCCTCTGCTCTTGCTCGCCTCGGTATATCCCGCGGGGACATCGTATGAACTCTCTCTCTCTCTCTCTCTCTCTTGCTGTTTTTTTCTTCAATCAAATTATTTAATGAAGTTGCAAATCTCCTTGTTGGAGTAGTATGAAATTGCATTAATCACAGTCGGAATTTACCTAACATATGGTACTGACAACAGCATATCAACCATTGATCTTCGAATTGTTATGCGAATTACCAACTGAGGCACTGAGCTGAGCATGGTTTTCTTGATCTTTGAACTGTTGCGGCTATAAAATTATTTTATGAACAAATTTAGTAAAATCTAAAACCTTGAGTAATAACTTCTTTTGAATGTGGAGTTAAATAACAGTGCTCTTGCATTGTCTTTTGCAACAACGATGGTAGTACCTGTAAGGTTTGTTTACCAAAATCCGCATATTAATTTGTCTAATAAAATTCCAAGTATTTTATTGTTTGATGTTGTCTGTAAGCCTCTTATCCTGCCATTTCTACATTGTAACATGTAAGGCCGTAAGGCAAGGTTTACTGTATTGGAAAACTCCTAGCACTATTTATTTAATATGGTTGATTTTGCCCAAATTAGGTGGCAGTACTTGCGGCCAATGTACCTGCAATGTACGAACTGCACTTTAGTGTACCCATGGCAGGTGCTGTTCTCTGCACACTCAACACACGCCATGATGCGGCGATGCTATCGACCTTGCTAAAGCACTCCGAAGCTAAAGTCTTCTTTGTTGAATCACATTTTCTCAAAACTGCACAAGCTGCACTCCAACTCATCTCCCAATCAAAATCCAACATCCCTTTGCTAATCACAATATCAGATTCAGGTACAACATCAGATAGCATGGATTATGAGGCCCTCTTAATGAGTGCTCCAACTGGGTTTGAAATCCAATGGCCATTAGATGAGTGTGACCCGATTTCTCTGAATTACACATCTGGCACGACATCAAGACCAAAAGGGGTGATATATAGCCATCGTGGCGCATACTTAAATACTCTCTCTACCCTTTTAGCACATGATGTTTTCACGATGCCAGTGCTTCTCTGGACAGTGCCTATGTTCCATTGCAATGGGTGGTGTCTCGCTTGGGGCATGGCTGCTCAAGGGGGTGTCAATATATGTATGAGAAATGTCACAGCTAAGGCCATTTTTGACAACATTGCGCTTCATAAGGTAACCCACTTGGGTGGTGCACCTACTGTACTGAACATGGTCATAAATTCCCCATTTACTGAAAGAAAACTGCTTCCTGGCCGGGTGATTTTTCTCACAGGTGGTGCACCGCCACCTCCAAAAGTCTTGTCTGAGATGGAGAAACTAGGCTTTCAGGTTAACCATCTATATGGCCTAACCGAGACGTACGGCCCTGCTACAACTTGCACATGGAGACCCGAATGGGACACATTACCACTGGAAAAAAAAGCAAAGCTGAAAGCCCTTCAAGGCTTACACAACATCAGCATACAGGAAGTAGACATCAAAGATCCTGTCACCATGAAAAGTGTACCAAATGATGGTTGTACCATGGGTGAGGTCATGTTTAGGGGAAATGCCGTAATGAGTGGCTACTATAAGGACCCTAAAGCTACAAAAGAGGTGATGAAAGATGGGTGGCTACGATCCGGTGATCTGGGAGTAAAGCACCCAATTGGATATATTCAACTCAAAGACCGGTCGAAGGATATAATCATATCAGGAGGGGAGAATATTAGCACTATTGAGGTGGAGGCGGTCATTTACAGCCACCCCTCTGTTCTAGAAGCAGCAGTGGTGGCACGCCCTGACGAGTACTGGGGCGAAACACCTTGTGCATTTGTTAAACTGAAGGATGGTTTTAGTGTGGCAGAGAAGGAGATTATCGAGTTTTGTAGGGATAAATTGCCACATTATATGGCTCCTCGCTCGGTGGTTTTTTCAGAGCTCCCCAAGACTTCTACTGGGAAGATTCAGAAATTTGTGTTGAGGGGTAAGGCAAAGGCAATGGGCAGCCTTTCTAAGAAGGGAATAAGTAAGTTGTAAGATGTTTTGATCAAATATATGGCTTAGAAAGAGACCCATAGTATAGATTTTTTTTTTCCCCAATTTTAAACCCTGTTGTAAAAAAAAAAAAAAAAAAACTAAACCCAGAGTTTCTGAATTTCACAGAAGGTAATTATCCTTCTATTCTTGGGTATTGTATAGTCTTCTGTGAAATTAAGAAACTCTTATTGATCTATTTAAATGGAGTTGAAGTTCCATAAAAATCATAATCTACATACCATAACCCGCACATTCAGGCATATCAAATGTAAGGCAATTTATTTTTTTCCTAGCCCTTTGGTGCTTTCTTCGTGCCATAATTTGATATTTGATAAAACAAGCTCTTTGAAGTAATGTTAATTAAAATAGCAATAACCTCAGTAAAGCCATAATTTGTCCCCAAAGTTTTTTTGAAACCATAATTGATATGTTAGCATTAAGCTCAGCTCTTAAATACCTCAGTTAAGCAAGTGTAAGGGAAAAAAAAAGGTGAAAGCAACAATATAATGGAAGCAACCAAAGGTTCTGAATCTAAATTCTAAAATGACATTCGCTATTTATAACTTGAATCTGCAATCCTTTCTCTCAAATAAACAATCTGTGATCTTTAGTTTCCAATGTCAGCGCTCAACTGCATAAATATAATGCATAATTCCTTTTGTTTTATTTTTTTCTTCCTTCTTTTGTCTAAATGGAGAGACTTCATAATATCCATATGGGAGACGTTGTCTCTTTTTGAGGAACGGATATGATTCAGGAACAGAATTAATTGTTTAATTTTTAGTTTCATACAAACAGGAAAATAAATAGAATTCTGGTTTAAAAGAAAAAAAAAAAAATCCTCCTTGATCAAATACATTTTCTAGATTTTGTTTTTTCAAGCATCTTCTGGAGTCAATGCTCGCTATTAGAGAAAGCCTTCCGAGAATGAATTACTAACCCTTGAAAAAGATTGAACTCTACAAATTTTAAAACTAAAACAAAAATGTCTCAAATCATATACAAAGATCACTTCAAAACCACAAGTTCAGTGATTATACCATACTTGTATAATATTGACACGAAATGATCAAAGTCCGTTTTTCTTCTTTTTATTACTGGCAGTTAATTAATGTGTTTAACCTTAAAATTCAGGGATTAGGATCTCACTTGTCATGTTTTTTTGTTTGACTAAGGTCAATCCTACTGATATAAGACTTGTAAAGGGAACCATAGTATAAATAATTTCCAATTTTGAGACCACTTGTAGCAAGAATCAAATTGGGATCCGAGTAAAGAGCGATCGGTTGCCCGTCCAATGATACACTAAGCACTCCAGAGTTCTTCATGCCTTTGGGAACTGTCACAAACTGTTCAACCACATACACAATTCTTCGAAGAATCGGATACTTGAATAATGTATCCCACACGATTGTTCTTCCCTGCATTCAGTCGGAATAAACAAGCATAGAAGATTAATTTGGAATTTACAGCCAAAAATTATCTTGTACAGACATTTATTAATACGAAAAAATCAAAGAAAACTTTGTACCGCAGACATGGCGATCCAGTAGCGGCCTTCACCATCATATCTGATATTGTCAGGATAACCAGGTAAGTTCTCTATGAAATTCTCAATTGTTCCTTTCTTCTTGCCTTGGATATGATATCTTCTGCATCTCCTACTGCATAAATTGAAGATGACTTACAAATAAAGGCCAAATCGCACAAACTCTTTAATCTTATACAAGTTCATAAAACAAAATTGCTGATTCAACAATCATTTTATTAACTTACAGCACAGTCTCACAGTAGATTAGGGACTTCTGATCAGGAGCGACTGATACTCCATTCGCAAAATATAGGTCTTTTACCAGCACTGTTGTCTTTTTGGTAGATGGGTCATAGCTCATGAGTCTTCCATGAGGTCGTGCCTCAAGTATGTCGAGCATGTGATTTTCGAAGTTATACTTATACGATGCATCAGTGAAATATATGGTACCATCTGAGGCTACATCTATGCCATCAGTAATTCCAAACTTTACACCTTCGGCCTCATCTGCTAGTACCTCAACTTCCTTGTCTGGACTTATTTTCAGTAGACCCTGATTAGCAAAAATATATAATCAATGAAAAAGTTGTTGTCATACAATCCAGATTTCTGGTTAGTGCAACAAAGTGAGGTATGATTCTCTACATATACTGACAAAGTATCACGGAAAAGTGATATTATGAAGCAATCAAACAAGTGATATTAAAACCTTTTATCCTTCTCTATGCAACAGATTACTCGAGCCGTTGCGGCAACCACTGACACTAATTACACCAAAGCACTCAATCGCAAACCCACCCCGTTATACACTAACCTCTTGATCAATACTGACAACTCAGGAACCATTCTAAAAGAACTAATTAGGATTTCCTATACACAGACAAATGGAAATAGAACCAGGAACCATCAAAGTGGTCAACATTTAAAGAGGAAAATGGAATCATGAATTAATATTAAGGGAGAACTCGACAGTAAGAAAGTCTATCAAGTTGATCAACATTCAGATAATGAAGTATACAAGATCTCTCTTTTCCACCTTTTGAGCATGTGCTATGGCGACACCACCATCAGGTGTAACCACAACCCCAACCGGTCGGCCACCTACATGAGCCACATCCTCCACCTTAAACCTCTCATCACCTATTAATTTGAGTCTCCTAATCCAACCGTCATCACATCCAGTGTACAGAAACCCATTCTCATAGTCATACGACAAATCCTCTGGTGCAGGTAGATGACCATCGCCGATTTTCTCGGTCAATGCAAGAACTTGGTCCACATGCACCGGCACAAGAATGGACTGAGAGTAAGAGTAGTCGTCAGGTAGTGGTGCCGGATCGAGTTCTTGGAAATGGAGCGCGGCAATTGAGGCACAAACTGGGATGGAAATTGTTAAAAGGATAGAGAGGATTACTAGAAGACCTTTTGTTATTTGTTTAGTCTTTGATTTTGCAGCACTAGACGGAGACTTGGATGATTTATCCATGCCAGGGGGATTGTGCAGCAATCTTATACGGTTTAGAGGATTTATGAAATTTATTTCCAGTTAATCTCTTCTATTCTTTTGTTTTGATTTTCTTTTTATTGTTTTTTTTCCTAAGGCCGGCTAGGTAAATGCAACTCTATTTTAATGAGAAAACAATATAATAGCACTTTACTACCCTTTAGTTAATTTATGAAATGCATCCCAGCTGCATTCTAGGTCAGGCTGAGTCTTGAAACAAATAAAATAGTGACATGCTTCCACGTTTTCCTAGTATTATTCCTGATTTGTTGCCTGTTCAAATGAATACAGGGCAAGATACTGGTCTAAATTTATTAATCTCAAAATCATCTGCACAAATTAAAAATAAATAAAAGAAAACAAAGGCTCGTTGAATCTGGAAAGAAAGTTCTCTAAGAAATTTTGGAAGGTTTAGTTTCGTTTTTTGTTAAAATAATTAATTTGATGAGGATATTATTTTTAATTGATTTTTGTTTTGGTGTTATTTGTTCATTTATTAAGCTGTTAGCCAAGTGATATTATTTAGTATATATATAATTGAGGAGGGTTCAAATGCCTCTATTTTTTGTGCCTCCATCATACCTCCATTTTTTAAAACATGAATAACTCGAAATTTAAAACTTAAAAGTCAAAATAAAACCATGGGATATGTTGTACATCATTTTATCTATGCACATGGAAAAAAAAAATATGATATTTCAACTTTGTTTTGGTTGTCATCAAGAGCTTGTAAAAACATACTAATGTGAATACTTTCTAGACGTTGATTTTTCAACTTATTGATTCACATAAAAATAAAATTTGAAATATGATAATTTTTTATGAGCATGTACATAAAATAAATAGATCACATCTAACGGTTTTATTTTGACATTTATAATTTAAATTTTGAGTTATTCACGTTTTAAAAATGGAGGCATTTGAAGTTTGAACCCTTCTCTATATAATTATTCCTCTATATAATTGTTCATGTGTGACTTCTCTAGATATTAAGTTGTGTATTGTAATTGATCAGCCCGTCCACTCTGACCGTTGAGAAGTTTTGAAACAACTTCTCCGTTCTGATTCACTTCGTGAAGAAAATTTATTATTTTTAAAAATTATTTGGATTTCATATTCAGGAATTCATCTTAGCAAGTGCAAAAATTTTGTGATGTATGCATCCATTAAATTCTAGCAATTAGATGCTGCTACTTCGTTTCAGCACTTAAAAGGTATGGTACCAGCCAACTTTTTTCTCTAGTTTTCTTCAAAACATAAAAAGGTTGCATTGAATTTTTCTTAACAAAGAATTTTGTGCCCGATGAAATAGTTTACTTCCATAGAACGTCATATCTCCTTACAGGGGTGGACCCAGGTGGTTCTGGGGAGGGCAGCTGCTGCCCCCTCCCTCTTGGATTTTGAGTTTTAGTGGAGATTTATCGGTTCCGACCATTTTTGCCTCCCCTAGAATTTTCTTTGCCCCCCTCTAGATGTTTGATTTGTAATTCGGGTTAAAATTGAAATAAATTTGTTGAGTTTGGATTGGTAATTAGAATTATAAGTCAAAGCATCAAAAATTACAAGTCAAAGCATTGAAAAGTACAAGTTAAAACATTGTTTTTTATCGAGTACCCAATTGATTAATGAATTTAAATCCGATTAGATATTTAAATCCGATTCGATTTTTTTTGCCCCCCTTGACGAAAATCCTGAATCTGCCCGTCTCCTGGTTTTTTTTTTTTGTTGATATTCACTGTACTAAAGACAATAAGCCTTAAAATTTACAAGTTATTATCATAAAAGAATAAAAATTGGCTAACATCGCTAGCAAAAAGGTCAAGGGTTCTCATCCGGATTATTATGCTTAAAATTAACATATTGATTGTTGGAAGCCGCAAAATATTCTCTTTTTAAAAATAAGCTGAAGATTTGTAGTATTAGATCAAGAACCAGCCTTTTTTTTCTCATGTAGTCAAGTCAATATTTTTAGTATGGAAGATCACAAGTTGAAAATTTGAATGAAAAATCAATTATAGATATTTAAATTTAAAAACTTTATCTTTATCTTTATCTCAAAATAAAATTGGCATCATATAAAGTACAAAATTTACAATCGTAATATAGTGTTGTCGATAAGTAATGTTATGTTATTATATAATTTATTTTATTTTATTGCATTATTGATAATTTTATCAATAAAAATAATTGAATAATATTAAAGATTTTAGAAAGAAAAATTGGATAGCTCATACAACTAATTCTATGGTACAACCAAATATTTTTTTCATCACATTTTCATAATTATTTCTGTACGTACTCATAAGTATGTGTTTCCGCAAATTAAATAGTAGGTTCTTAAACTCGTAAAATCTCATCCCACACAATCACGTGACAAACGAATATACCCTAAATAGTACATTCCGTGTTATTTTTCAACCCCTTTCCAATCTGATGCCAACAATTTAATTTTTAATTTTTAATTTTATGAATAAAAAAATCGATCTTAGAATTTATAGCGCTCCATGCCTCCATCCTGTTTTTTATTTATTTATACCATCCTGTTTTTAAGAACTTTTTATTTATTAAAACAACAGTTTAATGGACTCCCTAAAATCATTACAAAAAGAATTTGTAATAAATGCTTTAAATCGATTCAATGCACTGTTTTTTTTAGTAGGAGGAATCCTGCAATTTGAGTCTAAAATAAAGAAAGGCGGATCAAACAAACGGTATGGGGGTGGTTTTCCTATCCTTATTCTTGGACTGTCACGCGGTCCAATATTAACTATGTCAGTATAAGAGATTAAAATATTAAATACCCAATCCCCAGAATCCCAGATTCAAACATTAAATATCCAATTCCGTCCAAAGATATATATCCTATTGGATTTTTCAAAAGGCAAGAGGTGAATCCTCGGTGACAAAAACCCGAAACTTTTATTAATAGGAAAAACATTAAAAAAAATCAATAATAGTTAATGAATTCGATAGATTTCGAATATAAGAAAACCGTTATGGTTTATAATATCCCGCCGGACATTGTAAACTATAACGTCCTGATAAGGCCATAAGCAAAGCCTCGAAAAGCCCACTTAAGTAAAAAGCCCAATAAAAGATACGTTCAGCCTGCTAACTTAATTCAAAAAAGGTAGCAATAAAAACCCAGTCGGTTGTCCGGGACTAAAGAAAAATCCCGAAACCGGCCAACCGACAGGAAGGCCTATAAATACAGAAGAAAATCTCTGGAAAAAGAGACCACGGAAAAGGGAGGAGACATACGAAAAGATAGACAGAAGGATATAGGAAATCCAGAGAATTGAGAGGCGAGAATCCAGAGTTAAGGCTCAATTAATAAGAAATCATTACCGCGTCCTGATCAGGGAAAACATAGGACGTATCACGTCCAAATTAGTGGATTCAATTAAACTCCTAATTAACAAAACAAAAAAACAAAAACATAGGTCGTTGATGTCCATAACATCCAGACTCGAACTTGAGAAATTATGTTATTTGATAGTTAGAACTTGAGAAAGATTTTGCAATGGTCTGGACGTTATGGACATCAACGTTCTATGTTTTTCTTTTGTTGTTTTGTTAATTAAGAGTTTAATTGAATCTACTAATTTGAACGTTATAGTTTATAACATCAAATCATCACGGTTTTCTTATATCTCAAAATCTAGCGAATTCTTTTACTATTATCGATTTTTGTTTTATTTTTTCTATTAATAAAAAAATGGGGACAAAAACGACACAAAAAGTCAAAAGTGACATTGACAAATCTGCTGCGTAATGAAAACACATTCAACAGGGGAATCACGTTTCAGTAATTTTTATAGCAATAATTGTGTTAGAAAGTTTAATTAGAACAGCTAATCCGAACCCTGAGCCCTGAGCCCGGAGCCCGGAGCATTATGTAACACATCAAATTAATGCCTAGAAAATTGTATCATAATCAAACTAACCTTATAAGCATCAGCAACTATGAGTGAGGCATGTAACCCGAGCACGACTCCGAGAGGTCGGCTGTGTTCACCGATCTGAACCCAATTCTCCACCTTGAACTTGCCATCATCACCTGCCAAATCAACTCTCCTAATCCATCCATCCATACATCCGGTGTACAGAAACCGGCTCTTCGGTTCGTACGCCAGGTCTTCTGGTCCATGCAAAATCCCCTCTCCGATCCGTTCTGTCCTGGCAAGGATTTGCTCGTGCCTCTCTGGCACCGATATGGAGGCCTCGAAGGAGTGGTCTCTGGGGAGAGACCCAGCATTGAAATGGTGCTTTTGGGAATGTAAAAATATGGTGGAGCATAAAACAGGAGCGAAGATTAATACAAGAAGTAATTTGAGGATTGGAGGAGAAGCAGAGGGCTTGGGGTCTGCCATAGCTTGTTTCTTTGGCGAGGAAGGAGAGACTAGGTAAAAGGTTAGATTGTAGTATTTAAAGATTGAGGATTTACATGAGTAGAACTAGTGTGTTCTTAGATTTACTGAAGCAAACAACAAGTAACTTCATGGAAAGCGCCGAATGAATCTCTTTGTGCAAGGGAGCAATATTGTCTTTTATTTTTTTTAATTAAAATTAATTGTTATTTACTAATTGATTTAATCAAGAAATGGAGTATTATAATATAAAGAGTTTAGACGGAAAAATAATTAATTTTGAATTTTAATGGATAAATATCTGAATCAAAGACATTATAATGGGTGGATAGGCTACGGTGGTGCTTTGGGAAGTAAAGATGGTGTTTTACTTCCCGCTCATATTTTCATTTTCAAAGTTCAAATCGTCAATCCGAACATCTCAACATGATCTTCATATTGATATATGCTTGGAGACCAAATTTTATATATTTTTTTAAAAAAATTACTATTTTTTTGAAATATTTGAAAATCACAACTTTTCATTAAATAAAAAATAATAAAAAATTCAGAAAAACACTGATTTTCAAAAATTCAAAAAAAAAGTAATATTTTTTCAAAAAATGTAAAACTTGGTCTCCAAGCACATTTCAATATGAAAATTGTGTTGAGAAATTCGGATTGACTATTTGAACTTTGAAAATGGAGGTATGAGCGGGAAGTAAAACGTCATCTTTACTTCCCAAAGCACTGAAGCATTACTCTTATAATGGGTATATATATATATAAAAATTTATCTCAAAGATATGATTTGTCAAGCTCATCTTCGGGGTCCGACTGCTGCTGCTTTATAGAAAAGCAAGAGAAAGAGAATCACGTGAGAGAGCATAGTAACAAATGAATAATTCGGGTTCGGTTCGGCATGGTCAAAAATTCATGATTCGGGAATAATTCGAGTATAATTCGAGAATGATTCGGAATTACAATGCGAGACCTCAGTGCATATTTAATTCATTAATGATGATTTACTATACGATATACTGTTTGTATTTGCCACAGAAGATCAATATAGTTAAAAATATAATAAAATGAGAAATGGAGAATGGGATACTTTTGAATCATCAGAGAGCACTTGGTCTTGGGCTCCTGGCGCCTTTTCCTGGTGATGTGAAATGCTGATGCGGCTCACGTGGGTTCCTTGGACCTTGCGCAGAACAGTGAAAAAAGTGAAATGTCGCAATTTGAAATGTGGCGAATAATTAGGTACTGTGTGCGATATTTTAAATTTTTTTTCCGAAAAAAAGTGAAAAAAACGCGTATTATTCGTAAAATTCGTAAAATTCGTGTTTTATTCGCGTTTTATTAGGTCAAAGATTCAGTCAACAAATAATACGTCATTCGGTTCGGAAACATCCCAAAAACGTTTTATTCACGAATTAAATACGAATAAAACGCGAATCTTGTCACTGTGTGAGAGAGAAAAGAGGGGAGAGAATAAAGAAGAAGATTAAGGATTGGACGGTCTGGATTCAATCACAAACGGTGAGGTGATACATAGGATCCGAACCAGAGACCAGTGCATGTGCATTGCATGATGGTTTTGAAATTTACGGAGTTGCGAGATCGAGGAGATTGGTTGTAACTCCCGAGAACTTTAGAAATATAATAACGGACTTCAATTTTCTAGATCGAACACGAGGCGTGCGGAATTCATATTAACATAATATTTCTAATTACATCCGGATTGTCTGATCAGAATATGAACGAATATTAAAGAAACTTGTGCATTTTAACTCGGACAGGTTTGATCCGGATTTTAATCAGACGGTCCGATCTTAAGGAAACTATTCTGTTACCTCAGATGATATGAGCTCGAGGCGTGGGTGGGTGGTTGATAAGTTGTATGTAATGTAATGTACCTGTGTAACCACTAGTGATTTGAAGACGGTCCGGTCCGGTCCAAACCTGCCCGGTCCACGGGTTGGACGGGTTAGATGGGTTCAACGGGCCGAGTTCTACGGGTCTAATTTTCTGCGGCCAATCCAAACTTGTGGTTCGCACGTTCCACAGTCTGGTCCGGTCCGGTTATTTATTTATTTTTTTTATTTTCTAATAACAAAGATTTTAGAACTTATAGATTAATATAAAACACGTTAGAAATGGCCTATATTATTTTATCTAAATGGACATAAAAAATTATCATTTTTCAACTTTGTTTTTGTACGAATTAATAAGTTGAAAAATTAACGTCCATAAATTATATATTCACATCAGTTTATTTTTGTAACAATTACAAAAAGTCAAAATGTCATAATCTTTTGCATGTGCATGAAAAAAGTTATATATATCATACCTAATAATTTTCTTTTGACATTTAGGTTTTAAATCCTATGTTATTAAAACTTTAAAAATGAAGGTATAATGGAGACACAAAAAATGAAGGCATTTGATTTGAACATTCCTTTTCTTTAAATGAAAATTTGTAGGATGAGACTTAGCTCGATGTTTACTAATGCAATATTAAAATAAAGTTATCAGTAAATCAATTCGAAGTATTTTAGCGCTAAAAAAAGAATAACTAATTGTGTTTATGTTTTAAAATAACAAAGACACAGGTTTTCTAAAATTAAAGTTTGAGATTTTGGTGGTCTAGAATTAAATTTAAAATTAGAATTAAATTATTTGAATTCCGATTGGTAATTAAGATTAAAAGTTGGAGCAATGGAAATTAGAAATCAGAGTATTCTTTTTTATCTAAATCTGAAATAAATATGTTGTTATTACAATTCCAACCGTTTAAACTATTTCATACGTGAATCTCAACTAAGTTATTCATACACGAATAAAGACTAACAGTTGAGATTGGAATAACATGAACCAAGTAATAACATCATATTTATTTCTTTTGAGTTGTTTGATTGTCACGAAATTATTCAATTTATAAATTTTTATGAAAAAATCATAATCCTAGTAATGAGCGAGAATGATTACAACAATGTTAAGAAACGATTGTTTGGTTGTACCAAGAAAACTATTATGCGTAATTTTAATTTTCTCGAAATGTTTAATATCAATCTAATTTTCATCATTAACATCAATACGAGTTTTCTTATTGAACCTTTTAATATTATTTAAATGAAATAATTATTTTTTTCACTTTTTCTTCATTATTTTTAATAAATAATTAATAGTGTAATCTGAATAAAATCACTTAATCAAGCGAGCCTTAACAAAAAAAATGATCTTTTAAAGTGAATATTTAATACTGTAAATGATAGTTGGGTCAGCTTAATAACATTATAACATTTCAAGGGCATTAAGTATTTACATTTCCTAATATACATCTTATTGTACTAAAATAAATAAATAAATAGGCCGATCGGAATTTCTCTCACAAATTAGTGAAGAGATGGAAAGCATAATGGGAATAAAAAAAAACACCAATTCATTCATTCAAATAGAGTAAAACAAATGATCGGTCAGATAGTAAAAAAAAAAAAAGTGTATTAATAGTATTATATAAATTAAATAGTATCAAAAATTATGGATACGATACGGCTACTATATTTATTTTATTTTAATTATTTTATTAATTTAACACTTGTATTATATAAATTAAATATAAAAAATCAATTCAAGTATAAGTTAAATGCAAAAGCTAGTAGTTTTAGACAACAAATGTTAGATAATGTAGTGGATAAGTGATATGGTGCTTATGCAAGAGATCCTTGGTTCGATTCTTGGGTGCCACTAAAAAAAAATTTTGCCATCCGGTTAGCGGGTACGGGTTAGGTCATGTTCGGGGGGGTTAGGGTCCGGGTAGGGCGGGTTAGGCGGGAGTTAGGCGAGTTTGAGTCCGGTTAGGCACGGGTTAAGTGGGTCTGGGTCCGGTCCGGTCCGGGTTAGGCTGGTCTGGGGAAAAAACGAACCAAACCCGTGCCAGGACCAACCCTAGCCTTGGTCCGGTCCGGGTCGGTCCAGGTCGGAACCCCGGGTTGTCCGGTCCGGTCCTGGACCGGCCGGGTTTTTTCAATACCCTAGTAACCACCAACAAGTAGTCAAGCCGAATTTTTTATTAATATCTAAAAAAAATATTAAATTTCAAAATCTATATCTTATGCAGAGGAATTTCAAAATCTGTCTAAACTGCAAATTTTTTCTGCGGTAATCTAGTCTAAAATTGCAAAAAAGGAAGAATATTAGGTAATCGATTTTAGCATTAATGGTTCCTTTTATCAGGAATAAACTTGTTGTCCATATATATTATTTTAATGGAATATATAAGAATTGCTTCAAAATAATGGGAGCATATAGGGAGTTCGGATCCAGTGAAGTAACCCAATCTTTGGGTTTTGGATCGGGACCGTCCGATTCGAATCCGTGAAAATTCATCCGCGAAGTGAGCGCACACATCCCGATGACGAACTCGAATTCCGAGACAATCTTGAGCGACTAATTCGAATTGGACGGTCTCAATCCAAAACTCAAAGATTGGGTTACTTTAGGGGATCTGGACCCGCATATAGGATCCTTTGATCTCTTTGTACTTCCACTAAAAGCAACTTTTCAACGGCTATCCCGGATTTTATAAAACAACATTTTGTTTTTAGTCCAAGCGCATGCATTGGGAGTTGTTGGCTAAATGCATGTATTCACATCATAATCCTTAAGAAACACTAAAATTAAACTTCACATCCTAATTGTTTGAGGACACAACATGTCACCAAAAAAAAAAATAACCATGCTGCTGCTGTTACCGGTGGGTCCTGATCTAAAATTAATTCACACCAGCTCAAAAAAATCTTCTCCTTGTGGAACAGGTCGGTTCGGTTTAAACCAGGTAGATCGTATAATAATACTATAATAGCATGACCTAACTTTTAAGGTGGAAATCAGCAGCACCCAGTTACTGGTACATAACCGATTATAGTTACTTACAAAATAAAATTTTCAACTGAACCAAATATGGTATTATGGAATCTTTCTTCAATACATACCTAGTTTCTGAATCAGACAAATTCTTTGTTTTGGAATAAATAACCTCTGTTTTTTTTTTTATTGGAACCATGTTAGAAAATATTTCGGATATATTGAAAATGTGAATAACAGTGAGACAGTAATATTACTTGTACATGTCTGCACAATAACACAATGAGACTCGAGAACTTTCTGTAGTTTATTGAACTGTCATAGCCGAAAAAACTGGGTGCCAAGAATACTCACCGGAATGAAATCACAACAATCATAATACAAAGTAATATTAATTGTGGCATGTTTGATTCATCAAAACATGTCACAGAAAGCATATTGATATAAAAATCAAATGGAGCGATACAACGAGTTTCATCCATGCAGAGGCAGTGGGTCCTGTGTGCCTTGCTGCAGCACCTGAGTAAAATTGAAGTAATAAGTATGGTATGAATTGGTATCCTAGAAAAAACTTAAATCAGGCCAAAATTTATCAATTTTGTCTACAATTAAGTGTCCCATACGCTTGGGTACTGTGCGGCATATCTGTGATTAAACGTTTACATCTTCATTAACTATTTAAGCAGCAATACGATTTGATAGATTCCAGAGAAACACAAATGGCTGGTACAAGGTAGCATATACCAGTAAGGCAAAAGAACAAAAAAAAAATCTGAGAGCTAATGTATACGCATTACTTACTCTTGCAAGAGGAGGATTGGTTGGAGGCAGAAGTTGTAAGGATCTTGAAAGGAGTGTTGGTGTAACCACTATAGGCACAAGTTATTGCATCACAGCCCGTACCGTTAGTTGCACCGAGAGCTAAGTTTCCACTACAGTTAGCAACAGGACAAGTGCCGTTGTTTGATGCCAGAGAGCAATCTAGTCTGTTTGAAATATATGATTGTAGTTCATCAGTGAAAACAACATGGTTAATTGTGTCTTTTCAATTGTTATGTAGTACGGACCAATCCGCGCTATACAATGTACCATAGCCTCACTCTTTAGTATAAGTGAGGCTATGGTACTATGCATAGCACATATTGGCTCACGCTGTGGACTCAAATCTTTGGTTTGAAAGTTTTCATATGAATATGTAATTGTAAACTAAATTTTATATTTTTAGAATTTAGTTACTATTTTTTTAGATGAGTAGAAAATTACTTGATCTGAAAATTCTGAACCATCCAAAAACAGTAATTTCTACCCATATAAAAAAATAAGTAGAAAAAACTCTAAAAAATGTGAAATTTAGTTTACAAGTACATATTCATATGGAGACCATGTTGAACGGTTCGCATATACCGTTAGAATTATAAAAATAAAAAACACTATGCATAGTACCATAACCTCACTCTTTTAGTATTCCCTAACAGAGGTATATGTTAAATTACAGAGAGAGAGAGAGAGAGTACATGTAAGAGCTTGAACTGCAGCTACATTTGACACAACTGTTAGCTGTAACTGCGTAGGTGCCATTCGGCAGGAGTAGACCATGGTCCGGTGAGGTATCGTTGATGGATGACTTGCAAGCTTACAAAATATTAAAAAAAATAAAAAATAATCAAAATCCCAAATACCGTAAGAATCAGACTAACAAAGTTTCAGAATATTTTTCGTATTATATCAGAATTTTATTGCGGCAAAAAAATTCTTTTGATAAATTGTACGAACAACACACATTTATCCCATAATATTAAAAAAATACATTTTTTTAGTTATTTTGTACAAATATATATCAATCTATATATATTGTTTGAATTATAAAAGAATAAAAGATTTCCAAATTATATCCGTATATAAAACTTATATCGCCGAATTATTTCTAAATTCCGAGGTAGTCATGATGTTAGGAATTGGTCATAATTCTATAGGAGATTTTTGAATAATAATACCACCAGATGAGAAAATAGAAACAAACGAATTTCGTTATTTATTGGGAAAAATAAAGAACGCAGATCTTTATGTGCTTTGGGCTGATATAAATCGGCCCACAATTGTTGATTAAGAAACGCCCATTTCCAGAATTCCAAGATTCACAAATTTCAATTTCAAATCGAGTATCTACATCAGCAACTCAGCAACTGCAAGTGGTTGAGACTTGGGGCGTAAGAATTTGAAAATTGGAATGTCATTATATCTATATCTGATAATCTGATAATCTGAAGGAATCACGGAATAAAGATTGTGGCGATTATTCTAACCCCACCCCATTATCGGAATAACTCTCAAAATAATTCGCATCCCGCGTATGATTTGGCCGCATCACTAGTATGAATGTCTTTATTTGAAAAGACCGGGCAGTGGCTGCCAGGTGATCACTACTATGAATGTCATGTGATGTACATACAAATAAGCATCAATGTGGCGAGTCAAATAATTCTTTACTAGATTTGCAACTTAAGACTCGCCACACAGTTTGATACTTTGTCATGTTCCTCGGATAATCTGATGAAATCCGCGTTTGCAAGATAAGATTAAGAAGATAAAAAGGAGAATTTCCAGCCTCGAACGGTCTGATTTTATGAGGCGCTCCATTAATAAATATCAGGTCATGCACATTTTAATGCAGCTTTTTTGTTATAGATATATGGTACACGCTAATTCGCGACGCACATGATATATGCGCAAAGAGACGGTCTAAGAGCTCAGTGGGCCACTCACAGGATATTGAATTATTGTGCACATCGGTCTCAATAGAAACGAAACAAAACAAAACCATCAATGGATTACCAGACCAGTAATGTCTAATGTGCAGCTGTGCTGCTCCTTTTTTGGCCTAAAACTTGGTTGACTTTTTAGGTTTTTCTCCACGAAATTGGCTTTACTGCTTTAGGTAATGCACCACTGTACGAATTTCAATTTGGGTGCTAGGCAGAGAAAGAAACTTAAACGAGTTCAAATGAATTTTGTACCTTGGAGTGGCACATCGAGGATTTGTTCCTCTTTAAGCGACTTCGGGTCAGAAATTCCATTTAGTTGAAGCAGCGTCGACTCAGTGGTACCGAACTGTGCCGCTATACCTTCCACTGTATTACCAGATTTCACCTTGTACGCTAGGTGCACCACCTTATTCTCTTCCACCGGGTCACAACTACACGGCAGTGGTATCCACAACTCCTGCCCGACAAGAATATTATTCGGGTCGGCGATGTTATTCGCAGCTGCTATCTCTGTGTAAGTGACGAATAGATCGAACTTGTACCTCGCAATCGCATCAAGCCCATCTCCAGATTGGACGGTGTAAATTGGTTTGTGGTCTGACCGGCCTGTACCATTGGTACACTGGCACTGGACCGGGATCTTTACTATGTACCCAGCCGACACAGTTGTGGTATTAGCTGTTGTTATAGGGAGATTATTTGCACCGAGGATAGAGGAGACGGAGACTTGGAAGAGGGAGGAGATGTTGCCATAGGTGGAAGCGTTGGTCGACACGTAGTTAATTATCGATTGACACGTGGCCGTTGTTGTGGCGTTGCAGGTGAATGTGGCAGCCTCTGACACCGTCGCAAAGCAGCCGAGGAGGAAGAAGAGGAAAACAGAGGTGTACGGAAATGATTTCATATTTGCTTTTCTTTATTTTGGATTCCTCTATTGATTGATCCTGGTTTTTTGTGGGTTTTAAGGGGAAGAGAAAGAGAAGTGTGGACTGATAGTTGACTTTCTTGGTATCAATTGTATAGGATGGGGCCCGGTCGTTGGATTGGAATGAGGATTTAAATTGTGCGTTGGGGGCACGGCACGTGAAAATATGCGGTCAAGATATGAGTAACTTCTTGTGTGGTCGGTTTGTAACTTTGTATTGTCTTCATCATCTACTGTTGATGATCACATCAACATCTTGACTAAAAATAGGACCACACCAATTCAGAACGGATGGTGAAAATCAACACAACTAATAAATGATAACGGGGTACTTTGAACATTGAATTTGAATCATTTTTTTTAAAGAAAATTCTAACATACTTTCTTACTAATGAAAATTGAATGGTTCCGACTTATGACTTGTCTTAGAAAAATATATAGGCATGAACTAAGAGTGTACTTCTTAGTTGGCTTAAAATAATAAGTTTTATACACTTAAACTTCTCACGTCGTTATATTTATTTTATTAACTATGTATAGAAGACTATTATTATAGTCGTGTAGGAAACTAATGCTTCATTAATAAATACATAAACTAATTCATTTCATTGTAATATGAATCCAAATTAAAAGCTTAAAATTTCACAACGAGATGATTCGTTGTTAGATTTTTAAGAACGTAATAAATGTTTGACTTTTTGCGTTTATTGGATTATATGTTATATCTTGTATTGTGATTTCGTGTCATATTTCAATTTACATAATATTAATATTATTAATAAATAAATGTTGTACAACTGCTAGTTTCTTTTTTTTTCTTTTTTACTCAATGGCAGACTTTTCTAAAAAATTGGAGGAAAGAGGAAACACACACAACGCCACAGCGGTGCTCGTCAGAGAAAATTTAAAAAGGCAATAAAAAAATTTAAAATATATATGCCGCATTTTTTGTCGATAACGAGAAGTAAAAACCATGAAGGTCGTCGGGGCGGCGGCGACCAGAAAAGTTCACACTCACACAGTCACACTATTGACGTGTCAACTGTCAAGCTTTCTCTGGACCACTTATTATACGGCAAAAATATTGTAGTTAATTTTTATCAAGTCAAAAAAAAAAATTATCATTGTCAGTTTGTCACATCCTCCAAACGAGTCGATTTTTTAAAGGCTGCACTTAGAAACAACTTAATTAGTAAAATATTTTAGACCGTTTTAATTTCGTCAAATAATTCATACATACTTTAATTACTTCCATTTAAAATTTTGGTAGGACTTAAATTGAATATTGCTCTTAAAATTATTAAGAGCTCGGTTTGGGTAGGAGGAGAAGAAATGAAGAAGAAAAGAAGGTTGTACCGATATTTAATGGGCTAGGATTCAGTTCCTTTAGTTATGAGATTTTCTACGGCACTGTCCATACCTACTAGCAAATCTACAGAATAAGAAACTCAACCATTGGTTTGGTTTTTTAGGTATTTCTAATTCTTTCTATTGCAATTTTTTTACCGAAATCCATCTAATATTATATATATTTTATATAATTTCTAAATTCTTTTATTGCATCAAAATTTTACCGAATTGAATTAATTTATATATTACTTTATATAATTTCTAAAAATAAAAAAGAATTCTGCAGATTTCCTCCGTATGTATGATTCAATGTGGCATGCAAATCTTGACTCCGTGCGTCTTTCTTACACATGCAATTTTCTTTTTTTATTAAAGCTTACGTGTACAGCCTATGTGCAATGCCACGCAAAAAAAATTCTGTTTATTTTATGTTTGAAAATAATCATCCGATTTTTCTTAATATTTAAATACGAAATTTACAATTATATAGCCGAAATGGGCACACTCTTTGTCAACTTGGAAGCAAAATCTAGTGAAGCCATTGATAGGGTGTTCAAACGGTCAATTCGGTTGAAACCGAACTAAAATAGTCAAACCAAATTTTTTGTCATTTTTCAAAAATAGCACCGAATTGAACCAATTAAATCTATCAACCGATTAAGAATTGAACCGAACAAACTGAATTAAATTTCGGTTAAATTTCAGTTTGTTCGGTTCAAACCGAAATATCTACTGGTACCAAAAAAAAAGAATGATATAAGAAATATGGAAATGTTGAAATGTTGAAATGTGAGGTCAATCGGACAAAAATGTTGAAATAAGAACAAAAGGAATCCAAGAAATCGATGGTCTTCAACCTTTTCCTTCCAAGAAGCAGACTTGAGATAAGTCGTTGATGAACAGATTGGAAGATACTTTTCAGTAGGGCTGGACAAAATTACTCAAACTCGTAACTCGCTTATAACTCGTTTATTTACAGCTCATTTTATAACTCGAGTTACATATAATTAATTATAATAAATCTCAGAAATTATTTTTGTTAAGCTGCTGTGTGAAAAATTGCTGATGCTTATGTACTAAGTTGTTGTATGAAAAATTACTGGTGCTTATGTACTATTGCTGTATGAAAAATTGTTGGATACTGATAAATTCTTTTACAAGTAGTATATAATTAATTGATTAAACGAGTTGTGAGCTAACTCGAGTTGATAACGAGCTGAGTTCGAGTTGGCTCTACAACTTGTTATTATCATCTCAACTCGAGTTGACTCACTCATTTATTTAATGAGCTGAGTTCGAGTTGTGAATAACTCGCTCAAACTCGGCTCATTTACAGCCTTACTTCTCATATACGAGTTCGAATTAGATATTTATCTAAGAGGAACTATCCTAAAAGCATACATATCTCATCTCCCCTTGCCAAAGATGAGAAATCACTTGAGTGGTTGAGCTTTACCCAGCCGCTTTTGATTCTTCTTGAGACGAATGAGGGGAAAAAAGAGAAAAGAAATTAAGGGGGTTGGAAAGCACGATGCGACAGAGAGGGGGGAACTGGAAATTTATATCTTGTTTGGATGAAGAGCAGAGGAAGTAAGGGGAGGTGAATAATAAAAAGGAATGGAATAGAATAGAAAGGAAGATTAACATATTTAATATCTTTGTGTTTGGATGATTAATGAGAGAAATAAATTTAATTTTTTTTTCCGTCTTATTTCTTATTTGGTTGATTAAAATTTAGAAGGTTAATGAAAAATTTGGTGGTTGTTGTAGGTTTGTGACAAAAAAACTTGTATGAGAAATATATAGGTAAGATATCGGGTTGAGCATTTGTGCTATTTTTTTTAAAAATATTTGCAACAAAATTTATTTCTATCCGTTACACCTCAAATCGGAAGGACAACCGATTCTATTGATTACAATGATACAAGGTTAAATCTTTAACATCCTGTACCCTTCACCTTCGACATAATTTTATCAACCAAACACGATTTGACAGGAAATTTTATTTTCTTTCTATTCCCTCCCTTCCTCTACTCTCCATCCAAACAAGGTGTTAGGGTTACGCAATTTGACTTCCTTAAGTTCGGTCGGTCCAGGTACTTCGGTTTTTAAGAATTCTAAACCGAATCAAATTAAAACGATTGAACCGAACCGAACAGTTTAGTCCAAACTTTTCCGGTTCGGTTAAAAACCAAACAAACCGGACCATTTGAACACCCTAGCCATCGGGCATTATTCATCAAAAACGAAAAAGAAAAGCAAAGAAAATTCTAGTTTTTTTTTATTTTTTTATGCCACAAACCCCACAAACTCTTTTTTTTTTTTTGCCAAATTATAGTCGTTGACAACATGACAAGCACTTTGTTTTGTTTTGGAACGAGAAAAATACAAAACAACAGCTGGCGTGGGCGACTTTTTTCGGGCGGAATTCATAAACTATGATTGATAGGGGTGTCAACTGTCAACCGATATCCTCTTAATCGGAATTCGCATCCTATGAGATATGAGATATCTCAAAGCTCCTATCAAGTATCAACTGTCAATAATGATATCCTCTTAATCGGAATTCGCATCCTATGAGATATCCCAAAGTTTGAGTGGATATGTGCAAAATCTGAATCATTCAAATCTTCTCTACACGAATCTCAAAGCATATTAAACTAGCTCCCTCCATATTAAATAGGCACCAAATAAAAATTTGAACCGGTTTTAAATCCACTCAAAGGATATGTGTGTATACACACACACTTACGATTATGATCTGATATGTATCATATTCGATGAGATGAGTATATGAATAATAATTTTTTTTATTAACGTATTAAATATGAGTATGAGTAAGAAAAAAATTTCTTTAACTTATTGGAGGATATGATAAGAACTATTTTGTACCCTGACAATATAAAACAATCAATAATATAAAATTATATATGATAATTTTTTTATTATACATATATCTATGTAATTATATTATTATGATTAGATTGATTTATATTATATTTCATATATTTATTATTTAGTAATTTATGATAAAATTTATTTATATAATAATTTATATAGTTTTAAATTAATAACTTGTGACAAAATTTATTTATACAATTTTATCATTTAATTAATAATTTATATCTTTTTAAATAATGGGATAAATAATTATATATGGCATAAAAATATTTTTTATATATTTTGTGATATTAAGTACATGATATATCAAATATATGCTTATTATCCATAGTAAAAGTTGGATGGGGTGTTACTATAGCTATGAACAATGACCCCCTTCTCTTAGTTGTTTCTAATGGCACCTAGAGGGGAGTAAATAGGTAGTCTAACAGACTCTTTGACGTTTTCGGTTTAACCTTCTAAATTAACAAGTTAATCAACCAACAATCAAGCGTGTACAAATAAAGTAAATAGAGTAGAGTTAGATAAATTTGACACGTGGGGTGATAACGGAGTTCGACGTAAAATGCCTATGTCTCCAGAGTAGAGCAACCTCGTCGGCTGATCAAGCTTATTATGATAGTGAATTACGTAGGGTTTTTTGGCTTAGGTTTTGCCCTATTTTATGTTTTAGTGCAGGAACCATGTTTTGAGACTATTTTACATCATTTGGAGCAAGAATCGGGTTGATCGAAAAAGCACAGCTCACAGACTAAGGCTCTGGTACGGACCGTATTCAACACCGATGTTGTGAACAGTTATGACACATTTTCAACTCCAAATCGTGCAGAACTTATCCAGAACTTGAGGGGCAAGTATAGAGGCGTCCCTAGGCCTGTGGGGAGTTTATATAAGCTTCCTAAACTGAAGGAAACTCATCTCCCCACTTGGTGGGATCATATATTTGTATCTTTGGTGTTTATATTTTCTTATGTGAGAAGAGAGGAGTGTGTAGAGATTAAGTAGGATGGTATTTCGTGTATGGTTGTATATTTCTCTTATCTCTTTGTAAACATGTCGTTCAGCGGCTAAGTTTAGATTCTTAGAGTTGGCAGTGACCTTGTTACTCATGATGTTTTGATATATACTTTTATTTTATCATTGTTTAGTCTTTTGTTGTTCGATTGCTTTTGTGCTCTATGTTCTATCTTACTTGATTTTGTTTATTAGTCTAGACCGTCATATGATGGCCACACATGGAAGTTAGTCACCATTGGGCTAATCGAACTGGGATAAGGGAGAATAAAAATACTAGATTAGTGGTGGAGATCTTAACCGGAGATACCACTAATTGGATCAACAAAACTACACATTAGAGTCTCGACATTCGTAGACGAATGTGGCATTGTTGTGCCTTACCATAAGAAATATAACCAAGATAGTAGGGCGACGTACCCAATAAGTGAAATCTAAATTCTTTTGGACTAATCACAGATCTCCTTGCACCAATCGAGACAAGCCTTAACGATATCTCTTGATTGGTAGTGTGGTTGCTAGGTGAAAGCGGTAATCACTAAATTGAATTAGAAACCCTCATACAACAACTGAAAACCAATATCAAATAAGGTAAGAATTAAAGCGGATTAAAGTAACAACGGTGTGTCAAAACCCTAAGAATTTACATCTCTATCTTATTTATTTTACTTACTTTTAATTTTCGCCAAATACATTAATCAACAACAACAACTCTTTGATTTCAGATTTTGTCTAGCATTTTAAAATATTGTGATTTAATCTCTCAAGACCTTAAATCTTATTCCATGCGGATCGATACTCGTTTATACTACTCGATAGGATTATACGCTTGTAATCTGACTCGATAGCAAACCGGATTATAAATTTTATTAGCTTGATCACAATTACAGATCTAATATACGCTTTTGTGGCTTGCATCTTGTGGCAGACTAATAGTTATGCTTGTAAATTGGACAGGAGGTATATAACGAACAAGATTTTTATCTAGACAAATAATTTCTCAACCACAAAATAGTATAATGGATAGATAAATAAATCAAAAGATCATTGCATCTCATATTCGACATCTTTTTCATATATTGACAGGACGGATATTCAACATTTTATTCAGATAAATAAATCACCTTTTTCTTGTCTAATTTTCCGGAGTTTTAATCTTAGTATTGTGAGCTAAAAATATTTTTACTATTAATATAAATACTTGTCGACAAAACAAATACATCTATGTTTCATATTATAAAATCAGATTTCACTCCTATTATTGAGAAAAAATGTAATCAAGTAATCCATGTTCATAGCAGGCATCAGAAAACAGAAAAGTATCCTCCCGGTACCGTAAAAGATTCCTCTCACTTTACGGTTTGAGATTAACTCCCTGCCTTTTTTAGATTCGAGCTAGCACATGGACAGTATTATTGGGCTTTGAGATTCGTACTAATTTAGAAGATTCCCTATTACGGGATCTGAATTCCCAGAAAACAAGGTTCAGAAGTTGCTCGGAAAATATCAAATTTTGGAAAGAGAACCAATTATCAACCATTAATTAAACCGAAGATGCCTAAGTAGTCTTGATTTGACCACAAAACCTAGATCTAATCAAATATGTACAGCTTCCTTAAAATATTACAGCTGTACTAAGGATCTAGCTAGATGGTGGAGAAGATTTTAAGTATGTCAACTTGCTGGACTTTAATTCTGTAGAACGTTTCTTAATTAATTGTTGTACGATTAACTATTGTTCCAGCTATTTTTGCGGTCGTGGACCTTTTCTATGACACTGTATATATAGTATAAACTGGAGTCCGACTCTGTTGTTTTTTCAAGAGAAAAATATGAACCTGTTTTTCTGAATTCAACTATTCAAATTCGTTGAGATTTGTGTATGAAAAAGTTTCTTTATCGAAATACGCAAATGAAAAATTTTGAATGGTTAGATCCGGAAAAACAGCAGAGTCGGAGTCTATAAACTGTACTCGTATGTTTGACATATTCTAAAACCACATGATCGAGTACTTGATTTCAGAAACAAAACCATAATATTTTCTTATTGATGTGAACAGCTAAGTCCTAATAATTTAATTAATTAATTATTTATTTATGACCCAAGAACTATATTGTGAGTCTGTGATGCATCAAAGCCGAAAAGTACTAATCGCTACAATTAATTCTTTGTTTTAAGAATAAGACAAATTTATATATGTATATAGCTCTTTATTCATCTGAACTCACTTATTTTATTATTGTCTCCATTTCTTAATTTAATAAATTCAAAATAAAAATTAATATTAATGAAAAAAATTAAAAAAAGACAGTGTTGCGCTTACTTCAAAGTTAGACACCCATAGCTGTAAGATCGGGTAAACATTTTGATGGAGCAATTTTTAATTCATACATTGCCCGAGTCATATGCACCGTTGTGTTGACTATATTGTTCGTGCGCTGCATCAATTATGTCAAAATCTTCACCCATAAGATCTCAGTCAGATTATAGCAAATAGAAATGGCTAAAGCACAACCTATCCTCACGAAATTTTGAATAAATATTTATGAGTAGAGATAGGCTATCATGATTTGAGAAGTAAAGATGATGTTTTATTTTCCGCTCATATTTTCATTTTCAAAGTTCAAACTATTGATTTGAACCTTCCAACATGATCTTCATATTAAAATGTGCTTGGAGACCAAATTTTATATTTTTTAAATTTTTTTACTATTTGTTTAGAATTTTTGAAAATCACAGTTTTTCATTTAATAAAATAATAATAAAAAATTCAGAAAAACAATGATTTTCAAAAATTCTAAAAAAATAGTAAAAAATTTCCAAAAAATTTAAAATTTGGTCTCCAAGTACATTTCAATATGAAGATCATGTTGAAAAGTTCAGATTAACTATTTGAACTTTGAAAATAAAGATATGAGCGGGAAGTAAAACACTCTCTTTACTTCCCATAGCACCACACTCTTATTAGTAGAGATAAGTAATATCTAACAATAATTTTTTTAAAGTTATTTCTAAAAATAAGTCTTAGATGAAATCTTAATACATACAATATAGTCGTAGATTAAACTTTTGCAATTAACCTTACTGCAATACTAAAATATAGCTATTAACCAACCGTAATAGTCAATAAGCCACACAACTAGACGCAACAGGGAAAATGAATATATATATATATATATATATATAGATAGGCTACCATGCTTTGCAAATTAAAGGGCTTGTTGTGTTTTGGGCTCCTTTTTGGATTTTCAAAGTCCAAACAGTCGATCCGAACCGTTCAAGTTGATCTACATATTGAAATGTGCTTACAGACCAAATTTTACATTTTTTGAAATTTTTGTACTATTTATTAAGCCACTTTGAAAATCGCTGATCCATTGTGAACAGTAGCAAAACAGTAAAAAATTCTTGACCAATAGATCAGCAATTTTCAAAGTGGCTTAATAAATAGTAAAAAAATTCCAAAAAATATAAAATTTGGTCTCCAAACACATTTCAATATGGAGAACAACTTGAGCGGTTCGGATCGACTGTTTAGACTTTGAAAATTCAAAAAGAAGCTCAAAGCACAACAGACCCTTTAATTTGCAAAGCATGGTAGCCTATCTCTGTATATATACACGTAACTTATACAATTTTTCTTTTAAAAGAAATGTAGTACGAAGAACCACTGGTTTTGATTGAACGATATCATTCAGAACCTGATCTACTATCCTCTGATTCCTCTCTTTATCAAGCATATCTTGCATCTATTTCCCCCTCTTTTTTCTGAAGTCCCCTATTCTTGTACCCATATGGCCATATCATCTTTAACATTTACATTCTGATAGAAAGCAAAATAGAAATAGCATCTATTCTTATCTGCCTGTAGCTTAGCAAACAATTATAAGCAAGAGACAACAGCTAAGAGAGCCAGTGAAAAATGGACCTTCTTTCAAACTTGTAGAGTAATAAATTCACTGGTCCGGAGAAATCACTAAGATTTCGTCAAGCACAGATAATTTTCTTCTTTTGCTTGGAAAATGACAAATCATGTACATTTGAAAAATAAATACTGCACAAATTTTAAAACAAAAAAAAAAATTAAACCTATACAAGAGCAATAGTTAGCACCCCTTAGATTTTATAGGATTAATAGTTTTAGCTACTAAAATACTAAGCAGGACTATTGTAAAGCAATAGCAGACTACCATAACATTGATAATAAAAACTATAGATCAAGCGAGCTTAAGAAATCAACAAAAAATTAAAATGACCTAAACAGGTCCGAAAAGCTTTGTACCCTGCAAAATAAAGATATTCGACATTTGATGTTTTGCAAGGATACGCAAAACTTGGCCCGCAAACTAGCTTAGTAAATAAATTAAACAATGAAATGATTGACAACTAATAATTAAGAACAAGGTTTTTCTTTAATACAAGGAGAGCCCTAAATCTAATAAAATAGAGACCTATGAAAAATTGGCTAGGGATTTACCAAGATTTCTCACTGGTCAGGAAGAAGTGTCAGTTCCCAGATCGTCAGTCGATCCCGGATCATCAGTCGGTCCCAGGTTCTCAGTTAGAGGTAACCCTGAAGAACCAAAATCAGGGAAAACACCAGGTGGCCTTTCAAGAGGTTTTATGGAGAGTAGCTGGGTTGAATCTCCCACCACGTCGGCCCATCCATAATGCGGTTCCGCCCTTGCAAAAAGGAAATCGGAATGAAACATAGTAAAATTTTGGCATTGAGACATAACTAATATAAAAATCTATGGTATCTCAAGAAAAGAATTTTAAGTCCATTATTATCACATTGTAACACCAATGATAGCAGTATTAATTTCACAGAATTTATCGCTTGGTGGATTCCTACTTTGCCTTCAAGGAAAAATGTTTCATAATGAAATAGGGTACATTTGGTCACAAGTCAAATTTTGGCTGCTAAAACTTATTTGCGTGCCATCATTGGTTTGTGCAATGTTGACATGCTTTTCAGAGGTTTCTACATAGTGGTTTCGTAAACACAGAGCAAAGGTAGCACATTTATTTTTTAACAAAAACAACTTCTAAATAGAACGCTCAAGCTTTTTTTTTTGGGTTAGTGGCAAGTTTCCGTCTAACGCTCAAGTAAGTTATGTATCAAATAACAAAGTCTTACTCATAGTAGGTTTCCTCGTTGACAAAGATATCCCAGCTTTCACCTGTGGTGCTCTTACCGTACTTATGGACTTTACTGCATTTTACCAAAAGTTTTATCTGAAGTTAAGCAAACTAAAATAAATGGCCATCAAACAGAAAAAAGCTTCTAAAACGATTCTAAAAGAAGACAACCACATACCCATCACCATTATGCTCCTCTCCCCAAGTTCTTGACCAACCTAGAAAATTAAATGTCGATAAGCAAGAAGTGTTGTAAAAAATATCAAGTAAATGAATTCAAAAGGCATTGGCAGAGGAAGAAACTTTTCTCAGCAATGTCAATGGTATAAATTTAACTTATTAATAAATTTATAAAGTAATTTTCTAAATTTCAGTGGGGTCATTTGACCACATTGTTGTCGATGTGGTTCCGCCACTGTCAAAAAGAGATCAGCTTACGCTCGCCAGCAGGAGAAACATGCCAGGTCTCCCCTTGCCTTGAACCTATTCCAGCAAAAAACTTTTCCTCCCATTTATCTCCCCATCTTGTGCCTAATTTAGTCTCTGCCCATTTATCTGTCCTGTTATATTTCGACGAAGAAGCAAAATCGCATTTAAGAGTCATGGCTTATTAACATAATTCAATTAAACTTAAATATAGCCAATTAGAACTCAGCTAATCCTCTTTGAAATTTGAGCATTGGTAAAGCATCTATTTTGCAATTAAGTCTGAATTTAAGACATCGCCTCATTTCACCCTCAAATCCAGAAATCACCTTAACTGAACCTCAATTCAAACCAACTTCAACTTAGCTACATAAGAACACTAAACAAACAAACAAAGAACCTAAAAAAATCTTGGTACTGGTCAAACTAGTAATCAAATTGGCACTTTAATCACACCATTCAATACATTCAACGAGAGCTGACCAAATCATGTCGGGATAAACTTGCAATTGACCACTAAGTTACATAAATTTAAAATTGGGAAGATAAATAAAAAAACAACCATTTAAGAACAAAGCCTCGGCCGTCATAATGTTCGCCCCACTTCTCCCACCAGGACTGCTCGTTCAGCCTTCCGTACTTGTGGGCTCCTTTCTCAGTCCAACCTTTTGCATCATACTTCTCCCACCTAAAGAATCAAAACAATCATAACAATTCAGGAATAACAATAAAAGACGAGTGAGGCTATGGTAATATGCATATTACGGATAGACTCGCGCTATGGATCCATATGTCTATTTTAAAGTTCAAACAGTTGATCCAAACTGTTAAACATGACTTCCAAATGAAATGTACTTGAAAACCATATTTTACATTTTTTTTAGAATTTTATTACTATTTTTAGATAGGTAGAAAACCACAGCTTTTGGATGGTGCAAAATTTTCAAATCAAGTGATATTCTACCTATATAAAATAGGAGTAAAAATTTCTAAACACGTAAATTTGGTCTGCAAGTACATTTTCATATGAAGATTGTGTTAAATGGTTCAGATCGATTATTTAGATTTTAAAAACGGAGATACGAGTCCATAGCGCGAGCCGCGGTGTAATATGCATATTACCACAGCATCACTCATAAAAGAATATTATTGTTAAGAACTTAAGAGGGTTGAAGTTGTGTGTACCATTTCTCATACCACCCAGCATCCTCTGTGCCTGACCTTGCCTGCTTCTCTGCACTCCTCTCTATCCTTGCCAAGTTGCTGTTGCAAAAGATTACTCGCAATAATAATCACCAAGGATAAATTATAGCCAGAAAGCAGACTGACTGTCAAAGGAGGACATAATTTTTTAAATACGATTATAAAATGTTGTAATGATTACCTCCATTCATCTTGGTAAAGAACTTCTTTCCATGTTTCCCACCAAGAATCTCCCTCTGCATTCTTCCCAGATTTCTCAGCACCTGTAGAAAGAAACAATACTGTCATAAGCTAGAGGTTCTACAGGGAAGGATAGCTTTTTAACTGTGGCACAGTTATCACACTCACTGAAAAATCATCGTGGGTGTTGTGAAAATGGAGGGCAGATAGCAGAGGATGCCATATGTAAATAAGATAATTGAGGTTATAAAGAACTCAACAAACCTAATTCTTTGTAGCCTGTCCAATCACTTTTCTCCCACCACTGCCGAAGAAATTAAGAAATAATTGAACTTTAATAATTAATTTAATATGTACTCCAATACAAAAAGGTGTTAGCTATAATCCAACAAATATTAAAAATCAAGGAGTACCTACTTGATTAACACAATACCAATCAGGTCAGGTCTGGTACTATATTTATTAATTAATTCAATGCATAAATCAAGGTCGAAGGCTTTACCAAACCCCACCTCCAAACTCCCCATCACAATCAGCATCATTTGGATCTGGTCAATTATATGCCAGGTGGTATTGTAGAACTTGATAAGAGGTCCCAGAGCCTAGTAAACTATTCAAGCGCAATACCAGACAAGTTACGCTAATTTTACAACCTAACAAGATTTCATTAAGGTTGTTGCATGTACAGCCATTCAAAATGTCAAAACATTGTGTCATCCCTGAAATGAACTACAAGGTATTATTTCAAACAAGGAACAATCAGCTTACAGTTTCTTTCCACTCAACAGAACCATCTTTATTCTGGCCACCCATGCGGGCCCAGCGGCACCTGTACCCGTTCTCCCCCAAATCTTCGCCACTCTCTCGGTACCATGTACTCCCATCTTCGTTTGTGCCAAACTCCTTCACCTCTTCATCAAGCAGGTTTATTCCCCACTCCTTTTCACTTGCAATTCCAGTGTCTTTATTCGAAAAGATATTTGAACCATTTCAGAATGATAATATGTTTAATAATAAAGGAAAGCAACTTTTTACCTATCCAAGGAACTACTTTTCTGCTTATTTAATTAAGCATTTTGGTTTTTTATACTTATTTAGTTTTATTTTATTTTTATTTTTTTTGCATGGATAACTGACATAGAAATAGAGCTTACTGAAGAGTACTGGTAAGTAGGGCAGCTATTTTTCTTCCTTACTTTTTGATGTGGGTTTTACCAAAATATTTTGATGTGGGTTTCTCCCTTCCAATTTTAAACTTATCTAAGGACCATAGTTTAATGTGGGTTTTACCAAAATATTTGGCTGGTACATACCATGCCAATAAGATGATGTGGGTTTTACCAAAATTTATGCCAAGATACTGGCATTTTCCTTTCTTGGGGCACATGTGTAACTCGATTATATAAAATGAGTTGTGGTTCCAATGAAAACAATTTTAGACAAAAATTAATTCAAAATAAATGAAGTACATCGGTATTCATTCAAAACTAGTAAAATTCAGTTCGTCAAAACTTAAAAAAAATCATGCCATCATGGCATCATTTCATCAGTTATACTGAAATAGGAAAGCAATTGACGGGCAGAGTAGATAACAAACCTCTCCTAGGGGGAGTATCGCGAGATTGAGGGGCTGAATTTTTCCGAGTACAACGCAATTGTAATCCTAGGTTTTTGAAGAGCCTCCGGGATCTAGACAAACAAACATAACCAAATTATTTTATTGATGGTTAGTGGTTAAAACATAACCAAATTATTAAAGATTAAAGGAACTACAAAGATGTAGACATCTAAACTATCAGGCAAAGTTCAGACCTGTAAGTTAACTTATATAATAAAACAAAACCATGTGAAATGAACTGAGGAACATAAATCTCTAGCTTATTACGGAAAGGAATATAACAGTACCAAAATACTGTACTGACAATCAGTATTTAACCACCAGTATCATGGACAGTAGGACTTCCTAAAAGATATTGACTTAAATTTTTTGTTCTCAGTCTAATTAAGTTTACTTTGACCAAAATTGTTGTTCCAGTTAAAACCAAACGTAATTCGAAGTTTATTGCAAAATTTGGCACCTAACAGAATAAAAATTCCATGTTTGATCTCCCCTTGCGTAGTTTCCAATTCCACCAATTTGACAAAAGAGTGATCTTATCAATATTATTTTCAAATAAATTTCAGAGAACTATTGAGGTCACTGGACTGTTTGCTATTGAGTAAGAATTATAAAGAAATGCAATTCAAATGACATAATTCCTTTTAACTGCGGGCACCAGGTAGTCCCAAAGTATAATAGAAATCCAGTTTACTTCGTGATTCCTCTTTTGAAAAATTTGAAATTCGCAAGCTTAACTACCCACTAAACTGAAGTAGTAGGGAGCAACCCTTTTAAAATAAGTGCTTAATGCACGCAATTCAGTCAGTGATATTCAATTGTCTCTTTGGCAAAGTGATCATCCCAAATTCCAAATCAACTATCCAAAACATTGTCAGAGAGAAAGGGAGTAACTTAAAGTAGGTACCGTTGGGAAGGGTAAGAGAGAGGAAGCATCGACTTAGTCGAAACAGCTTTGCAACGCAAAGTACGCTCTCTGAAGACTGGCATTCGTACTTCGCCATGGTTAGAAGCGACTTCGAGTCGAGTTTTGAGGCCAAAGGGTCTTGCCACTAGACCTCTGGTGCATGCTGCCATCTCTGGTTCCAACAGCCAAATAGCGATACAGGAAGAGGTGGAAGAAGTAAAGAGACTACTTACAGAGTGCGCTTCATAAGCGATGGTAGAAGTGAAAGCGAGGTTTTGGAAGGTTAAAATTGAAGGGAAGGGGAGGAGAAAAGAGGAGAGGGGAGAAGCAGGTGATTTGAAGAGAAGCACAAGTTTGCAAGTGAATTGTCCCTACGCTAGGTGTACAATATGAGTCATGCACCGTAACTGCGATTGCATTATGAAATAATTTAGTTAATTATGACATTTGCTATGTATAGATATTTTTTCTTAATATGCGAGCCTAAAATAGTTGTATAAAGTTATATAATTATTTTAAAATAGATATTATCAATAATAGTATTTAAATCCATATGACTATCTTAGAAATTAACAACTAATGTGAAATTTTTGGTCAAATTAATTAGCATATTTATTTTGCATATATTTTGTAGGCGATCACTAAATTATATATCATACCGTAAACATAGTCCTAAATATTAGTTTATTTCATAAGTTATCATATTGTTCCCCTAATTATTTTTGTGTTTTAATTGTTCTACTATTTAAATCAAATTAATTCTTTCTTTCTTTAATTAAATAAAAAAATTCTCTTAGAACGATTAATTTCTTTCACATCTATCTAAAATTGATATTTATTTTCTTATTTGTTCCTCCATGACCTCCTACATCGCGATTATATTTTTCAACTTTCTTCTTTTTATCGTATCATTAAAGACTCGTAAAGAGAAAAAAAATAGGTAAACTGTTGTTTGGTACGGAGATAAAAGGACAAATCTTATGCCCGCTCTTATACGCGATAAGCGTTATCTCTTTATAAATGAAAATAGTATCCGTACCTAATAGATTTCAAGATTAACACAAAAAAATTAAGAATTTTGTTAAGAAGGATATATAAATAGAAAAAAAAATCATAAAGAAAAATATAAATTGTTGCCATAATTGAATAATCAGAAATAAAATCATTAGAAAAAAAAATCCAATAATTGAAAATTATATATATATATATATGGATGACATAATTTTATTTATAACATTTAAAAAAATAATACTTCCTATAAAATATAATTATTATTTTTTACTTCTTTTTCATCTTATTATTAAAGAGAGAACGGAAAACAAGCAAATAAATTATTTCGTAGGAACAAAGGAAAACTCTTATACTTTCTTTACACAGGATAAACATTATCTCTTAAATCCGAAAATAATATTTACACCAAATCATGTTCGAAGAGTAATAAAGAAGTTAGACGAATAAATAAATAATAAATTCATAGAATTATAAAGGAAAAAAAATATTGCAAATGAAAGATGCGAATAATTAGAATAAAATAAAAAAATAGATTTCTAATTTAGTCATGACTAACTATACCTGGATCACATAATCTTTTTGATTTGGAATATCATCTAATTTAAAGCTGTTCAGTGATTTGCTGTGCATAGTTTACGGTATAGACCAAGTCTTGTTTTGACTTGATTAGAAAATAATACTGGTGGGGTCAGGGTTCTGGCAGAATGGTGTTACTTTACACGTGAGCTGTGGCATCAGGGCCCACAGTCCCACAGCATGGGGCTCGCTGCGTACGCCGTTTTGTGGTCTGCTTTCTTCCGATCAATTGGCTGGGTCCGGGCCGTACCAGGCCGGCCAACCGTTGGGTTCTGCACAGTTTGATCCATGGATCCTCTCCAACTGTAAGGACGCGATTGAAAATTACTAAACGGATCAGATCCGTTTATTTTGAATCGGACGGGTATGATTTAGACCGCCTGATCTCATGGACAATAGAAGTATCTTTGATCCAGGTGGAATAGCAATTACTCGTACTTTCCTACGGAAAATTACTAGAAAAGAATTTGACTATCGAACTTAATTTTATAACTCCCAGATATACCACACATATTAGCAATGTACCATACAATGATTATAACAGGCAAATCATCCGATGACATTTCAAATTCATATTTCATATTTACGCAAAGTGGAAAATAAAATGGAAAGATTTTACTGAAACCTATACATTTTTTACAACTTGAAAATTGACTCAGTTTTTTTAAAATAAAAAAGAAAGTAATAAGGAGAATTTAAATGCCTCTAAATTTTTTGTGCCTCCATTATTCCTTCATTTTTAAAAGAGCTTGCAAAAACATTATTATTCCTTCATTTTGATTGGTATAAAGAGCTTGCAAAAACATTGATATAAATAAATTATGGACATTGATTTTGTTTACTTATTGATTCATATAAAAATAAAATCAAAAAGTAATAATTTTTATATATGTATGTAGATAAAATAATATTGATCACATATACTGGTTTTATTTTGACGTATAAGTTTTATATTTTTTTTTATAAAAGTGAAGACATGATGAAGACACAAAAATAGAGATATCGTAATTCTCCTCAAGTAGTAAGAACTGTAATAATAACTATGATTTGGTTGACAATAATTAAACACCGATAATATCACTGAGTTGTTAATTTTTCAGATTACTTAATTACAATCAATTGATTTTTAAAATGCAATAAAACATATATACGGTATGCCACTTGTCAATAACTTAACTATTTGATTTTGATAGATGTTATATTGATTGTCATAGTGGAACGGTTAAAAAAAGACGCTATTGTCATATTGTGCTGCTATAGCATGCTATAGCGCCCCAATAACGTCATAACTTTTGTGGTTCGAAAATGCTTTAGTGCTGCAATAACGCGCTATTTAGAACCCTAATTGCTATGTTACTCGGATACTCCAAAATAGGCTCCGTACCTGTGTCGGACACGTATCCGATACCGATACGCGCCCGATACGGCACCGATACGTATCCAATACGCCAGCTGGCGTATCCGCCTACGTGGCGTATCCTTACTTGGCCGATACGGTCGCCGATACTCCAGGATACGTCAATTAACGTGCGGATACGGCTGGATACGGCGGGACACGCGTGAGCCGCAGCACCCGCACCCGTGAGCCGCGCAAACACCGAGTTCAAATATGTTAATTTTTTTGCTGCCGCTGGGATTCGAACTCGGGTTCTCCTCATGTTGGCCAAAATCTTTACCACCCGGCCACATTGCACTTGTGTATAATTCCAATGGCTATAATATTTAATATATACTTATATTTAAGCCTTTAATTTTTTATAGTTTGAAGCTTTAATTAAATTTTTTATGATTATCTAAATACAATATATAAATAAAAAAAAATAATATATATAGAGATAGACTAATGTGCTTTCGGTAGCACTTCGGCCGAAGTGCTACCGATTCAAAATCGAATTTTCAAAGTCCAAATGGCTGATCCGAACCGTTCAAGTTGTTCTCCATATTGAAATCTGCTTGGAGACCAAATTTTACATTTTTTCGAATTTTTTTACTATTTATTAAGCCACTTTGAAAATTGTTGATCTGGGTGAACAGTAAAAACAGTGCTTTCAAATTCTGGACCACTGGATCAGCAATTTTCAAAGTGGCTTAATAAATAGTAAAAAAATTCCAAAAAATGTAAAATTTGGTCTCCAAGCAGATTTCAATATGGAGAACAACTTGAACGGTTCGGATCGGCCATTTGGACTTTGAAAATTCGATTTTGAATCGGTAGCACTTCGGCCGAAGTGCTACCGAAAGCACATTAGTCTATCTCTATATATATATATATAATTAGCGTATCGTATCCGGAATTTTTGAAAATTGCCGTATCACCGTATCCGTATCGTATCCGATACGATACTCGTACCGTATCCATGCAACATAGCCTAATTGTAACCAAATAAAACTACAACTAACAAATATAAAATAGGAATTATATTGATCTTGTGAATTCAATTGCACATAAAATGGTCTATTAAATCTATTTATAAATTATCTGACTCGTACAATATACATTAAGACAAGCACAAGAAATTATTCTTTGTTAGCTTTCCGTATAAAAGCATGATAATTGCTAATGCTTAGTATAAAATTTTATTAATGTGTTTCTTTGTAATTTTTCTAGTCTTCTAATGTTATAATGTTTTTGTTGGAGCTATATTCATTCTATATCATAATTATCATTCCATATAGTAATTAATTGATGTTTGATTAGTAATTAAATTTTTTTTTATAAAGAGATGAGGTATGTAAGTATCATATTATATTTTTTCCATTGTTACGTTACCATGCACATGTGCAGTTTCTTGGTATTTAATTTATTTGCTATTTTTTTTAACTGGATAATTGTATTGTATCAGTTTATAATTTTTATTTGATAATTACCATAAAATAGTCTGGACATTATCTGATAAAGATAGAATATCCATATAAAGCTATTTTTTTTAATAATAAATCTTAATAAATATTCCATGACTGAAATCTAGATACTGCCTTTAGGATGGGTCAGTCTCGAGGTACAGTATCTGATTCGGGAAGTCGGATATATATCTGAGACCTGGAAGGCCTTGGGTTTTATGAGGGTAGTTCGGTTGTTTTATTTTTCAAGTCTTTTGTATGTTTCATTCACTTTTATTAATGGAAGGGCTATGAGCCTCTTTTTTTTTTTTTTTTTAAAAAAATCTTAATAAATATAGATATTAAAATCTTAATAAACTAATATCAAGGACAGAATGTACAAAATTAAGCAAACTCGAGTCCGTAGTCTCCACCTCTGAGGTGGCAACAAATAAGCATTTGAAAGATTTTTCTAATTGACTTGAGACTAATATTTTTTAACGAATAAGAAGAGAAGAAGAATTCAATTCAATAGAGTAGACTAGATACAATTGAATTTTGTTGATTGATGAACAGATGAAGGATGAACAGCAACTCGTTTGATATGAAATATATTGAGTTCTCAATATTTAGTTATTTACCATTGAGTGCTATTAAATTCTAACTGGAATTTTATACGCAAGTTTTAGCCCATCAAATCAAATCACGCTGATTATGGAGTCCGGATCTCCTTTTTAAGTAAATCAAATTTTGAGTTTGGATTTGGACTAGGGGTGCAAACGGGTCGGATATTATCCGACCGTATCCGAAACCGTATCCGAAAATTAGATATAGATATCTAATATCCGAATATCCGTGCGGATACGGATACGGATATGGTTTTAAATTTTAATTATTTGTATCCAAATAATAGATATATACTATATAGTTTAATAAGCATTATGAAAAAAAAAATTGTTATTCACTATTATAAAAGACGAATATCCGAATCCGTATCTGTTTAATATCCGATCCGTATCCGTATCCAATCCGTTTTCACCCATAATTTGGACCCGTCCAATCAGAATTAAGCCAAATTCAAGTTGAGGTGGAATGTACATAGTCCTTTTAATATTTGTGTCAAAACTGATCGGACAATTTGAATCCAAACTCAAAATTTGAGGTACCTTAGGTGATATGAATTCTTGATTCTGAACAGCATTGCCTCTGCTCTCCCTTTCAATCAACTAACTTCAATATATTCATATCATTCTTTCATTTTTTTTTATTCAGGAACCAATTATGATCATGGAATAGAGAGGATATACGTTACATTCAGAATATTTTTTCTCAAATAATCCAATAAATTTTAGTGGAAATGATTTTAATTTGCAATACTCCCAATAAAAAATGTTAATAATTTAATTGACCAAGGACAATATAGAATATTATATGTCATGACAAGTACTGTCCTTAACCTTAGCAATGAATGACTTAGAAAGAAGTACTACTATGCAGAAACAGTTAGCTACTCTCTCTATATATATGCATGCTGTTTTTAAAATGTGTGTATTTAGGAATGAATGAGGTTGCAATACTATACATAGTGCACATCAGGGCGTACTATATATTCATACGAGTGATGCTACGGTGTTTTGAGAAGTAAAGAGTGTGTTTTACTTTCTGTTTATATTTTTATTTTCAAAGTTTAACAGTCGATCCGAACTTCTCAACACAATCTTCATATTGAAATGACTTGGAGACCAAATTTTACATTTTTTGGAAATTTTCTACTATTTTTTTTGAATTTTTGAAAATCAGTGTTTTTATGAATTTTTATTATTTTTTATTTAATGAAAAGCTGTGATTCAAAAATTCTAAAAAAAAGTAAAAAATTTCCAAAAAAAAATAAAAAATTTGGTCTCCAAGCACATTTCAATATGAAGATTGTGTTAAGAAGTTCGGATCGACTATTTGAACTTTGAAAATGGAGATATGAGCGGAAAGTAAAACACCATTTTTACTTCCCAAAGCATGATAGCCTATCCCATATTCATATATTCATTTTTAAAATGCAAATAGTCGCTTTGAATTGCTCGATATGATCTACATATGAAAATATACTTGATGCCAAATTTTATATTTTTTAGAATTTTTTTTGCTATTTTTTATATTAGTAAAAAATCGCATGATCTAAAGATTATGGATCTTTCAAAAGTAGTGATTTTCTATTAAAAAAATAGTAAAAGAAATTAAAAAAATTATAAAATCTAGCTTGTCAGTACATTTTTATATAGAGATTATGTTAAGCGGTTAGGATCAACTATTTGAATTTGAAGAATAAAAATAAAAATTCATAATACAGACTGATGCAAGGGCGGAGTCAGATTTTCGAATTATAGGAGTCAAACACATATGGGACAAGCATTCTCTCCAATATTGTAAAAGATTCCCTTCACTTTACGGTTTGAGATTAACTCCCAGCCGCTTTGAGATTCAGGATAGCGTAGGGGGCAGTATTATTGGGCTTTGAGATTCATGCCAAGTTAAAAAGAACGGTCCAGATCTAGTAATTCTAAAAGATTTCCTATTACGGTACTGGGGAGGATCTGAATTCACACATATGAGGGTTAATCATATAAGATTTTCATATTAGAAATGGAGGTCAATTTACGGTATCCATGATATTTTACTCTAAATTATATAGAAAATCATATATAATTAAAAAAATTAAAATTAAAAGTCAATTGACCACATTCATTATTTGTCCATCCGCCCCTGAACTAATGTGGGTTATGCACATTACCATACCTCACTCTTCAGAAATTAGTTTACTATACTGATGTGGTTTCTTTATTTGGCTTTTTTTTGTTATTAAACTTATTCAGTGCAGTCGCGTGAAAAATCAATCAAGAATCAATCAATATTTTTATTTTTAAGCTATTCTCTTAATTTGAAGTAGAAATAAGGTAATTTAATGTTAGTTCTCCTCATAGGCTCATAGTCTCATACTAAACCAATTCCATCCGCCAAACAACCTCCCGAATTCCAACAACTCAATTCATACAATCGATTTGTCATTAACACAAGGATAAAGTTGTCTTTGCATTGTTAGAAATCATTTAAGACAATATTTTGCAAGCCTATTTTCTTCCCACCAAGTCTTGTCGATTGAGATCGAGCATATAAAAATCTTGTCGCTTTCTTACCACGAAAATTTAATAAATATACTCCAATAAATATTATATCACATACACATACTATGTTCCTAACATAAAATAGATATAAATATATGCATCATCTCTTTGAGTGACGTTGTATCTGGCTTATTGAGCACATGCTTAAGAGTGAGGCTATGGTGCTATGCATAGCACGGATGGCTAGTGTACTACGGCTCAATATGGTACTTTTTAAAATCCTAACGGTCGATCCGACCGTTCAATGTGATATCCATATGAATATGTACTTGCAAACTAAATTTTATATTTTTTCGAATTTTTTTACTATTTTTTCAGATAGGTAGAAATTTGATGGTCCAGAATTTTCAAAAAACACTGATTTTTCTACCTATCTGAAAAAATAATAAAAAAATTCGAAAAAATATAAAATTTAGTTTGCAAGTACATATTCATATGGATATCACATTGAACGGTCGGATCGACCGTTAGGATTTTAAAAAGTACCATATTGAGCCGTAGTACACTAGCCATTGGTGCTATGCATAGCACCATAGCCTCACTCCATGCTTAATGTATAAAAAAAAACTAATAAAATAGGACGAGCCTCTACTGACAACAATTTATTGTTACAAACTTGACTACATATTTTTTAAATAATGTAAATTTTAGAAGGAAAAAATATCGACATGCTGTTTCCTTATAAATCGTTTGTACATCATTATTCAAGAAATTTAAATATCATTTGATATTTCATCAAATCGTTAAATAAATATTCTTGTAAATATCATTTGATGAACGGTAAAATTTGTATAAGATTTTATCATGATATGGTTAAAGTATAATTTATATTTTATTTGTCGGATTGAACTATATGTTTGCCTTTTTATAGGTAAATCTGTTCAGACTTATTTAAAAAAAAAACCCATCTAAATCTGTTCGGACTTATTTAAAAAAAAAATATGCTCAGACTTACATAAGTAATAATTATCGAGCAAAGCTAGCATGTGTTGAGCTTATCAAGAGAGTTTGGTGAGCACAACTAAAAAAAATTACCAGAATGGATTTAAATGACGAATTCAAACCATTGAAACCGATCTACTTTACGAGTAATGCATGTTTGAAATTTTCAAATTCATTTAGTAAAAGTCAAGTGGTAAAAAAACCGATGAAAAATGAATGCATAAAATAATTTATACAAAATTTATTTTTTTACCGCTTGACTTTGTAATAAATGAATTCGAAACTTTCAAAATTTTACAGATACACTCATCACTCATGAAGTAGATGAGTTTCAACGATTTAGATTTATCGTTTGAAACCAATCTTATAGATTTTCGAAGTTGTGGTCACCAAATTCTCTTGGTAAGCACAACGCGCTAGTTTTGCTCATATTTATTTGTTAGTAAACGATATTCATGATTCCATATATCTAAATTCGTTTGAAATTTAATAAGCTCTCATTGTATTTTCTGGATTTGGTGAGCACAATACAAGCTAACTTTGTTCATATATATATAGAGGAGGGATCCGATTACACCACTTTTGAATTACCACAAAGTTACTCTTCTCATTTTCTACATTTTCAAAGTCCAAATTATCGATGCAAACCGTTCAACATGATTATCTAAATAAAATGTGCTTGCAGATCAAATTTTACATTTTTTTGTATTTTTTTACTATTTATTAAGATGGGTACCAAATTCAATGGTCTGAATTTAACTAGTATTTGTAAAATACTTAATAAATAATAAAAAAATTCAAAAAAATGTAAAATTTGATCTGCAAGTACATTTTATTTAGATAATCATGTTGAACAGTTTGGATCGACGATTTGGACTTTGAATATTCGATATCTGAATATCTGTGTGAATATAGATACATCATACATATATGGTTTTACGTTTCAATTATCTGTATCCGAATAGTAGATATATATTATATAGTTTAATATATATTATGAAAAAAAATATGTTATGCACTATTATAATAGATAAATATTATGAATTTTAGTATTTTTTTAATAATATTTTTTATATTTTTTAAATAAATATTCAATCCGATTAATACGAAAAAAAAATATAAATATGATTTTACCCCTGCTCCGTATCCGCTCCGTTTTCACCCGTTACTCCGTCCATAATTTAATAAGCTCTCATCGTATTTTCCATCAATGACTGAATTTTCATGCAAATAATATCCGGAAATTTTTTATCTATAGAAATCATTAAATACAGATGTACGGAAATAGAAAGAGTACCTCATTTGCAACAAATATAGAAAGATCTGAATCAATGAGTCCGATCCAAATTCAAATTTATGGATCGGTCTCAATGGTTCAGATCCATCAATATATATATATATATATATATATATATATATATATATATATATATATATATATATATATATATAGTGCTGGGCTTAGCTAAGCCATGGTGTAAAACGACTTGGTGCTCCACGCCTCATTATTTCCATTTTGAAAATCCAAACGACCGATCCGAACCGCTCAAGTTGTTCTCCATATTGATATGTGCTTGGAGACCAAATTTTATATTTTTTGGAATTTTTTTACTATTTATTAAGCCACTTTGAAAATCACTGATCCGGCGGTCCAGAAATTTTTACTGTTTTTTACTGTTCATAAGGATTTTCAGATTTTCAAAGTGGCTTAATAAATAGTAAAAAAATTCCAAAAAATGTAAAATTTGGTCTCCAAGCACATTTCAATATGGAGAACATGTTGGAAGGTTCGAATCGACTATTTGAACTTTGAAAATGAAGATATGACGTGGAGTACCAAGTCGTTTTACTCCATGGAGTAGCCTAGTCGGACTCTATATATATATATAGAGAGAGAGTGACTAAGGTCAAAGTGGTAGTTCCTAGCCCCCGGTGCTACCAAGTCATTTTTGAATTTTCAAAGTCCAAACGGTCGATCCGAACCGTTCAAGTTGATCTCCATATTGAAATCTGTTTGGAGACCAAATTTTACATTTTTTGGAATTTTTTTACTATTTATTAAGCCACTTTGAAAATTGCTGATCTGGGTGAACAGTAAAAACAGTGCAACCAAATTCTGGACCATGTGATCAGCAATTTTCAAAGTGGCTTAATAAATAGTAAAAAAATTCCAAAAAATGTAAAATTTGGTCTCCAAGCAGATTTCAATATGGAGAACAACTTGAACGGTTCGGATTGACCGTTTGAGCTTTGAAAATCTGAAAACGACTTGGTAGCACCGGGAGTTAGGAACTACCAATTTGACCTTAGTCACTCTCTCTATATATATATATATAGATGAGCTATTGTGCTTTGCAAAGTAAAGCGAACATTTTATTTCGGGCTCTTTTTCGGATTTTCAAAGTCCAAATAGTCGATCCGAACCGTTCAAGTTGATCTACATATTGAAATGTGCTTGGATACCAAATTTTATATTTTTTGGAATTTTTTTACTATTTATTAAGCCACTTTGAAAATTGCTGATCCGGGTGAACAGTAAAAATAGTGCAACAAAATTCTGGACCATGTGATCAGCAATTTTCAAAGTGGCTTAATAAATAGTAAAAAAATCCAAAAAATATAAAATTTGGTATCCAAGCACATTTCAATATGTAGATCAACTTGAACGGTTCGGATCGATTGTTTGGACTTTGAAAATCTGAAAAAGAGCCCGAAATAAAACGTTCATTTTACTTTGCAAAGCACAATAGCTCATCTCTCTCTCTATATATATATATATATATATTGATGGATCTGGACCATTGAGACCGATCCATAAATTTTGGATCGGACTCATTGAGTCAGATCTTTCTATATTTGTTGCAAATGAGGTACTCTTTCTATTTTCGTACATCTGTATTTAATAATTTCTATACATAAAAAATTTCCATAATATCCAGTCATGTTGAGGTGGCATCTAACTAAAATCCAAAAAGGTAGATGTCGCTCTCCCATACCTTTTCAAGGTCCGTTCTTATCCATCGAGGAAAACAAAATGTACACTTGTATGCCACGTGTCGCCTCAAAAGCAATCTTCAGACGTGTCCACGTAAAAAGTGATCCGGATCAAATCCAGCCAGATTACGTGGCCAGACACCTCCTTGCTTACACAGGGATGATCCAGCTAGATTACATGGCCCGACACCTGCTTGCTTACGGGGCTGAAATTACGACACATCAAGCGTACAGGTCTTCTGTAAAATGCTCAAGGACTACAAAGTAAACAATGATAAAGTGAAATGGATACGTGTCAAACGGTGAGCGTGTCGTCTGACGAGGAAACCCAAGAGAAAAGATGCGTCGTACACTCGTACTCATTGAATTTAATTCTGATATACAGAATTGGCAAAGTACCTTTCATTACAATTTTTTTCTAAGCATCTGTCAGCGAACCGGATAAGTCTGATTGAATATTTTGATTTGATTTGTCAATTCAAATGGATAAAATTTGTCTTTCTTTGTCAAATGACACACGTGGGAGGCTAACAGCTCTTGCGCTCGCTACCAGCCTCTCAGGAAAAACAATTACGTGGGATGGGACTTGGGAGGCCTAAATTTAATATAAAATATCAAATGGTATATTTTCTTAAAAGATGAACTCGTATCTAAAATCTCAACGCAAAAGATATACAAGATTTTTTTAATATAAGATATATATACAATATTTTTAATGCATCTGTCCACGTTTATAAATTAATGTTGTTGAATTTTTAGAAAAAAAACAGATATTTTTAATAATTTTACAAAAATATGAAATGTGAAAAGTACAAATTTTTTGGAATGATGCAGTGTGATTGACTATTTAAACAAGATCTTCCTATCAGAACCTAATTCAATAATTATTTTTGAGCCTTCAATATCAACTATCAACTACTACAGAGTTATTTTTATTTTTATTTTTTACATTTTGTGGAAAGAAGATGAACTTTTTATCAAAGAACCAGAGAATTTATTTTAATTAGAACTGTTGATAGAAATATTCCTTTTTTTTTAAATTAAATATTTCTTATTATTAACATCAGCTTTAATTGAAATATGTCTAGAATCATTTTCCATTAAAAGATCAAGATTGTATTGACATTTGTTTTGTTTTATGTAGAATGTTTTTCATTGATTTGTAAAGAGGAGACAAGTATTTATAGACAAGCTTAGATCTAAACTAGCCTTACAAACCATCGCTAAATTAGAGTTAAATATCTGAGGTTAAATTTGAATAGAAGAGAGAAACAGAAATCTGTTAACGCCAGGAGAGGTTGAATTATCTCCAGTATTCATCTAAATGGAGACATCCATTGCATATCTTATATCCATGCATCAGAAAAGCATATAACCAATTTCCCCTACACAAAACGAAAACTAAAGGCTTAGACAGGAAATTAATCGAAGCGAACATAAGAGTCAAGAAACAAAATGAACTTGCACATTACACACATGCAAATACACAATCTATATATCAAACAGAGCAGACTCTACTGTATATATGACAGGCCAGTTATATCCAAACCTCGATCTCCAGTCGACGGTGGTGGCTTTTGTTTCAGCTCCGGGGCCCGCTGTTCTGGCCCATCAGCACTTTGCGTTGCAATGGCTCTCGGGTGTGCTCTTTCCCTAGACATTTCCGCCTTGTCCTCAGCTGCATACATCCCACCGCCATATGCTTCTTGAGTCAACGGCTTCATTTCCGATATGTTAGACGCTTGCGTTTGCCTTGTTTCCTGTGGGCCCTCTTTGTCATCAGCTTTGTTTGATCTGTCCGCTTGATCTGCTTCTTCTGGCGAGTATTTCTCCATGGCAATTGGGAAGTGATGAAGTATGAAAGGAGAAGCAGTAAAAATTTTACTAAATAGGAATTGACACGTGTCGTTTTGGATGCATTTCTGGCTTAGTAATAGACTCAGATATAAAATGCGTCTCATGGCGGTTCACTTTAGAAATACTGACCCAAATAAAGGCTTCTCAGGTGCTGGGCCTGTCTAACAGGCCCTTTTAATAGTAAAAGCCTATGGAAATATTTTGTCAGTGACCTTCTATAGTTGAACTACATCTGAAATTTTTCATTGTTTCGGTTCATATTTTTATCACGAGGAGGGATCCAATTATACCTTTTTTGGTGACACATCATGACACTGTTTTTTATATAGGTTAATTTTGCGATTTCAAAATCCAAACAGCCGATCCGAACCGTTCAACATGATCACCATATTAAAATGTGCTTGGAGATCAAATTTTACATTTTTTTTGAATTTTTTTACTATTTATTAAGATGGTTACAAAAATCGCTGTTTTCAGATGGTCTGAAAAACAGCGATTTTGTAACCATCTTAATAAATAGCAAAAAAATTCAAAAAAATGTAAAATTTGATCTCCAAGCACATTTTAATATATCCATCATGTTGAACGGTTTAAATCGACTATTTGGACTTTAAAAATGGTAGGTGTCAAAGTGTGTCACCAAAAAAGGTGTAATTGAATCCCTCCTCTTTTATCATATATAATAACCTTTTTTGTTTTGAAGCAAAAATGTATTGTTGAATATTGAATAATATAGAAACTGTGTTCGTTGATTAAAATAATTTTCCTGAAATATTTAAATCACATGATAAATCTCAATAAAAATTCTGCTGCCTAACTTTTTAAAAAACAAACACAAGGAATTCTTTAAAAGCAATCAAGCAAAAAAAAAAAATGCACCAACTTATTAAAACGGACAAGATTAAGCAAACACATGGTGCACAAATTTGTACCAACTTTATTTTGTAAGGATATTATGACTTATCAAACAAAAATAACTAAATTTTTATATATTGAGCAGATACAATTTATTCAAATTAGAACATATAAGCGAAAAAATATTTTTTGGAACATATACACGGACAATATTTAAAAAAAAAAAGTAATCATGTTGGTTTCGTAAAAAAAAATTAATTAATTATGGTTTATAAAAAAAATTCTCAATTAAGGGCTTCGGCTGCCAAATTGAACCGTAATTCATCAGCTTGTGGCATAACCCATAAAACCTTAAGTGTGGTGCGGAACTCTATCTAATTGACAGTTTCAACACGTGTACCACACAAATGTAACCACGGAATCCTGTACATGAAACTAACAACAATATTTTTTTCTTTCTTTTTTTTTGAGGAAAAGCACTTAGGCACTAACAACAATATGTGCGTCGTCTTGCAGTGATTTGAATTCATGACACCAGACGAGCGCAATAGCAGGGCCGAGCGAGTTATGATTTTGGATCCCGAACTGAAAATTGTAGTTCATGATTGGCTCGTGGCTTGTCAGACTGAACTGAATTGGTTCGTTATCAGCTTGGCAGTTCCATAACCTTTGTATATACCTTTCTTAATACAAATTTAATTCTATAACACATCTTATCAATTATGGATAAAATAAAATAACATTTATACGATAAATTAATTATCGAGCAATATCAAGCAAATCAATTATCATAAGTTAAATTTGCAAAATTCAGACATACCAAATTCCCAAATTCATACAAATGTAGTTCACATAATAAATTCATGCATATCAAATCAAACAAATTCATACAAATTAACTTAGTTGTTTAATTAATTTACAATAGTCCATTAACGAGTTATGAATTGAATTTTTATTCACACATAATTGACATCCAGAATTTAAGTTTTTATTTTGTAGAATAGAAATGTTCATATTCTATTTATATTGCTACCATCATTATTATTATCGAAACTTATGAATTGAACATTAATGCTCTTCATTTTCATTTTATTAATAAAGTGTGTATGTTAATTAGTTTGGTCGGACCTATTTAATTTTTTTATTATTATTAAGAACTAGCATTTGGTCTAATAGTTAAGTGTCACACTTTTTGGAAAGTTGTGGGTTTGAATTTTCTGGGAAGTCGTGGGTTCAAAATTCGGATGAAAAGTTATTTATGAACATTAGATGAGAGGTCATGGGTTCGAAATCCGGATAGAGGAAATCCTTTGTTGTAATAACAAGAGTATAGAATTTAGAGGCTTGACTTTCATCTTTCTATCAAAAAAAAAAAAAACTTTCGTTAACTTTTTTTTTTACCCTTTCGCTTCTAAATTTCCGTTTCAGACAAATTTATTTAAAATAAAGTCTATAAACTAAACATTAAAGCTTATCTATTGAACATAAAATTGAACACTATATAGTAATGTTGTTAAAGTAAATAATAAAAACAGTACCAATAAAAATATCTATATATTAGCTCTCTTTTAAAAAACAAAAACAAAAAAACAATCCATACTTTTTCTTTCTTTCCTTCCTATAAACATTCTAACAATTTTCAAGTTCCATATTTTTGACCATGCTAAGAAAGAGCTGTCACTCCAGGTTCCGAACCAGGCAATGAATTTAATTGATGTGCTTACTTTGAACAAGTCTCTTGTTTCAATTGATTAGGGATATTTTGACAAGTTTGTTAATAATTTCGTCCAAGAAAATTGAACCCAATGCATGACAGCAAGCAAACCAATGTCTTATACCATGACTTTGAGTCAATGATCTTGACTCGACAAGTCAAGAGCGGCCATTCTGAGAGAAATTTGGTACAAGCAGTCTGACTCTAGCTTCTAGGTCTACTTGATTGTCGACCTTAAAATAGATATCTATAGACCTTTGGAAATCTTTGTTTGTACAAAATAACGCGGTTGTCATGATTTCGCCAAAGAATATTCATCGATCTAGTATGGATGATCATGATTCGGTTTGGGTTATGATGTTTTAAAAATAATTGATGGATGGATCGGACCGTTGACTGGACAAGACCCCACGAAATTTTATTTATATCATTAAAAAAAAAAAAACCAAAACACCTTCAAGAATTCGAAAAATACCATGACCTCCAAACCAATCTGCGGCTCCGAACCATTCTTAGAGGCCGTAGATTGACTTGGAGGCCTCTAAAATCCTAAATATATTTAATTTTACAGTACATTTTTGGGTTTTGGGGGGCCGCCAAGCCAATTTGCAGCCTCTAAGAATGGAGCCGCAGATTGAATTAGTTTTCAGCACTGATTGATTAAGAAAATTATTGAATTGGACCATAAAATGTGTCCTCAAAGTGAAATTACGGACAACTGATTTTTGTCAGCAATTTCTCGTTGCGGCCGTGTCAAAAATAGAATTATAATCGTGGTTATTTGGTTTAACTCTTTTTTTTTTAAGACGGTAAAAATAAAAATTTCGGTGTATGATGCTCGCATAGGTGATCTGTGTTAAATATGATATACAAATTTTAAATATTTGTCCGCACATGTAAACTACATATGTATTACATGGTTATATATTAATTTTGCTTCAACGCATCACTTTTTAATGAAAAAACAATAGAATTAATTTAAACCGTTATTTAATTAAGGACAACAGAAAAAGTAAATAAATAGATTCAGTTTTTATTTTCTTTTAGCAAATCTAATGGATTAAATTGAGATAACTAAGAAATATTCAAAATATCTTCTTTAGTATATTTTCCTGTGAAATTAAATATTCACATTAACATAAGATCCATATAAATTGTAACACCCGGTAATATATATTCTTTTAATTATTTTAAACTTATTTATAATATTAGAAATTGAAAAGTTTTAATTGTAAAATTGCAAAACTTAAAAAAAAAAAAAAAAGCCAACGTGGCAAAATAGCCACGCAGCCTCCATGCCTTCCTCGATTCCTTTTGCGTGACACACATGCCACTTCACATATGCCCTCATAAAATCCCTGTAAATCTTCCTAAATCAATCTCTAAACATAAAAAAATAAAAACCGAAAAATAAAAGAGAAAAAAAGAGAGACATTGGAAAAGAATGAAAATAAATATTTTGATATTTTATTATACATCCGATTGGAATTTCAATTACGTTGTGTTGATTCTGAGCAATCATTGCAACTCGATTTGGATTTCTGAATTGATCGCTATTAAGTAACTAGACTTCTCTATAATCTGAGTTTTCGATTTGTATGATTAATTGGGTATTGAATTAGTTAATTGGATCATGATAGTATCTTTAACTAGAATATGGGTTCTAAATACTGAAATTGTTTTTAATGGACTAGAATGCTGAGAATCGTCTGTTTTAAGGGTTTCAACTGGAATGAAACTGTTATTATTAAAACCTACACCCAATTGATATTATCGGTTAAATATGCACACATAATTTGATATTTAATTGTGTGAATTAATCCAGTTCTATTAAAATAATTATTTATTGTTATTAAGCTAGTCATAGAGAAGTGTGTTGTTAAATAACCGATTACTCACTTTGTAACCGATCGTGTATAGTTTATGTTTGTTCTGATTGGGACTATTGTGTCCGGATTTTTTGTTTTCCGCTAATCCGCTCTGTGCGCTGTCACAACCACGTGTCAAATCCCAAATCGCTAGCAAGTAGCAAGTGACCCACGCTCCATGGAGTTCGGATCCAGTGAAGTAACCCAATCTTTGGGTTTTGGATCGGGACCGTCCGATTCAAATCCGTGAAAATCCATCGGCTAAGTGACGCACACATCCCAATGACGAACTCGAATTCCGAGACAATCTTGAGCGACGAATTCGAATCGGACGGTCTCAATCCAAAACCCAAAGATTGGGTTACTTTAGGGGATCCGGACCCCGATCCATGTGGGCTGCTACAGCCACAACCTTTCCCCATTTTTTGTTTTGCCCCCCTTATATTATCCATTTTTATTGGCATGGAGACATCCATTTTTTTATTTTCTTATTTCTATGTACGAAGGACATTCATTTTATTTATATGTATGGAGACACCACCGCATATCAAATCCGTATGTATAAGTCCGTATTAAATCCACATATGCAGTATGCAGTGACCTTCCGTATACATGAACAAATCTGCATCCAAAAAGGAGACCGGACCGAAATGTCATTTCGGTCCGGAATAAAAAAAAATCCGAAATGGCATTTCGGTTCTTATAGTTTTTGTAAAAAAAAAAAGTAATCATGTTGGTTTCGTAAAAAAAAAAAATTTAATTATGGTTTATAAAAAAAATTCTAGAATTGAAATCTTACGTATCGTTCAACAAAATTGAACTAATAACTAGTTTTGCACGGTGGGTTCAATAGATGGATATTTCAGTCCTGTTTCAAGTCTACAGGAGAGGAAGACCATTGTCATGCAGTCGCAGTCAAAACCCACAAATTAACCACTGTACCACTGGTGCCTTAAATTCTTGTAAGGTTCTTCCCAAGTTCCTGTCAATTTCCATCAAATATATTGAATTGGGTTTTCAGTGCAAATACATGTTATATATGTGAGCCCCTCCATGTGCCGATTTTATTTAATAAGAATGGACCCACATTGAATAGATTATCTATGTATTTCGTTCCATTTTTAGAAGTTCACCAGACATCAGTCTACAAAGAAATGTGAATATCAGATCTAGTGTTGCTTTTATTGTGCAAATGTAACTTTCTTTGTATAATATGCTTTCCGCGTAATAATATACCATATATATCTTGCACTTCATATCTTGAATATCCAATTTCTTTTTGACCAATCAGAGATAATTGACGTCATTGATATTAATTTAATAAGAACTTTGTAATTGATTATTTAGATAGTCATATCATATATACTTTATAAATTGTAATGCAAATTGAAGAGCAATATATTCAATGGTAATTGTACTAGGTTAGGTTAAGTAAATTTTATTATTTGGGATTTAGCAAAAGTCCATTATAAAGACTAAACCCCAGAAATATCAGGCGAAATGCTACTGGTACAGAACTGAGGACGCAACAGACAAATTCCAAGGACTTAATTTTCCATGTCTTCCTTCTAATATGCACCGTGTGGGGCCCAATAGCTCATATAATGCCTTTCTTACCGGCTTTGCCGGTTTGCCCCTTATATAAGCACAACCATAGTTGTTAATTCTTTACGGCGCTCAAATTAAACATCAAATATATACAGCACTGCCCTTGCTACTCCGAAAGATATAATGGAGAGGTGTGTAGGTAGTAATCTGGAAGTGGATTTGCCGGGTTTTCGGTTCCATCCGACAGAACAAGAACTCATCGAGTATTACCTCTCACGAGTCGCACACGGCAAAACACTGAAATCAGAGATCATTCGAATGCTTAACATATACCTATATGACCCTTGGGAGCTCCCCGGTACTTCTGAGAATTACTTTGTAAATATAGTTCATTTAAGTTCTGCTGTGCAATTATGATAACTAACACTCAAAACTAACACTCAAAACTTACACTATTTAATTTACAGGACTGGCGGTTGGGGAGAGAGAATGGTACTTCTTTGTGAGACTGGATAAGAAAACTGGAGGGAATGGAGGCCGGCCAAACAGGACGACCGAACGGGGTTTCTGGAAGGCCACAGGCTCTGACCGAAAAATATTGCGGGCAGCAGAGCCAAGGCAGCTTATCGGGATGAAGAAGACGCTGGTATTCTACAAGGGGAGGGCCCCACGAGGTGCCAGAACGGATTGGGTCATGAACGAGTACCGATTGCTTGACACTACCCGATGTGCCATGCCTCCTCAGGTATGCTACATCTGCAAATATCTGGTCATAAAATAGCATACTGTCATGTTAATTTGAAAAATCATATATGGTTTTGATTTCAAAAGCTGATTATCCACTGCATGAGTAATTAATATTTTTTAGAGTACACTATACATAAGTAATTAAAATTAAAACACATCAATTACTGTCATAGTTTCTTCTAAGAGACTGGAAGGAATACCAAATTACCAAATTCCTAGAGCAACCATTTGAGCAGTAATCATACATGTAAGAAACATTAACATTGCTTTACTTCGAAATTAATAAATAACAGTACTGCATGCAGGATGATATAGTATTATGCAAGATCTACCGCAAGGCCAAATCAATGAAAGAGTTGGAGCAACGGGCAGCGATGGAACAGGTTAATCAAGTTTCGTTCGACGAAGCCAGTTCTTCAACAAATGCAGATAATTCATCATCTGAAAATCAAGAACATCAGGTCATGACATCGACCCAATTAAACGTTCAAGATGTAAGGAACACAACAGATGAGAGGATCAAGCAAGAAATAGAAGTTGTATCTGAATCAACGGCGTTGTTGCAATCAGTTAATGAATTACCTCCTCTTGAGATTCAAGTACCAAATTATAACTTTGATGTCATACATGACACATTGTTATCTCAGATGTGCAGTGCATGGCTAGATCAGGGATCTCCATATGCCAATTTGCTGAACTTTTAAATGCTAACATAAAAGGCATGTAATGGTATGGTATTTGATAAGAGTATGTATCTGATATATATTGAATCTTAAGCGAGGTTCAGAGACTTGTCTTTGGAGGATAAAATATTAAAGCAAATGCTTCTATGGACTTTATTTTATTTTGGACCGTTCAATCAAACGGTTCATATTTCATTCCGATCAATTATTTTTCCGTTAAATTTAACGCAGCGTCTTGTCGGAAGGGCAAAACAGTCATTTTTTCTGACCAATCCCTCCGTCTCCTATTTCTTTCGCTTATTCTCTCTCTATTCTCGTAAACCCGAGCCCTAACTAACTAAAAGCCATGGTGGATAAAGAGAACATCCCTCCTCGTCTCACTCGCGCCGCAGCCAAGTGCGATTCAGACACGGAATGCAATGCAGAGCAAGGTCTTTGACTATAGTCGACTATGGGGCTCGCTGTTGGTGATCAAGCGCGCTTATCCATCTTGAACAAACTGTAATCTCTCTCTCTATATTCTCAATTTCACAATTCTGGAATTCTATTACTGCCTCCTTTATTCGTATTCTTAGACATGGACGCTCTTGAACCCTTTGGATGGTACTCAAATATTTTAAAAACAATTGGAGAAATTTATGCATTTAGAAAAAAGCAAAGCTCGAAAGTTTAGGCTGTCCTTTTTCTAATGGTAAGTACTTATTTTGTTTGCTTATGAGGGATCTTTTACCTCGAAACTTACCAAATTTATACCTGTACTTATTGGGACCAGTTGTTTTCTTCCCGAGATTTTTATATATAAGAAAATAAATAAATAAAATATTAAAAATAAGAAACTGTTCATCAGAATTTCAAAAATAAGAAGGCCGCCACGCGGCATGGCGTCTCTGAGGGACGCCATCCCAGAAAACGTCCCGTGAAAAAAAGAAAAAAAAAAAAAAATCAAATTTTTTTTTTCTGCTGTGTTCAATCAGAAATCCAATAATTTTGATCAGATTCAAAATTCATTTTAGAGAAAATGGCTACATGGATTTTTGTGTTATTTATATCAAAATAAAGGTATGAAAGTCTAGTTTCCAGATAATATAATTTCTCTATACAAAAATATTACAGATTGGTACAGTTTTAGCGATTAATTGACAGAGGTCAGAATTCAGAAAAGCTGAAATTCCAGTGAGCAGTCCTATAATTTTGATCAGATTCAAAATTCATTTTTAGAGAAAATGACTACATGGATTTTTGTGTTCTTTATATCAAAATAAAGGTATGAAATTCTAGTTTCCAGATAATATAATTTCTCTATACAAAAATATTACAGATTAGTACAGTTTTAGCGATTAATTGACAGAGGTCAGAATTATTGGACTGCTCACTGAAATTTCAGCTTTTCTGAATTCTGACCTCTGTCAATTAATCGCTAAAACTGTACCAATCTGTAATATTTTTGTATAGAGAAATTATATTATCTGGAAACTAGACTTTCATATCTTTATTTTGATATTAAGAACATAAAAATCCATGTAGCCATTTTCTCTAAAATGAATTTTGAATCTGATCAAAATTGTAGGACTGCTCACTGGAATTTCAGCTTTTCTGAATTCTGACCTCTGTCAATTAATCGCTAAAACTGTACCAATCTGTAATATTTTTGTATAGAGAAATTATATTATCTGGAAACTAGACTTTCATACCTTTATTTTGATATAAAGAACACAAAAATCCATGTAGCCGTTTTCTCTAAAATGAATTTTGAATCTGATCAAAATTATTGAATTTCTGATTGAACACAGCAGAAAAAAAAAATTTAATTTTTTTTTTTTTTTTTTTTTACGGGACGTTTTCTGGGATGGCGTCCCGTCCCGTTTTTTTTTTTTTTTTTTTTTTTTTACGGGACGTTTTCTGAGATGGCGTCCAGTCCCCCTTTTTTTTTTTTTTTTTTCGCGGGACGTTTTCTGAGATGGCGTCCCTCAAGGACGCCATCCCGCGTGGCGGCCTTCTTATTTTTGAAATTCTGATGAACAGTTTCTTATTTTTAATATTTTATTTATTTATTTTCTTATATATAAAAATCTCGGGTTTTCTTCATTCTTATTTAACTTGTGCATACATGTGGTTTTATAGTTATATCAGTGTTTTAATAGATATTCAATTTGGAGTTGTCTTCAATCGTTATTGAAATAGGAATATACTGGTATAACTGGCTAATACAGGAACAAATAGGCTAATCCTTGAACTAAATTTTGATTGACTTAAATATTTTTAATAGCATAATCGATGAATTATGGTGGGTTTTAATGGCAGTTGAATGTGGCAGGTTGTATCTCTTCATAGAGAAACAGAGCTCCGTCATCAGGGGTGGACCCAGTGTATTCCGGGGGGGTCCACTGCCTCCCCCGGAATTTTGTTTGCCCTGCTCTGGATGTTTGATTTGTAATTCAGGTTAAATTTAGGGTTAAAATTGAAATAAATTTGTTGAATTTTGATTAATAATTAGAATTATAAGTCAGAGAATCGGAAATTACAAGTCAAAGCATTGGAAAGTATAAGTTAAAACATTGTTTTTTTATCGAGTACCAAATTAGTTAATGAATTTAAACCCGATTAGATAATTAAATCCGATTCAATATTTTTTTGTTCTCCTGACAAAAATACTAGATCCGCCCCTGTCCGTCATTATGCTAAGTCCGTGGTTCTCGGTCAAATATTCAAATAGCGGTTTCCCCAATGTAATCAAGCATCGCAACTAATCTATCCTTGCACTAAAAATCTTTACATAAATCTGATTAAAAATGAAAATGGAGTTGCAACATCTTTGGGCAGAGTCATTGGAGATAATTACAAGCTATATATATGGCAGCTACAACTATTTTCCTGCAATGCTTAATTTTAATCTTCTTCACTCAAATGATTTGAGGCTCCCAAATAAAATTACACATGGTCACAAGTCACAACGGCCAGTCTTGGCAGAGAATTTGTAGATGTAGGACTAATGGTTGATTGGATCTGCATTACGTACGTAGAAATTCATATCCAGTCAAGAACCTGAGCTGACATGGCAGAATGATGCTCGTGTATCTAATGCAGGTCCAAAAAAAATAAATTCACTCGCCTGAAATTTTCTTAATTACATGTGATACCTAACAATATATGATTTGAAATTGAGGAGGGTTCAAATGCCTTCATTTTTTGTGCCTCCACTATGCCTCCATTTTTAAAAACTTTAATAACTCAAAATTTAAAATTTAAAAGTCAAATTAAATAAAACCGTTGGATATGATCTACATTATTTTATCTATGTGCTCATATAAAATTATCACATTTTGATTTTGTTTTTATGTGAATCAATAAGTTGAAAAATCAACGTCTAGAAATTATCAACATTAGTACGTTTTTTACAAGCTCTTGATGACAACCAAAACAAAATTGAAATATTATAATTTTTTACACATGCATAGATAAAATGATGTAGATCATATCCAACAATTTTATTTTGACTTTTAAGTTTTAAATTTTGAGTTATTAAAGTTTTTAAAAATGGAGGCACGGTGGATGTACAAAAAATGAAGGCATTTGAACCCTCCTCTTTGAAATTTATGATTTGAAATATAATTCAAAAGAAGTTTATTATTTTATACTATAACAATATATTAAATTTTTTTTTACGAAACAAATAAAAGGTTCATAAATGTTATATTCTACATATTGGATATCTAGTTCATTCTTTACAATGTAAATAATATATTAAAAAATTTATATATTTAAAAAAAAATGAAAGTTCATAAATTTTATAAATAATATGAAATATAAATGTCGTGTTGTCTGTAGTCAAATTCAATAATAATTTAAAGAGAAGTAAAAAAAAAAGAATAAAAGCCAGTAGCTTTTTTTTTTAGTTATAACTTATAAATGAATTTAGTTTTTAGGCTTGGCTATATGTGGGCTGGGATTATGAGAATGAAATGATTCTTTCTAAGAGGGTCCATTACTATGTTCATGCTACTTTCTATTTCTTAGGCCTGTTCCTCTGAGGCGGATTAGACCTGCTAATGAGCCAGGCTCAGCTCAAAACTAAGTCCAGCTCGTCATATAACTAAACAGGTCCAACTCAAGCTCAACTCGGTCTTGAAGAAAAAAATCCGACTCAATTTAATGAGTTTGAGCCTTCAGCTCGGCTCAAACTCGGCTCATAACTTGCGAGCTCAACTCATGCCAAAACCATCTTCATAACGCCCCTTGCAATTTCAACCGTACAATGTTGTTGTCTATTTCGTGCAACCCCACATTGCCTCCATCAGCCATGAGATAAGGTCGGACTTCGTCTAATACTGATTCGACATTCTCAGCTGTAAGAGGAAGTTCTACTACAGGATCCGGAGATTCAACTGCTTTTGTTGCTGGTGAAACATAAGACGATAAGGAGAATTAGATCTAATCATTGATTTTGATTTTAATAATCTTGCAAAGTTGCAATGACCTTTGCTGGATGCTTTATTGAGGCCGCGTAATAGACTAGAGCTTGATTGGTGCTTAACAAAATTGATGGTCAATACCTAAATTAAGAAGAGGAAACAGCGAAATTTGAGATAATGAATTTTCCACAATTGGTGCTTAACATTTATTCGATTATAGTCACGGAGAAAGACAATTGGATATGAATTTCCCACAATAATTCATTTACCGAGTAGAGCGGCGAAACAGAGGAGATGGTGGTGATGGAACTATTTTAACAATTACTTTTCAAACAATACTAAACCATCTTTATCCATACAATTCAGATTTCAACCACAGTTTGAGTGAGTCGGCTTGGCTCGGCTCGGGCTCAGCCCTGATTGAGTGATAAAATATGAGCCGAGTCGAGTTCAGGCTTTATTTAGTTTAGGACCTGACTCGATATAATTTATTGAGCTGTCCAACTCATTGACTCATGAGCCAGCTCGGCTCATTAGCAGCCCTAGGTCGGATGCATTTGTAACATATAGGCTGTCATTATTTGGGTTACAAAACTAACCTATTGCATTTCATTTTCATAAAGATGCAAGTCAGCATTAGAAGTAGGGGTGTCATTGGGTACCGTACTAATGGGGTCGAAGAATGTCATATCCATATTTAACATATTCATTAAGTTAACAAAAAAAAAAGATTTACCAATATTCATATCCGAGATAAGTTAACGAAAAATAAATTTTATTTATTACGATACAAATTAGATAAATGGATAAAAGGGTATATTGTTGATACTTTTATTTGTGCTTTTAATAAAATATTTTTTCAAAGAAAGAAAAATAAAATAAAATTATAAAATAGATAAAAATAGAAAAATAATATTTTTTTTGGATTTTCTGTGGCGGCTCATATGAAAACTTGTGAAACCAGTACCACAGAAAATTCAAAAATGAAACCGGACCGAAATGTCATTAAAACATATGCATTTAATCAAAAGAAGACAGATCATTTGATTGAAAGGCTCATATTAGCTCTGAATTTTCATCTTTCAATCGTAGCCGTTGGCGAATAAAAACATCAACATGCTTAATAATGAAATACTTAATAATAGAATTGAGATATGATTTTATATCTACTTAAAAAACTAAGAATAAAACTAACAAAGAAAATCTTCAAAATCAGAAACTATCAACGTCTTAATTAATAGTACATATCTTCTAATATCTTGTAGCCTGTAGGCAGCATATCACCAATATTAACAAAAACCAGAATCTGGAAGAACATATATGAACTCGCTCAATTCTCGACATACATTTTACTTCTTCTTCTTTTTTACAAGCTTAACAGAGACTGTCAAGATTTTGAATTTTTTTTTAACATCCTCTTTACGCCAAAAAATGATTATTTTTTAATAATTTTAGTTGTGCTACTATGTATCTTCAAAGAAACATCCTTTGCTTTTCTTCAGAAATTGAGACTAGGGCCATAATTCACTAGGTAGACCTGTGTTTGTCATTTAAATCCAGTTCATCCATAATTGGGCTGGACGCGTGGACGATGAGGATTTTTCCTAACGCCGTAGACTTGACTTGGCATTGACTCAAGTCTTGGCATTGACTCGTTGACCAGTTCAGGTCACCGTCCCGTAAACAAACAGCATGCGATAAAATCGGTTCGGCAACTTAATTTCTTAATCCTTGAGATAAAAAAAAAACAAAAACATTCTTAATCCATACTAAGATTTTTTTAAAATAAAATAAATTTAACCATTTAATTTTCGAACTACTTTTTCTTAATGAGAATGACAGCCGTCTTTTTTTACATTATTTCTTAAGCTCGTCGGTGGTCACCTTATCCAAATTTTGTAAAACTCCTCTTAAATTATATACGAACCGACCTTTTCAAATTACTGTCAAATTACTAATTTATCCCTATAATCTCTTATGAGCAAACGATAGTTTTACGGTCACCTTCAGGTAAGCAAATGACCAGTAGCAGCAACCAGCATCCTTCACCCATTTATAAAAACCCATGCCGCTAGCAGCACAATAGCATCCCATTTTTACATCTGTATTTCATTTCACTGTCAAAATGAGGTTTTTTATAATACAAATCTTTACCATTGCCTTACTTGTTGGGATCTTTTCTACTGGTAAGGCTCAGGCTCAGGGTGTGAGCTCAATCATTACTAGTTCTCTCTATGATCAGATGCTCCCGAATCGCAATCCATTTTACACTTACGATGCTTTCATCAAGGCCGCAAATTCATTTACTGGATTTGGCACGACTGGTAATACCGACACCCGTAAGAGGGAGCTAGCGGCTTTCTTTGGGCAAACCTCTCACGAAACAACTGGTTAGATATAGACATGACTATTCAGTAAATTATCCAGAAGCAAGGTCCTATTAGTTTGTTTTCTTTCTGTTTTAGAAAAAAAAATATTTACTACATCTCATATTGGTTTTGTGATGAAATCTTCATATGGCTCACATGGGTTTATATAGACAAATTAGCTAGCTTTTATGTTTGTCTAATTTGCTACTGGTCGTGCGTTGTTGATAAAATTGATAATACAAACTTAGAAGGTAATATTGGTAAGATTGCATATAGCCTGTGCTGTCAAGTGTCTCCAACTATAGTGTCTTTAAGTCTTGCGTATATAATTTTGTGTATTTTTGTTAATAAATTTCAACAGGATATGTCTACATTGAAGAAATTGCAAAAACAGATCGCCCTTACTACGGGAGGGGACCTATTCAACTTACCCAGTAAGTTCTTGGATCCTTCACTTCAATTCAATTATCCTAATTATCTGCAAAAAAAGCTAGTCATAATTTAGTTCAATACAGTTCTTTAAGAAAATATCATGGCATTGAATTTATTTAGAGCTTCAGACCAGTTTGGAGTATGGCAGCAGCAACATGATTAAATTTAGAAAAATTGACCCATTAACTATTAATGTATGACTAATAGTTAAAATCAAAGAAAGAGATAAGAGATAAGGGGAAAAAAATTAAGATTACTTTTAGAGAACATGTTGCAGTCTCTTGGATCTTCTAGTATAAATGTTTTGTAATATTGAAGAAGCTTTTACAACGTTCAGAGATCGAGTTTGCTAATATGTTAATATCAAATTACTGATTGCAGCAAGTACAACTACGAAAACGCTGGGAGAGCCATCAATGCCGACCTCGTCACAAACCCCGGTTTAGTGTCCTCCGACCCATTGATCTCCTTTAAGACAGCTATCTGGTTTTGGATGACTGAACAGTCCCCAAAACCATCTTGCCACGAAGTCATGACGGGTCAGTGGGGCCCATCAGACGCTGACAAGGCAGCCGGCAGATGGCCAGGCTACGGTCTAACCACCAACATTATCAATGGTGGCCAGGAGTGCAACGGTGCGAGGCCAGACCTAGTTAGAGACCGGGCTGATTTGTATAAGAGATACTGTGACATGCTCCATGTGAACTATGGCGATAATCGTGGTTGCAAGAACCAGAAGCCATATAATTAATTTTGGGTGTTGTGGTGAGAAGTTGATGGGAATATGACTAAGGCGTGGTACTAAATAAATGATGTTGCGTATGTATTGAAAGGTACCATTTGCTGCTAGGATATGAGTAGCGCATATATATATATATATATGGCACTCTATATAAGTAATGTGGTTGTAGCATGAATTGGGGGCAGTATGCCTGTGTTTGTTTGTTCTTCAAGTTTCTATGAGTTACAACCTTAATTTCAGTTTCAAAAATAAGACTATAAATCTTTTTCCTGTGGCGTTGTTTGTTGTACACCCCCGCATGATACATCTTTCGTAAATAAAATGCTATAGGTTAGTTTATCAAACTCAAAGAATGACAGCCTCTATGTTAGGAATCTATACGGCTCTCTATACGTACGGCTCATTCATTTATAACTTAAAAAAAGCTACTGATTTTTATTCTTTTATTCCTTTTTGACATCTCTTTAAATTATTATTGAATTTGACGACAGATAACATGACCTTTATATTTCTATTATAAGTGAGGCTATGGTTCTATGTATAGTGCGGATTGGTCTGTATTATCAAAGTTTAAGTATTCGATCTGAACTGTTCAACATAATATTTATATGAAAATGTAATTGTAGATCAATTTTTTTTTACTAATTTTTTTATGTAGGTAGAAAATCACTTGATCTAAGAATTCTAGACCATTCAAAAATAGTGATTTTCTTATCTAAAAAAATAGTACAAAAAAATGTAATATTTGAGTCGTCAGCAAAATTGATTGTCTTTTTTCATAGATCAAATCACATTTTTCACACGGACAATTAATTACTATTTGCAGCAAAATTCAGTCAATTATTATTTTTTAAAGTTACTCATTATTTTTTGTTCAATTCATGTCTAGTTTTTCGGTTACGCAATTTCAAAATTCATGTTTGATTTTTCGTTTGTTTATTCTTTAAAGTTACTTATCAATCACATTTTTCATTCGGTTGCGCAATCTCAAACCAAAGGCTGAGGAAACAAATTAAAATATCTCCGTTAATATAAAAAAGATAATATTACTTTATTTCATTTATCATATTTTATCTTCATTTTTTAAATAATTATTTGAGTACTCTCACTTCTGTACTTTCAAAATCCCCACATCCCATTAAGAGAAATTATGTACTATGATCTCCACTAATTATTATTCTAAAAAGATATTATATGATCCCCACTAATTATTATTTTAAAATCTCTGCAACACTCTTCCTCTATGATCTCCACTAATTATATGGTCCCCTTTCTCAGTCCCCGCACTCGTCCCCGCGTCCACTTATAGACCAAAATGTTACTACTACTTTTAAATATTTATAAATCCTAATTTCTACTTACGTTTAGATCACAAGCGCATGATCCTACCGTGTAGTATGATTGGGGTGTCGATCCACAATGATAGTGTATTAGATTTTAAACAATTTTCACTAGTCTAGGTTATCGGGTTTTATAAAATTTTGAAGCGGTGGTGCTAATTGTAATTAAGGTAAAGGTTTAACAGTAGATAGAGAGCCTCTAGGGTTCAGGTTTATTTCCTTCTTAATCATGTTAGTACAAGTTTCGACGTCTCTCTACATCGCATGCGATACTGTCACTTTCGCATACGGCCTAGATTGCCCCAAAGCTACCCCGCATGCGGCACTGTCACTACCCGCAGGACGTGCTGGGTGTTTGTTTATGTGATTTGGAAGGTTTTTCGATCTTGTGATCGGCTTTTGGGATATCAAGACTAAAGTATTTTAGGTACGCAATTATATTTTTTCCCTATACTACTCCGTAGTTGGAATATCCCAAAGACCCTATCTAATCTAAGTACTTCTTGATATAATCTAAATGTAAAATTTACGCTATCCTTTCAAGGGAGTCCACTAGGTTTTAACCCTAGTCTTTGAACAGCTGTCAAGCCTCGTTAGCCGAAGTGCCTATAGTACTTACATGCATTATCCTACTTACATCAGGATGCAATGACTAAACACTTATTGGTATGTGGATGATAATTGGCACATAGTAGACAGAACTATGTAAACAAGGATGTAATAAAAAAGAATTCAAAGTATAAAAGGAAACTCAAACCAATCATAAACAAAACATAAACATATATTAAAACATAATTAAGAATTCAAGTACAACCCTCACCATAGAGATGAGAAATTTAGTTTCTCATTGCCATGACAAAATAAAAGAAATAAAATAAGGATAACATAAATTACAACCCAATTGAAGATGGAAGAACATATGCCTCCTTAGATGACGCATTCTTCTTTTGCTTAGTTTCCGATGGCTACCCTTCTCTCTTTAAGTAACTCTCTAACCTAACCTAACAATAAGAATTGCTAGTCTACTATTCTGGACTTGACACAATTAAACACGTACACTAAATCCTATTACAAGAGGGGTATTTATAGCCTTCCTAAAATGAGAGGTGGAGTAGTAGAAGTAGTGGGGGACGTGGGGTCTACCCATGATTGGATAGATGAAGCCAAAATAGCTAAAAGCTTGGCTATTAAGAAAACACGTCTTTCTAGAAGGCCCATCAGGAATTCGCGTTCTTCTGGAAGGCCCATCAGAGAAATCGCCTATTTTTAGGACAGTCCACGGATCGTGCGGCATAGAGGAGGCCACACGGCTTCCTGACTTAGTAGATTTTCTTGTATTTTTCGCCATTTCGCATGTTGTGCCCTTCGTGTAAGGTGTTACATGCTCCGTGTAATGTCCCATTTTGACACCTTATTCAGAAATCGCCTAAATACAACACTTTTGCTCTGTTTTTGCCCTTAATACACAACTTTCTCAAAAACCTGCCAAAAAGACCTAAAAACACGTTTGCGGTAAATAAATCGGAAAAATTGCTACTTTGCATTCGATTTTCGTCATTTTCTGAAAGAAAATATAGTGATTTTCGCTATATGTTTTGGCTTCATCATCAACTTCCATAGATATAAATACTTGGAAGATATATTAACACTTGAAAAATAAGATATTAATACTTTGATGCGTAACTTGTTATGCTCATCTCTTTTCCAGTCCCCCAATCGTCCCCGCATCATCCTTCCTCTAATGAAGTAGTGGGGATCCCGTATCACCGCATCAACCTTACCCAATCGTCCCCGTATCAACTTTCCTCTAACAAAAATAGTTGACCACATAGGTATAAATACTTCAGTGCAGAGGTATAAATACTTGCAGTGCTTGATATTAATACTTTCAGACGTCATCTAGTGTCATATGTAAAAAATACTTGCAAGTATAGGAATAAATACTTGCACGCCGAGGTATAAATACTTGTGTGGCGATGAATATGAAAATACGTCATCATGGATCTCATTTGAAAGAGAAAATTGCGTAGAAGACGTTCGTGATTTTTTATTCACAAAATTTCTCACAGATCGTTAGAAATATAGACGAGATTGAATGGAGAAAAAAAATCCACCTCTAAATACGTGTATGGTCCTCCATGTAGTTTGAGTGGTCTCCACAGGTATTTATGGTGCGGGTATATTTGAGAGATTTAGTTGGAAAGACAATTATTTACATAAAAATTGTTCACCTCGTGAGTATAAATATTTCATTGCATATGTATTAAAACTTTAGAAATAAAAATTGTGCTGGAGTTTTTGCGGTCATCTCAGATAAATATAGTAGTATGGTAGTTATGGTGCAGCTATAGTACAGGTATTGTAGCGCAGATACTGTATAACAGCTTCCCTTTTTTTAACAATGAACTGATGCAATAAATTTCATTGCGCGGAGCATTCAGCTCTCAATATAGTAGTGTCACCGTAAGAAAATTACAAAAGCAATAAGGCTCAAGCTATTCTTTCAATAGCATTTAATAGTCTCATTTTGCATATGTGACACAAATTCTTATGAAGTGTCTACCATAAATTAAAAGAATTTTATAATAAAAAAAAAATTAGATATGAAGAAGACATTGATGTTCTACAGGGGAGAGGGCCCCTCGAGGTGCCAGGACAGATGGGTCCGGATCCCTAAAGTAACTCAATCTTTGGGTTTTCGATCGAGACCGTCCGATTCGAATTCATCATCGTCTCGGAATTCGAGTTCGTCGTCGGAATGTGCGCTCACTTCGCGGATTCGAATCGGACAGTCCCGATCTAAAACCCAAAAGTTGGGTTACTTCACTCGATCCGAATTCAGGACGGATTGGGTCATGAACGAGTGCCGATTGCCTGACACTACCCGATATGCCGCTCCTCCTCTGGTATGCTACATCTGCAAATATCTGGTCATAAAATAGCAAAATAGAAGACTGTTATGTTATTTGAAAATTATATATGATTTTGATTTAAAAAACTGAATATCTTATTCTTGAGAAATTATTTTTGTGGTAAGTACACTACATAAGTAATTAAAATTAAAGCACAACATATACATTCATAATTTTCTTTAAAAGAGACCGGAAGGAACACCAAAGTTGCAAATTCCTAGACTTATTTAGACTTGAAGCTGGATTGAATTCAGAAAACTGAAGCAAGTTCCAAACTTAAATTAATGAAAAGCACTAATTGTAGTACAGCCATTGAACAAGTAATCATACATGTAAAAAATATTAATATTGATTTACTTCAAAATTAATAAATAACAGTACCTAGTACTGCTTGCAGGATGCATGATATAGTATTATGCAAGACATATTTCAAGGCAAAATCAATGAAAGAATTGGAGCACCGGGCAGCGATGGAACAGGTTAATCAAGTTTCGATTTACGAAGCCAGTTCTTCAACAAATGCAGGTAATTCATCGTCTGAAAATCAAGAACATCGGTTCGGATGTAAGGAACGCAGCAGATGAGAGGATCAAGTGAGAAATAGAGGTTGTATCTGAATCAACGGCCTTGTTGCAATCAGTTAATGAATTGCCTCCTCTTGAGTTCAAGTACCAAATTATAACTTTGATCTCATACATGACACATTGTTCGCTCAGATGTGCAGTTCATGGCTAGATCAGGGATCTCCATATGCCAATTTGCTAAACTTTTAATTCCTAAAATAAAGCATGTAATGGTATGGTATTTGATTAATATGAGATAATTAATTATTGTTTGCTAGTATGGAATATTGAAGCTTTTATCGAGCTTGAAAGACCTTGCCTTTGGAGAATATTACATTCAATTTTAAATCACTTTTTATTTTACATTTGGTTATAGTTAGAAAGGGAAATGTAAATTGCAAGTCAATAAATCTTCCAACTTATATGTATTCCCAGAAAAGTCCCTTTAATATTAGCCGAGAAGCAATGAGAAACATTGAGCTGCTGTCATGATCAATTAATAAGTGGAATGAGGTTTTCTAAATCCAAATAACACATAACATTAGCTCAATTTTTTAGCTAGAAAAATCTGACGGTTTGAGAAATTAGTTCCAATTCAGCAATGTAATTAAGCTATGTTCAGTAAAATAGTCAAATAGAGCTAAGGTGGCGATGGGAAAGTAATGGTATCTTTACCTGCTCTTCGGCTTACAAAGTGTTTTTTTATAGTCAGTTAGCAATCGCTTACCGACGATTCCATTAAGATAAAAAAAAGTTATGTACACATTATTTACACCAGTGCTGCTCTAAAACAAAACAAAGAAAAAACAAGAGTCCGAACCCCCAAATTCCAAATTACAAGGCAAATAACACCGCAATAAATATAGAGAAGAGTGACTTGTAATTGAAAGTCATTCCCCGGTTACACTCAAAGTGTTACACAACACGGGTAATTTGCAGCATGCAAAGGACCATATGGCGCCTCAAGGTTCCTGTAAAGGTGCGTATTTTTTCTTGGTTAGTACTCGCACATAAAATCCTTACCCAGAAAGTCTTGATATCCAGGGGTTGCTATAACATTTTTGAAACTAGGGACCACCTACTGTGCTCATGCAATTTTGCTAGGAGATTTTGGCAAGGGTTTATGGCTCAGTTGAATCTGAGGTTTCAAGGAGGGGGCGGGAACATATGTGAGCTGAGGAAAGGTCGACTGCTTATGGCAGAGCAGGCGAGAGCGCGGTGGCAGTTGGCAGTTGTCACTGACCTTCAAATAGAGGCTTTAATTTCCCACTGTCATCAAGCTATTGTTTTACATAAATTAGATGAAAGTTGGGAATAATTACAAGCTATAATGGCAGCTACAATTATTTTCCTGCAATGCTTTTATTCTTCTTCACTCGAATGATTTGAGACTTAAAATTTATGATTATATAGTATAATACGAATATTTTTTAAAAAGTTTATTTTTATAATACAAATAATGTATTATAAGTATTAATATTTTTACAACATAAATGTATGATTCATAAATGTTATAAATATTATTTATATATAGTTCATTGTTTTAGAATGCAAACAACATATTAAAAATAATAATAATTTTATGAAATATATAAATAAAACTTCATGAATTTTTATGAATAATATGGAATATATATTGTGTTTTCCGTCATCAAATTCAAAAATAGTTTAAAGAGATGTCAAGAAAGAATAAAAGAATAAATATCAGTTGCGTTTTGTTTTAGTTATAAATGAATCGAGTTTTTTAAGAATGAGATGGTTGTTTGGATGGCATCAAGGAGCTTATTTCTATTTATTAGGCCTGTCTCTGTGGGGCCGTATAGATTTCTAACATATATGCTGTTATTCTTCGAGTTTGTTCGAGTTTGTGTGGTTTTAGGTACAACAAAGAACGCCACAGGAAAAAAATAATTATAGTCATAATGTTGAAACTCAAATTAAGGTTTGAGTAGAACTAGGGTGTGATGTGCTCAGTGCTCACCAAATTTTTTGGTGAGCATAACTCTATAATCTACCAGATTCACTTCTAACGAGATGAATCCAAACCGTTGAAACCGATCTATTTCGCGAGTGATGCACGTACATGCAAAATTTTGAATTTTTTGAATTCATTTAGTCTAAAGTCAAGTGGTCAAAATTGATGAAAAATGAATGATCCAAAATGAAGTTTTAGAAGTTATTTTAATGCATTCATTTTTCATCAATTTTGACCGCTTGACTTTGTACTAAATAAATTCGAAACATTCAAAATTTTACATGTATGCACATCACTCGTGAAGTACATCGGTTTCAACGGTTTGGATTCATCTCGTTTGAATTGAATACAATAAATTATGGAGTTATGCTCACCCAACATCACACCCTAGTTCTACTCTGAAGGTTTCAATACATATGCAACATCATTTATTTGGTACTACAACTTAGTCATATTCCCCATCAACTTCTCATCACAACACTCGTAATTAATTACTGATACGGCATCTGGCCATTGCAATCAAGATTATCACCATAGCCCACACCAAGCATGTCACAGTATCCCTTATATAAATTAGCCCGGTCTGCAACTAGGGCTGGCGCCAGACCGTTGCATTCTAGGCCACCATTAATAATGTTGGTGGTTAGACCGTAGCCTGGTAATCTGCCGGCTGCCCTGTCAGCATCCGATGGGCTCCACTGACCTGTCATGACACTGTGGCAAGATGGTTTTGCGGCCTGTGCAGTCATCCAATACCAGATCGCTGTCTTGAAGGAGATCACCGGGTCGGAGGACACTAAATTGGGGTTTGTGACAAGATCTTCATTGATGGCTGTCCCGGCTAGTTCGTAGTTGTACTTGCTGGAATCAGTGATTTGATTTTAATATCTCAACGTTGTAAAAGCTTATTCAATATTACAAAACATTTATACCAGAATATCTAAGAGACTGCAGCATGTTCTCTAGAGGTGATATATATATTTTTTTTTTTGCCTTCTCTCCTTTCTCTTCTCTTTTCTTTGACTCTTAACTATTAGCCACAGATTGCTAATTAATGGGTCAATTTTTCTCATTTCAATAATGTTTTTGCCAGACTCGTAACTAGTCTGAAGATTTAATAAATTAAATTCCATGAAACTTTCTTAAAGTACTATATTTAACTAAATTATGACTAGTATTTTGCAGAATAATTAGGAAAATTAAATTGAAGGATCCAAGAACTTACTGGGTAAGTTGAATAGGTCCCCTCCCGTAGTAAGGGGGGTCTGTTTTTGCAATTTCTTCAATGTAGAAATATCCTGTTGAAATTTATTGACAAAAATACACAAAATTATATACGCAAGATTTGAAGACACCATCCATAGCTGGAGTCCTGGAGACATTTGACAGTGCAGGAATATATGCAATCTTACCAATATTACCTTCTAAGTTTGTATTATTAATCTTACCAACAATGACTAGTAGCAAAATAATTAGACAAACATAACAGCTATTTTGTCTATATAAACCCATGTAAGCATCGTACATCACAATCATTTCAATAAAATAAATACAGTTCAATACTTAATTCATCTCTCAAATTAACATATCCTCAGACAGATGACCCGTCAGGGGCAGTAGGTCAAATGAAATGATAAAGTGAAGTCGATAAAGCAAAGAAATATCAACCATTTTGTTTTATAAATTATACATGACAGGTTTGATCTATTAATTAGGTCAGATATAACAGCCAGCCATATAAAGAATAATTCATCACAAAACCAATATTCAATCAGTAAATTGCTTCTGCCTGAAAGTATTGGACAATTTACTGAATCATGTCAATATATATCTAACCGGATGTTTCGTGGGAGGTTTGTCCAAAGAAAGCTGCTAGATCTCTCTTAGAGGTGTCGGCATCACCAGTCGTGCCAAATCCTGGAAATGCATTTGCGGCATTGATGAAAGCATCGTAAGTGTAAAATGGATTGCGCTTCGGGAGCATCTGGTCATAGAGAGAACTAGTAATGATTGAGCTCACACCCTGAGCCTGAGCCTTACCAGTAGAAAAGATTCCAACAAGTAAGGCAATGGTAAAGATTTGTATTATAAAAGACTTCATATTTGCAATGAACTGAAAAAAACAGATGTGGAAGTGGAATGCTATTCTGGTGCTACTGGTATGGGTTTTTATAAATGGGTGAAGGATGCTGCGACTGGTCATTGGTTTACCAGTAGGTGACCATGGGGATAAATACCAAGTCAAGTCTACGGTGTTTGAAAATTATCCCTACCGTCCACACGTCCATTGAATTGTGGCTAGACAAGATACTAACATTGATTGGCAGAAAGAGAGGTCAAAAATTGAACGAGTTCATACTTGTCTTTTCTAGGCTACTTCATCGTGGTTATATATGATTGGTTATATATGTTACACAACATCACAACTAACAGTAGCATATATAACCATTCATATGAGTTTGCACGGATTTTACAAATAAGCTCCTTTATATTCCAAATAGACCTGTTTTTGACTCGGCTTTCCGGTCAGGCACGGCAGAGTGAACATCCTGTCAGGCACGGCATAGGATATTAACTCCAGCATAGCACTATCAGTTCGCCACGAACATGCCACATTGCCACCGGTACTCCCTCAGTCCCATCATTATCACTTTCCTGATAGACAGCTACTTGGTGGTTTGTTGGATCCCAAACTTGAAGCGGTATTGCAAGCACATCAAGAGGCATCCACTTCTCTGCAGCCAGCTTTAGGCGCTTATCCATATGCCCTATCTAATATTCAAATAAAGACATAATTAGTAAAATGAGAGATCGAACAGATTTATCCGAAGCTGAGTTGAAGCAAACATCGTTTCGATACTTCCAAATGGTCCAACATACCGCACTAAATACCACTAGAAAATCTAATTGGTTTGTCTTACCAAGAGTATTTGAAAAATTAAGAATGTCTTTACATGTATGCCAATTAGCAAAGTAGTCTTGACTACGGCCTAATCAAAACCATATTTTTTGGGCCTGTGGACAGCGAAGAAAAAGGTGGTTAACATCTTCTTTTTTATTACAAAAGTGACATTTCAATCGCCCCGACCAGCCCCGTTTTCGTAAAAAAAATGCCACATTGCCACCGCAGCTTGGCGATTTTTGTCTGCATTCTCCAAACGATATTTTGTAATTTTTCGTTTGAAAAGATTGATGTTGACGTCCAAATATAGATAATTTATTATCAATAAATCACAATGCAAAAGGTTACCGAGTTAGCTCCATACAAACTGAATCTGTTTTTTTGGACATATCTCGCTATTCATATTAAGCGTGTCGGTCCTTCAAACAATATATATAACAAATTATGATATTAATATTTATGCACGTTAAGCGTGCATATCTCGCTATGCATATATCATTTTGATTTTATTTTTTTTGGTCAATATACTCGTCTTATTCTCAGACCAATATGAGTTCAATATTGATTATATTTTGTCCAAGGTTCTAAATAGTGATTATAGCAACATAGTTATCGGGTCGGATCCTGCGTGTATCTGACACCATTCATAACACTTGGGAGTCCTCCTGGGCAGCCTATAGGCAAGGGGCTACGGAGGCAAAACGTGTGTGGGCGACAAGGTTTATGGCGGTGCTATGGGGCATATGGAAGCAAAGGAATGCGGTCATTTTTCGGCAACGGGAAAAGCCACCCTGGCTGTTAGCGTAGGAAATTACAGATGAGGTCGAACTATGGCTCAAATGTTGTAGGACCTGTGGCGTAATACCTAGGGAGACATAGCAGAATTGTGATGTAAGGGCTGTAGTTTCTGTAGTTGTAATCAAATCTATTTTCTGTACACCTGGTAGCCACTACCTGGATTTAAAAAAAAAAAGATTATAGCAACATAGCAAGGAGATAAAAAAAAAAAAATATTGCGAATAGCGTAGCTATAGCAGAAGCTATCATACATAGCGTTTTTTTCTTTTCAAAATTTATATTCTATATTTCTACTAATTATTAACATGATCAATATTGGAGAATTGGAGTAACAATCAAATGACAACTAATCTAAGTCTATACTTTTTTCAATCATGCAAATAAGAAGAAGAAGAAAAATGATCTACAAGGTAACATTATTTAATAGTTCATACTTCATAGTATTACAGATTATAATAGACGAAGAGCAATTAATTTTACAAGTGAAATGAAGTAAGTATACTTATTTGAACATTTTATATATTATAATAATCAAAATTAGTTTTCAATTGAAACGAACGGCAATAATTTTACAAGTGAATACTAGACGAAAAGCAAGCAAAAGAAAGAATTAATATTTGAATATTTTCCGATATAGAATGAGAGACTAAATCACAAATAGAAACAGAAGCACATAGTTCGGTTTAGAATACTTATCATAGCAGACCATGTAGCATCATAAATAAGAACAAAAGCCCATATAAATCGCAAAAAAAAAACTCATGTAGCATAGCGGTAGCAATAGCGCGTAGCGGTAATAGCGGTCAGCTATTACAGCTATAGCGGTCGTAGCTGAATTAGCGCACTTTTATCTCATAGCTTAGCTTTTATGGTCCGAAAAAACTATAGCGCTGCTATAACTAGCTATTTAGAACACTGATTTGTCACATTTTGACAATTTTTTTTTTTTATGAGTTTGATCTTAAAAATATATAGGATTGTATTAGATTTAATACAAAAATTATATAATAAATTGTATTAGATTTACTTGGCATGAAATTTTTTTATTCCTACATAATTTTGTATCTTTATTAGTTCAGTGTGACACACTTTTTCCTCTCTTTTTTAGGATAAGCCCGTAGGCGTCAGCGTGACATACTTCATTATGTTTATATGATATAATAAAACTTGTATGTTCACAATTTGTTTCAAACGGACTATACTTTTGAGAGCCCCACATGGAACAGGAGTATCTGATCTTAGATCACATGGCCCGGATTAAATTTGACTTGGCCCTATAAAATCGTAGTATGATCAGCCTTAACAGCTTTGCATTTGGATTTGGATTCAGGCCGTTAGATCTAAATGAGAGGTGTCTTATCTTCATGGTACAATTCTACAATTGGAGCGGAGCGTAACCCACCACAAAAAGGAGCAAGAAAACGTGCAAGCAAAGAGAGAAGAGAGCTATTTACTGGGCAAATAACATAACAATTTTCTTTAAACAGAATAATAATGCCTTGCACTGTCAATATACATTGGACCAACAACAACAAAATCACAAGCCCAACTAGACTCTCGACTACCATGAATAAACAAAAGAAAAAGGGTCATTTGAACATTTTTTTTTCCCTAACACATCTTCACAATTTATATCTAATTAACCATCCCCCCCCCCCCCCCCCCCCCAATCACATCACCAAATAAACATGAACAACAACAAAAACCACTGATGGGTTACTTCAGGTTGGTTTAGAAACCTTTTGCCTCTTTTCTTCAAGTTGTGAAGCTTCGTTAAGCATGTCAACGGCATCACTTTGCATGTTAAGCTTAGAGAGTGCGACAGCTTGCATGTAGAAGGCTGTCGGCCACTCTGGGTTTACACACTGAGCATGCATTGCGTCTTGAAGGGCAGCATCAGGCCGATCACACATCAGATAGCACAGGCTACGTCTCGCATGCACGGTTGGAGAGACCATTGTGCCCACATCAATGAACTGCACAGGGGAAAGAATAAGAATTTGAAAATTACAGATGCAAATCTATAATATGAAAAAAGAAATTTACATTCCGTTTCATGGATGTTCTTTCCAAAATGATTCTTCAATCAAAATGAGTACGTTTTCAACGACATCATCTTATAGTCACTACAAATAAATAAATAAATGGCAACTGGTAACAAAAGGCCCATCTAATATTTTTCACCAAGTATACCTGAGAATAACATTCAATTGCAGTTTTAAAATCCTTATCCCGAAATGCAGAGTCACCTCTTTTCCTGGCATCCAGCATATCTCTCATCTGCTGTGTCCACTCCTGAAATGACAACTGAAATCCACCAAACAACACAGAAACTTTTGTTAAAACTCTTAAATCATTAGCATCTAAATTCACCACTCAAGCTTTAAATAAAATAAATTTGCACTGCAATACCTCATTGCTTCCTTCGTCATCCCTGTAGTGCATCATGACCAATATTTGATGAATTGCTGTCAGATCTATCCGGGAACAAGCTTCGCCCATTGGAGAGAGCGGGTGTTGTGGGGCCGGTGGGGCTGGTGGGGCCGGTGGGGTTTCCTCATGCTTTGGTATGCCAAGCATCATATATGATGGCACCTATTACAAAATTCAAATTGCATAACAAATTTAAGCGTACTACATTATGATTACAAATTTATAACCAAGGATACACCAATTACCTCTGATTTGGATTGCAGGGGCGCAATTATGGAAACAACCTTCTTTGTGTCAGGACGGTCCCTAGGTTCATACTGGAGGCACTGAGAAGCCAATTCTACCAGAGCTGTTGCCTCATCGGTCGAGAATTTCCCCTCAAGATGTGAATCCATCAATACTAACACATTCCTGGTTCGTATCAATTCAAGAGCCTGCCAGACACAAAAAGTTTTCAATTTTTCACCTTACTAAATAGTTTAATTTTGTAGAGAAGAATTTTAAGGCAAGTAACCATTGGATGTATTGTATGATCTGACTCCTGGATTTTGATCTCATGATACTACTGGTGAATCATATTAAAATACCAATATGTAACCCAGGTGGTACTGAAGCTATATTTGTAAGGTACATACATGGCTTGGAGGAATGCGCTTTCCACTAACAATGTCCAGTAACACAGTTCCAAAGCTGAATATCACACTTTCTGGAGTTACCCTTCCTGCAGTAAACATAAAAAAGAAATTTTATTTTTACAGAACATTTAGATGTAGCATGTTTTGTCTCTGCCATCAAGTATCTTTTGTAACAAGAAACTTCCAGGAAAAGAAAAATGTACATTACAAGTACCATTTCTAAGATACTCAGGTGGTGTATAAGCGAGGTTAGTGCTGTAGCTCTTTCCATCTCTGCTATTTTTCATAAGCCCAAAGCACGAAAGACGAGGATCCCCATTCTACAAAAAAAAATCAAAAAATATATAACTTTCTAAACATATTTCCAAAAAATATAAATGAGATAAGTAATAAACATTGTACCTCATCAAAAAGGATCCGGTATGCGTTTAAATCATGGTAAAGTGGTCGTCCCTGGGTGCTACAATACTCCAATGCATCAGCTATATAATAGGCAACTCTCAGGCGCATAGCCCATTCAAGTGTTTGATTGTCCCCTGTTGATTGAACAAAAAATCAATCCGTGTAATGGCCAAATAAAGAACTAATCCAAGTAATATGAGATCTTACACTGCTCCCCCAGTCTACATATAAATCATAAACATGAAACGACCAAAAGGAGCACATTAGAGGATTCTTTTTTAAGAAAAGCTCCAAAAGAGAAGTGTGATTACTGGATATTTTTATTGAGTCATATAGTCAGCTTTATACCAAAAAGACTCCACTATATTTTCTTATTCTGGCTTTACAATAGTATTGAATAAAAGAAGCAAGTCCTGATTTTTCGTAATCTATGGTGGCGGTAAGACCAAATCGAATTACTGCATTTTTTCGTTATGGTGACAATTTACATTCAGCCGCTGGAAGCATATTAGTAACGAACCTCCATATGTAGTTAACAACTGACAAGGGTTAATGTTTAGCAACTACCAATAATAAAGACAATATCCATTCAATCTTGATTTCTAAACTTATATTGTAAAGATCCTCAAAAGGTGGGAATAGCATTTATACACTCGACATACTGAACCATCCAGTTTTCAGATACTAAAGGTAGCCCACAAAACTCATTACAATACATAAGGGAGTTAGCTATGTTGTTAAGTTTACTATATTTACACCATAAAAGTTTGCAATTGTCGTTTCATCACAAATTTGATATTTGGCATTTGTGAACCCATCCAAAGTAAAGACAAAGAAGCTAAATATAAAAGAGTTGCTTCCGGATTTCATTTCATAAAAACCGAAGCAGAAGAAGACTGCATGAGTGGGTGAACCATTTTTAATCGGAAGGCACTGTATGGTAAACACTGATTTTTTTTTTTTTGGAAAAAGTACCATAGCTATCAATTTCGTTACGAAATCACAAAAGTTTCACATCAACAACTGAACTAATCCAACCCAAACAAAAACAGACTTTCAAAAATAGAGTGCCTCGTCTCAGCCTATACCCTAGACCCTCACAGGAATCTCTCATTGATCTGCCATAAAGTACTGAATTAAGCATCATGTAATACAAAAGGACTAGGATACAACATCAAAAAAGGGGTACAGTAAAGCTGTTTGATCATGTATAACACAGACCCGGAAGTGACATCTGCCAACCACACGAGAGAGTATAACAAAGCAATATAAAGTCCCGCCAAAATTTTGATCCGTTGTAGTTAGTCCATTACCATGAAATGAAACCCAATTTTTCGATTCCAGTACCCAGGAAGTGAACTACTTACCTTTTCAGTTTACTAAAAACACCATCAAAGTTCTATCCGTCAGCAATGCTAAACAACTTAATTACTACTGTAACTATTTAAATTCAAAATAAACAAGTAAAATCATAATATAAACGATTATTTGAGATTGATGATAGGCAAAAGGGAACCCCATACAGTGAAAGAGATGCTTGGCAAGGGTGTCGTTCGGCATATACTCAGCTACCAATAATCTCTCATCACCTTCACAACAGAATCCAATCAAATTAGCAAGCTTTCCACTCCGTAACTTCCCTACTCCTCTAGCCTCCTCCTAAAACCTCAGAAAAGAAACAATTAATGATTCTCTCAATTCAATTTAGGAATACATCAATAAAACAAAAACAGAACTCACAGCAAATTGCTTCGGATCAGGCCATGCCATCTTAGGAAATTTCTTCACAGCTATAGACCTTTGATTAGGCAACTTCCCTTTATAGACAAGATTAGGCGCCTTCTCACCACTTTCAGACACAATATGCTCAGCCGCAAAGCCGTTAGTGGCGACTTTGAGCTCAGCCAGGGTGAACTCAGTGAAAGAGGGGGCATCGCCAAAGGTAGAGGAGGTGGATACGGCGGGGGCGGACGGCGCCGCCGTCTGGAGCAGAGAGAAAGACGCACGTGGCTGAGTCGGGCGATGGTGGTTGTTGTGACTCGGCTTCTCCAGCGGGTGGGTCACTGCGCGCAAAGACGACCTACAGCACCCCATGGATGCTTGATTGTGAGTCTCCTCTCTCTCTCTTAAGAGGAGAGTATGAGTATGTATGTATGTATGTATGTATACGTATAGGGATATGAAAGAGTGGAGGGTGATATAAATTATGATGAGATGGGAGAGTGGAGAGAGGGAGGAAAGAGGAAAGGAAATAATTCGGCTTTTGGGTGCGACCGTGTGGGGAAGGAAAGGGGAGATCTATCTGTTCCTGTTCCTCTTTCTCTCTCCTACTCTCTAGCTACTCTCTCTCTCTCTCCCCCTGTCTACGACTCTTTTGCCTCTCTTTTCTTCGAATCCATTTCTCTGAGGTAACAGAATCTTTTTTTTAGATCCAGACCGTTCGATCAGAATTTAGGCCAATCCGACTCGAAATGGAATGCATAGATCTCTTTAATATTCGTGCTGATTCCGATCGAATTCTGTTACCTTAGGTGATATGAGTTCCTTTTCTTCTCCGGGGTTGCGTTTGTTTGTTGCCTTTCTTGATGGTTTCTGTCTAGCTCGATACTTAGAGATGGAATTTACTAGTAATTTTATGATTTAAAGGAAGGGCTGATATTTTGGGCTGCAAACGAACCGAACCAAATCGAACTTACCTCCAGTTTGAGTTTAGTTTGAATTAATTTCGAACTAAATTTGGTTTGAATTAATTTCGAACTAAATTTAGTTTGAATTAATTTCGAACGAACTCAATTTCGAATCGAATTTTGTACGAACTAAATTTCGAGTTTTTACGAACTTTGTTACAACTTGCGAGTTATGACTTGTGACTGAGCCATAGTTCGAAATTACAACACTTCAATAAAAACTCAGGCATTCTGAATTCTAATTATACATTACACCAAAGTTTATATCAAAGTTCATTACAAATACCAAAATTTATATCAAACACCAATGTTTAGTACAATCAATCAAAGTTCAGTACAATCACAGTATCCAAAGTTTTCCAAATAGCTAACAGGAGCAACATTACCAAAGTTTTCAAATATCCAAAGTATTCAAAGTACAATTTAAGTTAGAACTGAGAGCAATTATGGATTGGATTGCTTTATATTTTCATCAGCGAACATAAGTTATCAGCGGAAATCAACGGTTCACGTTTGAGTTAATTTCAAACTAAGTTTGGTTTGCGAACCTATTTTGAACGAACTAGGTCCAGTTTGAGTTTTGTTTAAATTAAATTCGATCTAAGTTTGGTTTGAATTAATTTCGAACGAACTCAATTTCGAATCGAATTTTTTATGAACTTTTTCGAATCAGACTCAAATCGAATTACGAACTACGATTTATTTGTGCAGCCCTAGCTGATATATAACAACAATCTGGAGTTATTATATGGCGTTAGTGACGTGGCAGAATGTGCTCGCCAATCGCCATAGGTTCATTATATATTTTTTTTTCCTTATTTGGCTGAGTTTATTCCTTAAGTACTGCTAAATTCAGTCAAAATAACGCACGAAGAATGTTAACATTCCAAAAGGGTAATATAACGCATAACGGCTCAATGTTTTGACTGTTCCACTATTCGAGCCGATCAAGTTTGTACTACAAAATTCAATTTGACGATCACACACGACTAGTTATAATATTATTTGAAGATCATTAAAATTGGTCCCAAGTCCGAGAATTTTGACTTATATGATTTACAAGATGAAGCCAATGTAACTTGAAACTTGTCATATTAAGCAACAAACTATTTCATATTACTTTGTAAAATTTTATAAAAGAGTTGTAATATTGTGTGAAAAAGTTATCATACAAGAAAATATGAATTATAAACTAAAACTGAATTAAAAAGATATACAACGTTCAAAAAATAAATTGTAAATCATCATATATATAATATAGAAAAAGTATCGTCCAGGTACCGTAAAAGATTCCCCTTATTTTACTATTTGAAATTTACTCTCATACGCTTTAAGAATGTTCCAGATCTACTAATTTTAAAAGATTATCTATTGCGGTACCGGGAGGATCTGAATTCATATAATATATTACTTTTATATCAACTTGAGACTCCTTTTCTATAGGAATTTCATTCCTCTCATTTGTTATATTAAAAAAAAAAGATCTGAAAATATCGCACATTAAGATTGTTTTCAATTAAACAAATTTTTTTTGACTCATTGCATAATTATTAACTGAAATAAGATATAACAAATCCTGTAGAGAACATTTTTTATACATAATCTCTTTCTTTTCCTTAAACAAAAAAGTTCAAATTTTTAAATGATCCTAAAAATATAGTAATGCATAAATAGACATTCGTACAATTTTTTTATTAATGATTATGTTAAATTAACACTTAATTAAATAATTATTGCTGTTCTAAACGTAAAGAATGCTTTTCTATTTTGGTTGAATAGAAAATTTCAAATTGTTTGATTACGTTTTCATCGAAACTGCTATTATATTATTATGTTATTTTGCACGCTATTAAATTCAATTTTATCCAGATAGGTGGAAAAAGAGAAAATGAAGAAAGAAAAGTTTGTACAGAAGAACACGGCATCCAATCTCTACGGCCCCCTTTTGATACGCGAAATTTATGTAAAGTTAATTTAATCATTTGATTAAACAAATTACCGTACAATATTAGGATGGGCCGAAACACGAATTTTTTTATAAACCATAATTAAAAAATTGATTTTTAGGAAACCAACATGATTATTTTTTTTTTACAAAAACCATCAGAACTGAAATACTATTTCGGTCCTGAAATATTTTTTTTTTGGGACCGAAATGTCATTTCGGTCCCGACTAGTTTCACAGTTTTTCATAGCTTTTCACAAGTTTTTTTTTTTTAAACTAGTCAGGACCGAAATGGCCGAAATGTCATTTCGGTCCAAAAAAAAATTCCGGGACCGAAATGGCATTTCGCTTCTGATTTTTGTAAAAAAAAAAAAGTAATTATGTTGGTTTCGTAAAAATCAATTTTTAATTATAATTTATAAAAAAAAAATTCCCGAAACACCAGAAAAAAAAAAAAAGCGCATCGGAAAGCAGCAAATATATATTTGTTTTTATAAACTTTTCTCCCTCCAGTTCTTTAAAATGGAGACCTCGTGTACTCTTAGCACAAGTGCTATTTATATTCATCAAAGTAAAAGGTTAAACTAATAAACTTGAGTCAGTTTGAATAATGGACATTTCCATTAAATGCCAGTTTGGTTTAAATAAAATATATAACAATTACACCTCACACCTGGCCGTTTTCTATGGGGTTTTGACTTACGAAAAATAAATTCAAAATAACCAAGGGGCACACGCGTACAGTGGCATGCTCTAACACTAATCAAACCTCAGGCCAAAGCGAATTCATATCACCTAAGGTGAACGAACTTTTTAGTTTGAATGAATACTAGCCTGTACATTTCAGATTTGAATTCATATAGTCCGGATTTTAATTTGACAGTTCAAATCTACGTTGCATGAATACGGATACAACGATGCGGTAATTTTTAAAAATTTAAAATACAATAAATCTATTATATATTATTTTTTATTATTTTAATTATATTATTAATTCAACACTTTTATTATACTAATAATTACATATTCTAGCAATAAAGAGTAGTAGTAGATAACTTTGTTGAGAAGCAAAATTTTGGGTTCGAGCCTCGTAAGAGAGAATAAATTTTAAGCATTGGTGTTTGCGCAGCTCACGGTGGACCATCCCGTGCGAGATGTATAGGTCTCTGCGCGGTCCATGAGGCATATTGGTGGAGTATCGATAGCGCTTACAAGTGCGTATCCAGACAAAGAAAGTTGTATCGGTGTGTTTCAATCCGTATCGGACTGTATCAAAAGATTAAGAATACACCACCTAATCTGAGCCGTATCAGTACTTGACACGAGTACGAATATCGAGGTAACATAAATTTCAAATTGAAACTCAAAAATTATGTTACATGTATAATTTTTTGAATAAAGGTGAAGATCAAGTCATCTAACTATTTAATATTCATATTATTACAGCAAATAATTTTTTCTATCTAAATTTCAAATTCAGTTAACAAGTATAATTTTAAGAGTGAGGCTATGGTACTTCGGCTAGTGTACTATGGCTAGTGTACTACGGCTCAATATGGTACTTTTTAAAATCCTAACGGTCGATCCGACCGTTCAATGTGATATCCATATGAATATGTACTTGCAAACTAAATTTTATATTTTTTCAAATTTTTTTACTATTTTTTTAGATAGGTAGAATTTTCAGTGTTTTATACAAATTATGGACCATCAAAATTCTATCTATCTAAAAAAATAGTAAAAAAATTCGAAAAAATATAAAATTTAGTTTGCAAGTACATATTCATATGGATATCACATTGAACGGTTCGGATCGACCGTTAGGATTTTAAAAAGTACCATATTGAGCTGTAGTACACTAGCCGAAGTAGGGCTGATTAATGAGCGAGCATGAGCGAGTTAGGGTATGCTCATGCTCGGCTCATTAGCTTAATGAGCGAGTTAGAGCGAGTTGTTAATGAGCGAGTTATAAGCGAGTTGCCGAGTTATGAGATTTTGTAGCCACGCCGAAAACTTTTCAAAATTTTTAGCTAAAAGTTCAAAACCAAATAATATTCATTATTATTCACTCTCGTTCAAGGCTTTAAGCTATAGTAGCTGGGTCTGGGCTTGTAGTTAATATATTAATGGATATTACGGATGGTTCTGGGGCCTTCTTTCTTTAACCCAACGATCCTATGGCATGCATACTTCAAACTTGCTTCTTGGGCCATTACAAAAAAAAAATCAAGGAATTATATGTGACAAGATTTACGTAACTCAGTTCTTAATGAGCTAATGAGCGAGTTATGAGCGAGTTGGGGTATGCTCATGCTCAGCTCATTAAGTAAATGAGCGAGTTGTTAATGAGCGAGTTATAGCGAGTTGTTAATAAGCGAGTTGTTAATGAGCATTTAACGAGCGAGTTATGAGCGAGTTACGAGTTACGAGCGATTTACTCACCCCTAAGCCGAAGTACCATAGCCTCACTCTAATTTTAATTAAGTAAAATAAAAATCTACCCTTCGTTTCCTAAATATCACCCTTAAAATTATTTTTTAAGCAACAATGATTAATAAATAAGCTTCGCTATTTGTGAAGTCTTAACTTTTTACAAGTTAGTATTAATCATATTTATGTTAAATTATTTAAGAAAAAATTCTATGACTATTATATAACAATAATATATTAAAATAATATGTATTTTAGAAAGTTCGGATTATTATTTCTTAGAAAAGGAAAATGTTGATATCCAAAACCACGTTCCTATGCCAACATTTTTAAAAATACCCTAAGTTAGTTACAGATTAATAAAATGCCCACACCCTTTCCGAAATTTTAAATATGCCCAAACCGGCCATTAAATGGCTGGTCCCGATTAAAAAGCACAAATCAGACATTTTTTTTTTTTTAGAGAAAAATAGCTAAATTGCTGAAATCTAACACTAAAAAATCAAATTTTTTTTATAACTATTTGTTAGATTACTTTTTTGATAGCATATTTATACTAATATACGCTAAATTACTTGAAATTATGTTAATTTATGCTGATTGACACTAGATTACTTTAAATTATGTTAACTTTTTTTTAAGAAATAAATAGCTAAAATGTTGAAATATAACACTAAAATATCGAATTTATTTTTAAATATTTTCTATATTACATTTTTTATATATAATTAGCATATTTATACTAAAACACGCTAAATTACTTGAAATTATGTCAATTTATGCTGAATTACAGTAAATTACGCTAAATTACAATAATTATGTAGAATTATGCTAGAATACACTAAATTACGCAAAATTATGTATGAATAGGGATGATATCTTAACTTAGAATGTGAAAAACGACGACGAAACTTCAAACGGCCATAAAACGGCGCTCGAGTGTCCGATTTTAGCAAATGACCACTTTTCGGAAAGCTTGCGAAAATGCGCATGCATTCAAGTTGGCAATGCCAAATTTTCAAATTCAGAATCGCCAAAAAACAAAGGGAAGAGTCTCAAAACTTTAGTTGAAGTTTCCGATTGAGATTTTCATTTCTATTGTTCAATCTACGTAGCTCAGTAAATTAGTTATATAATAAACTTATAGAATACCAATTTTTATTATTTTTGTAATTTTTTTTACTATTTTTTACAATTTATGAAAGATGGCACAAAATTGGCTCTATTCATACGTAATTTACCGTATTTTAGCATAATTCTACATAATTATTGTAATTTCAGCATTTTAGTAAATTTACCGTATTTTACCATAATTATTGTAATTTACCGTATTTTAGCACAAAATCGGCCCTATTCATAATGTATTTTAGTATAAATATGCTATCAAAAAAATAATCTAACAAATAGTTAAAAAACAATTCGATTTTTTAGTGTTAGATTTCAGCATTTTAGCTATTTTTCTCTAAAAAAAAAAAAAAAATTACGGGACCGGCCATTAAATGGCCAGTTTGGGCATATTTAAAATTTCGAAAAGGGTGTGGGCATTTTTATTAATCTGTAATTAACTTAGGGTATTTTTAAAAATGTCGGTTCCTATGCTATGTTCGAGCGGACAAATATCCTCTCATACATTGGACCGTGAAACTTTACGGTCCAGATTAACTTTTGAACCGGATTTAACTTAATTCGGTGTCTCTTTGATTGTAAGAGGGTTCTCTTTAAAATTCATGTAAAGTTAAAAGAACGGTCCGGATCTACTAATTCTAAAATATTCTCTAGTCCGGTAACGAGGAGGATCCGAATTCCGTTCGGGAGGGACAGGATTTTGGGCCACGATATCTGTCGAGGAGATTTTAGTGTGCATGAAAATTGTTTAATATTCTTTTCTATAAGTGTACGCGTATAATATTTTTTTTCGTGTAGAAACAACTTGTGTTGATTTTTCTTTTTTGATAAATATGCCCGTAGGTTTCATTGATTTAAACATTTTAGCATATATTAGTCAGACCAGACCAATATAGAACCAGCACATACAAGTAGAAACAAGAACCAGAAAAACAGAAGAAAAACAGGACGTGCCAGTCCGTATCAGTATCAATTGGATACTCTGTGACCAAAGTGAAACAAGAATACAACAAAAGAACCAAATCAAGATGTGTGTGTACATGTCGTGCTCAGAGTCTAGGTGCTTGAGCGGTCAGTTCTTTGTGCTCAAATTGAGATGGTGGAGCTGTCAGTTTTCTTGTTTGCAACACAAAACGTGTTGAAAAAAAGCCAAGCGAGATAGAGATGTTCAAAGTTTTCTAACTTAACAAAAAAAAACAACACAAACGACAACACACAAACATCATGTCAAAAACAGAAGGTATATATATCTAATGTACACATATGGAAGATCACTTGTCTCTCTGTCACCGAAGAGGATTAGACACATGCGACTGTTCTGTTACTTCAGTCTGACATCCAGCACGATGAGACGAGCATGACAAGAGATTGCCACGGTGTTTTCTTTTTTTGTTTTGCCTCTTTTCGCACTGCTTTTGGCCACAGCTCAAGAGCACTGCTCTTTTTAATTGTTGTTCTTGCAAATTTGTTTATGTTGATTTAATTAAAATTGATTTTAATTTAACTGTTTTAAAATACTAGTTATCTTATATATTTTTATTTTATGAGAAATGATAGCAGAAACAAACCGTTACTAGTGGAACAAGATCCGCTGTTCTTCAAGACTGTTATTTGCCTGCTATCCTCTCTATCTCTCTCCTCTCTTTGCTCTTCAAAGAGAAATAGAGAGAGAGAGAGGAATAGTTGAGAATAACAGCAGATTCTAATCCGTTACTTAGTAGTAATATAAAACTAATGTTAAGGGGTTCTAAATTTTTTTGACCAAATATATAATACATGTTCTTTAGTAATTAATTAATTTGAATAATTGATTGCCCTTGCTAAAAAAAAATCAAAGTGGTCGAAAGCCAAAATATTGAATGTAAATCTCTGAATCAGTTATAAATATATAAAATAATGCACTCACTGTTCTGATGTCTACCTTTATACAAGTTAGTAGTTAATTAAATATTGAAGTATTCAGTTAACCTGACAATATTTTTGCTGAATAATTATTACAATATTTAATTATTCATCTAATAAAAACCAACAAACTATACATCTGCCAAAATAATAAAATAAAAAATAACAAACTACCATCGAATTATTATGAAACGAAATTTCGTAAAAACAGTCATGTAGGTTTAATATATTTTATTTATGATATGAATAAAAAATCGGTGCATTTATTCCGCTATTTTTATTAATATCCAAAGTTAAATAGAAATTAATAAATATACTCAGCTTAGCTGGTTATTTTTAAGAATGTCCAAAACGGCTATTTAATGGCCGGTTGAGACCTTATTATTTAAATATTTGAAATATTTGTTAGATTAGTTTTTTTGATGTATAATTAGCATAATTATACTAAAATACGCTAAATTACTTAAAATTATGTTAAATTATGCTAAATTTTGGATAAAAGAGACGATATCTTCATTGAGAAGGCGAAAAACGATAACGAAACTTGAAACGACCATAAAACAATGCTCGAGTGTCCGATTTCAGCAAATGACCACTTTTCGAAAAGCTTGCGAAAATACGCATGCATTAATGATAGCATTGGTATTTTTCGAATTTCAGAATTGTGAAAAAATAAAAGGAAGAGCCTCAAAACTTGAGTTGAAATTTCCGATTAAGATTTTCATTTATATTATTCGATCTAAGTAGCTCAGTTAATTGGTTATATAATGAACTTGTAGAATACCAATTTTTACTATTTTTGAAATTTTTTTATTATTTTTTATGATTTATGAAAAATGGCACAAAATCGGTCTAATTTAATCTAAAATAGCAAAAAAAAAAAAATACCGGTTTAGATATTTTTAAAAATAACCAGCAAAGTTGGGTATATTTATTAATTTCGATTTAACTTTGGATATTAATAAAATCAGGGCGTTTATTCATCTAATAAAGCAAATTATTTAATTTATGTTGGGCTTTTTAATATTCATTCTCTATCTGGCAATGACAGCTTTATTTGTCCTCGTAAACTGTGGGATCTTTGACCTCGAGATCGACCCAGTGACGACGAATGATGACGCTGGCCAACGGTACGGTTGTATCCGTATCCTCTGCATTAGGAATCAGAGTAGGTCCGATGCCCATCGGACCTACTCCTATCTCTCTGCATTAACTCAAAAGAGAATCTTTTGAGTTAATGAATCTTGACTGTTCAATATATTTTAAAATTCGTGCGAACTAGATCTGCACTAATATTAAAGGACTCCTATGTTATAGACTTGAGCCGGATTTGCTCCGTTTAAAATTAGACGGTTGAAATTCATTAACTCAAGAGATTCCCTTTTGAGTTAATGCAGAGGATACGGATCCACGGTTTATGCTGGTAAGCTGGTTTGAGCACTTGAGCTTATGGTATGTTTGGCGGATTTAAATCAGCTCAAATTTCAAATTCACGGACAGTACATTTGAAATTTCGAATCTATTTATTTAACTTTTTCTGTACACGTATTTTGAAACAACTGATTTTTCTGTGCACGCATCTCAAAACAGTTCGGCGACTGGATTCGAGATTTTAGAAATTTCATGGTACTGTTCATAGATCTGGAATTTCAGCAGATTTGAATCCATGTTTAGCTGTGAAGTAAAATTAATAAGAATTAATTGCTTCTTTTATTTTGTTTTTTATATTTTACATCTCGCTTTATAGTTTAAAGATTTTTTTTTTGAAATTTTGATAGTGATTGTCAAGTATTGTTTGGTAATTTAAGTTATAACTTAAATTAATTTATTTAAAGAAGTAAGACGTTGAAAAATATATCTTTACCTATATGACAGTGAATTCTGATACAGTGATATTAATGATGTTTTTATATCTCATATGAATTTTATCCAAAATTCGGCATTACAAAAATAAGGTTATGGTTTTAATTTACCGATTTGAATTCGAAAATCAACGCTATACCCGTATAAATTCTTGAGACAATTCTAACATCATTTTTTATGAATTAATTAATATTAATGTATAAAACAAGTGAATAATATCCATGGTAATGTATCATGTAGTATTCAAAAATAATAATCAGAAGTAACAATCTATTTTACTCAATCAAAAGACTATCATTTTACAGTTTAATTTAGAGTTTTTTATTTAATGCTTTTAATTTATATTGTAATAAAATGTTTGATACGGAATGTTTAAAAAAAAAGAAAATAAGAATTATGAAGTTTTAAGAAAAAGAGATTCATAAGACATTTACGACATGGACTCTTTTATTAATCTGTATCAAACACAAACGTTTACAAAACAAGTTATAGATATCTATCTATAGTATATAACAAATCCTGTAGAGAACATTTTTTATACATAATCTCTTTCTTTTCCTTAAACAAAAAAGTTCAAGAAATTTTTAATTGATCTTAAAAATATAGTAATGTATAAATAGACATTCGTACAATTTTTTTATTAATGATCATGTTAAATTAACACTTAATTAAATAATTATTGCTGTTCTAAACAAAAAGAATGCTTTTCTATTTTGGTCAGTGTTCTAAATAGCGCGCTATAGCGGCGCTATAGCGTTTTTGGACCCCAAACGCTACGCTACGACATCGAAATGCGCTATTTGCGCTATGGCCGCTATAGCGGCCGCTACAGCGCTATTTGCGCTATACAATATGGATTTTTATTTATTTTTTATTTTTAAGCAATTTATATGGGTTTTAAATAAAGATAAAAAAAATCTCAAACCGAAATTGAATTTGTTGCTACTTGCTACAAATAAATCAATTTGAAATTGGGAATAGAAATAGAAATTTGAATAGAAAAAAAGTCCAAACCGGAATTAAAATTTGAATAAAAAAAAAATAGATTATGTCATGAATCATGATACTTAAGATATTTTTAATAGGAAAAATCGATAGTTTATGATATTACTATGGATATTTGAACCGCAATTTGGACTTTGTACGGGTTCAATATGAATATTATAATTTCTTAATTACTTTGGTGTTATTTATTGTTCTATGAGACCTTAGATAATGTTGATATTTAGTACAAATATTGAATATACGAAATGTGAAAAAAAAAAACGCTATTTGGAATAGCTTCCGCTATAGCGACGCTATTCGCTATAGCTTTTTTTTTAGCCTTCCCGCTACGACGTTATAAACGCTATTTAGAACCTTGATCTATACAAACTTTGAACCTACCAGACGTACTATTTAAACAAGATCCAACTCAATTAGATATAGAAAAGTTAAAAATCAAATTTGAACTCAGATTACTTTCCTGATAAGGATCCAATTATAGTAGAGTTCAGATCCTATCTGCCCAAATAACACCTCTATTCAAACAAATTTATTGATGAGAGATATACAAACTATTCAAATAGTGCAACTCTCAAATTGAAATATATAGAAGTTTTTTTATTTTATCCTTCTCCCCTTCACTCGTTTTTCCTTCTTCTCTCGTGAAATATCTAAAACACTTATTTACGAGTAATTTGTATGTTCGAAATCCCAAATATTTTGTATTAATACGCATTGCATAATGTATTCTTTTGATAATAGTTAAAACATAAAGAATAGAACTAGGGTGTTCCTAAGTTCACCAAACCACTTTGTGAACTCAACTCTAAAACCTATCAGATTGACTTCAAATGACGAATTCAAACCGTTGAAATCATTCTATCTTACGAGTGATGCATCTACATGTGAAAATTTTAAAATTTTAAATTAGTTTTGTATAGAGTCAAGTGGTCAAAAGGCGTCTAAAAAATGAATGCATTAAAATTAATTTATAAACTTTCTAATTTTGACCACTTGACTTTATACTAAATTAATTCGAAAGTTTAAAATTTTTACATGTAGACGCGTCACCCGTAAAGTAGAAGAATTTCAACGGTTTGAATTCATCGTTTGAAGCCAATCCAATAGATTTTAGAGTTGAGTTCACAAAGAGACTTGGTGAACTTAGGAACACCTTAGTTCTACTCAAAACATAAAAACCATCTTGAGTCTAGGGATGATGTTATATGTATGTCATGAACTTAGGATATATTTGTAATGTAGTTCGATTTTAGTTGTTTTCTTTGTTAACATGTGATCACCTCTTAAAAAGTATATATATTTAGTAAAGCATTTTCATATCCATATCAGTAAAGCTAACGGATATATCTAATTAATCACATTAATTTTTAATTATTACTCGTATCATTACCTGTTAAATTAATCAAAAAAATTGTCGGTACACCTCTTATTTAAATAATTGTTGGAGAGTAACTTCTAGGAACACAACAAAACAAAGCCACCTCACGTGTGCTGTAACTGCTGTTTTTATTCTCTTTCTGACATGGAAGCGTAATAAACAAACAAGGTTGGAAGAACAAGTAATAGTATTTTTATCATAAAATAACAAAAGCACTATTATTAATTATTAATGTATTTATATTACATCAATTGATTCCCCAGGTCGAACGGTCGAATCCCACATTATTTAATCACTCAGCCATTGATTAATATTTCCAAAGGCTTGGTTCGTTTGTATTATATAAATTACATTATCATCCAAAGATATTAATTAGCACGTCAAAATAAAAATAAAAAAGTTGTGATAGGAGAGTAAATTTTTATATTTTTAATAATTTAAAAAATATTGAAAAATAAAAGGATTATTTTTTTCAATTTGATCCATTTAATTTCTGCAATAGTGATCGAATTAATTAATAATTCGATCTCTATAATTTTTGGATTTTTCGTGGCATAATTTTCAACAATTTAAGGAAACCATAGGGAATGAATTTCCGTGAGATGAAAAAAAAAATCCATATTTTTCGATAAATTATTTTATATTTCTAAAAATAAATATTTGATAGGCGAGAGAGGCGCCTAAATATACCGTGTAAGGAAAGAAATTACTTCTAGATAATTCAAATATTTTTACAATATTGAAGAAATGGAAGGTTTTGAGAAAAATCAGAATAAATCGAGCAATTCTGATCAGACATCATCTGAGATGGATCGCATGGCCCTACACGGTTCTGGAAGAAGAAAAACCGAAGAAATTGACCAAGTCAGAAAGCTATTTGGACCACATAGGCCTATGCTTCTAGATATATTACTCAAAAGAATCGTTCTAATACACTCAATTTATTAGATAGTCATAACATGAAGACTAAAGATTTATTCCAGAGACTAATTTGCCAAAATCCAGGACCTCCACCAATGTAGGGAGTTTATAGGGCAGGGCATGAAATTTTTTTTTTTATTCCGGACCGAAATGGCATTTCGGTCCGGTTTCCTTTTTGGACTTTCTGTGGTACTGGTTTCATAAGTTTTCATATGAGCCGTCGCAAAAAATCCAAAAAGGGACTGGACCGAAATACCATTTCAGTTCGGAATAAAAAAAAAATTCAGACCGAAATGACATTTCGGTTCTTATGATTTTTGTAAAAAAAAAAAACAGTAATCATGTTGGTTTTGTAAAAATATTTTTTTAATTATGATTTATAAAAAAAAAACTCCAGGAATGATGCAAAAAAAATATTATAGGACTTGGCCTCTGTTTTATGGGAATTTAAAAACTACAAGTTGCACTAATATTTTCCGAATCTCTCTCCATCACTAAAACAAGTATTAGTTTTAAATAAAATCTAGTGCAATTTAAAAACCATAAATTACACTAGTTAATCATTCGTTGAGTAATTAACAAATTATTCTTCTTTCCGATTTCATTCTGCTGACGATTTTAAAGGCACATGCATGTTTTTGTCTTTAAAGGACCTTTTGAAGGCTACAATGAACAAACACATAATAACTCCTTAATGGGCTGGTCCGTTAATGGATCTATTGGAGGCCCACATTTTTATACTGGAGGCCATATTTTATATTATTATTACAAAACATACTAGAGGCCTATATTGGATATACTGGAGGCAAATAAAATATAGGCCTATATTTTATAAGGTTTTCAACTAAAAAGGCCATCAGGATAATAAATTAAAATTAATGATTTCTTATATGAGGAGAGATCCAATTACACCTTTTTTGGTGACACATCGTGACACCGTTTTTTTTATAGGTTAATTTTGCAATTTTAAAATCCAAACAGTCAATCTGAACCGTTCAACATGATCACCATATTAAAATGTGTTTGGAGATCAAATTTTACATTTTTTTGGAATTTTTTTACTATTTATTAAGATAGTTACAAAATCGCTGTTTTTCAATGGTCTGAAAACAACGATTTTGTAACCATCTTAATAAATAGTAAAAAAATTCAAAAAAAATGTAAAATTTGATCTCCAATCACATTTTAATATATCCATCATGTTGAACGGTTTGGATCAACTATTTGGACTTTGAAAATGGCAGGTGTCAAAGTGTGTCACCAAAAAAGATGTAATTTGATCCCTCCTCTTCTTATATTATTATTAGAAAACTTATGTTTTATCATTCTATTAACATCAAATTTGATAAGAGATACTGTGTTCCTCTAGTCCTTTATTAAAAATAAACAAAAATCTACACTCAATTTTTTTAATGATGGAAAATAAATATACCATTAATTGACTTATTTGATATATGTGATAACTGCTATCAAAGCAATTAATATTAAAGCAGAGTCATAGAAAGTTTATTTGTTATTTAAATAAATTATGGATCCAATTAATATTTTTTTTTAAATGAATAGTTAGTATGGAACGGATTGAATATATGCAGTTTAACTTTATTAGCTTTTGATATAAAATAATTTGCATGGTATTCCGCCCTTTGTTGATTAAATTTATAATAAAGCCCATGCCATGCGATTTTTTTTTTCCTTTTCTTTTGCTTCTTTGATTCTTTTGTCGGTTCAACCGAACATTTCGAAATTTAGTTCAGTTTGTGTTCGGTTGATAAGTTTATTTTGATCAATTTAGTTGTATTTTTGAAAACCTAATAAAAATTTAATTTATCTATTTTATTTGAGTTTTAATCGAAACGAACCGATGAACACTCCTTATTTTATCCGCCACCAAATTGTACAAAAACGAAATGTTGAAAATAATGCAAGGAAACAAATAAACAATGCATATTATTTTTGCAACATGTAGTGCAATTCTAAATATTCAAACGTAGCACGTTTTCAAGTATTGTTTGTATAATTGTATAATGTACACAGTTTGCATTATTTTGAGGAATCCATTCTCTCTACTTTGCACGCCCTTCCTATTTTAATCAATTTCCTCTTTTTAAATTCCAAAGAGTTGACAAATCTTCAAGAAGATACTCGTGATATAACCCATTCCAAAGATTTGAATTTTTTTTGTCTATCTTGTTTTTTAAAAAACTCCACAACAATATTCTTGTTCAATTTAATAATATTATGCCTATTATATTGTCGATTTTATTTATTACTAGTAATATTTAAGTTGGGCGGTTGTTGAGCAATCTCTTAAACATACTTAGAGAAGTTCAAAGAAATTGAGATTGATTTAAGAATAATTGGCAGAAACTTCAAAAAGAAAAGAAAAATAAGAGGAATAAAAACGATAGAAAGAAACCTGAACCCAATTCTATAGTGTAATTTTTTCAATAAAACTCAAATTTTAAGGGCCATGATATTAGCAAAGCTATTTTATTTTCATGCAATGCGCGATTAATAGAGACAAAATGAAAAAAAAATATATAGAGAGAGATGGGCTATGATGAGTTACGAAGTAAGAGACTTATTTACTTTATGATTATATCTCTGTTTTTAAAGTCTAAACAGTCGATTCAAACCGCTCAACATGATCTTCATATTGAAATGTGCTTGGAGACCAAATTTTACATTTTTTGAGAACATTTTACTATTTTTTTTTAGGGTAGAAAATAGTTGTTTTTGGATGGAATCTGGACCATAAAAAACAGTGATTTTAAAAAGTTCTTAAAAGTTTTACTAAAAATTTCCAAAAAATGTAATTTGGTCTCTAGCATATTTCAATATGTAGATCATGTTGAGCAGTTCAGATCGGCCGTTTGAACTTTCAAATATAAAAAATATGAACGTGAAGTAAAACAAACTTCTTACTTCGCAACTCACCATAGCCCATCTCTCTCTCTCTCTCTCTCTATATATATATATATCAAAACTTTGTTCTGGAGCCGTGGTGCAACCAATTAGTTTTCTAATTTTCAAATTCCAAATGGTCGATTCAAACCATTAGATGTGATATTTATATAAAGATGTGTTTGGAGACTAAATTTTACATTTTTGGAACTTTTTTTACTATTTATTAAGCTAGTTTTAAAATCGCTGATTTTGATAAACAGTTAAAAATTTATGAATCATTGAAAACAACGATTTTAAAACTGTCTTAATAAATAATAAAAGAATTTCAAAAAATGTAAAATTTGGTCTCCAAGCACATTTTAATATAGATTGAATGTTGAACGGTTTGGATCTACTGTTTGGACTTTGAAAATATAAAATCCGAAACATTTGTTCCATGGCCTAGAAACAAATGTTTTAATATTAGCCACTCGCTATATAAAGAGAGAGAGAGAGAGAGAGAGAGAATGACTAATATACAAACGTTTGTTCGTGGACTCAGGAACAAATGATTTGGTTCTCCAATTTTACATTTTTTGAAATTTTTTACTATTTATTAAGATGTTTTGAAAACCGCTGTTTTTCAATGCTGCAGAAATTTAATAAAAATAACGATTTTCAAACCAGCTTAATAAATAGTAAAAAAATTTCAAAAAATGTAAAATTTGGTCTCCAAGCACATTTTAATATAGATTGAACATCTAATGGTTTAGATTTGTTGTTTGAACTTTGAAAATTGGAGAACCGATCGTTTGTTCTTGAATCCAGGAACAAATGTATATTAGCCATTCTTTGTATATATAGGGATAGGCTATCATGCTTTCGGAAGTAAAGATGGTGTTTTACTTACCGCTCATATCTTCATTTTCAAAGTCCAAACCGTTAATCCGAACATCTCAACATGATCTTCATATTGATATGTACTTGGAGATCAAATTTTACATTTTTTTGGAAATTTTTTACTATTTTTTTAGAATTTCTAAAAATCACATCTTTTCATTAAATAAAAAAATAATAAAAATTCAGAAAAATACTAATTTTTAAATTTTTAAAAAAATAGTAAATTATTTCCAAAAAATGTAAAATTTGTGGTCTCCAAGCACATTTTAATATGAAGATCATGTTGAGAAGTTCAGATCGACTATTTGAACTTTAAAAATAAAGATATGAGCGGGAAGTAAAACACCCTCTTTACTTCCCAAAGCATCATAGCATCACTCTATATAGGGATATATTTATAGAGAGAGAGAGAGAGAGAGTGAGAGTGATGCTACGATGCTTTGGGAAGTAAATAGGGTGTTTTACTTCCCGCTCATATCTCCATTTTTGAAGTTCAAATAGTCGATCAAAATTTCTCAACATGATCTTTATATTGATATGTGCTTGGAGACCAAATTTTATATTTTTTGGAAATTTTTTACTATTTTTTTAGAATATTTGAAAATCAGTGTTTTTGTAAATTTATTATTATTTTTTATTTAATGAAAAGTTGTGATTTTCAAAAAATTTTAAAAAATAGTAAAAAATTTTCAAAAAAAATAAAATTTGGTCTCCAAGCACATATCAATATGAAGATCATGTTGAGAACTTCAGATCGAATATTTGAACTTCAAAAATAAAGATATGAGCGGGAAGTAAAACACTCTGTTTACTTTCCAAAACACCGTAGCCTATCTCTCTCTCTATATATATAACTGATGCGCTAAATAAAGTCAAAATAATTGTTAATATATCTATCTAATTTTAATGTATTTATAGTGACGCTCACAGTTAAATCAAACCGGTTCTAAAACTTAATTAATATCAGTATAGCACCAATATGAATTATAATCTTATTTGAGATTTCACCTGGCATTACTTCTCACGGATTCAATGGAATTGTTGACAATTCCAGACAAAAAAAGTTCTCTATTTTAGATACTATTCATGACATATTAAATTAGAGCATGGTTAAAATGTCTCGTTGTTTTGTATTTTATTTATGCGTGATTTTTTTTTTTTTTCAAAGATTAAACGGTTGGTTCGAATCTTTTAACATAATTTTTATATTAAAATGTAATTGAAAACCAAATTTCATATTTTTCAAAATTTCTTTTACTAATCTTTTTAAGTACAAAATTATTATTTTGAATGATCCAATATCTTGTGAAATGATTTTGAATCTATCTAGAAATAATAATAAAAACTCCAATAATATATACTTCGGAATAAGCAATTTCAATTTTTTTTTTCTATTCATCTCTTTCCTGGTCGAAATAAACTCATTTATTATGCTCTGTTATTTTCGATCGGAGCCTATATTTACATAATACTATTTCTTATTTCCTAAACACAAGTACCTTCTCTCTGTTCCTATCAGATAGTATATAATTATATATTTTGGAATAATTTCGCTTTTATTATATACAACAACAAATTCAAATTACAACGATTAAAAATTTGGTGTTAAAATATTAAGCAAAGAAACCCTGGCATTCATGAGTGCCCGGTAAATCTCGGTGCAGCCGTTCTCGGCCGTGCCGATGCACCTCTCCAGTTCATGCAACCTCTGCAGGACCTGTCTTCTCTCCATTTCCTCTCCCTTGACCTCCTCGCCCGACACGGCCTCCTTCGGTTCCCCCCCGCCCATCTCGCACCTCTTCTTGCTTCTCCATCGCCACCTCAGCAAATCCACTATCCACCAAACCTTCCTCGTTGGCATTGCCTTCATAAATGGCGATGCCATTGGTGTAGAAAACCTCACCGGGGATGCGATCGAGCATCCGGCCCACTGGTGTCGCACCGAATCAGCAATATCCCTTACCGATTCACCGGACATTCTGGCAACAAAGGAGAAAATATTGGCCGAAGCCAAGGCCGCTACTGCAACAGAGTCTCGGATCGAAATAGTGAACACAGCCTCGGAATTACTCGTACTAATGCGGCCGAAACGCGAAACCTCTCTCGCTGACGTGGCAAACCGGGACAGCTCCTTTTCAGCACGGCGCTGTGCCCTCACGGCAGCAGCCAAGCGAGTGGCATCTCGGCGACGCACTGCCGTTTGCGTTTCAGTCAACGCTTGATTGAGAGATATGAGACCGTCACGAAAGCAGCTGTGAGCATCGGCCAACCGCAAGAGATCTTCTAGAAGCTTCTCAGAGCAGTAAAGGCGAAGGGGCTCAGTTGCTTGGGGGTGGCTAAAGAGGTCGAGGAGGGAAGCGAGGAGGTGAGAGAGCAGTGATAGACCGTCAGAAATCCACGTGGCTTCATCTGATTGGGTGGACCGGGCCCAGGATTGGATGGAGAGGGAGTGCTGTTCTAGACGGGAGATGAGAGGGTCGGAGCGGCAAGGGAGGCTGGTTGATCGGGATTTGAACTTTGATCCGACAATGGCGAGGGAAGAAGAGGAGGTGGAGGAGGATGGAGTGAAGGAAATGGAGCGGTGGTAACCCATGTTGCGTGAAATAAGAAATTGAAGCAGGCGGTGATGCCTTGAATTTATAGGAGGAATTAAGAAGAGATGCACGAGGTGAGAGGGTGAACAAGGAGAAATGTGCGGAGAGGGACGGGTTGGAAGGGGACAGGACTCAAAAAATAAAGTCAAGAGAAGTTCGGAGAGAGACGTCAGACGTGTAGTCGACCAAGTCAAGCTACCACTGCACTGTATATACAATACAGTCATGCGTCAATCAAAACGATGTAAAGGGTAGAGGAGAAAAATAATTAATTTGCGACTGGAGCCATTCGACCATTCCCACTTTCCCAGTCACCGGCTGCCACGTAGAGCGGGAAAAATTGACAGTCGGCTCTGTCACGGAACGGCACAGCACGGTTTTTCCACTCTAGCCACATACTGCTTTTTAATGTTTTTCTTATTCATCTCAGAGGAAAGCCTTCAAATCATCAATATTAAGATTGGAGTAATATGGATTATAGAGGATACTTCACTTCAAAATTTATCAAATTAATTAGAAATGCTAAGTTTTTTAATACAAAAAATTTCAAACACTAAATTTAAACATTTAAAATCAAACATTTAAAATCGATATACTTTGTTATAATATCTTTACATGCAAATTTTATAAATTTTCAAATTATTTTTTTATAAGTCAAACGATTAAAATAACTTATAAGTTAATTTTTAATTTTTTTATCATTTTTTAGGCTTAATTTTATATTAAATTATTTGAAAATTCAATTGTTTGAATTAGTCATTTAAATCCACTTCGATATTAAAAATGATCTTTTCCTTTCAAATGTCGGGTTTGATCAGATCAAAATTATCTAATTTAACAGAACAATTTCCTAAAAAAAAAAATGAACAGAACAAATTTCAATTTACCTTTCTTTCTAGAAAGCTAGACCAGATCCAGATGACAATTTTAATGGAATCGGATCAACGGCCAACGGCCATATGAATAAATGCAATTCGTTGGCAGCTTTTTGCCAGGTCAATATGTGATAAAGTACTTGAATTTAATAATTCAATGATTTGACTGAAATCCGTCAAAATCCGTCAATTTATTCCTCTCAAAAAGGAAATCCTTCATAAATTTATGGTTCGCCATCACGGGTATAATCCGGGGGGAGTGAGGCTATGTTACTATGCATAGCACGGACGGGTCCGTGTTACGGTTTCAAATTTGAGTTTTCAAAATTCTAATGGTCTATTTAAACCGTTCAACATGATTATAAAATGAATATGTACTTGTAAACCAAATTTTACATTTTTTTGAATTTTTTTACTATTTTTTTAGATAGGTAGAAAATTACTGTTTTTGGATGGTCCAGAATTTTCAGATCAAGTGATTTTCTACCTATCTAAAAAAATAGTAAAAAAATTTGAAAAAATATAAAATTTGATTTGCAAGTACATATTCATTTTATAATCATGTTGAACGGTTTGGATGGACCGTTAAGATTTTAAAAACTCAAATTTGGAGCCGTAGCATGGACTAAACCGTGCTATGCATAGTACCATAGCCTCACTCATCCGGGGGTGATGATACTAACGCAATCAATTTTTATGTATTAACAAAACAATTTTAATTATTTTATTTGAATGGACAAATTTATCTTTGATTAATTTCTCTCTATATGTCATATCTTTTATAGGATGCACTTTTTTATATTAATGATCATTAATTATTTATTTTATTTTTTATTACTAAATAGTCTAGTGAAATCTTAACGAACTTACTAGGAATGTTTCAATTTTTCCAAATTTGAAAATTATAACTGCAAAAATTTACTATGTAATCATTTTTTTTTCAGAAATACACATTCATATGGAGAAATACACATGTATCTTTTTGATTGGCCATCTATGTACAATTTGATCCTTCTTTAAGGGCCTGTTCGGCCGTAGAATGGGAACGGGAATGGGTAATGGAATGGAAATTTTTGAACTGACAAAATACTGTGCGCGTGGGCTGATTTTCGTGAAGTCTGAAATTAGTTCATTAAAATAAACATATATCTTATGCGTTTTCTTATTTGGATTGAAATTAATCCAATTTTTTTGCACCTTATATTAATTTATATTTTATCTTAATTTTTAGAGATAACACTAAAAAATATTATTAAATTACAAGAAAGTATATGGCCCAATTTTAAAAAAAAAAATTTGAAAAATAAACTAACAAAAATGCTACAAGGTATTAATATAAAATTATGTTGAATCGATATAAATGTGTTAGGTTAGAAACAACCAATCTTTTACCTCAACATGAATCAATGAATAACATAGTCCATCCTATAACTTCTCTCGGTATTATTTTGAAAAAGCAGATCTTCCTGGTTAGTATATTAACCAACCTCTGTATATATAGCCAACTTCTTATACAAGCTAAATATATTCAAACAATAGTGGACCGAAATAAATATTTACAAATATATTCGAACAAAAGAGTACCGAAATAAATATTTACTAAAGCTAAAATCATTGATGTACAACAACAGATGCATGGGTCACTTGGTTTTTCTTTTGTTGTTGTTCTTTCAAATTTGATAAAGATTTAGGATATGTTTGATTGCAAAACAAGAATAGCTATAATAACTCTTTTATCACTTGTCTTATTAGAATAGCTAAATTTTACTTTTTTAAGAATAAGCTATTTTAATAAGACAAAAGACTTGAATTTCCTATTCTAATTATTCAACTCCAACTAAACATAGAACAAGCTATTCCGAATAACCTTGTTCCAAAAATAGCTTATTTTTACCCCCAACCAAACATACTCCTAATAATGAAGAATATATAGTAAGCAATAAATGGCCATTACGATAAAATATTGTATAATCTCTGGATAACAAAAATGACAGTTGTAAGATGTACAGAGAGACAAAACTGTCCATAAAATTCAAAAATTTGCAGTTGTTTTGTTAAAATAAAAAATTATGAGTAAGGTTAAAATGCACCATTGGTTTTGTGCTCCAATCATACTTCACGTCTTTTTCTCCATTTTCAAAGTTCAAACAATCGATCTGAACCGCTCAATATGATATTTGTATTATAATGTGTTTGGAGACCAAATTTGAATTTTTTTTACTAACATTTTAGATAGGTACAAAATCACTGTTTTCAAAAGATTATGGACCATCCAAAACAGTGATTTTGTACCTATCTAAAAAAATAGTAAATAAGTTTCAAAAAATATAAATTTTTGTCTCCAAGCATATTTTAATATGAAGATCATATTGAGCAATTTGGATCGATTGTTCGAACTTTGAAAACAGGAAAAAAAAAAAAACATGGAGCATGATTGGAGCACAAAATCAACGGTGCATTGTGCTAATATAGGGGTGTAAACGGATCGGATATTATCCGAATTTATCCGGATCCGAATCCGGAAAATAATGAATTCGGATATTCGGATCCGGATATTATCGGATACGGATACGGATGCGGATAGTTTTTTTACGGATACGGATGCGGATACGGTTTTGGATTTGACATCGGATACGGATTCGGATCCGGATAATTATCCGTATCCGACTATTCACTCAAACCGGATTATCCGAATAGAACCCACAAAAAATTAGAACTCCGCTTTGATTGTACCTGGGCTTTGGGCCGGCTGAAGATACGACAAAGCTTTGTTGCGTTAACAACTTTGTACAATATAAAATGTCTCACTATTATTTATGGTTCCCTCGTGGGACTATCTGAATCGGGCATCTTTTTGGTTTTTTATATCATGTCCTCTTTATTATTGGTTCGCTATCCAGCAAGAAGAATCTGACAACCATTAGATCTATATTTCTTAGCCATCACCGTCCAATTAATTTGAAGTCGCGTAAGGTGTAACGAGACAAAGAACGCGTTGCACACTCTGTAAATTAACATACTACCTAGGAACAAAAACCTTTAATAATGTCAATGCATTTTGATATTGTTGTAAATTAAAGTACCAACATATATATCAGTCATAAAATAAATAACCAACATTATTTTTCCGACCTACATTTTTATTTTCATGAAACAAATTAAATTATAATGTTGTTTTTAATTATCCGAATTATATCCGTATCCATATCCGTATCCGTTCGATATCCGATCCGTATCCGTATCCGTTTAATATCCGATCCGTATCCGTATCCGAGACTATCCGTATTCGTATCCGTATCCGAAAAATTATAACGGATAAGGATACGGTTTGATCACTATCCGATCCGTATCCGACCGTTTACACCCCTATGCTAATATCAGTCCCCGTGATTCGGTGATGGTTCAAGTATTGGGATCTAAATAAAAAAATAAAAAAAATCTGGTGACGGGTTCCGGTATTGGGATCCAAATCAGGCGCAAATTATTTTATTAATTAAGGGAACAAAAGTTGGATAGAAAGTGCAGTTTGGTCTAAAATTGACAAAATTGACAAAATAATAACAAGTGACTTCGAATTTTAAATACGTGCCCTTCTCCAAATTGTATTAAAAGTGGGCACAAACGGTGCCTACCAGCAGATCCCATGTCACTGTAGAGGTACAAAAATTTTTTTTATTTTTTTTAATGACTTTAGCGTATCATTTAGTTTAGTCCATAATGACAATTTATTACAACTAAAAGTGGAATAATGACGATGGTGATGTAAATAATAAATAGGCCACGAGTAAAATGAAAGGAAAAGGGAACCAAATGGTGCCATCATTATTAATTTTAACAATTAGTTTTGGTTGTTAAAATTAAAATTGAAAAGGAAAACACACGTAGTGAATTTAAGAACAAATAAATTAATGAAACCTTTTTAATCAAATTTTATACTATGTAGACGGTTGACCAATCTTTCGTTGGATAATTTTCTACATATATAGTACATGAAAAATTAAGATTTAATTTTTTTTTGTAGATGCTACATTATCAACACATTGGTTAATATATTTTTTGTATTCTTATTTTTGGATGACTCATATTCTCTTAAATAGATATTTGAGTTAATTTTTATTATATTAATATATTTATAGTAAAAATTGGTTCAACCGTAAGATTATTATAATTTTTTTTATTTTTTACTTTTTAAAGACTTGGTAGCAGCTACCAAACGTACAATGAATAGATGTTATTTATAAAAATTATCATTGTTTAATTAGGGACGTCAATATGTGTCGTGCTAAGACTTAGTCACGTGTTATGTAGATTAAGTTAGATTTTTCCGTGTCATATTGTGCTGTGATCAAATTCGGAGTGACATTCACAGTATGTTGGTCAACTACATGTGTCTTGTCCAAACGTGACTGATCACGTTTGTCACATTTAGTCATATTTAACTATTTTTCAAAATTTAAGTTAGTTTATTTAATATTAATCATTCGATCAAGATCTAACGTTGTTGATTATGCGTGATTCACATGACCACGTGACGTATTGTGTCATTACCAGATGAGTTCACGTGCCATGCTAATTTTTCGAAGAATGATTACATCCAGGGACGGATCTAGGATTTCTGTCAAGTTAGGGCAAGATAATATCTATGCGGTCCAATATCTAATCGGGTTTAAACCTATTATCTAATCGGGTACTAAATAAAAAACAATCAACATGCCAAAAAAAGTTTTTCGAATCTAAACATGACATACAAAAAATAAGTTTTGTAATAATATATGTGTATCGTGTGTTAACCCCTAAATATAAAATGTAAATATATATATATATATAATAAATTAAATGTAAAAAGAGAGAAGAAAATGAAAAGTCACTAGCAAACTCAGTATATCAAAGGAAATGGAGGCATCCAATAACGATGGAATGCTAAAGAAGAAATAGCAAATGAAAAGAAAGCGGAAAGAAAAAAAAAAGGGATGCTGGTTGGCTTGCACCCAGATCATTCAATACATTATGTTGCGCACCCCTTCTTCTCTCTTATTTAATCTTACTGGTGGGCCCACTAATCCAAGCCAACCAGCGTTACTTATTATATTATCTAATTTGCTACGTTTGGTTTATGAATACCAAGTATGTCAGTATCTTGGCTCATGTGCTCCACGTCTATGCAGACAAATGATCTCTTCTTCTCCAAAAACCCATTCGAAAATCAACATAAAATTGCAATACAAGAAAATTTACTGTGGAGAAAGAGAAGACGGCAAAATCGATTGTCAAAATCTAATTCTTTGTACATTGAGAACGAAAAATAAACTTAACAGGGTAGGGCATTTGTTTTTTTCAGAGTGGGGCAAGATCCAAAAGTCTAGTACTTGAAAACTAATTTTGAAATTCCAGAATAGAGCAACCCTGCAGTATGCTGAATCCGCCCCTGATTGCATCTCGCAAATAGTCCCAACACAAAACACATGTAATAAGCACACAAGACACAAACAACATGCCGTGCGGTCTAGTTAAAATTTAATTTATTGTACAATAAATATTATTTTTCAAAATGAAACCAAGACAATTCCAATTAAAAAAAATTGTTTAAAGAGATAAAACTCCCGTGATGCTTTAACAAGTTGCCTATGACAATTTGCGACGGCTAGTTGATTTGACGTGTGGTTCAACATCGTTGACTTCTTAACAATAATCTATTGCTGTTGTAATATCACATAAATTGAAAGGTATCACGCCACGGGAAAATTTTTATCCATAGAAATTATTAAATTCAGATGTACGAAAAATAGAAAGTGTGTCTCGTTTTTAACAAATATAGAAATATCTGACTCAGATTCAAAATATATGAATTTGACTTAATGATTCAAATTCAAATATTATGTTTTTCTGAGATCATCTGTGGACCAGAGCTTGATTCTTCTCTAATCGGACAGTCCAGATCAAAACTAAGAAAAAAAAAAGAAAAAAAAAAAAAAAAATGGATCAGAATCATTGAGTCCGATCCATAATATTTGAATTGGACTCAATAAACACGATTTTTCTATATTTGTTGAAAATAAGACACTCTTTCCATTATTGTACGTCTGATTTAATAATTTCTACGGATAAAAAAATTCGCACGCCAATCAAGTTATAAACCCTGAAAAAATGTTGTCACATCGATGCAAGTTGTATCATCAACGGATCTAAAATCTTACTTAGTCTTCAAATGACTGCGTTTTAGTTCAAATTCGGAGACTCGATTTTGGTCATATCTGCATAAATATGCATTAAATGTTTCATATAAGTATGCTAAATGATACTTTGACATTTTAAGTGAAGTAAGATTCTTTTTATATAATATGCTCGATGGATTAATTGAAAGAGCAAGAATTCACTGTTGTTCTATGACATATTCATCCAGTTTATTTTTCTGAAAATGTAATATCCTATAACAAACAACTGAACAAGATTTTGCTACGAATACGTTAAAGAAATCCTGCTGCTTTTACTTTTTGTTGAGATCTAGTAACAAATATGTCTCATATTTGATATTTTTACTAATTCAATAAGAATTCTAAACAAGGTTTCCTTTACATAAAAATAAATTATGTTTCTAGCATTTTTTTTAAGTTCAGCTCCTTGATGCATTTCATAACTGTTCATAAATATTACAATCGTAAATATAGATATCTTTGACCTAACTTGAACAAATTACTAAAAGATGGCGCAAAAGAGGTTTGTTGATTATCATAATTACATGCATGGTAGGGGCGTACCCAGGTGTATCCAGGGGGCAGCTATTTCTCCCTGGATTTTGAGTTTTAGTGGAGATTTATCGATTCCGACCAACTTTGCTCCTCCTGAATTTTTTTTTGCCCCTCTCTGGACGTTTGATTTGTAATTCGGATTAAATTTAGGGTTAAAATTGAAATAAATTTGTTGAATTTTGATTGGTAATTAGAATATAAGTCAAAGCATCAGAAATTACAAGTCAAAGCATTGAAAAGTATAAGTTAAAGCATTGTTTTTTATCGAGTACCCAATTGATTAATGGATTTAAACCCAATTAGGTATTTAAATCTCATTCAATATTTTTTTTGCCCCCCCAACTAAAATTCAGGATCTGCCCCTGCACTCTGTCATTTTGATGATGTTTAAATATGGATTACGCCTCAAACTATTAAAAGAACTTTGCATCTATTTACATTATAAAGTACCTCAGTTAGAATTTTATAAAACAAGGACACTTCTAGAGTCGTGTCATGTTCGTCCTGGACACAATACTGATACTGGTTTTCTGATAAAAATTGAATAAAAGTTCAACTGCTAGTTTTGAATTGCAGCGGCGGCTGAAAATTGGTCTCATCGACGCCTCATAGGACCCCATAGGCAACGCCAGAGTAGCAGTAATCTTCTACACGGGAGTAGATCGATCAGTACAGAATGTATTATTCCAAAACACCGTGCCTAAGGAACCTTTCTAGCGGAATAACAAAATGGGATTGATACGACATGTAGTATTTTAACACACCGGATTACCGGAATAGCTCAAGTTTCGGCGGATGGCTAATATCAAGTCCCTGTGTCATCACCAGGTACCAGTTATGCTCTGATCTTCTCAGATTTCAAGCTCTTGCCAGAGTGCAGGAACATACGAAATTGGAGAGAAACACCAGAATGGGTCGTTTACTGGTGTGTGCACTAGATAGTTACTTGTTTCCATTGTGAAATTGCTGCAGCAACCATACTTTGCTCATGAATCCAATTCTTTTTAGTCTTTACCTGTGTAAAACTGTATTGGGTAATGAATTAAATTTGATAACGGAAAGAGGGATAAGTTTGTGTACAGAATTCGGAAGTTTTCTGATTGATTCTTAATTTGGGCCCAGAAACAAACAGTCTATCAATTTTTTTAAGAAATAATTTTGTACTTCTTCAAAGGCCCAATATTTTTTTCTCTGGGCTGTTTGCATTGGATTAAATACTTCTTTGCTATCGGTTGATTCTAACATAACATAGTTTTTATGAATATATAATTTTTTTTCCATAACTCAGCCAGTTAGTAACATCTAAATTTGATGACATTTCTGCAGGATATATATACTTGGATATCACTTTGCTTTACCGTGACTGTTTTTTCAAACAAATAATCAGATGAAAAAAATCTTTGATGAATTTAAACCATTTTTTCCTTTACTAAAAATTGAACCTGTCAAATTATTAAAGAGAAACATACAATGAGTTCAATAAAATAAATATTAATAGAAATGATTTCAATATGAAATTTCTAATTCAGGATGATCCATCAACTATATATATAAAAAAAGTTTTCCTTGTCAATTTGTCTGCGAATAACTCTGGAACAACTCGTGCTGTATTCGTAAGAAATATGCCATAATTCAAGTTTTTTTTTTTTCATTAAGATTGTCCTCTAGGATTCACTTTGTGAACAGAAATTTGTTTTGAAAAAATAGTTTAAATTTTAAATCAAAACAAAACTAACAAATACAATGTAAGACTACAAGATGCATCACCATTTTTAGACACAATATAGTATTTCATTTCATACATTAAAGGAGATGGACCATACACGAGATTAAGCGGGTCATGAAAGTATTAAATGTATCTCTTTTAATAAATTTATGAAAAAAAGTAAATTATTGGATATAGCACAAGTACAGAAAGATAATCAGACAGTTAAGGAAATAAAACCGAACTCTCATGTCGGATAACCGGGGCGCGTCCAATGAAAATCAGACTCAATCGGTCACATATGTTCGGAATTGTTCGAGTTGCTTCATGATTCGTACACATGAATCATGAAGCGAATTAGACAGTTTTGAGCAGGCATCTGAATAATTTGAGTCCGATGCATATTGAACACGCCCTGCTTGCCAATGTCGGTTTATAATTTTCTTGGAAATATAATAATAACAAGTTCCAAAAATTCTTTACTGAAACAAGGTTAAGCAAAAATTCTTAATTGTTTTCTTTCCAGGAAGTTTCAGGATTGCTCTTTAACTTGTTGCTATTTGTACCCCTGTTTCTATTTTGGAGTCTTTTGAAAAGGAAAGGTTTTAAAAGTGGTTGTGCTGCGTTATATTGTCCACATACACTTGATGCGTGTTAATTAGCTTATCACAAATTAAAAATTTGATTTTGGTACACTTTCATAGCAACTTATTACTACTTATGGCGGCTTCACCATTCAAACATGAAAGAGCCGATTATGATGTATGATGTAGACAAGGGCCGACCTAAAAAATCATGATAAGAGGCATTAAAACTTAAAATGCACAATATGTTGTTGGTGGAAATTAAACTAGAACTCTCTACAACAACAAAATATACTCTAACTATTATGAATGAGACTAGACTATATAAAAAATTCTTAAAAAATAAAATTCAATTAAATTTTAATATATATAACTAAAATTCTAAAATTATAGAGTGACTTAGCACCCGTACAGGTGAATGTAGATTCGCTCCTGAATGCAAAGAATATAATAAGCTACTAATCACAAAATAGACTAAGGTCAACTGCAAGAAAATCCGTTATTTGTATGATTGAAATGTAGATTGGGTTGTTCACCAGTCAGTTAGAATTGCCATATCTCTAATGCTGCCATCATTTGAGATTGATGTATAACCTGCTTGAAGTTTTACCATTTCAGATTGAACCTGCTCTAATGCTGAATTCCATGTTAGGTGTTAACATATGTGGGGAAGCACATTTTTGTTTAATCAGCATTCATATTGCTTTCAAGTTAGTTACCTGCAACTTGAGATATGTATATTCCTTGGTTATATTAATTAACTTGATTCCAATATAACCAACATGACACAACTTGAATGAATGAGACATAACATTGCAAATCTTCAAATAATTGGACAAATTACTTTGTGATTAAATACTTCAACTAGAATGCGGTGCTCGTTGCAAGGGAGGTACTGACAGAATACCGTTCCTGGTACGCCACTGGAATAGGATGAGGAAGCATTTCTGTTAGTCTACTACTCTACTGGTAATCACTTGGGATGAGCCAATGCTGATGGTGAGAACTCAAAGCACTGGTGAAATTGTGCTATTGGTCTTGTTGGTGAAAATTCATAGCACAAATGTAATTGTGCTATTGGTCTGCTATGCACCACTTCAGCTACTACAAGTGTTTCAACTCACTGTTTCTAAGATAGATAAATTTCACCTTCTTCATTTACTGATTGAACTTTACTATTCTTCATTTTTTTTCTTTTACTGTTTCTTCTTGTTATTTTGTCTTTGATTAATGGAATCTAGGAGCATGATTCCTACATTTCTACTTCAAAAAAGAATGTGTGACGAGTCAGGTGACATGACGAGTACCGTTGTTGATATATTTATGGGGAAAGTTAGGAAGAAAATACAGAGTAGAACTAGGGTGCTCCTAAGCTCACCAAGCCCTTCGTGAGCGCGACTCTAAAACCTATCGAATTGACTTTAAATGACATTTTCAAACCGTTAGATGTTCAATCTATATTAAAATGTGCTTGGAGACCAAATTTTACATTTTTGAAATTTTTTTACTATTTATTAAGATGGTTTGAAAATCGCTGTTTTCCAATGGTGCAGAATTTTAATAAAAACAGCGATTTTCAAACCATCTTAATAAATAGTAAAAAAATTCCAAAAAATGTAAAATTTGATCTCCAAGCACATTTTAATATAGATTGAACATCTAACGGTTTGAAAATGTCGTTTGAAGTCAATTTGATAGGTTTTAGAGTCGCGCTCACGGAAGGACTTGGTGAGCTTAGGAGCACCCTAGTTCTACTCAGAAAATACATGTGCGCATAGACAATTTTGCTATATATTATAAGCAATTAGCCAAGGAGATAGGTGCAAAATCTCATATAGAATATAAATTCCAGAAAAATAACATATATGCAGTATCTGTGAAGACAAGAGATCACTTGTCAAGTTTTTATGTCAACAATTTTGGCAATAATAAAAATATAGTTTGATCTTAAAAATTCATAATAAACATTATCTGCAGTGCAAATATTATGCCTTTGGAAATGTCATAAAATTTTATACATGTTTTAATGTATTTTTCAACGGTTTGAAATTAATCTCTTAGTACATCATTAACAGATTGATACTGATACTCTATCTATACATCAAACAATATACCTTTAAATTTATTTAGAATTTTAATTTTGTTTGAAATTGATTATAATACTATTTTTTAAATTTTCAACATAAATCATTGTCAAGTGATCTCCATGGCTCCATATAAGAGAGTTGGTGTGTGAATGAAAAAAAAAAAAGGATTTCTTCCTCTTTTTTCTCTCTTCTTTTTTCTTGAGTCATGAAGAGCTACCAACCTACCTGCCCCTCTCCACAAAATTAAAATAAAATAAAATATACAGAGTAAAAGAAAAAAGGAAGTGACTAATTTACCAGCGAGTTGGTATTCAGTTTTTACTCAAACGAGCTATTATTTAATTTGCACGAATATTGTAAAACTTTATACTCAATATTGTATCTTCAATGACAAATCATATATAATACGTAATTTAAAATTCTAACAACCAACGACTCTTGCAAGTGGTCCCAAGTTTGTTGCTAACCGTTTGCAACTTCCACAACTTGCCAAACTACCTGTACTTCATGCGGGACCACTTGCTGTACTTTCAGAGTGACAGCTTCTAGAAGATTTCAAAACTGAACCACTTCTCAAACTTGCAGTTATTTCCAAATAACACATAAAATTATGCAAATTAATTTTTTACATCAAATTAATTTTTTTTATTTTTTTATCATATTTTTCTTCAATTATTAATATTTATATATACATCTATATTATGTAAAATAAGACTTCAATACTGTAAAACTTGCAAATATAAACTATACAACTAATAGATACAAAATATAAGACTTCAATACCGTAAAATTGACACCTAAACCTCTTCATTGAATCATGTAAAATCGCCTGGAAGTGAATGTAAACCTCTTTATTAAATCCTGTAAATCACAATATGAAATATTGTAAACTGTTGCAGATCGCCTCCTCCTATCTCCAGATTCTCTCCTCCTATCTCCTCTAGATCGCCTCTCTCATCTCTCTCCGCCAGATCGCATCTCTCAGATCGTCTCCTATTATCTTCTCCAGATCGCCCCTCTCTCATCTCTCTTCGCACGTGAAGGCCCTTCATCGCCGTTCAGATAGTGTGATCTAAGAACCCATCGGAGAGGAGGCCGCAGCGACAAGGTGAGAACAGAAATTAGGAGAGAGGCGCAATCTCTATGATTTGATGGAAATAACGGAGGAGAGGAGAGAGATCTGATGGAGAAAGTTTTTAAATAAGATATTTGAGAGAATGGTTAGAACCGTTAAAAGGCTATCCAGAAATGTCTTGAGTAAAAACTGAGTAAAACTATGGGTATAGAAACCTTTTCTCAAAGAAAAATATACAGTGATAGTGCTAAAAGAGTGTGTATGAATACAATACAAATCAAACGGATTAAAATTAACCTTGAATGCAGTCTACTCTTATATCTATTTTAGATAGGAATTGAGTGTAAAATTAAAAAAAAAAAAGGAGAACTAAATTCAGAAAAGCTTTAACTAAAGCATCTGACTATACATGTATTCACAATAAAATTAAGAAAAGAGAATTTATAAACCAATAAGAATTAGTCATCATTTATCAAGAAATAATGCTTAAAACATTCACAATTAATGAAGATATATTTTTCAATTTGAAAAAATTAAATCAACAAGTTGCAAAAAATCTTGACACAGTTAAAAATGTTAAATTAATAAGTTCAAAACTAAAACCTGACGCAAAAAATGTTTTATTGTTTTATCCTGACGTATACACAATTATTTATAAAACATAATCAAGTGTAGTATTGTGCAGCACGTGTCTCATAATGATTTGTGGCAAGGGAATAAAATCCCGGGAACAAAAAAAAAATTATTTTTCGGATAGATTAGCTCACAACTAATAATGCACTTGACTTCTCAAAAGTACAACTTGTATCATATGAACATGGAAAATTAAAATTATCTATGTCATATATTATCATTATATTATTGTACTTTAGTGTGATCGAGACGTCTATCTCTAATTCAAAGTTGGTATACAAAAGATAGACGTCTATCTCTAATTCAAAGTTGGTATACAAAAGATAAGGTTTAGAGCAAAAATTGAATATATATTCATTTTTTTTTGTTTTAAATAGACTCCTAAGTTCCACATTAATATTTGACATCAATTTGAACTTATCGTAAATTTTCAAACTTCGTTCTCATAACTACATTATGTCAATGGGAACATGATAATAATCGGTTGTTCTTATATATGGAAAATGAAATTAATATTCACAAGCCCTTTTCGACTCATATTTTTTTATTGTAATATATCAGAAAGTTTCATCATTTTTCGTAAATGTTTGGAGAACATGAGAACCAACATTTGATCTAGTGGCAAAGACAATACTTTTCGTGTATTCGAAATCTTAAAAAAAATAATTATCTGTGAATAATAAATAGTTGAATAACTTTACCTCTAATCTTTACTCAAAAAAAAAAAAAAATCTTCGGAGAACATGAGAAATGCTTTCTATAAGACTATAACACTTAAAAAGCCCATTGTTAGTACACTTTCTGTAAGCTAGTACAGCAATTAATCAATGAAGCAGCTGATGAAACATTACAGTGGATTACCAATTGTTAGTACACGATGTGTTGGGGGTAGAATGGGAACTGATGACCAATCGAGAATATTTACTGTACTACTTAGTGTTTTATTTACAAACTGAGGTTCTAGTTGTGTATAGGGTTTATCCTCCCGAGGGAGAATGTAAATAGCTTTCTTTATTTAATATATTGACAGCAGGCAACTTGCCAACTGTCCTTCAAAAATAAAAAAAGCCCATTTTCTAAATCCAACTCAAAAACCCAACCGACCCAATCTGATTTGATACTTGTGGTATTTTTAAAAGTTCATCCTACCCCTTATCTAAAAAGAAAAAAAATACATTCATCTAAATTCAACCTGATCTAATCAGAGATGATTCGAAAAGACGTATGGATAAAAATACAGGTTAGTGAGAATAACCGCTAAGTCAAGCCAACTCAAATCACTAACTTAATCGCTAACTCAAGTACTCAACAAAATAGCAAAATAGTCGCTAACTCAAAAAATAGAGCGTTATATGTTCATATGAACAGTTAAACTAGACTCTACCCAACCTAACTCGACTCAAGACATCCCAAAACACAATCCGACGTGAGATGATCCGAATTCGAAAAATGATCTAACGATAACAATCCGACCTGGCTTGAAAACCATCCGGAATAAGACGATTCAAAATCCAATTTGATATGTTACGATCCGAGACCCGATAATTATCCGAGGTTTCCAACCGATGAAATCCAATTGGGAGACAACATTTCATTCTATTTGGATATTTAATATTTATTTTGGAGGATTTCCTGAAGTATATACAGAGATCTTATAGGACAAAAAAAAAGAGAAAAAAGAGAAAAATATCATTATTTCCAATCTCTGTTGTTACAAGGATAGCATCCTTCTTGTGCAATGTCAGTAATCTGGACCCGCATGTCATAGACCAAACCAGTTCTCCAATCAGCTGGGAGTACCGGGTGGTCGGCCCAGACCCATTTCCCGTCATATCCGCCGGTGACAACCATTCGAAATTGCAATGGTCCGGTTGGTGCCTGACTCGTGCTCCAGACCGGACCGTAGTCTCTTGTCATGAACCGCCAATTAGATGAACCAACCTGTTTCAGCCGAAAAAGAGAGAGAGACTGAATAAGTGGGCCCATATTCAGCCCAAAATTAAACTGCTCAAGCCCAACTGAATAAGCAAGGACAATTTCCTTTGTTACGGCTTTCTGCAATGCCAAGTTGGCTAGTTCCCTTTCATATAATTCATACAATCAACTTGTATTATGTAGGACAATAAAAATGTGCTTTATTATATTCTTGGTCGACAACTGCTACATAATAGTTGAAGTATCAAAAAGGTGATATACATTAAGGAAAGGGATCCACTTACGGCATTTGTAAATTACAATATCTTACAATAATTTAGTTTTACAATTTTAAAAGTCTAAATAAATGATTCAAACCGTTCAACATGATATTTATATTAAAATGTGCTTAAGATAAAATTTTACATTTTTTTGAATTTTTTATTATTAAGTATTTTACAAAACTGTTGTTTTTCAGTCGTCCAAAATTGTCTAAAAACAACATTTTTGTAAAATAATTAATAAATAGTAAAATAATTCAAAAATATATAAAATTTTATCTCCAAACACATTTTAATGTTGATATCATGTTGAACAGTTTGAATCGACTGTTTGGACTTTTAAAATTACAAAAAAACACATTTTAATATTGATATCATGTTGAACGGTTTGAATCGTCTGTTTGAACTTTCAAAATTACAAACCAAATTATTATAAAATGTTATTACTTACAAATATTACAAATATTGTAATCGGATTCCTTCTCGTATATTAATTGAAGTACCAGAATTGTACAAAATGTGATCGCAATTACTATGCATGTGTTGTCAAATCCTAGTGAACTCTTTCTTACTTTTAAAAAGTTGACTCTTACAGTTCACCGCAGATTAAGACCCTTAAAATAAAAAAATGCATATTGTGAAACTGGATATCTCCATTATATAGAACGGGAGATGTGGGATCAGTAAAATTAAAAATTACCTGGGCCACATCTACGGCCACAATGTCTGTCTGGCCTCCCTGGTAAAGAAATTTTACTGCCAAGTAATTGGGGCTTCTGCTCTTCTCTTCTACTCTTACTGATAAGTTCTTCGTTCCAAATTCACATGGAATCCTACATAACACAAGTCAAAATTGAGACAAATTCTCTACAAATTTCAATGCAATTTTAAGAAGGTTACTATACCCACCTCTTGTAATCGATGTCTACTAATCCAAATTTTCTAAGTTCAGGCGCCATTCCATTTCGTGCCATGGCCGTGAAAGCCGAGTTGGTAAGTACGAAATTGGTTCGATTGCTTTTGTTCAAGTCTGTCAGCATCACCTTGACACCATTAGTGGTGCATAATTTGGCGTTCTTGCATCTTATCTGCACAATTCGACCAGGTTAGATTTGAGAATCAGAAATTTTAATGTTTGAATTGTAAGTTGTCGAGTTTAATTTGTAACCTGAAAGCATGCACCACAGCCAACACCGCCTCGGTAAAGGGACGCACCACCAGCCGCAGCGTAAACTCCATTGATGTTCAAAGCCATTGATCCATAACCACAAGCCCCAGCTAGAAATAGGAAAAGAAAAATTAGAACCAAATTAAAGTTACCAACTTTAATTCTAGATTGAATTGACATAACGAGACTTGATACATACCAGAGAGATCATAGGCCGAGGTGTAGTAAGTTGCTTTCGACCGATGCACACATCTATCGCATGCAAGAGAAGTAGACAGGAAGAGAAATAAAGGGAGAATGATGGAGATTCCCATGTCTAGAACAGAGTGCGTAGAAACAGGGTAGATTGCGTGGAGTAGAAGAGAGGCGTTTGAATTGGGGATATATAGTGAGAAGAAGAGAAGGGGTTATGTAATGATGGCAAGGGGATAATGATACATAAGTGGTGCGCAGTGGGTTAATGAGCTAAGAAACAAGAAAACGGTGGGGCTATACGCTCCAAAAGAAAACAGAGGTACAAATACAAATAGAAATGGAAAAACAGGGGAGCGCACCGACTCAGCACGCGCCCATGGAGGATTGGAGATAAAGAAAGATCGACGAAGAGAGAGAGACACCGTTGGAGTTGCCCTTTTGGAGAGATCTTGGTGGGGCTGCTTTGTTTTTTTTGGATCGTTGGATTGTTAGGAGAGGATTTGTTTGTTATCAGGTTGGGAGAAGGTGTGAGAGAGCTCTGAAAGTGTGAAACAGATTTACATTGTTTTATATTAGATTGAATTGCCGAAAGAGAAATTTAATAGTGATGTTGTGTTATCACCTCTCTACTCGTTCAGATTCTCTGCGGCCTACAAGGATGACCGTATAATGTTGCGAGTCATTGACAACTGTAAAAGTAGATAAAAATTATTTGTGCATCTTTATTTTAAGTAAATGGTAAATAATTCGGAAACCAAATTTAAAACTTTAGATTCCTGGACTCCAAATTGAGCACCTTTTTTGTTTGTTTGTAAAATAGAATAGCTTGTATTACATAGAAGATGGTTAAATGGTTGCATTAAGAAATTCAGAGTTGCAAGGCAAAGGCATGCTTGTCTCTTTTGTGCTAATGGTTATTGACCTATTTAACACCCGTCAAAAACAGCAGGTAGAGGTATGTATAGTGTATTTCGTCAGTATTAATAAATAACTTGACCTAAGTATAGTAGTTAACAGGGGCGGATCCAAGATTTTCGTCAGGGGGGTAAAAAAATATCGAATTGGGTTTAAATATCTAATCGGGTTTAAATTCATTAACCAATTGAGTGCTCGATAAAAAATAATGCTTTAACTTACACTTTTCAATGCTTCGACTTGTAATTTATGATACTCTGACTTATAATTATAATTACTAATCAAAATTCAACAAATTTATTTCAATTTTAACCCAAATTACAAATCAAACGTTTAGATAGGGGCAAAAAAAATTTCAGGAGAGAGCAAAGTTGGTCGGAACCGATAAATCTTCACTAAAACTCGAAATCCAGGGGGGACAACCCCCCGGAATACACTGGGTCCGCCCTTGGTAGTTAAGGCGTACGTCCGTGGCAGATTAGTGGAAGAAGCATCTTTCTATTTTGGAGGACCTACTAATCATTATCTTCTTTGTCCTTGTTTGCACATTTGTGTTAATCTCTTAATTAATTAGTTATGTTTTGAGGGGGCGGGGGTGGGGTCCAAGATACAGAATAGGGGTAGGATGGTAGGTTTCCTCTGCAAGCAAAATTAAATACGCTTGGGTCATTTTCATAATTTACTACCAATTGACTTAAATAAATGATGAATGATTCAGAAATGAATGTTTTTGCTCTGAAAAAAATTAAAAAAAATATATCAAGTGAATTAATCCAACTTTTTTTTTTCATACTTCACTAATATGCTTGCTTGATTTAACATATCTATTCCGTAATTGATTTTATGTTACTTGTTCTCTTTCTTTATAAAGGAAACAGTAAAGCATATTTTATGTTCAGTTATCGGTTTCATCCCTGTATTCAATCAACAAAATAAAACTGGTTCAGTTATGTAAATATGTAACGAGAGAACAAACATTTAATCACAGAAAATGAGATCATTGACAGTTTTCGACACGACATTATTACTAACATAGCTGGCACTGATATGTCTTTAATGAGGCTGTCTACAATTTTTATTTTAACACAACTTATTAAGGCAAACAAAAAGGGCAAAAAAGATGGTTGTAGAATGTGATGACTAGTAAGTAGTAACGAAAAATCGCTGGATTTGGTTTTTCCGGGTTTATGTATTGATGCATGTATCATGATTTATGATGGTCTTGGGTTTCAATTTTTGTGAAATTTCAAATTCATGAACAGTACATCTGAAATTTCTGAAATTCCGAATTCAGCCGTTTAATTTTTTAAGTGCATGCATCTCGAAACAGTTCAACGGCTGAATTCGAAATTTCAAAAATTTCAGGATACTGTTTATGGACCTGAAATTTCAGCAGATTTGGATCCTCAATTTCTCTGTAGACAGGTTTTATATAGTTCAAGGTGTGGTGAGCAAACTCCCCATCTTCACTAAAGTGGATTTCTTTAATTTAAAATTACATTTCTGATTCAATTTTGTTTGGTTTATATTGGTCAGTTAATTTTAACAATTTGGGTTTGCTCAGGTCTTTCGCCTCTACTTTAAAGAAACAATTTGAATGTATAATAGAAAATGAGAATTATATTACATATTTGTATATTATTAATGCGGGGTGGAGTCGGGTAACAAAATGAAGAAAGAAAGCATGTCGAATAAATCCAGAAATAAAACTTATATTTTCTTAAATTTCATGGTTTTGTTCACAAAAATAAAACTTATATATTCTAAAATAATCTTATAAGGGATGCGTATCTTCTCATATTATCTAAGAATTAAAAAGTTTGTTTCTCTCTTTTAAATGTACTTAAAAGCAGTTGTTCTCGCTACTTATAAGGGATGCGTATCTTCTCATATTATACGTCGAGCACATTTCTATTATAGTGTTAATTTATAATTTTAGTTTTTTTCTAATACAAATTTGTCTTTGTTTTTGTGTTTGCCAACATATCTATAATATACAACAGTGGTTTCAGTTTGTTATCTTGAAACTTGAAATCTAAATTTAAATATATAAATAAGTTTATTTTTAAAGTTTTCTAGTGATACTATTTTATTTATTTTCTGATCCATCCAATTTGTTTTGGTCTCCTCATTTATTCTGATCGGACAGTTATTTGTATCATACCTCTCTTATTTAAAAAAAAATACATTTTATTTGTCTAAAATGTGTTATATGAAGTATTGAAGTGTACATATATTTAGTATTTTTGAAAAAAAAAATTATTAGTGTTCAAAATTTATGTAATACATAACATTTTAAAATTTTATTTTTTCAGTGGATATTTTTAGAGCGATTTAAATTGAAAATGCCTGAATGGTGTTTATTGTCAGTACCAAGCCACATCGAGGTGTGTATGCATTGGCCACAATGAATCAAGATATAGCGATAAGGACGAAAACAGTAGTTTGGTTCGATTAGGATGCCAAGCAAGAATCATTGATGCAATAGGTATGGATCAGTCGAAATATTCAGTGGGAGCACTTCTGTACTGCTGCCACGTCGCTCTATTTTTTTATCCAAATCTGACGATGACTGCCTGACTGGTGACAACCGTCTTTAAATATTCCTCTTAAGATAACGGGTGCTATTTGCTGTCTGTCTATTTTTTTTAGATATTAAAACAACAATATGTCAGCAAATAAATTGGTAGTTTATTTTTCGTAATTTCTGGAAACTCGGTTCGGAGGTGTGACCCATGAGGATCCGCATCCTCCCAGGTACCTGACTCAACAAATTGAAACGGACGGTTCAGATTAAACCTATATAAGCCAAACTCAATCCGGTGCCTATAGAGACTGTAGGGGGTATGTTTTGAGATTCGTACCATGTTAAAAAACTGAGGTGATGTGAATTCGACCCATCAATGGTTCAGTCATTCTCTCTTTTGAGATTTTTTATATCATCATTCATTTATGGGCATGATAAAGGATGGACTGAACTATTTGATTTGGCCAAAATGAAAGTGATCGAATCATAAATTCGATCACGTTATTTTTAGAGAAAAAAGAATCAAATCAATCAGTTTCTTAACAAATTAGTTTTTCAATTTCCAAAAATAATAACTTTGTTGTCTGTTCCCTAGGCTATTAATAGAATAAAATAATAAAAAAGTAGAATTTTCTTTTTCTTTAGTGAGATGATGTTAAATTTTTTTTTTTTGGGCAAGAAACCCGTAGGCACTGAGTGTAAGACCGTCTGATTATTAGACGTAATTTTCCATTCTAAAAAAATGGGTGATTTTCTTGTAGACCCTTCAAAAATATTAAAATTACGTATTTCCCCTCTAAAATATAAGATTAATTATTCTCCCTCTAAACTTCCAAAACTCATTTAACCATTTTATTGTCTTTTATATTAAAACTCATTTAAATTTATAAAATAGTAGTAAAATATGTATTTTTACTCTTTATTAAAAGCATACAAAATGTTTTGCTTTTTTAAAAAAAATGTCGGTCTTACATTTGATCAGTTTTCGATGAAAAATGAGTATTTTATAAAGGATAAATGATATAATGGGTATTTTCCGAGGGAAAATGAGTATTTATAAAGGGTAAAAGTATAATGAGTATCTTATCAGATCGACATTTTTCTTAAACAAACTACAAACTTTTATGCTTTTAATAAAAGGTAAAATAGGTATTTTATAAATTTAAAATGAGTTTAATATACAAGACAATAAAATGGGTAAATTTGTGAGTTTTGGAAGTTTAAAGAGGAAAATACGTAATTTGAAGTTTTTTAGAGGTATGCGTGAAATTTCCCCTAAAAATATAGTTAAAATAGTTTATTTTGATAACTATTATTTTATAAGAAAAATAGACAGAAAAATTATGTCTACTACTAATATTTGAAGGTTGCCGACAACAATGAAATCTTTATGGATAATTGAATCAAATTTATATTAATTTTGGAGTTCAAATAGTTAGGTATTTGAGATAATTAGTCTACAAACTTTTTCTCCAAAGATGAGGGATCCAATTACACTTTTTTTTTGACACATCTTGACAATGTTTTTTATAGGTCAATTTTGCGATTTTAAAATTCAAACAGTTGATCCGAACCGTTCAAAATGATCACCATATTAAAATGTGCGTGGAGATCAAATTTACATTTTTTTTGAATTTTTTTACTATTTATTAAGATGGTTACAAAATCACTGTTTTTCAATGGTCTGAAAACAACGATTTTGTAACCATCTTAATAAATAGTAAAAATTCAAAAAAAATGTAAAATTTGATCTCCAAGCACATTTTAATATATCTATCATGTTGAACGGTTTGGATCGACTATTTGGGCTTTGAAAATGATAGGTGTCAAAATGTGTCAAAAAAAAGGGTGTAATCCGATCCCTCCTCTTCCCCAAAACAAACTATTTAGTGATTGCTATGGGTGTTCTTAATAGTAACATGACAAGAAGGATATATTGATAAGTTTGCTTGAGGATCAATACTTAATGATGCATCAAAATGAAAATATCTAATTTATAAAATTATGAGGATCAAACATTCAATTTTTTAAATTTTATCACATCATCTATGCTTTTATCCGTCTGATCGAATTTCTCTCTCTCAATTATCTCGGATGATTCATATGTATGTGATGTATCCAAGGTACAATATAACTTAAAAAAAAATTAACTTTTGAATATTTTTCTATATGAATTATCGTGTGCGTAACTGTGTTATTTATGATCAAACGAGTCTCTAGTGTTTAAAAAAAATAGTTATGCAATAAGTTTGTTTAATATATTTTATGAGTTGAGTTGCGGTACAATATATATACAGGGATGGGCTATGGTGAGCTATAGAGTAAAACAAGTTTTTACTCCACACCTCATTATTTCCATTTTGAAAATCCAAACAACCGATCCGAACCGTTCAACATGATCTCCATATTGAAATGTGCTTGGAGACCAAATTTTACATTTTTTGGAATTTTTTTACTATTTATTAAGCCACTTTGAAAATCGCTGATCCATTGGTCCAGAATTTTTTACTGTTTTGCTACTGTTCACCCGGATCAGCGATTTTCAAAGTGGCTTAATAAATAGTAAAAAAATTTCAAAAAATGTAAAATTTGGTCTCCAAGCACATTTCAATATGGAGAACAACTTGAACGGTTCGGATCGGTTGTTTGGATTTTCAAGATGGAAATATGGCGTGAAGTACAAACTCGTTTTACTCCATAGCTCACCATAGCCCATCCCTATATATATATATATAGAGGAGGGATCCAATTACACCTTTTTTGGTGACACATCATGACACCGTTTTTTATATAGGTCAATTTTGCGATTTCAAAATCCAAACAGCCGATCCGAACCGTTCAACATGATCACCATATTAAAATGTGCTTGGAGATCAAATTTTACATTTTTTTGAATTTTTTTACTATTTATTAAGATGGTTACAAAATCGCTGTTTTTCAATGGTATGAAAACAACGATTTTTGTAACCATCTTAATAAATAGCAAAAAAATTCAAAAAAATGTAAAATTTGATCTCCAAGCACATTTTAATATATCCATCATGTTGAACGGTTTAAATCGACTATTTGGACTTTAAAAATGGTAGGTGTCAAAGTGTGTCACCAAAAAAGGTGTAATTGGATCCCTCCTCTATATATATATATATAGTGCTGGGCTTAGCTAAGCCATGGTGTAAAACGACTTGGTGCTCCACGCCTCATTATTTCCATTTTGAAAATCCAAACGACCGATCCGAACCGCTCAAGTTGTTCTCCATATTGATATGTGCTTGGAGACCAAATTTTACATTTTTTGGAATTTTTTTACTATTTATTAAGCCACTTTGAAAATCACTGATCCGGCGGTCCAGAATTTTTACTGTTTTTTACTGTTCATAAGGATTTTCAGATTTTCAAAGTGGCTTAATAAATAGTAAAAAAATTCCAAAAAATGTAAAATTTGGTCTCCAAGCACATTTCAATATGGAGAACATGTTGGAAGGTTCGAATCGACTATTTGAACTTTGAAAATGAAGATATGGCGTGGAGTACCAAGTCGTTTTACTCCATGGAGTAGCCTAGTCGGACTCTAGAAGAGATATATATATAAGTAGTAGAACTAGGGTGCTCCTAAGCTCACCAAGCCCTTCGTGAGCGCGACTCTAAAACCTATCGAATTGACTTCAAACGACATTTTCAAACCGTTAGATGTTCAATCTATATTAAAATAAATGTAAAATTTGGTCTCCAAGCACATTTTAATATATATTGAACATCTAACGGTTTGGAAATGTCGTTTGAAGTCAATTCGATAGGTTTTCGAGTCGCGCTCACGGAAGGAGTTGGTGAGCTTAGGAGCACCCTAGTTCTACTCACATATATATATATATATATATATATATATATATATATATATATATATATATATATAGTATCATGTTGCCGTGATTTTTATTAATATCCAAAGTTAATTACAAAATAATAAAAATGCCCAGAGGCACCTGGATTTATTAAAAATGTCCAAAGTTAATAATAAAAATGTGTTTATTTTTTTTTCTTTTTTTATTAAATAGGAATTCGGCCATTAAATGGCCGGTCTCCTATTTTTTTTTTTTTAAAGACAAATAGCTAAAATGCTGAAATATAACACTAAAAAATTGAATTGTTTTTTTAAATATTTGTTAGATTACATTTTTTTGATATATAATTACCAAATTTATACTAAAATACGCTAAATTACTTGAAATTATGTTAATTTACACTGAATTACACTAAATTACGCTAAATTACAGTAATTATGTAAAATTATGCTAAAATACGGTAAATTACGCTAAATTACTTATGAATAGGGCCGATTTTGTGCCATCTTTCATAAATCATAAAAAATAGTAAACAAAATCCAAAAATAATAAAAATTGGTATTTTACAAGTTCATTATATAACTAATTTACTGAGCTACGTAGATTGGAGAATAGAAATGAAAATCTTAATCGGAAACTTGAACTGAAGTTTTGAGGCTCTTCTTGTTTTTTTTTTGGCAATTCTGAATTTCAAAATCTGGCATTGCTAGCACTGATGCATGCGTATTTTCGCAAGCTTGTCGTTTTTTGCCTTCTCAGTGAAGATATCATCCCTATTCATACGTAATTTAGCGTAATTTACTGTATTTTAGCATAATTTTACATAATTATTGTAATTTAGCGTAATTTAGCGTAATTCAGCGTAAATTAACATAATTTCAAGTAATTTAGCGTATTTTAGTATAAATATGCTAATTATATATAAAAAAAAGTAATCTAACAAATATTAAAAAAAACAATTCGATTTTTTAGTGTTATATTTCAGCAGTTTAGCTATTTGTTTCTAAAAAAAAAATCAAGGACTGACCATTTAATGGCTGATTTCCTATTTAAATAAGGATCGGCCATTAAATGACTGATTTGGACATTTTTAATAAATATCACGGGCTCTGGGTATTTTTATTATTTTGTAATTAACTTTGGATATAAATAAAAATCTCGGATCATGTTGTGCTATGTTATTTTTAAAATTTTTGAGAGATTTAAAATGTTAACAAAAACAAATAATAAATACACAAAAGAAAAATAAATGTTTGTTATGTCAGGTTCGATCTAAATACAAGATTTAAAAATTGAAATGAACGTTACAAAATTTAAGGAATCGATTTTTTGTTTTTGCAATCATATTTCAAAATTTAAAATTAAATTGCAAATATGTACAATTGATCTTTTCTTTTTTACATAGGATACGTTCATGTAAAATTTAATTTTTTTTTAGTTCTTTCTATATAAAAATTAAGAGACCAAAAGATAAACGCACTAAAATCAATCTTATATATATTTCCATTCAATCTTATATTTCTCGATCCATTTATTTAAGAGGACGGATCCACTTACAATATTTGTAAGTTATAACATCTTACAACAATTCGGTTTTGTGATTTTAAAAGTCCAAGCAGTTGATCCAAACTGTTCAACATGATCTCTATATTAAAATGTGCTTGGAGATCAAACTTAACATTTATTTGAATTTTTTTTACTATTTATTAAATATTTTACAAAACTGTTGTTTTTCAGTGGTCCAAAATTGTCTAAAAACAACAGTTTTGTAAATACTTAATAAATAGTAAAACAATTTAAAAAAAATATAAAATTTGATCTCCAAGAACATTTTAATATAGATATCATGTTGAACGGTTTGAATTGACTGTTTAGACTTTTAAAATTGCAAAACTAAATTGTTGAAAGATGTTGTAACTTACAAATGTTGTAAGTGAATCCCTTCTCTTATTTTAATTACACTTGATATTGAATAAACAAATTTATACAATCATGAAATTTTATGCCGACATAATTTATTATGAATAAGAGCGAAAATGGCTTGGACTCGTCATTTAAAATTTGAATTCTGAAATATTAATGCAAAAGAGAGGTTGTAATAATAATACGTGACACCAAAGTTTTATGGTACCCAAACCCTCTAATTTTGTACCATCAAAGGCGAGACAAACCCTAAATAAATTAGCCCTTATGTCTGAAATGACCTTACGGATTTTAATATTATGGAAACAAAATCAATAATATGTTTAGCACAACTGATTAAAGATAATACTTTTTTATACAAATAGAGATATATTTGAAATCAATTAGACATTTTTGAAATCAATTAGACATTTTTGGTTAGATATTAATAAATGAAAAATATATTTGCAAAAAATCATTCATTTGGATTTCGAATCTGCGATCTCCTGCACAGATAACATTACATTTGCCAATAGACTAAATACTGATTCTCAAATACAACTCATGAACTTTTCAGAAAATCACCCATCCTAAATAAACATGAAAAAACTATGGAGAAAATCAACACACTAAATAAAATAGTTTTTCTTTTATGAGGTAAAAAAATGAAGAAGAATTTTCTTTGGTATGTTGATTTTCTTTATTAGTGTTTGTATTTATTAAATGAACCTCCTGGGTCAAAGAATATACTGACGATTTAAAAAGGGGGAAGGGATAGTCAAATTGACAAGGACTGAGGGCTAAAAGGTGTTCAAAGCACAATTATCATAATTATTAGGTTAAGGAATAATTAAGCTGGACAAGATAAAAAGGAATCAAGACTGATATAAAGCCATACAGCAATTGAAATATTATAATAGATAATGCTTAGCAAATTTTGACACGGATGCTAGTGGAGGTAGCTCCAGGAAAACAGGAACAATTTATGAAGAAGAGAAATGGATTAATTAATTTTGACACCTTGTATTCAAAGTTTCAAACAACGCAGCTGCAGTCATGGAATGATGGAAATGGTCGCTTGAATTGCAAATCAGGAGAGTTGAAAGCAGGAAATTAGCTCAGCAAGTGGAAATCTAATAGCCAGGTCAAAATAATTTTAATTATATTCATTTTGAGCAAACATGACCGTGTTGAAAATCTAAATCCTCAACATTCCTAGAGACTATAGGCGCAAATGCAATCAATTTCAAAATCTTTTGATTTAGGGGCAAAAAAAAAAGAATACTTCTCTTTTATGAGGTCACTAGAGGTGCATATGGATTGAATAGTAGTAAAATTATATATGTATTTATTTTTTTAATTTTTTGAAGAATACTGATACGGATTTTTATCAGATATTAAATAGATACAAATACAAATTTAATATTAAACGGATACTAATACATATATAATTTGAATTTCTAATTTAAATATAATAACAAAATTAACATATTACTCAATAAATTAGTTTTTTATAATTAAAAAATAAAAATAACATAAAATACAATATAATCCAGATATTTGATTATTATAGTGAACAAAATAATTTTGTCATGTTAAAATTGTTATGTCATTACAATATATATATATTGTTAACAAAAGTATTTGTATTTGCCTCCGAAACTGAAACCATATTCATATATGTATTTGCATAAATCATATTTTTATTCGTATCCAAAGACTATATATATTCGAATATTCGAATATGTGAAAATTCAAATACAAATATGAATACAAACAGATAATATCCTATCTATTTTCACACTTAGAGGTTGCAGGTTCGAAATCCGACTCGTTTAAGAGACATTATAAGCTTGACATCCGACCCTCTTCTTGCCAAATTCGAGTGGAAACTAAGAACTTTTTGTTCCAACCAAGGTTCTAAATAGCGCGCCATAGCGCCACTATAGCGTTTTTGGACCATAAAAGCTACGACGCTATTGGCGCGCTATAGCGGCGCTATATGGGCATAGCGCCGTTTTTTCAACCGTTTCGCTATGACGCTATAAACGCTATTTAAACCTTTGATTCTAATACTACATGTTAGTGATGACATGACTAATTTTAGTGAAAGATACTAGCTCAAGATAAGTAGGATGTAATTGTTGGTACATTAACATTCCTAAATTTTATTTTGAAACTTGTTACTAAATTTTGTTACCTATTATTAGCTTTTAATGGCTCTTAAATGAGTGTCATGGAGATTTAGTCAACTAAGCAACTGCTAAAACGATTGAGATGGATATCAGTTGTCATAATTAATAATAGAGATCTGGATGTAAAAAGAGCTGTACTATTTGTGGCTCTTCCATTACTGGTACGTTTGGATGGGAGGTAGAATAGCTAGAATAGTGAAATTTGAGAATAGAGAAAAAATAGTGATTTTCATATTAGTGTGAAAATGATGCTATTCGGATTAGTAAAAATGTTGTTTGGATTGTACATGTGGAATATTTTTATTTTAAGAGGTTGAGAATTGAGATAAATATGTCCCTCTCCCTCTTCTAATTTTGCTTCCGGGACAAATAAAATAAGTTCCTTCTCTTTTTTCTCTGTGTATCTCTCTTTTGGATAAAACTAATTGACAAACACAGAAATGTTAGAGAAATAAATTTAAAAATATAAAATTATATATATTAAAATAATCAACTTATCTTGAAAATTAAAATTAGAATGAATTGCCAGAATGTTGATTATTTGAAATGAATTAAACAAATAATTACTTGAGATACGAACTCACGAAGATGTTACGATAAATTTTTAGGAGTGAGTCTAGGGTGCTATACATAGCACGGATTGGTCTGTAATATCGATAAATATTTATTTTCAAAATACTAACGGTCGATTCAAACCGTTTAATAAGATCTCCATATGAATATGTATTTGAAAACCGAAATTTATCTTTTTTAGAAATTTTTTTTTTTACTAACTTTTAAGATAGGTAAAAAATCACTTGATCTGAAAATTCTGAACCATCCAAACACAGTGATTTTCTACCTATTTTAAAAAATAGTAAAAAAAATTCTAAAAAATATAAAATTCGGTATGTAAATATATATTAATATGAGGATCATGTTGAACGGTTCAGAAATAAAAATATTGATCCGTATTACGGACTAATCCATGCTATGCATACTGCCATAGACTCACTCAACTTTTAGTGTACACAAACCTATGAATATTTATATTTTGCAATATCGGAATACAAATTTTTCTATGACATCAGCAACTTCGACAATTATTTCACATGTCAATTTCAAACCATCTTCATCACTACATTCATTCTAATATTATTTCAATTATTATTTTTACAATTTTAAAATTTATTTTCTTATCATCCTTAGAATTGAAAATTACAATGTAAGTATAGATAATAAATGTGATATTGTTTAGATAAATTTCTAATTAAGTAAGTTTGCCAAACAATAAAATTGTCACATAAACATTAGCAGTTAGAATGGAGATAATAAGGTGAGAAAAAAAAATGTATAATTTTAACTAAATCAAAGAATCAAAATTTCAAACTTGGTTTCTATCATGGCCATAAAATTACTGTTTTGTCTAATTGTTTTCAACATGCGTCAGTTCATAATTTTCCAAAAATTCAAACCTAGTTTCCATGTGTACAGAACTCAATCAGATCTTTTAGTCCACTATTCTTTCATTGTCAATCTGTCTTATTCCATTAGACATTGATGCATTTTTCTTTCAGTGATTTTGCTCTAGCAAATTTTTTATGGATTCGCTCATCAACTTTTTGCGCCGCTTTAATTGAATCCTATCTAATTTGGATACGTGTGAATCCCTCAAAAATTTAAATTTTATGTATGATTTATATTTTTGAAGAGTGGTGATATGACCACAAGAAACTGGTGGACAAGCTTAGATTTTTTTTTTGAACAAATTTTTTTTTATAATTAGTGGTTAAAATTACCACTAACAAATATATTAACAAATATATTAATACAAAAAGTTATTTACAAAATTCTAAATTCTATCTTATATATCATATAACATAAAAATTTGTTATATAAATAAATATTTACGTTTATACTCAATTTTAAAATTTACTTTTAATCTCACTCCACAATCAGATCCACTTCTCTGATCACCGCTGCGCTCCGACGAGAGTTAGAAAATCACTGTTTTTGGATGGTCCAGAATTTTCAGATCAAGTGAATTTCTACCTATCTAAAAAAATAGTAAAAAAATTTGAACATGTTGAACGGTTCGGATCGACCGTTAGAATTTTGAAAACTCAAATATTGAGCCGTAGCACGGACCAATCCGTGCTATGCATAGTACCGTAGCCTCACTCTTTTCTTATTATTATTATTATTTAAAAAAAAAACGCAATTCTAGTGTCAAATGAGTGCATGACAAAATTCTTCATCAATCCTTTGTAATTCGATTGTATTGGGTTCTTTTTAACTATATCATATTCAATTCGGCCCATGTATCCATTTCGAGATGTAAAAAACCCAACAGCAACATAAAATAAGAGCTGCAATGACGGTCACGAACAAATGCATTCGATGTTTGATTTTTCATTCAACTTTTGGCAGACCTTGAAAAATTATATTCCTGCTCTGACCTCCTTTATCATTGCCAAATTTATTTTATATAGCCGAATTCGTATCTCTTCTAATTAATTTACTAGGCCTGAAATTTGAACGACACGTACAAATATTAGGCTGTTAAGGGAATATAGATCATCTGTCAAGGGCCTATAACAATTTGCTCGTAAAATTCGTACTACTTTTATGAGTTTATTCTGTATTGATCGGCCAATGGAAATATTACACAGTGAAAACCGGCTGTTCATTTTCTTAAAAAGAAGAAGAATGCATCTATTGAAAGAAAATACCAACATTTTGGATACTGATTATATAGTCATGCTAAGCAGCATAACATCCTTATTTAAATTTCCAATTATGAACAAAAGCCCATGATCGTTGCTTTACAGTGAAGCACCGGGCAAGGATGACTAATTTACACAGATACAGACTATAATTACAGATACAAACATAATTCAGGCTGATTCAGAAAATTGCTATTACAATAATTGAGAATCAAACAATTTGAAGCAGGAAGACTATAGCTTGGAGGTAGCAAGCTTAATGAGATCCTTCCTTAATATTTTTCCAGATGCATTTTTTGGGATTGTTGAAACGAACGCCACTCGTCGAACCTTCTTATATGGGGCTACCTGTTATTTTTATCAATTATGTAACAAAGATGAGTGGCTGCAGTTGTTGCCCAAATGCCAGTGTAACTGTTTTAACTAAATATTCATCCAAATATAAAAAAAGATCATTTTTCTTGTAGATTATTCATATATGAAATTAAAATTTTAGCTGTAAAAGGGTTTCTTGTTCCGTGTTACAATTGTAAGTTGCAGCTATTTCATCTTACCTGATTTCCAACAAACGTCATAACTTCACTCTCTGATAACTGGGTCCCAGCCTTCCTCACCACATAAGCCATGGGAAACTGTCCAACCTCCTTGTCAGGATAACTACAAAACCATTTTTTAACAATTAGAATTCCAAAATCCTTCTTAAGCTTTATCCATCTCTTAATTCCTATTTAACAGAAATAAATCATGCCAATTATTAACTTACGGTATTACAGCAGCATCTGAAATTGCTGGGTGGGTCAGCAACAATGCCTCCAACTCAGCAGGGGGCACCTGATAAGTATTATTCATTACCAACCGTTAATTTAATTTATCTGAGAGATTTAAAAGACTTTAATCTTCCCATGTGTTCTGAAAATGTTAAGAACATGAAGTGCAAAAAAAAAAAAAATATGTTAAGAACATCTATCTGCTTAGCAAGGGAATTTTGTATTCTACTTGGAGGAAACAGAAAAGTATTTATGTTTACAGTGGCATTTAAAGCGTGAATCTAACATATTAAATATTTGTTTGAGGTAAACATTCTCAATATTTGCACGACATTAACTTTGAAGAGGATGTGCTAATTATTTCACAGGCTGTACACAACATGTGCTCTTGATTAATATCAAGAAGCATATGTAATTTACCTGATAGCCTTTATATTTAATGAGCTCCTTAAGCCTATCGACAACAAAGAGATAACCATCTTCATCAATGTAGCATAAATCTCCAGTCCGGAGCCATCCCTCTGAGTCCAGGGTCGACTTTGTCGCCTCTTCATTCTTAAAATACTCTGCATAAAACAATTTATCATATTACCATATCAAATTATCAAAACCCAGCTCCAACAGAAATTGAGCTAATAATTTATTATTAGCATTTGATAGTCTTTACTAGCCAGTAAATTATTATTACCTTTCATTACATATGGCCCACGAATCCACAGCTCGCCGGTCTGATTTACCGGAAGCGACTTTCCTGTCTCAGGGTCCACAATTCTTGCTTCAGTGTTAGGTGAGAGCAAACCAGCCGTACCATACCGGCGGCTCTCCTCAGCCGAATCGGTCGATGCACCGATTGCGGTGCTTTCGGTGAGACCATACCCTTGTAAGATTTCAATGTCTGGATACTTTTCTCTAAACCCCTCGATCAGATCCCGGCTAAGCGGTGCGCCGCCTGAGAGAATCTTATGGATCTGTCCGAGAGGCAGCTTTGACGGGTGCGCCAACATCGCAACCAAAATTGGCGGCACGAGGGGGAGGTATGATACCCCGTATGATGAAATTGAGCGAAGCATCTCTGCAAGTTCAAACTTTGAGAGGATAACAACTGTGGATCCAGATCCAAGTAGCCCAGTTGCAAAGGCAGCTAGACCGTAGACGTGGAACATTGGCACGGTGCAGAGAAACACCTGTGGCTGGTCGTGGCCATCTTCCAGCTTGAATCTGTTTATAATTATCTCTATCATGGAAATGAGGTTGCGGTGGGTTGCAACGACGCCTTTGCTATTGCCGGTTGTACCAGAAGAGTAGAGAAGCGTGGCAGTGTCGTCCTGGCTGACAGTTTCCCTTGGTAAATACGGGTTCGGCTCAGTTGCAATCATCTCCCGAATTGCAAACACAATCCTGGAATCTTCACCGTTAATTTGGCTTTCCTCAAGTAGAATTATAGGAAACCTACCATCAATCGGTAGCTTTCCGATCAAATCACGAGTGGTGAATACGAGAACTGGGGATGAATCGGCCATCTGTTTTGCAATCTCCCTAGGCGTGTTGAGTGGATTTGCGGTGGTTATCACAGCTCCGATTGACATCACGGCGAGAGAAACGACCGGGAAGTGGACTGAGTTTGGGGAGAGAAGGAGAACGACCTGACCTTTCCTGACAGAGAGAGGAGGGGATAGAAGGGCGGTGGCGACGGCCGAGACAGAGCGCCATAACTCCGGGAAGGAGACACGGCGGCCAGTTGAGGCGTCGATCAAGGCTGTGGTGCCGGAGTGACGCTTGGAGGAGAGGAAGGTGGTGACGTCGAGGTACGGATCGGTCGGAAGCTTGACGGGACGGCGCTTGCTGTGGTACACTCCAGTGGCTGGGCAGTACCCACTGCGTGGATCTAATTTTGATCCTTTTAGATCTGCCATGGCGCCTTCTCACTGATTTTCTTTTCAATTTGTCTGGGATTTTGGGTTGGTCGGAGTAGGAGCTTCACAGTGAAAGCAGAGGAGAGCTGGAGCAGTACTGAACTGTTGATGTAGTCTTTATTTATTTTGTTGAACCCACAAGTAAAGTCAAACTTTTGAAGTTTCCATTGTTTCGTATTCGCCCCCCCAGAGCAGCCCACTTCATAAGTATCTATATCCTCCGTTGGATATTCTCGTGATTTCAGAGACACAAATCGAGAAGATATTAGACGGAAAGGATAATGGGCTGATTATATTTCGTTGTAGATAATCCGAAATAAAATGGGAATGGGTCACTTGCTTGAACCGCGGCGGCTGGTTGTCAACTATTGGTTCGGAGAATTCGTATCCTCTGCATTAACTCAGGAGGAAATCTTTTGAGTTAATGCATCTCGACCATCCAATCTGTTTTAAGAGTCGTGCAGACTAATCTGCACGAATATTGAAAGGATCCCAATGTTATAGGAAAGAGTCGGATTGACTCTGTTTAAAATCAGATGGTTGATATTCATTAACTCAAAAGATTTCCTTTTGAGTTAATGCGGGGGATACGTGTTCTTGGTTCGGACGGGAATCTCTCTTCTACTAATCGCCAAATAAAGTATACACGTTTTTGTTGAGTTTGCTCTTAGGAATCTTGCAAACATGTGGTTCAATTTAAGTTCAGTTTTTCAAATAGTTGTATTTATTTTGGATCATGATATAGTAGTTGCAAACTTGCAATATTGGTATGGACTGTTACTTAAATGGTGGTAGAAAATCAAATAGCCTTCTTATACTGGTTTATGGAAATCGGTGATTTTACATAAGTATTATTTACACCATCCAACGAGTCCTTTTCCTGTCTAGTTCTCTATTTTAAAATTAGAACCAATATGACACGAGTGTTAGATTTGAGCCAGGTGTAACATCTCACTCGTCTTTTTGGGATGATCTCTGGTATGATAATTGTAGGCTTTCTACAAAATTTCCACAACTGTATCAAATTTGTTCCAATAAATTAATTGCAGTAGTTGAGGTAGTACATTCTCAATGGTCTAGAATGAAATTTAGGAGTCTAGGAGGGGTATTGAACTCTGAATGGACTGAAATTTTACATATAATTAGCTTTCTTAGTTTTATAGTTTTATACATAGCATAGATAAGATATTCTGGAGATGGAACCATCTGGAATCCTTACAGGAAAATCCTTGTATGAGATACTCAATTTTAGAGGGATTAAAGAGAAAAAGTATGCACTAATTTGATCCTTACCAATCTCCTATTTAAAATAAGAGTATTAATGTGGTTAGTCATGAATAATATAATCCTAACTAAACAATCTTTGTATACTAGAGAATGGCAAGGCTACTAAATCAACAGACCATTAATTCCTAAAATGTTCTCTGGTACAAGAAGTGTGATTCTGATTAGATAAAAGTCAAAATGCACTTAACTCCTGGCACACATTCACTGTCATTTTTTACTTCTCTTTACATATGACTAAGGAGCAACAAATTGGATTTCTAATTTTGTTTAGTGTTGTATGCTGGACTATATAGAACACAGAAATGAAGTGTGCTTTAACTCCATTTTGTTATAAATGCAAGATCAATTATTCTACTTATAATATTTTTGTTTGAATATTGAATATGACACATGAATAAGACATACAAGGAGGCAGCAGAGGACTGGATGCCTGACTCCCTATATGTTATTTTGCTAAGAATCTAGGACCCTGGAGACAACAAATTGGTGGTGTACCAACACAAGGATCCCATGTTAGGATGCATTGGTGTCAGTGGAGATGAAGAGTGAGATACGAGAGCATTTCACACTTTTTGTATAGATCCATTATTAGAATCTCAAACTTACCTCAGTCCTATTATCAGTGACTTAGATTTAGTCTTCTCTATAATGTGTTTTGGTGGTTACTTAGATGTAGAGCATTTGTTTTTTTGCTCTACCCTCTCTACTTTAGGGCATTTGGTCGGATCCGGAATTTCATGTATACCTTTCAAAAACTTCAAAATTACGTATTTCCCCCTCTAAAGTTTGAAATTATGTATTTTCCCCTCTAAACTTCAAACACTCACAAATTTACTCATTTTATTGTCTAAATTTATAAAATACCCATTTTACCCTTTATTAAAAACATATAAAGTCCATCAGACTCAAATTTGAATTTGAACAGTTCATCTACTGTCCGAACTGCTTTTAGATCTGTGCGCGCAAGATCGGCACAAATCTTGATGCGAACACACACGCATATAGAAGCGACATGCATAGATCTTAAAGCTATGCGCGCGGATCAGAATTGCTTTAAGATCCGTGCATGCTAGATCAGCACGAATATTGAAGTGATGCGCATAGATCTTAATGCGATGCGCGCAGATTGAACGGTAGAGGAACCCTTCAGATTCAAATTTGAGTCTGATGGGCTTTTATATGCTTTTAATAAAGGGTAAAATGGGTATTTTAAAATTTTAGAATGAGTTTTAATATAAAAGACAATAAAATAGATAAATTTGTAAGTTTTTGAAGTTCAGAGGGGAAAATACGTAATTTTCAAGTTTTTGAGGGGTATACGTGAAATTCTCCCTTTAAATTTTGATGTGGGAAATTCACGGGAAGAAATGTTTGCTTTAGTTTTCCATTTACTATCATGGCTGAAGGGAGCTAGCAAATTCTTCCAGAAAAAACCTATCCACGACTCCACATGTTAATTTCAGGGATGGAATGTTCTGAGTAAGGAGGGTATAATCAGAAAAGATAAATTTTAATAATATTTAAATGTGAGTACTTAATTTTATGAGTAAATGTAAAAAATAACGGGAATTAAGGGTTACATTAAATATAATGAAAAGTGTAGAGGTAAATAGAAAACTGAAAAAGTCTTAAAGAGTATATAGAAAATTAATCAAAAAAAATATTGGTATGAACTAAACCGCAGATGATGTCTGATACAAAAATTTATAAATAATCTTAAAAAAGATCATGTCGATGTTCTAATTGAATTTTATTTAATGGTTTACAAAAATATCGTATGAAACTTACAAATTCTCTTTAAGTACCATTTTTAAGTAAACATTCAAGCATGCAATTTTTTCAAGTCTTCGGAAAATTTCAAACTTCACGAGGGAAACCTCAATAATTCTTGTAATTTATCTTTGTTATTTCTGATTTAATACTAATATAGTAATATCACATACTCTAATTATTGAAAATTAAACAAAATCGAAAAGCTCAATTTTATTTGCAAAACCAGCCTATTCTACACAAACTTTTATAATGCTTTCAATCGTACTGCAAAAATCAGTCGTTAAGGTTTGGACTCTGGATGCTACGGTTGATTTGTGAACATTAATTAAAAATTAAAAATAAAAAAAGCTAGAAATGCACAAATCAGATTTTTACAAACCTCAACAAAAATTATTTATATCAAATGATGTATGTTATGTAGTCCAATCATATGTAGTAAAAAACGCGGGGCTTTTATTAAATTTTTTACAAAGAGTGCTTCAAAATTTTGTCCAAACAACTATCGGGCCTTCTTTTTCCGGTCGTCTTGATTGTATACAATTAGGACAATCTTGTAAATATCGGCTCAGTTCAGCCCAGTTCATTATTCGTCTAGGCCTATTTGGTTTTAAAATTTTGAGGTTGAGAATTCTTTTGAAAGAACAGCGCAAAAAGAAAAATAATTATGAGAATCCAATTTATCTTCTCCCTTATCCACTCGTATCATCTCGTATTATCAGAATTCAGAAATCAAACTTCATCCGAGCATCCATGCACACTCTCTTTTTGCGCACTTCTCAACCTCACAATCGGACTCACAAATGGAGGGAGTGCTCATAAACCCTTCCCTCTCTCGCCTCAGAATCTCTGTACCAAACCCACTAATCCCTTCTTCCGCCCGCCAAATCTCCATTATACATAGCTCATTCCCGCATCATCACCGCCTCCGCCTCCGCATTCCTTTCGCTTTCTTCCAAGACCAATTTCCCCAGAAAGTAAAGGAAAAAGAAGAAATCAAAGAGGAAGACGCATATGGAGAGGTTAATCGCATAATCGGCCGACGAACAGTGCGGTCACCGGTATTTGCTGACGATGGCTCTGTTACAACTGACATTTTAACAGAGTACTTGATAGAATGGAAGGACGGCCACACTCCATCATGGGTCCCGGCCGACGGCATTGCAGCAGATGTGGTAGCGGAGTACGAGACACCCTGGTGGACTGCTGCTAAAAAAGCCGATGCCGCGGCTCTTTCAAGCCTTCTTGCCGACGATTCCATATCTCGTGATCCTGATGCAGAGGATCCAGATGGCCGTACGGCTCTGCATTTCGCAGCAGGTCTTGGCTCGGAAGAATGCATAAAAATTTTAGCTGAAGCTGGTGCTGATGTGAACAAGATCGAGCGAGCCGGTGGAGGGTTAACTCCCCTCCACGTGGCAGCTGGTTATGGCCGGCCTCTGTCAGTGAAGGCATTGTTGGAAGCTGGTGCTGATTCAGATATAGTGGATGGCAGGGGACGGACACCGTTGGACTTGGTAAAGGAGGTTCTGGTGGCGACACCAAAAGGCAACCCGGCGGCATTCGGGAGGAGAATGGGGTTAGAGGGGGCGGCTGCTGAGCTGGAGAAGGTGGTGTTTGAGTGGGGGGAGGTGGAGAGGGTGGTGGATGGTAGAGGCGAGGGGAAGCACAGGGAGTATTTAGTGGAGTGGAGGGATGGAGGTGAGAGGGAGTGGGTAAAGGCGGAGTGGGTGGCTGAGGATTTGGTGAGAGATTATGAGGAAGGGTTGGAGTACGGGGTGGCGGAGGCGGTGGTGGGGCGGCGGGAGGTAGATGGAGGGAAGAAAGAGTATTTGGTTAAATGGATTGATTTAGAGGATAAGACATGGGAGCCTGAGGAGAATTTGGATCCTGAGCTTGTACAAGAGTTTGAGAGGCGGCAAGGTGCTGAGGGAGAGAAGACGGCAGGTGAACACGCAGCGACACAGGAGACTGTTGTCGGCTGAATGATTCGAGATTGTTGGGAGAGAAATTGGTACTCGATTTAGGTAAATATCTGTGAATTATTCAGAATTGTTTCTGATCTGGTTTGTTAAACTATAGGGTAGATGTAAGATTTTTTGGAAGTATTTAGGAAGGATTGCAAATTGGTTTTTGTATTGTTACTCTGGAGATGTTAAATGAATCTCCTTCTGGAATTCTTTTGCATCATCAGTATTACTAATTTTATGTATGGGGGTGGTCATTAATAGTTTTTGAGAACCAGAATAGTAATTCATAAACTATTGGTGATTTAAAAAATATATATATCTTGAGCAATTGTGATTTTGTGTAATAGTACAAAGTCAAAATATATACTGCACTAAATTACTACACTTTGGAAAATTGAAAATAAGAAAGACAGTTTGAACTCTGTGGTAGAATCAATAATTAGCATTTAATATTGGTCTGTTTCAGTAATTAATTAGAACTGGTATGGTGCTCTGTGATAGGCCGTCTGAACTCTTTACTGCACTGCGGCTAAGTTTGGATAAATCAAAGCTTAACTGCACAACTCACGGCATAAAATTTCTGATTAGCAGCCATTGTCAACATCAGACTGTACAACCAGAAATTTTCTTTTCTATTTTGATTGCATTTTCAAGAGATGGGGTTATCTTGAAACCAAAAGTATCTCTAGAAATTCGTACTGCACTGGCTGGTTCTTATTGGCACCAACCAGGCTACGATATTGGATATAGTTTGTCATTGAGCTAGGGTATCAATTTTGTTTTTGAAAAAGTACCAACAGCTACCTGTTTCATTAAAGAAAAAACTACAAATGTGAAACGTGCAATATCCTGGAAAGAAAAACAAAAAAGCAAAACTACTACCACCTCACTGGTACCTATTCCAAGGTACCAGTATCAACTCCCTACAAATTAGCACACATAGGCCCTGCTGATACCGATTCTCAAATCTGTACCAAATTAGTCTGATATCTACCCCTTACCAGTCTTTCCCATTTTATTACAAGTTTAACAAAACAGTAAGACACATGCATAAGACAACCATTTTCCGGTTTGTCACGCACTAAACAAAATAAAACTTCAATGTACTGGTATCAGTTGTTCCCTATCATCATCAGCAATTTGCAGCGGGGGACGAGCCATCTGTAGCGGAACAAAATCCATGTCGGGTGGCAGCCAAAATTGCACAGCTTCTGTAATCTCTTGAGTCCAATTACCTGCCCAAAATTGCACAGCTGGTGTAGCACTGAATTGCATGAGTCTGTTGAATCTTCATTGTTCCTTTTTCATAGCAGAGACCTCATGCTTATACCTAAAAGCATCAGATAAATTGCTGCAACAGTTCAGCAAAAAATATGGCCCTTCATCTGCCAGTACAAAAAGAGTATAGCACCCCTTCCCCATTTTTTCTTAGTTGTACTGTAAGGAACCACAGCTATGGTAACAGTGAATGTTTTTATGGCCAAGTCAATCAATTTTCTTAAGAAGGCAATCCTTTTAAAATATTTCAACAACAAAAATTAAAAGTTTAAAACCAATCAACATTGCATAACCGGTATGGGACAGGTGCTCTCATAACAGCTTGCATTCTATGTTTTCTTCTTTATTTTATTTTATTTACTTATTTGTTTATGTATTTATATATTATTTTATTTTTTTTATTTTTTATTTTTTGGTGGGGCGGTGGTTTGCTTGCTTGCATAAAGTTTGAATATCTGAAAAATCAAAGCAATGGGCACAATTCATTCAACCACTTATCCCAATGAAAACAATAATCATATGTAAGCTCTGTATAAGCCAACAAAAGCATGAAAATAACTGAATAAAAAAAAGAAATCGTATTTCCAATTATTTTCAACTATTGGGTGTCAGCCATGAGCTCTCATTCTGACCATCTTTTGATTTGATGTTTGTTATTAATTCAAGCAACACAATTTTTGAATGATCTGGCAGAAAGACTCCAGTGAGGGTCAAATTGGAGATTGCATTGTCACCCTGAGATCCCTCTTGAATCCAGATTTTCTCCGAGAAAGGTACGTTAAAAAAGAGAAATTTAGATATATGCCCATCATAATTTCTTAATTTAGATATATGCCCATCATAACTTCTTAATTTAGATATATCTCCATCAAAAATTCAAAATTAGTTATTCACCCATCTAAACTCACTCAATTTATAAATATCCCCGGTTCTTAATTTAATTACTTAAAAATAAAAAATAAAAAGACTGTTTTGCCCTTATTTGAAAATACTGTGTTGTCAATCCCTCCTCTTTTACCCATGCCGCCCTCATTGAGATCTATAATATTGCCGGGAGGATTAAGTTCGAGGCCGGAATCAAACATACTGTCTAAAGCTGAAACCGCCCATTCCCCCCACAGCAGGGAGTGAGTATGAAAGGCTGATCCAACAACGCTAAGAGAAATTAAATTATTTGAAGGATGAATAAACATACTGGAACTTTGGGATTGAAGAGTGTCATATAGAAATTTCACCGAATCTGCTCCATCTATTTCCTTCTTTCTCTTTCATCGACTCATCTCTATCTCTCTCGTTTCGTGCTGCATAGTCAAAATGCTTTTGACCTACAAAGAGAACCTAACACGTGATGCAATTCCATTCAACTGAGCGTCCATTCCGCTATTAAAGGAGAAAAAACCTTATAAGTTTGAAATCCTTTGCCAGTCTGTGGGTGATTCTCGGATCGTACCTAACTTGACTGAAACATCACACTCACGACTGAAGAGAGGAATGGTTCAAATAATCACAATTGGTCCTACTCATTACGCTTTCGACATTGGATCGGTTAGGCACTCCATCCCATTCGGCAATAATCGCAAGCCGGTGCATGACCTCATGTCAAGATGCTCCAGCTTGGTGAGTTGCTTCCAAACCACCCACAACATTTTCACATCAAATTCATTTCTGTTCTTCTGTTTTTGAGTTGCCCGGTCAAATAAACAAGAAATAAGTTAAAGTGTCAATGCCATCTATATCAATGGATTGCAAACTTCTTTGGATAAAAGCAAGTCATCTAACTTTTTATGAAGATCACTACTTAATTCTTCCTATTGCTCCAAGCCATGAGACTTGGTTTGTTCATGCTTAACACCCTTCAGCACAATATCCTGTTTTTTTTTACTGCCGGGAGGGCTTAAAAGAAGAAGGCTTGACAACCCAGTATTTTGAAATAAGGGCAAAATTGTCTTTCTAAATTGTTATTAATGTTAGTCTTTATTTTTAAGTTTTGAAATTAAGAAATGGGGATATTTATAAATTGAGTGAGTTTAGATGGGTAAATAACTAATTTTGAATTTTTGATGGGGAAATATCTGAATCAAGAAGTTATGATGGGTATATATCTAAATTTCTCTTAAGAAAATTAACCAAACAATGGCTCCATGTTAAAATCTTTGAATATGTCAATAGCTATAACGACCTATAACTAGAGTATTTTTGGATATGCATAAATTGGTAATGTGGATAATTAGGGCTGTGCAAAATTGCTCAAACTCGTAACTCGCTCATAATTCGCTCGCTAACTGCTTATTTTAACTCGCTCATTTACAACTCGAGTCAGTTCTAACTCGAGTTGGCTAACTTGTTTAAGAAATGAGTTTGAGTTTGAGCATACCCCAACTCGCTCATTAACGACTCGAGTTACACAAAATTCGTCACAATAAATCCCATGCCTTTCTAAATAATTCCTAAGCTGTTGTTTGGATTGTTTGTTTTGTTAGTTGTCTTGTTAATTATGTTTGTTTATATAAACTCTTACTAAACCATTTGAATTGTTTGTGTTTAGATAAACTCTTATTAGTATATAACTATAACTAAAAAAATTGACTGGTCAAACAAGTTATAAACGAGTTGTGAGCCAACTCAAGTTGGTAATGAGTTGAACTCGAGTTGACTTTACAGCTTGTTATTACCATCTCAACTCGAGTTGACTAGCTCATTAACTAAATGAGCTGAGCACGAGTTGGAAGTAACTCGCTCAAACTCGACTTATTTACAGCCCTATGTGGATTTATAATATCCAAAGGATGCTGGAGTTGGGATCAGAATTAAGTGATGTTTAACCCAGATGGAAGTCTCAGATTTTGGTGTCAATTGTCTGGTTTAATATAAAAATTAATTTTCAACAACCAGAAGGGGTGATCCACATGAAAACACCAGTATCTGTCAACTATAATTATATATTTCTACTTAGTATTTTAAACGAGCTATTTATATTCATTCAGATCTCATATCCATTTTCAAACTACATCCAATTCCACTAAGATACATATTCAGGGTAGTTGAGCAAATTGATAGGAGAATGAATGACAACGGAGCTCCAGGTGGATTTTTATAATATAATAAAATATTCAGGGTCACTTTTAATAGCAACTCGTGGAATGGTTGCTCTTCTATATATAATACTGTTTTTTAATGACAACAGCCGCCTAGGGATCGTATACAACTACATATTGCTTCATGCAAATTCTTATAGTTGGGCAACGGAGGTAATTCGCAATTGTGGAATGAGCTTTTCTTTCTACCTTTTTTTGAGATAAAAATGACATTTTCTCTTAATATTCTTTAATTAAAAATGCCACTTGATCTTACTCTTTTGCAGTAACCTGGACTATAACTAGGGGTGCAAAATGAATTGAATATTATCCGACCGTATTCAGATCTAGAGTTTTTGAAATTTTGGATATTTGGATACGGATAATTTGCAAATACAGATACAAACGGTTTTAATTTCGAAAACAGATATAGATATCCGTATTCATATTTTTTTACTTTTCCGATATCTGTTTGTGCGGATATGGATCCAATTATCCGTACTCATACTTCTTTTAATTTTTCGGATATTTGTTTGTGTAGAAACAGATACAAATATTTTTTTTTTGTTTATTTTAGAATCATATATGCGGATATATATCCATTCCATTATTAAGCACGTTGGGTGTCCGATCCGCCAACGGCTACGATTGAAAGATGAAATTTCGGATTTAATCTCAGCCCTCCAATCACATAATCAGTCTTCTTTTGATTAAATGCATATATTTTATGTGTAGAAGTCTAAATTTAGTTAAAAACATACTCATCACACGTACTACCACACGATATGTTACAAGTAATACCAAGAATTGAACAAATGAAATTAGCATTAAATATTTATTACCATATCTCTCCAGCTTTAATTGGTGCATAAAAATATTAATTTCCAATTTAGACAGCTAGCATATCTCATTTCCAAATTTCCTACCTCTTATTCATTTTTGGAAGAGAACAAAAAATGCATATTAATATATTATTGATTTATTCTCTAGCTGCTTTTCATATTTAATTTAATTTAATTATAACACAAAAATTGTGTATGCACTGACATGCAAAGAATGTTGTTGTATTAAAACAGTAATTTGTTGTTGTTTCTTTTATTATTATTTATTATTTGCCTCTCTATGTTAAATCTTATAATATGTCCCGTTGAAACGCACGGGTACGATACTAGTAATCATATATGTATTTGTATTTTTTGTTAGTTTCTTTATTAAAAATATAGTTATCTTAGTGATTGATATTTGTTAATGAGATAATATTTTGTAAAAACATAACAAGTTTAACATGAGAAAAATTAATTTGTAACATAGTCGTATTTTATGTTATTTTTATTTTCTAATGAAAAAAGAAGTTTATTAAATAATTTATTTAATTGTGTTACAATATTAATTAGATATTCAAATTAGATATGTATTCATATTCGTGTCTGTTTAATATCTGATATGTATTTGTATTCATTTAATATTCAATTTGCATCTGTTTGATATCTCTGTATCCGTATTTGAAAAATAAAAACCTATACGGATATGATTTTACTACCATTTGATCTGTATCCGATCCGTTTATAACAGAGTTATTTTGAGAGTTCTGCAAAATCAAAGTTCATATTTGGTGTAGAAAGTTACCAATGGTGTGGATTCGATCCCTTTGTTTTAGATCTGGCGGATTCCATTGTAATAATTCAAGGGTTGCTGCAGAAGAGGGGAGGGGAGGGGATCATGTTTACTTGCTCTAGAATGTTAATTTTTCAAGAGTAGAGGAGGGAAGGGAAAGGGAGAGGATATGAATTCTATATACAAACTATTTAGTTTTTGTAACATCTGAATCGGAGTGTAGAGGAGTGGGGGCGTATTCATAAAATTTGTAAAATGGCGTATTCATAAAATTTCAAAGCAATCATTTAGAAATGGGGGCGTGCAAAGGTTTCCAAGTTCACATGGAGAGAATCAAATTAAATATCGCAGTCTTGTTGGGGGCTATAAGCAAACCCTTGTGGACATTTTCGCATCAAGCAAATAATGCCAAAGTAGCTTGGTTTGGGGCTATGCACCCCCTTAATAAGCAAACTTTTGGGTTTTTCCTCCTATTAAATTAGTCTCATATCAATTAGATCACTGTTTGACCTTATCTGCCATTAAACAATCTAATTGGGGGCAGCTGGTTTTGGCACTTATTTGAAAATGCAATTGCAAGGAAGATTCAATCAAACTTCAGATCAATCAATGATAGAACCAGTCGCATCTTTTTATTTGCGCTATTGGGTGGATTTTTTTATAGAATTAAAAAAAATCAAATCTTTGACAAATAACTGCATCAATGGTATTGATGTGGTCCCAGCAAATATGTAGTCAAGATCAGATTTAACGTCTGAAAAATACTAAAACTGTATCACTATTGTGGTACCATAGACCTGCACCCAGTGGAACTGTATCATTAGTGCAGTTTCATGTATTTTTCGCAGTGTTCTAAATAGCGCGCTATAGCGGCGCTATAGCGTTTTTGGACCCCAAACGCTACGCTACGACATCAAAATGCGCTATTTGCGCTACGGCCGCTATAGCGGCCGCTACAGCGCTATTTGCGCTATACAATATGGGTTTTTTTTTTTTTTTTTATTTTTAAGCAATTTATATGGGTTTTAAATAAAGGTAAAAAAAATCTCAAACCGAAATTGAATTTGTTGCTATTTGCTACAAATAAATCAATTTGAAATTGGGAATAGAAATTGAAATTTGAATAGAAAAAAAGTCCAAACCGGAATTAAAATTTGAATAGAAAAAAAAATTGATTATGTCATGAATCATGATACTTAAGATATTTTTAATAAGAAAAATCGATAGTTTATGATATTACTATAGATATTTTGAACCGCAATTTGGACTTTGTACGGGTTCAATATGAATATTATAATTTCTTAATTACTTTGGTGTTATTTATTGTTCTATGAGACCTTAGATAATGTTGATATTTAGTACAAATATTGAATATACGAAATGTAAAAAAAAAAACGCTATTTGGAATAGCTTCCGCTATAGCGACGCTATTCGCTATAGCTTTTTTTTTAGCCTTCCCGCTACGACGCTATAAACGCTATTTAGAACCTTGATTTTTCGTCGAAAAAAAAAATACAAATCATTCACTTTCCCGAATAATAAAATTTTAATTTCTAACACCTTGTTTTGATGGAGAGTAGAGGAAGGGAGGGAATGGAAAGAAAAGAAAACTTTCCATTGAATCGTGTTTGGTTGATAAAATTATGTTGGAGGTGAAGGGTATAGGAGGTGAAAGGTTTAACCTTGTATGATTGTAATCAATATAATCGGTTTCCCTTCCGATTTGGGGTGTAACGGATGGAAAGAAATTTTGTTGCAAATATTTTTAGAAAAAATAGCACAAATGCTCGATTCTATATATTACCTATATATTTCTCATACAAATTTTTTGTCACAAACCTACAACAACCACCGAATTTCTCATTAACCTTCTAAATTGTGTTTTAAGATTGTAAAGGGTATAATAGTCAAATACACTAAAACCATTTGATTAACCTTCTATAATTTTAATTAACCAAACAAGAAACAAGACGGGAAGGAAAGTTAAATTTATTTTTCCTCATTAATCATCCAAACACGAAGAGGTTAGATATGTTAATCTTCCTTTCTATTCCATTCCATTCCATTCCATTCCATTCCATTCCATTCCATTCCATTCCATTCCATTCCATTCCATTCTTCACCTCCCCTCCCATCCTCTACTCTCCATCCAAACAAGGTGTAAAGGGTAATATTTTAAGGCGGAAAAGGAGTAGATGGACAACCACAACCGGATTTCTCTTGAAAATAATTTAAAGTTGGAAATCATTGTTTTTTGATGGTCCAATTAAAAATAGTGATTTTGTATCTATCTAAAAAATAGTAAAAAAAAAATATAAAATTTGGTTTCCAAACACATTTAAATATGGAGATCATGTTGATCGGTTCACATTGACTATTTGGATTTTGAAAATAAAGATAAATAATATGAGGTACAATAAAACATGAAAAACATGAAGTATTTTAACTTTCCTCATTGAATATATATATTTTCATTCTCTTCTTTCTTGATAAAATTGGTGGTGGTATGGATTAGTTAACTACAACGCAATACCAAAGGGTTCTCAAATATGATTACTTGAACAATAATTTACTGCATATATGAATGTTTTTTTGTTGCGTTGACAAGTACCTTTCAATCACAAATCCTATAGCGTTTTGTATTGAACTATTGAAACGGTATATATGGAAGTAGAGTGGAAAAAACATGCCGTTCCGTGCCGTGCCGTGACCAAAATGTCAAGGGGTGGTCACGGCACGCGAATGGTTACGCCATGTGAGTCACGTCGTGCCTAACGTGCCGTGACCATACGTGACTCGCGTGACCATTTAATCATAATTTAGGTTAGTTTATTCAAGATTCACCGTTAAATCAATATCTAATGGTCCTAATTACACGTGACTCGCGTGACTATGTGTCATGCCGTGCCGTGACTAAATCTTTCACGTGTCGTGTTGTGCCAAAGTTTCAAAAGATAGGCACGGCACGCGAATGGTCATGGCATGTAACTGACACGCGTTCCGTGCCGTAACCGTGCCGTTTCGTGATGGAGCCGGCTCCGCCGTGCCATTTTTCCCACTCTTTATGGAGGATCTGTATCCTCCCGGGTACCTGATTGAAGAGAATTACGATCAGACGGCCCTGATTAATCTTATTTGAGCCAAACTCAATCCGGTGCCTATGAAGACTGTAGGGGGTCTATTTTGAGATTCGTGCCATGTTAAAAAAAACCGTCCGATCGTAATTGTCTTCAATCAGGTACCTGGGAGGATACGGATCCATATGGAAGTATCAAGTAATTAATTACAACCTTCACAAAATACAAGGCAAAAGTATATATTGTTGTACGTGGTGAATATATGCAAACGAATTTCTATAAAATTAGTTTTTAGATAAAAGAATAAATAAAACCTGATCGAAGATGCTACTTGCATTCGGAAATTGTTACATCAGCATGGCTGCATGGTGACGATCTTTTATTCTACCAATAACATTTCCTTTTTAAATTCTTTCAATCCATAATGTTTGACATATGATTCAAGATTCAACCGTTCATGATTTCAGGTACAAGGAAGCACATATGCGCATGCAGGCAGCCTAGCTAATTGGACTAATCTATAGAAATATAATAACATATACGTACAAATTAAGTCTCTTTCCACGTCTGCTTCTTCTATAAATATTCTAGCTTTCAATTTTCATGCCATCATGATTCATCAATACTTCCACTATTGAATTGATCCCGCACATAAAGCATCCAGCAATCATGCTATATTTTGTATAAAAGTGATCTTTTAAAAAATAAATTAAAAAAACTGTAGATAAGTGTTAGTTTGTAATTAACCACTCCATCATTTCCTGAAAGAGAGAGAATATATATCGCATTCGCTGCCCCACGTTGAGAGCGATCCTTATTATTCAAATCCGTCCTTAATTCTAGCTAATGTGTTCATATTTATAGTAATAAAATATTAAAAAAAAATGTATCATTTTCCACGCCCCACGGAAGTCTACATCTTAATTAATTAATTCGCGTTCATGTGCCGCATCCTTGTTAGTATGAATATTTATATTTTTAAAATATGTGATTATACTATATCATATTAATTATTACGATATATTCTTATACTCATGAGAGTGGAAACAAAAAAAAATTGTTAAAAAACTTAGGTTAGCGCTTATATTTTTGAATCGGCTGTTTATATATATTATTACAACAAGTGTGTCATACTATTACACAGGTGTTTATTATAATAAAAGTAGATATAAGAAAGTTATTTTGTTACGAAACTTGAACTGATCATGTTTATACTTGGGAACCAGATGTTCGTAATATTGTAACATATTTTTGAACTTTACAACATTTGTTTATTCTAATTAAAGGTGATATGGAAGCTGTTTTTACTTGATATATATACTTTTTTTAACTTTTGATTTGATATTTACACTATTACAACATGTGTATACTATTTTTTTTTATTAGAGGGGCCCGGTACACCTCCAGCATCTTTTAGATGTTATTTTTTAAAATTGAACTTGTAATCTCTTTGTAGAGAGACCGGACTCATGTCATTGCACTAAGCCTACGGTTCTGTATACTAATACTAATACTATATATAGATTTATGTGAAGAAGCGAAAAAAGAAGCGAAAAAAGAGAAAAAAAAAAGCGAAAAAAGAGAAACGAAAATTCCGAAAAAGAGATCAAAACTAAGAGATCCAACAATAAAATCTAGAGAATATGGCTTCTCAGCGACTCGCTTTGATGCGTGAACGGTTCCTTGCACAAATCTGTTCTTTTGAGCCCAACACACTCACACATCCGCCATTAATGGCCGATACAAGAAACTCAGCCCATTTTGGCCCACAACAACAACCTAGATTGCTGTATAGCCAAACGGTTCAACGCCCGGTTCAGGTTTGGCAAGCGCGTGATCAGACGGTGCGACCGACCTCAAAATCCTCGCTAGTGCGTACCAAAATTGTAGAGATCCGTGCGGCTTCCACAGCGCATCGACCGATCTGTATAAAGTGTGGCGATCGTGGCCACCTAGCGAAGGGTTGTCACAACAAACAGCTATGCTTTGCTTGCAATCGACTCGGGCACAAGGCAGCCGACTGTCGCACCACTACTACTAATCCCCCTTTCTCGCCAATACCTAAACCTAGAGTGACTCCGATCTCCATTACTACTGTGCGACCTTCTCGCTTACCCCTCCCCCCACCAGATCTGATGTCGATCAAGCCCCCTTTAGTCACACTGGTGGCGACACCTCGCTCTCAGGTGATCGAAGCGGATCTGATGATGAGTTTTGTCCTGGATGATATCGCAGCCTGGGGCCCTGAGAAGGTCGAGAATGTACTTCGCAGTCGTTTCGATCAACATCGCTGGGTTGCCTCGGTCTTCGATGAGTACAAATACCTCATCAAGGCTCCCAACCCTACCTGGTTAGAGTCAGTTGCCTCCCGTGGATACCTCAAGTTAGGTGATGTTCAGTTTCCAATTATTGCATGGGAAAAACAATTTAACAAGGGGATTCCTTTGCAAAATGTCTGGGTTCGGATCTACAACTTTCCGATTTTCTTGGATGAATTTTCTGAATATGACCAAGTCCTTAACCCTTTTGGAGCGTATGTACTAGAAATTGACAGCGCCACGAAAAGTGGGTATGATGTTCGTTTTGTGCGCTTGAAATTGGCAGTTTGCGACCTTAAACTCCTACCCAAAACTCATGTGGTTCCGTATCGTGATCCAACAGGAACAATGTCTCAGTTTGTGATAGATATTGAAATCAAAACAGAACAAACCGAACCACTCAATGCGTGGGCTAGCCGTAAGAGAGGTCGACCATACCCAAACGGCCTGAATTTAGGGAAAGCGAACGTCGAGACATTGGATCTAACAACACTGTAGATACAGGTCCTACTAATAATACCCACTCTGCCCAGGGAGGGGGGAGCATCCGGATGGTGAACTTTACCGGCATGACTGTTGCTTCTGATGCTCCTCTATCTGTTGACCCAATCCCCTTTGCTGAAGTAGAACCTGAAACAACTAAAGTAGCCGATATAGATGATCTTAATGCCTGGGAGATGTATTTGAAAAAGGTTAGTACCCTGAATGGGGCTGGGCCTAGCCACTCTTCTCCTTTTCCCTCCCCTAAACCACCTGTGCTCCAAACTACAGAGGTACACTCTACTGTGGTTGCTCCTGGTCTATCCCCTGTAATACTTCCTTTTGAGCAGCTTCACTCACCACTTTCTGGCGATAAGACTGAACCATTTCGTGCGGCTCCTAACACTGCTCCACCTCCACAACCTCAATCCAGCAGCGATGAAGACGCTGAAACTATCATGGCTAAAATACAACGCAGGCAACAGATCAAAGCCAAGGGGCCAGCTAGTGCTCCTCCTCCCAAAAAGAAGTTCACCTGGAACAAAGTGAAGAAGCAACTGTCTATCCATTTCCCCAAACATGGGATCAGAAAAACCCCCTACAAGGTCTCCACTCCTGCTGGCCCGAGTCCTAAGGCCACCGGGATTGGTAGAAGGTTGCGCAGTTCTCGATCAGGTCCTGGAACTTCTCCAGACCTGGCCATCTGCCTTTCTGATTCTGAGGAGGTTCCTACTCCAGACGTCCCAGACCTCACCTCTCAGGCTACGGCTGTGCCTCGCAAGAGCCTCCGTTTATCAGTACAGGACGATCCCTCCTCTGCCATGAGTAAGGCTCGGAAACGGAAGACGGCAGATGGAGGGGGCACTTCAGGTATGAGTATTATAACTAGTTTTCCATTCTCTAGACTTACTTTAGATCAAATTGTAGAATTGTTTCAAGTCTATCAAATTAGGCTAGGTAATTCTGATGAGGATAGGAGACTTATTATAGATAGAATTCAACATCTTGATAGGGGCCAATTTGAATCAGTAGTTAAACATCTCCTTAGTAATCCTAGAAATGATTCACAGCTTATTAGTCTAGATGTAGAGGACTTAGATAAGCACTGTAATAATATAGCTAATGAATATGATGATAGTTGTATGTCTCTAGGTCAAAGTGCATATACAGATCTGTCATGAATATCAACATACTGAATTGGAATTGTAGGGGACTTAATTCTAATAGGAAACAACACATAGTGAAGGACCTTATAGTTGATTACCAAATTGATATGATTGCTTTACAGGAAACTAAAAAAGAAAAATTTACTCATAGATGTCTTAGGAACTTATCACTAAAGTTAGACCATTGGATATGTTTGCCTTCTGTTGGAAGCTCAGGGGGGATTTTATTTGGATGCGATAGCAATAAAATTAGGGTCATACACCATACTTTACACACATTCTGTTTAGACATATTGTTAGAAAATAAATTTGACAATCACATATGGCAAATGACTATAGTCTATGGTCCTGTACTAAGGCACCTTAAAAAAGATTTTTGGACAGAATTGACTCAAATTAGAGATCACAGTAAGGATATGTGGATACTTTGTGGTGATTTTAATGCAATTAGAAAAAAAACTGAAAAATCAGGTCTTAATTTTGACCTTACTCTTAGTAAACATTTTAACTCCTTTGTCAATAATCATCATCTGATAGAGCATAGACTTACTTCTAGAAAATATACATGGTCCAATGGTAGGAATTTTGCATTGCTAGATAGGTTTTTTACTTCACTTGCTTGGGATAGTAACTATAGCTCTAGCTTTGTCTCAGATCTTAGTTGTCATAGTTCTGACCACTGCCCTCTTTTACTAAAAACTAACCCTGATATTCCTCAATCCAAAAAACAGTTTAAATTTGATCCAATGTGGACAGAACAAGAAGATTTTGTCCAACTCCTACCCAAATGGTGGCAGGAGGTTCCCCTTAGATTACCAGACTTAGCCAAAAGTTGGAATAGGAAACTGAAACATGTTAGGAAAAGAATTAGGGGATGGACAAAAAATTTTTATGGTCAGCAAAAAAGAGAAAAACAGCAGATCCACTCTTTGTTTCATGAACTTGAACTGCTTAAGGAAACTAGATCTTTAACTTCACAGGAATTAGATCAATGGATTTACTTACACAATAGAATAGAAGAAATATATCAAGTAGATGAACAACATTGGAAACTTAGATCCAAACAGAAATGGTTAGAAGAAGGGGATGCTAACACTAAATATTTCCACACATTGGCTACCCATAGAGCTAGGAAAAATAGAATTAACACTCTAGAAATAGATGGCCATCTCACCAATAATATGGATACTATCAAATCTCATGTTCTAGGATTTTACAAAGATTTACTAGGCACAGAGGGATTTAAATATGGCCACTTAGAACCTGATTTTTGGGAACCAGAAGATAAGGTACTGGATTTAGAACAATGGGAATTAGAGAGACCCTTCAGTGAACAAGAGTTGCATAATGCTGTTTTTGCATCTGATCCAACTGGAGCCCCTGGACCAGATGGTTTTAGTTTCAAATTCTATCAAGTATTTTGGGAAACCATCAAGTCAGACCTCATGCTACTTATTCATTTCTTTTATGAACATAAACTAGATTTACATAAAATAAATAAGTCTTGTGTATGTTTGATACCTAAGGAAAAAGATGCTACTAATATCAAAAAGTTTAGACCTATTAGTTTAGTTAATTGTAGCTTTAAGATTATATCCAAACTTCTTACAAATAGGATGGAACAAGTAATGCCCAGATTAATAGATCATAGCCAATCAGCTTTCATTAAAAATCGATTTATCTTAGATAATATGCTACTTAGTCAAGAAATCATACATTCTTGTAAGATTACTAAACAACCTGGGGTAGTTATTAAGGTTGATTTTGAAAAGGCCTATGATAAGATACATTGGGAGTATTTATTAGAAGTGTTACATAGTAGGAACTTTGGCCCTAGATGGATTAAGTGGATTACTTTATGGTTGCATAGTTCCCAATCTTGCATTACTATTAATGGAGACCTTACAGAATATTTTTATTGTAAAAGGGGAGTTAGACAAGGGGATCCACTTTCACCATTCTTATACATCTTAGCTGCTGATACACTAAGTAGGCTGTTTAATAAGGGTAGGAAGCAGAATGTCATACAAGGGTTAGGGCCAGCTTGCATAGATGGTAAAGCTATCACTAATTGCCACTATGCAGATGACACTATCCTGTTCTTGGCTGCTACAGACAGGAATGTGGAGGCTGCATGGTGGGCAATGATGGCCTTTGAGGCCTTATCTGGAATTAGAATGAATTACGATAAGACTGAACTGTACACTCTTAATCTGAACACTCAAGTAGATTTACATAGTATTTTTAGATGTCAACTAGGAGAGTTCCCTATTAAATACTTAGGTTTACCCTTACATCATAAGAAGTTATTGGTTGCTGATTGGAATTTCCTTATAGATAAAATAGAAAGTCGGTTACCTAGCTGGAAGAGTCAACTGCTATCTATAGGTGGTAGGACTACATTGATTAATTCGGTTCTCACTACAATTCCATTATATACTTTGTCTGTCTTTAGAATACCAGTCACTGTCTTACATAAGATAGATAAAATTCGACGAAGATTTTTATGGCAAGGCACTGATAAAAAATTTAAATATGCTTTAATGAACTGGGAAACCATCTGTATTGCAAAACAATTTGGGGGTTTGGGAGTCTTAGATCTCAATCAGATGAATATTGCCCTTTTACTCAAATGGTGGTGGAAGTATAAAAATCCTGAAGTGCAAGGGTTATGGAAAACAATAATTATACAAAAATATGATAGCCACACTTCTATGCCACTCTCACCTTTCTGGTCTCAGGTATTGCAATTGGAAAAATTAGGAAATCTTAGTGTACAATATGACCCAGGAATTATTTCACAGGTTAAGTTCTGGACTGACCTCTGGTTTTTAGATTGTCCTTTAGCTATTAGGTTCCCCATTTTATTTCAGTGGTGTAGTACTAAACAGATATTGTTAACTGAGGTAATTCACTCCCAAGGGGCTATACTGAAATTTAAAAGAACTCTAGAAGGTATTAATCTACAGGATTGGGGGGAACTCCTTCACATTATTAGTATTACTTCTTTCACACATACTCATGACAAACTACACTGGAGGTGGGAAGCATCAGGGAAGTTTACTACTCAGTCTATTTATAAATTTCTGAATTGTAGATGGGACTTTCCTACTTTACCCTTGATGTGGTGGACCCTTCCTGTACCACCAAAAATTAGGATTTTTATGTGGTTAACTCAACATAATAAAATACTGACCAAAGATAATCTTGCTCTTAAAGGTTGGCCCGGTTTAACCTCATGTGTATTCTGTAATGACACAGAGTCTGTTACACATTTATTCTTGACTTGCCCTTTATTACAACAGATCTGGTTCTGGTTGGGAAAAACTCAGGATTTCATGTCCAATTGGCATTCTTTTGCTGATATAATTGATTATGGCCAACAATTAAATGGAGTTCATAGATTAGGGTTCCTGATAGTATTTAGTGCTGTTTGTTGGGTGGTCTGGAAACATAGAAATGATGTTTGCTTTAATCAAGTCACCATTAAAACAGCTAGATCACTAATCTTGCTTATTAAATCTTTGGTGCTTTTTTGGACAGGGAATCGCAAGAAAAAGGTGCAGATGGCTGTTGAAGAATGGCTCCCTGTTTTAGATGCAGTACCTTTGAACCAGTTTATGCCTCTGGAAATGACTGTGTACCAGCCACCTGAGTCGCCACCTCAGGAATGAAGATGCAGCCCTACCCATTTTTGTCCTTAGTTGTTAACCTTAGCCCGTTATTATGCGGCTTAGTTAGTGCCACTTTAGTTTACTTTTGGAGACTGGCCAACACTCAGGCCTGGTTTATATCATTACTGTCCTGCTTATTATCATATTATGCACATTTATATACCTCCTGTTTAGAGGTATACAGCACAGCGTGGTTGCTAGACTGTCTATGTAATTAACATTTTCAGAAATGAAATGGGCGTTTAGCCTCTTTTAAAAAAAAAAATACTAATACTATAGAAAGAAGATTGGACGAGAGCGAGAACAAGAAGAAGAGACAAAGGAAAAGAAGATTGGACGAGAGCGAGGGCAAGAAGAAGAGACAATGGGTTGTCAGAGTAAACAAGCAGAGTGATGATGGAGAAAATGAATAAAATGTTGAAGGAAGTGAAGGAGAGGGAGCTAGCGAGGGAAGTGCGGAAGCGTGATTGCGAGAGCAAAGGATCGAGGAGACAATGCGAAGGAAAGAAATAGATAGAATGTTTGAAGGAAGTGAAGGGGAACCAATTAACCGGAGGCGAAAGAAACACCAAAGATGAGTTTAAGCCAAAAAAAAGGCTATAGTGTAGGAATGTCAAAAATTCTTAGGGGGGTGGATCGATCTAGGAATGAGAGGTGCATCGGTAGAGTGGAAAAAACGTGCCGTGCCGTGACTAATACGCTGTGACTTTGGTCTCGTGCCGTGCCATGACCAAAATGTCAAAAGGTGGTCACGTCATGTGAATGGTCACGCCGTGCCTAACGTGCCGTGATCATTTAATCATAATTTAGGTTAGTTTATTCAAGATTCACCATTAAATCAATATCTAATGGTCCTAATTACACGTGACTCGCGTGACTACGTGTCGTGCCGTGCCGTGACTAAATCTTTCACATGTCGTGCCAAAGTTTCGAAAGATGAACACGGCACGCGAATAGTCACGGCATGGGACACGCAAGTCACAGCACGTAACTGACACGCGTGTCGTGCCGTTCCGTGACGGAGCCGGCTCCGCCGTGCATTTTTCCCACTCTATGCGTGGGATGTGAGAATATTTTTAGTAATTTTATATTAGTAATAAATATTTTTTCATCCCCTTAAGCAAAGTAGTTTTCATGACTCCATCTTACAAGATAAACTACTAACTCAAACTAAATTAGAGCAAATATATTAATCAATAATGAAGTCAAACATGCATATTTGTTTGAAGGAGAATCGGATGATATATATCAATCATTTATTTTGTACTTGTTCTCTCGCAACATTGATTGCAGCTTGAAGGAAAATTACAAGCTGGTTTGAAATCAATAGATATTATATGGCATAACGTCGGAGGAAATCTATCAAAAATGTAAAAAAATCAACGTGTTAGAATGTCATGGTGTTCTTTAGAATTAAAGGTTGGACAATTTGAAAAGAAGGAACCTAAGAGATTTGTTTTCAAAAAATAGTACCGAGAATCGTGCTAATTATGAAAGCAAGGTTGACGAATGAAATAATACTTTCTTATTCATCCTGTTAAGTCCATTTTTTATTTTAATATTAATTTATTTTTAAATTTGTACTATATTTATTTCTATTACTTTTACTTGTTGGTATGTGTGGTAAACACTTATTTTTTTTTTTTCCAAATAGAATGTACATTAGAAATTAATTATGTACGCGACTATAAGTATTAATTAGTCTCGTTGATTGCTTGTGTAGACTTGGCTTTATAAACTAATTTGGTTCCGATAGCTAGTTTTTTTCTTTAAAAAGAAAAACTAATTAATTCAATCAGGATAATGAAACCAGGTCTGACTATAGAAAACCAATTAAACCAAGCACATAAACAATAATATGATTCCTGCTATATATATATAACCATATATATACCCAACTCCTAGGTAGATAGATAGATATATGAATATGAGTCCATAATTCATACAACAACAGATGGCGCCCTTTACCTTCTCCCCCATAATTTCCTTTGTGGTTCTAGCTCTTTTCTATGCTATCTCTGTTGAGAGCACGGCGGTACCGGCTATCTTTGCATTTGGCGACTCACTAGCTGATGTCGGTAATAACAACTACCTTAATGTTCCGATCAGCGACAAGTCGGATTTTCCTCACAACGGCATCGATTTCCCGGGTCAGGTTCCCACCGGAAGGTTTAGTAATGGTTTCAATACAATCGACTACATCGGTATGTACCTTTTCTATCGTCTTTTTCTTAAGTATTCTTTTTATTACTTTCATTTAACCTAATTAATATTCTTTGAATCAAATGTTCAGCCCGTTTTAGTTGCTCCTAGTATATTTTCGGAATTGTTCTGCTTGGTAATTTAGAGAAGAGTTAGTTTGAATTGATTTTTCACTTATACAGCAACTGTGCTTGCAGATTTGTTTGCATGAAAGATCTATATTAGATAGGGAGAAAGAAGTATATATATATCTGTATATATATACAACATTTTTTTTTTTTTTATTGAGGGAAGTGGCGTCCAAGAGTTGCCATTTCATTTACTACAACTGCAATGCAAATACAACATATTAATGCTTGATTTTAGATTAATTAATAGGTTGTGTATGAATCCCCAAATAAGAGTTACTGAAATTTCGAGATTTTTTTTTTTTTTTCATTTCATATCTTTGAAAGATCGAGCATGGATAGCACGATGCATATTTTTGAAATCCCTTTAGTTTCATTGGATTTAAAAATGCACTCCAAGTCTCAATCCAAAAGTGCTTAATTCACAGCATGTGGGCAAAGCCATAGCATGATAAATTGATAATTACTTGTGGTACATGCATGCATGTGCCATAGCATAAATTAAAGAAGAATGTATTATAAAAGAAATGCTACAGTACTAATCACTAATTAATATTGGATGCTTCCTCCATTAACAAAAAGTAGGAGTACTGTACAAGAAAACAAAACAATCTATTCATATATTTGATAAATTGTGGTTAGTGACACTGTTGTTTTATATAATTGTCATGTTATTTGTATATTACATATAATTGTTAATATATCAAAATATTCTTCTATTAAAATCCACCAAATTCAAATGCCGAAAAGAATATGACTTCGTTGGTCTTTAAGTTGCAATTAGTTAGTCACCAATTTTAAATTAACCTGACAGTAATTGATCTGATTGAAAACCAAAATGAAATCCAACTAATGTACATCCCTAACAAAAAAGGGCAATATATTGTATAATTTAGTTATAACTAGAGATCAAAGAAGATTGATATATACATGTACTCTGTTTTAACCAAACTGTTAGTATTACTATATATTTCCTTTTACAGGCCAATCAACTAAATCTTAAATAACAATTAATTAACAGTAATAAACGAACTAGACACCATAATTAATAACATAAGAGCAACAAACTTAAAATTATATTTACCTAAAAGAAAAGCAATCTGATTAGAAAAATATTACCCATCATTAGATGGTCCTTCCAGAAATTAAAACACTTTGTGCCTATGAACCTAGAGGAAGAATCATAACTCACTAGGGTTTGAGAACACCATAGAACAAATTGGATCCCAAACTATGATTACACTACTTTGGATGATTCTCCAGAGCATCAATCAATTAGCAAATTTTCAAATTTCTACTTAATTTTAAAGGATTAATCTTAATCAGTCCTTTGTTTGATTATTTCTCCAATGAGAACTTTTCCAGGTTGGATACTTTATCATTCCTTCAAAAATAATCAGAAAAAAAAACAATTATACATGGTTAAGATTGAATATATGCTATACAAGATATCAATTATAAAGATATAGCAAAGAAAAACAATTGGTGTAAAAATAGGAATATTCTCATTATCTGATTTTAGGGGGGGGGGGAGTACTGATCATCAGCTAAATGGTACGGCCAACAAAGTAGGGGGATATTAATTTTGGGAAAAAAAATGAAAAATGTAGAACAGGAGCTTAATTACTTGGGGAACATGTTATTTGTTTCTTCAGAAATTAATACTGAGTTGTAAAATTAATATTTTTTGCATTTTTCTATGTCAATTACAGCAATGAACCTTGGCTTTCAGAAAAGTCCACCACCTTATCTTTCTATCAAAAATGTGGGAGAAATGCTGAGAGGCGTCAGTTTTGCTTCAGCCGGCTCGGGAATACTTCAAACTACTGTAATTGAGAATCTATCACTATTAAATTATCACTTTTGAATGATATTTATCATAATAGTACTCATATTTCACATTTTATTGTATGGATTATAATTATGGGACAATAGTACATTACTGAATTAGATATCAGTATTTATACTTTTTATGTATCTTACAATGCATTGATGTTAATTTATTGATTACACATTTAATTAGGGTAATGGAACATTGGACATGGCGATGCAAGTTAACTACTTTGCAAAAACTAAACATGATCTAGCAACAAAATTTGGTGAAACAATTGTTGATGTTCATCTGACAAAGTCTCTTTTTTACTTTGTAACTGCAAACAATGACATGTTTGCATATTATTCTGCTACCGGAGCTGCAAACAGCACAGAAAATGCACAGTTCATCTCGAATCTTGTTGATGAGTTCTTAGGCCATCTGACGGTAATATATTTCACAAATTAACTTCCGGAAATAATCCTGAAACAAAAAAAATGAAGAAATTAAACAATCATCTGCAATGCACCTTAATCATTATAAATTAAGAGGATACAGTATACAGATTAATCCAATGGGCTACTTTATTAGATGTAACTGCGTGCAAAAGGTGGTTATAAATTATACAATAATGGTAGTTTGAATAATTGATGGGAAAGCAAGTGATCAAATAGTATAGAATATATGGCTGTGCCAGTTCAATACCTTATCAATCCAACATGATAAATTACAATTTAGTATAGAAATGTATTATCAAAAGTTAATATTTTTTGTATAGTAGATAATACTTGCTACCAAATTTTGAAAACATTTGAATTTAATGCCGTATAATATAGACACTTTACAAGCTGGGGGCAAGGAAGTTTGCGATAACAGGAACAGGCCCCCTCGGTTGTGTGCCATATCTAAGGAGCCAAAACCCGACAGGCGGCTGTATTGATGCATTGAACAAACTATCAGAGCAGTTCAATGCGGTTGCTGAACCCCGAATACAACAACTCAGCTATCAGCTTCCTGGATTTAAATATTCTTACTATAATTCTATCATTGCCTCGGCCGTGCTTTCAGCTGTGCCAAATAAATACGGTAAGATATTTGTTATTAAGATAATTAAGTTCATAGGTCTTAGTCAGTTGTTTAGTTGACACCACTAATTTAATTTGTGTTGTCATTTAATGCGTCAGCTTAATTATTAGAGTTTTGATGACAGAATTGTTGGTATACCCATTGAAACATATGAATACATGCATTTTAAGAATTCTCAATAAAATATGAATAGCTCAAAAATACTGAACTTGGTTGAAGTTACTAATAATTAACTGTATATTTTGTTCATCTTTTCCTAATCAATTCTTCAGGATTTAAGGAGCTCAAAAGTGCTTGTTGTGGTGGTGGGAAGTTCAATGGGGAAGCACAATGCACCTCAAATGCAACCTACTGCTCAAACAGGAATCAGTATATGTTTTGGGATTGGTTTCATCCAACACAATCTCTGTACTATTTAACAGCTCAGTTTCAGCTCTTTGGTGCCATCAACCTCGTCGCGCCAATCAATTTAAAACTACTAGTAGTCCAGTCGTAAAATATAGATCGCATTGTTTTGCTGTGCATTTTATCTTCTTTGAAGTACAATTGTATCTAATAACCAATTCATCTTCAGTTTTGGCTCCAATAAATTTTACTCTTTTGATTTTATCATTTGGACTTAATAAAGTAAAAACCGGGGTGATTGTGCATTTTTGTTCCTCAAAGACTGTTTTTTTTGGTACATTAAATTTCAAATGCTCAGCTGTGGGCCGTCTTATGTCAGAAAGAGAAGGCCCATAATCCAATTGTTGAGCCTAACATACATATTTTGCTGCTCATTCTCTTTGTTGTCTCTAATGAAGACTTGAAACACTTTATCAGTAGATTTTTTTTTTTTTTGGTTATTACATAGTCCGTAGGCCTTTATCAGTAGAATTCACTATGGTCATTTCCTCCTCATTGCCAACTAGTATGTGTATATATTAGAGCCACAGTAGGAGCTGTATAGCATTTACCTTTGGACTGCTTTGTTAGACTGATTTCACTATAGTCAAAGGCAGTTAGATAGGATGTTACTGTCAGAGAGATTGTTAAATTGTTATCTCTGCCTATATACAGCCATTATTGTGTATATACAATATACAATAATGAAAATAGAATATACTTATTTATTTTATCTCTTCTATGTGGTCATGGGGGGCAAGCCGCGGAATTTATTCGAATGCACAAAATACTTCACAGATACTGAACAAGCGTGCAATATTCTGGCATCCACAGCCATCTTAAACTGCATCAACAGAGAGCTGCTGCTGGAGCAAGTGCAGTATAATCCGGGTAATACTCAGGCGGAATATATCTGTTACACTGATGGATCGTGGTCAGATGATGGCGCAGCAGGGATTGGGCTCTATCTAACAAGGCATAATACTGGTGTCAAATGGATCTCGATGTCAATACAAGCAATGGGACCAAGTCAGGCAGAGGCAAGAGGTATCCTAGAAGCATACAACCTACTCCAACGTTTACAGTGCACCCAAGGTTTGGTGCTCTCCGACTCTATGGAAAATGTTGACTCCCTGGCGCATGGGCAACCGCTTGTTCACGATTGGAGATCGCATGCTCATCTGTGGAATGCCTGGATGATACAGGTGCAATCTGAAGGGCAATATCAGGTCAAGTACTGCTGCAGAGCGGATAATAGCATTAAAATTGCTCATCACCTAGCCAACCAAGGAAGACTCAGTGGCCAGTACACAGAATACAGTGTCAATCCAACCCCGAACCTGTCAGAGCAAAGCGGAGAACTACCAATTAGATAGAAAAATTCTCTTTCCAATGTAGACCTACGGGTCATGTAAGAAGCCAAAAAAAAAAAAAAAAAAAAAAAAAAAAAAAAAAAAATATTATGATATGAGAACTTTAAAGATGACATATGTTAGTTTAATTTTTTTTTCTTTTTAATCTGATCTCTTGTCATACCAGGAACTTTCCATATAATAGTCTAAATCAGAAATAAAAAAATATAAAAAATCAGCAAAACCAGCAATAGAGATCAGTCATTTACCAGCATCAGAAAATCAAGAAAATAAAAAAACAGCAAAGCCAATTTCACAAATCAGAAAACAAAAACACCGTCTTTGCTCTCAGCCTTCTCTGAACAGCCTACCTCTTGTCTTCTTTGAACAGCATTCGTCTGATCGGATCGATTGGATCAATCATCAACGTCAAGTGAAAAATACTGTGTGCCGTTACCCGTTAGAAATGCTATATTTTTACCTTTTACTTTTCTTTTATTCTGCAACGTTTCTATTCCGGGAAATATATGACCAAATGTACAGCGAATCGTTACAATACACTGAAACCCAATATCACCCATGGTAACAAATAAATTATTCGGGTTCGGTTCGGCAAGATCAAAAATTCGTGATTCGAGAATAATTTGGAAATGATTCGGAATTATCTGGATCAAAGATCTCAGTCCTACAAGACAGCAAAAAAAAAATCAAAAAAATGTTATGGGAAAAATTATGGAAAAATTCGTAAAATTCAGGAAAAGTTCGTAAAATTTGCAAATTATTCGGGAATAATTCGATCAAAGTTCAGTCAACTAAATAATTCGGCGTTCTGTTCGTCATCACAAAAAAAACGAATTATTCGCGAATCTTGTGACTATGATATCCCACCTCTTTCTCCAAAAATCCTTTCGAGAAAGCAGGTGAGCACATGGTGGGCCCCGATTTCCTCAGGATGTAGCCCATCAAGCATCGACAATTCGAATATCTATCATATAATTTAATATATATTATGAAAATATTTATGTATATATATACGGATATCTAATATCCGATCTCTATCTATATCCGAAAAATAAAAACAGATTCAGATATGATTTTACCACTATCCAATCCGTTTGCACCCCTATCGACACATATCACATACCTTATCTTTCTTTTTTTTTGCAATTTTTTTGTGTTTCTCTCTGTGTTGCCGAATTTGATGATTTAAATTGAATTAATATAGCAATGAATTTATAAACTTCTAATTTTTTTAAAAGAATATATAGTTGTAATATAACAATTGGTCTCAATTTTTTTTTTATTAAAGAACTCCGGCATACTCCATTATCTTTTAGATATTATTCTCGATAACTAAACATGCATCTAACTTGTGTTACTGTACTAAGCCTGTGGTTCAAAGATCAAAATGGTCTCACTTAAATATAACATGTTGAAAATTTAAAATAAATTTTAGTAGTAATTAGAGTCACAATTGAATAAAATTTCAATATAATTTTCTTAAAAAACAATATAAACATACAAATACACAAAAAAAACATAACATATTATTAAATTCTTATTGTTTGTATTGTTTATGTTTTGTAAAATATATTCATAGGGTTATTTTTTTTTTAAGTGTAATAATTGTTTCCTTTCTAGAAACAATTTTTATCTCATCATAATTTATTTCGGATCTTTGTTTTCCACAAGATATGAGGAGAAAAAAATTGAAGGCGAATTTGATATAATGAGATAAAAAAAATTCTTAGTTTTCAATAATTAAAATCGACTCTCAAAATAACACCGCTCTTAGAAAATAAAACGTTTGCCCTCCTATTAAGTAGATCTTGTGATTCTAAAATAAAAGAAATAGAAAGGCAGAGGTCTAGCCTACCAACTTTTATTTAATTGTCTATAAATTATTACTGTCTGAATTTCAATTTCAGGACCTCCCACATCATAGAACATGTGTTTTTACCTCTAAACTAAAAGTTGATACTTCTAAAAGAAATATTTGTTTTAACTTATTCAAAATATTGTTACTGTTAATATTTATTGTGCGAAGGATATATCTTTATAATTACATCTATAATTTTTTCCTCTTGCTACAAGAATTTTAAAATTATTTGTTAGCAAAAATTGGCAAGAACATTTTTCAACAAGAGCGGTGCGCACTGATCCTAATTGAAATAAGGATAAAGATTTTTTTCTCCCGGCTCCTATCCCCCATTCATCCCCCAATTATTAATTATGTAGGGGACCACAACTTCAAGTACAAAAAGACAAAAGAAAACATGTATCAATCATTAATTACGTGGGGGACCACTTATATTTGAAAATTTTTATAACTGACGCGCAAGTATTCATATATAATACATCAAGTATTCATATATAATACACTAAGTATTCATATCTAAGATATCAAGTATTTAAAAAAAAAAACTGGACACATCACCCACCCATCTTTTACACGTTTTTAGAGGTAATTTTTTTTTCTCCGTTCACTCTAACTAATATTTCTTACAATTTGTGAAGAATTTTGCGAATCTAAAATCACAAACGTCTTCTACGCAATTTTATCTTTCAAATGAGATCCATGATGAAATACTTTTGAGTTATCCGTCGCGCAAGTATTCATACCTCGTAATTATTTATATCTCGTCATGCAAGTATTCATACTACGTCGAGCAAGTATTCATACCTCGTCGAACAAGTATTCATACCTAAGATAGAGTGTACTGGACACTTCTAGTAATTGAGTGGTAACGAAATTTCAATCGGTAAAAAATGAGTGAATTATGTGTCTAGTTTTTTATTTGTGAAATACTGATGAGTTATGAATACTTGTTCGATGATATATGAATACTTGAATGACAAGGTATGAATACTTGTGCAATGAACAACTCGAAAGTATGTCATCATGGATCTCATTTGAAAGAGAAAATTTTGTAGAAAACGTTCATGGTTTTATATTTGCAAAATTCCTACTAGATTGTCAGAAATATTGATTAGAGTGAACGGAGAAAAAAAACCCACCTTTAAAAACGTGTAAAAGATGAGTGAATGATGTGTCAAGTTTTTTTTTTGAATACTTGATATCTTAGATATGAATACTTTATGTATTATATATGAATACTTGATGTATTATATATGAATACTTGCACTCACTGCGATAATGACACGTTTTGTTTTGTCTTTTAGCGCTGAAATTTGTGGTCCCCTCTTAATTAGCAGTCAACAAAGACAGTTATTGACTGAGAGATGAATGGGGGATGGGAGATGGGGGATAGTTAGTTGGTCCCTTGAAATAATAGGCAGCCATGAAACATGCAAGTACGGGTGCATGGTTTTTTTGCGCATTACACAAAGGTTTGACAACGGTGCATTTTTTTTTAGTTAAACAATTATTTTACCCATTCATAATGTCAACTTTATTTATTAAATTTATCATTTATCATTTCTTTTTTGTCAAGTAGGTGTATGTATTTCGAATCATCTTGATTTCAAGTCATCTCGGATCCTAATCGGGTCGGATTAGGATCACTTTGACTTGTTAATCTTATCGAATTCAGATCATTGTTGGATTTTGGATCGTATCCGGTCAGGTTTTGGATTATCCAATTTTAGATCATCTCGGGTTTTGAATTGTCTTGGGTCGGAGTAGATCGAATTTGGACTCGAATCAGGTTTGCTCAAAGTTTGAACTACTTTTGGGAAACCGTAATTTTTTTGTATATATTATGTGGATTTTGTTATATTTTTAATGGGGTGGGTAGAGTTGGAAAAACGTGCCGTGCCGTGCTGTGATAAAAATTACGAGGGGTGGTCACAGCACGCAAGTTACGGCGTGACTCACGTGCCGTGACTAAGTCGTGCCGTGACCAAACGTGCATTAGTCACGTTTGATCGCATTTAACGTTTAAAAAAAAATAAAATGATTCTTTAAAATTCAAATGTTTTAATTGAAATTTAAATGTAAATATTTTAATTAAAATAAAATTATACCCTATAGGAATGTATGTTAGTATATTGCCTCGTGACTACTGTGAATGGCGTGTCTTCCGTACCTACCATTCCGTGACTCGCGTGTCCCGTGCCGTTCTGTGTTCCGTGCCGTGCCGTGTCTTCTTTACCAACAATTGGTCACGGCACGGGACACGCGAGTCACGGCACGTAACCGACACGCATGCCGTGCTGTTCCGTGACAGAGCCGGCTCCGGCGTGCCATTTTTCCAACTCTAGGGGTGGGGGTGGACGGGCTCTTTGAATCCGCATCTTTTGAGTTTAATAAATATCGACTGTCAATCGGAGTCAATTCGACTTATGCTTATGACGCATGGGGCTCTTTAAAATTAGTATGGATCTCAATCAGGCGGTCCAGATCGATCTATTAACGCATGTTCCGTTAATATAGAGGATACAAATTTCGGGCTCTCTAGCATGAATCTCAAAACGAAACTCTATATTTACAATAAATTTCGATTTTTTGATTCCGCTGAAATTAAATTCAAACCGTTCTTTTCTATTTGTACCATCAGGTGAGGCGATACGGATCCATCTCCACCTTTCGCTCATCGTGATTTTCTGCTATTACAGTGTAATAATTATAATTTTTATTAAAAAAATTTAACAACAATCAAATTACTTACATTCTTTTTAATTAAACGAATGACTACAAATAATTTTAATAATCTCTATTATAAACTAGTGTGTCACGAAACAAAATTCAAAAGTAAAATGCTTTGCAATTACGTTTACGGATAAAAAAACTAAGAATAGAAAAACTGAGAAAAATTAGCCTCACACAAAATCATGTTCTCCGTATATTGGCACGGCATGTTTTATTTTGATAGAGATATTTGAGGTAGAACTAGGGTGTTCTTAAGTTCACCAAAAGTTTTTGTTGAGCTTAGTTTCAAAATTTATGGAATTATAATTCAAATTATGAATTCAAACTAGGGGTCTTCAAACGGTTGGTTCAGTTGAAACTGAATTAAAATAGGTAAACCGAAGTTTTGTTCGATTTTAAAAATAGAGCCGAACTGACCGAACTAAACTTTCCAACCGAATTACAACCGAACTGAGCAAACCGAAGTAAATTTTAGTTTGTTCGGTTGAATTGAAATTTGATAAACTCATACGAGAAATCCTAAAAAGAAATTTGAACTGGCTCCCAATCACATATGAATTAACATGATTGAATAACATGTTAATATTAGAGGCAACTAATTAATTCAAAATCATTTCGGCTCACATAAATGACAATATCAACTCATAGTTCAAGGAGGCACAATTAGCAAACCGACAACAATCAAATAGCATGCCCAACTTTCAATTCAACACCACAACAGCATCATCAAAGAAAAAAAAACACCACAACAGGGAGTGAAGAAGTCAAGCAGAAATTTCACACCACACAATAAAAAGGTAACTGATAGGAGAAAATCAAGAGGTACGTAGCATGAATGAAAACTAACAGTAAGAGAAGAGAGAGGGAAAAGAGGTAAAAAGGGTTTCAAACTTGCTCAAATGTAAAAGAGAGAAAAGAGGGAAACTAACGACAGACAACACCGACGGAAAACAGCTGAAGCCGGACAACGTGCAAGAGGAGAGTGTAAGGCTGTAGAGGGAGGGTGATGCGATGGCTGATGGGACGGGCTAGGTCTAGAGAAGGCGTGCGATGCAGTGGGTGAGGAAAAAGGGAAGAAATGAAGGGTTAGTCGGTTTTGACTTTTGAGGGAAAAAATACTTGAGCCGCTGAACCACTTTCAAAATTAACCACTGTAAACCGGTCGATTCGATTTAGTCGGTTTTGAGAAATCTAAACTAAACCAATTCATTCAAACCGAACTTATTCAAAAATTCAGCCGAACTGACCCATTTATACTGAAAAACATAACCATTTAAATCGATCTTTTCCGGTTCAGTTAAAAACCAAATAAACCGAACCATTTGAATACTCCTAATCTAAACTGTTGAAATTGATTAACTTTACGAGTGATGAGTGTTCAAATTAGAACACTCCTAATTCGTGCACTCCGCATCAATAATATAGTATAAAGTCAAGCGGTCAAAATTATAAGATATATAAATTAATTTTAATACAATTTTGTAAATATTTTTTGACCGCTTGACTTTATATTAAATTAATTTAGAAATTTAAAATTTTTGCGTACAAACTCATTACTCGTAAAATTAATTGATTTTAACGGTTAAAATTTGTGATTTAAAAATTAAAACCAATTCAATAAATTTTGGAATGAAGCTCACCAATAGCCTTGATGAGCTTAGAAACTAAACCTTCAATTGATTGGGATCACAAATCTTTGATTAAAGTGTGAAATTGGTCACAAAAAGTTAATAAAATCGACCTTGACTCATCGGTTAAGAGTATGGCTTTCATACGGCGAGAGTCATTGATTCAAATCCAATAGCAGGTAGGAAAGAAAGAGATAGTAGGTCCGATGCCCATTGGACATACTTTTAGGTTCATTAACTCTAGCATCGTATGATTAGCATTAAATCTGTGTGCACGTAAATTGATACAGACTCGCACGGATTTTGATGCGGAGTGCACGAATCTTGATGCTGATCGTATGGTCATCACACCCATCGAACCAACTCTGAATTTGGAAAGAAAACCCAAGCTTTTTCAAGCATTCGAAACTAACGCGTGTCCTCTCAGGTGTGTGTAAGATGGGCTCACTACTTTACGGTTTCAAATTAATTCAAAAATGGTGCCTATCTGGAATAGCACAGCTGCACAGGGGCTAATATTATTTGTACTTAAAGATTCGTGCAAAGTTGAAAGAACGGTGCGGATCCACTAATTCTAAAATATTTCGGGGAGGATCCGAATTCCATTCGCAAACACTTACTTCTACTCGCGTTAATTATTTGAAGAGGGATGCTTCGGTGGATATAAGGACCTATTTGTAAAATGAACATATTTTTATTTTTAAAGTTCAAACAGTCGATCCAACCGTTCAACATTATCTCCATATTAAAATGTACCTGGAGGTCAAATTTTACATTTTTTTGAATTTGTTTACTATTTATTAAGTATTTTACAAAAACTAGTAAATTCAGACCATTGAATTTGTAAAATACTTAATAAATAGTAAAAAAATTCAAAAAAATGTAAAATTTGACCTCCAAGTAGATTTTAATATGGAAATAATGTTGAACGGTCGGATCGACTGTTTGAACTTTGAAAATGAAAATATGTTCAGTTTACAAATAGGTCCTTATATCCACCGAAGCAAATGCCTTATTTGAATTGATTTGTTCATACTTCATAATCATAGGAGGGGCGTCATCTATATATTTTCTTTCTATTTTTGGATTATCTGGAGGGGCCTCATCTATTGGTACCCTAAATAAACGTCTCTATCAATTGGTCTATTCTTGTCTCTACTGAGCAATGGAATAAAGCTGCCTAGCTATGACATTATTGAAGAGCTCCAGACTCCACTAGATCTATTATCCACGGATTCAAATCTGTTGAAATTTCAAATTCATGGACAGTATCTGAAATCTCTGAAATTCTGAATCCAGCTATTGATCTGTTTCGAGATGCGTATACAGAAAAATCAGCTATTTTGAGATGCATATACAGAAAAAGTTGAACGGCTGGATTTAAAATTTCAGATATTTTGAATTTGGAATTTCAGCTGATTTAAATCCATTATCGACAACTATGGTTATATGTTGCTTTACCAAACCTTGCACCAGCACAATTAATGAGTTGTCACAAAATCAACACGTTGATGTTATTGAATAAATGACATTCACTCTTTTTCAACAAATGAAATGAAGAGTAAATAGGAAAGAAGTGTGTAATATGGTATTCACTGTATCAGTGAGGACTAATTTGGAAAATAAATATGAACTCGCTTAGAAAAAATTAATTGGCACGTGCGCTACCAAATATAACTCAAATGCTGACTGTTAATTTGATTAAATAAAGATTGGCTGTTATCAGTCGGTGCTTAAATCATATAGAAAATGCAATCTAAAGAATAAATTAATTTGCCAGGTCAACACCTGAGCTGAGGCTCATAATCCCAGAGCAATCGTTTTCCATGTGGCAGAGCACATTATAAATACGCATTGATTGGAGCTTTACCATTTACCAAACTCAAATTCAAAAATCAAATATGGCATCCCCTTCTAGCTTATTAGGCATTGGCATTTTCTCTATTCTATCTGTTCTTACCAGAGCAGGAGCAACCATATCGCTTTTTGTGTTTGGTGATTCTCTGGCTGATAACGGTAACAACAATAACCTCACTGTACCACTCTTAGACAAGGCCAATTTCCCTCACAACGGTATCGACTTACCCGGGAGGATCGCAACCGGGAGGTTCAGTAATGGTTTCAATGGTGTAGACTACAAAGGTATAGACAATTTAATAATTTTAAGTTCTCTCAATTTGTAACTTAATTTCTTGTATTACTTTCTAAAGCTGATATTTACAAGGTGCTTATAACATAATTTTTTTTTTTTTGATTTCATCAGCAAGATTTCTAGGATTTCCAATAGGCCCTCCACCTTACATGTCTTTAACAAAACCAAACCAAATGCTACATGGAGTAAACTTTGCATCTGCTGGCTCTGGGATACTGGACACTACTGTGAGTTGCAAATAAAATCTCTTGTCTTTTCGTTACCAGTAGTACGTCGCTTTCTTGCTTCATTATTAATAATCATCACAACTGTAACATTAACACAACTAATGGCTAGCAAATTTAATCACCCAAATCATATCACTGTGAAGCAAAATGCTTCTTATATTATTAATTTTATTCATTTTGCAAAAATCAGGGTCCAGGAACTATCAGTTTGAAGGCACAAATTGAAAATTTTCAAAAAGTAGTTCAGGTTCTTCAGCAGACACTAGGCCAACATCAGGCCAAAGATAAAATCACCACTTCTATATTCAACATTGTCACAGCAAACAATGACTTGTTTGCACATTACTTTGCGACTGGAGCAGCCAATGCAACCTTAAATGAGCAATTCATCGACAACCTTGTTGATATGTTCATTCAGCACCTAACGGTAACATACATTTTGTTTTCCTTTTTCTCCTTTAAAAAAAGAATCTGGCAGAGAATATTGAAAATAGGTTTTGTGCATGCAGTTCATTAATCAAGAATATCCATAGTTACGTTAGCATTAGATATAAAATCTATCATGCAAGTATCAATCATTGAATGATAATATTGGATAAGAGCACTTGATGATGATGGTGATGGTGATTAATTGTTGCAGTCACTTTACAATCTTGGAGCAAGGAATTTTGACATATCTGGCACAGGACAAGTTGGCTGTGTGCCATTTCTGTTAAGCCAAAACCCGGCAGGGACTTGCATCGACGCATTGAACCAGTTATCCGTGCAGTACAATACAGCTGCCTCAGAAAGAGTGAGCCAACTTAGGTCACGGCTTCGAGGAATGAGATACTCCTACTCTAACATATACCGCATGACATCTGACTTAATGCAAAACCCAGTTTTATACGGTAAGACAGATTTACACTCAAACTGTATCTAGATCTAAACATGGAATTAATAAAATGGTCTTGATTAGACTAAGTTCAGGCAAACCCTTATAACACAAATGCAACCTCACATGCAAATTACCACGTTATAGTTTGTAAAATGAAATATGAAAACATTTTGTTCCAACAATACCAGTTTGTTCATAATTCTCCATAAATAATGTGTTATCAATACTCCGTAAATAATTTGTTCTTAATACTTATTTTCATTTAGGTATGATGGATACTAAGAATGCATGTTGCGGGGGTGGAAAATTCAATGGAGAAGTGCAGTGCACAACAGAAGCAACATACTGTTCCAACAGAAATAACTACTACTTTTGGGACTGGTTTCACCCAACGCAAGCCATCTATAGAATTACCTCACATTTGGCCTTTTTTGGTTCCCCGATTTATTCCGCGCCAATTAATATCCAACAGCTTGCTATGGGGATTACATTATCGACTTCAGATACATCATAGTTATATTTAAAATTGTATTTGAATTCAGTGTGTTTACAGATTAATTTGCAATAATTGGGATCCCCTCAAGTACCACACCTATCAGTTCAATACTCAATTTGCAGTTGTCGCAATAAAATCTATTGTATTTTTTGTTCCTTTATTTGATGTATTTGTATTCAGTTATCAGTGGAAACCTGATATACTAATAATTAATAAATAAAGCTAACTTCAATTATGATTAACATATATTATTTCTAGCATAATTATGAAACTACTTTTTGTACAATTGTAGTAATTAGTGTTCAATTAATAAACTCCCTGGCTGCAATGAATGACAGGGGTAATAAACCTAAAAGGCTAAAACAAGTACAATATGTTATAAAATGAACGAAAAGAAAAGGTACAGTGGATCAAATGTAAGTTTCACAAACTGTATAGTAGACAGACAAAGAAGTACTGCATCAAAACACTTTTTCTTTTATGTAAACTGGCAGCAGTTTACTGATATGTAAATGGCGGATCCAAATCTGCTGCTATTCTAAGAAGAATAGTAGGGTGCTGCTGTCCACTTTTCTCTCTCTCTCTTTCTTGAAATAACTAAGAGAGAGGAGAGAGGAGAGAGGAGAGCAGGGATAGTAGGGATTTTGAAGAGCAGCAGAGCTTGTTCCGTAAATGGCCAGCAACGGACTGACTACTTTTTTTAGGCCTAAATCATTACTCGTTTAATAAACATTGTAGGCTAAAATTTAGGCCCAACATAGAATTCAAGCCCAAAGCCCGTAGTAAGTGGTAGTGTAAACTGTTTAACTCTGTTACCACTTACCAGTACACTGCTAGGCTCAGAGAGAGAGAGAGATGGCATGGGGAGGGCTGTTCCTAAGCTGGAGGCGTCCCTCGCCGGAGCAGCAAAAGGTTTGCCTCTCCAGCGCCGGCGACTTCAACTACTCGACTGATTTCTACTGCGCCACCTCCAGCGCCGAACTAGAGACAGAGAAAAACAAGGCTCTAACCAGTAACGGGTTTTCCATTAACCGCGCCCGTGTCCTCCTCGGATCCGGCCCGGAGACCTTTCACATAGCCAAATCAGCTCTCCTATCCTGGAGGTTTTCAAGATTTTAAAATCTAATCTATTCGTTTTTAGATTTCTCTGTGACATTTCATTAAACAATCTATAGGCATTTTGCATTGGGATGGACTATGGTGGATCCAGATACACCAGTCAAGAAGGAGACGAGGTTTTGCATCTGTGTAAAAGAAGTGCTTCCCTGGCTTATGATGCCTCTTCAAATTGCCTATGTGACAAGTACTGTAAAAGGACCCACAAAAGGCTCCTTTTCCTTTGGAAGTGGAACTCTACAAGGCCACCTCCTGGTACCTGCAGTTTTCTCTATTTTCTTTTGTATCCTTTTGTCAGAAATGGAAACATGTAGTTTTGAAATCTTCTAATTAGCACTAACCTTACTTTCTAAGTCAAACAGTTCTCTCTTGTTTATATTGAAGAAAAATATTATTCATTTCTGGCGTCCTATCGTACAAGGCTCATCAAAACAAATTCTGATGTGTCAATGCGGATTTTGATGTGCAAATGGTCAGAAGTCTGAACTGTGTACACATTATATCCAGTATTTTTTTTTTGTGAAGTATGAATCTGTGTAATTTGATATATTGTAGGGTTGTAGTCATAAAGGAGGGTTCAAATGCACCATGATTTTGTGCTCCAATATGCTCCACATCCTTTATCTCCTTTTTCAAAAGTCTGAATAGTCGATCCGAACCGCTTAATATAATCTTCATAATAAAATATTCTTGGAGACCAAATTTATATTTTTGTAGAATTTTAGAATCTATTTAAAATAGTGATTTTGTACTTATCTAAAAAAAATAGTAAAAAAATTCTAAAAAATATAAAATTTGGTCTTAAGCATATTTTATTATGAAGATCATGTTGAGCAGTTTAGATCGACTATTCGGACTTTGAAAACGGAGATAAAAGATGTGGAGCATATTGGAGCACAAAATCATGGTGCATTTGAACTCTCTTCGTGGTCATAACATATCTGAACATCATTAAATGATGTTCGTTAAGCCTGAATCATATATAATTCTTTCTATCATGCATAATAGGTTATACTTCTAGCCATTTGACGTGCTGACATATCAAAATTCAGAGTCCATGGCTTAAGTGCCCTGTACAACCATATATGGTATCAAAATTAAGAGTGTTCTCCAATGACTGTATTTCTTGATTTTTGGCTGTAGGCTGGAGAGGAGAGGTTCTCTGTTCAGTGGGATGAAGATGACAAAGTTTGGTATGAAATATTCTCCTTCTCAAAACCCGCACACATCCTTTCAGTTATAGGGTACCCGTATGTGCTGCTAAGGCAGAAGTATTTTGCTCAACAGTCGACTCAAGCACTTCTGAGATATGTCAATTCTAAAAAATTGGAATCGTGAAGGAGCTAGCAGAGGAGTACTATCAGACAACTTTTCTCAATTTTTTATTGTAGAGATGTTTGTATATGAAATATAATTCTTCAGTTACATTTCTATGGTACAACTACATGAATGCTTAGAACAGGCTGCCAATTTCCCAATTGAATGCTTGCAAGCTGTTTATGGCAGGTTATTTGCCATAATAAAATGTGGTGTCATTTTACCAGTTTGAGAATGCCTGACACAAGTACTTGTGCTGTGTTATTTTATTTTCAGCAACATTTTGACAACTCTAGGCGCAGTGGCCATACTCTTTTGCTGGCCTTCCCTACCGTAAGAAACATAAAGACTACTAAAAAAATAATAATAATAATAATAATAATAATAAAGAAGCGTGCATAATTTTTCCTTGAAAACCATTACTGAATACTCTCTTCTACAATCACTGAAGCTACTGTCCACTTTTTCCTTGTGTAATTTCAGTGAACAATGTAAAATGTAGAACTTTTTTTTTTAAAAGGTAAAATGTAGAACTTCTAAGAAAAATATTTGATGAACGAAATCTATTTCAGATAACAACTGCAATGATAAATCAGCAGTGGGCATCAAAACCAACATATAGCAAACAACAACAACAAAATTCACTAAACTGGCAATCGGACTGCTAGATTAAAATAACCAGATTTCCATGCAGAAGTCCTACTCTAGCACAAACTTCAAATGCACATATAAGTGACACAAAATAAACTAATACTCTTATTTAAATCACTAATGTACAGTACATGCTCCTGCTTTTATTCACAACTATCACAATACCCCAGAATGTATGTTGCACCCACAGCTGCGGCAACTCAAGCTGCATCCTGTACTTTTATCTTTAGTGAACATACACCCGTCAACAACATTGTTTAATTTAAACAAGTACCACCACTACAAGATGCATGTTCCATGTGTCAATCACTCAGCAGCAGCCTGCTATATTAGAAAGCTGGATTAGTAAAGAATCATAACTCAACTCAACATTTAATATAATATGAAACATATACTGTATTGAACTTAATTACTTGATTGAGGGGGTTGTCAGGGGATTTCTTCCACATCTTCCAAATCATGTCTTTGTATTGGTTGAGCGTCAACCCAGGCTTTTCTTCCTTCAACTTTGGTAATTCAGCCTCCTCAAATGCCTGAAAAACAATTATTCTTTTCATCAGCAAACGTTAAATTATCATGTTGGCAAATGGAAAGCATTTAATAACCAACAATAGTTGATTACGAGTAATCAATTAAACCAAGAATGAGTCGATTATTATAATATAGACTTTTAAGAAAACTCCAGTCCTCCGATCAATGTAGCACATATCAAAAGGCTGCTTTTAGCAAAATAGACTAAATTCTTTCAAAACACAATCCAAACCACATCTCTTCAAGTATTAAAAACTAGGACTCAGAAAAGAAAAAAAAAAAAAGTATGTCTTTGATTTGACAAAATTTCTAATACCAACAATACTAAAGTGGGCTAATAACAACAACACGAGAAGAAAAGAAAACTGGGCACAATAAGCATACATATATATTGGTTAAAAAGCGAATATATAAATGTATTAAGGAGGATGTGCATTCAGATATAAAGATTTACTCTATGGTACTTTGGTTACTGTCTACTCTGACAGCAAAATCAAACATCTAAAGCAGAAGTCAGGAAGAAAATGTTTTACCTTGAAGGTAGCCTTAAGACGCCTTTCGGGGTGGCGATCGGGTGCCAACACTGGCTCACTAATTGTCATCTTTGTCAGAGCATCATCCACTGAGTGTGCCTCAATGATTGAATCATCCCTATTGGTATTGCTAACAAGCACCATTTTCTCATACTCCTCCTCATCAGCTATCCTGCTTTGCCGTTTTTTCGCTACCTCTGCCTCCCGCTGCAGCCTCTGCTGCTCTTCCTCCTGCCTCTTCGCCAACTCTGCTGCAGTCACCTGTTACCAAGTATTAAAGAATCAAAAAGGTTTTCAACATCCACTTGAAGCTGGTAAACAACTAGATAATTAACACAATAAACTTTGGGTCATTATATTTTCAAATTGTCTCTTTGTTTCTGAATTTGCAAATTGACATAAAAAGTTCCCAAAACATCTAATAAAAGTCCTTTTATTGATGTTCACTTTATCACCAGTTGTTAAAAACTGAGGTATGAGTCAGGATACATTGACTATACGCTCAAAACTACAACGCGACTTCTAGAGAAATAGGTACACGAAAAAACCTTTGGAACAGGGATGGAAACCCTAGATTCTTTAGGGGTGGGCTTGCGTCCCATTTTTTCGAGCTGCTCTTGCTCCTGCTCAGCGAGCTTGCGGATCTCAGCGCGGCGTGCGGCGGCCTCAGCGCGCTTCTCGGCCTCCTCTTCGCGTTTCTTGGCGGCGCGGGACTTGGGGCCCTCGGCGTCACGCCAATAGGCCTCCTCCTTGTCGCGCGTATCCTTCTCCTTGCGATCCGCCTCCGTCGCGCTCCGACGAGCCCTCGCCGCCTCGGCCTTCGTGTTTACGCCCATCTTCTTCGGCATGGCTGGAGAGGAAGGCGAGAGATCGATTGGGTTTGTATGTGAGATTGGGAAATCGCGGCTATGGAGAACACGAAAAGGGCGGTTAAGAAAAGAAAGGGATTTATTTCTTCTGAGCCCTTATAAATCCTTACAATATCAGAATGGTACTTGGAAGAGGAGGAATATGCGAAGCACCACCAAATGGACGAATCCGTATAAAAGAAAACGGACGGATCAAAGGACTTTCTAAATTTCAAATTAAATTGATCTTGATATATCTGATGTAAATCGAATGGTCCAATCAGCACCGTAAATAATGGTATGCGCTTGTCGGACGGACTCACAGACATGATACCATTAAATAATTAATCGAAAATAATTGAGAATAATTAATCATAATCGAGAATAATCGACTGATTAGTCAGAAAAATTTGTGACAGTTTGATCGCCGTCAACGACTATTTGGCTGATTAATTGGTCTAAACAACCGTTTTTTACGACACTGGTTCCAATGACCATAATAGAATCTTAATTTTTGGAAAAATTATCAAATACAAAATTTTGTAGGCAGTTCTGAATAAATAACAGAGATATTCTTAAATCTTATTTCAATACAAACCCTAAGCAGCCACTGTCTAGTTTTAGAAAAGAAAAACTATTCTTAAATCTTGAAATATTTTACTTTATACATTTTGAAGTATTCTTAAATCTTATTTATAGCGTTTATAGCTTCGTAGCGGGAAGGCTAAAAAAAAAGCTATAGCGAATAGCGTCGCTATAGCGGAAGCTATTCCAAATAGCGTTTTCTTTTTTTACATTTCGCATATTCAATATTTGTACTAAATATCAACATTATCTAAAGTCTCATGGAACAATAAATAACACCAAAGTAATTAAAAAATTATAATATTCATATTGAACCCGTACAAAGTCCAAATTGCGGTTCAAAATATCCATAGTAATATCATAAACTATCGATTTTTTCTATTAAAAATATCTTAAGCATCATGATTCATGACATAATCTTTTTTTTTTCTATTCAAATTTTAATTTCGGTTTGGACTTTTTTTCTATTCAAATTTCAATTTCTATTTCCAATTTCAAATTGATTTATTTGTAGCAAGTAGCAACAAATTCAATTTCGGTTTGAGATTTTTTTTATCTTTATTTAAAACCCATATAAATTGCTTAAAAAAAAAAAACCCCATATTGTATAACGCAAATAGCGGACCGCTATAGCGGCCGTAGCGCAAATAGCGCATTTTGATGTCATAGCGTAGCGTTTGGGGTCCAAAAACGCTATAGTAGCTGCTACTAACGAGGAAATGAGCCGTGCTTTCTAGAAGAATTACAGATCTGGACCGGTTTAAGGTATTTTTTATTGAAAAAGCATTTTAAGTTTTTATGAGGGTGAAAATGGAAGTTTTGGGATGGAAAAGATTGCATAATTGGATCCAGAAAAATCTAGATGTTTTCCATTTCCAAGTTATGTCAAAATTCTTCGATAAGGTCGGTGGGCTATTTTAATAATATATATTGTGATGGGCCATGATTCTCCTTTCTCCACCCTCCAAGTGATTTTGGAACTATGTTCTTTCAATGAATTTGTCAATTATCTTTTTCAGACTTAGGATTGGTCTGATAAACTATTTTTCTTTCGGAAATTCTTATTTCCAGTTTTATAGATCTCGTTTTGGGTTTCCATAAAAAAAAAAATATCGTTTTGGGTTTTCTTCGGACAGACCTGCACCTGCTTATCTTTTTATAGTATTGTCCATGATTTTTAAAACCCAGAAACTCGTTGAACAATAGAATTGGACTGGAAATCCAGCGACAGTTGCTGTTCAAATGAGCTCCCTTCTCTCATTCAAAAGTAACTTTTACTGTCAGCAACTCCATGCACGAATGAACTATCTGAAGGGTGCAATAAACTCCAGCCGCAAGTAATTTTTAATAAAATGTGGAATTATTCCGACGTATTTACGTTTTCAGTTAATACGCAAATGAAAAGTATCTATACATTGGCATATCCCCCTTGCGACTAATAAAAATTGAAACCTGCCTCAAAGAGGTATTTAGGTGATTGACCTACCTTTTTTTTATATTTACTTAAACAACAAAGAAACAAGAGCTTTTAAGTTAATAATTACTAAATAGCTCACATGTATGAATTTATTTGTTATGACCCTGTTATTTTTTTCTCAGAGTAGAGAACTAGAGATAACAGCAATCGGCAAAGCAAATTCAGCTAAAGCACCTCCTTTACATAATTTCTTAAAAACTAATTAGAATACTCTTTAACATATTACTTCATAACTTATTTTCCTGCATATTTAAATATTGAAATATCACGTGAAACTGTAATTGAATAATACATGCACCAAAATATTCTCTTAGAACCAATGTACTATGGAGAGATTGTTACTTTCCACAATGATCACCAAGATGACACGTGAAACCACAAATCAATCGACAGATATTTTCCCTCGCTAACTAGTAGAAACAACTAAGCTTGCACGACAGAAATTCTTTCTTTAAGGGCATTCATCCGTCAAGGCAATGTCTAAAATAACTATTTGTGCCTTCATATCCTCCATTAGATACCCAACATCTTGGCCATAAAGCTATATCGGTCAGCTGCTTCATCAATCTGCGACATGATTAGAGATACTTGTTAACCATATTAAAATCTTATATAATTAGGTATTATTCAATTTAATGTCCTAGAAATTTTGGAATTTGTAACCATGTTTTACATGTATGTGCTATATGAGAAATAAATGTGTGCGCTAGTATTGCTCACAACCAACACAGGAATGGAATCTTTGTGTCAGTGGTTATCCAATAAATCTAACATGTACCGACTCTTTTATGTGCAGTCATGCTCGGCACTATGTACCGGCCAATGCCTAACTTAAAACATACAACTAATGGAACATTCTACTAGAACTGGTTTTAACCCCCCACCCACCCACCCACCCACACACACACACACACAAAAAAAAACTTAAACTACTATGTAATTGGGTTACTACTTTGCATTATAGGAACTTCCATCTTATTCCTATATCATATACACAAAAACAAGATTCCAAGTTCATGATTTCTTATGACATGATGTAAAGGCCAACATTTATTTTATCTCTTTTGTTTTAAACCAAAAGCTGACAAATGTTTAAAGAAATAAGAGTAAAAAAAGAAACCAGCTTCTGGGTTGGGCGGCCAGATCCATGTCCCGCTTTGCGATCAATGCGACCAATAATTGGGTTCTTTTGTGGACTGTCTTCAACACTTGTACAAAGCACATATTGCATTGTCTGCAAATAACCCATAGAAAGAGGAACAGTTGCAACAATGTCTCAAATGAAAACAATTCAAAGGCCATTTATACATTTCTAATTCAGCAAAATAACACAACGAAACCAACAGATCAATAGTTGCAAAAAAATTATGATATTGACACTAGAAAATTTATTACCAAGGAACAAAATTGCAATATAAGTGGAAGTTTAGACATAAGTCACTAATATTATGTGCTATATCAAACATGTACTAACAGAAGATATCACCACACCAATATAACTTTAGATTACATTTGAATAAAATATGACAAACTTACCGCAAGTAATTTCAAAGAGTGAAGAGGAACGACGCGGTCATCGTGATCTGCCGTCAATAGCATAGTTGATGGGTACTGGTTATGCACGTCCCCACTCTTCTCCCATGGTCTTTTTACGTTGTGTAGTGGCGAGTATCTGAAAATATACAATTTTAGTGTTTAATGTCAGGTAAACTTATGTGAAAGTCGAATTATTTAATTTCTTAATAAGCTCTGACTTTCGAACCAGAAATATGGAACTTCGGCTCTCAGTAACAGCTTAATTATAGAAGGGTGGGGTCCCATTGACAACAGATTTGTTTGACAATGTTGACAACTGTAAAATAACTATAATTTTCAAATCAGGCAAGTGAAATTGAATATATACGTTGTACACATCATGTACATGAAAATGATAAATTTTCAGGCAAGTTTCAACGTTCATCAAACATGTGAAAATTGCATCGGTCCATATTTAATGCTATTTGATAGAACATTAAATGGTATTGAAATTGCATGAAAATTTATACACAATCAATCTACAAGGAAATCAACGCATCTATAAATATTATATTTTATAAAAGAGGTTTACTAATAATACCCCAAACAAAATCCCCCTCTTTGCCCCCCTAACTTTTTTACTAATTACAACAACAATGAATAGACCCTGCATCCCAAAATGATTTATGCACCACTGTGCACGTCCAAGTACCCAGCCAGACATGGGTAACTATACTTAATGCTATAAAGTGTTAATACTTAAACTGTAAAGTATTTATACATATACCGTTAAGTATTTATACCTACAATACTAGCTATTCAATCTAGTGTTTCATGTACAAACTTGGTAGATTAATGTCTATTGTTGTTATTTTGAATTAAACTTTAACATTTGGTGTTAAGAATTTAATCACAGCTCACGCTTTTTTAATGATATTTTTTATGGTGATGCCTGCGATACTATGTTAGATGCTTATATTTGAACATCATGGTGTTAAGAGTGTTAATTTCAAGTCCGTTATTTCAACATTTGGATACAGATCAACAATTGTTTGCATTGGATAGTTTAGGTGTTTGTACTTGCACATGCTAATATTTAGTTATATTTTTTTTTTACCACTGCTTATGTGATTGTTGGTGTTAAGACTAGATATATTAGGTGTTTATGCTTCTCAATATAAAAAGGGTTGTCAATGGATCCTAACCCATTAAAAAAACAGCAACAACAACAACTCTGGAAAACTGGGAATATATATAATGGACATACTTAATAAGCCAATGAAACTCTTCTTCTTTGTCAGAGCAGCCATAATCTGTTGTCCAAGCATGGCCAATGGTGAATTTATGAAACCGAAGCATGTCCATCACACCAACATGCGCCAAAGCACAGCCAAACAGATCAGGCCTCTATTATAAAAAAAAAAAAACTATGTTAACTCTTTATTATTATTTTTATTAAGAAAAAGCAAGCAAGTTTTATGGTCCGTGAAACTTTTAACAGAGACGCATAGTTTAAAAACTTTTTACCTGATTTACACAGGCAGCAACAAGAAGCCCACCATTGCTCCCACCTTCAATACATAGCCTCTTACTGTTTGTATAGCCAGTTGAAATAAGATACTCAGCAGAGGCAATAAAATCATCAAAACAGTTCTGCTTGTTAGCAAGGGACCCTGCTTTGTGCCACTCTTCACCATACTCACCTCCACCGCGAATATTTGCAATGCAAAACACAACACCTAGGCTTTTTGTTAGTACAATACGGCTTACGCTAAAGTAAGGGGTAATACTTATGTTAAAGCCACCATAGCCATATAACAGGGTCGGGTGTGATCCATCCAGTGTAATGTTTTTTCTAGAGACGATAAACATGGGAATCTTTGTTCCATCCTGGCTAGACACAAAAACCTGAGAGAAAAAAGTAGATCAGGTAGGTGAAATAAAGAAAAAGTCTGATCCTTAAACAATGACAAATGCATAAATGAATGCCCAGTTACGTTGTTCATAAATTGCGAACTTGCTATTTCAAATATTGTTTGCCAAAGTGAATCATTCTTCCATTTGTCCTGTATCTATATGGAAAAGACTAAATTCAGGGGCAGAAATGAAACTTGATAACCGGGGAATAGCTGACCATAAGATAATAGGAACATAGTAATTTATCAACAAGAAAGTACATATAACATTTATATTTAAACAATACCTGCTTGACTTCAAAAGCAGTACGGTCAAACCCTGAGACAGAAACTTCTCGGAATATTTTCATTTCAGGGGTCCCAGACACCAGATCACACTTGTACATTATTCCAGGAGTCAGAAAACTTGTAAATCCAATAAAAATTAGACTATCTTTCCTTCTGCAAGAAAGACCAGAAACACTTCCAATATCCAAAGGCAAATCATATAACAAGTCTCCCGTGTTAAGATTCCTAACTTGTAAAATATGCTTAACATCTGACATATAACAAGTCAGCAGCTGGTTGTTGTTAACCGCATATGCATATTCCAGAACATTATGTTCATCCTCCGGCACTACTTCTTCCCATGAATCGGGATTGTTAAGGTCAACCCGTACCAACTTCTTTTTGGGTGCATTTTTGTTGGTTAGGAAAGTGAACAAACTACCATCATTAGCAATTTCATTGTAGGAGGCATCAAAGTTGTCAATAAATTTAATGAAAGGAAGAAGATTGTCGGTGCCCTTAAAGCCTTCAAGCCCATTAGGGAGCGAAGATAAGTCACAGTAGTACAATTTATTGACAGGGTCACATCCTTCAGTTATATCCAAAAGAGCATACTGTACAAAAAAAAAAAGAGATAAGATAAGTTATAGTACTTTACCTGACAGATAGTGGGCATTGTCTCTGGAACAGCCCAGCTAATGACAATTACATCAATATTACCCAAAAACAAACCTTTCCATCATCTGTAACAGATGCACCAAAAATATATTTTGGATGTTCAGGGTCCTTCCAGCATAAAATATCATCTGATTGGTCAGTGCCTAAGAAGTGGTAGTACAGCTCGTGGTTGAGATTAATAACAGTCTCAGTGCCGGCATCTATTTCATCCCCTTCCCTGTTGAACAACCATCAGGTCAAATTTCATACAATTAAAATCTATAAACTTAAAAGTAGGATGAAGAAACAAAGAGAATTTACATACTTGGGAGCAGGGTACCGACCATAGAAAAATCCCTTGCTGTCATGGGTCCAGCTAATTGCTGAGAACTTTACCTGTGAATCAGTTAAAAAACCAGTCAAACCTTGTTCATAATATAATTGAAACTAGAGGGGGGTTCAAATGCCTCCATTTTTTGTGCCTCCATCATGCCTACATTATTAGAACTACAATAACTTAAAATAAAACTTAAATGTCAAAATAAAACCGTTAGATATGATATGTATCATTTTCTCTATGGACATGTAAAAAATCATGATATTTCGATATTATTTTGATTAGTATCAAGAGCTTGCAAAAATACACCGATGTGGATAAATTTTGGACATTAATTTTTCAACTTAATGATTAAATATAAAATCAAAATCAAAAGGTGATAATTTTTTATGTGAATGTAGATAAAAAATATAGATTTTCTTGAAATATAAATTTTAAAATTTTTGTTATAAGAAAATTAAAAAGTGGAGACATGATGGAGGCACAAAAAATGGAGGCATTTGAACCCTCCTATTGAAACTATTAATGGCACAAACATTTATATAATTGCTTACCCAGGATATGTTATCAGGTAGCACTTTCTTATCTTCAATGCACATAACCTTGATAGAAACCCAATCACTTCCACTTTCACTTATGCCATATGCCAAGTACTTGCCATCCTCGCTAATAGCAGTGGTGCTAAGGGCAACTGTCCCATCAGTGCTTAGGCTGTTTGGATCCAATAGAACCTCTGCCTCCCCTTCCAAATCATTCTACAGGAATATACAAATCCAACATTAAAATGTACCTCAAGAAAAGTAGACGGCACATTCCATTTCGCTCAAAGGTGTTATGAAATTTTCTTGTGACAATATTTGCAAAGGGTGAATTGTTTCCATTTCATAAAAATCACTGGAGAGTCGAAACTAATTTTATCTAGTTGAGCAGCATCAGTGATATAGATTTATTCATGTAAGAGACTATATTTTAGAGTACAACAACCAAAAATGAAAAAATATTCTCTATCAATTAAACTTCATCTGAAGAATGAACTTCATAAATTTTGTTAATTTGATGTTGTCAAAGAAGATGAGTTCTAGTTCAAGGAAAAACAAAACAGAATAAAGATCAATTTCTAATCTGACAAGTGTTTCAACACCGGTAGCTTATCTGTATAAAAAGAAATAATAAATTGAGCAGTACAAGAAAATAATTTTCACAACTTTTCCTTGGGTCTATGATCCCATAATGTCAAGAGAGCACTAATCCATGTTTCCTTGTTTCTTCACTCATTATGTCCTTTTCTCCCACATCAAGTTGTTGCCATATAAGCCAAGCGAATATAACACCCACCAAAAGCTAAAATTTCTAAAGTCTAAACTCACATCCACACAAACCCTAAACCATTAGAGTTAGGGATTAAAAAAAGTCATGTCATGACCGCATACGGCACGTATGCTGGTCACGTGCCGTGACTCGCATGTCATGTGCCATAACCATCCTTCAGAAAATTGGCACGGCACGACACACGAACTGGTCTGGTTATGCCACGGCACGTGGTCACGCGAATCACGTGTGATCAGCACCACTATATCTTGATTGAATGGTGAATCTTGAATAAACTAACTTAAATAACGGAAAAAAAATAGTTAATTGTGACCAAACGTGACAATCGTGACCAACCACGTTTGGACATAGCATGTGTGGTCACGGCGTGCCGCCGCCGCAACCATTCACCTGTCATGACTGTCCCTCCGAATTTGAGCACAGCACCAATTTACATAGCTAATTAAAGAAATGAAAATAAAGAAAAATCTAACGAGCAATTCACAGAGAAAAGAAAAAAAAACAGAAAACAGGAGCTCCTAGTTTCTTACTTGGACATAAAGGACGCTCTGGGCTTGAAGACCTGTGTTATGGAAAAAGAAATACTTGTCACCCCGCCTAAACGGAGTATCGTACCGGGGGTGATCAAATAGCGCTGTTATCTCCTCTCTAAGTCTCCCTCTCTCCTCGCAATTCGCCAACACGGACTCAGTTACTTCTGCTTGCATCTCCACAAACTCCTTCACCTCCTCCGAATCCGGATCCTCCAACCTATACCAACCCGAAGCTCAAGTAAATTAAAAAAGGACAACTAAAATGTAAATCAATTTGTCTGAAACTTTACAGATCTAACCATCTGTACGGATCGGGAACGAGAACTCCGTGGTAGTTGTCAACGACGGAGTCATCTCGCCGAACCGGAGGGTACGGGAGCGGCGACAAGGCATTTCCGACGGCGGGGAGAGAGCCCATTTTAGTAGAGAGGCGTTTCTTTTGGGATTTTTGGAATAGCGGAGGTAACGAAGGGAAGCAAAGAGGCGCGTGACACGCACGTGGGTTGGAGTTTGGTAGGAGAGCAGACGAGAAAGGGCGGGATTTGAGGAGGCGTAGTGGGACGAGCATGACGCGCCCGTGGCGGGCAGATGAGGACATGGTTGTGTGGGTTTCGGATAGGGTATACGGTTCGACCCGTTTGGAAATGGGCGAGATGACGCTATTATGGTTGTATCAGGATTCAGGACTCAAAAGCGGAGTGGATTATTAATGGGGGAATCAAGTATTGGTCGGGTTTAAAATGGATATGCGGTTGGAACCGATTAGAGAAGCGAGCGTGAATGGTTGGGTTTGTGTAAGGATGTGGACATCGGTTAGTTAGTGTGTCGAAAACTTTCGCTATTATGTCGAAACTGTCTCGTGGACAGTTCCCGAGCTTGATTTTGACTGTTTAAATTCTGTTCCGCTCGAAGAATCTTCCGAAATTTTTATTAATCGAAAAAAATAAAAAAATATTGCAAAACGACATAATTTTTGCTGAAATTTCATATATAAGTAAACGGGATTTAACAATTTCACTAACAAACTAACGCTAACGATAATAAAAAACAGGACGGTATTGTTCATCCCGTCCGACCTCCAAAAAAAAAAAAAAAGCCTCCGGACAGTATGGACCATCCCGTCCAAGATAAAAAAAAAAAAAAAAAAAAAAAAAGGAGGTCTGTTAAAATCTTTACCTGCAAATAACAACAGTCTTTTTGTTTGGACATCTGTGAGTACTTAGTTAATTAAGATATATATATATATATTTTTTTTTTGTTCTGAGACACGTGCCAGCAAGGGTTGGCCCTATATATGTGAAAATTTGCTATTTCCAGCAAGGGTTGGACATCTGTTGCTATTTGTAGAAACGATATACCTTAATTAAACGGTATGGACAGGACGGTTCATACTGTCCGGAGATTTTTATTTTTATTTTTAAAGGTCGGACGGGATGAACAGTACCGTCTTGATTTTGATTATCGTTAGCTTTGGTTGGTTAGTGAATTTTCTAATCCGGACGGGATGAAATTTCACATTCCATGTGACGGTATTAAAATTTCCGTTCTACCTATATATAGAATTTCCGCAAAAGCTCTACTGTTTCGCAATATTTTTTTTATTTTTTTCGATTAATAAAAATTTGGGAAGAATCTTGGTTGGTTAATAGTTATGTATGGTAAGCGTCATTCTTTGTCTAATAACACTTAAATTTAAATATTCTTCTTTTTTCAAGCGGCACTTGTGAAATCTTCGTTGGTTTTGTTACCATTGTTGTTATTAATATTTCTTTTATTTAGATCTGATTTTTGACTATATATTAATATTCACGATAATTTTTTTCATTGAGTTTTGAATCTACGATTTTCTACTTGAAAACTTGTTATTAATTATTCTAATTATTTAAAAAAATAATCAGTCAATACTTAAATAATTTGCTTTCTAAGTTACACTCACGTAATCTCTTATTATTATTTTTAATTCCACAGAATCTCTAATTAACTCACTACAAGAACACAAAGCATACATGACACATTATACACGTTCGCTCAAAATTCTCATTAAATCTGTATCTAAAGCAAAAAAAATAAATACTATTTCGAAAATTTGTTCCAATATTCATACACAGTTATTAATAACGAACTGTGTATAAATGTACTCCAATATTCATACACGGTTCTTTATTAATAAACCATGTACAATTTTGACCTAATTGTACACATTTTTATTATTATTAAGAATCGTGTATGAATGTTGGAGCACATTATCGGACGAGCGTATATGAATGCTCCAATACTTATACACGTTTTTACTATATGATCAATGTGTGATGAAAGAACACAAATTTTTTCACGTCATCGATTCGTGTCTTTCTGTTATAATGCATCTCTATCTATTTTTTTCTAAGTTATTTCTCTTATTTCTAAAACATCTCTTCTCTGTACATATATATTTCTCTTAGACATCTCTTATAAACAGGTGGGGTTAGGGCGAGAAATAAGGCAAAATAGGCGATATCTTCACCGAGAAGACAATCTATGGTTTCATTAAATTATTGTTTTATAAATATGAATTATACATCATTTTTAATAAAAAAAACAATGTAGGATTAATATTTTCATACACATTTTTACTTTAAAAACTGTGTATAATATGTTTTGGATCTTTTGGTGAAAAAAAATTGGCAAAATTTTTGGAAAAACATACACTGTTCTAAAACCGTATACAGTTTAACGACTCTATTATATACAACTCCTGCAAACACGATTGCAAAACCTTGTATAAACTCATATTTCAACCATGTATGGAAAGCGTTTCGAGTGGCGCATAGTCATTCTCACAAGTTTTTATGTGGTGCTTGAACAAACATCCCGATAGGGCCATGTATTAAATGCCCCATAAAAGCTATTATGAGATGAATACTAAGCCCAAGAAGCAGGCTTGATCGGACGGTCCGTACGCGACCTTAAATCAACTCACCAGCCCGTCAAAGCAGCTTGTTCGAGTCATCCGTACGAAGACTCAAACTGACTTGCCGGCCTGCGTAATAGGCCTAGTCGAGCGTCAGTACGAGACCCCAAACCGACCTATAGGCCTATAAATACCCCGAAATGCAATGAGATCGGGACCACAACTCAGGAATACTCGGTACATAAAAGATAGAGTTACGTACCTATTGGATCTACACTTGGTTCTTACTCGGACACGAAATAAGTATACACCTATCGGCACAGACTAATTCCTCTTGAATTAGGACGTGCTTAGATCTACTGTGACTCGAACTCTCCGGAGTTAGGCCATATCAGATCCATAGTACCTTTGACAAAACTCTCGCAAACACTAAAGCTAGGTAAATATTTGCTAAATGTTAAAGTTAGATAAGGTGAATATTAATTAGAGGAGGATCCACTTACAATATTTATAAGTTACAACATCTTACAATAATTTGGTTTTACAATTTTCAAAGTCCAAACAGTCGATCCAAACCGTTTAACATGATCTCTATAGTAAAATGTGCTTGGAGATCAAATTTTACATTTTTTTGAATTTTTTAGTATTGATTAAGTATTTTACAAAACTGTTATTTTTCAATGGTCTGGAATTGTCTAAAAACAACATTTTTGTAAAATACTTAATAAATAGTAAAAAAAAATTCAAAAAAATGTAAAATTTGATCTCCAAGCACATTTTAATATAGAGATCATGTTGAATGGTTTGGATCGATTGTTTGGACTTTAAAAATCACAAAACCGAATTGTTATAAGATGTTGTAACTTATAAATATTGTAAGTGGATCCCTCCTCTATTAATTAAGGCTAGATATATAATGTGAATGCAAGATTAGATAAGACGAGTATGGTAAGATAGAACATTTTTAGATAAGGAGAATATGAAAACATCTTAACAGTACATTGAAATGAGGTAAGGTGAACATCAAAGTGAATACTAAAACTATATAAGATTGCCAATAAATTTTGAGCGAATATCAAGGCAACTTGACTAAACATTAAAGATAAAATAAGTGAAATAATTAATAGGCTAACTAAAGTGAATACTAAATTCAGATAAGTTAATATTAAGAACAGGTATAGTGAATATGAAAGTATTAACACTAAATAGTAAGGTTAGGCAGGGGCATAATTAGAAAATTTAGTTAGAGGATGAAACTTAAAATACATAATTATTAGTTTATGGCTAGTGAAATTTGAACAAGATTTCTCAAAAACAAAATATAGTCTTAACCACTAAACTACAAATACGCATCTAGTACTTTATGAGGGAGGCTGAACTATATAAAAACTTCAAAAAAAATAAAATATGAGTTTAATTTTAACAGACTTGATTAAAAATTTCAAAATCATAAAGTAACTTAGCACCTCTTGAGCTTAGTGTAGATCCGCCCTGAGGTTAAAGTATGGTGAACATACAACGGTTTCATTTAAGATGTTCATCTTATCTAACATTAGAGCAAACTTAGTTGAACACTAAAGTTAGGTAAGGTGAACATCAAGGCTAAATAATATGGACACTAAACTAAATTAAATGAATATTGTTGGATTTTCTTTTATATTTAACTGATGAGGGTTTTAAATAATTTAATTGAAATTTAATAAACAAAAGAAAAAAAAAAAATTAACCAATTTTTTATAATGTAAAAATTTAACTGAACATATATTCGGAGTTTCTCTACGATGATATGGTCGTGGATCAAAGTATAAATAATTTAAAAGAATTAAATCATAACGTCAAACATTTTGATTGTCAAATATACTGATAATCAAACAATTTGTAGGGTTCTGTAAAAAAAAATTATTAGGAGAGAAAAGCCTTCTTTTCGTACAGGGATTAGGAGAGAGAGAGAGAGTATTTTTTATTTTTATTTTTGTAAAATGGGGAGAGCATAATAAGTTTACAGAAGAGAGTAAATAGTATTAAATGAAAAAAAAACATTGATTTTGGCATATTGTAAACAAAAAATTATTATAGAGGCATCCCTAAGAAAAAGAAAAGCAAAAACACAAATGAACTTAAAAAATGTAAAATTTAGTCTCCAATAATAATTTAAAAAGTTAATAATAATTTGTTAACAAAGCTTGTTTATCATCGTTAATTGCACTTGTAATTTACATAATTCAAAATAATATTGCTAGTACTAAAAAGAATTAATAAATCACACATATATATAATAAATATTTTATATGAGATATATTATAACTGTTATTGAAACCACCCTCTACAAAAATTTATATTTCCTTTGCCATTAAAATTTCCAATATACTACAAACTCCTCCAATTTCTAGTCATGGACATCTGAAAAACTTCTATAAATACTTTACTCATCCTATTATAATTTGATGCTTTCTTAGAGCTTCTTAGATGATTAAGAAGTCATTAAGCTTGTCAAATATATTCTTCTTTGAAACACTTATTATTTTATTTTTTTTTTGATATAGAAAGGTAGAGGTTTAACTTACCAACTTCTATTTAATTATTCATAAAGAATTCCCTTTCAAGTTTCGAATTCACAACCTCCCACACGAAAGATAGAAGTTTAAATGCTAATTTTTCTTGCAACACTTAAAACCACTTTCTTAAGCTTTGTTTTGCCCATTTTTTAAACTTGTCCATATTTTTAAGTTCTCATTCTACATGGCATAAGCATTTTGATCTCTTAAAATAACTGAATTTGTCATGAAAATATTATGTTGCTAATTTTATATTCACAAGTATAATATATGGATGAGAGTGAGACTATGATGCATATTACCATAGCCTCAATATCATTCATCTTTTGTAATAATAATGACAGTCTCATTTAATAGCCAAATATAATTTATGTGTCATAATATTTAATTCGTATGCATGTTTATAATATCTGATTCATGTTTTAGTACCATAGCATATTACCATAGCCTCAATATTATTCATTTTTTGTAATAATAATGATAGTTTCGTCTAATATCCAAATATAATTTATGTGTAATAGTATTTAATTCGTATGCATATTTACCGTGATTTTTATTAATATCCAAAGTTAATTACAAATTAATAAATATACTCACTAATGTTGGGAATTTATAAAACTATCCATACCGGCCATTTTCTGGCCGGTTTTAATTATTTTCGGTACCAGCCAGAAAATGGCCGGTACTAATTTTTTTTTACTATGAATAGCAAAAATGCTGAAATCTAACACTAAAAATTCCAATTTTTTTTAAATATTTGTTAGATTACTTTTTTTGATATATAATTAGCATATTTATACTAAAATATGCTAAATTACTTGAAATTATGTTAAATTACTTTGAATTACACAAAATTATGCTAAATTACAATAATTATGTTAAATTAGGCTAAAATAAGGTAAATTATGCTAAATTAAGTTAAATTAGGCCGATTTTGTGCCATCTTTAATAAATCATAAAAAATAGTAAAAAAATTCCAAAAATAATAAAAATTGGTATTCTACAAGTTCATTATATAACTAATTTACTGAGCTACATAGATTGAATAAAAAAAATGAAAATCTTAATTGGAAACTTCAACTCAAGTTTTGAGGCTCTTCCCTTTGTTTTTTGGCAATTCTGAATTTCAAAATCTTCCAAAGTGAGCATTGATGCATGTGTATTTTCGCAAGCTTTCCGAAAAGTGGTCATTTGCTGAATCGGACACTCAAGCGCCGTTTTATGGCCGTTTGAAGTTTCATCGTCGTTTTTTTGCCTTCTCAGTGAAGATATCATCCCTATTCATATATAATTTAGTGTAATTTACCATATTTAGCATAATTTAGCGTAATTTAGCATAATTCAGTGTAATTTTACATAATTTAAAGTAATTTAGCGTATTTTAGTATAAATATGCTAATTATATATAAAAAAAAGTAATCTAACAAATATTTTAAAAAAATTCGAATTTTTAGTGTTAGATTTCATCATTTTTTCTATTCATAGTGAAAAAAAAAATTTAGTACCAGTCATTTTCTAGCCGGTACCGAAAAACAATTAAAACCGGCCAAAAAATGGCCGGTATGGATAGTTTTATAAATTCCCAACATTAGTGGTATATTTATTAATTTGTAATTAACTTTGGATATTAATAAAAATCACGGGCATATTTATAATATCAGATTCATGTTTTAGTTTTATCTTATTTGAATACCTGCCTCTAAAAAATAAAACAAAAAACGAAGAGAGTTTGATCATTACCTGTCGGTATAACAATCCATTCGGCCCATATTATCTAATGGGCTTTGTTACACTGTAAAGCCTGAAATAACCCAGGCCCATAATTATACCATAACCGCTTGTAGAATATATTCTAGAGAAAGCTGATTGCGTCGGTTTGGTTCTTCGGCAGCAGGAGCGAATCGCCATTGGAGATCTCGGCTGAAATAGCATGGAGGAGAGAAAAGACGAACTTCAAACAAAGGGGAAGGAGAAGAAGATTAAGTACAGTATCATTGTTCCCACTTACAACGAACGCCTAAACATAGCACTTATTATCTATCTGATTTTCAAGCACCTTCGGTATGCTCTTAACTTCTTCTTTTTTTTCCTTTTTAATGCCAAATTTTCATCTTTAGTTTAAATTGTATTGATTTCTCAGTGTATTTGTGATCGAAGAATTACTTGTTATTCTAATTTGGTAGCCCCTGAAATTTACTTTGCACTGTTCACTTTGATACGAGACTTTTAGGCATTTATTTTTATTTTTTCCGGGGAAAGATTTTAGTAGAGTAGTAAGCATTTGAGATGAAATCGGGTGTGGTTTGAACCCTGCAAGTGAAAATTTGCTAACTTTTTTTTTTTAAAATATACTCTAGAACTAAGGATTGCAAGATTAAATTCAACTAGAGGAAGTAATTTTATAATTTTATAGAAGAGATGTGACATAGCCCCTACTGTAATATAAAGAGAATAAAATTATTTTAAACCACTTCCAGATTTGATTACTTGAAGCCCCAGTAAGCATAGACTTGGACCAATAATGACAAAGGTGGAATTTTGTCAGACAAAGGTACGGGTCATTTACTTTCAGAACATGATAAGGATTAAATGTTATATTTATCTCTTTCAGGGATGTTGAATTTGAAGTAATTGTCGTGGATGATGGAAGCCCAGATGGAACTCAGGATATTGTTAAGCAGCTGCAACAAGTCTACGGAGAAGACCGCATTGTATGTGACTTGATTATGTCATAATAACCTGGTTTTTTGAATCAGCTCGGGTTAATACATGACTGTACAATACCAGCTTTTTTGCTACTAATATATGTCCATGCTATATAGTCCCTTTTTTATGTTATGGGATGCCTAATATAGTTTGATTTCTGATTTTTTTCAATAACACCAGTTGCTAAGGGCAAGACCAAGAAAGCTTGGCCTAGGTAAAGCTTGTTCTCTCGATTTTATTTTCAAATTGGATGTATTGAATTGAAATTAATGTTGTATAATATGCAGGGACTGCCTATGCTCATGGGCTGAAGCATGCCACAGGCGATTTTGTTGTCATCATGGATGCTGATCTTTCTCACCATGTAATTTTCAATTGATCCTTTCTTAGGTTAATTAATCTCTCTCTCTCTCTACCAAAAATAAGTCGTTCATTATCATTATTGTTTTTATTTTTTTGCAGCCAAAATACTTGCCTAGCTTCATAAGGTATGAAATTTCAGAGTTCTTTTATAAATTCTATTACTAATGACCCGCCCCACTCACATTGTCTTTTGAACAGTAGATTAAGTCTTGTCTCTTTCCTTGTGCTTACTCATGCCTAAACTAATCAGGAAACAAAAGGAAACAGGTTCAAACATAGTAACCGGGACCCGGTATGTCAAAAATGGAGGTGTACATGGTTGGAACCTCATGCGCAAATTGACAAGCAGGGGTGCTAATGTACTTGCACAGACTCTTCTTTGGCCGGGTGTTTCTGATTTGACTGGATCTTTTAGGTACAGAACATAATTTCAGTTATATTAATTCTTCATAATGTATGTTTTTAGTTGCTTCTAGCATGTCAATTTACTCCATTGTTTTGCATAGACTGTACGAAAGGTCTGTCCTTGAGGATTTAGTCACCTCATGCGTTAGCAAAGGTTATGTGTTTCAGATGGAGATGATTGTTAGAGCTACAAGGAAGGGCTACCGCGTTGAAGAGGTAATGTACTAGTGTTTTTTATAGTATTATACTTTTTTTTGACATTTTGTAGATATTCTTTTTCAGTATTTACTATGTAGCATATTAAAGGACTTACAATATTGGTTCGTGTACCTTTTGGTCTAGTGGTCACAAAGTAGTTGATACTCTGTTTAATACTACTTCTCTTGCCTTTTCTTATTGCTGAACTGAGGACAATGTAAATTGGAGGCAGATTAGACTTAATTGCACCATACATAAGCATAACTAGAACTTTATATAACAGTATTCAATAAAAGCTATTTTACAATAGATGTGAATCATATTTGTAATTGGGTATTAACTTTCAAAGTTACATTATAGAAACTGAATAATTGATACATATGCCTTCTATTATTTAAAGTTTTGGGTAAATTGAATTTCCAAAAATTTCATTGGATCCGTCCTTTGCACCACACACATGTACTCAAGCCTAAAATAAATTGGTCAATGCGAGCTTCTGTTAATCGAGGTGTAATCACACTAAATTCTAAGCGAGGGTTCAGTACCTTTCCGGTTCTGCCATGCTGAAACTTGTAGAAACTTCAGGTTACCAGACAAATTTTGCGTGCATATACGGAATGAATGGTGCAACGTACCTCCCATTATTAGGATGATTTTAACCATATTACTTTTTCACATCTGTTTTTTATTTTTGGTGTCTTTGTGTTCTTTTGCAGGTTCCAATAACTTTTGTTGACAGAGTGTTCGGAAGCTCAAAACTTGGAGGGTCTGAAATAGTAGAATACTTGAAAGGCCTTGTATATCTTTTGTTCACTACATAATGATAAGCCACATTATGTGATCCTTCATAAAGTATTTAAAAACAATTTCCGTCAGACTCTTTAGCCTCTCGGATGAAAGGTTGACTGCTTGTTTTGGTTCAACTTGTAATTTGGCAAAGAGTATACCTAAAGTTTTTGCTTTTGTTATTTTTCCTTTTTTTTATTGGTTGTGGTGATAACTGACTGGTAGGGATTTAGGAATGGTAGAATGAGAGAAATACAACCTGATTTCATGTAAACAAACAAATCAAATTGATAATGGATGTTAAAGAGATTGTACTTGGCTGTGTCATTTATGTGGTCAGTGTTGTCATGGATGTTGTTTGGAATACATTTTTTTTTTGAGATTTAATATTTGTTTCAAACTCAACTGAAGCTGCTGCAGTTGCCTGTGTGTTTCTGTTGGATATGGTTGTTCTTGCTAAATTTTATTTTTATGACGTGTGACTTATTGGTTGCTCTGGTGATGTTACTAATGATAAGAGTGAGGCTATGGTATTATGCACAGACCAATATTACAGATCTATATTTTCGTTTTCGAAGTCCAAATAGTGGATCTGAACTGTTTAATGTGATCTCCATATGAAAATGTATTTCACAATAAAATTTATATTTTTTAGAAATTTTTACTAATTGTTTTAGATAGGTAGAAAATCATGGTCTAGAATTTTTAGGTCAAAGTAATTTTCCAACTATCTAAAAAAATGGTAAAAAAGAACTACAAAATGCAAAATTTGAGCTATAAGTACATTTTTATATGGAGATCATGTTTACGAACCATTATGTGCCATACATAGTTCCATAGCCACAAAGGATTATTGAAAATAAAAAATCTCCTATGAAAATGTTTTCTTAACAAGTAAACTATTACTAAGGCGAATTTTTAATGCTTTTAGCAATGTTTGCTTTAAACTGATTTCGCAAGGAAAGATCTCCCTGGGTTCATAAAACGTAGGCCTCATTTCCTCATTTCCATCAAGCACACAGCTCAGTAAACATCTGTTGGACGGGAAGGCTGACAATAAAATGAGCCTATGCACTGGGAACCAAGGAATATAGTATAAACCACCTTTGAACCAGGATAACTTTAATTTACAATTCTTCAAAATTCATTTACATTAGGGGTTTGAAAATTGACATGAGAATCCATCTAATATATATACATACTATAATTTTATTAGCTCTTTGTCTAAGTCTTTTACTTTATTTTTTTGATGAGAAGTCTTTTACTTTAGCTAATTCTCAATTGCCACAATTTAGCGGTGCCTCTTTCACAAACTAAAAAAATCTTCTGGTCTATCCTCTTCAGATAATTAAGAAGGCTTGTTGTCTTGATAAATGAAACCAGATGCATCTGCTAGAGTAGAAAGATCTTGTTCACCGCTCAGAACCTACAACAGAATGCCAATATAAGTATGAGTAAGGCTTAGGTGTTATGGATAGCATAAGGCCTTCCGTGCTACGGTCTCAAAAACCTATCGTATAATTTCAAACTTTGATCTAAGTAGCTCCATAAATTGGTTATATAATGAACTTGTAGAATACCAATTTTTACTATTTTTGAAATTTTTTTACTATTTTTTACGATTTATGAAAGATGGCAAAAAATGACCTAAAACATTAACAATTTTCTTTTATTTTTAAGCCATTTTTTATCATCTTTCATAAATCATAAAAAATAGTAAAAAAATTCCAAAAATAGTAAAAATTGGTATTCTACAAGTTCATTATATAACCAATTTATTGAGCTACTTAGATCGAAGTTTGAGGTTTATACGATATGTTTTTGAAGCCGTAGCACGGAAGGCCTTATGCTATTCATAGCACCTAAGCCTTACTCTATAAGTATAATTTTTAAAAAATAGTAAAGAAAACTCAATGCATATAAGAGTAGTCTACTTTTGTAAATATCTCCTAGCTATACTTGTCGACTAATCTAATTAACCTCATTTTCAACTTTTGGTTGATGTAGCTAAAACAGTTTCAGCTAATTTTGTTAGTCTTTTAAAGGTGCACTAGGTGTAATTGAGGGTCACTAAAATCAAACTGATGTATGAAATTAGGATAATGGCAAACAACACTACCCTGGAAATGTATTCTGGAATTTCTCATACTGCAGCTAACATTGAAAAACTGCGAGCCACTTTAGAAAAGGTACTAAGCTGTAACACTATAGTGATGAAAGGTACTTTTAAATTTTACAAGTTTGACTTACACATAATGATGATAATCTTTTCTCTAACTAAAAATAGAAAAAAATAACCAGCACATAATAATTTATTTTCAAATTCCAACTATTAATTCATGACAGGTTCTGATAAACTTTGGTCGACTGGGGAAATTCAGTCATCATTTGCTCATTTATCTTTATTTTAATGGGTTTTCATCATCTTTTAATCACCCAAACTGGTACAGTTCTATTTGGAAATAAGCGGGTGTTACTTATAATTATGATTTATTAGTTGTTATAATTTGTAAAATTCAATACCTGATCTTTTATGACCCATGTAGGAAAGCCCTCAATTCCGACAAGAGCACAGTCAAGAGACATTGTTCTTCCTTTGCCAGCTCCATTAGGAAAGCACTCCACATAGTCCAATATTTTCATGGCCTCTTTTCCAAACATCTGTCACAGAGTAAAATACATATTTTAGTGTACCCTATATCATCAAATAGCTTAATTATTTTTCATATGCTTCAATTATCTGTTTATCTCTATGTCAGCTCTGCAAATTTCACATCACCTTGTATACAAAAAGAACCTGTTTTGCTAAAGAAAAACTTTGAACTTTCAGAGCCACATTTTTTTTTTGATTAATATATATTGAACTAAAACAGATCAGCTAACCTCCTTCTGTTCGTGGCAATGGGAACACCAAAATGCCCCATACATCTTGGCACCAATGGACTGCAAGTGTTTTGCCAGAGCAATTGTAAATGGTGTTGACTCTTTAGTTATTCCAGTTTCATACCGTTCCAAGGTGAATTGCTCTGCACTGCACAAAGTCCCAAAAATGAATGCATAGTAATCATTAAGCTTTTAAAAACCGGTATCAATAGTGGCTTTTGTGGTGTGCATCTGATAGTAAGCTCAGATGAAAGGAGCAAAAAAAATGAGAGTAAATATGATAATACCATGAAATTAAGATACGGTTAATAGTTGATACCTTGATTATGCTGTTAGGTCATGCATACCAGTACTGTATCCAAATCAATGATGAATTATTTCTATGCTAATATTATGTCACCTTTGTGATTGAGGAACAATTGATGAATATGTGCTGGTCAAAGAAGCAATAACAACACCAGCAATAGCCAACTGCAGTCCAAGCAACTTCCCGATTTTCTCCAGTCCATAGTCCTTTAATTATTTGGTAACCAAATACTTTATTATTACTTCATGGAATTCCCAACTTAAAAAAATAAATGCACTTTAAGGGAAACAACAACTGATATTAAGTTATTCTGCAAATAATAATCATAATCGCCAACTACAGTCAAATCCACAATACCGACTGACTAGGAGTCAAATTTCCTCAGATAATAGCCAACAGTACACTACTCTATATTTTTTTTCTAACCCAAGATGGATTCAAAACGAGACCAGGATGATCAATATATTGGGTCAGCAAAGTATATGAATTATAAATGAAGTTTTGGGCAATGTATTCATTTTATGCTTGATCTAACATTAGTTCTGATAGTTGCCAGTTTACTTACAAACACCTCAAAATATGTCAGATATTACTGAGTGTTATTTGCGAATACTGGGTTTATTTCTCAAATACTTCTTTGATAAGTACCTTAAGAGTAATGAAGAATAGGGTAAATGATAGAATGGCTGATGTGAGACAGTATGAACAGCTTGTTCCTGCAAATTTCGTACTTAATAGGTACAAGAAATAGGCACTTGCAGTTGCCATCGATGTGGTGGTCCCAATCAGGAGTAATCGACCATCAGTTTTGTTGATTCCAGGGATAGAAAATATTCCCAATTGTTGCAGAGAAAGTAGTGTAACTGCAGTGTATGCAATCGTTCCAAGAAATGGAAGGGGGATACCTAGCAATTAAAATAAAGTTGGTACCATTGTCAGCTCATTGTTCTGTTAAAACAGAATCAGACTCTGAGATCGGACTAATATAAAGAAATCATAAACACTAAAAACAAATGACTATTATAATTAAAGAAAGATAGCAGAACAATAGGTCAAATACCAGCAACAAACTAGTGAGAAAAAAGAGTAAATTTTACCAGAGATCACTGAAGTACATCTCATTGTTTTGAAATTAACTTTAATTTGCATCAGTCCCACATTTTCATTTTGTTCCTATCAGGTCACTACATTTGTTTCAGATTCAAAATATAAGCAAAACAGCATGACTTGATATATCAATTATGAAACAACTGGACTCTAAACAAGTTTGTTTTATGAAACAATATTTTTTTCCTATTGTACAGCTCATCTGTGAGGCTGGGAAGCATTTAGCTTCTTGACTTCTGTAAGTACATTGATTTGAATTGGGAAAGTAGCAAATTTTAACAGACAATTCATTTATGTTTAAGTAAATTCTCCTTGTCAAGAAAAGTTTTGCGAGAATTCAATATACTAATATAATTTGATTAATTACAGATATCAATTTACCTTTCAGCTTTCAAATAAAAGGAGTAGCCCAATTCAATAGAGTGGTTCAAGTGACTCAAATCAAAGTTGTTTCATTGAGTGGCCAATTTGAAATATGAGATATAGATGACTGATCTGCGGTAGTTACCCTAGGAAATGAGTTATGTATAAATTTGATGTCTACTGTAAAACTTCTCAGCTGCCTGTCATGTCTGAACTGGTATCGATTCCAACAAAATTATGTCTACTGTAACATCTTTGTTCTAGCGTTATTCGACTGGTACAAGTTCCTCATTATAAAATCATTTCTCTAGCTAGATACCACTAGAGTTAAGCATGACGACTAGAAAGGTAGCTAAAACAATGTCATGGCAAACAAAAAGGACACATCAGCAGTGATCAATTTTTGAACACGTGTTGCTTGGAAACCAAACCATGTGGTCCAGAAATGCATTTGGTATTAAATTATGCATTCTTTTATTCAGAAGACAAATTTTTAGTTATCCACTTGAGCATAGACCTACTAAAAAGATTTCTGCTGGCACACAAGAAACAGGAGATAGTAAATTGAATCAAAATAGAGAAATAGGGCAACCCCTTAAACTATAAGAGAGAACAGAGTCAGTTATTTGTTTTCCTGCAGTTAACGAAGAGATAAATGGCCAAAGAAAATAAGCATATCAAAATTTCCAAAACCTGGTGAAAAATATACCAAAAGCTTCCTGGAGGTAACAACGGGATTGTAAAATAAGGAAAAGAGACTTAGTTGCCCAATCACTATCTAAAAGTTCTGTGATTTATTAAGTTCATGAACAAGGATGATGTATCTAAAATAAAATAGAAGACTACCTAAGAAAGCAAGAATATTCTAAATCTGACATGGTGCAGGCCATGTCAAAACTCAACCAAATGACAAATTTATTACAAAAATCAGAAAAGGAAAACAAATACATCATTAGGACTTTATCTGTTGCAATTTTCTTTATCAAAGTTAATAGGCTTTTCTTTGGTGGACAAGCTGGATCAACTGATAAAGTGCAAAGTGACATCTTTCATAACTAACTAGACAAAAACTATAACATTTCTTTGTGGCTTTGATACAAATAAGTGATACCACCATGAGCTATTGGTCGACACTGGTTTGGCACTAACATTAAGTTATAAGTTATAACTATAACAAAAAAACCAAATGGTAATTAATTAAGCTATGATGCCGATTACAAGATAATTGCACTGAAAGAGTCCAAATTTGACTGGATATGAACAGATGAAAGCACCAATGAGTTGCCTTTATCCTTTTGTAGAAGTCCAATCAATTTCGCAAAGAGAAGCACACTTTAGAATAAATTAAAGGAGACAAGCCAAAAGGTAATTACCAAAAACAAGGGAGTAGTCACTATTGAGTACATCACCACAGTTCCCACCTCCAATTGGGCAAAATGCATTGGAATTGGTGAGCTTTAGATAGCTAAGATATCCTGTCTCGAGTAAACCAAGACCAGCCAATCCCGCAGATAAGGTGTATGACGAAATGCCAGAGAGAGAACCCTTCTGTGTCGAATCAGAATCCATCTGGGGCGAAGACCCCGCTTCACACTTGAACCGTAACCCCGCAAATCTCTGAAAATGACAGAAATTGCAATTAAATAGAGAGAATTAATCGCTGCGAAGAGATGAGAGTGGTAGAAAGAGGTAAGAACCTTGAAGCGAAGATGGGAGGTAAACGGAGACAGGCGGCAGATGGAGAGAACAGATGAGACCCCCGCCATGGTTTCGTGCGTGCGTGAGAGAGAGAGAGAATTTACTTTTCACCCCCTCTCCAAACAAAAAATTGTTGTTATTCTCTCCCCTCCCGGTATCGGTGAAGAAGTAAATTACTGAAGGAATCAGCACGAATATTAAAGGCGATTATGCATTAAATGTCGGGCCGGATTTTCCGGGATTATGATCGGACGGTCGTTCTCTAAACAGAAATATTCTGTTACTTCAGAGGTTAGGAAGGGGGAATAAAAAACGGGACCAACTAACTATCTCCGAGCTTCTATTCTCCATTCATCCTCCGGTCAATAATGTTTTTGTTGATCGCTAATTAAGAGGGGACTACAAATTTCAACGCTAAAAGACAAAACAAAACGAGTCATTATCGCGGCGATTGCAAGTATTCATATCTAATACATCAAATATTCATATCTAAGATATCAAGTATTTAAAAAAAAACTGGACACATCACTTACCCATCTTATACACGTTTTTAGAGGTGATTTTTTTTCTCCGTTCACTCTAACCAATATTCTGACAATCTATGAGAAATTTTGCAAATCTAAAATCACGAACGTCTTCTACACAATTTTCTCTTTCAAATGAGATCCATAATGACATACTTTCGAGTTGTCCGTTGCACAAGTATTCATACATTGTCATTCAAGTATTCATACCTCATCAGTATTTCACAAATAAAAAACTGGACACATCATTCACTCATTTTTTACCGATTGAAATTTCATTACCACTCAATCATTTTTTACTTGATATCTTAGGTATGAATACTTGTTCGACGAGGTATGAATACTTGTTCGACGTGGTATGAATACTTGCACGATGAGATATAAATAATTTTACGAGGTATGAATACTTGCGCGACGGATAACTCAAAAGTACTTCATCATGGATCTCATTTGAAAGAAAAAATTACGTAGAAGACGTTTGTGATTTTAGATTCGCAAAATTCTTCATAGATTGTCAGAAATATTGGTTAGAGTGAACGGAGAAAAAAAACCAAACCCTTGGTGTACCTACCCTGTCCGCGCACCAAAGGGTGCACCTACCCAGTTTGCACACCAAGGGTGCGCCTGCCCAGAGCATGCACCTATTGGTGCGCCAGCCTAGTCCGCGCACCAGTTCAATTTGGTGCGCGAACTGAGACCGTGTGGGTGGTAGTATTGATAAAACCGTCGAGAGGGTGGTAATCATTTAATTTTGATTTTTTACTGTGCTAAGTAAAAAAATTTCGGGAACTATTACGGCCTGGAAGAAACATGATGTATTGATAAAGATTTTTTTCCCCGGCTCCTATCCCCCAATCATCCCCCAATTATTAATTATTTAGGGAACCACAACTTCAAGCACAAAAAGACAAAAGAAAACATGTATCAATCATTAATTACGTGGGGGACAACTAATTAACTAGGGGGACTGCTTATATTTGAAAAAATTTACAACTGACACACACAAGTATTCATATATAATATTAATATATAATATATTAAGTATTCATATCTAAGATATCATGTATTTAAAAAAAACTGGACACATCACTCACCCATCTTTTACATATTTTTAGAGGTGATGGGATGCACCAAAATTGGTGCTCAAACGGGATGAAGCGCACCAAGTCGCGGTGAAAAGGTAATTTTTTTTTAAATTGTTTTTAAATTAGTTATTTGGGTAAGTATGTGTCCAAAATTGGTCAAAATAAACTAGAATTGTAATAAATAGTTCCAATGGTTTTCAAAATTGGTAATATTCTAAATAAACTATATTTTGTAGTATTTTAGACCAAATTATTTTAGAAATGTACCAAATTAGCTAAAATTGAATATAAATGTACCAAATTGACCTTGTATTGTTTGAATTTATTCAAGATTGTACCATTTTTTAATCGATGGTGTTTAAAAAATAATAAATTGAAAATTTACAATATTTGTGGTATTTAGACCAAAATTGAATATAAATGGACCAAATTGACCTTGTATTATTTGAAATTACTCAAAATTGAATCATTTTTTTACCGATGATGTCCAAAAAATAGTAAATTATAAATGTACACAATATTTGTGGTATTTTATACCAAAATTGAATAGAAATGCACAAAATTGATCTTGTTTTGTTTGAATTAATCCAAAATTGAACCTTTTTTATACCGATGGTGTCAAAAAATTAATAAATTATAAATGTACCATATTTGTGGTTTTTTATACCAAAATTGACTAGAAATGCACCAAATTGTAGTATGGCGTCAACAAGTGGGGCCAAACAAACCGGTCTGCCTTATGATGATGTGGATTTGGATATAGAGTTGGCACGGACCGTCTTTCCACACTTTCGAGGCATACGACCAAACTTATCGCAGTTGGTATCAGGAGTACTGTGCATTTACGGTACTTGCAGATCAGATCACCAAGATGAACGGTAAGCCGCTCCATGTACGACACGACACGGTTACTGATGAGTACGGCTTCATTCCTGCGCTGGCCCAGCTGCACAGATTGTAAGACTTTCATTTTTTTTGTTTAAAAAAATGATGAGAACTGAATTGCATTTTGAACTAAGTTTTAATGGTTTATTCGTAGGTACTCATGAACATCAAGCAAGTACTGATCAGCGTAAGATTGGCAATCACAAGAGGCTGAAAGAAGATCAGGAAGAAATGGTTGTGTATGGCTGCATTGCCGGTCGTCGTCGCCGGGTACAAGGACCAGCCCGATAGGGTCCTCAGGCTATCAGATCTACCTAAATATGAAGATTTGAAAGACGACGATGATGTAGATTCTGCGGAGCCTATGAGCACCGAAGAGCCAGATTTCTCAGCGATTCACTCTGCAGCGACTGCTGATGCAACATTCGAGGCAGCTAATCTTGCAATGGTACGTATATTTTTATACTTATTTTTAATATCATATACATTGTGAAACCTAATTTATTTATTTATTTCAAGGAGATATACCGCGGGGAGATGAGGAGGAGGACACGCCACAATCACTCTTTGAGTTTGACTTGGGCGGTTCTCAGTACGGTGCCTACACTCAGGATTACTCATCTCCTACATTTGACACACAGGAGGAGCCAGTCCCACAGTACAGTGCAGCAGTGATCCAGCAGGATGTCTCGTATCGACCTGTGTACTCTTCAGAGGATACACATGAGGTTATTTTCGGTCCTGGGGCAGATCAGGGACCATCTGAGGAGACACTTTTTGGGGAGATACATGAGGAGGCCCCACCACAGCCATCACGAGAGTATACGCCCTTGGTCGAGAGAGAGCGAATAGAGGAGGGGCGGGGTTAGAGAGTTAGGAGAGAGAGGGTGTCGTACACACCACCGAGCAAATAGAGCGCCATTTTTTGGTTGTTATTTCGTTAGTTGTTAGGTCTTCCGGATTATTATTTAGTTCTTATGTTGTGACATACTATTTTTACGTATGTTTGACTTTTATGATATTATTTGAATATTAGAGACTTATATTTTGATATTCAGTTTTTATTCTACTTTTATCGTATCTTCTCTTATTATCTATCGTATAATTCCAATAAAATACGTCGGACATTGTAATTTAAAAAAAAAGAATATCATAGGGTGCGCCTGCCCAGTGCGCGCACCCGTTGGCGCGCCAGCCCAGTCTGATTAGTCCAATTTGGCGCACGAACTAGATCCGCGTGGGTGGTAGTATTGATAAAACCATCGGGAGGATGGTAATCATTTAATTTCGATTTTTTTACTGTGGTAACTAAAAAAATTTCGGTAATAGGACTCTTATAGGAATCATTAAAAATAGTATACATATGTACGAGCTCTTCTGATATCTTGTAAAATTAATATCGGGTCAAATGGGCCTTATCTCTATAATCCGAGATTCTGTGTTTTGTTTTGGGGACTGCACATTATCTTTATTTTTGTAATTTAAAACATCAGCAAAACTTGAAAGTGGAAAAGGTTCAAATCTTTCATTAAAATAGCCATTTTCTTAATTTTATGATTGTAAGGAAGGCGTACTATTAAATACTTGGATTTGTAATGAAATAAAAGTAGGTCCAAAAGTAGGCAAATTGCCTACTTTGTAAGGACCGGGTACACTGTATGCCTTTTAATTAATTTAATACAAACAAAACGCCAATTGATTCAGTAAAAGAATACACAGCAGTATATAAAAAACAACAAAAGATGGTTCATATTTTTCTTGTACATCAAAATAAGGCCTACATATGACTTCATTGTCGGCTAAAGTTTAATTACCTAGTTGAATCTCCATATGGAATCTAGCAAATTTTATTATTACTACACGAGCGTGGTTGGTCTTGATCCATGATAACATCCACATATTTTATAACATGGTTAGGTTGAAAATTTGGATCTATCTTTGCCAATTCCGGTTCCAAACAATTAAACAAATGAAAATATATATAATATATATACTGGCACGATCTTTATATGCTAATGCCCGTTTTCACATATATAGAATTATAGATACTGAAGAAGGCCGTAATTAATTGTAGTTTTCAGCTCTTTGACTTATTAGTTACTCTGGAACTCATTTATAATTTGTTCCTATTTTTTTAGTATAAAACAAGCTTCTGGCAAAAAAGTCAGATTTTCCGATCCGATTCGGCCGATTCCGACCGATTCACCCGATTCTGATTCCACGGTCAAAAGACCGATCCCGATTCCGATTCCGATTTTTCCTTCTAGGAAAGAACTACACCATGTCAATGCTCAAAGGTGATCTTTATGATTTCTAAGAAATACAATTCATCAGACCTTGATCTATCTAAAGCTTCATGCAAAATAAAAATTTCATAAATTGGTTTCGGGGAGCATGCTCCTGAAATTATAACACAATATATAAACACTTAAACAGTAAATTTCAATTGTTCTTTTACACATTGGAAAGCAGTCAAGCACATCAATAGTAAACACAATATAAATAATCAAAGTTACACCAATCACGTTTATACCAGTATATATTTAAAGCTAATTAGTTTTGCACAAACAGGAACACACCAAGCAGTGCAAATAATGATAAATGTCCATCACTGAACTTCAGGTTGAGCACCAAATGCAATCAGTCAGATCCGTTAGACATTCCGCCTAGGCCTCGCTGTAACCTCAAGCGGCACTTTCATTTCACACGACAGCCTAAGGAGCTCCGACAAATCCACGGCTTTGCCTTCAACTGGGAGCAACTCAAACTCATGCAGCAAGGATGCCATCCAGTATCCAACTGAGGCAACTGCCATGCTCTTACCTGGACAGCTTCTCCTCCCGGCGCCAAACGGAGCGAGACGCAAGTCGGTCCCCATGACCGAAAAATCAACAGATTTAGTACCATTAGCGTCACTGATGAAACGCTCGGGTTCGAACTCATTGGGGTTTTGCCAGATTTCTTGATCATGTGTTATGGCCCACATGTTGATCATAGCAGTGGTGCCTGCTGGAATGAAGCGGCCATCAACAAATGTGTCTGATATCGATTCACGGCACCAGGCTAAGAGCGGGCCCGGAGGGTGCATCCTGAGCACCTCTTTGATTACCGCTTGTAGATACACAAGGGAAGAAGAATCGGATTCCGTAACTGGTTTGGATTTCCCTACAACTTGGTCGAGCTCAGCGTGAACCTTGGCTTGAATTTCTGGGTGTAGCACGATGCGAGCGAGTGTCCATTCCATCTGCACAGCCATGGCATCGGTTCCTCTAAATATCATCTCCTGTTAAATTTCATGGAAAGAAAATTTAATAAGAAAACTATCAACAAGTTACATCAATTAATCAGTACATATATTGTGAAATGTGATCCTTAATTACGCACCCAGAGCACGGCAGCAATGTCGGAGTCAGAAAGCCCCTCGCTCTCCTGCAGAGAAAGCAATATATCCACGAAATCTCGATCTTTCCTCGAGCCAGCATTGGCGCGATGCTCTTCAATGATTGAGTTCACGAGTTGGTTCACCTTCGGCATGAGGTCCGAGCATCGTGATTTAATGTGTTGCAGATCCAACCCGGCTAGGAGAGGAAAGTAGTCAGACCAGTTGCTCATGCCTAAAAGCTCGTACCCTTCATCGACCATCCACAACAGTTGCTCAACCTCAGGATCAGATGAGCAGAGATCATACCGCTTCCCGAATACAGATTGCATGATATAATACAATGCTGCTCGCCTAAGAACTCCACGGGCTTGAAATGTTTTGCCGGGAGTTGAATGGAGATAGCTTGTCATCTGAGTGGCAATCGATGCACGGTGGCAAGCAGAGACCTCAATTTGGCTAGGACAGAAAAGATGACAAGAAGCAATTCTACGCAAAGTGCGCCAATAGACTCCATATGGTGCAAAGCCGATTGCACGATGGAACATGAGGCCATAGGCCGAGTGATTCACGGGCCGGTCGGCAAAAACCGGGCTGTTTAAGATTTCTTTTGCCACGTCAGGGTGAGACGACACTATGGTACGTGTCTCGCCTAGAGAGAAAGCCATCAGTCTCTTGGCACCTAGCCGGTTAGCTAAGGTATTGAGCGTATGGTGAGAAAGCCCCGACTTGAGGCGCATGCTCCCGATAAAAGGGAGGCCTCTCGGACCCGGTATGGCCGAGTAAGAGGAAGGGTTGCTTCCCCTCCAGTACCTTCCCCATGCTGGGCCACCTGGATGGGTCCAGTGGGAGAGAGAGGTGACAAGCCATGTAATGATGGCAAGAGTGGCAAATGAAAAAAAAGCGGTTGTAATGGAAGGAAGAGAGAGAGAGAGGTTAGCATCAAGGGTTCGAGATAAGGCCAAGGGAAAGAACCACCAACTTTGAACTGTGTTATCCATGAAAAGATCTTTGTGTTTAATTTTGAAGGTGTTGTTAATAGGAAGAAGAGATGCTGAGGAGTAGAATGAATGAAGATAACATGGCTATTTATAGAAGAACTTGCAGGGATTCTAATCAATTAAATAATACAATCATTGGTTATTAGTGTCGGAAAACTTGCAGCGTTGTACAAGTTAAATTTAAAATAGTTCTTTTCAGTTTTCAATTTTTCATCATTAAGAAATCATCCCCAGCGCCATGCTATCTTATTCTTAATAGCATCTAATATTTCTCAATAATTGGAAGTCATCAACGCTATTAATAGTATGTATTAGTATTATGTAATTGAAGACAAGTAGACAACAAAAGGCTCTTAATAAATTTAATTTAATGTTGTGAAATGTTTTAATGGTATTTAAATTAAAATTAACTTATCAGTGTATTGTGCATTCCTTTTGATTAGGAGTGAGTGTGTGTGTGTGTATATAAGTTTAACTCAATTAGTTGGACCAATCTGAAAGACCCGAAAAAAAATACATTCTAGTGGTTAAATATTGTTATATCATCAATTAAATCTATATCTAGGTTGACAAAAGTTATCCTGGGAGATTATTTGCATCTTTTGTTTTACTAAGTTATCCTAAAGAAACTCATTAAGATCTCTTGCACATATTATAATTATCCTTTTCTTTTATTAAACACCTTCCAATTGTTTATATAATCATGTGAAATACATTACATGAAAGAATCTCCAAGCTGATAGGTTCTTGGCTAATATATATACATGTAGTTGATTTGTAGTTCAAACCTACCGGAATTTTTAATTATACCATTTTTTTTTTTAAAAAACACCCTCAAATCTGGGTTTTTTCAGATCTACCCAGGCCGCAGAATGCCGGTGCGACCCCTTTTAATGGGGTCCGCAGAATGCCAGTGCGACCCCAGCCAGGGGACGCACAATGCCCATGCGGCCCCAATTTTTTATTTTTTTTCAGAAAGGTTTTTTACTTAGTTAGAGTTTTGTTTTTAAATTTTTTTATTTGTTTTGGTTTTTGCTTTAAATGTCTTTCAATCTGAAAATATTTTTCGTTTGTTGGATCAAATATAAAGAAGCAATAATAATAAATATAAAGAACTCAACAATAGAACAATATAATGCTAATGTTTTCATGAGTACAATTAAAATATGTCTAATAAACCTACAATAAATAACGTTCTTACGAATACAATTAAAACATTGATTTAGCTCTTAGATAAACATCAAATCCATTGATTGGCTCTCAACTTGGAAATTTTTAAATAGTGACTATTAAATCTGATTGTTTCAATAATTATTTAAAAATTGAAATTGAATAGTAAAAAAAATTAACTACCTCGTGCATTATGAGCAGCTCTGTTCTATATTTTCTGTGTATCTCGGCCGGCTTGGTGTCCTCTTCTCCTATTATTTAGTACGTCCATCTGCATCAGAATCCTGTTGTGTTGTCTTCTACCCAAATAAACATTTTTTGTTTCTGGAACAAGGATATGGCCCTCATGTTCTGGCCATTATGTCTGATTTTCATACATATGCCATTCAGCCCTCCATGGTTGATTAGTGTCTGAATGTGGTAGTAGTGATTTACAAAGCTGCCAGGGTCGATGCCTCAACGATGACACACAGACAGAACATGAGAACACGGTATTCTGTCTAATTGAGGCTTCTGGCATGTGCATTCCACTGTGTTATCATCCCTGTGACCACCGTGTATTTGAAATTGGCCTTGGTAAATCGGCCAGAATCGTGAGGCAGGAAAGTGTGAACTCTCTCTTGTGTGGAGGTTATCTCGAACTCGTTGTAGTTGCCAAACCCACCAAGCGTCTTCATAGTATTGGACCTCTTGAACCGTTTGTTAATAAGCTACGAACAATTAAAAAAAATTAAGAAGTTATTTTTTTAATGAAGTTAATAAAAATAAATGAAGAAAAACCTAAAACTAAAAATACCTTATGCACACGACACGAGAACTGTTGACCTTGTCTGGCTTCAAATTTCGTTTTGGCCCTCCTTTGCTCAAACCATGTGAGACATTTGTAAAATGTATCTTCAATTATTGTTGCCACCGGTAACCTACAAGATGATCTGAAAACATTATTTAGCGACTCAGAACCATTTGTAGTCATAATTTCCTAACGGTAACCACTGTCCAGCACTTGGAATTGCTTCCATGGTTTCGGACACTCGTTCTCATCTTGATCCGAATACTTAGCCACACCGTCCAGCTAATTGAGAGCATAGTCACATACATCCCCCATTGCTTGCATTCCTTGCTTATATCTCCTCATCTTTCTCTTAGCCACACATATCCTAAAAAACTTGATTGCTGCCTCACGTTCTTCTTCATGTTCTCGGCTGTGTGAGTAGCACAAAGACGGTGAACACATTGATCCTCATACTCATCGCTCCACCCCAGATCATCTTGTCTGAACACCTTCTTGATACCCTTTCCCCTATCAGTGATGACACACATGAATATGAAGCGAATTACGTTGCATCGCAACCATTGCATGAACCACGCACAATCTTCTAAACTCTCTGACTCAACCAGTGCAAAAGCCAACAGGAGAAGCTGATTTTCTGCACCATACCCGGTTGCAATCAACAATTTACCTGTATTAAAACAATCAAATTAATTTCAAAAAAATTAAATCAACTAAATTAAATAAAGCAAATTAAATTAATTAATTACCTTTGTACCGGCCTGACAGGAAACAAGCATCAACGGTGATGACTGGTTTGAGGTGTTTAAAAATAGCTATGCACGGTCCAAATGCCCAAGTCGGCCCTATGAAAATACTTGTATGTTTTAGGTTTACCGGTGAAAAATGAGGTCACCTCAACAATATTTATGTCAATAATTTTAAAAAAATAAGTTTAATTGTTGATTTTGTTACAATGACGTAAAAATAGAAGGAACAATATAGTACTTGGGCTTTTTCTCTTCATTGCCTCCAACAACAGAACTATAAGAGCATATGACCTCTCACAACTACCAAATGGGCAGGAAATTGCCAACTCATTGCACGCCACAGTTTGTTGTATGTAGGTATCTGACCGTTGTATCTTTAAGCAACAAGATCCTGACAGCTTGGATACTCAAATCAACATCGTTTCTCATGTGAGCCGATATGCAATCGGCAACCATACTAGCGACAACTGTGCATGATCTATTCTTGTCACATCTGTGTGACAAGAATGTTTTGTTGGGCACTTGGAGACATGCCATTGTGTACCATAACCGATGGCCCTCGTGAATATGTAACAGCCACACTACTGTCCTTGCACTTGAACCTCATTTTGGTCGTGTTACTGTGTGTATTTCTTATCTCTTTGTTGCAAAGTATGTGAAACCTTGCAATTGCGCTCTTCATTTGCTCTTTTGAGTCATATGTTTGTCCCTCCGACAATTCATTCTCATACTCTGCTGCCCTCCTAAACAAACCCGCATTTGCTTTCTAAAATCTTGATGTGTCATTGAAAACCAAAACCGGGTGCTCAAACTCGCGATCCATTATCCTAAACCCGCGATCCATCCTGAAAAACCTCTGTCCAAGCACATGCCTGGAATCTTCCTCGTCACTATGATCGCTCATACCCTCGGGATCAACATCACCCCAATTTTCCTCTGCCTCTTCAATTTCTGGATCCACTGTTTCATCATCCTCATCCGGATCACAAGATTGACCCCAAGTAGCGGTCCGACTAGTTAAAGCCTGGTCAATTCGGGATGGGGCCCGACGGGAGGGCCGACTACTGGACGGTCGGTCCCTTTGAACAGGGGCCCGACTACTAGATGGTTGGTCAATTTGGATCGGGGACGGACTTGAGCCAGCTGAGTTAACCCGACTACGACCCTGGATTAACCTCATAACTGGGTTGGTACGCCGGACTCGGATAACCTCCACATATAGGTCAATTATCTTTGTATGCACCCCGAGAAAAACTAATGATTTGGTTGTACAATACATGCCAGACTCCCTCATTCTGAATTGGAAAGAGTTAGAACCAAGTTTGTACTGAACTAGTGGGCATGCTAATTTTGGCATGAATATTAAAGCCATAATGACCCTGATCCAATCCCAAACTCTGAAAAATACTCATTCATCCCCGCATAATCAGTACCCGACAATACCAGAATCACAGTAACAGGTCTGATACTATAATAAACCCCGTTAGGACCTGTTAAAATATCACCACCAGTATAAATGGATATCATAAAAGCTACACAAGAAACCTAAAATTAAAAATTAACTAAATTAATTATTAACCTATTGAAAAATAAAAAAATTCAAAAGAAAAGAAAAGAAACTTACAGATCAGAAGTTGTTGTTCAAGGGAGAGAATGGTTGAGAGTGAGAAATGAATTTTTCTCTCCAGAACAACAATAAAAAAAAGCAGGGGCCGCACCGACATTCTGCTGCCTGGGTAGATCTGGAAAAACTCAAATTCGAGGGTGTTTTGGTTTATTTTTATTTTTAAAGATGGTATAATTAAAAATTTCTGTCAAAGCTATTGCAGATTGTCTAATTTGATAATATGTATAGGATATGCTCCCCCACCTAATTAGTTTACGCCTAATAAAGATGCTCTAACCGCCAGCTGCATGATCCAGTACTTCTAATTTCTAAATTATAATTCACCTAATAATTTTTGTTTAAATTGGGTTCATTTGCAAAATAGCTCTTCACGTTTTATATATTTAGATTTGGTACACTGAGTGACTGAATGACATCGCGATCCCTTATTTTCTTAAATTCTTCTATGGTGAAATTTAAATGCCTCATACTCGATGCAATAAAATATTTATTATATTACATCTCTTAAATTCTTATTTATATTTTATTTTCTTAACATATTCACTATGACATTTTATATTCCTTTTTCAGTTAAAATATTGTATCTGGTTTATACTTCCATATTCATGGCCTCTTGGCTCTTGAATAATGGCTTTTCAGTATTAAATAAATAAAACACACTCTATCCTAAAAAAGTACAAAACTTCATTAATATCTACATTACATTATTGCTATAATGATATTACTATTATAGTTATATATAAATAAGTTCTTATAAGAAAAATAATGCTTAACAATCGGGTCGATTTTTTTACTCAAACTTTTTTTTTATGAAATCCATTTTTAAAAATTATTTGTCAAATTAATCCAGATTTAACCAATTAAATTCTAGATATATATTTAATTGATGATATAACAATATTTAACCACTAGCGTGTATTTTTTTTTCTTTTAATTAAACATAACAGGTGTCTTTCTTTACTTCTATTTACTAGACCTTGTAGGGTGCCATTATGTTAAAGGATATATACAGATGTCTCTTGATATTATGAAATTAAAGATTCTACTATACAGTTTCTTGGAATGGAATTGAGATTCTGAGAATGGATCCTGAGATTTTGAAACCTTATCATGTAATAGTCTTATAACTAATGAAGACTTTCTGGCAATTAGATAATACACAGTTTTAAGATTAACTGGCAGCTAGAAATTATACAGAATCTTACCGCTAAAAATAATTATATACTGTCAGATGATCAGATCTCTTTAGTCTAATACTGGGCATGCGCTATGCAATGCAAATTAAGAAAGAAAGGTGTTACAAGTGTTGCCACCTAATGTGATGCTGTCCCTCTCAAACTCAGGCTTCTGTGGCTTTTAATGGATAATTCTGAATTTTTGGAGGACTTCTTTGCAAAAAAAGAAAACTAATCCGTACTGGAACTGTGTACCACTGTAGTTGTTAGCATTTCGTGTTTCAATGATGCCTGTCGTTGGATTCTTAGATAATATTGTGTGTGTAGGGCTTTATTTCGGATTTATTTTGGTTTTCTGTGTTGAAGTATTAATTATTGACACTAGTGTAACTACTTTTGTTAATCAAAACATACATCAATACATCATTATGCTGTTTTTTAAGAAAAAAAAAGGTTGATTCGAGTTGCTCCTTGCATTTTCTGAGTACTTTCTTTTTTATACCAACATAAAAATTTGTTGATATGCCTTTTTTTTTATTCTAAGATGTAAGATTTGGTTTTTTTTTTTTTTTTTTAATGGAATACGAGTACTGAATCCATTAATTTGCAAAGGCTATCGATATGCTCGATTTCTTTTTATTTTTTCCCCATTTAACTGATTTTCCTTCAAACTGTTCTATGATTTTCAGTGATAGTTACTCTGTATCTTTTCGTATGTCTGGTCACAAACGGAGAGGTTATATGTTTGACAGTGGCAGAAGAGTAGCAACCATAGTGACAACTTAATTGTTCGGGAAAGGTTCGGCGAGGTCAAAAATTCGTGATTCGGAAATAATTCGGATATAATTCGGGAATGATTCGGAATAATACGGATTAGAAATCTCAGTCTTATAAGGAAGCAAAAAAAAAAAAATCAAAGAAAATTTTTTTTTGGAAAAAATTCGCGAAAAATTCGTAAAATTCGGGAAAAGTTCGTAAAATTCGCGAATTATTCGGGTATAATTCGGTCAAAGTTCGGTCAACCGAATAATTCGGCGTTCGGTTCGGCATCACCAAAAAAACGAATTATTCGGATATAATTCGGGTATTATACGCGAACCTTGTCACTATGGTAGCAACCATTGTCAATTTGTCACTTGTCGTTATGGTTATGGGTAGTGCGGTGGATTTTACATTTATTCTATTCGTATCATTTATTCTATTCGTATCGTACTAGATAAAAATGGGTACGATAATTTTTTTTTAGTTTGATGGATAAAAATATAGACAAGAAAAATATTTCATTAACTTATCGATTAAGGATACAAATAAAAATTATTTCGCTTCTGTTATCTTATAATATAATGATAAATAAAAAATTGTATATGATAATATTTTATTTATACAGACAATATAATGATAAATAATAAATTTGATTTATACAATATTTTATAGTCTTTTATTTTCGCATTTTATGGAAAAATTAGTATATTCAACATTTTTATAGTTTTATAATTAATAATTTATGACCAAAATTGATTTATATAACGCTTTATATTGTTCTATTTAATTATTTTTTAAATAATAGAATTAATATTTTTTATATTATATAAAAAAGTATATGATGTGTTTAATATATTTATTTATTTGTTAAATATTTTTGTATTAGATTATATAAACTATCAATCATTCAATAAATTATTTATATTCATTTATTATCTATTAATTTTAATGGATAAAAATAGAACACAAATAAAACTACTACTTAACGTACATATAATAATATGATACATGTAACACAAATTTGATACATCATTTCATGTTTTCGTCCAATTCATTCATATATATATATATATATATAGAGCTGGGCTATGGTGAGTTGCGAAGTAAGATGTCATTTTTACTTCACGCTCATATTCTTATTTTGAAAATCTAAACAACTGATCCGAACCACTCAACATGATCTCCATATTGAAATGTGCTTGGAGACCAAATTTCATTTTTTGGAATTTTTTTACTATTTATTAAGCCACTTTGAAAATCGCTGATCGAATGGTCCATAATTTTTTATTGTTTTTTACTGTTCACCCAGCAATTTTAAAAATGGCTTAATAAATAGTAAAAAATTCCAAAAAATGTAAAATTTGGTCTCCAAGCACATTTCAATATGGAGATAATGTTGAGCGGTTCGGATCGATGGTTTGAATTTTCAAAATGGAAAGCGTGAAGTAAAACGACGTTTTACTTCACAAATCACCATAGTCGATCTATATATATGGCGTATTAATGAAAGGCGCCCTACTTTCAAGGCCATCATTTCTTGGAAAATCTTTTTTTTTTATTGAAAGTCCGTAAGCGATTGCATTGATTCAAAAAGGTACAAGATAGTTGTTACATGCCTATTAGACAACGAGTGTCTTTAAAAACATTCAGCTGTAAAACAAAATAAAAAAATACACAGAAACATGTGCATTCCGTGAATACAAATTTGATTATTCTTGCCTGATTGTAATTATAGGAGCCTAGTGATTATTTCCTCATTGCCTTTATTTGTTTTGTTTCTCGAGGGACTACACCTAAATTATGTAATAATTTCTTGGAAAATCATTAGGCAAAAAGTCATTAACAGAAAAAAAAAAAATTATGCAATAATTACGCGACTAAGCATGCACCTAAAGATTCCTCTGTTTTGCTTGACAAAAGTTGATCTACTTTTGGGGAAAGTCACTACTCCTAGCAAAACAACTGCGCCTTTCTCATGTCCGACTGCGCATGGTGGTTTGGATCTGCAAATGCACAGCGGTTTCAATTGAGTCTTCAGTTCTTCTGTGGTGGCAAATAGTGTGGAATTGCATCAAGAGTAAGTAAGAAAATGAGTTGGGTTGAAAAGAAAATAAGTTGAACTGAGAAGGAAATGAATTAGATAATAATTTGTTCATCATAAATAGATAATAATTGAAAAATACATGAGCAAATAGATAATAATTAAAAAATACATGAGCACCAAAATTATTTTTCAAAATTCAGGGGCCTTACTGGGTCTGCTCCTGATGAAACTTGAATGTACACTGGACTCAACTCCAACCTGATTAGTTACTTCATTTGTTAATTATTCACTGCGAAGGTGTTCGGTAAGGGAATCAGAGTAGGTCCGAATGTCCGATGCCCATCGGACCTACCTCGGTTCGATGGGTGTGATGACCATTCGATCTGCATCAAGATTCGTGTGCTATGCATCATAATCCGTATAAGTCTGTATCAATTTACATGCACATAGATCTTGATGCTAATCGTACGGCCCTAGAGCTAATTGAACCTAAATGTAGGTCCGATGCCCATCGGACCTACTCCTATCTCTTCGGTAAGACCCACTAAGAGTCCTTTAGACTTCTTAGCCTCTTAATCTCATCAAACAAATTTATCTAATTTATTATCTTTTCTATTAAAACTCATTTTAAATTTATAAAATTTTCATTTCACCTTTAATTGAATAAATTTGAAAATTTAGCAATATAAAAAATCTTGCACAATAGATGACGACAAGGTGATTACATACTTGGAGAGTTGAATATTTCTTTTTATGATTAAGCTAAAATGATGGAGATAAGACTTATTCTTCAATTTAGTAGTTATAAATAACACTTTTTGAATTGATAATGCATGTTTAAAATTCAGTGGACTATCTCTTATGAATATTAAATTTGTAACGTTTTCATCATTTATCTCAAAAAAAAAAATCAGGGAGATCATTTCAATTCTATCTCCCCCCTAGAAATTTTTTATTGCACTTGTTGATATGTTCCTGTTCAAATTAGTCTAATGGAAATTTTGGATAAAAAATATTATCTCATATTCTTTTTAGCTAGCCAGCTAGCCTCGGACAAATTAGTCCCCTTATATATTCAATTTACAATGGATTGTGATTTAGCTCGATTTATATATTGGCTATTTAAAAAAATATATATCTCTTATGTTGAAATTACAAAAAAATGGTGCTGAATTAATTTGCACATAAGCTAAGCACAGAGAGATTAATTACAAAAAAAGGAAGAATTTCATGTTTACCTCTATGTTTACCCCTCGAAAACTTCGAAATTACGTATTCTCCCCTCTAAAATTCTTAATATCATATTTACCCTTATGAACTTCAAAAGCTCACAAATTTATACATTTTAATATCTTTTCTGTTAAAACTCATTTTAAAATTATGAAGTACCCATTTTACTCTTCATTAAAAATAAAAAAATTATGTAGCATGTTTAGAAAAATATCAATCTTCTAATTGAACGGTTTTCGAAGGCAAATGTGTCACTTCTCTACTTCTTACACTTACACGGTGGCATTTAGGTATCTGCTTATGTAAGTGTCATGAGTAGACAAATGACCCATTTGCTCTCGGAAACCAACCAATTAGAAGACTGGTGTTTTTTGAAACATGCTACTAGTTTTTATTTGATAATGAAAGATAAAATGGGCATGCAGTTCATAAATTTAAAATTAGTTTTAATAGAAAAGACAATAGGTAAATTTGTGAGTTTTTGAAGTTTAGAAGGGTAAATATGATATTTTGAATTTTAGAAAGAGGAATACATAATTTTCAAGTTTTTTAGGGATATACATGAATTCCCCCTCCCCCACCCCCACAAAAAAAATACAATATAATTAAGTGCCCGAAATATTAATTATAAAAAAAATACAATATAATGATTAGAATATATCTTGATTTGGATTTTCAAGTGGGAATCACAGCGAGGATTTGCTTCATGGATATAATATATCCAAAAAGGGTCTTGTGTTATTCCAAACAATGTTTGTGTATTAAGAATATTTCATACATAAAAAGTGATATTTTAAGAACCTTCGGTGCCAGAGGATGTCTTTCATTCAATTTAAAATAATAAAATGTTATTTTATAGAAAAATAGATGATACGAAATCCCTTTTCTTGGATATGCAATTGATTTGGTAAGATTATTCATCAAAGCCTACTTTGTACACACCATAGGAGAACAACACTAGGTTAATTATATATAACCATAGACTTAAGTGGCTATTTAGTATTTATTGTTAAAACAAATAATAGTTTACTGTGAAATTATAAAGTAAGAAACATAAATTATCAGATCAGTACTCTATATCTAATATATATTTCTTGGTTCCTTTTTTATATATAGTAGCCAGACAGCTAGATTTATTATTCCTTCATGCTTTGTCGTACATCTTCTTTGGAAATATTTTACTACATATTAAGTTGAGATATCCAAATCCCAAACATCCATGTTATAATGTATTCAACCGGATCAGATCTAGTTTCTTAATTAGGCCGGCTGAACTGCTGGAGACTGGAGTCACAATTTACAAATTGATCATATTTTCTTTATTATTTTACAATATTGATACGTCCTATCGTGGGAAGTAGGCCGTATGAAAAGAGTTATAGGTCTGGATTCGTTTCGCCTCGAGGAGACGGGCTGAGATTAAGAAAGGTGGTTATCGGTTCCCGGAGTGGGAAGTTATGGAGGTATTCAGAGATACCTCGCCTGGTAGGAAAAGTCAGCCCCTTTTCAATGGAGCCTTTTGCCTTAAATAGCTCGTTTCCTAACCATCATCCTGCGTTGTCAGAGCAGTTAGGGGAGTTCGCATAGGAGCGGTGACGCTCGCATAAAGGGCTGTCACTGAATCGTAGCCATGTCGTACGGATATAGAAGCGGTGACCATAAGCCGAATCTGGGCTAGACTCTCGTCGGGTAAGGCCCGATTAATCTTTGTCGGGCAAGGCCCGATTAGGCCATGTTGGACAGAGCCTAATTGGGCCTTGCTGGACTGAGTTGTTTCCGGATCTTGGGCTCTTTCCATTTGATCCTGGGTTGGCCCTGAATAGAGGTCCGAGACCCGGGTTGTTCTTGGCCCAAGGTCGGTGTAAGGTCGGTTTTACTTTTTTGGATTATGGGCTCCTTTATTTGGTCTCGAGCTGGTCCCAACTTGGGGTCCAAATTCTGGTCTATTCTTGGCCCAAAATCGGTTCTATGAGTGTTATAACCCGTAAATTTAAATCTAATTAATTAGCCTAATAATTAAAATTTACAACTAATCAAAGCTTTAATTGAATTATTAAGAAAAATAAATGTTAATTAACTAAACGAATAAAATAACTTGTATAAATTAGGAAATTTTATAAATTGTAGAATTAATTTAACAAATAAGGAATTTTAATTGAGAACTACAAATATTAATAACAAAATCAAATTTTATAATTAATGAGTTGACGAATAAATTATGAAATAAATTCAAGAACATTCGATAAATTCGTGTATAATTTTTAAACGCAAAATTTCGTTAAATTAAATTAAGTTAAAATATTATTTGTTAATCGTTATACCCCCTTCACTACAGCAGACTTACTCTTTTACGACTAGCCAAATCGGTCGCAGAAGAGTAAGGGCGCCAGTTGCAGAAGGGTGTTGCCGGTCGCAGAAAGATCGGTCGCAGTTGCTCCGTCGCTGATACCCTCCCCACTGACGTCACCGGTGGCAGAAGGGTAAGGCCTCGGTCGCAGATGACCCTATAGCGACTGATGAGATCGGTCTCTGATGATATGATGTTGATATTCTGCAACTTAGTTAGATCATTCATAACATAAGTTAGATAAACTTAATATTGAAATGAGATTTTTTTGTACATACCATATATTTTGTACAGTACTTGTATAAATGGTAGCAATTATTATAGCACAATAAATCAAAATGTATAAATGGTAGCAATTATTATAGCACAATTAAAAATTGTACTGTAATAGTAATTGATTAATTTAGTTCATGGAATGAGCTGAAAATATTCCGGATTTTTTTCCGAGACTAATGTTATGTTCTGTGAAGTTAATGACCAGAAATCTATTTACTTTACTAAATCCTAATTGAGATGAAAGAAGAAATCGATTCATTCATGCATTCACTTTCTGGATTGTTTTTGTTCTAGAAAATATAGAGGTATAATATGGATTTGTTTGGGTACCTATGTTCTCCAGCTATTTGACATAACCTCTACATTAGTTGTCTTATCTAATTTAAAATCAGAATAGACTCAGCCAAGAACTAAACAAAAGACAAAATAATTTACTGTAACAGTAATGATAAAATTCATGAACTTTCAGCCCAGAACTTTCAACTAAACAAAAAACAATAAGTTTAATGCCTCGACCAGACTAAGGAAATACCAGTACAAAATTGGTCAGAAATTATCAGAAAGGCTAAGAATAAAAATTTAATGCCTTGACACTTTTTAGAGCTGATTTGAAATACAATTTATGGTTAGTTATAGGGTTTCAGTCAAAACCCAAAAATATCAAAACCCAATAACATAACAATACTTCCATTAATCCTCTAGATCAAGACCTACGAGTATGAACCGGTAAAACCAGCAAAGACAGAAAAAGAAAAAAAAAATATACCGATGCCAATTAAAGAGAGTTTACCTAGAGGAGCCGGGACAGAAAGAGAGGCGGCGCAAGGGGAGTTGAGTAGAGAGAGAGAGAGAGAGAGAGAGAGAGGAACAATCGGTCGAACGGTAATCGGGGTCTGGTGGAGATCAGGTGGCAATCAGTCAGGTGGCGGTAATCATTTAAGGCGGGGTAATCGGGCGGCGGAGATCAGGCGGCAAGGCGGGGTCGGGCGGTAAGGCAGGGCAGAACAGCGTCGGTCGGTTTTTTTTTTTATCTAAACCTAAAAGGCTTCGTCAGAGAGAGAAGGAAATTCTGCGTGGGAGTTTTTTAGGGGTATCCTTCAGCGACCGGGCCAAATCGGTTGCAGAAGGCTGTGGACGCCAATTGCTGAAGATTTCGTCGCCGAAACAATTTATTTTATTTTTTTAAATATTTTTTTGGATCTTCAGCGACTGGAGCGGTCGCTGATGCCGGTCGCTGATTTTCTGTTTTGTTGTAGTGCTTTTATGTTCTGATTTATCTCAACCATTCAAAATTTGTTTTCACACGAATCTTGAAGCACCCCTCTTTTTTTTTAATTCCTTCCTCCTCCTTTCTCTCTCTGTCAGTTGGGGCCGCCTCCTCAAACCTCTCCCTCTCTCTTTCGTCGTTTCTTCCTGGGAGAAGAAATGGAGGCTATCCGCCTCCCTCCCACGCGCGCTTGCGCTCGATTTCCTGCTGTCTCGTCCCTTGTTAGAGGGTGTGTACTTGCGACGAACCCGTTGTCCCTTCGGCTACCTGCTCGTGCGAGTTTTGTCGCTGTCCCGTCCGTAAACCCTCTCTCGTGGCCCTATAAAGAGTCTCGATGTTTTTGATTCGTACATCGGACTCGATAGATCTTGTATTACTTTATGATTTGGATTGTATGGACATTATATGTTTATGTTTATTTATGGATATATGACTTATGTTTTATTGATATTATTCACGCTTCCGCTATTGCTATTTATTTGTATTTGATTAGCCTTGCGTGTTTATTGATTAATAAGCACGAGGTGAGAACTGATCATACATTAATCCGAATTTGCTGGTTTGGGGTGTGACAATGAGGGCCTTTGGCACATGGTCCTATCATTAGCTCCGGAAGCCGAAATGCATATGCTTGATGCTTTCGGATTTATTGCTTTTTGAACAGCAATTTCTTTCTTAGAACTGGGCGTCTTAATTATTTCTTGAATAATGTTTGTTTTCAGGCTGAGCGACTTGGCCAGTCCTCGAGCAGTTTTGGTCCTCGGGAGTGAGCGATTTGATCAGCCGCCGAGCGAATTTGTCTTTGGGTTGAGCGACTTGGTCAGCCCCCGAGCGAGTTTGTCTCGGGGTTGAACAACTTGGTCAGCCCTCGAGTGAGTTCTTCGTTCCGACCATTTGTCAGATGGTCTTTGGGCGCGCTTTTACTACGTTGATAAGTAATTATTTTTTCTATCTCTAGTAAAAATTTCATGTGAGCAAATCTTGTTGTTGCTTCCCTTCCCCTTTTTTTAGCGTTTCGTAAAATTCGAATGATTTTTATGGTTTGTTGACTCGTGTATTATGTGATTTGTGCAGTCCCCGTGTAATGTTTGTCTCGGGGTTAGATGTCGCTTGAAAAAAATAATAGCTATTTGAAAAATATGCGAGATCATAAAATCACTAATTATGAATAACAAGAGACACAATGTCTTAAACGACAACACACAGAAGCCGATAAAGTAACAAATTAACATACATCATGAAAAATATAAAGGATGCATTCAATATAAGAGATATAAAGTACTAAGGAGTTGAAGATGGTGGTGAAGTTGGTTAGTCTATGATGTCATTGTCGGAGTCTTCGAAGTGGGCATTAGCCTCTATATCGGCTTTACTCCTGTAAGTAAACCTAGGGTCTTTGGGAGGATCAGGTTTTCCAGAAGCTAAATCTATGGTCGGAGCGACCTTAGTGTTCTATGTCATCCACACAGAGGGTATGAGACCACTCATGGCATTTTCGGCACTTGGCCATTTTCTCCTTGTTTCCCGAGGAGATGCATGCGACGCACCATCGGAGTTTAATGGAAGGGCAATTGGTGTCGTCCTCGGAAGAGAATTCGTCAAGGATGGAGGCATCGAGACCGAAGGTAGAAGAGTTGGAGTCGTGGGCGAGGAATTACTGCCATCCTTAGAGGCAAGCGCAGCATCGATGATGTCTCTTATCGTAGCATCTTTGCTATTCAACATCCATTCTAAATCTTTGCGGGAGAAGTGTTGTAGGAGTATCTCCTTGTCAGTTGATGAGAGGGTTCTCTTAGTGTGGCGTTTTTGGTCAACCTTGGGTTTGGAATTGCTAGCTTGTCCCTTGTCGAGGTTAGACATCCTGGTTATTTGGCAAGGCATTTGAATGGCATGATTAGAGAGAATAGTCGGGTTGGGTTGGTAAAGGAAAAGCGAGAGAAAACGTGTGATGTGCTGTTTCATTGTGAGGGAAAGGCTGCTATATATAGGGTGATATCTAACATATCAATTTAATGTTCGCGGGTCCCACCCTGCATAAATATTGCGCTTGTCATAAATGTTATTGGCCCAACTATCTTATTTATGAGGTGGATCCCCGACATTAAGTGTGAGCATTTTTCAAGGTAACTGTCTCGATTCTGTCAATATGGACGATAGAAAATGTTGTTATATGTCCCACTATTTTTGTAAATATGTAGGCTTCGATGTCGCATTGTCGCAACCCATGCAAGTGAAACATTCATAAAAAATGTGGTTTATAGAGTTTTCCTTCTTGCAAACGAAAGTTTTGCTACCTAGGATAGTACAGAACATATAGAATTCTCAAACATACGAAAATAATATGGTTATAAGTAAGATGGTTTCTGTGGTGTCGCTATTCACTGAAATCATCATCATGTGAAACATCGCCACCAAAGTCATCGCTGTTTTTCTTATCTTCATCTTCGTCCTCCTCCTCAACGTATTCCAGGTTGTCCATGTCGTCCTCGTCGTCCTCGTCTTCATTGTCATCTCGTGCGTTGATGATGGCCTGGCAGTCTTCACAGTTCCAAAGGTCAAACTTTGGGTCATCTTCCCATTGGCGTGGTTCCTCATTCTCACACGCTAGGTGGAACCATTCACAACATCTCATGCACTTGGCCATTGCTTTCTTCTCCCCTTTCTTGTGACAAGTGGAACAGATCCGTAGCTCGACAGTCTCTGCAACGGCCTTTGCTTTTTTGTTGCTATTGTTGCCCTTGAAATGAGAGCAACATTTGCAGTGATATGATGATCGTTGCTCGAGATCGAGCAAGTAATCAACAAAGGCACATAAGTGTAGCTTTGTGCTTGCCAGCAATTTGTTAACTGATGTTTCTGAGAAGAACTGGAAGAGGTTGTTATGTACATGGGTGGGCAATTCTCGTGTGTTAGCTGGTCGCTTAGTTGCCGGGTTGCTGGTTTGGCCTTCGTCGGCCTTTCCTTTGTTTTTAGTGCTGCAGGGCTTTGGGGCCATGATGGTGAGAGGGGAAGAAGTTCAGAAAGTGGGAAAAAGCTAGGGAAATTACAACACATTCTATTATGTGAGCTCCGTAGTATGCTGATGAGTCACTTACAAGTTTATACTATCAGTGAACCGTCGCTGATGAGTCACTTACAGGCACCTGTCTTTTCCAATATTATTTTGTCCTCATATTCTATAACAAATCAAAAGTTTTGTCAAATTTTATGAGCAATAAATAAGTGATGCAATTCTTTGGTCTCACTCTTTCTATATATATGCAAACTGTTTTTGCTAAGACCTACAATCCATTTTGAGTTTTTTAACAGAGGAAATTAACCCCTGAATGATGCCATTTAAGGGGTCCAGATCCCCTAAAGTAACTCAAATTTTGAGTTGAATTTGGACTATCGATCAAAATTTGAACCAATTCGATTCGAGATAGAATGTACGGAGTCTTTTAATATTCGTACAGATTCTGGTTGAATTACCATTGAAGGACATGTACATAAATTTTGTTACAGTAAATCTGATCTAAAAGGAAATATACCGGTTCATCCAACAACTTTCCTTCTGACATGGAGAAATAAACTAATTTGACCTAGAACAAAATTAACAAGTTGATTAAACAATATGATACATGTGAAGAAACAAACTTAGGAAATTAGAAAGCAATTAATTCGTAATTAACAAAACCATGTACTGCTTGCGACATGCCCACAGGATTGCACATGGTATTACACCTAATCTTATACAATCTGTTCTCTTTCTTTCTTTCTTTTGTTTTCTCCCTCTTGCTTTCACCTTTTTTTCTCTTTGTGATCCATTTTTTTTAATAATATGAGCTAAGAACCTAACCTTATTTTTCTTAGCAATATAAATAAGCTTGCACAATAGATGAGGACAAGGTGATTACATATTTGGACAGTTAAATACTTTCTTTTTATGATTAATCAATACTGATGGAGATGAGAATTATTCTTTAATTTAGTAGTTATGAATAGCACACTTTCTGAGTTGATGATGCATGTTCAAAATTAATGGAAGATCAATACTAGATCCAACACCCCCCCCAACCCCCCCCCCCCCCCCCCCCCCCCCCCCCCCAAGAAATTTTTGTTGTACTTGTTGATTTGTTCCTGTTCAAATTAAATTAATCTAATGGAGATTTTGGAAAAAAAATATATTATCTCATCTTAGCTAGCCTCTGAAAAATTAGCCCCCCATATTAATTCAATTTACAATAGACTGTGTTTAGCTAGGCCTTTTAGGTCCCGGAGAATAGTTCTGTATTGATTGTTGAATTAAAATATTGAATATAATAAAAACATAAATAGAAAATTGAGATGATAAATAGCATATTAGTGTAGAATCCATAAATAAAAAATTAGAAACTATTAAGGAAGAGAAAATAAAATCCAATACATAAAAGGAGATCTGTACAGTGCTAGGCTGAGGAGTTATATTAGGCTCTTGTAAATAATTTTTTTATATTTTATCAAGAGTGAGTCTATGGTACTATGCATAGCACGGATTGGTCCGTATTACATATCAATATTTTCGTTTTCAAAATTCTAACGGTCGATCCGAACCGTTTGACATGACTTCCATATGAGAATATACTTGTGGGCTAAATTTTCCATTTTTAGAATTTTTTACTATTTTTTTAGATAGGTAGAATATCACTATTTTTGGATGGTCCAGAATTTTCAGATCAAGTGATTTTCTACCTACCTTAAAATATAGTAAAAAAATTTCGAAAAAATATAAAATTTAGTCTACAAGTACATATTCATGTGGGGATCACGTTGAACAGTTCTGATCTACTATTAAAATTTTCAAAATGAAAATATAGCTCCGTAGTACGGACTAATCCGTGCTATGCATAGTACCGTAGATTCACTCTTTTATCAATATATTTGTTAGCACAATTGTCGCTGACCATCAAAAAAGAAAAATGATATATGTAAAGCCAAAAGTAAAGAAGAAAAATCCATTGTGACATCCGCCAACTTTGCAAAACACTGAGACGCCCCCAACCATTTTTTTTAAAGGAAAAGTAGGGATCTAGTCCCTATTTAAATAGAGACGCCCCAATTGTTTTTTAGGCTAAATTTTTGTTTTAATAATTTAGATAATAGTTAGAGACTGAATGATAAACAAAATTCTCAATCAAAAATTTTCATCTCTCTTTATTTTAAGAAAAAAAAAAAAATAATATACTCCGTTACACTGATTTTATTGAATGGTTCATATTTATTTTATAGGATGATTATTTTATATTATTGAGACTTATTCGTATAGCAAGTATATAAAATAAATTTGTAGGGTTTATTGTTATTAATGAATACTTTCTTAATATAAATTATGAATTAGTCTAAAAAAATAAAGCAAACATTTCATACATACGTGCAAAATTTAATGTTACACTTCGGAGATAAATATCACTCATCGTACATTGTTATTATAATTCATGTAGAGATAGCCGTACATTATAACGGTAGAGCGTGCCTTTAATCAGATACATGTATCTTCTCTACCATTTAGATATATTGAATATTAAATTTGACGAATTTGAACATTTATTAACCATCATTAAGTAATTTCAATATTAACAGTTCAATTTTAGTAACAATTAATCAGTGACCAAAAGAACAAGTTTTTAGTTTAGTGACAAAAATCAACACTTTCCGTGTGAAAAGTCGTCAGTTTGAAATCCAAATGAGAATGTCATTTATAGACAATTAAATAGAAGTCAGTAGGTTTGACTTACACCTTTCTATTTGAAAAAAATCAGTGAGCAAAGAATTCTTAAATTATACCAAATATGATACACAATCTATTGAGATTATATATATTTTAAAATTTTGATAACCATTTTATCAATTATCATATTTTTTTTAAGTTAGTGGCTTTAATATTTATTAACAATTATATTGATAAAAAAACATATTTACAATTATTCTAATTCCTAGATTTACTTTTTTATTCTCACAAAATCCTCGAAATTACTCAAAATTACTCTAATCACCCTCTAAATTTCTAGATCTATTTTTTTACTAGATCTACTCTTCTAATTCTACTTATATATAATCACTCTAATACCTTAATCCCCATCTTGTTCCACCACTGGACTCGTTCTTTCAACCGTCGTCACTCTTTGATGGTCTGATCTACTCACTGCCGTGCTTCGATCGAGATGAGCACTCTATGCTCTGAGCTCCGATGATACTCCGCTCTTGGCTTCTGTCGGCTCCACTCTCTCCCCTATCCCTCATTCTCCTCTCCATTCGAGAAGGTAGAGCCGAGCAAGAGAGAGGAGGAGATGATGTTTCAGAGATCAGACCTAGAAGTGATGGAGAAGGCGGACGGATGTGGGGTGAGAGGGAGGGGGGTCACTGGCAGCTCTAGAGTTTCGCTCAAACTTTGGCCTTTGAACCGCTCTAGAAAAAAAAAAGAGCAAAAGTTTCGCTCTGCCGCCTCATATTTCACCTTGTTATTCGTTATCATCATCAATTATCATATGTATAATACGAGCAAAGTTAGAGTGTGATGTGTTCACCAAGAGGGGTTGGTGAGCACAACTCCAAAAGTCTATCAGTTTATTTTCAAACGATAAATTCAAACCGTTGAAATCCATCTACTTCATGAGTGATGCATGTACAAGAATATTTTTGGAAGTTTCGAATTCATTTACACCTTGTTTGGATGGAGAGTAGAGGAAGGAAGGGGAGGTGAAGAATAGAAGGGAATGTAATGGAATAGAAATGAAGATTAACATATTTAACCTCTTCGTGTTTTGATGATTAATGAGAGAAAATAAATTTAACTTTCCTTTCCATCTTCTTCATTGTTTGGTTAATTAAAATTTATAAGGTTAATGAGAAATTCGGTAGTTGTTGTAGGTTTGTGACAAAAAACTTGTATGAGAAATATATAAGTAAGATATAGGGTTGAGCATTTGTGTTATTTTTTTTTAAAAATATTTGCAACAAAATTTCTTTCCATCAATTACACCCAAAATCGGGAGGGAAATCGATTCTATTGATTACAATAATACAAGATTAAACCTTTTACCTCCTATACCCTTCACCCTCGACATAATTTTATCAACCAAACACGATTCAATGGAAAATTTTATTTTCTTTCCATTCCCTCCCTTCCTTTACTCTCCATCCAAACAAGGTGTTAGTACAAAGTCAAGCGGTAAAAAAAGTGAACTTTTTATAAGTTATTTTATAAGTAGTTTTATGTATTCATTTTTCATCAATTTTTGGACATGTACATGCATCACTCGTGAAGTAAATGAATTTCAACAGTTTGGATTCGCCATTTGAAGTCAATCCGATAGACTTTTGAAATTATGCTCACCAACTTCTCTTAGTAAGCGCATTACACCCTAACTTTGCTCGTATAATACATATATGTGTTTATATATCCATTCCCAACTTAAATTATTAGTACATTAAATGTAGGAAAAAAAAAGAGAAAAAAATAAAAACAAAGGCAGGCACACGAACAGAAGAGTAAAAAAGAGCAAATTTACAATTTTTATGGCCGTTTGTCGTTTGTTAAGACAGAGAAAGCTTCTTGTGAAGTTTGCTGTCTTATTTAATTCGATGCCATGCTGGTATTTGGAAGCTGAAGTAAGCACAGGGACATAAATTATAAAAATTAATTATGGATAATTTTGACCAGATATTTCTATGGAGGAACCAACCATGTGACTCTTGCGGGCACTATCTTTTCAAATACACTGTGAATTCAGTGGAAAGTCCTGCTCAACGCATTATACCATGTATCATATTTTTAAGTCAATTGATTCGTTATGACGCGCGGTATTTTCTCAATGCCTTTATTCCATCAAAACAAAATTAGTTGTAAAATCTTAAGGGTATATTTGGTTGGAATGAGAATAGATTATTTTTGAGATTAGGCTATTCGGAATAACTTATTCGGTGTTTGGTTGTGTTAAAATAGCTAAAACATGAATCCAAATTTTTTTTTCTTATTAGAATAGGCTATTCCTAAGAGTTTTAAGATTTGACTATTCTAATAAGACAAATAATAGCTATTCTTGATTTGACTATTCTAGTTATTCTTATTTTACAACTAAACATACCTAAGATATTTGTACAAATGAAGTAACAACAAGTGAATGCATGCTCATGCGAAATTAACTTCAGGAAAGATAATGCGATGCAGAGAGGTTGGATTTCGTAATATTTTTTTTAACTAAAGATTGGAGGTCAAGATATCAAATTATTTAATATCTACAAATAATTATTTTTTCGGATTTTAAATGTGCGACCTCTCACACTGAAAGTATTGCTTTTGCTCCTAGATTAAATGTTGATTCTCTGGATTTCGTGATATTAACATCATATTTGGGAGGAAAAAGATGGAAGTGTAGAAATGTATTCTAGAACTAGTCTAAACACTAACGTAAGTTTTCATTATGGAGTCTGAATCTGCTGTTTCTTTTTTTGGGAAAAGTATGTTGTTGTTTTTTCTCATCCAACCGTTCAAATTTTTGTGTGCATGAATCTTGATAAAAATTAACAATTAGATTTGAAAAAGCAGGCTCCTGCAGCAGATTTCATTTTCTCATTGTGTGTGGCATTTCTTTTGTATGCAAGTATTAAGATATTTTGTGTCTGCTGATGTTAGGCTATAAGAATTTTTTTTTTGGTTTAATGACATGGTATCTAACTAAGAACTATTGTGATATGAGGCATATCCAGTTGAGAGGAATGAGGATCAATTAACTTCCATTTATATCTCAAATAATTGTACTTTTATGTATTCAGTGGCATAGTCAGGATTTGTGTTGGAGTGGGCAAAAATAGTAACAATTCAAATTTCATCAATATGTTGAAGTACAAATTCAAAAACTGCAAATTGTATCATGTGTTGGAAAATTTAAAATTCACAAAATAGGGCAAAAAAAAAATTTCTAGTAAAATTTCAAAATACAGAATGGAACAGATGCCCAACTATGGACTATAGTGACTCCACCTATGTATGTGTTATTTATAAATTTATAAAAAACTATTATAATTTTTGTCATAATTGACCCCATATTATTTACTAATTAAGTCTACTATGGACCTTCAATATTATATAGTTTATTCCTCATTTTTTTACTATAATGCGGAAACAAGTAGGATACTAGACAGGATAACTTTTGAGGGGAGGAACAATTAATAGTAGACTAGAACCGTATCATTTTAGTGAAACGGTCAAACTTGCCTTTTATTCTAAAGAAAAAAAGTTTCAACATCACATCAGCTTGTTAATTTATTAAATTAAAAAAATTACTTTCGTAGTGGCAGAATATTTGTTTTGACTGGATTAAATTTTATTGGCTAATTATGGTTAATTAAGAGAAACTTTTTTGAGACTAAAGACAGAATCAAAGCCTTTCAATATTAAATATTTATAAGAATTTTTTCTGTCGAATGTTAAATATTCAATCTCTCATATAGAGATCTTAACTACTAAATCAAAAACTGATTCACATAATGATTTTATTTTGTAGTCTTTTCTTATGTCCAACTTAAATGAATGAAAATCCTTTTTTGAATCTCATTTTTATCTAGTTTTATTTCACAAACTTTTTTTAATTTCGTGCACCGCTCTTCTCTTTAATTGTTCTAAACCTCTATATCAATATATGCGTAGAAGTCAATAGTAGAGTCAGACTTTCAAATTATAGGGATTAAACATAAATAGAGATCAAACATATAAAATTTTCCTACTATCAATGATGATCAATTTCACACTATTCATAATATTTTCCTTTAAACTATATTAAAAATAAGGTATAAATATAAAAATTTGAAAATGAATGGGGTCAATTGACCCCCATACAATCAAAGTATCAAAGTAGATTGGCCTCTGAGTAGAACTAGAGTGTTCTTAAGTTCACCAAGTTTCTCTGTGAACTCAATTCTAAACCTATCAGATTGACTTCAAACGACGAATCCAAACCATTGAAACCCATCTACCTTACGAGTGATGTGTTGACATGCAAAAAATTTAAACTTTCGAATTAATTTAGTATAAAGTCAAGTGGTCAAAATTAAAGATTTATAAATTAATTTTAATGCAGTAATTTTTTTAACGTTTTTTTACCATTTGACTCTATACAAAATTAATTTCAAAACTTAAATTTTTTGCCTATAAACACATCACTCGTAAAGTAGAAGGTTTCAAGGATTCAAATTCGTCATTTGAAGCCAATATGATATATTTTAGAATTTAGTTCAGAAACAAACTTGGTGTACTTAAGAACCCCTAAATCTACTCTCAATATATAGTTCCTTGACAATACCAAACCATGTAACTTGTAAGCTAGCTAGCTAGTTTTGTCCCTATGATAAAATTGCAACCGAAAAAGTTAATGTCGACAATTCAGTTGATCACCCAAAACATTTGTGCACTCTACGTAATAAGTCACTAACATCAACATGCATGTAAACTGTTTTTGTATTAAAATATATTATCTGATAAATTAATGTCGGAAAAGTTCATCCGTCAGTTATTTGTAACATAAACAAACGGAGAATTTTTATCAGATTACTACGTACTCTCGGAGTATCAATTAATTAATGGTACGACTTTATTTTCGATTAAATTTACTTATGTTTAGTTCTACACAAAGTATATACCAACACACTCCCATTTATAGTCCAAAAAACAAATCTAAAACCCAGTCCATAGCCATCTGAAACCCACAAATCTAAGTTTTTTTTTTTTATAACTAAATAACAACAATTATTAGAATTATTTAATTTTATCTATATTTATTTTCTGAAAGCACGCTTCATATTGTGTATCAAATATCTGTAAAAAATACTCTATAGGTGAAATTAACTATGAATTAAATCAATTGGACCGCATAAATTATGGATCAGAATTTCTGCACTTTCTCTGAATAGGTGCGACCGAATTACTGGAGCGACTGAACTGGTTTGTATTGCTACATTCATGCAGCAGTTAAGATTTTCACATGCCAGTCCGAATATACACATATTCTACGAATATAGATAAAGTGAGAAAGATCATAAAAAAAAAAAGATAACGAGAGAAAGATGGAGTTGTTTGTTTAGTGCTAACATACTGGCTTACATGTTATTTTCAACTTAGTTGCGTAGATATTAATAGAGGTGTGATTGCAATTGTTGTGTACATTCGACATGTCCGTGAGAAAAATTACGACTAGAGCTGCAAAGAGCTTTCGTTGCGCTTTTAGTGGTAACTTCTATCTTAACTTTAATTTTACACATGATCATAATTTGGATAGAAATTAAATTCACTTAACCCAATAACTATACCTGAATTTCCAACAATATAATTAAGTACAAAATTTAAAGATTCTGAATGGATGCGCTTACAAAAAATACGCACAAACATGAATTTTGGTCCATGTAGAGTTGGATCCGTCTCCCCTTAAGTACCAGAGGGATACAATGAGTAAAGAATAGTCTGAATTAAGTCCCAATCGAGCTAAAAAAAATCCGATGTCTATTGAAAATACTAGAGTCTATTTTGAGATTCATGCCAGATTAAAGAACGATTCTGATTTACTCATTATATATACTTAGACTAAGTATAATTAGAGGGATACAAATTTGGGCTCCCGAAGCCATTAAAAATTCTGGTTATAAGTAAACACATGCGTTTAGACACATCTCGTTTTTTTTTTTGGTGAAAAAGGCCCTGTAGGCTAGCATTAAACAAAAAGAATACAGTACATGATAGCTACAGTACTAGTAGCAGCATGCAAGCATAGAAAAAAAAATATATTTGGTATGAACCCAAATTGCATACCAGGACGCAGTGAACCTATCAGTCGTAGACCTACCAGTAGACCCACCCACCCCTACTAGTACATATAAGTAGAAACCCTATTACAGAAGTAAGCAAGGAAAAACAAAGAACTGATACATGCCAATATGAGCTGGCAGTTGTTCATGTTCAGATGGAGATTAGTGAGCCATCAATCATCATTGCTCTCAACAAAATACACTGGTGAAATACAATGTGAGCCTAGTGTATCCAAAAGCAACAATGTATATGCGTAAATATATTATTAGAGAAAGAAGGGGAGAGAATTAAGAAGGAAAAATAAGAAGCAAATAGAAAGAAGAGAAAGAGAAAGAGGGGTAGATAGATATAAGAGAGAAAGATTGGGAGGAGGAAGATCAGACAATAACAAATAACTCACAATCATTATAATAAAGTTAACATATATAATGAACTCAGGAGAAGAGAAAAAAAAATGCTTGTTTTGGAGAATAAAAGCCACCAGAATGGCAAGAGAGACGAGGTAGTGTCATCACCTGCCATAAGCAGTAAGCTAGCGTAGCGATTTAGACACATCTCGTTTCGAACTCGAGCAAGAGTGAAAATATGATGGATAAAAAGTTGTGAATGCATGCGTTTATATATCGTTGTGAATTAATGCACACTTAAAAAAAAATAGGCATAGTCAGAGGCAGAGCCAGACTTTCAAACTATGGGGGTCAAGTATATATAATTTTTATGTTGCGATTGGGGGTCAATTTGACAATTCCATAGCATTTTCTACTATACTATATACAAATTTACCAATAACTACAAAAATTTTGGAAATAAATGGGGGCCAATTGATCCCTATTTACATTGAGTGTCTCTGCCTTTGACATAGTGCTGTTAAAATTTTAAAAAATGTTATAATTAGAGCATCTCCAACCCAGCAATCCATAAAAAAAATAAAAAAAACAGCTATAAAGCACTGTTTAAAAATTAAGTTCATTTTAATTTCTTAACTCCTTAATCCTAGAAATTAGATCAGAGCCAATAGGAAAGAAAACGAGAGGGTCAGACCAAATAGAAAAGAGAGAGAGTACCAACATGTCCAAAAGAAATCGTTTGCTTTATAAGCAAATTAGTTTTTTTTAGAAATCGATCTACAACCCAGCAATTAGATTAGCAATTTTAAAGAAATCACCATTGTAGTTGCTCTTATACATTTAATTAAATAATCGGAATAGACAGAAAAATATTCAAAAACCTTTGCTTGGATAATATCCAGAAATAGAAGTGTTGTCTGCTCTCAAATCAAACTACCATGAACTTTTTTTTTTTTAGGTTAAGTACCATGAACTGACAAAACAAAAAATAAACTCAATATTAGTATTAAACAATGTGCGTGTTTCATGTTTTTTGCTTCCAGACAAAACCTACCGGTCGTAAACCATTGAGTTAAAGTAAATTGCCCTTGCGTGTTTGTAAGAGCCAGCTAATTTAATCTAGACTGTGTCATCCATTATATATAAAACTAACCAAACACCTAGTTGCATGTATTAATATATATATATATAGATACCAACACCATGAGGACATGATGATGTCTCCTATAGTATAACAGAGAAGAGAAGTATGCGGATTTATTTCCTTGAAAAAGGGATATTTAGTCAAGCTAACCGTGTTTAGTTAAACATTAACATATATAATATATAAAGAATATGTACTATGTCATGATCTTTAATTTTACATGTCACTACGACACTACTTCATTACCTATATGTCAATGGAGAAATTTTTGCTTTGTTCCTTTGTTTCTTTCTTCTTATAAATTTTTTATTGGGTTCTTTCTCGCCTCACGCGGAAAATGATCTAATAAGAACATTAGTCACGGGATCTTTTGTGGCCGTCATTGGTGGTTGGATCTGTGCAGCAGCTGTTTGCACATGCGCTTAAAGCATAATAACATATTCAAAATTTGAAAATAATTAGGAAAGATTTAAATTTCGTAATTACTGTATATATATAGTATAGATATAATTCAGAATTTTTTTTTTGTTATAATGCGTTTAAATATATTAAAATCCTAAAGTTTTAATTAAAGCAAAATATTCAAATAATTCCTGAATAATTTGTAAAATCAGTAAAGTTCGTAAAAGTTAGAAATTTTTGGAAATCTGTTTAATTTGGTAATGTGCTGAAAGGAATAATTTGGCAATTCAAAAATCTTGCTAACATATATAATTTCAAGTTATTGATTTTATGCAACACACGTTATTACGTGCCAACTCACGCTATGGACTCATATTTTTGTTTCTAAAACTCAGAAAGTTGATTTGAAGAATTAAACACGATCTGCATATTAATTTTGTTTTTAGTAAATATTGGAGGTCAAACCACTGAACTATTAAATATCCACAAGAGATTTTTCTATCCGGATTTCGAACATACTACCTCTCACACGAAGAACATTGCATGTCCATATTAAATTGTACTTGTAGGTCAAATTTTACTTTTTTCTTTTAGAATTTTTTTACTATTTTTTAGATAGGTAAAAAGTGATTGCTTTTGGATGATTTAGAATTTGCAAATCAAGTGATTATTTATCTATCTAAAAAACAGTAAAAGAATTTTAAGAAAATATAAAATTTGGTATACAAATATATGCATTTTAATATGAAGATCATATTTAATTGTTCAGATCTACAATTTGAAGTTTAAAAACAATAATATAATTTCATAGCGCGGACCGATCCGTAATATATGCATGCATATTACCGTAGCCTCAATTTTTAACTATAGTAAACAGCATCAGCAACATCCATTATGAATCTCAAAATTCAAAACTAACAATCTCTAAAAAGCTGATTACGTGTTGATCAAACGGTCCTCAGTGATTTAGATAGTAAGGATGCAGAACGCAAATGATTCACGCGCAGAATCAATTAGGTCAGCGTTGACCTGGTTTCCTCTCTATGCGGAGTAAAATGCTTGATGTAAAATTACTCTTTAATAAATGACAATATATTAACTGGTCAATGTGATTCACAAGTTTTGGTCAAATCAGAAAAGTATCCTTCCAGATACCGTAAAAGATTCTTCTCATTTTACGGTTTGAGATTAACTCTCATCCATTTTGAGATTCGGGCTAACGCAGGGTAGTATTATTTGACTTTGAGATTCGTGCCAAGTTAAAAAGAACAGTCCAGATCCACTAATTCTAAAATATTCTCTATTACAGTACCGGAGAGGATCTGAATTGGGTCAAATGACTGGTACATCAATATGAGTTTGAGAGAATATATTGTTGATCACAATAATGTATCTCACTATTCTCTGTCATTGGCAAAGGATTGTGGATAAGTACTGAACTTGGTATTCTTAATTAAATTGCAGTAATTTGATTGGCCTCTAATTAACCTCAGTAATAGACCTTCTAGACCTGTTTTTTTTTTTTTTTTTTCTTAAAAAAATATTTTGCTTTAACACACATTGATCACGAGATAAGAAGTGTTCTAGCTAGACTTCTAATGAAAGAAAATTAATAAAAGTCATTTTGAAGCATCACACCTTTTAAAATACGCAATATGGGGCACTTAAAAGTCGTCTAGAAGAAAATATTGCATTTTTGTGCATTTTGTTTTTCCCAAATGCAAGATGCTTTCACATGTCTAATGTACTTGTTTTGTACAAAACAATTACGGAAATTCCAGAATTCTCTTATAATTTCTCATATAATTAGTACTTTCAGGTAAGTTGTGCAAGAGAAATAAATTGTGTGAGATTAAATGGGCTACAGTTTCTACTTATGTTGATCCGAAAACATAATTTGCTTATTTTTTTTGGAAGTAGTACGTAGGCGAATAGCCTACTTTTTTCTTTGAATATGCTTTCAAGAAACATGTTTTCTTAAAAATATTGCAACTTTTTAAACGTGAATGGAATGATAGTATTTAGGGAAAATTGGTTATTTGCCACTCCAAAACCTTCTAATTCTAAAAATGCCATCCCGAAATTTGAAATTGTAAAAATGCCACTCTAAACTTCATTAATTTCTAATTTTGCCATTTATACTGTATTTTTATGCTATTTTTATTAAAAATTAACTGAAAAATACTGTTTTGGCAAATAACCTTGAAATTGTATGAAGGGTATAATCGGAAATACAGAAATACGTATACCAAAATAGTATTTTTCAGTTAATTTTTAATAAAAATAGCATAAGAATACAGTATAAATGGCAAAATTAGGAATTAATGAAGTTTAGAGTGGCATTTTTACAATTTCAAATTTCGGGATGGCATTTTTAGAATTAGAAGGTTTTGGAGTGGAAAATAACCAATTTTCCCTAGTATTTAATTAAAATGTTCAATTTTGGTTCCTGCTAAAGGAGAGGAAATAACCAATTCAGACACAAATTGTGTTCCTTTAGTTGATACAACTACCAACCTAACAAAAAGTACCCAAATTTTTTAATCATGTGAAAGCATAAAAAATTGCACATTAATTTTTGTTTCCTATAATCATCTTCATAATAAGTTAATTATTCCAATTAAGACAAACATACATAAAAATGGGCTCCCAATAGCAATAGCAGCAAAGAGAATCCCAGGCGAATGCATTTTATTTGAAAAGCCTATATTATTTTTAAGCTCATCACAAAGTAAATTTGAGCCTTTAGTAGGCCTAGGCCCAATTATGATAAGTGGGCCGAAATTAACCCCAAATAATCCAGTCCATTGGGCAGAGTCTTTGACAGCTGCAATCAGAGCCCTAGGCGTTGACATTAATAAATAATTGGGAGAATTTCATATATACCACTCAAAAACTGTGAAATTACGTATTTACCATTCAAATTTCTATAATTACGTATTTACCATCTAAAAATCTAATAACTCACATATTTACCCAATATCACTTTAGTATATATCAAATAAACCCAAAACTAAGATTAATTATGCTTAATATTCTTAAAACTATAATTAATTAAGGATTAACTTAGCACCCTCTCTTTCTCTCCTTAAATACGTTCTCTTTTATATCCTCTCCTTTATATGGCCTTTGTATTGTGCAGCAGATCCGTTTCATGCTGAAACCAGGGCACTTCTAAGGGTTCTTAGGTACGTGATTAGCAAAAGTCCACTTAAGAAATTCGTCCAGTACGTAGAAAGGGAAGGGACTAATTCAAGTATTAATTATATTATTTATAATATTAAACTTAATTAATCTCTAATTAATCTAAGATTTTGATTGATTGGATAAATACGTGAGTTATTAGATTTTTAGATGGTAAATACGTAATTATAGAAATTTGGATGGTAAATACGTAATTTCACAGTTTTTGAGTGGTATATATGAAATTCTCCCTAAATAATTACAAGAGGCACATCTTGCTTTGCAATAAATTTAGAGAAATTATATATTTTTTTTCTCAATTACAAATAATAATGGGGAAGTTAATTATATATTGTTTAGAAAAGAGAGAATTTTTCGGTCAACAAAATGAAAAATCTCTTTCTTTTTGTTTCTCTCTTTTAAAATAACTCAAGTCAAGTCTCAAGACCAAGGTGATTTTAAAATCTCTTTTTGAGAATTAAATTTCTGGTCATTACTGGCTACTAGCTAGTAGACTTCGTGCAAGGCACTAAGGCAGTACCTCAATCGGATATCATATTTTTATTTTTATTTTTTGTATTAAGAAAATCCCACACGGTTATCCTGCTAATCTTCAAAGATCAAATTAAACCACATTAATCTTTCTTTTTATAATATTTATGTGCGCGCTTGTTGCCTGATGGATCCCAACCGTACATCTACATGATACATCAAGATACGTACTAGGGAGGATTTAAATCGATCAGAGTAACATCGAACAGTCCTTGTGTTTAGGCTACTACCTTCTCTGACCCTACTTAAAATTTGAAAGGATCTTAGTCACAACTGCCAATATCCTCTTAATCACAACTGCCAATCCGCGTTTAGAATTAATGCCCCCCACGTACTCCCCCATTGGCACAAGTTCAATCGCTAATAATAAATTAAAATTATACAAATGAGGCTATCACATTATATTATCGATCGATAATGTTCTCTGTATAAATCATCTTACTATAACACATCAAACACCATCCTGCTGCCCCATTCTCAAAATCAAGAGAAAACAATTCTCAAGCCATGGCCCGTACCAGCCCCATTTGCTGCATTAGTACGCAGCAAAGGAAGCAGCAGAGAGACGGCGTGGCCAGGCGCGGGTCATCTAAGCCAGCTGCGTGCATTTGTTGTGTCGGCCGGCACCACCAACCCGGCCTTCCACCCCGTACACCCAAGACACCTAAAACACCTAAAACACCTATGTCAAAGAATATGTGCTGTACCGGGCGTACTCCACGGACCCCACGCAGGCGGCAGGGACTGCAAGGGCAAGCAAAGCTGGGCAGATCGAAGCGTTGGTTCCGTCTTTTCAGGCGCACCATGTCACGATCTCCGTGCCGATCTGTTCCAGTTATGGATGGGGGAAATAATGAGGTGAAGGTGTATAACCCCAGGCATGTTGAGGCAGCGGCAACTCCATTGAAGGCAGAGGATGGCGACAGTTCTAATGACGAGTATAGCTTGCTTGTCAAGGAGGGGTTTTCGAGGGAGGACGTAGCCGCAGTTACCATACAGACATATTTCAGGGCTCATCTGGTACATTTCCATCCCTCTTCCTGCATTAACATAAACAACAGGGATCCATGCAGAATTAATGCAATTAACCCAATTTGGTCTGATGATTACTTAAATCAAAATTCCGTTTGTGTGCTTCCATTTGATTAGCATCTCATGATGCATCACATCTTTTGATCCGGTTACGTACTGAGTACAAAATTTTACAATACAATAATTACCCTTCTCATTTATGCAACCTCATGATTAATCATATATACACTAGTACTTTTAGAAATCAAGTAATAAAACAAATAGATTTGTGTATATATATAGGCAAGGCGTGCATTTAGGGCACTGAAGAGCTTGGTTAAGCTCCAGGCAGTGGCACGCGGTGCGTACGTGAGGCGACAGGCAGAAGTAGCGATCCACTGCATGCAAGCACTCGTCAGGCTACAAGTGCGGGTCCGGGCCAGGCAGCTGCTCACCAAGTCCAAGGAAGCACAGCTATTACAATCCTACTATATGGAAAATCCAGATTTGAAAACAATTTCAAAGCTCGGAAGCGCGTAATTAAATGGTGATTTACTGCTTTGTTGTCTTAATATGTTATTGTAATTTAATTAAAGCTCGACTCTGGTTACTGATCATTCTTTTTCTATTCATTTCTTAATCGGAATTTCCAATTATTTGTTATTCAATTTAGTAACTGTCTATATATAAACACATGGAAGTTTGGCGTGTTGATTTCGATTTGAAAGTTTTCATATATTTTCTCTTAATACATAGTAGCAATTTAATCATATATGATATATCTATGTATGGAGTTAAATTTGCACCCAAAATAGTAATTAACTAATAGTAACAGCAATAAACAATATGGCTAATACAACAAGTAATTAAGATAAAATGAGATAAACAATGCCAATTCTTCCTCACGGGAAGGAATATAATTTATGTAGTTCTTAACTTCTTATTGCATCAACATGAATTTTTTTTTTAAATAAAAACGACTGAACTCGAACAAACAAGTATTACTTAACAGACAAACTTTAATTTTATTCTGGCACAAAGCCTCTCACAACTTTCAAAATAAAGAGCTAAAATAGAAAGCACGAACCAAAGGCCACCGTTCTTAACAGCAGGAACAAAAGAGAAGAAAAAAAGCAATCAGATCCCAAACTTCTCCAAGGAGTTGAATGACATCCAATGAAACATTAAACAACAAATTATTAAGCAGACAAAAGTAACCGAAACCGATTGACTTTTCCTTAATCATGCGATGTCGCTCAAAATTTTGGGGGAGGCTCCTGCTGCATGGCCACCACCTTCTGCCACGAGGCACGGCGAGAGATCTCGCCCCACCACCTGTTCACATTAACACGTTTCTCAATCAGAGCCTTGCACCGACTGTCAGATTTCAGGCGTTGTGTGTTGGGCAAGTGGGACAAGTCGGCAAGCGTGAATATATCACCAGCCAAGTAGCGGTATTCCTGGAGACGCTGGTCATAAATGTCCAGGACTTTTTCGAGCTCTTTCTTGCTGCTGTTGTTCTCGACCCACTGTTCGTCACGCTTTGGATTGAGAGCGAGGCTGAAGACAAGGTCAGAGCAGGCTGGGTCGAAGCTGTGCTCCTCGGTCTGGAGCCATTGTTCGATGGCGGCACGTTCAAGTGCCCCGGTACCAAGAAGGTTCTTGTAGCCCTGCTCAGAGTAGTGCTCGGCAATGTGGCGGCATATCTTCCTCGACTCTGTGACATAAAGCGATTATCATATTACCTTATGAAAACATCCCTGTGCATTTGAGCTTTCTAATTAAAACCTCAACGGCTTACCTATGTTTTTTTTTTGTTGTAATTTGCTTGATGACATTACATCGATGAAATCAGATTTATTTAAGAAAACTATTTGTTTTTCTCTTGTAGTAAGAAACATTAGCATAGTATACTGTTGATAATATTTCAATTTTTTGCTGTCATTTTCATGTTAATTAATTATAGGTCTCTACTATGAGAGAAGTACTTTCTCTAACAATTTTAAAACACTAACATTGATACACTGTTGCTTTTATTGCTGTTAGAACTAAGTCATGCAACAACCATATGTTGCATATATATAACCCGTAGCATATAAACTAATTATTTAATTTGTAAATTGTAATTGGAAGAAACATCATGTTTTCTTACCAACGAGGGTCACTTTGCCATCTTCGAACGTGAGTGCTTCTCCTCGAGGCTGCATAAATAAAAGTAATTGGTTAGAATTATATACTACTATTTATTTCTGCTGTCGTTATTTTGCCAAGAAGAATAAATAATTGATAATTCTGGAAAATGTGTGTGTGTGTGTGTTTTCCTTTTTTCTTTTTTCCTTTTGTGGATCAAATATTTGGGCCAGATCAAGCCCAGTGAATGATCGGCCCAGTGATATAAAAAGTTGAAATGTTTTAATTTAGATCTACGTAACGAACAAAGAGAAGATGTATGAAACAAAAATAAAATGAAAGCAATACTTGGAGCTTAAGGTACTCGGGCATGCGCTTCGGTCCCCGGTAGGTGTCGACACGGATGAGTTGGAACTCGACATCCTTCTCGAATAGACAAGTCAGCACCCGCGCAACCTCAGACGAGGTCGGGGACCCGAATACCTTAATATTAGCCGCCATTGTCTCTTGTGAAGTGTAGCGATCAAACTTGGTTAATTGATAAGTTGGTTTTTGTTTCCAAGTGCGCTGAGGTCTTATGGTTTTATGGGGGTGCTTATATACTTGCCGGGATGAGCAAGGAAATGCCTTGCTTCTCAAGTGAAAAATGAAAAAAGCAAAAGAGAAAGAACTAAAGTAAAAGAGAAAGAGAAAGGATCAAGTTTACAATTTTAATTGTTGTTTAACTTTCTTTTGTGAGAGATTGCTGTTCACTCAGAATCAGATCTGGGCAATACAGCACTCAATTTTTTTTTTTTTTATGTGAATTGCTAGCTATTTATCTGGTCTTCATGATCTCATCTCATTTAATATACTACCTGCAATCTTTTAATTTTTTTTAAGTAATGAATAGAACATCTAATTTAATATCATATACATTTATTTGATCTCTAAATATATATTGTTTAAATTAGATAAGTAATTAATTGTTGATGAGATCTTCATTTCTTAAATAGCACGCATATTTAATGTGAATCGATTTGAAAAATATTCGGTCTTCTGCCAAAAAAATTAAAAGTTTTGACAGTAGAATTTTAAAGGCTTTATGATCAAAAAAATTATTCAAATTTTAAATTGACTCAATTTGATACACGTTATATTTTAAAAAAAAAATAGAACGTACACATCTATAATTTAAATTTATTAATTTACATATTTTTTTTTTCTAATATATCAAGTGAATATACAAGGAATGTAAAAAAACTACGTCATGACTAGACACGTCACAACACGACACACGTGTCAGTCACATACCGTGACCATTTAAAAAAAAAATAACACGACACGGCACGTGAACCAACCTAATCATGGTATGATATAACAAGATATACGACACGTAACCAAACATGACTACAACCACATTAAAACTTGTGTTATTATTTATTTCAAAAAACAATTCAAATCCATACAACATATTCATTTTTTACGCATAATTTACTTTACACCTTTGTTTATTTAATTTACATTATAATTTCGAAACAATTTTTGTAAGCAAATTTAAGTTGGAAAAAAAAGTTAAACGTGACTAAACGTAATTAACTACGTCGCGTTTGGTCACGGTATGAAATTTGACTTGATCACGACGACATAGTAGTACAACACAAATTTACAAAAAAATTGAACACCAGATAAATAGTAGTGAAGTAGATGGAGCGGTAGTACAATTGGCTAGGAGAAAAAGTCATAGGACTGTAGTTACCCACAGATCTAGAGTTCGTGCTTCGCTCACGACTTCACAGCTTCTGCGAAACTTTAGAAAAAAGAAAGATTAATAGTAGTGAAGTAATCTACTATAATAGAGATTTAAAAAATTTAAGTGTTGTTAATTGGATTGGAGCTTTTATTTTAGGGGGAATTTCATGTATATCCCTCAAAAGTTTCAATATTACGTATCTATCCCTCTAAAATCAATAATTACATATTTATCCTTAAAAATTATAAAAACTCACATATTTATCCAATCCATTATATTTAACATTAATTTTCTATGTATTCCCATTTTACCCTTCTAAGGCCATTGTTAGAAAATAGTATTAAATCGTACCAGTACCAATATTGAACAGTACCGTACCAGTACCAACATAGAATCGTACCAGCACCAGTACTGAACCGTACTGTGCCAGTACCAGCACTGAAACCATACCAGTACCAGCACTGAAACCATACCAGTACCATTGCTAAACCATACAGTACCAGTCATTACAATATCAGTACCATTGGAGAGAAGAGGCGAGATGTTTTGGCGCTCTCAAGACTCAATAGATTAAAGGGAGAGAGGAAGAAAGGGTATAGTGGTCATTACTGTTGTGTATTTTTGGTATTGGATTATATGGGTCAATTTGTAATACACTCTATGCTTTAAATTTATAAAACCTTAATACACAATGATAGATTGGTTGCAAGCATACAACCTATCCTTGTATAGTAAAATAGGTATCGATCCAAAGATAACGGGAGAAGTTAATTTCTACTAAATGATTAATTCTAAAATAATGCAATTTAAGTAAATAAGGGGGGGGTTTGTTGAAAACTGAAATGATGGGTTCAATACCCGAATTGGAGTTGAAACAAGACAAAACAATTCTAAACAAATAATAAAAAGGAGTTTGTAATCAAAGAGATGGAATCTAAGGGCTATCAGCTCTCAATCCCTTGATCAAATTCACATTTACTTGGTTTCTAAATTCATGTTTGTTATTTTGGGGTTTCTAAACCTAATATGTCAAGAAGGGTCACTTTCGTGAATTAATGACGTGTCTAGATAGTTCGGATTTCACGATTAAGTTCCTCACCCTAATTATCTAGACCATAAGAACATGTTTAGCCTAATTTATTCCCAAATATCGACACTTCACGATTAAGTTCTTCATACCAAAATTCGGTTCAATCTTAGGGGTCCCAATTGAATATGAGGCTTCACGATTAAGTTCTTCGCCTCAATTCAACCATTGGTCTTATGGTTCCGGACTAAGAAGTAGATTTGGTCATTTCTAATCTCAATCCTAGAGTTATTCATGCAAGTAATTTGGTTCTATCAATTCTTTGATCCTAACACCTTAAGTTGGTTAAACCCAAGCGGGACACTAATTAATAAATCGCAAATCACTTAAGCACATGAATTATAAAATCACCAAGACCAATCAATTAACAAACAATCATCACATAGAAATATTATCCAAGTAAAATAGAATCTAATACAAGTTCATGATTTTAGCCTAAGCCCCTAGAGAGGAATCTAGCCCCTCATGGGTGCAATAACATCCAAGAGATACAAAAGAGTAAACATGACTAAAAAACTAGATAAACAAATAAGAGAAGAGAATACACCAATCTCCTAGTTTGCTGCCCTTGTCTTCAATGTTTGCTCGCTCGAATCAGCCTTCAATCCGTCAATCCAAAAGCCTTTGATCTTGTGAAGAGGAGAGAATCAAAAATGGAGAGGTTTAGAAGAAAAATAACTTAGGAGCAAGGTGGAAGATGAGATGCCCTTCTCCTCCTGCCTCTCCCCTGTTTAATAGCCAATTTCGTCACTCCCCCCAATCAATCCCGAAATCTGGTAGCAGTTATGAGAAGATCCCTCAAAATCAGGCTAAATTGGCGCTAGTGCGGCCTTTGTGCGGCCTTCACAAAATCCGTGCGGCCCGCACAAAATGGGGAGTTGGCCGAAAACTGCGCGGAGAAAAAGGGATTTGTGCGGCCCGCATAAAATTTCTTCAGGCCGCACGACGACCTGCAATACTCTCTGACTTGACTGAGCAAAACTTGTAGATTTCTGACTTTTTATTTTCGGATGAATTTATTTTGTGCGGCCCGCACAAACTCGCAGAATTGCTCCTTTTTGCTTGATTCCTGCAAATTAGACAAGGCGAAAGCAGTAACTTGGTTCTTGAATGAATTCTCTATTGAACTAGGGTAAAACACAAGAAATTTGGTACAATTTAGAGGTAAAACCTTAACCGAAAGTATATATAATTGAGGCTTATCAATTACAATATTAATTAATATTGTAAAATAAATTTTAATGTTTACAAAAATATTATTTAATTATTTTTGGAGATATGTGATATATAATAGAGTTAGATTGGATAAATATGTGAGTTTTTATAATTTTTAAGGATAAATATGTAATTATTGATTTTAGAGGGATAAATATGTAATATTGAAACTTTTGAGGGATATACATGAAATTCCCCCTTTATTTTAAAGTGTGTGGCTTGAAGCTCTTAATATAAAGTACTTATTTAGAAGCTCTCAATAAAAATAATTTATATTCCTTTTCTTTTTCTTTAAAGCAAAGAAAAAGAGAAATAAACTCACATGTGTCTCCCATCACTATTTACTATCCTTGATCAAGAAGTGTTGTTGAACGTCATAGTTACATTATATATATGAATATCTACGTCGCAATTAATGTAGGGTGTTTGGCAAACTTCACGTATATTACCTTTTAAAATTGAAAAATCAGTACATATAAGTATTTATTTCGGTTAAAATAAGTGTACATCTCAATTGAAAGAACTATTTAATTCTAACTGAAATTAATGTGTATTCAGGATAAGAGAGAAGGGCAATATCAATAATAATGAGTTTGAAAATTTGGTGATGATTGGTAATAATTGTCAAAAATATATATATGTCCTTTGATCAAATATACTAACTGATTATAAAACAAAGCTAACAGAGAAGAGAATTGGAATTGTGATTTTTCATTATTATTGAACTTCTAATTACAAGGCGCCTTATATATATAGGCAATGTTACTTGTACATAGAAAACTTAAATACACTTAACTAACTGACAGTTACAATATATATAACTAACTATTGCAATCAGTTACAACTTTTGAGTCTTTTAGTCTTCTTGCCAGCCATGTACCAGTATGTTTAATTAATAGGCCCCCTTCAAGCTGATGGGGATGGAATCACCTTCAGCTTGGATTGTAGCATGTGAAACCGTGGTGCTGGCAGGGGTTTGATCTCGGGAACATATGAACTGCACTGCACACGTAACTCTTTTGATGCAATTCATTCTCGGACAAAATGATAGTCCACCTCGACATGTTTGGTACGGGCATGGAACATGGGGTTTGAAGCGAGGAATGTCGCATCAACATTGTCACACCATAGGATAGGAGTGGAATCTTGAGAAAAGTGCAGCTCATTCAAGAGATATTGAAGCCATAGCAATTCAGCACAAGTAGAGGCTAAGCTACGGTATTCGACTTCGGTTCCAAACCGTTCAACGTGATATCTATATTGAAATGTGCTTGGAGACCAAATTTTACATTTTTCGGAAATTTTTTACTATTTGTTTAGAATTTTTGAAAATCGGTGTTTTTTTATGGTCCAGATTTTTTTTGAAAAATAACGATTTTGTATCCATCTTAATAAATAGTAATAATTTTCCAAAAAATTGTAAAATTTGGTCTCCAGGCACATTATAATATGGAGAACAAGTTGAGCGCTTCAGATTGTATTTTTGGACTTTAAATTCAATAATTTAGAGTCCAATGCACAAGAGGGTCTATAGTACATTGCATTGTACTGTAGCCTAACTCATAAAGAAATGTCAAGATGACATTTTTTTTATTTTTTTTTAAAAGGAGGAGATATTATAGTAATTTGAGAAAAAGCTAATGCAGAATGATTTCTGTTAAACCGGCAGGTAACAAACTGACACAGCACCTAAACAATCTGAAATTCATAATAAAAGATTTTATTTATTACTTGTGTTTTTGTTACAGCTTACAGGGCATTTGACAAAGAGATTCGGTTGAATCCTTGCCCATAATACGACTTGTTGCACTTTAGAATGCATCATTATTATTCAGACTTAAATAAAAGCGATAGCAACACCCCCATGATTAAAAGAAAGCAGCAAAACAAACATGCAGAGATATAGAAACCCCACAACAGAAGTACCATTCAACAAATCTTCAGACAGCTCGGCTTATTTTTCGAGTGGACCCGGGTGCTCACTCTGCAGCTCAATAACCTTCTTCCACGAATCACGACCCGTGATTTCCTTGACCCACCTTGCCACATTCTTCCTTTCAGTAAACAGCTTCTTTCCCCTCTCACACTTAGTTACCAGATAATGTGTGTTAGGGAGGTGTGACAGGTCAGCAAGGGTGAACTCATCACCGGCCAGGTACTCATTCTCTCTGAGCCTCTGATCGTACACATCCAAAATGTTAGAGAGGCGTTTCTCATTATTTTCTATAACAGCCATGTCATATTCTAAGCCTAGTGGTTTGGAAAAGGCCAGGTGGAAAACAAGCTCAGCGCTTGGCGGCCCGAAGTTCAAGGCTTCAGCTTGCAGCCATTGCTCGATATTTGCCTTTTCGAGGAAGCCGTTACTATAGAGCTTCTTATTTCCACGGTCTGGGTACTTGCTGCATAGATGCCTAATTATCTTCCTTGAATCTGCATTGCAAATTAAAAAAGTAAAAATTACACTATCAGCTCTTCAGAATTTCAGGATTGTTAAAATTTGTACATTACAAAATCAGAGTGGTACAAGCTTAATTTTGGTATTTTCTGAATTATCTTCCACAGATGAAGTTCAAGAAGAGTACAGATTTCTTCTTACCTACTAAAGTGAGGTCTCCCTCCCTGAAAGTCACCTGTCCACTTGGATCCTACATGATCTCAGATAAGGAGCACAGTGAAATACTGAGAAAATACTTTAAAAAAAATCAACTAATTTTATTTATAATTAATGAAAGAGCAGTTTAATTTTACGTACGTGAAGCTGGAGGAACTCAGGAATCTTGTGCTCCCTTCTGAATTTATCGACCCGGATTAGTTGGAACTCAAGATCCTTCTCAAAGAGACATGCCAACACCCTTGCAACATCAGTTGATGCCGGTTGGCCGAAAACCTTCAAACCCACCATTCTTGCCTTTTGGTTTAATTGTTATTTTTGGCAAAATATGAGATAGCAGGGCATCAGTGCCATGAAGGGGATTTATGGAAGATTGGCAGGAAGGAAATCTATTCTTTCTTGCTCACTGGGATAGAAAAGAAAAAGAGAACAAAGGAAAGCAAAAGAAAGATCTGGATGCTTGCTTGGAGGTTTTATATTAGCTTAACAAAACTTTTAACCGTTAAAACCATTGCTGTAAAAGGTCAATAATACACCACTGCATGTGATAGTGTCTTGTGCTTTTGAGTTGCTGATCTTGCCCGACAAGAGGAATTAATGCAAGTGAGGCAAAGAATATACTTTAGTCAAGCTACAAACTCCTGTTGAGGAATAAATTAAATCTTTCACCAAAGTTTAGTACGATGTTTGCAAGATTGAATTTGACTGATAAAATATACAAGCAAGCAATTATAGAGGGGAACTCAGCTCTTTAGTAGTAAAGCCTGTAATTTGCTTAATTTAAATCCAGTTGAATCAGTTATTAGGTCCAAGCGTCAATGATTTAGTAGGATAAACAATTTGCTAAAGTGCTTTGTTATTCTAAAAATATTTCCAGGAACAAAACAACTTAAGTATTAATTACAGCAACAGTGCATCACAAAACCCAGAAAACACTCACTTCCACTATATTAAATTTTCAAGAATGATCATATTATTTCTTCATCGCATTCAAGTCATTTTGATAATTTACTCACCTATGCACACAAGACTGCAGGAAAAAACTATAATTATATTGCAGCTCTATTGTAAAGATTGCCAGAGGTAATTGCAACAAGCATGACAATTCTTGAAAAAAGAAAAGTAACAAAGATAGTTATCACATTAGGAAACACACAACACTCAAACCAGCCATAGCTGGGACTCCCAGTGCTGTTATTTCCAATCGGGAAGCGAGATGTCTGCTGTACAACATGGGAACTACATTACTAAAACAAAGACCCACAATCAGCCAACAACCAAATCAGTAAAATGCTTACTTAATAAGGAATAAGCATGAGTTTCCAAGCAAAGGAAAGTTTTAGAACCAATGTGCCACACTAGATGAGAGCCAAAAAGTGATTGACAACACAAACATATTCCTCGTCAGTAAACTCAGAAGTAAGAGTACTCTGAGACAGAGGCATCCACAAGGAAGTTAACTAAGCCCAAGGAGCATTCTGCATCTCCACGACTTTCTTCCAAGCAGGCCGAGCTGATATCTCCTCCCACCACCTACCCAAATTTTTCCTCGATGTAAATAAATCCCCTTTATCTTTAGTAACCAGAAAATGCCCATTTGGCAAATGCGCCAGATCGGCCAGTGTATAATCATCTCCTGCAAGGAACTTGCTCTCGCCAAGGCGGTGGTCATACACGTCCAAAACTTTGGCTAGTTTTGCCTCGTTCTGCTCAATTGTGGCTGTGTCTTGTTTGAGGCCCATCATTGGTGCAAACACCAACTGGAATACTAGGGCTAAGCTCGGTGGATTGAAGCTCTGCCCCTCGGCCTCCAGCCATTGGTCTACTGATGTGCGGGCCAGCAGCCCACCATCTCTCCGACCCATAAGCATTTGGTTTCCTTTATCAGGGTATTTGTCGCAAATGTATCTGCATATTGCCCTTGACTCTGCATTCACAGTGTAGTAAATTTCTTATATAATCTTGGGTAGACAAAAAAAAATTGAATATTTCTTACTAATGTGTCAATGAAACGGATTGTTTGCTTGCTTTATTATTATTTTGTTTACACACATTATTCTAATTTTTTTTAATCAACAACCTCCAAAAGCTGTCATATGCATTCATTATATTAGCTCAAGATCTAGTGATATGATATTGTGATCCATTCTGAAGATTAAAAATACTAGGATTTGTAGTGTTCATTCAAGTTTTATGGTATATCCCAAATCAGGATCATTCAGTTCAGAAGGCTATAACGGTCTTTTTCAGTTTACTACACAAAATATAAGGATTTTGACTAAGAATGCAGTGGGAAGCTAGAGGTATATAGCTCTTCTTTAAATATATATATTTTTCTTATAATGAGAGACAAATACCAAACTAAAATGGACAAGCACTTGTGTTACTTCCATTAATGTACTACACAATACAGACTCGCCTTCAATAGTCCCATGAGAATACAATCAGGTTCTCCAAGAATTTTAGCAAAAAAAATTCTTCATAAGAACCCAATTAAATGTATTATTTAGTAAAAAGAAAATGATATTTTTGTATATCCACTGTGATTAAAGTTAAAACCAGAGAATGCACTGCAATATTGGAGTACACAATATTTACTTTTCTTTTTTCTGAAAAAGAGGCCGTCTAACAGCCCTGTAAAATTGCATTAAACATAACTATTGTAATTACAGAGATACTAATTAACCCTCTATGTTTAGCAAGCTAAAACCCTCTAAAAAAAATCCAGGGGTGTCCTTTATGCCACAGTCACACACACCCCACATCATGAACTAGCTAACTGACCCATTAGTTAGGCAGTAGCAAGGTTTCAGCACACCATTATTACACGGGAGTAGGTTATATTTAAATTTAGTCTTATTTTCCCAAAACAAACATAGGTTAACCTTACTCAATTTATAAAGCACAAGCACTAATTAGATAACGAAAATTAGATGAAAAAAAGGGGGGACAAATAAATTCTAACCAAAGACGGTCGTAAGCTCGTCTTGAAATGCAGGCACCTGGCCGAAGGGCTGTTGATGCATTGTTAAAAATACACAACAATTAGTTAGGTATATCAAATACAACCCTGTAGAGGAATAGAGAGAGTGAGAGAGAGACCTGGAGCTTAAGAAAGTCGGGGGATTTGTGCTGGCCCTTGGCCATGTCGACGTGAGCCAGCTTGAAATCCACCTCCTTTTCAAACAGACAGACCATAACTCTAGATACCGCCGGCGACAATGGAGTTCCGTACACCGTTACGCTTACGCTCGACATTTGCGCTTCCCCTATCCGGTCGCGTCGCAAATCTCCTTTATTTTTATTTTTATTTTTCTAAAGGGCGTGTGACGCGTGTCCCTCCACTAATCCGGACAAGTACCCTCTCCAATATTGTAAAAGATTCCCTTCACTTTACGGTTTGACATTAACTCCCATCCGCTTTGAGATTCGAGCTAGGGCAGGGGCAGTATTATTGGGCTTTGAGATTTTTTGCCAAGTTAAAAAGAACGGTCCAGATCCGGTAATTGTAAAAGATTCCCTATTACGGTACCGGAGAGGATCTGAATTCCACTAATTCACTGGCCACTGCCCATTATCCTTATCAGGAGATTCAGGACTGTAGAAGTCGGTTGTATTATTTCCGTTGTGAAATTTGTAGAATTGGAGCAATGATATTTTTTTTAATGAAAACGAACATTTTTGAATATAAAAATGAAAATATTAATTTGTTAATTTTCAAGTTAAATTTTTTTATGATTTTGATTGTAATTGTTTCACGAAGAGAGTTTAAATGCCTTCATTTTTTTTTATCTCCATCACACATATATTTTTAGAACTATAATAATTAAAAAGTTTAAACTTAAATGTTATAATAAAACTGTTAGATATTATTTACATTTTCTTTATGCATACGTAAAAGATCATGATATTTTGATTTTATTTTGATTAGTATCAAGAGCTTGGAAAAATATATCAATGTGAATAAATTTTGGACGTTGAGTTTTCAACTTATTGATTAATATAAAATTAAAAATAAAAAGTAATATTTTTTTAATGTGCATGTAGAAAATAAAAGCATTTGGACCATCTCTTCTTCGATAATAAGTACATTATAATTTTTTTAAGAGGTTAGTTCCAAATCTTGCACTGCACATATTTGAAATGTGTTAATTGAAACTTTTTGTACTGTTCAATGTTGTTTTGTTTGATTAATTTTAACCTTGTATTTGATCATTTCTTGTTGTTGAATTGTATTAATCAAATATATTTAATTCAACACAAAACTGCTTTTATTTATTTATTTAAAACTGTATAGCATAAAATATTAATTAAAGTATTTAAAGTTACAGAAGCTAAAAAAAAAGATACGAGTAACATCAAAACTTAGCACTAACAATATTATCACAAATAAAAAAGACATAAAAAAGCTTGGGGGAATTTCATGTATACCCCTCAAAAACTTCAAAATTATATATTTCCCCCTCTAAATTGTAATAAAATATTTACCTTTCTAAATTCTAGTAACTCACAAATTTACTTAATTAACCGATAACTGAAATTAATTAGGTTTGATATTTTATAAATTACAATTAATTATCTAATCTCTTCCCTTTCCCTTCTGAAACGTTTCCGTAAACATAGAATTCACATCACCTCAGGTTACCTGATTGAAGACAATTACGATCGGACGGTTATTTTAAACTGGGACGAATCTCAAAGCAGACAGTCTTCATAGGTACTGGATTGAGTTTGGCTCAGATAGGATTAATCTGGGCCGTCTGTTTCAATTTGCTTGAGTCAGGTACCTGGGAGGATACGGATCCGTAAACATAAACAGAGGTCATGGTGGATAATTTTTCACTCTCTCTGCCATACGAACTCACTCTCATTATGGTGCACCCACCGACCCACCTCCGCGCCACCTACAGCTGACTTGCGAGAGAAATCGGATAGGATTGAGATGAGAAATAAAAAAAAGTAAACAGAGACAAATATGGAGCTTCTTGATTCTTTCACAGAGTTCAATTACCTACGCCCCACTTATAAATCCCTTTTCCTTTGTTGCTAATTTTACATATCAAACTCCCAAATAAAAAGAAAACAAAATCCAAATAGCCAATCAAACACTTTTTTCTGCACGAAATCTCTTTCGAATCAGAGCATTCGACCAATGGCTGAGCAAGAGAACACGAGCCCAAGGTTCAGCCTCTTCCCGATCATCCTAGGCATGCTCGAACGAACTTCTGATCAGGAGTTTGTGTTGCTCACTTGCTCAACCCAATCACCCAGAGCATGGTTGTTCTACAGGGCAGCGCTGGTATACTCTCGGCAATGCTTGGAGATGCTATGACCGGATCTGCCACTGGAGATCATAACTCATGAAGTGCCTAAGTAGACTAAAGTTACAAAGATAAAGAATTGAACTTGTCTAGACTGTCTGAAGGGAGACTATATTTAAAGGATATATATGAGAAAAATGAATAAAAGTATTTTTAACTGATATGGTTCAAGTGTTAAGCTTTAAGTTGATAATGATATAATTCATGTACAAAGACAGGTAACATGTACGTTTTTCTCTGTACTGTCATGAATCTTACTCCTCTCAGCAGCAAGAGCTTGTCTAATCATCGGCAATTTCTGGTATATCATCTCCCATATCAGATTTACAACACCTGCTCCATTGCTGCCACTATAACTGCGGCCATACTCAAAATAAGATTGCACAAAAGCCAAATTCACAAGAAATATGTCCTTGTGTTCCTCGGAGAATCCTCTTGAGATATAAATTCGAACCGTTCAATTATAATTTAGATCAATTCGACTCGACTCTCGAGCTTGTAATGCACATGGCTTCTTTAAAATTCATACCACGGAGGGGATTCAAACTTACCCCTTGAGATACTTTAGGTGATATGAATTTACATGAAGTGGGGACTATGGTCCATGGATAACACACGTTTTGATAATCTGTTATAAATATTTTATACCAAGCTTTTGAAAACATTAAGAAATTGAAGAGGTAAAACAACAGAAAGAAAAACATGCACACACTGTTGGCCCTCTTTTGCATCAGAAATTAGCAAAACCAAGCAAGAAGGATGCACTCCACCATACATCAGTTCAAAGTAGACCATGTCGACGGCACACGTGTTGACGTGACAAGAGGCATATTGCGCAAATTAACATCTAATGGTAACATGCGGTACTCGATATCTAGCTCTCTCAAAACCCGAATCATCTCTGCTATTACCGCCTCCCTCCGCTCGAACCGCACACCCATGTTTTGGAAGTTAATGCGGTGGCGCAACCATATGCTCACTTTTAGTCTGTTCATGTCATCCACATCCCTCAATATCACACGCGGAGTTGGATACCAGTGTTCCTTTTTGTTCTCAATGAACCTATAGAGAAAAATTCATAATATTTTAGAACATATATATATGGAGTGATTAGTGAAGGGAAACAAATGGCAATGAATTCCTTTTATTTGGACTAGAAAGGTACTGTGTAAAGACATAAAAACAATATTTGTGACCTTTTTTTGGTTTGTTGTAGAAGAACTGATGGTAATTAAATCCACGAAAGATATATAGTTATTAATTAACTAATTAAAGAAAGATTATATATCTACATAAGAACAATTGCTTACTTAATTATTCTTTCTTTCATCATGACAAGTTTTTCCACTGGAGTAGCAACAAGAATGCAAAAATCAATTACATCACCCATATCAGGGCTCCTGTAGAAGTTGCTAATCGGTTTGGTGGCAAGCACGCTATTTGGATACGTAATCTTCAAGTTGTCGGTTTTCAGAAAAATCGTAGTCATGATATTCATTTCCTCCACAATTAACTGGAAAATAATACACATAATAAGCAACTCAAAGAACTGGATCACGGAACTTTCTGCTCTTGGCTACGAAACTCGACTTTGATCCACATCGAGAAATTAAGACATATATGAATGAGGTATTTGTTTTTGAATTTGTATCTAAACATAAAACTTGTCTGATTCCTATATTATAATCTGGTAATTAATTTGGCACTCCTTCAAACTATAGATATATAAACAATAACATTCCCCCATCTGATCATATAATCTGAATCTAATGCATGCAATTATTTTTGCCATTTTGCAAACTAAATCTTTTAGCTTTTCCTTTTTCTTAATTTGTCATACCTGAACACCATCCACCTCACATCGATCACCAACATCGAATGGATGCATCACAAACAAAAAAATGATTGCCTCAAAAATAGTCTTTAGTGTGTTCCCAAACATGAAGACTGCCAGAAGGCCTTGCGAACCGAGAAAAACAAAGAAACGAGTTGTTGCGATGCCCAAAATTAGAAGTGAAAGAGACAATACGATGATAACAACTATTACATTTGCCATGTGGCTAAGCTTGTTCACGGCTGTTTTCGTGTCATTGAGTGTTAAAGCAAGAGCCTTGCGCTCTCTGAACGCATCAACCTGGACCATTGAACAGTGCATGAATTAAGTAGAGGATTTCGATTTTGAAAAGTTGGCAAAATATTAACCTTTAACTATCCCATCCTTAAGTGTTTATAGTTTCCAAAATTTGCTTCTATTAATTACTATTCAAGTGCAATGCTGCCTCAATTAACTTCATGTTACAATGAAAAGAAACCTCAGTAGTTCATTGTGCAACAATCAAGCATCGAAGTAACTCATTTTTGCCTCAAATATGCATGTTAGACAATTAATAATGTCAAGTTAGCATTGTAGACTTGCATGACAAAAGTGTACAAAGCTTTCAAGTTTCAACCGAATCTGTCATGCATGATATTTGAAAAGTACTATATTACCACAAAAAGATGAGATATCATTCAGTGAAGAGTACATTACCACCCAGCTTTTGAGGGACTTCTTACAAATTCTGTTCTTCTCTTCACCTCCTTCAAATAAACACATAGTTTTAAGTGCTTCTTCTCTCTTCATAAAGCGGAGCAAATCTGACAAGTAGATGTACCTAAAATTAATGCACAAGAAAGATATCATCGTAAAAGACTCAATGCACTTAACTTTAACCATGAGAAATTGACACCTGGTCAACCAATGCTTAGAGTCAGCTAATTAAAAACAAATCACAAGAGGTCAACTAATCAACAATACAAGTATACAACATATTATCATATTATTAGTCAACTTACTTCGCACCAGGCTTGGCAACATTGACAAAGATCTTCTTGGCTGCAACATTAGCCTCCTGCTCGCTCCTTATCTGAGTCGTGGACTCATCCTCATAATATCCAGCAGCCCGAGGTATCTGTTCATCAAGAGTTGTGAGTGTACCGTATCTCACTGTCCTTATCAACCGCTTCATACTCCAAGCTGAGACATTCCTTCGACTCATCTTATAAAGTTGCTCACCTGATATTGTCCCCTTACTCACCTCCTCTTTTTTCCTTGAACTGTAGTTTTGAAACTTACTACCAGACAATGCAGCAGCATGTAGTCCCTTAGGTATTCTATAACCCATGGTTTGAAACTTGCGCACATCAGCTATCAATTGTTCTTCTTCATCCTTTGCTCTCTGTATCTCAATAATAGGTGGACCGGAGAGTGTCTCGATAACATACTGGTGGAACAATGCCTCCTGGATTCGTTCGAAGTAGGTGCTGTAATGGAATGACGAGGCCAATAATTTCACAAGTAGGGTTTTCACGAGATGGAAGAGTGTCACGATAAGCAGGCAAAGGAGCACCTTTGTAACATAGTGAAGTGTCTTTGGGGGACCAGTGAGATCTTCATCTAAGAGGAGTTGCCATGTGAGGAGCACAAGGCTAAGCCAGATATTGTTCTGCACAGCTGTGCGAAGGCCGTAAACAAAGTACAACACCCGCTTGCGTAATAGAAAATTGCGCTCCACAAAGAAAACTGCAATTCGAATTACGCAACCAGAAACCAGTCTGCCGCAAATGATTACAAACCCTAGAAGTTCCCATTTCCACAGCTCTAGCCCCGAGAGGCTCCTCATCCGGAGATCGAGCACAAGAAAAGTGCACACCATAGCGGCAAGAATTGTAATCAGGCTTAGTAATTGCAAAATTGTTAGGAGATTAAAGTTAGAGCGCTTGAATTCATTAGGGATGTCTTCATCCAACGAGTCATCCTCATCATCCTCACCGGGTCCTGATTTTCCAAGGGCACCTGATTTGATTCGGATTGATCTGGAAGGCAGCTCGCCTGATTCAATTCCACTAGTTACGGCCATAGTAGGCAGTGGTGGTGGGTCCATCAACCTTGATCTCGTCTTTCTCCGAAGAAGAGTGGAGGTGCCCCTCTGGATGGAACCAGCGGTACCAAGCTGTGATTCAAGGATCATTTCCTTAGTTTCCTTTTCCTCTTCATCTACAATTTTAAGTGAAGACATTGAATGCATGAGAATGGACTGAGGGTCCGGATAGATGCGACAATGTTTCGAATGAAGCCGGTTATGAGACTTATTTTGGTTTAAGGTGTTATTACCATCAAAAGGACTAAGAGGAGGCTTATTGGATGGATCACATTCACAGCTATCAATCTTCACCAAAATCTCTTCAGGTAAGATGGGTTGCTCAAGTGCACTTTCGAAGGACGTAGCTTGTGATGACCAAATGCCCTTTTGGGGGCTAGACGATTTGAATGATTTTCGTCTGGAATCCATGGCGCCTCCTCCACAATTAATGCCTCATTGATCAAGGGCCAAAACGCACATGGAGGAAAGAAAGAAAGAAAATGGGAGAGCAACTCGTCGTAGGAAGATTAATCCAACTTGATTTGCTGGGAAAAGAAAGGTACAAATTGAGAAGATATGGTTTTTACTGAACCCAGTACCAACGTTGAGAAGTTGCGCCAATTTTAGTGGTGGGAATGATGGTAGAGAGTGATTTTAGGAGGGGGACTTCTTTCCGTTTTAATCTGATCAGAATCTCAAAACAAACTCTCTATATTTAAAGCAAATTCTTCTATGGACATAAGGACCTATTTGTAAAATAAACATATTTTCATTTTCAAAGTTCAAACAATCGATCCGACCGTTCAACATTATCTCCATATTAAAATGTACTTGGAGGTCAAATTTTTCATTTTTTTTTCATTTTTTTACTATTTATTAAGTATTTTACAAAATTCAATGGTCTGAATTTGACTAGTTTTTGTAAAATACTTAATAAATAGTAAAAAAATTTAAAAAAATGTAAAATTTGACCTCCAAGTACATTTTAATATGGAGATAATGTTGAACGGTCGGATCGACTGTTTGAACTTTGAAAATGAAAATATGTTCATTTTACAAATAGGTCCTTATGTCCATAGAAGCATCTCTCTATTTTAAATATTTGGGAGAATTTCATATATACCACTTAAAAACTGTGAAATTACATATTTGCCATCCAAATTTTTGTAATTACGTATTTACCATCTAAAAATCTAATAACTCACATATTTACCCAATATAACTTTAGTATATATCAAATATACTCATAACTCAGATTAATTATGTACAATTTTCTTTAAACTATAATTAATCATGGATTAACTTAGCACACTCTCCTTCTTTCCTTAGATCCGTTGTCCTTTATACCCAATATAAGAGATTAGAAACATATATTCGAAACTAAGTCAGTAATAAAATGCAGATTCTCAAACTCAGTTTCTACTTTGATAATGGGTTGTGATATTGGCATTGTATCAGTGCGAGTTGTTATGTTGGAAAATGGGAAGTGGTTACCTTGTTTTAGACAATCAAGCTGGAGTTGGAATCTAATCTCTGAGTCTACTACCCCCTTCTCTCTGAGTTTCAGCGGGAGAGACGAGATGAGGAGAGAGATTCAGCAAGAAGGGGAAAGTTATGTCAAAAAAGACGAGAGGAAACTCTGTGTGCAGAAGAGGAAGGGGCAAAGAAGGAGATGAGACTAAATAACTTATTAATTATATTTTATGTGATATTAAATTTAATTAATTTTATTTTTTAATTGATTGGGTAAATATGTGAGTTATTAGATTTTCATATGGTAAATACGTAATTACAGAAATTTGAATGGTAAATACGTAATTTCACAATTTTTGAGTGGTATAAATGAAATTCTCCCTAAATAGTTTAAATAGACACGAATTAATTATGACCCGGCTATAAATATTCTACACAGTCAGGTACGTAAGCATAATCAAAATGAGAGACATGGAAAGAAATTAAAATACCCATTTCAGTTAAAAACATTATTATTCAACCATACTTTTTTTTTAAGGCAGTCAAATTTAACGATATTCCTAAACTTGATTGAAAAAAAATCAAATATGTTAACGGAAATACTTAGTTAATTATCATAATTACAAATTAAAAAAAACAAAATAAATAAATAACAAACACTCTTACAATAATACAAGGTAATCTTTAAGTAAAAAGCTAAAATTACTAAAACATTTTTTATGGAACTTTATTAAAATTAAAATATGTATATTGTAGTAATTGAACATTAATTTATAACTAATTAAAGAAAGTTTAAATATGAAATACTTGAATTGTGGGTCAATCATATGCTGTTATACCTGACTTGACTCAATTAGGCTTGGCTAAAGAAGTGAACTACCAAGACAGTTTTGTTTTGCAGAAACAATATTCCAATTTAAAGTTGAGACAATGAAAACTATTTTTATTTTCCTTCGAAACTAAAATATTATCAAAACCCTACACCCTAAATCCTAAACCAAGACAGTTTAAATTTTAATTTGCTTGCAAGAAGCCGATCCCCAAAACGATAAAGGCTGACAAGAGGACTATTTTAACCAACAAGAAAACTATGAAATTTTTAACTTGGTTGAGCGCATTTGTTGTGCTTGTAATTAAGAAAGTGGCGAGGATGATTGCGAAAGAAATGAAGAGAGTAGGTGCTCTAATTCATCCAAACAGAGATAAATACTGCTCTTATCTTGTATGAAATTAGCAAATGAAGAAATGAAACTGCTATTTTTTATCCATTAATTATCTTTTTTTTTCTTTTACGAATATTTTCTTAATGAAAACTATTACCATCCATACTAGAATTATGTTCATCATCTCTCATGTTAAAAATGCCCTTAAAGGTGAAACTTTCTCCATACAGATGATGAGCCATTTAAGCTTCGACCTATGTAACACAGGTGAAGAAATGAGCCGCACCTGCGTATGACACGGACACAATAAATACACCATTTTTCAGATACGTCCGTGTCGGAAAATGTGGGTCGTACGTGTCAGGCCAGACACCCGTGCTGGTGTCCAGCTAAAAAATGAAACCACAATGTCTTACAATCAGAACAGAAAAAATTTCCCTACATTTCCTTCTCAGCAGAGTTACTTAAACAAAATAGAGCACAACATCCACAAAAACACAAGGAAAACAAAAATCATGACCATCAATTCTTCATACCATAAAAAATTCTTCATCATCTCCAAAAATGGCATCATCATCGTCATCAATCATTTCCTCCCCTTCAAGAAGCCACTGCTCAAGCTCATCCAAATTATCCTCCTCAGGATGACACCAATCACTAGAGGGTCCCCCAAAAGCGGGCCCAAGCTCCTCCCCTCGGCATGCCACTTGCAAGAAAGGCCGGCTCCTTGCAAGAGCATCCACAATATCCCTATTCAAGCAGCCTGTTACACCCAGCGACCTCAGCCTAGGGAAGTACGGTTTTTTAAACCATCTAAAGGCCAAGGGAGTGATGCCACCACACTCGAACAGGTCCAGCAAATGGAGACTACTCCCATGGGTTCCACCTTCAACGAGCATTGATGCAAGTGCCATGATTGATGAATCTCCTATATTGGAACATTCACGTAAACGCAATTCTGTTATCTGCACATGGCTCCTTGCCAGTGATATAACAGCTTCATCTGTAAGGTTATGTATCTTTGAAAGATCCAACACTTGTAAACTTGACCTGACCTCACCAGCTAATAATAACTCAACACAACTGTTAGTTAGCCTTTTGCAACCTCTAAGCGATAAGGAAATTAGTGGGCTTGACCCTCGACCAAGGTACGACAACCCTATGTCAGTTATACCAGTTCCATCCAATAATAGAACTTGCAATTTTGGTAGCTGACTTAGAGCTTTTAAAGCCTCATCACCTAAAAGCCTGCATTCCCTCAGGTCAAGCAGATTGAGATCTGTATTCAAAGATAGCCTCTCAATGCCTATATCAGTCAAAAGATTACACCACTTTAGACTGACATGTGTAAGGGAGAGTGATGTGGCAGATATGTCATGAAACACTAAATCAGTTAATTGATGTCCATGAAAAACCCTAAGTTCGCGCAAGCTAGAGCAAGAATGTATGACTGCCCTGAAACCTGCATCAGTAACCCGTGAAAAACCGCCAAGGCAAATGCTCTCCAGCTTCGAACAAGTTTGGGCCATAAGCAGAAGACCCAAATCACTAACCCTTTTGAAAGATGTAAACATGAACTCCTGGCTTCGAATCAGAGACACATATTTCAGATTACCATGGCGATTTATCATCTGGAGACCAACATTTGTAAGGTCGGACGAAGGTGCGGGATCAAAACATGGTGCATCTTGGAGATCCAGATGGGTCAGGTGAGGAAGCGCTTCTGATATGGAACCCACCAAGTTGTTTGATATGAAGTCGACTGAGAGGCATAGCTTCTGAAGGCTGCAGAAGAGGGGTGCTTTTGTAATTTGGATTTGTCTGTTTTTGGCCTCTATGGCCAAGGACAGAAGCTGGAGTAACATAGTTAAGGGTATATATCCAATCTCTAGACAGGATAGTTTTTGGGATGCTACGGCCCATATGTGGTGGAAATTAGGCCCATCAAATACTGCAAAATCAAGCTCCGGCAAGCTAAGAGACTGACAAGAACAAATAAAAAGTAATGAAAATTTGTGTCAGATTAGTGCTATACGACGGTATTGGTTCCCTCAATTTGTACAATAATATCCTAGTCAATAGCCTGACATAAATACAACCTTAAAAATACACAACAGGGCTGGGATGCCCAATTACTCTGGTGCATATGATGCACAACTGCCTAATGATATCCTACTTACAAGCATAATATCAACAAAAGCATGGCAATGCCAATCCTTGAAGAGTAGGAACCAGTCAACAGTACTATCCCCTAAAGTATGATTTAGCTAATCAGCCCCATTTGAGATTTATAATCCTGACTTAAATAAAACTATAGAAATACACAACAAGGCTGGAATGCCCAGTAACACTCTGGTTCATAAGATGCACAATTGCCTGACGATACCAAACTTACATGCTTAACATCAATAAAATCATGGCAATGGCAATCCTTGAAAAGCAGGAAGCATTTTAGCAAGTACTATCCAGTGAAGTGTGACTTGGCTAATCACAGAATATAGTCTGCTTGGAATTTACAAGGGAACAAGAAACAATAAAAAATCCTTTTCGCATATCATTTATTATGCACCAATCTTCAAGCAAACAAATGATTACCTCCAACTGTGAACAGCCAATGAGAAACTGCTCTAGATCAGCAAAGGATATTGGAACTCCTTTACGCCGAGCAAGACAGGTCAGCGAGAGAGTCCTGAACATATAAAATACAAAGTAACAAACCATGTAATGTAGCTTAAGGTTGTATATTTAATTAATAACTATTGAAAGCAAAATTTAATTCCAGGTTGAGTTATGTTGAATACTTTTTAAAAATAAATGTTCACAACTATCAATTTAGTCAACTTTGATTTCAAAATCCATCTCTAGCCATCAAGTCTATGTTACCCACGTGCTGCATATAAAAAAAAATAAGATTCGGTACATGTTTTTCGTAATTCAACAATTTGAACTTTTCAATAGTCTGAATTTAGTTACCATATATGCATTATCAAGCAATACACGATCACTATTACCTTTAGTTTGCCCAACAACAAAATTCTTGTCAATGTTCTCAATCCAAAATACAGAATTTTCTCACCTTGCATAAAATTTAACAGGTGGCTTGTCTATTTGTCCATCAAAACACCAATAAACTTAGTTTTCGATTTTTTAATTGTCAACAGATAGTTTCCAATAATTACAATCTTACAATTGCAAATTACTGTTGGAATCGTGACTATACAAATAACATCAATTACCTCAGATCAGGGCATTTGGCACCCAGCTCAGAGAGAATCTTTCCGCTCAAGTTCTCACAATTTACCAGGTATAGTTCATTAAGAGAAGGCCTCACAAGATACTGGATCGCCACATCGTCAAGCCGCATACAATCCATCCGTATGCTCCTGACGCACGGATTAACCAGCAACAGTGGCCTCAAATAATCAAGCGTCAGTGCAAAATCCTACAACAATGTCAGGAACTGTAAGCATTATCAAGTGCAATTTTGACTCGGTCAAAATGAAGATTGAAAGAGATGAAATGAGGAAGGTCTGGGCAGTGGCTTGGACAAAACCGGAATTTCAAAAGAATCACTGCACTGGGGTTCCACACTTCAAACACTGACAGCAATAGTTAATCAAAACAATCACTGTCAGGTGGGGTCGTGGGAATCAGAAACAGAGTGCTATCGTCAAGTGGAACTGGATACAGACGTGGAAGGGTCATTAGGGAGTTCATTGAGACAGATCAACGAATTTAATGACATGGACTGCTGATGTGTCATGACTTAGTTAAATTAAACAAACTAGGTAAGTGAAATTAAGAAATTATTGTTCAAATAGGACTGCATTTACAAGGCCAACTCTTGTATGGATTCAGATTATGAAATAGATTATCCAATTGTTGAGTTCAGCTCTTCATTTTCTGGCTTCTGCCATTTTTGTATCTTGTTTGAGAAATCCCAAATTCTCTCAATCCATTTAGTTTTTGCGTAGATTGCATAATACCAAGTCTAATTAGGTCTAAGACTCTAACAAACAACCAGTCAGGAGAAATTAAAACCCGACGGATCTTAAAAAACCTGCTAATAACAAGCACCGCACCAAGAAACCCTCGACAAAAGATGGGGAAACTCTGCTAAAAAAGGGCAAAAAATTAAAGAGGGGCTTACGAGGAGATGAAAAGACGGAAGGAAAGAGAGCGCCTGGGAGGCACATGTGCGGAAGGCGCGACACGTGACGGAGGCAAAAACGAGGGAGCGGATGTCGAGGTGCGAGAGAACCGTCGCGAGTACTGCGGAGGGGAGGTGGTGGTCGATCGACGGCGACTCCAAGGCCGCCGCGCAGTCAGCCATAGAGGATAAAGGAATTAGATGGTTAGTGCAGGCTTAGGCTGGGATTGTTGTTTTCAGATCTTATGGAAAAGGAAATGGCGCTTCTGTTCTGCCTTCTGGTAATGGCAATTTGCAAGTGATAGCCGTTGCACCTTCGTGGAAGCTTCCTCGATCATGATTGGTGGGCCCGTCTTATCTTCTTTTTCAATATAATAATCAAAGTCGAACCTTACCCGGTAAAAGAATATTTCTGTTTAGATACTGACCGTCCGATTAGAATTCGGACCAATCCGATCCGAGGTAGAATGCACGGGATCTCTTTAATATTTGTGTGGATTCTGATCGAACGGTCCGGATCTAAGAAGAAATATTCTGTTACCAAAGGTGATATGAATTCAGACCCGTTAGTGTGGTTTAACCGTTTAAGAGGACATGCTTCGTCTGCATCATGTTGCAACTTGCAAAGCTTCATGATTTGCTGTATCACACGTTCGAGCGGACTAACAATAGTCCATGGGCCAAATTATAAACTAAGCCCATAAACTTGATAATGGCCCATTAAAGCCTTATATGTCAGTTTGAAAAAAACTGCTTTCAATGTCTTTTAGGCCTTGATTCGACGACTTGCGATAAGGAGCTTTGGTTTCCAAAGTTTCGTTTAAGGGTTGGGAACCTATAAGAAGGCATTTTGACAGGACTCCTCTTCAGAGCGTTTTCAGACTACAGGATCAAATTTATTTAATTAATCTTATGATTCATTTCTAGTTACTTTGTATTTATAAGCTAAATATATGATTTGTTGTGCTTTGAAAATTCTTCTTATCAACTAATTAAGGTGAAACGCATGTGTAGTTAAGTATTTCATTTTCTAGATATAGATTAGTTGAGTTTGATAGTCATACATTTTGTCAATAATAATGCAAATGTGTGCTCCTAAGATATAGAGATGTGCTTGACGCTAGGATGAATATCAATTTCATCAAATACCAGAATCTATATTAAAGCCATCAATCAAGCACCAAAATTTACATTAAATCTGATATGTAAGAGTGTGATTTTGTAAAAGTATATATGAGAGGTTATATTCAAGGCCCCTTTTTGCAAAACTGATAGTCTGTGGAGCAATATTTATGAATTGTGTTTTCCTTTGGTACCAACTGGTACACAATTTTACAATATGTGTATTGAATTGAGTCATTCTGAACTACAATGTGGCACCTACTAGTACACAATTTTACATCCAGAATGCCCATGCACCTCTCTCTAATACACTTCAATGATTTTGGGTCCAACAAACAAATAAATTTGCAAGATTGGATGCTTGTGTTTTCCTTTGTGCCTCTTTCCTACAATATTGTATTGTAGAAAACATTGTTAATAAGGTTGTACATCTGATTTGAAACAATTATACATTGTAAAAGAAGTTTCACGATTACATTCATTTTTTACAAAAATTGTGATACGTCCTATCTCCCGAGGAGAGTAGTCCGTATGTGAGAGGTGGTTGATTGATCTCGCCCTGCCCGAGGTGGCAGTCCGAGATGAGAGTTGAAAAGTAAGGTAGTTGTAGAGAGATTCTGACTCTGACCTATGCGATATCTCTCTGTGTGTGTAAAATCTCGACCCCCGTTCAATGGGGATTTTTGCCTTATATATGCTGAGTCATAACCGCTATCTCGGCGGTTATCTCGCCTTAAGCCGGTAAAACGGTTATTGTGACCGAGTTGACTGGTCATCCCGCATTAAGGCGGTGTATGTCTATTTCGGGCCGAGTTCGACCTTTGCAGGCCTTCGGCCTGTTCTGTAACTGGATCTTAAGTATCTCGGGCTTTGGGCCTCTTTACCTAGGCTCCGGGCTGGCTCCTGAAAGGAGGTCCGAATCCCGGGCTTTCATAGGCCTAAAGTTTAGTAAATAAAGGGCCTTGGGAACATGGCCCTATCATTAGCCCCCGAAGTCAGAATGCATAGCCATATGCTTCTGACTTGATATTACTTAGTCATGTAAAAAACTATGTAAAATTATTTATGATTTCCCGAGATGTTGTTTGATTGCACTGTATGTTGTAATGTCGTATGGTAGTGTAATCTCGCGATATTGTGAACTCGCAGTTTTTTTTTTTTTTTTTTTTTTTTTTTTTTTTTTTTTTTTTTTTTTTATTTAAAGACGGAGGTCGGGATGGAACCCGACATAATCAAGACAGAAAATGAAACAGTTGAAGAAATTTCATTAATATCGCAAAACATACAATAGAAAATAGAAACTAAGTACGACATGCGATATGCTATATTAGACTAAAACTATTCCTGACGGCGGCGCTTGTTTTGGCGTGCGTTCGCGAGGCATTGCTTGCAAGTAAAGGATGTGAAGCGAGGGTCATGATGATTCCGAGGTGATCGTCTAGCCGAGCACCCGGGATGAAAGGCTTCTTCGCAGTCGTCACAATGGAACATTTGCGGAGAGTATCCCCTCAACTTGCAAATGGCACATCGGTCCCAAGCTAGTGGGTCGCCTTCTTTGTTGGAGTTGTGGAGGGCGACCTCGGGACCTTGATGTGGAAGAAGTGTGGGGGGTGATGGAATATCATCTTTCAAGATGGTAACCTCGTCATTCACGTGATCAGACATCTCGTGAGAATGCGAGTTAGAAAGAGAAATGTACGGTTGATGGATCGTTAAAGGGAGACGGAGGAAGTATATATAGTATACCGGCATTAAATGCCTGACGCCTCGTCTTCCGTTAACCCGCCGTCAGCCATCAAATCGCCCATCAAATCGGGCAGGGAAAACGAGGTGAAGGCGCAATCCTCGCTTGACACGCGTCACGCGTTAACTCGGTTAGAGCTCGCGTCCGGTAAATAAGCGCGGGAATCGAAGCGTCGCAAGGATGAATGTCGCAGATTGCGCCAGGTGTCATTCCTCGGGATCCGAGCGGGAAAAGTTTTTCAAATCGGACCTATATATACCCCCGTCCCCATCATTTTCACTTTTTCTGATCGAGCAATCGTTATCTCGGAGAAAACTAAGAACTTCAAGCGGCTAACTCAAAGTGCAACAGAGAGCAGAAAATCAGCGCAAGAAGACCTCGCCTCGATAAGGTTAGTAATTTCTGGACCTCGGTAGAACTTGGTTAACATAAATTAGTGCAACCCGGGATCAGGAGTATAAGTAAGTAGGCCAACCTGGTATAGTCGTATGACCAAAAACCCGGATGAACTATGTACCAACCTTGAATAAGTCTGTACCTAAGCCAACTCCTTTGTTAATCGTAGAAATGGCTGACCTTTCCGGTGCGAGATCTGAAGAAAACCGGTCCAAATTAAGACAAAACCCATCCATCTCGGGGAATCAGTCTGGTTCCCCCGGGTTCTCTCAGAGGCAAAAAGTGCCCACCCCTCATCACGGTGTAGGCAAGAGCATAGATTCCATGCTTGAGATAGCCGCCAACGTGGTTTATGAGGGCCGATCTGATAGCGAGAAAGGTACTTCATCAAGGTCAAGCGGATATTTGTATGACCTGAGTTCGGAAAAAGAAACTGTGGAGGCGGAGGAAGGTGAAGCCACCGATGTTGAAGTGGACATAATAAATTCCAGCCCGGAAGCCTCATCCCGGGGTGAGCGTATCTTGGCAGAAGCCGGAACGTCTCATGGAAAGGGTTTTACCCGGAGCACGAAACCTAAGGCCAAATCAAAGGCCAGAGTTAGGCCACTACCCGACGTGACTCCTCGGGTCGGTCATCCAGATGATACTGAATTTCCCAAATCATCACAACGAGCCCCCACACCCGAGGTCCAAGATCAAGCCTGGGCGGAGGCGTTTTACGATGAGTTAGTGGCAACCAAGAATAAGATTCCCAGGGATCATATCACATTACGGGCACCTGGCCCGGAAGATCGGGCACATGACCACGAACGGGGCATGTGCGTGTACTGGAAAATGCCACAATGCGGCTTCCAGTTAAGGTTGACCAATTTTGAGCGGAGCCTCTTGAACTTCATGAAGGTGGCTCCTGCACAACTGACCGGGGTGGCCTGGAGCTATATCCGCAGCTTTGAAGCCGCTTTTAAGACTTTTGGGACTGAGCTCGGGATGAACCGGCCAACCCTTGGGTTGTTTTTTCATTTCTTTTCCACACTCTATGTGGACTCAGGCCACCTCGCGCTTCGTCAAAAAACTCCCAAGAACCACCAGGCCTTGTTTGAGAAAAGTAAAAAGATGGACAAAATAGAGGCCTGGGACCATGGATGGGTGTATATAGAAAATTGGCGCGACGTCACGAGCTTACAAGATGTGGAAGCGAAGTGGAGGCCGTTGAAGTCCGGGAAGGGAATGATCCCGGCATTTGATGAAGAACTTGATCTGCAAGAGCAGATGGCTGCGCGAGGATTGAGAGATATTGTGAGAAGTGAGTCCTGTTTTCTTGGGTGTAGTTACAATTTATTTTATGCTTGTTCCCAATCTCATTATATCCAATTGCATAACCTAATGTATGTTTCGTTATTTTTTGCAGAAGAAGGTTGCATGGAGCTGATCTGGACCAGCGCGCCACAGACCTCGAATCGTGCAGCCCCAAAGGAGAGCACTGCCACTGCCACTGCGGGCCAAAAGGCGAAGACAACGGGAAAGAAAGTTCCCCGAAAAAGTTCTAAGGCCGCGGCATCGGCCAGTCTCGCTGTTGAAGAGCCAACGCGTGCTCCAACACGAGCCATCTCGGAGGACGCCCCGACCCACAAGCGGAAGGGAAACCGTAGTGGTTCCTTCTCTTCGGCTGATAAGGGCAAGGGCGTAGCACCCGATCGCCCTAAGAAAAAGAAATCGCGCTCTACAACGGAAACGGTCGTTATTGAGGCCAACCCGGTTAGCGGGGCATCTCCGGCCGAGGTGAGTGAACTTCCTCCCCAAAGCAACCTCGCTTTGGCAATCACTTCGGGATCTTCCATCCCGGCCGTCCCAGCTGATACAGAGGAACCCTGCGACATCGACCTCCAGAGTTTCTTACAGGCGGCCGTTCCCGGTCAAGAGCTTGGTACTGGGGTCGTTTTTAAAGAAAGACTTGTGCCCGGGTTTGCTGATAGCTTGGGCCTACACCTCCCGGGTCATTCCGCCATGCAGCAGTCACGGGAGGAGAACAGAAACCTCCACGCCCGATATGCTCGGGAAGTATTTCGGGTAACAGAAACCGCGTATCAGAAGGAGACCATTCGGGAGAAGCCCGAGGTCACTCTCAACCATGCCATCTCGGCCATTCATGACATGGGGGCCATCCTTGGCCATTACAAGGATCTAATTGACAAAGAGCAAAACAACATGCTCTTTGTTGATTCCGACGGGGAAATGGTCAAAAAGGCCGTTTTGGAGCGGGATTATTTCCGTGGTTTGGCCAGAGAGCAGTTCACCCGTCTCGAGGTTGCCAAAAAAGAGATAAAGGTGCAAGAGAGGCAAATTCGCATCCATGAGGCAACTATAAAGACACTAAAAACAGCCGAGCTCCACCTCAAGGTTCGGGATGATAAGATAGCGAACCAAGAGGAGGAAATCAAATCCCTGCAAGAACAGATCTCGGCTCTGAATCTGGAGGCAGCTCAGAAGGATCTTACCATCGCGGAAAAAGAAACCGAGATATCCCGGCTAGAGGGGGAGTTGCACCGAGCACCCGGCCTAACATTAGGTCGATTCTTGGGTAGTCAAGCCTTCGCGCAAGCCGCGGCACTGGCCTTGCATAAACCAATGAAGGCCGTTATTTATCGCGAGTTGGAGAAGGTCGGCAATCATTATCCGTTCACGCCGGAACATGCCGGGTTCAAAGCAGTTTCTCCAGAAGATGTCAAAGTGCGGCAGTTGGTCGATTATCGGTGGGATGAGGCCCGGGATCGTTTGGTTAACCCGGATGGGTCTATCTTTGACCAGAAACTCCCACTTGATGATCAAGATGCCTACTTCCCGTACCCATGGTGGGGGAGATTCGAATGGCCAAAAGAGCTGCCTGATCCTGTGGACGAGATGGCTAGACCCGTGGTGGCAGGGGAAGAGGAAGAAGAGGATGATGAGGAAGAGGATGAAGAGGAAGGTGACCAGGAGAGAGTACAAGATATTGTTCACCCCGAGGTTGTGTCTCCAATAGCGACGCCTCGGGACCATCTCAAAACTCCCTGATCGGTAAGTTATTCTGTATCATAATTTGTATATATACCGTAATAGCAATGTCTATGTATATTAACTTGGTACATCTGTTAGTTGTTACAGGAAAGATGGCCCGAAGTGTGGTGGCACTATATTGATGAGCCGACCATGTCTTCCGACTTCGCGCCTTTACCTTTTCGAATATTTGGATGCCCCCGGGATGTGGGGGCTTAACAAGGAATTGTTGTAATTGATATTTTTGTTCCCGAGATGTGGGAATTTAACAATGCTAGAGATATATAAATACATTTACCTGTTATTCAACGTTGTTAGCATGTGATTAGTCTGCGACGTCATCTGTGATGTCGCAACTCTACTTGTTTATCCTTCTCTCCATTTTTTTTTTTTTTTTTTTTTTGTTTTTAAAATTTTGAAGTACCCAAGGCCGACATAGAAACGCCGGCCAGAATAACACGGTGATCGGTAAACTCGTATTCGTTACCCCGTAGGGTTTTCGTTCGTTAGTTGTTTCCGATATGATAAAAAGCACTGCTCAAAAAGCAGGTACTAAAGTGAAGTAACAATAAGACATCATGAAAAATTGAAAAATCATATATATATTATGTATGCTTATAACATCGCATACAAAGAATAAAAAGTTACATGAGATGAAAAAGCATCTCGCTAAAAGTAACTGAAAGCCTATCTCGCCTATAGTAAAGTATTCGGCTTATCACGCCTTTTATTCGGCCTATTTCGCCTTGAATTCGGCATATCTCGCCTTGTAGTAGCATTACATGTACTCAGCATATAACGCCTTTCGATGTGCCCGCAGGCATGTCGCGCCAATTAAGTGTAAAACTTGCGGAGATGGCCCGCGTTCCATGGTCTCGGAAGCGGAATTCCTTGCAAGTTTTCTAACTCATACGCGCCTTTTCCTCTGAGGGATACTACCCGATATGGGCCTTCCCAGTTTGGCTCTAGCTTGCCTACATGTTTACCCGTGGCTTCGACTTTCCGTAGCACGAGATCGCCTGGTTGGAAGTCGCGAGGTATAACGTGTTTGTCAAAAGCACGCTTGATCCTCCGTTGATACTCCATTGTCCGTACACGGGCTCGTTCCCTGGTTTCCTGAAGGAGCTCAAGGTCGACCTCGCGAGAGCCCGGATTTTCTTCAACAGAATACGTCGCAGTGCGAAGGGATGGCTCTATCAGTTCCAAGGGAGTGACTGCTTCCATGCCGAACACCAGCGAGTAAGGTGTCTGTTGCGTAGCTTCCCGCGGGGTTGTCCGGTATGCCCAAAGGACTTCGTCCAACATGTCGGGCCAATTTTTGCGGTTGGCTCCCACCTTGCGTTTGATGCCTTCCAAAATGGTCCTGTTGGTCACCTCAGCTAGGCCATTGCTTGCGGGATGGCTGACCGAGGTGAAATTATTGTGGATCCCAAGGCCTGATAGGAATGCTATCGTGCTGGCTGCGTTGAACTGTGTGCCATTATCGGAAATGAGGGCATGGGGTAAACCAAATCGGCAGATGATGTTGCGCCAGATGAAGTGTTCGGCTGCTTTGGCCGTGATAGTCGCTAGGGCCTCTGCTTCTACCCATTTGGTGAAGTACTCGACAGCCACTATAATCCAACGTCGCTGGCGCACGGCTTTGGGGAACGGACCCACGATGTCGATTCCCCATAAGTCGAAGGGCCACGCCCCCGAGATAGAGATCTGATCGTAAGGTGGGATATTGCTGAGCTTGCTGTGATATTGGCACTTGTCGCATTTTTTGACCAAGTCCGCAGCGTCTTGCTGCATTGTTGGCCAATAAAATCCTGCTCGGAGTATCCTCTTGGCTAGAGTTTTTGCTCCTTGATGGCTGCCACATATGCCAGCATGTACCTCGGCCAACATCTGATGGGCGGTATTCTCCGGGATGCACTTCAGCCAAGGTCGGACATAGCCCCTCTTATAGAGCTGGTTGTTGAAGATGGTGTAAAGCGGGGCTATCTTCTTCAAACGTCGCGCTTCAAGCTGGTCTGTTGGCAGGACCCCGGTATTGAGGAAATTCCACATCGGGGTAAACCATGTTTCTGGTGGTTCATGGATGGCATATACCGCAATAACATCTACATCAATGCTGGAATTGGGTATATCCATGACTATGATTGGTCTGTCTTTGTCTAAGTTTCCTGCAGCTCCGAGCTTAGAAAGAGCATCGGCTTGGCAATTCTTGTTGCGAGAAACATGTTGGATCTCGACTTTATCGAATTGGTTCTTCAGGTTGTTGAACTGCTCCCGGTATTTGCGCAATTTATCGTCCATGACGCGACATTCGGCATTGATTTGTTTGACAGCCAACTCGGAATCGCTATGGAGGTATACCTCGCGTGCCCCGAGTTCTCTGGCTAACTTGAGCCCAGCTATCATGGCTTCATATTCTGCAGTGTTATTGGTCACCGGAAACTGAAAGTGGAGGGCATAATTCAGAACTTCACCTTGTGGTCCGATAAGGGAGACACCAGCTCCGGCCCCTTGTAGGGAGGATGCTCCATCGACATATAACGTCCATCGTCCTTCTAATTCAGGTGGTGCTCCTGAGTATTCTGCGATGAAATCGGCAAAGATCTGCGACTTGAGAGCATTTTGTGGGTGGAAGGAAATGTCGAACTCGGAAAGTTCCAGAGCCCAAGCCAGTAATCTACCGGAAGAATCGAAGTTGGCAAGGACTTTCTTGAGTGGCACCCCGGTGTATACTTTGATAGGATGTGACTGGAAGTATGGTCGCAGCTTCCTTGCCGCCACTACCAGAGAGTATGCGGCTTTCTCAATCTGGGTGTATCTTGTTTCGGCATCGCGGAGTACATGTGAGACAAAGTATACGGGTCGCTGTTCCCGCCCTTCTTCTCGGACTAGGGCTGCACTGACAGCATGGTTGGTAGTTGCCAAGTAAAGGACAAGGATGTCGCCTGCTGCGGGTCTGCTGAGGCAAGGTGGGTCAGCGAGGTAAGCTTTGATTTTGTCAAAAGCCGCCGCGCACTCCTCAGTCCATTCGAACTTGGCTGACTTCCGCATAGCTTTGAAGAAAGGGAAGCAGACATCTCCGGACCGCGCTATGAACCTGTTGAGGGCTGCCAGTCGTCCAGTTAACGACTGGAGTTCCTTCAAGTTCCGGGGTGGTTGCATATTGAGTATAGCTTGGGATTTAGAGGGGTGAATTTCAATACCTCGCATGGATACCATGAACCCGAGGAACTTGCCCCCGGTTAGGCCGAAGAAACTCTTTTTTGGGTTGAGTTTCATGTCGGCGGCATTGAGCGTCGCAAAAGTTTCCTCGAGATCTCGGATATGATCGAGATCCGACATGCTCTTGACTAGCAGGTCGTCGACATAAGCTTCCATGTTTCGGCCGATTTGTTCTTGGAAGACTTTATTCACCATTCTCTGAAAAGTTGCTCCTGCATTTTTCAACCCGAATGGCATTACTCGGTAACAGTAGAGGCCGGAATGGGTTGTAAAAGCAGTCTTTTCTTCATCGTCGGGATTCATCCTGATTTGATTGTACCCCGAGAATGCATCCATGAAACTGAGGAATGCATGTCCCGAGGTGGAGTCTACAAGTTGGTCTATTTTTGGCAAAGGAAATGGATCCATTGGGCAAGCTTTGTTAAGGTCTGTGTAGTCGATACACATCCGCCAATCTCCATTTGACTTTTTGACCAGAACCGGGTTAGCCATCCACTCCGGGCAGTCAACATTGCGGATGAATCCCGCAGCTAGAAGTTTTCCGACTTCCTTTTTTACTGCCAGTTGTCGTTCCTCCCCCATATTGCGCTTCTTTTGGCGGACCGGTTTGAATGCTGGTTTAATGTGCAACTTATGTTCCGCGATTGACCTCGGAATACCTGGCATGTCGGCCGCGGTCCAGGCAAAAACGGACTGGTTATTGCGGAGGAAAATGATAAGGTCCTCTCTGGCTGACCCCTGGATAGCTTTTCCTATGTTCAATGTCTTCCCTTCGCCTAAATCGAGCTCGTCAACTTCGTCTGCGGGCTCAAGGGAAGACTTGGATTCCGCTTTGTCTGTGGGATCCAGCGCGAACTGAGTGTCGGGGGGCATGAAGTCGCTGCTGGCCTTCATATGCACGCCCGAACGGCAGGTGGTTGTTCTGGGGGTATCGACTTGATGGACTTGGCCGCACCTTTCCTGGAGAGATACGTGATAGCATTCCCGAGCTATCTCTTGTACTCCACATTCTTCTCCCACTCCATGGCTTGTGTAAAATTTGATTTTTAAGTGAGGAGAAGAAACTATGGCTCCGATTTTGTTCAGTGTACCCCTCCCTAGGATGGCATTGTAGGCAGACGGAGCGTCGACTACCAAGAAGTCGATCATTGTTTCCACTGTTTTAGGCGAGGTGCCGAAGGTGGTTTTGAGAGAAACCATACCCTTTGGACGGAGGGCCTCGCCTGTGAAACCGATGAGGGGGGGTGTCATCCTTTTGAGTGTGTCAGTTTTGAGTCCCATTTTGCGAAAAGCGGACAAGTAAAGGATGTCGGCTGAGCTTCCGGTGTCCACTAGGATCCTTTTGACTCTGTGTGTATCGATTTTTAGGCTGAGCACAATTGGGTCGACATGCGGGCCAACGATCTCGCCTTGGTCCTTTTCAGAAAAGACGATTACCTCATCCATTCTTGGTCGTTTTTTGTCTGTGTCTTGTTCGACATTTAAGATGGTGGGGTAAGGTTTAGTCTTAGGACGAGACTCGACCTTGCGGGGGTAATGCCCGATGCCACCGCTGATCGTGTTGACAACCGGGCTGCCCTGTCGCTCTCCACGCTGCGGGCCTGACCCATCATCGGTATTTGGTCCTTGGTTGGGACGTCGGTCACCGTTGTAATTCCTGTTGTATGGAATTTTCTTCTTGTAATCTCGGCCACGCCCGTTGTACTTCCAAGTGTACTTTTTATAGAAGTCGGGTTGGATGAACTCGGTTAACTTTCCTTCCCGGGCTAGTCTTTCCAGTATGTCGCGTAACTGGAGACAGTCGCTTGTTGAATGTCCCTCGAACCCGTGAAACAAGCATTCCTTAGTTTTGTCCTGTACTTCGAAGATGTCTTTGGGCAACGGGGGGGGTAGATCGAACATGTCCTTCACGATATGGTACATCTCGTGCCGCTTTTTGGTGAAGGGGGCGTACCGCACGTAGTGGGGGCGGTATTCTGCTTCATTTGGTCTGTTCCCTCCTTTCTTGTCTGGATTGTGTCTGCGGGGTTCATTCTGGGTCCGAGGTTCGACCTGTGCCCGAGGTTGATCATTTTGAGGTGGCCAGTGGCCCTGTTGTCGGGGTGATCTTGGCCGGGCTCTTGGCGGGCTACCATTGTCTTCTTCGGCTCTGATGTACCCTTCTGCAAAGGCCACAAACTCGCGCAAGGTAGTCATTTTCTTCACATGCGCATCGTACCTCAAGGTACCGGGGCCGCCTTTGCGCAGCCCTTTTTTGATGGCGGCTAGAGCAAATTCCTCGTTCAAGTTCTGGACTTGGCGAGATGCCTGTATGAAGCGGTTGACAAAATTGCCGGTTTTTTCCCTTGGACCTTGAACGATGTCTAGGAGCGTCTCGCTGGTGACCTGAGGGGGCCTGATCACGGTGTATCTTTCGAGGAAAGCCTTGGCGAGGTCTTCGAATTTTGTGATCGAACCTCGAGGGAGGTTCATGTACCAGTCCCAAGCTTCTCCTTGGAGGCAGGTTGTGAAAACTCGGCATGTTATCGCGTCCGTGGCTCCTAAGAGCCGTAGTCGCTCCAAAAACCCATATACAAAGTTGTGCGGGTCTGCGGGGTCTCCATTACCTCGGAAACTTGGGAGAAAAGCGGGGTACTTAAAGTCTGTCATAGACGCTCCGTATATATTGGCTGACAGAGGTCCGTCCGCAATCCCCATAGGTTTAGAGTAGGTGCCGGCCTTCTGGGACTCGATCTCGGCCATCTTGGCATTGAGGCGGGCCTGTATCAGCTCTTCTACTTGGGTCATGCTGATACCTTTATTGGGGGTGGGAGACCTTCGGGTGCGTTTCCTGTCGCCTTTGCGAGTCCTATGTCTTCCCCGTAGCTGGCTATCTTCGCGCTCATGGCGAGAGCGGGATTGTTTTCGGTGGCGCGATCGCCCCCGGTCATCGTTATGGACAGATCTCTGTTCCTTTTGGGGTGATGGGTTGCGTCCCGCCCCGGCTTCCTGTCCCTGTTCCTTCCCTTGGTTCTCACCCTGGCCTTCCTGCTCAATTGGCTTGGGGCCGTGCTGCACCGTGTTGTTTTGGGGGTTAGGAGTGTCTGTTTCCTCACTATCCGCTGTCCGAACCTTAATAAAGTCGGAGTTAAGGTTGCGGGGCGAGATAGCCGTCTGGAGGTTTTTGGAGAGGGGCTTTGTTGGCTTAGTTGGCGCAGCGCACGTGGCTACTATCTGGGCTGAGTGCTGCTGCGCTTGTTGGAGGGGAAGGTAATTGGGTGGAGCCAGGGGATAAGGTGCTGCGATACCGGGGTGATAAGTTCCCGGAGCGCCTTCCTGGGTCATTTGACCGGGCGGGGTCATATACGGGTAGTGTGGCACCGGTGGGCCATATGGTGAGTAAGGGTATGTCCCGTAATAGTACACGGGTGTTTGCGGCTGATATGGCGCGAACGGCTGGGTGCCGTATTGAGGGTTGGATCCCGTGAAGGGTTGTTGGGGTCGCTGTGGCCGAGGTGACATCGGCCGTGTTGCGATCGCGCTCAGGGGCGGTCTTATCAGCGTGGTGCCTGGTGGGACAAGTTGCCCTGAGGATGGGGTGACAAGGGGGTTTTGAGAGGTCACCCCTGACCCGATCACGGGTTGGTTGTTCGGCGGGTTGTTAGGGCGTCGGTTGTCCTTCTCGCCTGCTGGATGGATGTCAACCTTCGGAGAGGGTTTGGAGGTGTCGCCGGTATCCTTACCTCCTGCGGGATCTTTGCTGGTGCCCGGAGGGGGAGGATTGGAAACATCTTGCGCGTCCATTGGATGCTTCAGTATTGGAGCGATGGGGGCCCCACGGTGGTTGATACGTCCTATCTCCCGAGGAGAGTAGTCCGTATGTGAGAGGTGGTTGATTGATCTCGCCCTGCCCGAGGTGGCAGTCCGAGATGAGAGTTGAAAAGTAAGGTAGTTGTAGAGAGATTCTGACTCTGACCTATGCGATATCTCTCTGTGTGTGTAAAATCTCGACCCCCGTTCAATGGGGATTTTTGCCTTATATATGCTGAGTCATAACCGCTATCTCGGCGGTTATCTCGCCTTAAGCCGGTAAAACGGTTATTGTGACCGAGTTGACTGGTCATCCCGCATTAAGGCGGTGTATGTCTATTTCGGGCCGAGTTCGACCTTTGCAGGCCTTCGGCCTGTTCTGTAACTGGATCTTAAGTATCTCGGGCTTTGGGCCTCTTTACCTAGGCTCCGGGCTGGCTCCTGAAAGGAGGTCCGAATCCCGGGCTTTCATAGGCCTAAAGTTTAGTAAATAAAGGGCCTTGGGAACATGGCCCTATCAAATTGTAATTGCAAAACATAAGTAAAGTTCTCTTACAACATAACTGTGCATCTAAGTTCATACAAATATGTTGTTTGTATATTGTATCAATTGGTACAAGGATGTAGTAGCTATAAGTATGTTGAATGAATGATGGTGATCATGATAAAAGTTCTCATGGAAAGTACACCTGATGTATTCTTTCTTTCGAATAAATTTTTTTGAAATACTAAAACCAATATGATATGTATAGACATTGTAGAACTTGTAGGTTGCATCTTTACTTGAAAATTCCATGCCAATTTTTTATTCTTCAAAATCTAGTTTTTGTGTTCTCTTGATAAACAACTTTCGTTGATTAAAGGTCAAAATTCAAGTATGAATCAATATAAAAAGTGAATTTGACGATTCAAGAAAACCTAGGGTTTTCAACGGCCGTCCCCCAACATCTCCCCTTTCTCGGTTCTACCTTCTCGAGCGGAGAAGAGAATGAGGGAGAGAGGAGGAACCAGAGCCGAAAGTGCAGTATCATCGGAGTTCGGAGTGTAGAGTTTTCATCTCGATTAGAATACGACGGTGAGTAAATCCGCTCGTCGTCAGAGCACGGCGGCGGTTGAAGAAGCGAATCTGATCGTAGAGCGAGATGACGATTAAAGTACTAGAGTGATCAATATCCTGATTGGAGCGCGATGGTGAGTGGATCCAGTCGTCGTCAGAGCGCGGTGACAGTCAAAGAAGTGGATCCGGTTGTGGAGCGAGATAATGATTAAGATATTAGAGTTATTACGAGAGGATTAGATATTATATTAGTTTAGAGAATTTTATGAGAATAAAATAATATATTTAGAAAAAAATCACTTGATCTGAAAATTTTATGAGAATTTTATGAGAATAAAATCACTTGATCTGAAAATTCTGGACCATCCAAAAACAGTTATTTTCTACTTATCTAAAAAAATAGTAAAAAAATTCGAAAAAATATAAAATTTAGTTTGCAAGTACATATTCATTTTATAATCATGTTGAACGGTTTGGATGGACCGTTAGGATTTTGAAAACTCAAATTTTGAGCCGTAGCACGGACCCATTCGTGCTATGCATAGTACCATAGCCTCACTCTTCAAGATTTGAGGAAGGGCGGGTTGAAAGCACGAGACTCTATAAAGTATGAGAGAATATTTTGGCTCTTAGTGAGAAAGATTAAACAACACAGAGTAAAAAATTAGAGAAAAAAAAAGAAATGAAATTGACAACACAAACAGTGAGGAGAAACTTTCTCCATTGTTGCTCTGGTCGTGATTTGATTTTAAATTAGAATAGAGAGAGGAAGTAAGATTGTTTCTTTTTTTTTTGGCTTGACAGAGAGATGCTAACATCAAAGAAATGTTTGTTAGCATTAGTTTGATCAATTTTGATTAAATGTGATTGTGTGGTTTGAAAAATACTTTGGAGATGAGACATGTCCAAATGTTTTTAAATGGGTTGCCAATCCTTTTTTGCACTTGCAACGAGGAACGTATCATCACATACTGAGGAGCTGGACTTTTGAATTATGAAAATCAAATACATATGGTAGTTAATTATATTAAATTTCATATGGAGAATAAGAATTAATTTTACAGTACCATTATATTTTATTCTAAATTATATAAAAAAAAAATCATACAAAAATACAAAAATATTCTAAAAAAGATGAGAGTCAATTGACCCATTCCTCCTTGTTAACTCTGCCTCTGATGACGTGGTTCATTTTGAAATGGAGAATGAACATTTAAAAATAGTTCAAATAATGAAAATGAAAAATTTTAAGTTCTCGAAGTCATGATTAGTATGTTTTTAGTTTCTAATTTAGCAACCATTCATTGCATTGTTCTCTCAAATAATGAAAAAAAATATTATCAAAATCCAATATTTAGTTGTGAAACAAACTAATGAGTTGGTTGGTTCCCTTAAAATGTTGCACTCATTGAACCGACATTTTTATTAATACCCTCAGTACATAAAAAATTATTAAAAATAACCACCGGCCCAAATCTTTATTAAAAATATCCATACCGGCCAATTATTGGCCGGATCCGATTAAAAAGCCCAACCGGCCAATAATTGGTCGGATCCGATTTAAAGTCCCAACCGGCCAATAATTGGCCGGTTCCGAGATTAATCCGATTCTATATATTGGCATGCACACTCCCTCTTCTCTCTCACAAATCATTTCGTCAAATTTCACACTCTCTCTCCTCGATTGAGCAGTTTCTCCCGGAGTTCTCCTTCTCCTCCCAGATTTGCAAGTAAGTCCCTATTCTTTGTTGTAATTTATTTTTTAGAGTAAAATAGTTGTAAAATGTTAGAAATTGTTAGTAATTATCAGAATTTGTATAATTAGTAGAAATAGTTGAAATTAAATAGTAATTAGAGTAATTAGTCAAATTTAGGGTATACAGTTTATGATTTAGGTCAATATATTTTTAATTAAGTATAATTAGCATTGTTGACTATATTTTTACGAAATTTAGAATGTTTTAACATGATTAAAAAAAATTAAGCCCGATATATGAAAATTTAGCATAATTAGGTAAATTAAGCCTATATTGGTACATTTAGGATATTTTAGCATACGTAATTATAGTTTTACGTAATTAAGCCTATTGTACCAAAATCAAAGACATTTTGGCATATTGTACCGTCGTGAAGCCTATTTGATCAGATTTTACCGTAAGTAAGCCAATTTGATCAGTTTTTACCGTAAGTAAGCCTATTATTTCCGTTTTAAGCGTAATTAATCTTATTTTAGATGTTGTGACCGTTGTAAAGCATATTTTAGCCGTTTTTAGCGTAGTTGAGCCTATTTTAGCGGTTTTTACCGTTATTGATTATTTTTTAAACGTTTTTAGCGTTATTAATTATATTTTATCCCTTTTTAGCGTAATTAAGCCTATTTTAACATTTTTTACCGTTATGAAACATATTTTAGCCGTTTTTACCATTATTGAGTCTATTTTAAACGTTTTTTAGCGTTATTAATTGTACTTTATCAATTTTTAGCGTAATTAAGCCTATTTTAACTATTTTATCCGTTATGAATCATATTTTAGCGGTTTTTTCCGTTATTGAAATTTTTTTAAACGTTGTTAGTGTTATTAATTATACTTTATCCCTTTTTAGCGTAATTAAGCCTATTTTAAATATTTTTACCGTTATGCAAAATATTTTAGCTGTTTTTATAGTTTTTGAGTCTACTTTAGACGTTTTTAGCGTTATTAATTGTACTTTATCCCTTTTTAGCGTAATTAAGCCTATTTTAACTATTTTTACCGTTATGAAGCATATTTTAGCCGTTTTTAGCGTAGGCAAGCCTATTTTAGCGGTTTTTACCGTTATTAAGCCTATTTTAATCGTTTTTGCATAATTAATCATACTTTATCCATGTTGAAGCGTAATTAAGGCTATTTTAGCTCTGTTCCGTTACAAAGCATATTTTAGCCGTTTTTAGCGTAGTTGAGCCTATTTTAGCGGTTTTCACCGTTATTAAGCCTATTTTAACCAATTTTAGAGTAATTAATCATATTTTATCCCTTTTTAGCGTGTTTAAGCTTATTTTAGCCGTTTTTTTACATTGCTTACGGCAATTATGATTCACGGTTCATATAGCGTCGGTTAACAGAATCTTATTAATGAAATTAGGATGGTTAGAGGATGGCCTAGGCTTCGTCCACTGTCACCCATAGTTGACGAGCCGATTGCGACTAGCAGCACAGATCATTTCAGTCCTCTTCTGTGGGTGCCGCACCGCGATCACCGGGTCTCACTGGCTTCTCGTGAGGTATGTTTTTTTTTTCACATTTTCAAATTTCTTTGAATTTAAGTATTGATGTGCTAATCCCATGTGGATTAAATTTGTCAATGTAGGACAAGTTTATTTTAGATGTGAAGCTGCGGTGCGTTCACTTGCCATACTACCCGTTGATGGACCGGTATCTTATCAATCTAGGCCTCTACCAGATGGTAGACATCTTGCGGACTGGGAGTGGCGTCATCAACGCGTCTCTCATCGCGGGATTGGTTGAGAGATGGCATCCCAAGACGCACACGTTTCACATGCCGTTCGGAGAGATGACAGTGACTCTCCAGGACGTGAGTTCTTTGTGGGGGTTGGCTATCAGTGGCACCCCCGTCAGTGGTGTATCTGACAGCACGAGGTTTGGTGCTCAGATTGAGGAGCTATTGGGGGCTGATCCTCACTCCCTCATTGAGAAGAGTGGAACATCAAAATTCCACTTGAGGATGAAGAGGTTGCGCCAGCATTTCAGCGCGGGTCTGACAGCATACTCCACCGATGTGGAGATTCAGAGGTACAAACTTCAAATTTCCCGTATTTTTTTTTTCTGAATTCCCGTTTGTTGCTGATCTTATATTACATGTTTGTTACTGCAGATATACACGGGGCTATGTGATGGACCTATTTGGTTCCGTCATGTTTGCTGATTCTTCCGGTGACTGCATGCCGATGATGTATCTCCCGCTGCTGGCAAACCTGGATGACCCGTCGAAGTACAACTGGGGTGCGACCGTCTTAGCCCATCTGTACTCCCACCTCTGCCGTGCTTCTGTGGTAAGTCCCTAGCTATTATCTTACTCTTTTACATAATAAATGAAGAAGTTGCACCTGACATATGAAATTATTACAAATGCAGCCAGATATCAAACAGATGTACGGGCCAGTACTGTTGCTTCAGCACTGGTCGTGGTCACGGCTACCGGTGGGCAGGCCCATACCGAATGCGGCGCCGGCTTGGGGAGAGCCCGACGATATCTGCTGCCCGGCATACGGCAAGAAGTGGCACGGAGTTGGAATCTTCGATTTGACGAGGAAGTCAAAAGTTCGACTTCGTCAGATGCGAAGAAGAACCTTGTGTGTACAGGAAGTCTAGTGGGAGTGCCATCGCTTTTCTTATCTTATATAAAGATGACATACTCTTAATCGGAAACAATATTCCTCTGTTGGAATTAGCCAAGTCGTCATTAAAGAAAGTCTTTTCAATGAAGGACTTGGGCGAGACTGTCTATATACTAGACATAAAGATCTACCGAGATAGATTGATCTGACTCATAGGATTGAGTCAAGGCACGTACATTGACAAAGTGCTGAATCAGTTCAGCATGCAGGATTCTAAGAAAGGATTCCTGCCAATGAGTCATGGTGTACAGCTTAGCAAGACTCAGTGTCCTTAGACAACTGATGAGCAAAGCGTAATGAGTAGAGTGCCATACTCTTCGGCTATTGGCTCTATCATGTACGCCATGTTGTGCACTCGCTCTGATATCTCGTACACTTTGAGTGTGACGAGTAGATATCAGGCTAATCCAGGCTTGGAAAAGAGCATATGAATGCTACCAAGTGAGATTCTGGATCAAAAGTTCCTTAGCGAACTAGGAGTGGTTCCAAGTGTTCAAAGGCTCTGTGGACCTCTATTGAGACAACAATAGAGTTATAGCTCAGGCCAAGGAATTGAGATCGCACTCGAGATCCAAACGTGCTCTACGACATTATCACCTAAAAACGAGAGATCGTTAAAATAATAAGATGATTATAATTAATTATAAAATATATAATTAATATAAATGTGAAGTAAAGATTTGCAAAATTGACACAATCAGCAACACAGCTGATCCACTCACGAGAACCTCTTACTCAAGCCATGCACCGGATGCATACTGCTTCTATGTGCTTAAGACACGTAGAAGATAGGCTGTGAGATTTTCTTGAGATCTATGAGATCTTTTAGAATAAAGAGACTTGTATAAAGTAGGGCCTACGATGATTGGCTCCTAGGTGGGAGATTGTTAGTTTGTAATAATCTAGAAGTCAATAATACGATAATTTATCATAAAGCTTTGTTCATGAATTGAATGTTTAATCATTTTGTGTTTAATCATTTTGTTACCTTGAGTATTATTGAATTTATGAATCATTTCGAGTTCATGACTGGAATTGTGAAACTTCATAATATAGATGATAATACTCTTAAAAGTCTCTAACCAAGGTAATTAGCAGGAACACTAATTACCGCGATAAGGTTAGTGTGTGGATTAAATGATGGTTAAGTTTTACAAACCATAGACAAAAGAGTTGTCATTTTAATCACACAGATACATGTTAGTGAACATGATATTTGACAGACCCCAAATGAAACATTAAATGGAATTGTGTTTGTGTCATTAATGTTTTCATTTAGTGTTAAGTTCTAAAGTATGAGATATTCATTTTTCCTACATAAGAGATCTATATGTGTGATTGCTATCTAACGCTATCCGTAAAAAGTAGCTATAAGGGTAGTTCTTCGGTATACATAGCTTATGCGGAGGAAAAGATGGTTTATCAAAAGTACTATTGTCCCTCGTATCTCAATACGAGCTATAGCATCACTGGGCCCCTTGATAGAATATGATTATCTGGATCCAGTATGATTACAAGAGTAAACATATTTGATAATCTATTCAGGATCAAGAAAAGATTAAGTTTTCAAGGATGACACACACCTACCTTGAAACTAATCTGATAGCTATGAGACAAAAGAATTAACACGAAGTAAATTGTTTACTGGATCGTGATACTGTACAGTACAGCATCATCTGTGTAATTGGTGTCATAATGTATCTTGCCAGATGCCACCTATGATATATAGAGATTAAAATAGTTTTAACTCTATTTGCCAACATAACACAGATCCTATTGGGTCACACCATATAGGAGCTAATCGGAGAATCTTATTGATTAATTATGATTTGATTATGATTAATAATAAGATGGATATAATTAATTATACTTGATATAATTAAATTATAAATGTCATTTAGATGACAAGCAAAAACAACGGTTAATTTATAAACGTGCACGACACATTGTATAAAAGTCACCGAAACAAACAACCGCAAGAAATATAATTGTTCAGAATAATTATATGGATATTAATTAAATTTGGGCCGAGGGCATTTTGGTCTTTTCACATGTCATCCTTATCCACATGACACGTCATCATTCTTATCCAGATGACACGTCATCATTCTTATCCACATGACACGACACGTCATCATTCTTATCCACATGACACGTCATCATCCCTATCCACTCGAGGGCAAAAGGGTCATTTCACATGTCCATTTTAGGCCTATAAATAGAGGGGTAGGGGTAGAGAATAAAATACTAATTTCTAAGATATCGAATCTGTCTGATCAGTTCGGTAATCTATTTTTTCTCTTTCTCGGTTTCTCTCCTAAATAGTGTTTCGGTTGAGAAAAGGAAGTTATATGTAATTGACGTATAATCTTGCGGGTTGTTGAGAAGAATATTTACGGGATCGGTGAATAGTGTTTTCTCGAATTTCGCGGTATTTCAGTTTTGCTTATTAGTGAATCTGAATAACTGAAAATTCGTGATTACGTGTTTTCGTCTTTTCTTGGTGAATAGTGTTTTTGCAGAATCTCGTGGTTTATAGTATTTCTGGCAAAAGAAATAAACCGCTCTCTCGTTAGTCCTGGTGGATAACCGATAAAGGCACTATATTTTTGGTGCTTGCTTAACCGGGTCAGACTGCATTCCAATTTGAATTTGGAAGCAAGGTAAAGGAATGTTATATTAATCTATTTAATTGTTAAATAGATTTAATCTTTTAGAAATCAATCAAAGGAGTAGATCTATAAACTGATTAAAATACAAGTAAATACGGTTTTACTACTTTGGGTCTATACAGGATTAATCTGGTATGTAACTCTCGGTTATTATCCGACATACTACTTAATCTATGATCTGAATGAGTAAAGTTTTACTTACGGTTTTTAATCTAAGAAAAGGATTGAACAGGTATGTAACTCTCGGTAGATTATCCGACATACCACTTCAATCATTTTGGCTTAAGTTAGAAGTAAAAATTTTGTTTTACGGTCTTTCCGCAGCTTAAGCCTAATGGCTTTGGGTAGCCTCAAAACCCTACAGTGGTATCAGAGCACAAGGCTCTCCTGTTGATTGATTTTCTAAAAGTTATAACTTATGCAAATTGTTTGCATATAACGCGTATATGTTTAATTCTTAGATTTGCAGCTTAAGTCCAAAACCGATTAGAAATGAGATTTTCTTGGTTCGGTTTTCCGACTGAGAAAGTTAAATTAGATTTAAGCTTTCTTTAATGTTTTCTTTATGTTTTCGTTTTCAAAAACTTTCGACTGTGGTAAAGTTCATCTAAGAATGTGATGAAGCAATAGAGTACCCAAGTAAGAACTGTTGATCTCCACCGTAAAAGAGAAAAGGTTGAGTCAAAGAAGAAAAGCGGTTTTCTTTCTGGCCAATCCTATTCCTTTTACGTGTCCTGATAAACTGGCCCAAAGGGGACTTTGTCACGTTACCAAATTGCTTTACTACTGTCGAAGCATGGCAAAATGTAATTCTTTCGCCTTTTCGAAAACCTTTGGTTTTGTAAAGTTCATCGAAGAATGTGATGAAGCAATAAAATACCTGAGTAAGAGCTGTCATTTCCACACCGTAAAAGAGATGGTTCTGTCTAGGAAAGACCGAATCTAAAGCGGTCCTTGTGACCCCGGTCTTTCCTGGGAGCCCCTTTTCGTGTCCTAATGGCTGGCCCAAAAGGAACTTTGTCACATTACCAAATTGCTTTACATGCCAAAAAGAATATCTGCTTTAAAAACATATAAATTGTTTATATGCTTTCAAACAGTATAACTAAAGAACTTAGCATAGCTGCAAAATAAAGAATTAGGAACTGATAAATAGTATACGTAACTTGGTCACGTATATAAATAAATAGGATTTATTGCTTTGATATGAAATGCATAAATTAGATTTATCACTTTCAAGGAACCGTGAAATTAGCCGTTAGTCAAAGAAAGACTGGAAGTGGATACCTTCGGTTGTCTTTCTGGCAGACTCTTTTCACGTATCCGTAAGACTGTCTAAAACCAGATTTACGAGATAAACATGCTTAAAATAAAGTCAAGCATGTGAAAGAGTGTCTTAGTCAAAGGAAGACTGGAAGTGGATACCTTCGGTTGTCTTTCTGGCAAGACCTCTTTTAAAGGTTGCTTACAAGGTTTAAAGCATAAAACAAACCCATCTAATTAAGTAGTATGCCCTTCCTACTCTATCCTTCTCAAACCATTGTTCATTGGTTGACGGACTGCTCAGCAGACGTCGCCTTTTACCTTTGGTGGTCGAGGGTTATGTTCGACATAACAAACCAAATAGAGTGAGGTTACTTACCGGTGATTTCCAAAATCGTTTTGGGCTCGGGCAAAGTCTTCGTTAAAACATATGATGTTTAACGAAACCAAGAGTCATATAGAGATATGATTAGCAAAGAGTTGCTTACCTAAAAATAATTAATAAGCAAGCTTCTTAATCGACTTGTCTATTAATGAAAGATAGGGATCTTGGTCCTTCTGCAAAATGGGAATAGAACAGATTTGCAGTGGGAGTTTTATTGTTAAAAATAAAACATTACATGAACAAAGCTAAAATCTTTACATTCAACATCGTAGAGCATGTCTAAAGAAATGTCTTTTTCGTTACGTCCTTTACTGGAAAGGAAAGAATACGTATTAACTAAACCCATCTCTAATAAAAGTAGCTCTATCATTGCTCACATGCTTCGTATGACGAGCAATGTGGAGCAGATGGAGAAGATTAAATGTTCGTTGGACAAAGAGTTGGCCACGAACATTATCAATGCTCACATGCTTCGTATGACGAGCGATGTGGAGCAGCTGAAAAAGCTTAACTATCCGATGGACAAAGAGTTGGCCACGGACAGTATCCTCAACTCACTTCCTCCCAGCAATTTGGGGTTCAACGTGAACTGCCATATGCATAGGATGGATAAGAGTTTGAAGGAGCTCCAAGGGATGCTGAGGAACGCAGATGGCGACATGGAGAAAAGTTCTCATGTCCTCATGATCCGAGAGAGTGGGAGGAAGATTAAAAAGGCGAAAAGAAAAAGGGCTATTAAGTACAAAGTCAAAGGCAAAGGAAAGTTTGTTCCGGTAACAAACACTCCCAATAAAAGTTTCTCCAGACACCGACTGCTATTATTGTAATGGCAAGGGTCACTGGAAGAGAAACTGCCCGAAATATCTTGCAGATCTGAAAGTTGAGAATGTCTCAAAGATTTCAATCTCAAGTATTTTTGTTACTGAAATTAATGTTGCAACTTCTCTCAAAGACTGGGTATTAGATACCGGATCATGTGCTCATATTTTTTCAAATATGAAGGCACTAATAAATGAGAGGAAGTTACACAGTAAGGAAGTACAACTCCGAGTTGGCAATGGCGCAAGTGTTACGGCCTTAGCTATCGAAAGTATAGAGTTGTGTTTGCCCAGCGGGTTTGTAATGGAACTGGAAAATGTTTATTTTGTTCCTAGCATTTCCAGAAATATCATATCAATCTCATATTTAGAGATGAATGGTTTTTTATTTGTTATAAAAGACAAGCGTTGTTCTATTTATAAAAATGAATTATATTATGGATCATTTTATATGATAAATGGTCTTTATATGCTGGAAATGGATAAACCTGTGTTTAACATTAATAATAACAAACGACTCAAAACATCTCATGAAAGTACGACTTACATGTGGCATTGTCGCCTTGGTCATATAAACGAGAAACGCATTAAGAAATTACAAGAAGTAGGACTTCTTGGTAAATTTGATTTTGAATCAATTAACACATGCGAATCCTGTTTACGAGGAAAAATGACCAAAGCGCCTTTTTCTAAAAAGGGAGAAAGGGCAAGTGACTTATTAGATCTTATACATATCGATGTATGTGGACCTATGAGTACTTGTGCAAGAAGCGGTTATTACTACTTTATCACGTTTACTGATGATTACAGTAGATATGGTTATGTCTACTTGATGAGACATAAGTCTGAATCTTTTGAAAAGTTCAAGGAATTCAAGGCTGAAGTAGAAAATTAACTGAATAAAAGTATTAAAGCCTTACGATCAGATCGTGAAGGCAAATACTTAAGTTATGAGTTTAAAACGTACTTAAAGGAATGTGGGATAGTCTCACAACTCATGCCTCCAGGGACACCGCAATGGAACGGTGTTTCTGAGAGAAGGAATCGAACTCTGTTGGACATGGTTCGTTCCATGATGAGTAACGCCAATCTACCAAAATTGTTTTGGGGCCACGCACTAGATACTGCTGCACTAACAATAAATGGGGTTCCATCTAAGTCAGTAGAAAAGACTCTGTACGAGTTATGGTTTGGAAAGGTTCCAAACATATCTTTTCTTAAAGTTTGGGGTTGCGAAGTATTTGTCAAACGCCTGACGTCTGACAAACTTGATCCCAAATCCGACAAATGCTTTTTCGTAGGGTATCATAAGGAAACAAGAGGATATTACTTCTATTATCAATCCGAGAACAAAATAGTTGTTGCTCGTAATGGTATTGATACGTCCTATCTCCCGAGGAGAGTAGTCCGTATGTGAGAGGTGGTTGATTGATCTCGCCCTGCCCGAGGTGGCAGTCCGAGATGAGAGTTGAAAAGTAAGGTAGTTGTAGAGAGATTCTGACTCTGACCTATGCGATATCTCTCTGTGTGTGTAAAATCTCGACCCCCGTTCAATGGGGATTTTTGCCTTATATATGCTGAGTCATAACCGCTATCTCGGCGGTTATCTCGCCTTAAGCCGGTAAAACGGTTATTGTGACCGAGTTGACTGGTCATCCCGCATTAAGGCGGTGTATGTCTATTTCGGGCCGAGTTCGACCTTTGCAGGCCTTCGGCCTGTTCTGTAACTGGATCTTAAGTATCTCGGGCTTTGGGCCTCTTTACCTAGGCTCCGGGCTGGCTCCTGAAAGGAGGTCCGAATCCCGGGCTTTCATAGGCCTAAAGTTTAGTAAATAAAGGGCCTTGGGAACATGGCCCTATCATTAGCCCCCGAAGTCAGAATGCATAGCCATATGCTTCTGACTTGATATTACTTAGTCATGTAAAAAACTATGTAAAATTATTTATGATTTCCCGAGATGTTGTTTGATTGCACTGTATGTTGTAATGTCGTATGGTAGTGTAATCTCGCGATATTGTGAACTCGCAGTTTTTTTTTTTTTTTTTTTTTTTTTTTTTTTTTATTTAAAGACGGAGGTCGGGATGGAACCCGACATAATCAAGACAGAAAATGAAACAGTTGAAGAAATTTCATTAATATCGCAAAACATACAATAGAAAATAGAAACTAAGTACGACATGCGATATGCTATATTAGACTAAAACTATTCCTGACGGCGGCGCTTGTTTTGGCGTGCGTTCGCGAGGCATTGCTTGCAAGTAAAGGATGTGAAGCGAGGGTCATGATGATTCCGAGGTGATCGTCTAGCCGAGCACCCGGGATGAAAGGCTTCTTCGCAGTCGTCACAATGGAACATTTGCGGAGAGTATCCCCTCAACTTGCAAATGGCACATCGGTCCCAAGCTAGTGGGTCGCCTTCTTTGTTGGAGTTGTGGAGGGCGACCTCGGGACCTTGATGTGGAAGAAGTGTGGGGGGTGATGGAATATCATCTTTCAAGATGGTAACCTCGTCATTCACGTGATCAGACATCTCGTGAGAATGCGAGTTAGAAAGAGAAATGTACGGTTGATGGATCGTTAAAGGGAGACGGAGGAAGTATATATAGTATACCGGCATTAAATGCCTGACGCCTCGTCTTCCGTTAACCCGCCGTCAGCCATCAAATCGCCCATCAAATCGGGCAGGGAAAACGAGGTGAAGGCGCAATCCTCGCTTGACACGCGTCACGCGTTAACTCGGTTAGAGCTCGCGTCCGGTAAATAAGCGCGGGAATCGAAGCGTCGCAAGGATGAATGTCGCAGATTGCGCCAGGTGTCATTCCTCGGGATCCGAGCGGGAAAAGTTTTTCAAATCGGACCTATATATACCCCCGTCCCCATCATTTTCACTTTTTCTGATCGAGCAATCGTTATCTCGGAGAAAACTAAGAACTTCAAGCGGCTAACTCAAAGTGCAACAGAGAGCAGAAAATCAGCGCAAGAAGACCTCGCCTCGATAAGGTTAGTAATTTCTGGACCTCGGTAGAACTTGGTTAACATAAATTAGTGCAACCCGGGATCAGGAGTATAAGTAAGTAGGCCAACCTGGTATAGTCGTATGACCAAAAACCCGGATGAACTATGTACCAACCTTGAATAAGTCTGTACCTAAGCCAACTCCTTTGTTAATCGTAGAAATGGCTGACCTTTCCGGTGCGAGATCTGAAGAAAACCGGTCCAAATTAAGACAAAACCCATCCATCTCGGGGAATCAGTCTGGTTCCCCCGGGTTCTCTCAGAGGCAAAAAGTGCCCACCCCTCATCACGGTGTAGGCAAGAGCATAGATTCCATGCTTGAGATAGCCGCCAACGTGGTTTATGAGGGCCGATCTGATAGCGAGAAAGGTACTTCATCAAGGTCAAGCGGATATTTGTATGACCTGAGTTCGGAAAAAGAAACTGTGGAGGCGGAGGAAGGTGAAGCCACCGATGTTGAAGTGGACATAATAAATTCCAGCCCGGAAGCCTCATCCCGGGGTGAGCGTATCTTGGCAGAAGCCGGAACGTCTCATGGAAAGGGTTTTACCCGGAGCACGAAACCTAAGGCCAAATCAAAGGCCAGAGTTAGGCCACTACCCGACGTGACTCCTCGGGTCGGTCATCCAGATGATACTGAATTTCCCAAATCATCACAACGAGCCCCCACACCCGAGGTCCAAGATCAAGCCTGGGCGGAGGCGTTTTACGATGAGTTAGTGGCAACCAAGAATAAGATTCCCAGGGATCATATCACATTACGGGCACCTGGCCCGGAAGATCGGGCACATGACCACGAACGGGGCATGTGCGTGTACTGGAAAATGCCACAATGCGGCTTCCAGTTAAGGTTGACCAATTTTGAGCGGAGCCTCTTGAACTTCATGAAGGTGGCTCCTGCACAACTGACCGGGGTGGCCTGGAGCTATATCCGCAGCTTTGAAGCCGCTTTTAAGACTTTTGGGACTGAGCTCGGGATGAACCGGCCAACCCTTGGGTTGTTTTTTCATTTCTTTTCCACACTCTATGTGGACTCAGGCCACCTCGCGCTTCGTCAAAAAACTCCCAAGAACCACCAGGCCTTGTTTGAGAAAAGTAAAAAGATGGACAAAATAGAGGCCTGGGACCATGGATGGGTGTATATAGAAAATTGGCGCGACGTCACGAGCTTACAAGATGTGGAAGCGAAGTGGAGGCCGTTGAAGTCCGGGAAGGGAATGATCCCGGCATTTGATGAAGAACTTGATCTGCAAGAGCAGATGGCTGCGCGAGGATTGAGAGATATTGTGAGAAGTGAGTCCTGTTTTCTTGGGTGTAGTTACAATTTATTTTATGCTTGTTCCCAATCTCATTATATCCAATTGCATAACCTAATGTATGTTTCGTTATTTTTTGCAGAAGAAGGTTGCATGGAGCTGATCTGGACCAGCGCGCCACAGACCTCGAATCGTGCAGCCCCAAAGGAGAGCACTGCCACTGCCACTGCGGGCCAAAAGGCGAAGACAACGGGAAAGAAAGTTCCCCGAAAAAGTTCTAAGGCCGCGGCATCGGCCAGTCTCGCTGTTGAAGAGCCAACGCGTGCTCCAACACGAGCCATCTCGGAGGACGCCCCGACCCACAAGCGGAAGGGAAACCGTAGTGGTTCCTTCTCTTCGGCTGATAAGGGCAAGGGCGTAGCACCCGATCGCCCTAAGAAAAAGAAATCGCGCTCTACAACGGAAACGGTCGTTATTGAGGCCAACCCGGTTAGCGGGGCATCTCCGGCCGAGGTGAGTGAACTTCCTCCCCAAAGCAACCTCGCTTTGGCAATCACTTCGGGATCTTCCATCCCGGCCGTCCCAGCTGATACAGAGGAACCCTGCGACATCGACCTCCAGAGTTTCTTACAGGCGGCCGTTCCCGGTCAAGAGCTTGGTACTGGGGTCGTTTTTAAAGAAAGACTTGTGCCCGGGTTTGCTGATAGCTTGGGCCTACACCTCCCGGGTCATTCCGCCATGCAGCAGTCACGGGAGGAGAACAGAAACCTCCACGCCCGATATGCTCGGGAAGTATTTCGGGTAACAGAAACCGCGTATCAGAAGGAGACCATTCGGGAGAAGCCCGAGGTCACTCTCAACCATGCCATCTCGGCCATTCATGACATGGGGGCCATCCTTGGCCATTACAAGGATCTAATTGACAAAGAGCAAAACAACATGCTCTTTGTTGATTCCGACGGGGAAATGGTCAAAAAGGCCGTTTTGGAGCGGGATTATTTCCGTGGTTTGGCCAGAGAGCAGTTCACCCGTCTCGAGGTTGCCAAAAAAGAGATAAAGGTGCAAGAGAGGCAAATTCGCATCCATGAGGCAACTATAAAGACACTAAAAACAGCCGAGCTCCACCTCAAGGTTCGGGATGATAAGATAGCGAACCAAGAGGAGGAAATCAAATCCCTGCAAGAACAGATCTCGGCTCTGAATCTGGAGGCAGCTCAGAAGGATCTTACCATCGCGGAAAAAGAAACCGAGATATCCCGGCTAGAGGGGGAGTTGCACCGAGCACCCGGCCTAACATTAGGTCGATTCTTGGGTAGTCAAGCCTTCGCGCAAGCCGCGGCACTGGCCTTGCATAAACCAATGAAGGCCGTTATTTATCGCGAGTTGGAGAAGGTCGGCAATCATTATCCGTTCACGCCGGAACATGCCGGGTTCAAAGCAGTTTCTCCAGAAGATGTCAAAGTGCGGCAGTTGGTCGATTATCGGTGGGATGAGGCCCGGGATCGTTTGGTTAACCCGGATGGGTCTATCTTTGACCAGAAACTCCCACTTGATGATCAAGATGCCTACTTCCCGTACCCATGGTGGGGGAGATTCGAATGGCCAAAAGAGCTGCCTGATCCTGTGGACGAGATGGCTAGACCCGTGGTGGCAGGGGAAGAGGAAGAAGAGGATGATGAGGAAGAGGATGAAGAGGAAGGTGACCAGGAGAGAGTACAAGATATTGTTCACCCCGAGGTTGTGTCTCCAATAGCGACGCCTCGGGACCATCTCAAAACTCCCTGATCGGTAAGTTATTCTGTATCATAATTTGTATATACCGTAATAGCAATGTCTATGTATATTAACTTGGTACATCTGTTAGTTGTTACAGGAAAGATGGCCCGAAGTGTGGTGGCACTATATTGATGAGCCGACCATGTCTTCCGACTTCGCGCCTTTACCTTTTCGAATATTTGGATGCCCCCGGGATGTGGGGGCTTAACAAGGAATTGTTGTAATTGATATTTTTGTTCCCGAGATGTGGGAATTTAACAATGCTAGAGATATATAAATACATTTACCTGTTATTCAACGTTGTTAGCATGTGATTAGTCTGCGACGTCATCTGTGATGTCGCAACTCTACTTGTTTATCCTTCTCTCCATTTTTTTTTTTTTTTTTTTTTTGTTTTTAAAATTTTGAAGTACCCAAGGCCGACATAGAAACGCCGGCCAGAATAACACGGTGATCGGTAAACTCGTATTCGTTACCCCGTAGGGTTTTCGTTCGTTAGTTGTTTCCGATATGATAAAAAGCACTGCTCAAAAAGCAGGTACTAAAGTGAAGTAACAATAAGACATCATGAAAAATTGAAAAATCATATATATATTATGTATGCTTATAACATCGCATACAAAGAATAAAAAGTTACATGAGATGAAAAAGCATCTCGCTAAAAGTAACTGAAAGCCTATCTCGCCTATAGTAAAGTATTCGGCTTATCACGCCTTTTATTCGGCCTATTTCGCCTTGAATTCGGCATATCTCGCCTTGTAGTAGCATTACATGTACTCAGCATATAACGCCTTTCGATGTGCCCGCAGGCATGTCGCGCCAATTAAGTGTAAAACTTGCGGAGATGGCCCGCGTTCCATGGTCTCGGAAGCGGAATTCCTTGCAAGTTTTCTAACTCATACGCGCCTTTTCCTCTGAGGGATACTACCCGATATGGGCCTTCCCAGTTTGGCTCTAGCTTGCCTACATGTTTACCCGTGGCTTCGACTTTCCGTAGCACGAGATCGCCTGGTTGGAAGTCGCGAGGTATAACGTGTTTGTCAAAAGCACGCTTGATCCTCCGTTGATACTCCATTGTCCGTACACGGGCTCGTTCCCTGGTTTCCTGAAGGAGCTCAAGGTCGACCTCGCGAGAGCCCGGATTTTCTTCAACAGAATACGTCGCAGTGCGAAGGGATGGCTCTATCAGTTCCAAGGGAGTGACTGCTTCCATGCCGAACACCAGCGAGTAAGGTGTCTGTTGCGTAGCTTCCCGCGGGGTTGTCCGGTATGCCCAAAGGACTTCGTCCAACATGTCGGGCCAATTTTTGCGGTTGGCTCCCACCTTGCGTTTGATGCCTTCCAAAATGGTCCTGTTGGTCACCTCAGCTAGGCCATTGCTTGCGGGATGGCTGACCGAGGTGAAATTATTGTGGATCCCAAGGCCTGATAGGAATGCTATCGTGCTGGCTGCGTTGAACTGTGTGCCATTATCGGAAATGAGGGCATGGGGTAAACCAAATCGGCAGATGATGTTGCGCCAGATGAAGTGTTCGGCTGCTTTGGCCGTGATAGTCGCTAGGGCCTCTGCTTCTACCCATTTGGTGAAGTACTCGACAGCCACTATAATCCAACGTCGCTGGCGCACGGCTTTGGGGAACGGACCCACGATGTCGATTCCCCATAAGTCGAAGGGCCACGCCCCCGAGATAGAGATCTGATCGTAAGGTGGGATATTGCTGAGCTTGCTGTGATATTGGCACTTGTCGCATTTTTTGACCAAGTCCGCAGCGTCTTGCTGCATTGTTGGCCAATAAAATCCTGCTCGGAGTATCCTCTTGGCTAGAGTTTTTGCTCCTTGATGGCTGCCACATATGCCAGCATGTACCTCGGCCAACATCTGATGGGCGGTATTCTCCGGGATGCACTTCAGCCAAGGTCGGACATAGCCCCTCTTATAGAGCTGGTTGTTGAAGATGGTGTAAAGCGGGGCTATCTTCTTCAAACGTCGCGCTTCAAGCTGGTCTGTTGGCAGGACCCCGGTATTGAGGAAATTCCACATCGGGGTAAACCATGTTTCTGGTGGTTCATGGATGGCATATACCGCAATAACATCTACATCAATGCTGGAATTGGGTATATCCATGACTATGATTGGTCTGTCTTTGTCTAAGTTTCCTGCAGCTCCGAGCTTAGAAAGAGCATCGGCTTGGCAATTCTTGTTGCGAGAAACATGTTGGATCTCGACTTTATCGAATTGGTTCTTCAGGTTGTTGAACTGCTCCCGGTATTTGCGCAATTTATCGTCCATGACGCGACATTCGGCATTGATTTGTTTGACAGCCAACTCGGAATCGCTATGGAGGTATACCTCGCGTGCCCCGAGTTCTCTGGCTAACTTGAGCCCAGCTATCATGGCTTCATATTCTGCAGTGTTATTGGTCACCGGAAACTGAAAGTGGAGGGCATAATTCAGAACTTCACCTTGTGGTCCGATAAGGGAGACACCAGCTCCGGCCCCTTGTAGGGAGGATGCTCCATCGACATATAACGTCCATCGTCCTTCTAATTCAGGTGGTGCTCCTGAGTATTCTGCGATGAAATCGGCAAAGATCTGCGACTTGAGAGCATTTTGTGGGTGGAAGGAAATGTCGAACTCGGAAAGTTCCAGAGCCCAAGCCAGTAATCTACCGGAAGAATCGAAGTTGGCAAGGACTTTCTTGAGTGGCACCCCGGTGTATACTTTGATAGGATGTGACTGGAAGTATGGTCGCAGCTTCCTTGCCGCCACTACCAGAGAGTATGCGGCTTTCTCAATCTGGGTGTATCTTGTTTCGGCATCGCGGAGTACATGTGAGACAAAGTATACGGGTCGCTGTTCCCGCCCTTCTTCTCGGACTAGGGCTGCACTGACAGCATGGTTGGTAGTTGCCAAGTAAAGGACAAGGATGTCGCCTGCTGCGGGTCTGCTGAGGCAAGGTGGGTCAGCGAGGTAAGCTTTGATTTTGTCAAAAGCCGCCGCGCACTCCTCAGTCCATTCGAACTTGGCTGACTTCCGCATAGCTTTGAAGAAAGGGAAGCAGACATCTCCGGACCGCGCTATGAACCTGTTGAGGGCTGCCAGTCGTCCAGTTAACGACTGGAGTTCCTTCAAGTTCCGGGGTGGTTGCATATTGAGTATAGCTTGGGATTTAGAGGGGTGAATTTCAATACCTCGCATGGATACCATGAACCCGAGGAACTTGCCCCCGGTTAGGCCGAAGAAACTCTTTTTTGGGTTGAGTTTCATGTCGGCGGCATTGAGCGTCGCAAAAGTTTCCTCGAGATCTCGGATATGATCGAGATCCGACATGCTCTTGACTAGCAGGTCGTCGACATAAGCTTCCATGTTTCGGCCGATTTGTTCTTGGAAGACTTTATTCACCATTCTCTGAAAAGTTGCTCCTGCATTTTTCAACCCGAATGGCATTACTCGGTAACAGTAGAGGCCGGAATGGGTTGTAAAAGCAGTCTTTTCTTCATCGTCGGGATTCATCCTGATTTGATTGTACCCCGAGAATGCATCCATGAAACTGAGGAATGCATGTCCCGAGGTGGAGTCTACAAGTTGGTCTATTTTTGGCAAAGGAAATGGATCCATTGGGCAAGCTTTGTTAAGGTCTGTGTAGTCGATACACATCCGCCAATCTCCATTTGACTTTTTGACCAGAACCGGGTTAGCCATCCACTCCGGGCAGTCAACATTGCGGATGAATCCCGCAGCTAGAAGTTTTCCGACTTCCTTTTTTACTGCCAGTTGTCGTTCCTCCCCCATATTGCGCTTCTTTTGGCGGACCGGTTTGAATGCTGGTTTAATGTGCAACTTATGTTCCGCGATTGACCTCGGAATACCTGGCATGTCGGCCGCGGTCCAGGCAAAAACGGACTGGTTATTGCGGAGGAAAATGATAAGGTCCTCTCTGGCTGACCCCTGGATAGCTTTTCCTATGTTCAATGTCTTCCCTTCGCCTAAATCGAGCTCGTCAACTTCGTCTGCGGGCTCAAGGGAAGACTTGGATTCCGCTTTGTCTGTGGGATCCAGCGCGAACTGAGTGTCGGGGGGCATGAAGTCGCTGCTGGCCTTCATATGCACGCCCGAACGGCAGGTGGTTGTTCTGGGGGTATCGACTTGATGGACTTGGCCGCACCTTTCCTGGAGAGATACGTGATAGCATTCCCGAGCTATCTCTTGTACTCCACATTCTTCTCCCACTCCATGGCTTGTGTAAAATTTGATTTTTAAGTGAGGAGAAGAAACTATGGCTCCGATTTTGTTCAGTGTACCCCTCCCTAGGATGGCATTGTAGGCAGACGGAGCGTCGACTACCAAGAAGTCGATCATTGTTTCCACTGTTTTAGGCGAGGTGCCGAAGGTGGTTTTGAGAGAAACCATACCCTTTGGACGGAGGGCCTCGCCTGTGAAACCGATGAGGGGGGGTGTCATCCTTTTGAGTGTGTCAGTTTTGAGTCCCATTTTGCGAAAAGCGGACAAGTAAAGGATGTCGGCTGAGCTTCCGGTGTCCACTAGGATCCTTTTGACTCTGTGTGTATCGATTTTTAGGCTGAGCACAATTGGGTCGACATGCGGGCCAACGATCTCGCCTTGGTCCTTTTCAGAAAAGACGATTACCTCATCCATTCTTGGTCGTTTTTTGTCTGTGTCTTGTTCGACATTTAAGATGGTGGGGTAAGGTTTAGTCTTAGGACGGGACTCGACCTTGCGGGGGTAATGCCCGATGCCACCGCTGATCGTGTTGACAACCGGGCTGCCCTGTCGCTCTCCACGCTGCGGGCCTGACCCATCATCGGTATTTGGTCCTTGGTTGGGACGTCGGTCACCGTTGTAATTCCTGTTGTATGGAATTTTCTTCTTGTAATCTCGGCCACGCCCGTTGTACTTCCAAGTGTACTTTTTATAGAAGTCGGGTTGGATGAACTCGGTTAACTTTCCTTCCCGGGCTAGTCTTTCCAGTATGTCGCGTAACTGGAGACAGTCGCTTGTTGAATGTCCCTCGAACCCGTGAAACAAGCATTCCTTAGTTTTGTCCTGTACTTCGAAGATGTCTTTGGGCAACGGGGGGGGTAGATCGAACATGTCCTTCACGATATGGTACATCTCGTGCCGCTTTTTGGTGAAGGGGGCGTACCGCACGTAGTGGGGGCGGTATTCTGCTTCATTTGGTCTGTTCCCTCCTTTCTTGTCTGGATTGTGTCTGCGGGGTTCATTCTGGGTCCGAGGTTCGACCTGTGCCCGAGGTTGATCATTTTGAGGTGGCCAGTGGCCCTGTTGTCGGGGTGATCTTGGCCGGGCTCTTGGCGGGCTACCATTGTCTTCTTCGGCTCTGATGTACCCTTCTGCAAAGGCCACAAACTCGCGCAAGGTAGTCATTTTCTTCACATGCGCATCGTACCTCAAGGTACCGGGGCCGCCTTTGCGCAGCCCTTTTTTGATGGCGGCTAGAGCAAATTCCTCGTTCAAGTTCTGGACTTGGCGAGATGCCTGTATGAAGCGGTTGACAAAATTGCCGGTTTTTTCCCTTGGACCTTGAACGATGTCTAGGAGCGTCTCGCTGGTGACCTGAGGGGGCCTGATCACGGTGTATCTTTCGAGGAAAGCCTTGGCGAGGTCTTCGAATTTTGTGATCGAACCTCGAGGGAGGTTCATGTACCAGTCCCAAGCTTCTCCTTGGAGGCAGGTTGTGAAAACTCGGCATGTTATCGCGTCCGTGGCTCCTAAGAGCCGTAGTCGCTCCAAAAACCCATATACAAAGTTGTGCGGGTCTGCGGGGTCTCCATTACCTCGGAAACTTGGGAGAAAAGCGGGGTACTTAAAGTCTGTCATAGACGCTCCGTATATATTGGCTGACAGAGGTCCGTCCGCAATCCCCATAGGTTTAGAGTAGGTGCCGGCCTTCTGGGACTCGATCTCGGCCATCTTGGCATTGAGGCGGGCCTGTATCAGCTCTTCTACTTGGGTCATGCTGATACCTTTATTGGGGGTGGGAGACCTTCGGGTGCGTTTCCTGTCGCCTTTGCGAGTCCTATGTCTTCCCCGTAGCTGGCTATCTTCGCGCTCATGGCGAGAGCGGGATTGTTTTCGGTGGCGCGATCGCCCCCGGTCATCGTTATGGACAGATCTCTGTTCCTTTTGGGGTGATGGGTTGCGTCCCGCCCCGGCTTCCTGTCCCTGTTCCTTCCCTTGGTTCTCACCCTGGCCTTCCTGCTCAATTGGCTTGGGGCCGTGCTGCACCGTGTTGTTTTGGGGGTTAGGAGTGTCTGTTTCCTCACTATCCGCTGTCCGAACCTTAATAAAGTCGGAGTTAAGGTTGCGGGGCGAGATAGCCGTCTGGAGGTTTTTGGAGAGGGGCTTTGTTGGCTTAGTTGGCGCAGCGCACGTGGCTACTATCTGGGCTGAGTGCTGCTGCGCTTGTTGGAGGGGAAGGTAATTGGGTGGAGCCAGGGGATAAGGTGCTGCGATACCGGGGTGATAAGTTCCCGGAGCGCCTTCCTGGGTCATTTGACCGGGCGGGGTCATATACGGGTAGTGTGGCACCGGTGGGCCATATGGTGAGTAAGGGTATGTCCCGTAATAGTACACGGGTGTTTGCGGCTGATATGGCGCGAACGGCTGGGTGCCGTATTGAGGGTTGGATCCCGTGAAGGGTTGTTGGGGTCGCTGTGGCCGAGGTGACATCGGCCGTGTTGCGATCGCGCTCAGGGGCGGTCTTATCAGCGTGGTGCCTGGTGGGACAAGTTGCCCTGAGGATGGGGTGACAAGGGGGTTTTGAGAGGTCACCCCTGACCCGATCACGGGTTGGTTGTTCGGCGGGTTGTTAGGGCGTCGGTTGTCCTTCTCGCCTGCTGGATGGATGTCAACCTTCGGAGAGGGTTTGGAGGTGTCGCCGGTATCCTTACCTCCTGCGGGATCTTTGCTGGTGCCCGGAGGGGGAGGATTGGAAACATCTTGCGCGTCCATTGGATGCTTCAGTATTGGAGCGATGGGGGCCCCACGGTGGTTGATACGTCCTATCTCCCGAGGAGAGTAGTCCGTATGTGAGAGGTGGTTGATTGATCTCGCCCTGCCCGAGGTGGCAGTCCGAGATGAGAGTTGAAAAGTAAGGTAGTTGTAGAGAGATTCTGACTCTGACCTATGCGATATCTCTCTGTGTGTGTAAAATCTCGACCCCCGTTCAATGGGGATTTTTGCCTTATATATGCTGAGTCATAACCGCTATCTCGGCGGTTATCTCGCCTTAAGCCGGTAAAACGGTTATTGTGACCGAGTTGACTGGTCATCCCGCATTAAGGCGGTGTATGTCTATTTCGGGCCGAGTTCGACCTTTGCAGGCCTTCGGCCTGTTCTGTAACTGGATCTTAAGTATCTCGGGCTTTGGGCCTCTTTACCTAGGCTCCGGGCTGGCTCCTGAAAGGAGGTCCGAATCCCGGGCTTTCATAGGCCTAAAGTTTAGTAAATAAAGGGCCTTGGGAACATGGCCCTATCAGGTATGTTCTTGGAGAAAGATTTTCTTACAAGAGGAAGTAGTGGGAGTAATGTAATACTTGAAGAAGTTCAAGATACATCACAAAACATATCTGAAAAAGTTCAGATAAACCCACCACTTGTTACTTCAGCTGGTGAGCATCTGGAAGAACCAAATTCACAAGGAGTTGTGGAAGAGGTTCTAGTCCCGAGCTCAGATACTTCACGCAAGTTGAAGTAGAACTGAACCCACAAACAGTTGTGGATGAAGTTCAACAGCCAGAAGAACAAGTGCTACGTAGGTCAGCAATGATAGTCCATGCACCTGAAAGGTACATGGGACTACACGAGATTTCAGTGTTTGACACTGAAGATCCACTGACCTATGCGGAAGCAATGGATAGACCCGACTCCGAAAAATGGCTGGAGGCCATGAGATCCGAAATACAATCCATGTATGACAACTCGGTTTGGAACCTAGTTGTACCACTTGATGGGGTAAAACCCATAGATAACAAGTGGGTTTTCAAAAGGAAAACAGACATGGATTGTAATATGACTATATACAAAGCACGGCTGGTAGCAAAAGGTTTCATACAAATGCTCGGCGTAGATTATAATGAAACTTTTTCGCCCGTGGCTATGTTTAAGTCAATTCGGATACTCCTAGCAATTACCGCATTTCATGATTATGAAATATGACAAATGGATGTCAAAACCGCCTTCTTAAATGAAAATTTAGAGTAGGATGTGTACATGACACAGCCTACGGGTTTTTAAGATCCAAAGATTGCTGGGAAGGTGTGCAAGCTTCTTGAATCCATTTATGGATTGAAGCAAGAATCACGGAGTTGGAATCTTCGATTTGACGAGGAAGTCAAAAGTTCGACTTTGTCAGATGCGAAGAAGAACCTTGTGTGTACAGGAAGTCTAGTGGGAGTGCCATCGCTTTTCTTATCTTATATAAAGATGACATACTCTTAATCGGAAACAATATTCCTCTATTGGAATTAGCCAAGTCGTCATTAAAGAAAGTCTTTTCAATGAAGGACTTGGGCGAGACTGTCTATATACTAGACATAAAGATCTACCGAGATAGATTGATCTGACTCATAGGATTGAGTCAAGGCACGTACATTGACAAAGTGCTGAATCAGTTCAGCATGCAGGATTCTAAGAAAGGATTCCTGCCAATGAGTCATGGTGTACAGCTTAGCAAGACTCAGTGTCCTTAGACAACTGATGAGCAAAGCGCAATGAGTAGAGTGCCATACGCTTCGGCTATTGGCTCTATCATGTACGCCATGTTGTGCACTCGCCCTGATATCTCGTACGCTTTGAGTGTGACGAGAAGATATCAGGCTAATCCAGGCTTGGAAAAGAGCATATGAATGCTACCAAGTGAGTTTCTGGATCAAAAGTTCCTTAGCGAACTAGGAGTGGTTCCAAGTGTTCAAAAGCTCTGTGGACCTCTATTGAGACAACAATAGAGCTATAGCTCAGGCCAAGGAATTGAGATCGCACTCGAGATCCAAACGTGCTCTACGACATTATCACCTAAAAACGAGAGATCGTTAAAATAATAAGATGATTATAATTAATTATAAAATATATAATTAATATAAAGGTGAAGTAAAGATTTGCAAAATTGACACAATCAGCAACACAGCTGATCCACTCACGAGAACCTCTTACTCAAGCCATGCACCGGATGCATACTGCTTCTATGTGCTTAAGACACATAGAAGATAGGCTGTGAGATTTTCTTGAGATCTATGAGATCTTTTAGAATAAAGAGACTTGTATAAAGTAGGGCCTACGATGATTGGCTCCTAGCTTAAGTGGGAGATTGTTAGTTTGTAATAATCTAGAAGTCAATAATACGATAATTTATCATAAAGCTTTGTTCATGAATTGAATGTTTAATCATTTTGTGTTTAATCATTTTGTTACCTTGAGTATTATTGAATTTATGAATCATTTCGAGTTCATGACTGGAATTGTGAAACTTCATAATATAGATGATAATACTCTTAAAAGTCTCTAACCAAGGTAATTAGCAGGAACACTAATTACCGCGATAAGGTTAGTGTGTGGATTAAATGATGGTTAAGTTTTACAAACCATAGACAAAAGAGTTGTCATTTTAATCACACAGATACATGTTAGTGAACATGATATTTGACAGACCCCAAATGAAACATTAAATGGAATTGTGTTTGTGTCATTAATGTTTTCATTTAGTGTTAAGTTCTAAAGTATGAGATATTCATTTTTCCTACATAAGAGATCTATATGTGTGATTGCTATCTAACGCTATCCGTAAAAAGTAGCTATAAGGGTAGTTCTTCGGTATACATAGCTTATGCGGAGGAAAAGATGGTTTATCAAAAGTACTATTGTCCCTCGTATCTCAATACGAGCTATAGCATCACTGGGCCCCTTGATAGAATATGATTATCTGGATCCAGTATGATTACAAGAGTAAACATATTTGATAATCTATTCAGGATCAAGAAAAGATTAAGTTTTCAAGGATGACACACACCTACCTTGAAACTAATCTGATAGCTATGAGACAAAAGAATTAACACGAAGTAAATTGTTTACTGGATCGTGATACTGTACAGTACAGCATCATCTGTGTAATTGGTGTCATAATGTATCTTGCCAGATGCCACCTATGATATATAGAGATTAAAATAGTTTTAACTCTATTTGCCAACATAACACAGATCCTATTGGGTCACACCATATAGGAGCTAATCGGAGAATCTTATTGATTAATTATGATTTGATTATGATTAATAATAAGATGGATATAATTAATTATACTTGATATAATTAAATTATAAATGTCATTTAGATGACAAGCAAAAACAACGGTTAATTTATAAACGTGTACGACACATTGTATAAAAGTCACCGAAACAAACAACCGCAAGAAATATAATTGTTCAGAATAATTATATGGATATTAATTAAATTTGGGCCGAGGGCATTTTGGTCTTTTCACATGTCATCCTTATCCACATGACACGTCATCATTCTTATCCAGATGACACGTCATCATTCTTATCCAAATGACACGTCATCATCCCTATCCACTCGAGGGCAAAAGGGTCATTTCACATGTCCATTTTAGGCCTATAAATAGAGGGGTAGGGGTAGAGAATAAAATACTAATTTCTAAGATATCGAATCTGTCTGATCAGTTCGGTAATCTATTTTTTCTCTTTCTCGGTTTCTCTCCCAAATAGTGTTTCGGTTGAGAAAAGGAAGTTATACGTAATTGACGTATAATCTTGCGGGTTGTTGAGAAGAATATTTACGGGATCGGTGAATAGTGTTTTCTCGAATTTCGCGGTATTTCAGTTTTGCTTATTAGTGAATCTGAATAACTGAAAATTCGTGATTACGTGTTTTCGTCTTTTCTCGGTGAATAGTGTTTTTGCAGAATCCCGCGGTTTATAGTATTTCTGGCAAAAGAAATAAACCGCTCTCTCGTTAGTCCTGGTGGATAACCGATAAAGGCACTATATTTTTGGTGCTTGCTTAACCGGGTCAGACTGCATTCCAATTTGAATTTGGAAGCAAGGTAAAGAAATGTTATATTAATCTATTTAATTGTTAAATAGATTTAATCTTTTAGAAATCAATCAAAGGAGTAGATCTATAAACTGATTAAAATACAAGTAAATACGGTTTTACTACTTTGGGTCTATACAGGATTAATCTAGTATGTAACTCTCGGTTATTATCCGACATACTACTTAATCTATGATCTGAATGAGTAAAGTTTTACTTACGGTTTTTAATCTAAGAAAAGGATTGAACAGGTATGTAACTCTCGGTAGATTATCCGACATACCACTTCAATCATTTTGACTTAAGTTAGAAGTAAAAATTTTGTTTACGGTCTTTCCGCAGCTTAAGCCTAATGGCTTTGGGTAGCCTCAAAACCCTACAGCCACGCTGTACGATGACGGTAGGTTGCCGTTGAGATGTTTTCAGTCTATGGATATGTGGTATTATATGGGGCCGCTCGTACATTTATGGGTAGTGGAGCACCATTATCCGGATCGCGTACTCCGCCAGTTTGGACATCCGCCGTTCATTCCCGCAGAGCCATCTTTGCTGAGGTCCACTATCGTAGACCTGCACAAGTAAGTCGTATCTCTTTTGTACTGTCATATATTACTTGATTTATTTGTGTTGCAACTAACGTATTTCTTACAGGATGAGCCACTTATCGCGTGCGGAACGCGACTAGAGAGTGCACTACGAGTTCTATTGCAGTATCTTGGCACAGCCGCAGCACGAGCACTTCTATGTATACCCGGATGAGTTGATGCAGACCCCGGGAGATCCCCTACTGAGGTACGAGACTTGGTACATGCGGGTATGCATGGCGAGCGTATATCTGGAGGGCGATTACGGCGCTCACTTACGCGATATGATCAAGAACGACGACGGTTACACACCCAACGGTAGAAAATGGGCTCGCCAGGTAATTCACTTGAAACTAGATGTTTTTTTCCTTTAACTGATTACTTCATCATTGTTTGATCTAACAAATTACTCTTTCAGCTGTTGGATTCGATTAAGACCGTAGCGCACGGGATCCAGATGCTAGGAAAAAAGAATTGGAGGTAGTTTGGCTACCGCTACGTTGAGAAGGGTGCCACTTTCATGGAGGATTCTGGGCACGGTGGGCAGCTCATCGGCATGCTGCGAGACGCCAGAGAAAACATCGATTGGCGTCAGATAGATCCGTCCGAGCCCGATGAGTGCCCGGTTCTGGCGCGAGACATGCCACCCCCCCAAACGGTTCCAGAGTGGGACCATCATCACTGGGTGTTGTCCACGAGGGGATGGCACGCATTCTACACTGACGACGGTCGTCCGTTTCAGCCTCCGGTATGTTTTATTATTTTAGCTGTATGAATTAGTGCAAATTTCTTCGTTCAGTTCTAATTCAGTAGATTATGTGATTGATTGCAAGGTCAGTCCGAGATGCCACCGGAGCCACAGATGGCTGAGATAGATCCAGATGAGATAGATCCACGGTACAGCATGAGTCTGGACGATCTCGAGATCTATGACTATGGGATGCCGCAGATGGCCCACGATGGAGAGGCCAGTGGTAGCGGGGCTCAGCATCAGCCTGACTTTGGGACTGATTTCGCTGCATCTATATTCGGTACACTCCCACCGGGCTCTGCACGTGAGTCTGTCTGGGATTCTGCTGATAGGATGTATAGAGAGGCCGACGCTCATGCGGTGACACCGAGAGATAGAGCGTGGCCCCAGCGGGCGAACGCTGGTGTTCCACCTGAGCGATGGTCTCCTTCTCCGTGGCGGCGCTGATTTATGTATTTTTTATGGTTATGTTGTTGTTCTTTTTTTATGTTGTTGTTCTTTTTTATGGTGTTGTTCTTTTTTTATGGTTATGTTGTTGTTCCTTTATTTTATTGTTATATGTTTCGTTGTTCTATGTTTTGTTGTTCTTGTTTTGTGTTTAGTGTTTTACTATTCGGAGTCACAATCCATTTTGCAAACGTATCATTCAATTCAATATACTCCACACAACTCGGAATAAAAAAAAAGTTCACAACATATAAATAAAAAAAAGTCATAATAGAGATAAATCACCTTCTACTACTACTACTACGCCTAAAACTAAATCCCCTAAAGAAACCGGTTCCGGAAGATGTCCTGCTAGATGGCTCTGCTTGGGTCTCAGACGGCCCTGCTTGGCTTCCAGATGCCCTTGTCGTACGCCTACTAGTTGACCTTCTCGATGGATTTCTTTGCAATCCAATCGCCTCACCTCCTAAGTGTTGTTGTAAGCAATACTCTAAATATATTATTTGACTAATTTGCAAAACATACAATACTTGAATCTAACAATTCCTTGAGTTAAGATGCTTTGCAGGTTTAAGATAATTGGAATTGCAATTTGGATCTGTTATCCTGAAGAAATCATCAAGCTTTATCAATATTTTAATTTGTATAATTCATAGAATTGGTAAAATAGATTTGATGTTGAAGTCAGGGAATAATCGTTACCAACGATTAAAATAGCTGCACAGAAAATCAGAATGCGAGAAAATCAGAATTCTTCCAGAGAGTAATCGTTACCAACGATTATATAATCGTTGTAACGATTATGAAAGTCTCGCAGAAATTTGAATTTGGCTGAAACCCTAATTGCATTTTAGTATCAATCGTTGTAACGATTAATCAATCGTTGGTAACGATTATGGGCAGAATACTCTTTTGGAAGCTGCCTGTATAAATAGAGCAATTAGGCTTTCTTCCAAATTAACCACAGCCGCCCCTAGCTATTCAAAAAGCGATTTTTCTGTGAACTATCCCTCCATTGTTGTGAGAATTAAGAACTTCAAAATTCCTTTACACAACATCAAATCTACTTCACTAATCTTGCTAGATTAGATTAGAGTTAGTTTTTGTGAGTGTTTCTTTCGAGATTTCAGACTTAGAGACTTTGTTCTCTACACTAGTTGGCCGAGTGACTTCCCATTGGTTGTAAGGGCTCACCGGTTCACAAGTTGTAACCTTTCTCATTGGGTAATAGAAAGGCGCACCGAGAAGCGGTTGCGACGCCCCGGAGACGTAGGCCATTTTGCCGAACTCCGTTAACATCCCGAGTGTCAATTTCTCTAAACTCTTCTATTTAATTTATTTGCGATTAATTTCAGTTTTTAAAGTAAATTAGTGGTGCCTTAGGGACAACACTAAGTTGAGGGTATCCCCCATCGCTTCTGCAAACATAACAGACGCATCTAAATGGCTTGTAGCGGGGGAATGTCGTGGCCCTCCGGACACACTTGCCCTTGCCCTAGCTGGGTCATTCGCGTACTCATTGGTCGCGATTCTTGCATCTGCATTTGTATATGTTATTTAGTAAGTTGGTGCCAATTGAAAGTAAATATAATTTCTGATAAATGTTACGTACCTCTTCGTTGCCTATCAACGGTGGAACGTCGGGGTTGATGCCCCCGTCGTCTACCTTCCAGTTCATCCATTGTCATTACATGACGGATGTGTTTTCGCCGCCCCTTCCTAATCCATCCCTGCGCGGGGAGTATTATTGGCTCAGTATTAGGAGGCCAACTTTCCATATTGCCAATAGGAGCAAACATTTCGTTCCAAGTACTCAGAAGGTAGTCCACATTGTACCAGTGTGCAACAAATCTTTCCTCGCACCAGTTTCGGTTCCGACAAACCGCTAACACATGAGCACACGGAATTGAGGTCAGCTGGATACCTCTGCACTCACATTCCATTTGGTTGTCGGGACCGCATTTCACAATGTACATGCACTCTCTGCGTGTCAACTCCATAACTCCCAGGTCGTTGCGACGGCAAGGAACATACTCATTTGGAACTGAAACTTGGTACTGCCCTTGGCCGTGTGTGTAAGGCACCAAACGCATTGTTGCAGCTTTCTCCCACTTTCTCCCCAACTTCTCCGAAACCCGGGTGGAAAACTTCTGTTTGTTGTCTTTCAATTCCATGGCTCGCTGTCGCCGTGCAACAAACCATTTGTTGCACTTGTAGAATGTATCCTCCACTATGGCAGCAACGGGCATTCTACGGCTATCCCGGAAAACATTGTTCAGGCACTCAGAGCCGTTTGTTGTCATTATACCAAACCGGAATCCTCCATCACAGGTTTGGAAAATCTTCTCATAATTAGACGACTCCGTCGGATCATTCGGACGAACTTTGCCAACCTTCCGCAAATATGCATTATACCTTGGATTTAGCTGTACAAAACGAACATATGTTATTTCACTTTCAAAGTAGGGGCTACAAAAAATTAAATGAAATGTGGTACATTACAAATACCTTAGCAAACTCTTCGAACATCTCTTTCAGCTTTCTTGGCTTCTTCTTCTTTGCTCCTTCCCTGAACCTTTGTCCGTACCACCTTTCTTTTCCACAGTTCTGTACCAGGTTGTCAGCAACATGCTGCATGCAAAACCTGTGCACAAAGAGCTCTGGAGGCCATCCGTATTCTTCGGTCAGTGCAGCTTTGATCCCCTTGTGCTGGTCTGATATAACACAGACGAATTGGTTATATCCAAGCACTTCATTCCTCAACCATTGCAGGAAGAAACCCCAATTCTCGGCGTTTTCCTTGTGCACGATTGCAAATGCTAGAGGCAGCAGCTGGTTCTCGGCATCATAGGCACAAGCTATCAAGAGCCTCCCCTCGTACCGCCCTGACAAGAAGCACGCATCTATGCTGATCACCGGTCTCAAGAACCGGAACGCCGCAATGCATGGACCAAAAGCCCAAGCAACGGCCCTGAACTGAACTTGCCCTTCCTTTATTACTCCTGTGTCTTTGTCTCGTATCGGACTGGTCAGAAAATGGTACTTTGATCCGGGATTCTTGACGCAAATTGCCATCAATAGTGGTCTCAGCAAGCCGTACGAATCCTCCCAACCCCTAAATTCTCGGGCTATTGCAAGCTCACGACCCCTCCACAGTCGGTTGTATTTCGGGGTGACTTTGTCATACACAGCCATAACACAGTTTGCCACCGACTGGATGCTCATACAGGGGTCAGTCTTAATGCTGTTCCCAATGACATCGGCAATGATTGATGCCGTCAGACATTCATTGTCGATCCTTGTATACTCAGTCCTGCATGTGTGAGGCTTGTCTTGCATCGTTATAACCCACGCATCTCCATATCCCGATGCTTTTCCCCTTAGTTCGTAACCACAACGCCGGTCTTTGCACACCACATGAATCCGGCGGGTGTCACTCCTACTCATTCTTATCTCCTGATTCTTGTGGACATGGTGCTCCCTAATCTTCTTCATTAATTCATCCTTGCTTTTAAAATATTGGTTTGCGGCCAGCTCACCCGTGCGCTCGATTCGTGGCCCATAGGAACCAGTATCTGCTTCTCTGAACCGAGATACATCATTGAAGTCTGGAAACGGGTGCGTATCACTCCGCCCGCTGAGCGGCGCTGAACAAGAGCTGCTCCGAATGGGCCCTTCAGCTGTTTCAACTGGACCGTCTTCACCACATCCATCTAGGTGATCAGAGTCCCAGTCATGTCCATCATACTCATCCCCACTTTGCAAGCGTTCACTTGGGGTATCATTGATATTTTCAAAATCCGACCCAACTTCATCGTGTACTGGGCCTGGGAATGGTAAAGGCTCCTCATGCACGGGTCTAGGTGGGGAACAAATTCGGAGTATTGGTTGAGGTCGTGATTGTGGAGGAGTTAGATAGTAGTTTTCTGGGTTAGTAGTTGGATAGTATGTTTCTTGGTGAGTAGGTGGATAGATGGTTTCTTGGTAAGTAGGGGGATAGTTCGTTTCTGGGTAAGTAGGGTGATAGTTCGTTTCTGGGTAAATAGGGTGATAGTTCGTTTCTGGGTAAATAGGTGGATAGTTGCTTTCTCGTTCTGTTGGGGGCACGACGGGAGTATCCATTGCAACTGAGCATTGACTAGAACTACCACCCCCTGCCTCTCTCGGAACTCTTCTAACATAGATCTCTATTACAAAATCTCCGTTGGCCTTAAAATACCCACACAACCCTCTCCAGGTATTTTCATCTGTTATTTTCGCAAGTGAATATTTCCCGGTGTTTCCATTACACACTCGGGTCCCCAATTCAAGGTTGCATCTTTCTGGATTAAAACGGGTGTAATCGAAAATTGTGACTTTCAAGTCCAACAGAGATATATTATCGTCAACCATAACCGAAGCAATTGGTTCTCTGTTGTAATAAGGTTCGTCTGCATTATGTTCAAGCTTACCACCACAGTGTATAGAAATCAATGGCATTGTGATCAAACTACATTTTGAAAGTGATAATCATTTGTCAGGTTACTAATTTACACATTGACTGAATAATAAAGAAATTTAGTTTAAATTAAGTTCAATTAGTTTTAACTAATTTTAGTTAATTAAAATTAATTTCGATTAATTGTTATTAATTAAAAATAATTTTCCTTAATTAAAATTAATTAAAATTAAATAATAAAATTAACTACAATTAATTAAAATTAATTAAAAGTAATTAATTACAATGAATTAAAATTAAATTTTTTAATTAATTACTTAAAATGAATTAAATTTAAATTAATTTATTAAAATTTATTAAAATTAAGTAAAATTAAATAATTACAAGTAAGTAAAATTAATTAATTAAAATTAATAAATTACAATTAATTAAAATTAATTGAAATTAATTGTAATTAATTGAAATTATTTGAAATTAATTGAAATTAATTGAAATTAATTGAAATTAATTTCAATTAATTTCAATTAATTATTTCAAATTAATTGAAATTAATTATTTCAAATTAATTGAAATTAATTAAAATTAATTAAAATTAATGACAATTAATTAAACTAATTAAACTGAACTAACATTAATTAAAAAAAATATAAAATTAATTAAACTGAACTTAACTTAACTAAAATTTAATTAAATAAATATTTAAACTAACTTACACTAATAAAACTTAATTAAACTAAACTAAAATTACTTCAAAATAAGTAAAATTAATTACACTTAACTAAACTCAACTACAATTAATTTAATTAAATTAAAAAAAATTAAAACTAACTAAAATTAATTCAAATTAATTGAACTTAATCTAAAATAATTTAAACTATTTAAAACTAATTAACATTAATTTTAATTAAATTAATTAACCTTAATTACAATTAATTACAAACATTTAAAAATAAAAAATAATTAAAATAATTAAAAAAAAAAATTACCTGTTCTGCGCTGCTGCCTCTGCCTCTTCAGTTGTGGTTGGCTTCTCTCTCCAATGGGGTTAATATAGGGGCTAAACACTGTGAAATCGTATTATAGCACGGGGCCGGCCAATAATTGGCCGGTTTGGGATTTTAATGGGTACCGGCCAATAATTGGCCGGTTTGGGATTTTAATCGGTACCGGCCAATAATTGGCCGGTATGGGTATTTTTAATAAAGATTTGGGACCGTGGGTAATTTTAATAATTTTTATTGGACTGTGGGTATTAATAAAAATGTCGGCTCATTGAATATTAGAAAGTTATAAAATCAATCGGAAAAAATAAAATGATGAGGAGCAATTAATAGCGAGACGATGGGGGCTATAAATGGAGTGGTCAGGCAAAGATTCCTGCATTAAATGGCTCCGGACGCCTCCCATAGTCCCATTCCCTGCTGCAACAGGCAACAGACTGACCCCGTCCCCTCCATGGAGCGCCTTTGTCTCTCCTGGGGTTTCCCTTCGGATTCCCCGCCCCTTGCATTGTTCCTTCCCCATCATTTCTATATATCCCTTGCTTCACTCTTCAATTCATCCCCAGCCCCAGTAAATGACAAACAAATTTGTTTCTTCCCTGCCTAAACCGCACACCGCACACCGCACACCGCATTATTGCTTTATGACTTATGAGTGACTGGGTTCATTAGGCACACTTGTTGATGTTTCATTATAAATTTATAATCAGATGATTTTAGACGGGATGATGTATTTAATTTTAGGTTGTCGACCGGATCTTGAAATTTTTATTTTGATCATGTTGCTGCTCAGCTCATACAGAAAAATGTCTCATAAATGACATCAGAATATTGTTGACGAATTATGGCTGCTAAAAGCCATAATAAATTACAGAACTCTTTAAGGGGAAAAAAAACAGAGCGATGATAAAAAATAAAAAATGAGAAAAAGAAGACCAAGAACAAATCAATTAAACCCGTAGATCGATCTTAATTCTTTGCACATAGATGATAACAAATATGTGGGTGTTTGGCAACCCTTCTTTAATATTTCTTAACTCTTCTTCAGACTTTTTACAAGCTTAATCGGTTCGAATAACATCTTCTTAGTGAGATATAAATTTTGCTCATTTTGTCCGAATTCTTAAGCTTATGCCCCTCTTGAATTAAGCCTCCCTCAGTTTTCAAATGAGCTACTAATCCAATTTTACTTAATATCGGCTCCTTAAGCAGATTTAAAATTTAGTCACAAAATTTTTAAAATACCCCTACCCAAAAAATAATAAACCAAAAAACCACTAAAATCTGAAAATTTCATATTTAGAAAGTCCGCCATTTGAAATGACAGACATTTTTTTGGTGTTCGCCATTTCAAATGGCAGACAGCCAAAAACTCAAAATTCGTTCAATTTTTTGAGTTTTTTTGTTGTCCGTCATTTGAAATGGCGGACACCTCTTTGGTGTCCGCAACCTCAAATGACGGACATACTAAATTTGAAATTCTCAGAATTTAATGATTGTTTGGTTTATTTTTATTTTTATTTTGGCTGGAGCATATTTAAAAATTTCGGCATATTAGTTTTGCGGGAACAAATTTGTCGGCTGGGAAGTACATCTCCTCTTAGCTAATATCTGTACCGTTGGAATTTTCATCTAGATTAAAAATCAGCGGTTGTGATTTGCCCACAACGATTTTAGTTAATTTTACAGCATAACTTATAAGATAAACCGTGTAGCATAATTTTGCCAAAAGTCATTGCATCAAAAGGACATAGTGTTACCTTTTTCAGAACCTTGACAGGAGTAGTTAAATATGAATGACAAGAGGTTTTGCAATTTATTAATGTATTTACCTCAGACAACTCTCAGGATCATATATATCAAATGGTTATGGGAGAATAATGGGGAGTTTTCTATGAAATCTTTGTATCAATTTCTCAGTTCTGGAGGGTGTCAATAATTACATACTATGGAATGGTAGAACCTGAAAGTCCCACCAAAAATTCAGGTGTTTATGTTGAGTAAGAATAAGATCTTAACTAAAGATAACTTAGCTTCTAAATGATGGTTGGGTAACTAATGTTGTCAATTTTGCCAAGACGATGAAACTGTGGATTACTTGTTTCTCCTGTGCCCAAAAGCTAGACATGTTTTATTTTGGTTAGAGAACTGCCAGCATTTCTTACCTGAATGGTATTCCTTTCAAGATATTCTCAATTTTTAATTTGCCTTGCATCATAGGACCAAACAATTCTTTCTGATTACAATCAGTGCCTTTGCAGGGATGACACATATCTACCCTGAATTTGATCTGTTGCTATGAGACGAAAGAATTAACACAAGTAAATTAATAAGTTTACTGCATGATCGTGATATTGTACTGGACAACATCATCTGTGTAATTGGGGGTCACAGTGCACTGCCAGGTGCCAACTATGATCTATAGAAATTAAAACAGTTTTAATTCTATTGCCAACATAACACAGATCCTATCGGGTCACACCATATAGGAACCGGATCAGAGAATCTTATTATTAATTATAAATAGTTATAATTAATAAATAAGATGGCAAAACATTAATTATAAATGTTATAATTAATATAGAAATATCATTGAGATGATAGGCTTAAACAGATTAAAATTACAAGCGTGTATGACACGTTGTGTAATTATTGTTACAACCGCAAAATGAAATATAATTGTTCAGAACAATTATATATATGGAATAGTATATGAGGAGGGATCCAATTACACCTTTTTTGGTGACACATCATGACACCATTTTTTATATAGGTCAATTTTGTGATTTCAAAATCCAAACAGTCGATCCGAACCGTTCAACATGATCACCATATTAAAATGTACTTGGAGATCAAATTTTACATTTTTTTGAATTATTTTACTATTTATTAAGATGGTTACAAAATCGCTGTTTTTCAATGGTCTGAAAACAACGATTTTTGTAACCATCTTAATAAATAGGAAAAAAATTCAAAAAAATGTAAAATTTGATCTCCAAGCACATTTTAATATATCCATCATGTTGAACGGTTTGAATCAACTATTTGGACTTTGAAAATGATAGATGTCAAAGTGTGTCACCAAAAAAGGTGTAATCAGATCCCTCCTCATAGTATATTTGGGCCTTAATTATATTTAGAATATAATTAAGAAAGCCCAAAAACCCAGGTCTGATACTATTCATTATGGGCCTTTCTGGGCCTTATACTATTCAGTCTGAGCCATTATGAGCCCTTGTACTATTCACATTGGGCCCAAATCAAAGCCCAAAATGTCCAAGCCCAATAACCATTTATTCTGGGCCTTTATGGGCCCATAACTATTCATTTTGGACCCTGTAAATATATTATTGGGTCAGGGGCATTTTGGTCTTTTCACCCCAAACCTCCTTACTATTCACACCTCCTTACTATTCATCCCTATAAGGCTATAAATAGGGGTGGAGGGGTTAGTTCATGACATACCATTTATATTTCCAAGTTTGAGTGAAAACCTGACTGAACGTCTGCGGAAGCCAGGTTCCTCTGATTCTCGGAATTCCTCTCAAATAGTGATTGTATGAGGTTATAAATATATACGTATAGACGTATATATTTTGAGTGGTAAGCGGTTGTAATCTTCCGTAGTTAGTGGTAACTCTGCTTTTACACATAAGTTGTGAATCAGAATATCTGCATAGTGCGAGACAACTTGTTTAGCTGAGTTACTGCGAGTATAGTATTTCTGGCAGGAGAAATACTTGCTCTCTGATCATTCCTGGTGTACTACTGATAGAGACACTAGACATCTGGTGCTGTTATTTGAGTAGCAGCAGCGAGGCAAGCGCAGCGGCAGTTCCAATTCGAATTTGGAACCAAGGTATAATGTTATATTAATTTATTTAATTGTTAAATAAATTTAGTTTTAGAAATCAATCATGGAGATAAATCATCGGCTTAAGTTAGACGTAAAAACTTTTTGTTTTTCTGTCTTTTTCCACACTTAAGCAACATAACTCGTGATTCACATTTTATATGCGTCTTATTCGCGAATAAAACATATTATACGTCTTTTTGCATTTTATTTATTGTTCAGTTCAGAAACGTTAAAAAAAATGAATTCAATGCAAATCAAACACGAATAACTTGCGAATTGTATTACTATGGGTCCATCGTACCAATTTTGGGTCTTGTACATTCGAAAAAAAGAAAAAGAAATCCTGTGTAGCTACGGTAAGGTAGAAAGTGTCCGGAACTCGGAAGAGTGACATTACATAATTAATATGCCTTGATATGAAAGAACAAAAAAAATTTACAAGACATCACGTGACTTGATCAAAATGATAAATAATAGTCATATTATACAAATGGTTATATGATTATGTCATAATTATATCAGACGTGATCAAACGTGACATGATTGATATATTTAATTATTTTCTGGAACTTTAATTTAGTTTAATGAAAAAAATAAAAAAATTGCTACAAAAGATAAACAAATTGCAAAAACAAATTAAATATAGAAACAATATTGAAAAATTGATCACATAACATAAGCAAGTTAGTTCGCATGACATGATGTATCATGTTATTTTCGACCAGATGAAAGGCATGTCATGCAAATAGACATGTTACGTGACACACGAGTCACGTGACAAGTAATTTGACTATGTCGTACCCACGAAGTACCGTGATAAAATGACGTGATTAATTTTCTTCACGGCTCTCGACATGACGCATCAAGCCTGCTTGATTTTATCAAATAGGACGTGCAACTTGCCAAGTAATATATGATAACAGATATTTCTTAATTCCAAACCAACCTATATGTCGTTTAGCATTCTATCAAATAATTTAAAATTTTAACATTTGAATTTAAATTACTTTTTAATGAACGATTAATCAAATTCTAATTAAATTGATTTAAATTAAGTTCATGTCCTATTTGAATGATAGAAAATGCATCTATATTATTAATATTTTAGTTTTGAGCATATATATATGAAGAGGGATCCCATTACATCACTTTTGAGTTACCACAAAGTTACCCTCCTCATTTTCTACATTTTCAAAATCCAAATTATCGATCCAAACCGTTCAACATGATTATCTAAATAAAAAGTGCTTGCAGATCAAATTTTACATTTTTTTTGAACTTTTTTACTATTTATTAAGATAGGTACAAAATTCAATGGTCTGAATTTGACTAGTTTTGTAAAATACTTAATAAATAGCAAAAAAATTCAAAAAAAAATGTAAAATTTGATCTGCAAGCACATTTTATTTAGATAATCATGTTGAATTGTTTGGATCGACGATTTGGACTTTAAAAATATAGAAAATGAGGGTAACTTTGTGATAACTCAAAAGTGGTGTAATCGAATCCCTCCTGTATATATATATATATATATATATAGAGTCCGACTAGGCTACTCCATGGAGTAAAACGACTTGGTACTCCACGCCATATCTTCATTTTCAAAGTTCAAATAGTCGATTCGAACCTTCCAACATGTTCTCCATATTGAAATGTGCTTGGAGACCAAATTTTACATTTTTTGGAATTTTTTTACTATTTATTAAGCCACTTTGAAAATCTGAAAATCCTTATGAACAGTAAAAAACAGTAAAAATTTCTGGACCGCCGGATCAGTGATTTTCAAAGTGGCTTAATAAATAGTAAAAAAATTCCAAAAAATGTAAAATTTGGTCTCCAAGCACATATCAATATGGAGAACAACTTGAATGGTTCAGATCGGTCGTTTGGATTTTCAAAATGGAAATAATGAGGCGTGGAGCACCAAGTCGTTTTACACCATGGCTTAGCTAAGCCCAGCACTATATATATATATATATATATATATATATATATATATATATATATATATATATATATATATATATATATAGTAGAACTAGGGTGCTCCTAAGCTCACCAAGCCCTCGTGAGCGCGATTCTAAAACCTATCGAATCGACTTCAAACGATATTTTCAAACCGTTAGATGTTTAATCTATATTAAAATATGCTTGGAGACCAAATTTTACATTTTTTGAAATTTTTTTACTATTTATTAAGATAGTTTGAAAATCGCTGTTTTTATTAAAATTCTACACCATTGGAAAACAACGATTTTCAAACCATCTTAATAAATAGTAAAAAAATTCCAAATATGTAAAATTTGGTCTCCAAGCACATTTTAATATAGATTGAACATCTAACGGTTTAGAAATGTCGTTTGAAGTCAATTCGATAGGTTATAGAGTCGCGCTCACGGAAGAGCTTGGTGAGCTTAGGAGCACCCTAGTTCTACTCTATATATATAGGCTATCATGCTTTGGGAAGTAAAGAGAGTGGTTTACTTCCCGCTCATATTTTTTTTTTCAAAGTTCAATCTGTCGATCCAAACTTCTCAATATGATCTTCATATTGATATGTGCTTGGAGACAAATTTTACATTTTTTGAAAAAAATTTACTATTTTTTTAGAATTTTTGAAAATCTCAGCTTTTCATTAAATAAAAAAATAATAAAAAATTCACAAAAATACTGATTTTCAAAAATTCTAAAAAAATAGTAAATTTTTTCCAAAAAATGTAAAATTTGGTCTCCAAGCACATATCAATATAAAGATCATGTTGAGAAATTAGCTAGGATCGACTGTTTAAACTTTAAAAATAGAGATATGAGCGGGAAGTAAAACACCATCTTTACTTCCCAAAACTTCGTAGCATCACCCTATATATATATATATATAAGGAGCGGCTAAGTTGCTGCCGGCAGCATTTCGGCGAGGTGCTTACGGGGGCATATCTTGCAATTTGATGTTCAAACAACAAATTCAAACCGTTAGATGTTCAATCTATATTAAAATCTACTTGGAGACCAAATTTTATATTTTTTGGATTTTTTTTACTATTTTTTAAGCTGGTTTGAAAACTGCTGTTTTTATTAAATTTCTGAAGCATTGAAAACAGCGGTTTTCAAACCAGCTTAAAAAATAGTAAAAAAATTCCAAAAAAATATAAAATTTGGTCTCCAAGTAGATTTTAATATAGATTGAACATCTAAAGGTTTGAATTTGTTGTTTGAATATCAAATTGCAAGATATGCCCCCATAAGCACCTCGGCCGAAATGCTTCCGGAAGCAAATTAGCCATACTCTATATATATATATATATATATATATATATATATATATATATAGGGATGGGCTATGGTGAGCTATGGAGTAAAACAAGTTTTTACTCCACGCCTCATTATTTACATTTTGAAAATTCAAACAACCGATCCGAACCGTTCAAGGTGTTCTCCATATTGAAATGTGCTTGGAGACCAAATTTTACATTTTTTGGAATTTTTTTACTATTTTTTAAGCCACTTTGAAATCGCTGATCCATTGGTCCAGAATTTTTTACTGTTTTGCTACTGTTCACCCAGATCAGTGATTTTCAAAGTGGCTTAATAAATAGTAAAAAAATTCCAAAAAATGTAAATTTGCACATTTCAATATGGAGAACAACTTGAACGGTTCGGATCGGTTGTTTGGATTTTCAAGATGACAATATGGCGTGAAGTACAAACTCGTTTTACTCCATAGCTCACCATAGCCCATCCCTATATATATATATATATAGGAAATGGCTAGCATGCTACGCGTAGCATAGAGGGTCTCCGTGCTACGGCTCAATATTTGAGTTTTCAAAATTTTAATGGTTGATCCGAACCGTTCAACATGATCTCGATATGAATATGTACTTGCAAACTAAATTTTACATTTTTTAAAATTTTTTTACTATTTTTTTAGATAGGTAGAAAATCACTTGATCTGAAAATTCTATACCATTCATATCAAGTGATTTCTACCTATCTAAAAAAATAGTAAAAAAATTCTAAAAAATGTAAAATTTGGTTTGCAAGTACATATTCGTATGGAGATCATGTTGAACGGTTCGGATCGACCATTAGGATTTTGAAAACTCAAATATTGAGCCGTAGCACGGAGGCCCTCTATGCTACGCGTAGCACCGTAGCCAATTCCTATATATATATATATATATATATAGGGATGGGCTATGGTGAGCTATGGAGTAAAACGAGTTTTTACTCCACGCCTCATTATTTTCATCTTGAAAATTCAAACAACCGATCCGAACCGTTCAACATGATCTTCATATTGAAATGTGCTTGGAGACCAAATTTTACATTTTTTGGAATTTTTTTACTATTTATTAAGCCCCTTTGAAAATCGCTGATCGAATGGTCCAGAAATTTTTACTGTTTTGCTACTGTTCACCCGAATCTGAGATTTTCAAAGTGGCTTAATAAATAGTAAAAAAATTCCAAAAAATGTAAAATTTGGTCTCCAAGCACATTTCAATATGGAGATCATGTTGAGCGGTTCGGATCGGTTGTTTGGATTTTCAAAATAGAAATATGGCATGATGTACAAACTTGTTTTACTCTATAGCTCACCATAGCCCATCCCTATATATATAGAGAGAGAGAGAGAGAGTGGCTAATATCAAAATGTTTGCACCAAGGGGTTGGTGCAAACGATTTGTTTTCGGGTTTTCGAAGTCCAAACGGTCGATCCGAACCGTTAGATATTTAATCCATATTAAAATGTGCTTGGAGACCAAATTTCATATTTTTTGGAATTTTTTTGCTATTTATTAAGCCACTTTGAAAGTTGCTGATTCGGGTGAACAGTAAAAACAGTGCAATCAAATTCTGGACCGTGTGATCAGCAACTTTCAAAGTGGATTAATAAATAGCAAAAAAATTCCAAAAAATGTGAAATTTGGTCTCCAAGCACATTTCAATATGGAGAACAACTTGAACGGTTCGGATCGACCGTTTGGATTTCGAAAACCCAAAAACAAATCGTTTGCACCAACCCCTTGGTACAAACGTTTTGATATTAGCCACTCTATATATATATATAGTGCTGGGCTTAGCTAAGCCATGGTGTAAAACGACTTGGTGCTCCACGCCTCATTATTTTCATTTTGAAAATCCAAACGACCGATCCGAACCGCTAAAGTTGTTCTCCATATTGATATGTGCTTGGAGACCAAATTTTACATTTTTTGGAATTTTTTTTACTATTTAGTAAGCCACTTTGAAAATCACTGATCCGGCGGTCCAGAAATTTTTACTGTTTTTTACTGTTCATAAGGATTTTCGGATTTTCAAAGTGGCTTAATAAATAGTAAAAAAATTCCAAAAAATGTAAAATTTGGTCTCCAAGCACATTTCAATATGGAGAACATGTTGGAAGGTTCGAATCGACTATTTGAACTTTGAAAATGAAGATATGGCGTGGAGTACCAAGTCGTTTTACTCCATAGAGTAGCCTAGTCGGACTCTATATATATATATATATATATATATATATATATATATATATATGAGTGAGGCTATGGTGCTATGCATAGCACCAATGGCTAGTGTACTACGGCTCAATATGGTACTTTTTAAAATTCTAACGGTCGATCCGACCGTTCAATGTGATATCCATATGAATATGTACTTGCAAACTAAATTTTATATTTTTTCGAATTTTTTTACTATTTTTTCAGATAGGTAGAAAAATCAGTGTTTTTTGAAAATTCTGGACCATCAAAATTCTACCTATCTGAAAAAATAGTAAAAAAATTCGAAAAAATATAAAATTTAGTTTGCAAGTACATATTCATATGGTTATCACATTGAACGGTCGGATCGACCGTTAGAATTTTAAAAAGTACCATATTGAGCCGTAGTACACTAGCCATCCGTGCTATGCATAGCACCATAGCCTCACTATATATATATATATATATATATATATACACACACATTTAAAAGGGTAATCAAATGAAATAAAACATTCTTGCACGTTACAAATACCTGATAGAGAGGAGACAATTATTGATTACTTCTTTCTGAAGTAATTAGATAGTATCATAGTAAAGAGAAATTAATAAAATATTCGTAAAACTGGAATAAGTCACCAGATGACTTGAATGAATCAATATATAACATGCTCCCCAAAAATAGCTCTATGGCTTAATTTGTTATTCATATCTAATTTTCATGCGTATACACATGATAGCTACCTAGCTAATATAATCATAACACAAGTTGGCTTCCACGCAAGTTCAAAAAAATATTGACCTTACGAATTGGCTTAAACAGCTTCAAAACTACCACAGTAAATGCGTGGGTAGTGCTTTTACATAGTATATATATATCATGATCACCAACTTTTCGTTACTAACTATAACTCAAATTAACTTAAATGATCAAATGAACAATTATAACTCAAATTTACTTAAATGATCAAATGAACAATTGTAAAGGTTCTTTCTTCTAAAAAGAAAAAAAATGAAAGTTGTTAAATTGATGTTGGAATAGGGGTGCAAACGGCTCAGATATTATATGATCGTATCCGGATCAACATTCAAACTAATGCTAATTTGGATATTCAGATATTGATAGTTTGCAGTTACTGATACAACTACGGATATGTACATATTCGTAGTTATGCGGATATGGAATCAGATACAATTTCTAAATCAGTTGCGATCAAATAGACATGTGGATGAATCTTAATGCAACCCAAAGAGTCCGTAGCCACCTCTATGGGTTTTAAATTTTTTAATTATATGTATTGAAATTTAATCAAATATTTTGTATTTAAGTTTCAGTCACTCTCATGAAATATCAAACGTGTACTTATAACCTAGTGATTATAATTTTACATTGTGGTTGTGGAGACTTGAGTCAAAATCCGACTTGTCGCACGTTAAACATTTTTGCATTTTACATTTTGTTTGTGCATATATGATTTAAATAAGAATAATTATTTGTATCAGTATTTTTTAATTTTGTAATATGTTTTGTTCGAATGTTTTTATAACTATATTGTTATTCTGGTGATTAATTTTTGTTAACAAAATATTTATTTGGTAATAACATAATAAGTTTAATATGAGTAAAATTATTTTGTTCATCAATAATAATCGAATTATAGATGTACTTTATGTTTTTTTTTCTAATATGTAAACTAATATTTTAATTTTGTTACAATTTTTAAATTGGGCACCGGATTATATGCATATTTGTATTTGCGTCCGTTTAATATCTGATTTGCATTTGTATTCATTTAATATATGATCGGTATTCGTAGCTGAAAAGTAAAATCGGAAACGAATATGATTTTATCACTATCCGATCCGTATTCAATCCATTTGCACCTCTATTGGAACATCATATTGATACTTATTCCATCTTTTATTACAAGAGAAATATTTTTTTGTTAAAAGTCAATTAATATATCACATATATCATATAGGTAAAAATTAGTTCTTCTTCAATTTGAAAAGCTTTTCCCATTCAATACAGAATAAATACAATTCAACCCTGATGATACATTTGGAGGTAACATTAACTATTCTTAAAGGGTACAAACTAATTTTGAACAATGGTATCAAATAATTGATTTTCAATATTTTTTATCTTCTTATATTCTCACAAAAAAAAAAAGTAAATTTGTTAAATCTCTCAAATTTAAATTTTAATCTTTATATATATTCTAAGAAAGGATGAACATAAAAACTCCAGAAATACTCATATTGGAACAAAATTGAAGTTTGGTGATCAAACCAAAAAAAATAATGATGAGAGTTCAGAAATGCGTCAACATTCGTCTCTCTGTCTCTCTCTCATACTCAAAACCTAGCTAGACATATATCCTTCTTGTAATAAGAACTCCTCTCGGGTCGTCGTCACTGTCACTTCTTCTTTAATGACCAAATCTACCTTTTATCAATTATCTTCCCAATATATGTTTCTCAATTCCTTCTCCCTTGGAAATGATGAATTGATTTCGTTAATTATGGCAAGACATTTTTGGGACTCTAACTTGCCTGTCAAAGACATCCCCTCTGATCGATCTTCACCAAATACCTTGCATTCGTGCTTTCCTAAGAAGATAAAAATATTTAAAATTAGTTTTTGACAAAAAGGAATTTGGTGTAACGTGCCATTTAATTAATATATATATAGCTCTCTTTGGTAATTGTTCTTTTATTTTTATTAAGTGTCACATTAGTACAATCCTCAAGCTTACAATCCATGCTGTGATAACTGATACATTACTTGGTAAATGCATATGCATCATGCACGCGTACATTTGATTAGCTCTAATGGCACACTAGCGCACAGTTAAATCAATAAATGGCGGGTCACAATCTCATCCATAACATTTACTACATACAAGGGGGCCGCATGTTGCCTGTTCTTCCGATCTCTTCACATGGCATTGCCTCTCTTTGCTCAGAACACATAGCAGTCATTATATATATATATATGTGGTTAGTCTGTAAGGTTCTACTACTAATTACTCTCTATCTCCTTATGTGAATTAATGCAGTTACTAGAGCTACAAGCTAGTGTACAAAAAGAGAATGAAGTCTCTAGCTACAGAAAAAGAATCATTTATGCCATAACGTGTAGTGCATGAGAGAGAGAGAAGACAAAGAGAGAGAAAGAGAATCGTTTACTATTAATGCTCTAGCCTGTCTTTCTCGATCGGTAGCCAAGTGTTTTAAATGCCATCCCCACACCTCAATCTCCTTAAAGTGCTGCTACCATATTCCCATCTCCTTGCCTCTTTCTCTCTCTCTCTCTGATGCAATCACCATTACACTTCCAGAGTTCACCTTCAGTTTGTCTCGGAGTGAAAAGCCAATGAAATAGTAACTGTGATGTTGGCCCGGTTCACTCAGATGCTTTATTGATTAAGATTTGAGAACCAGCTGGTAGGTTTCTGATTGAGCCGTGCCAATATCTTAGTGCTCTTTCATCATCATATTTGCTTCTGATGGAATTGTCCTAGCTAGTCTGTAATTATCACAAGGTATATGTGCAATGCAATATTATAGGTACATTACATATATACATATAAATAATTTGGTTCCTCTTTTATTTCTTTATTTTATTTAACATCTTTTTCTCCTTTTTTATCAAATCTATAAGGAAGGGCTGTGCATGGTGTTTAGCTGATGAGAGTACGTTGACTCATGCTAACTTATGTTTGACTCATTTTAGTAAGCAGGGAAGGATGGTTATTGCAGGAATGCCTTTTGACTTTGGTACTTGTCCATTAGTTCAATACTTTCAAGGTAGATGTATAAAGTACTTTAGCTCTTTTTCTAACAAATCTCAATTTTGTATATAGAGATTTAATTAGATATGGCGTATCAATACAAATTACAACACACACACAACTGAAAGATTTCAATTTCAAGTTAATATCATCCAAATTTAAATAATATTAGAGCTAGTGCTAAATAGGTAACTTAAGAAAGTATGGCAAAATAACATACAGAGGTTATATATAAATTATATATATAATAATTCAGTTTAATATACGTACATGAGAACCCCAAGGAATTAAACAGACTGAGATTTTATTTTTATCTGTTGCTAATTAAGACCTTAATTAGTTAATTATATTACTACAACTCATGCATCCTAGCTATAAGCCTATATAACTTTGACTGAAGTACTTTTAGTTTGAAATTACAGAGAAACTTTTGTTAGCTCTACCAGCTAATTAATTAAGTGCACATCTTTTGGACCGAGGATTAATTATTGAGCGTTAATTAGGTAAGGAATAATTAATGGTCCAAGTTGGCCCTTTGGTTTAATTAAGTTGGTTCGACCAAGAGTATTTTAATTAGTTTCGTATAATATCTCATTCATGTGATTTGTCCTATGTATCAACCGATTTGATGTACCATTTTTTTTTAGCTCTAATAGTTGGCGAAAACCTACTAAGAAATTATATTTGAGGAAAATTTAGGCAGTGCAATTGTGTGCATGTACAATGAAAAAACAAGCATGGTCCTTTGTTTTGGCACATTGTGCAATAAACAGTTAAACAGTAGTTCATACATTGCTTCATACTGTGTACGCATATAAAGGTTCAGTGAAGGAACATTGGTTTACAGAGTTTATGAGGAGCAAAAGACATTGCTGTGTATTTGTGAGGCAATACCTTGTGAAAATTGTAATTGTTGGCCTTTGCAGAGGAATATCTTCATCTTGAAATTGTCTTAATATATATTCCTTTTTTTTTAGATAAAGATGACGGTAATGAGAAAAGCAAAATGGAACCTAGTTTGTATAATTTTTAATTTGTGGTTCGTCAGTTTGTCTACCAAAAATGCTTTTTCCTTCAAATTTTTTTTTTTGAAAAAAAAAAATTCATCTCATTTTGCCATGGAATCTGTTTTGTGTTACAAACAATTAGAGCACGTACCAAATATCTATAGAAAATACCTCTCGAACATCAAACCTTATCAAAGAATCAGTCTATATAGAAAACACCAGCATTAATTTTCTTCATTTAATTTAATTATGGAGAAATTCTGTTCACGTGAGAAAAATCAGATATCAGGCTTTAACTTCTTCGAAAGACTGGACAGGTTTTTGTATATTTCCACCAAACTGTTTTTTGTGTTGGATGCATGCATATTAACTTTAATCTAAAGTAGTAAAATGATCAAATATATATTATGAGGAGGGATCAGATTACACCATTTTTTGGTGACATCGAATGGTATCGTCTATTTTCAAAGTCCAAACAGTCGATCTAAACCGTTCAATATGATGGATATATTAAAATGTGCTTGCAGATGAAATTTTACATTTTTTTTTGAATTTTTTACTATTTATTAAGATGGGTACAAAAATTCAATGGTCTGAAAATAACGATTTTGTAAAGTACTTAATAAATAGTAAAAAAATTCAAAAAAATGTAAAATTTGATCTGCAAGCACATTTTAATATATCTTTCATATTGAACAGTTTGGATCGACTGTTTGGACTTTGAAAACTTTAAAAATGGACGATGTAATTCGATGTCACAAAAAACGGTGTAATCCGATCCCTCCTCATATATTATTGCCTTATTGGTGAATGTATATATAGATTTTGCAGGTCATGAATTGTTAATTAGATTTTTTAGAATTATCTTGGTTTATGCAAGTCATAAAATTGGTATTTTATGAGTTTATATATCATTATTTATTGAGTGTTTTAGGACTATAGGTTATAAAAGAATACGCTTAAGTTATATACATGATCTGGTTAAGTGTTAGGCTTATATGGCAAGAGGAGGAGACGCAAAATCACAATTTAGGAGTAGTGTTGACTTTGCAAGCAGCAAGGAACAAAGATGTTGGATAGTTGAAGGAGCAAAGAAGAAGCGATATGAAAAGGTCGACGGCTATGATCTGCTATATATATACGAATTATACAATATTTTAAGATGATATTTTCCCTATGTAAATTGTCAAGCTGTGATTGAAAATTAATGTCAAGTGACAAATTGCAATGTATGATCAGCAAGAGATTGAAAATTAATGTACACCACTAACACAAAAATGAGAATATATATTAAACTTAGTTTCCAAAATAAAGTTTAAGGAGGTGTTTAGTTAGATACTAAACTTCATTTAAATTAGTCAAATTAATGGTCAAGGTGTATTGGTGAATGTATTTAGTCTTCTTAATTAGCTGGGTTGTACTAATCATGAATCCTTGGTATTCATATGAGTTAATCGTTATTAAGTGTACTTAGATAATTAATTATGTCCACATAAGGAATTCAGAGTAGGTCCGATGCCTATCGGACCTACTTTGGTTCAATGGGTGTTATGACCATCTGATTTGCATCAAGATTCGTGTGTTCTGCATCAAAATCCGTACAAGTATGTATCAATTTCCGTGCGCATAAATCTTGATGCTAATCGTACGGTGCTAGAGCTAATTGAACCTAAATGTAGGTCCGATGCCCATCCGACCAACTCCTATCTCCTGCAGAAGGCCGTGCAGGAGGATGGCATTATTTATATATTTGTAGTACGAGAAGCGTAATTAAGGAAAAATATAAAAATATGTATAATAGTTAATAAAAAAAAATAGTACAATAGAATATAAGAGAAAATATTATTGAAAATGTCTTTTATGTGCATTTGATTTGGTCATCACTTGGATTTTTACCAGGCAATTCATATTTGTTATCAGGTTCGGACAGTGTAAAAAGCATAGACATTTTGTACTAATTGGTTTTGCTTAATTAGTTTTGTATTTATTTGGTGAAGTATAAAAAGCATAGACATTTTGTTCTGACAGTGCAAAAAAATTAGGAAGCTGATATGAGTACCCACGCTACAGTACCCGCACTGTACCCACACCTAAACTGCCATAACTGCTTGTGGGGACCGCAACTATTCCAAAACTGCAATTTTGTTTTACAAATTAAATAGTAATACTGTCAAGTATATAGGTCAAACAGGGCAAGTATTTATACCTATACAATGAACTACATCTGATATATGAATTTTCCTAAAATAACTGTACCCGCACCTTTTTTTGATAAATTCTCATGTTGTACCCGCATTAGGGGACCACTCAAACGGCATGTGGGGACCGCAACTGTTCCAAAACTGTAATTTTGTTTTACAAATTTTGATACTGTCAAGTATATAGGTCAAACAGGGAAAGTATTTATACCTATACAATGAACTACATCTGATATATGAATTTTCCTAAACTAACTGTACCTGCACTTTTTTTTGAAAAATTCTCATGTTGTACCCGCATTAGGGGACCATTCAAACGGCATGTGGGGACCGCAACTGTTCCAAAACTGTAATTTTGTTTTACAAATTTTGATACTGTGAAGTATATAGCTCAAACAGGGCAAGTATTTATACCTATACAATGAACTACATATGATATATGAATTTTCCTAAAATAACTGTACCCGCACATTTTCTTGAAAATTTCTCGTGTTGTACCCGCATTAGGGGACCACTTAAACGGCATGTGGGGACCGCAACTGTTCCAAAACTGTAATTTTGTTTTACAAATTTTAATAGTAACACTGTGAAGTATATAGCTCAAATAGAGCAAGTATTTATACCTATACAATGAACTACATATGATATATGAATTTTCCTAAAATAACAATGCGGGTACTGTAGCGCGTACAGTGCGGGTACTGTAGCGTGGGTACTGAAATAATTATTCAAAAAATTATATACACTATATATTGTGTTAGTTTCTGTTGTACGGGTAGGGGCCTATTCTGAGATATATCTTGTCTAATTAATAGAATTTTTTTTTTTGTTCAGATATTACTGAATTTTGTGTTTGATATATAACTGATAAGTGAAGTGCATATATTTAATTGTTTAACGTACTAATTAGTGTCTGCTAGTAACAAAGTAGATGAAGCAATTAATATATGCTTTATAAAAAAAGACCAAGTTTTAAAGATTTTTACTTATGTTACATTATCAATATTCCCATCCATCCGATCGATCTTATTTTCTTTCTTCTTATATATATATATATAGGGATGGGCTATGGTGAGCTATGGAGTAAAACAAGTTTTTGCTCCACGCCTCATTATTTCCATTTTGAAAATCCAAACAACCGATCCGAACCGTTCAACATGATCTCCATATTGAAATGTGCTTGGAGACCAAATTTTACATTTTTTGGAATTTTTTTACTATTTATTAAGCCACTTTGAAAATCGCTGATCCATTGGTTCAGAATTTTTTACTGTTTTGCTACTGTTCACCCGGATCAGCGATTTTCAAAGTGGCTTAATAAATAGTAAAAAAATTCCAAAAAATGTAAAATTTGGTCTCCAAGCACATTTCAATATGGAGAACAACTTGAACGGTTCGGATCGATTGTTTGGATTTTCAAGATGGAAATATGACGTAAAGTACAAACTCGTTTTACTCCATAGCTCACCATAGCCCATCCCTATATATATATATATAATGATTAGATGGCTCATATTTTACCATGTTCTTTCTTTTTTTTTAAATAATATATATTTCTTTTGTTAGAATAATTTTATATGATTAATGGTTCATGATTTTTTAATCATTTACACTTTATAATTTTCACAAGTGCTAATACTAATAAATCCTCATAAAATAAAAATACGCTAATATTTTCAACATCCTACTTAATTTTCTGACTTTGCTCCTATTTGTTTTGATAAATGGAAACAAGTGATCCTTGACATTTTTTTGATAAAAATTATAATGAGAATTTTTCCATTTATTCCACATTTTGAATTTTCAAAAGCAACTTGGCCATTTCATTTGCTTGCTGGATCGACAAGTATAGTACTTGCTAACTAAAGGAAAATTCATTTAGAATTTTTTTTCTTCTTATGTAAACAGCTAGTCTACATATATTATATATTTCTTGAATTTAATAAGCTAGCTAGCCTACATTTTTTGTTTTGATGCACAACCTGAACCGACATTTTTATTAATATCCAAAGTTAATTATAAATTAATAAATATATTACCCACTAACGTTGGGAATTTATAAAAATATCCATACCGGCTAGAAAATGGCCGGTTTTAATTTTTTTCGGTACCAGCCATTTAATTGCCGGTACTAATATTTTTTTTTAGAGACACTATGAATAGCAAGATGTTGAAATCTAACACTAAAAATTTGATTTTTTTTTTTTTTAAATATTTGTTATATTACTTTTTTTGATATATAATTAGCATATTTATACTAAAATACGCTAAATTACTTGAAATTATGTTAAATTACGCTGAATTACACAAAATTACGCTAAATTATGCTAAAATACGCATGCGTAATTTTGTGTAAATTCAGCGTAATTTAACATAATTTCAAGTAATTTAGCGTATTTTAGTATAAATATGCTATATATATAAAAAAAGTAATCTAACAAATATTTAAAAAAATTCGAATTTTTAGTGTTAGATTTCAGCATCTTGCTATTCATAGTGTCTCTAAAAAAAAAAATTAGTATCGGCCATTTTCTGACATATGGATATTTTTCTAAATTCCCAAGGGTATATTTATTAATTTGTAATTAACTTTGGATATTAATAAAAATCTCGGCAACCTGAACCTCTGGTGAATATCTTTTTTATCCATGCTGGTGTGGTGCCGTACCGGTACATCAGGACATAAACGGCAGAAGCTCATTCATTCTTTGCTCTAGTCAACCAACCAGCAATATAAAAAGCATTGGCAGCTTTTTCATAAAGTAACCAACAAACCCTAAATAAAATTCTCTACTCCAATCACTTGTTCTCGAGCAAGTGCAATTGAAGCCAAAACAAGAGAGAGAGAGAGAGAGAGAGAGAGAGAGAGAGATGAGATGATCCGAGGCTTAAATGCAATTTAAGAGGGAGAGAGAAAGAGATTCGTTGAGTAGTTGGAAGGGAAGTAATTAGTAATGTTGCACATAAATGAGGGACAGGTAGACGTCAAAACCAAAGGCATTTGAGCGTAAATTGTCAGTCCCTTTGTGTTGTGTTGTGTTGTGTTGTGTTTCTTTTTGAAATACGTAGAGATGCTCATCGTTTTTATATCGTCAGACAAAGATTCCCTTATTCACTGCTCTTTTCTGATCCAACCCCATGCCTTCATTTAATTCACCACCTCTTCCTTCCATTCTCCATCTTTGTCTTCATTTGTCTTTTCTTTATTTTACCACCCTGCTCAGTAGCTACCTAGGTCAACAATAACCTTCCTTACTTTTCACTTTCTTATGTTTATTTTACACCTCCAGTAAATCATACAAATATATGCATGGTCCAGGTCCACACAGTAAAATAATTCCCAAGTGGACTTAGAAAAAAACAATTCAGCAATTTATTAATTGCAGTGTGTGCGAGTGTGAAGAAAATCATAGCATTTTCATTTTGTTTTCTTTGACAATAAACTTATATATACTGCAAAAGTATGTATGTGGCTTTAGGTTCTAAATTTATTATTTTCTTTTATGATGTGTACTGTTTTGTTTGTGGTACAGGATGCTAAATTAATTAGTCGGATGGTTCAGTTAACTGTATTAATTTCTTTTTGAATTCTATGTTCAGAGTATTTAAACGCTTCACCATATCGAAAATTAAGCTTTCATTTGTAGCCCTTGTACAGTTCGTAAATTGTGCAAGCAATTTTTTCTCCCTTTTTCTTCAGTATTTGTGCAAATTAAATTATCCCTTATCTGATATATCAGATTGTCTGTACCAAATTAAAATCCTACAACGACACGTAAGAATGTAAGAAGTTACAGCGTGGCCAGTGATCAGATATGTCACGACATGACACGATATGTGTACCGGTTTACATCGACGCACATGACCAAAACAATAAAAATTATAAGCTTCCAATTTAAATTTACTTTTGTACACATAACTTTTTGTTTACAACATTGTTTATTTATTGTATAGCTATTTACGATTTTTCTAAATAATCAATATTTTTTCTGATTTTTTCATCTTTAAAACAAATTTCAAATTCGAAAAAAAAATATAGTAAAATGTGACAAAGTGCATGTGATTACGCATTTAGACCCAATATAACTAAATGTGGCTAGTCACGTTGCGTTTGGTCACAATATGACTAACACGACGTGACCATTCGTGTACCATGATATTTTTCTATGATTTTGGTGTCCAACACAGTACGTAAAAACTTGACTTGATCACCACACATTATGGAACGTTACCCAAGTCACAACGTAATTAGTTATAGTACGGCACAACACGTCACGAATTTACATCCCTAATGTATGGAAAAAAAAATTTATATATAGTATCAATCTAAAAATTTCTACAACTTGTTTTTTTGTAAAGTGAGTGGTTTTTAAGTGCCAACTAACAATTCTATTGGTAAAAACATAAATTTACAACAAGTCAAATAACTCTAATTCTAAATCCACTTTTTTATTCCCATAAAATCCTTCAAACTACTCTAAATAATTTAAATCTTCTAATTCTACTTATATATACTCATAATTACCTTATTACCTTAATCCCAATCGCTCTCTACAACCGGATCCGCTCTTTCGACCGCCTGCCGTGCTCCGACACCTGGATCTACTCACCCGCGCTCTGATCGAGATAGCATAGAGAGCTACAAAAACTTTCAAACAACTAAATAAAAGGATATATAAACTATGTTTCTCCTGTATGTTAGTTTTGAGTAAAATATAGTGAAATTTTCAGAAACGCCCGTCAGTATTAATAATTGTAACAAGACTACTTTTGGAACAATCACAGAGCCCACTTATATCGTTGAACATAACAAAAAAAGAGTTCGGCATAAAGTCACTTAAAATATTACATATGAAATTTAAATCAATAGTATTCTATTTTCATAAACTAATTGCTGTCATTAAAACATGATTAATGAAGTAGCTTAAGTAATATATAAGACTAATGGGATTAAAGGTTAGGTTATGTTAGTACCAGTGTTGTAAAAAATGGCTGTTTAGGCTGATTAATCGGCCGATTAGTCGTTGGCGGCAACCAAACTGTCACGAATATTTCCGATTATAGCCGATTATAGCCAATTATTCCCGATTATTTCCGATTAATCGCTTGGCGGTACTCTGTCTGTCCGACGAGTGCATACCGTTATTTACAACACTCGTCAGTACCATCTTTTCATTTACTCTAAGCATGGTATTTCCTGCAATTAATGAAGATATTTGATTCTTGTTGAACCTTAATTGAAAATTTGCAAATATTTTGAAGTAATATAATACTATTGATAAACAAAAAGTAGATAAATAACTAAATAAATAGAAAGCAGACTCTATTCCAACCCCACAAACAATAAAAAGACGTGCCTAAATAGAACCATGCCCAAATAGCATGTTTTATACTATCTTATTGCAATATCTGGCTGTAACCATGCCCAAATAGAAATACATCACCATAATTGAAGTTTATGGCTCCGATAGGACAAAGGTTTCATATACTGGAACACTGCCCTGTTCACTGTACATCGACACTGTTGGAACAAAAGATCATGAAATTTAAATATTTTTCATAAGAGACCAGAAGATTGAAGAACTATATTTGTCGACAGTGAAAAGAATTTTCTCTCAAGAAACTATCTTGAAATATAATAATTTAATGTGCTAATTAACCTCAAGGAAATATCAAGATAAACATGCCTGTTAACCTTTAAAGTCGCTAATGAAAAAATTAGGTCTCTCTATTTCCATTGTAGGTACAATGGAAATTGTTTGATTGTTTGATCAATTCAGTTTCTCGATAGCTAACCTCAAGAATTTCGATATGTATAATTGTAGCATCTCCTATCAGATGATGTATATAAAAGGGAAAATTTCTAGTGTACCCATACAAACTTTCAAAATAGCCAATTTACCCATGAAAACACCATAATATCCAATATCCCCATTAAAATTTAACATTCTTGCTTTTATCCCCTATTATTTATTTAATTTTTATTTAATTATTTTAAAAATGAATTTGACAAGTATACCCTCCTCTCTCCTTTCTCCTTCTCCTTCTCCTTCTCCTGCACTGTATACGCAAATTCAAAAGGAGGACATAATGGTTTAGCAGCATCCTGGTCCGACTTAACATCTCCTGGTCACTAAAGATGAAGGAGAAGTGCTGCCTTTGCTTACGCTAGAGGATTTAAGAAATATGGGAACCAGAAACCAGAAGACATTAATGAAAAAACGCTTTGCAACCATGCTAAGTGAGAAGCATAACAGAAAAGAGCCAATTAATGGCTTCACAAAAATTACAAAAAAAAATTTTATCTTGACAACCCAAAATTTCCTATAAAACACTTTTAAATCCCTTTCTTTGCATGACCAAACATTTCGACAGAACACTTCGCATGAGAGCTAGTATAAATTCCTCAGGTTGACTCTCCTCATTTCGTCTTGACTTTACCCTAATAGATAGTGTTCTTGAAAAGAAGTAGTTGCTACTGTACTAAAGTCTTTCCACTTTTCTTCAATATATATTCAAACTATTCATAAGTAAAAAGTAACTTAACCCACCCCTTCCTTCTCTCGTCTTTCATGAAGTATGGGAATCACTTGATTGGAATTAGAAAAATAGACATTGGTTAACCAAGTTCTTCACTTCTACTGCATCGACAACCCTTTTTTCAGCTCTTGAATTGCACAATTCAATTTCCTTCTGTATTGACAACACTTATCCCCATATCTCTTAAATCCTGTAGCGTAAGCAAAGGCAGCACTTATCCTTCATCTTTAGTGACCAGAAGACATCAAGTGATTAAGTCTGATCAGGATGCTGCTAAACCATTACGCTCGCCTTTTGAATTTGCGTATACAGTGAAGGAGAACGAAGAGAGAGAGAGATAGAGGAGGATATACTTGTCAAATTCATTTTTTAAATTATTAAATAAAATGTTAAATAAACAAAAGGGTATAGAAGAAAGAATGTTAAGTTTTAATGGGGATATTGGATATTATGGTGTTTTCATGGGGAAATTGGCTATTTTGAAAGTTTGTATGGGTAGTTGGGCACACTAGAAGTTTTCTCTATATAAAATGGGTATAGGGATTACTTACAGACATTGGTGAAATGAAGATTAAGCCATTCTTTTGTAGTGCAACGGTTAGGAAAGTATGTATTATTTCACCAAGATTAATCAAAAGTCAAATTATAAGTCAGCAAAAAGAAAACAATACCATCAATTTGGCCCTACCAGTACCCCCTACCATAAGAAAAGAAAAGGCATGAGGAGAAATCTTATTTCTTTTGTAGCAAATCTTCAGCCTGGTAAAATATGAACTGACAACAATAATTAATAATATTTTTTTTTACCTGGTGGCTTTTCAATTTTCTTGTCGTGGGTTAAATTTGTCAAGTAAGGATAACATGAGGCTAAAATTAAGGGAAATTGCACCTGAACTGAATTTGATTAAGGGAAGAAAGCACAATTAGACATTATTGGATAATTTCTGCAAAGTTGGATAGGATTTACCCTTCATTAGTTTTCGTACTGGTACAATTAGTTTTGTCACCATTGGTTCTCAGATGCTAAAATTCTCCAATAGATATTATTGATACTGAAAAGTGATTGAACCTGTCATTAAACTCCACTACCATAACAATCAGGAAAATACACACCATAAATTTTGCAAAGTTGAAGCCAGGAACAAGCCACTAAACATGTAAGAAATAGAAATTTTTGAAATTTTTAAAGGTTGAACAGATATATGCTAAAAAATAACCCAATGCCAGCCATTATGATATCCTAATTTGAAAACTGTACTGATCAGTCCAGTGCTAATAAGCAGTACCTTCAGAAACAAAAGCAGCTTCGGTACCAGTAAAATCTCAATTTCTTTCCTTTTTGTTTAGGTACCTTATGTGGTGGATTTAAAGATTATAACAACTAGAATTTGAAAATAATTAAAAGAAACACAAGATTAGAGTTGAACTAATTTGGGCAAAACTTAAACTGCTTCTGCTAATTCAAAAACATTAACCACTTCATATCAAAACTTGATCTAAACAGCAGCAGTATGTAATATACAGTTATACTATTCAGTTCAATTAATTATAATTCTAGCTCAGAAACTATCTAGTAGATTATCTACAAACTTGGCAAAGATCCGGAAATATAAAAACATCACAACCTATACACACAATTCAACCAAATCTAAGCAAACACCCAAAACGACAACACGACTAAAATCTCGGTCATTCCTATTATATTTCATCAAATTCATACCACCCACTAACCTAAAAACTGAAGCGAAGATCAACATTTCCCGTGCTTGTGCCAGCAGAGAAGCATCACGACGCATCTCTTTAAGATGTAAAACCTCGATTTCTGCTCCTTGATCCCCGCACAACATCCCCTCCCTTCTCCGCTATTTTGATTTCGCCTCTGACTTGAGCCGGATTGACCCATCTAGGCATAAACTCTCCAATCTATACGATTCTCTGGATTGTAGAGCTGCTAAGCACCTGCTTCTTTTTTTCTTTTTCTTTTGGAAATTGACATCACATACATGGAGAATTGGAGATGAAAAGACAAGCGGGTGCTTAGTTGGGTTTCTAGAAGATGTTTAGTTTCAAGCTTTCTAACTTTGTTCTCTATCACAATTCACAAGCGAACGAATTCATATCACCCAAGGTAACAAAATATTTCTATTTAAGATCCGGACCGTTGAATCAGAATCTGGACGAATATTAAAGGGCCTGTATGCATTTACCTCGGACCATATAGTCCAGATTCTGATCGGATGGACTCCCAACTAACCTTTGTTTGGAAGGAGCGAATTGGACGGTCCGATAGGCATCAGACCGAACAATTCAATTCGTATCAAGATTTGTATAAATCAAATACGCACAAATTTTGATGTGGCTCGCATGACTCTAACTGAGTATCAAATTTAATTTAATTTGATGTCTATCGAACTGCCTCCCACTCCTCGAAGGAGACATGTGAGGCGTTTTGGAGCACTTGACCCGTCTGATTATTATCTAGTTTAGTTGAATTGATATTTGTATATTTTTCGAGGTTAGAATGTCAAAATTGTGTAACTATTTATATTTACATGAAAACTTTTATTCGAATTTTGAACATCTCACGAAGTGGTATTTGTGAATCATCTAACTAAAAGAATCGAACAGAAGAAAAAAAAAAACAACTTCTGATTTAGAGAGAAAAATTTTTTTGAACACACACGGATTTGAAATGATTCATTTTGTTTGTTTTTGACCGAATTTAATTTATTTTAAATAAAAATATGGTTATTTAACTTCGCATCCAAGCAGAATGCTTGGAGTGTTGTTTGATTCGGTTTTAGTTCAAATATTATAAGTTTTATATTAATTAGATTTAGCATAATTAATCGAATTAAAGTTTTACTCGGTAGATTTATTCGGTTGATTTAGTTTATATTTATACAAACCAAATAACAATTTAGTTGGATAAACTTTAATTTCATTGAAACAGAATTACAAACATTTGGCCAACAAAAAGAAAATCTGCAAACCTCTTTTGATTGTACAAACAGAATCGCAATACATCATCCATTTGGTAATTGGGAAGCGGGTGCCGCGGATCATAACTCTATATGAACTCAGGTGAGCAATTTGAGATTTTGAGCAACTCCCTGTCGGAATGTCAGATGAGAACGGAGTAGGTTCAATGGACATCAGATCTACTTTTGGATTTAATGAGCTCCTATACCGTTTGATTCGTATTAAGATCTCTGTGTATGAAAATTGAAGCAGACACACATAGATTTTAAAATGAACACACATCCTAATGCAGAATGGGCAGTGATTAAGTTTATCAAACCGCAGTAGTTCCGATGGGTATCAGATCTACTCTGATTCGAGATATCTATATCTCACCTCCTCCAGAAGACTGCAACGGGGAAACCAAACGGGTCAAGAAGTCCAGAGCATGTTTTTGTACATTTTGTCCATTGCATCTGCTTAACATTCTGCATTTTATGAAAGCTAAGATCCTGATTCAAATTTCAAAACTCAAATTTACTTGCAATCTCGGAACAATAATAAATATCGCCCAGCTTTTAGGAACCAAAACAAAAAAAAACCTCTTTAAGATTACATATGTTTTCCTGTTAATTCATTTCGTATCATAAATTATAAAGCTGGGCAGTACATCCACTCTCTCAGAAATAATCAGCTTGCTAAATGTTCAGATTAAGCCTAATCTGACCTGATTTTAGCATCAACAATCCTTGCTTTACCTATATAACCCACCCAGAATATATAAGCCACAGATGAAATTATGTCTTGAATATCTATAACATCTGAAATTACAGCAAAGTATATTTGTCAGAAATTTGAAAAGCAAAAACAGCACGATACACTGCAAAACAGCTACCACAGATTACACCAATAAAGATCTGTATGCTTGCGGCTAGAAAGATCACGAGACACAAGTCTTTCTCTTAAGCTAGCAAACAGTATGTCAGACAATGAGTCAAATGGGAAAAAAAAATAATTGTCCATACAGATTATATTTACATTTAAATACCAATATAAATTTCAAACTTTTTATTATCCCTTTTACATTGCACTTGTCACTCGGTAATAAGTATATATCAATTGGGTTCCCTATACTTCAGAAGATATCTACTGAACTGCTAAGCTAAACTGTCCATGGAAAAAGCTTTCAATATAGACAATATCAGTACAAGACTAGCAAGGTGATCACCAGAAACATAGGCTATAACATTAAGACCAAAAAAAAAAAAAAAAATCTTTTGTAACCTATATCACTGAAGATGCTACCTGTCATTCAAAGGAAAAAAAAAATGTAAGAAAATTTATCCCAAAAAATATGGTAATAGTAAATCCAAAGAAGACAGATATATACCAACCATTCATATTAGTGAGATGCAAAGAGCTGGTGCTTATCACTTGTACAATTGAAGCAAATCATGGGTTTTCTCTGGAGTTGCTCTCTCAATAAATTAATTATAGGGCTCTTGAGGAAAAAAAAGACTCAAGAATTAGGCTTTTGCTTGACCAATGGAAACCCTTTCAGTAACTTGATGAGCTCAAACATCCTCACATTATGCCCCGAGTAAAGGCAAACTTGTAATGGAGTTAATCCATCCTGAAAGTTCATCAGTGACTAAAAGTTCAGTAGCAAGTTTTCATCAAAAAAAAGTTCATAATTGTGTTTTGCCAATCATAAGTTTCTCTATATTTTGCTTAGAAAAGGACATTCGGAAAGCAGCCAATTCTCACATATTTAAAAATATGTGATCCAAACTTTAATAGGTTCATGACTCTTTTTTTAAAAGAATAACTTCTACTATGTAAGTGTTGATGTTTTCCTTCTGTTATTCAAATGTGAAACCTCTGATCTAAACCCAAATATGTTCGATACGACAAGAGAAACTGACTCTCTCAACTGAAATCCAAACCAATTTTGTCCATATAACAATATTATATGACAAGAATCATAAATCTCAATGACACGAGTCCTAAACAACCCGACCTGGAACCCAAAATGATCTAGACCTACAATCTCACCTAAACAACCTAAATTGGTTTGACCGGCATTGGACCTGACTCTTCCCTTTGCCACCCTAAAAAGCTAGTTTCTTTCTATGATCATAGAATGCAACATCCACTGGGAAAACTAAACATGAATAAAACAGCATGAAAAGCTTACATTATTTTTGATTGACCGATCAGCTCCTTTTATTAGCAAAAGTTTTACAATATCTGTTCTTTGGGCCTGTACTGCAAGATGTAATGGAGTCCAACCATCCTAAAAGTTCAGTTTATAATGATGTCAGTGGGAGAGAAGAGAGAGAGAGGGGGTTGGAGGGAGGGGAGAGAGTTATTGACATACATTATCGGAAAGATTGATGTCAACATTGTATAGCACAAGAATTTTTATAGCCTCACTTGATGCAGTGTGTACTGCATAATGCATAAGTGTAGCCCCATCCTGTAAAACAAGTCAAAAGCTAATTGAGAATATTTCATTTAGGACTTAAGAGGCTCTGTCAACTTACTTCTTAACATAGCTTCGTGTAACTTTGCTTAGCATGAAAAGCTAAAATAAATCTAAGCATAAAGCTGACAATTCTACAATAGCGCAAATTTTGTCAGAAAAAAAAAAGAGTTAACTGCAAAAGCAAAGTTCATGTAAAGTAAATATACTGAAAATAACAAAACATGTAGCATGATTGGTTTGACAATAAAGATACTCACATTATCACGGACAAATGGATTTGCTGAGTTTCTCAAGAGATAGTTGATGATTGCCTGCTTTTTACCAAGTATGGCCCTATGAATTGCTGTTAAACCATCCTGCAACAAATTTGGATATCTTGTGATTGACAAAACCAAGTGATGGACTGATTAATTGAAAGCAATAATTTTACTGATATTCTGAATATTGTATATTCTCACACTCAACTTAATTTGAACTGCTCATTTGTATTCATTAACTTATTACTACTCCTAGAGGTACATTCAATTAAACAAAAAAGGATAACCAAATAAAATCTCTCATGTTGTTTAATAAAAAATGAACACATTAAAAATGAGAAATCACAAAAGTAATTTACCTTATCAGCAGCATTAATATCGACAATGTGCTTAAGAAGTCTATCTAAAAGATGAAACTCTCCTGATGCAGCAAGAATGTGCAACGGCAACCATTTTCTCTAAGTACAAAAAAGGAATAGATAAGATATAAGGAAAAAGAAAACAACAAGAAAATAATTAATTTACTATTGTTCTAATTTTAACATGTTACAGAGGAAAGAAAAAAACTTACCGAACCAGCAAATCTAAGGTCAGGTTTTCGTCTGTTCAAAAAAGCTCTCTCCTCATATGAGATCAGTTTCCGTCGACCTAATAATTCAAAAAAAAAGAAACAAGGTACTGTAATAAACACTTTCATTTAGAATGTTAACAAATAACTAACACATTAATTTTGTGGTAGCTAATTTAACAGAAAAAATAATGCAAATGTTGCAAATAAAAATATATTCAGTAAATGAGTTGGCTAGAAAAAATATATCAGAAGATTGTTATTTCCAACTACCAAGATCACCCTTGTGTTTGAGTTCTCAATACGACATTTGAAAGATGGATCGATTTCAACACTCTTAGACTAAATCTAGAAAGGCACTGGTGCAGATCTCCATTTATCTACACTAGTAATGATACTATACTGTGGTATATTCCAGTTCAGGTCAAATAGCAATCACAACACCAGATTAATGCAACAGTCGGATAGTACAATGTTATATTAAAACTCCTAGTTCAAAAAAAATATTTTGGGTTGACTCTGCTGTATAATATTGATGGCTGATCGAGGCTTAATTAAGCCTTAGATTGATTAGTTCTGAATCAGTCTCATAGTGGTTCCGTTACAGTTGTAAATTTTGGTTCTGAAAAGGATAAGAAAAGGAATTAATTACCTCCTGGTTTCTTGTCGTCATCTTGGTCAACAGGTACATACTCACGGCTGTTAAAGAAACCTGAAATATCGTCCAAAGTCCCACCTTCTATCTCTAACCTAGGATTTTTTGGCGCCACTCTGGATCCTGGCTCAGGCGGGACCATAACCTCGATTTTCTCAGGGCCAAATTCCATTGGCTCATCAGGAACCACGGGCTTAAGCTGAGCCAATTTCTTTTCTCTATAAGCCCTGTACTTGACCAGGGAGAAAAGGGAAAAACCCACATTTTGTTTTAAATATAGATGCAGTTATTTCCTTTTTGTTTTAACACAGATTTCTCAATTTCATTCTAACAACACAATATTTTGATGTGAGCATCTGAGACAACAATCTACAGATATTTCAATTCATGGTAATATGATGAATGTTGATTGAATAACACATGGTCACGTTGGTTTGGGTGTAAGAGAATCCAATACTTAGAGCTATACCAACTTATAAAAACCAGGGATGGATTGGAATTTAACATCCTTACCTGTACTGCTCTATATCTGGCAATGGGACCGGCTTTCGCCTCTCTATACGACTCCCGAATTTCAGGTCGTACGCAATTTTGCGCTTCTCTTTCTTCGTCAGGTTGATCTCCTCAACAGCTTGCTTCCACTTGTCCGGCACCAGCTCCTGCGGCTCTGGCTCTGACAAGGCCGGCTTCTTCTTTCTTTTGCCAATCGAATGCTCGATTCCATCAGGCTCCAAGACAGCAGAAGAATTGCCAGGGTGTTCGAATGCACCTTCTTCAAAGACAAGGCAATCTCCGATGATGACGTCGTCATCTTCCTCTGGGAGAGGATTACGTTGGAATGGTGGGGGTTTAGGGTTTTGCAAGGGGATGGAGAAGGGATAAGGGAAGGAGGGAAGGGAAGAGGAGAGACGGAGAACGGGAAGGAAGGGAGGGGAGGGAGAGGTGGTGCGGCGGTGGGAAGGGAAGAGGGGAGCGGGAGAGGAGAAGGTTTGGATTAGAGGCATGTTTTGCTCTAGCTTCTAGTTTCCGGACAGGGGAGAGGTTCCCAAGTTCACATCCATACACTCCGGAATTCAAATCACCTGAGGTAACATGATATTTGAGTTTTGATCCGGACAGTTCGATTTTCTTTGGGTATTCCACATCGGGCAGGATTTTTTCGGATTCTGATCGGACAGTCATTATCTAAAGGCAAATATTATGTTACCTCTGGGATATGGACTCGTGCCCGCGGGAGTGCGAACTGCGAAGCATCAGTGAAATCAAGTCCGGAACCTCTGCGTTACCTCACCATTTGAGTTTAATCAAACCTGTTCGATCATAATCCGACCCAATCCGGCCCAATAATATAATGCACGGATCTCTCTAAGATTCGTGATAATATAACAAACGAACCAGATTCGAATTCAAACGATGAGGTAGCTTAGATGATATGAATTCCAGTGCATCGGCCCGCTGTGTGATACTTTGCTTTCTTAAATTGGAGTTGTCCATTCCATCAGACGGTTCCAATATTTCTCACACGACCAATTTCAATCAATAAACTACTTTATATACAGGATACTAACTCCGGAAGCTGAGAGTTTCACAATAAAACTTTTTTCAATGGTCTGCAAACAATGATTTTGTAACCATCTTAATAAATAGTAAAAAAATTCAAAAAAAATGTAAATTTGACCTCCAAGTACATTTTAATATGGAGATAATGTTGAACGGTCGGATCGACTGTTTGAACTTTGAAAATAAAAATATGTTCATTTTACAAATAGGTCCTTATGTCCACCGAAGCATCCCTCATATTTATTTGTTATGTTTTTGGATTAAATTATATGCTATTAATTTATTCGTTAACCGTTCGTTTTCGTTTGGAACTTAATACATGTGATTGGTGGAAATGTATATAATGTGTATTAACAAATTAGCTAAGTTCCAAAAAAAAATTGAATCACGTTGACATGATATATATTAGATCAAATTTGATGTGAAATGTTACTAAAATAGTACAATATACTTAGTATCAACGTAAAATTTAATTAAATTTGAAATTCAAACGGTTAAGCTGAACGGTTTAATATAATCTATATATTGAATCTTATAGAGAATCAAATTATGTATTTCTGATAGTTGAAAAAAAAATAACATTTTCTTTAACAACTTCGACTGTCCAAATTTACATTTCTTCTTAAACAATTTTTGGTTCCTGCATCTATGAAATTCTTTCATAGTACAAAATTAAAGTTAAGAACAAGTTACAAACATATAAATTTATTGTAATTCGAGAATTATATAATTAACAAGTTTAATATACAGTCTGTAGATATTTAAATTATATTATACTATATATTTGTAAGCTTAAGCCATAGGCGTGGACTAAACATTAAACAACCTTGATAGGTGGCTTAACTTTTTACGTTATACGTCGGCCTAAAGATTGACTTATACCATTTTAGTCTAACTCAGTTAAATCACGTTTGGCGGCTTTCACTAAAACCTAAATCATTTATTTCATGGTTTAGACCTAGGGCTGTAAACGAGCTGGCTCGGGCTGAGCTGGGCCCAACCTCAGCTCGTTAATTCTGGATCGAGCTCTTACCGAGCAAACTGGACCTAGGGCATCCGAGCTAAAACCTCAGCTCAAAAATCGTGACAAGCCAGCCCGAGCTGGCTTGCTGGGTCTGGCTGGATCTTGATTTAACCGAGCTGGATAGTATAAAATGCACACAAATTCATACAAATTTACAAATTGATGCCTAGTCGAGCTAGCTCGTTCTAGACCGAGCTGGCTCGTTAACAGCTCGATCTAGTAACGAGCGAGTCAGGTGCGAGTCACGATCGAACCACGAGCTACGAGCTTTTTTGGACCTATGTGTATATAAAGCCCAAGAGAAAGGATGCCCATTAGCGCTGCTGCTTGATTATACGGACCAGTGAAATTTAAACGCAGCACAACAATATAGGCCGAAATGATGTCTGTTACGGGCTATTAGAGGCCTCAAGTATCTTTTTGAGTAAATATTGGTTTTATTAGAATTATTTTTTGGACTTCATTCCGAAATAAAAATATGTATTACAAAAAGAATTTAATTTTCAAATGTAGTAAAATATTATCAAATAGAATACAGTGTATATAAAAAAATTAATAGATGATCACGACATTAAAAAATTTATTTCATACACTAAATTAAAATTATCTCATGCATTGATGAATATTTAATAGTAAAATATTTTTTTTAACTATACGATTAAATTTGAGAATAATTATTGATCTCAATTTTATCTCATTGCATATTGTAGACATATATATAATGAAATTTGTTCCATCAATATGGGGAGTTCTTTAATCTTAGGATTGTTTTTTTTCTAGTTTCCTTATATAGGTCACGCACAAAAAAACACAGCATATGTATATATAAAAAGAGAAGAAAAAAATTTGTGACATTGGAGAAAATAAGAACCAGCTCATAATTTCACATTGTTTATGCAATGAAAACGATAATTTTCCAAATTGAAATAAACAGAATATATGAATCTCTAGAAGAGACCCATAACCATAAACAACAACATTCTTAGCTTCAAAAGAAAATATCAAATTTTATGATCACCTCAATCATTTTAAAGTCACAGATAGACCCTGAAACAATTTGAAACAAACTTGGAACTTTGCTTGTGGCATTAATTCTCTAATTAATTAATGAGACCTTCCTCCATATCCTGAACACCTGAAGAGTGCTTGCTTGATCTCTTCTGAGCTCAAAGCTAGTCTCTGTTCTTCATCCTATGACATATTTGCAGACAGTAATTAATTAAATATATAGTCATCACCAAATAAAAATGTTCTTTAGAAAATGGCGTCATTTCAATTAATGTTCGAGAAAAATTGTAGTATTATATTTGTCACACGGCTAACTATCACTTGTTTTGTCTATTATATATATATTTTTCCATCTAAATGATAAATCAAGAGATAATGCAATTTTTCATGTTCCAAATGCATGATTAAAGATTGTTTACATTGATTTTCCTGTTCAGATTGTTTTTATGGTATTTATATAATTTAGAACTATTTCTGGAACATTTTCTATCTATTAATATTATTATAAATATGGGATAACTAATACTCCGTCCAAAGGAAAGAAGAAAAATATAATATTGCATTACTGAACTAAATAAATAAATTAGTTCAGAGTAATATACGTACTGAGTATGTACGTTTATGGTAAATTTTCGCCCCGTTTCTTTGATAAAATGAGTATTTAGTTGTTAAGTATTTCTTCCTAAATTCTAACATGAAAAGTTCAGTACGTATACGCTTGTACTCTTAGCTAGGCATGCAGTAGAGATGGAGATGATATATATATATAATATAATACATGATTAGTTAATTAAAATTATAATATTAATAATATAGTTAATTAACACTTTTTACTATATCTCTACCTTTAGTGGGGTCGGTGAAAATAATGCAATCTTAATGATGTTAATGTCTGATGGTAACATCTTGGAAAAGATTAACATTCTATCATAAAAATATTAGTCTAATAATAGTACTGTGTCTTGGTCAAAAAGGCTAGCTAACATGTTTTAATTATTTTATTCAGATAGTCTCTACAAGAAAGAAGGTTCAAGCAAACAAAATTAAACAATTAATGTTCAAAGAAGGCAAAATGGATAACTATAATTTAATCCCTTACTTCAAGGCAAGAAGCCTGCATGCCAAAATCACTGAAGCAGCTAACTACACACTGTTGGATCTCCATTCCAAAGCTCTCTAGAGTGCTAACAGTTGACAATAGAAGCCCGGGATTAGCACTGCAACATATCTCTATCCTGGTGTTGCCTTCATGCCTCTCCACATCAAACTGAACAAGTTGTCCATTTACAAGAGCACAAGTTGAATCAATCATGCTAATTTGTTTATCCAGAAATTTAGAAAATGAAATGAAAGGGAGTCATAGTAGAAACCTCAGACAGGAATGTTCTTCCTCATAATGAGAGGTACAATAGTATATTTAAATTTTGTATTTCCCTTTCTATCAATGAAAATAAGTCAAACGAGAGGTTTTCTTTAATTAACAGATATCTTTCTTGATAGATTTGTCTTTATATTTTTATTATAAAAAAATTTCATGACATATTTTAAAGGTCTAATATATAAGTAATTAAGAAATTAAACTGTCATGCTCAAAAACAAATAATAATAACAAAACTGTATAGGCTATATACTTCATTTAGAATCCTTTCTGCAACTTTTCTATATATATCTTAGTATATCCTTACAACCTCTAACTGAGATTCATTTGCCTTTTGGTTTAGGAAAACTTTTTATATTATAACTAGCTAAATCATAACTTAAACTCAATCGGTCTTCTTAATTTAGTGAAGAAAGCAAATTATTAATACCTTGCATGTATCTACAACACAAGTCTGTACCAGAGGAGAGCTAGCTATTTTTCTACTTAATTACCTTGGTAGAATTCCTTACAAGCATCTCATTCGGACTCTCTTTCAATGTACCTAACAGGTCAATTTCATCGGAGCTGGCACCGATCTCTTCTTGCAGCTTCTTGATCTTCTCCATGAGCTCTTTTACATAATCAATCGTATCTCCCAGTATTGATGTTCTATCCATCTAATTAACAAAATTAACTAGCACTGTTAGTCTGTGCATTAATTTAATTAGCTCACTAATGAAGTACATGCAATGTTTTAATTTTGGAAGGTTATTCCTCATTTTACTTCTCAAGACTATCGATCGATCATAGTAATTGAACAAAAAGAAGACATATTCGTATGAAGAACAATAATTATTACAAATATAATTGTACCCAAACAGAACAGTACAACAGTTGTGAGATTAGGTTATGATATACTAGTTCTTTTAACAAATAACATGTATATATTAAGTAATAAATATTGGCTATTAGCTAAGCCCTTGTTGCTCCAAGGTGATATATATAATCCAAAATATAGAAACTATTATTGTGAGATCTTCTTTTTCTTTGTTTTTTTCCAGAGATGAAATTATCAGGGTTTGTACTTGGTACTTGGTACATGACAATTTAAGTGGATCTTTTACTAGTTTACCTTGCTGATCTTAGGCACAATGGATCTGAGCATGGAAAGGCGATCATTAAGCCGCTTCCTTCTCCTCCTCTCTGCCATCAGATTCTTTGATGGAAGCCCTTGTCCCTTCTTTGCATGCGAACTCTTCTTCTCCCCGGACGAAGAACTCGTACTGTGAAAAATCAAAGAATTCTCCATCTGTGCTCTTGCATCTAGGCCATCACGAATCACTGATCTATTATCTGCCGAGACGCCGCTTTGATAGGGGCAACAAACCTCGCTCAAGCAATCAAAATTCATGGTATCCTCTGAGAGAACTAGCCCTTGAAAGTTGCTCTCTTGGAAAGAATCTATTCTCTCTTCTCCATTAATGGAGAATAGAAGCTCGCTCATTCCTGTTGGGTAACTATCCCATGTCTCTTTCCTCATTGCCATAAGCTCGTTTAGGAAGGATGCTTCATCAAGCTCCATTATTTCTTTATTTTTTTTTGTTTATTCTTTTGCTTCTTTCTTTAGAGTTTAATCAGACACACTCTTCTTCACAGTTTGAACAGTAGAGAAAGAATGAATGGGGAAGATCGGAAGGGAATGAAGCACAGTGATGTTGCACCAACCTGGGGATTATTTTATAATAGGGCTTCAAGTATCATTCCACAACTCTAGAATTAATCTATGTAAATAGCCAAAATTTTCTAATTGGTCGATTACTATATATGCAAAAATATCTGCTACAACACTAAATAATCAATATAATCGTGTCATATTATTATTATTATTATTATTATTATTACTATTACTATTATTATTATTACTATTATTACTATTATTACTATTATTATTATTATTATTATTATTATTATTATTATTATGTAAAGTACTAGTGCTGAAAAAATATATCCTATTACAATTTATGGTCCAATTGACATTTGGTATATATAAGGTTGATTAAGTTTATAAACCTGTACTATAATAAAAAAAAATTGGGTCAGATGGAAAATTTATATACTTTGACAATCATAAAAAATATTCATGTCCATTATATATACCTAAACAAATATGTACTCTTATTAATAAGTCAGCTGAAAATCACACAAACTTGGAAAACGTTGTATGTAAATAAAAACATCATTTACTAGCATCATGACAGTGGAGAAAATAAACGAAGAAAACATGTCCTTTTCTCTTCTTTCAAACAACACTTGTTTTTTTAGAATGCTTGGTAGAGGCAACAACACTTGATAATTAATAACATGTCCTATGTAAATAAACAAATCAAAATCTAAGAGATAATTGTTTATTATCTTGCAATAGCAGTACTGGTAAGTGTGGGGGATCCCAAATTAGAAACGAAACAAAAAAAGAAATGATTTATGATAATGACTTCTTCATATATTAATCGCCAACTAACTTCTTTTTTTATAAAAAAATTAACTTCTTCATATGATCCGGAATTAAACGCTGATTAGACAAAATAATTTGCTTAACAATATTTTGTATATAAAGATATTTAGTTGGTCAGGTTTATCAAACTTAAACAAATGCTTGGTTTATTATCACATGTTAAAGGTGAGAAATTGTAATATATATAAGTATATATATATATATATATAACACTCTAAGCAAAAAATATTAGCTAATTGTTCTCAAATAAATTTCTACTTCACATTAGAATTACAGTCTTCTTTTGATTGCAAAACTGAGCAACAAATTGGAAACACATCTCAGATCTTTTTTTTTTTATCCCCAATAAATTTCTACCTTCTTACTTGTGAGAAAAAACAATTCACCCTCACATCTATTTTTTGTTTCCCCAAGAGCTGAAGCTCTTCACTGGAGCACGTGTATACGTTATCATCATTAGATCAAAATAAAGCAAAAATCCAAGCACAATAATTGAGTTAAAACAATACAAGAAATTATTTAAACTTAAATTAACTTGTACAATTAAACACTCAATTAATTAAATGCAAAAATCAAACACAAAAATTAAAATTAATTAAACAAACACAAATTAATAATACAAAAATTAATTAAACAAGCATAATTAATTGATATTTCCATTCCCTTCTAAAAAAAATTTATAAAAAGAAAAAGAAAAAAATTTCCTAACTAATTTTCCATATATTTGTTAAACACCTATATTTTAAATCTTTCCTTTGATTAAAAGAAATTTAAAATTGACATATTAATATTCACATTACCTTATCTAAAAAATTTCCATTCCTCCCAACAGGTCCTCATTTTGAGCATCATTACTTCGCTTAAAATTGATTGGCTTGTTCGCAAGGGTCCGGATCCCCTAAAGTAACCCAATTTTTGGGTTTTGAATCGGGACCGTCCGATTCGAATCCATCGCTCGAGATGTGTGCGCTCCACTTCAGAATAAATTATCGCGGATTCGAATCGGACGGTTCGGATCTAAAACTCAAAAATTGAGTTACTTCACCGGATCTGAATTCTGTTCGCAAACTCCTCCATGAGATGAGATCCAATCATCCAAAGGAATTCCATAGATTTCAATATAAGACAATTGTACGTAGAGGATGAGACCCCAGCAATTATTCTCTTATCAAACGCAGATTGGTGTACCAGGGAATATGTGTCGGGGACGGGTGGGGCCCTCACACAGTCATAGCACAGAGCCACAGAGTTTGAAGGGAATGGAATCTGATTATTAATCTTTCGCAGTTTTGCTCATCGTCTCTGCAAACTGCAATCTTCCAAGCATAATTTAAAATTTGGAACTTGTTTAATTAATCTCAAAATAAATATGGGCAACGAATTAAAACGTGCATGACGAATTAATTTATGTAGATTATAAGACCAAATTTATGTTAGAGTAATTCTAGTATATAAATCTAATTATGTATGCACATTAATTTATTATTTTGAAAGATATTATTTAAATTATATTAATGTTTAATTTATTTCTTAAATATCACACTTAACTGGTTTGAATAATTTAAAATTTATTAAATCATTTAAATAATTTAAGGATTAATTTGCATGAAGTATTTTTGTCTTTGTTAAATAATTTAAAATTTATTACGGTAGAGATTTAATCTTTCAATGATATAGATGGTCAATCAAATTTCAAATTACCCTAATTTGAAACATATCATATATATAAATGTTAATTTATTTAAATGAAATTGATATACTGAGACGGAATCAATTGCACCAAAATTCATACTGGGTTCTCACAACATTGATGCAATTGTAAATCCAATCTAGATTTTAGTAGATCCAATCTCACAAGTTCACCTTCATGACAACTATTGGATAGAATCCAATCTAAAATTGTCCGATCAAATTCTTGGTGAATTCTTTTATTCTGTTTATACGTACATCAGGGGGAAATAAATCTGCTGCGATCCGTGACTGATGAACAGTAACTCTGAAATTTCTGCTTTTCCAAATCCAGCCGTTAACTTTTTCTGTACACGTATCTCAGAACAGTTGATTTTTCTGTGCACGTATCTCGAAACAATTCAATAGCTGATTTCGAAAAAGCAGAAATTGCAGAATACTATTCATCAGTCCCGGATCGCATCAGATTCTGATCCACACCAGGGACCATCCTTTATGGCTTTATCCATACGTACTACCATGGTGAATTATTCTCTGGATAAACCATATACACACACTTTTTCAGTCTTCTTTTATTATAATATCAAGACAGGAAAAACAAATCTTGATTGGGGAGCCCTGAAAAGCATTGACCAGGGACCTGTAGCAACTAGCAACTCCTCAAAAAGGGTTTTGGTCTTGCATGAGGCATGAACCCTAGGAAGATAACAGAGTTCAAAAAGCACTTGTCACGGCCACCTATGACAACTATCGTCCTAGAATCTTGGTTCCATGTGGCACTAGTTGGTGCAGCAAAACGTATCAAGAACGACTGATCAGCAGCATAGTGACAACTTAATTGTTCGGGAAAGGTTCGGCGAGGTCAAAAATTCGTGATTCGGGAATAATTCGGGTATAATTCGGGAATGATTCGGAATAATACGGATTAGAAATCTCAGTCTTACGAGGAAGCAAAAAAAAAAAACCAAAAATTTTTTTTTTGGGAAAAATTCGCAAATAATTCGTAAAATTCGGGAAAAGTTCGTAAAATTCGCGAATTATTCGGGTATAATTCGGTCAAAGTTCGGTCAACCGAATAATTCGGCGTTCGGTTCGGCATCACCAAAAAACGAATTATTGGGGTATAATTCAGGTATTATACGAGAACCTTGTCACTATGATCAGCAGTATAATAACAAAGATATGTGTGATTTATGAATAATTCGGTATGATCTATATATCATAATTTAGAAATAATTATTATTTCATAATACAATATATATATCGAAATTCACATCCTTACAGCATAAATAAGTTCATAAAATTCATGAATTATAAGAGATAAATGACACATTATTTGTATTGTTGTAAGTAATCTTATGTGCTGTTTGACTAATTTGTAAAACAAATAAACATTGCATTTTATATTTTCTTTGTTTGAGATATATGCAAGTTTAATTGTTATATCTGAAGATCAAACAAAATAAAAAAAAATGCATATCATGACAAGTTGACGTGATGTAAGGTTAATTATTTACGTCCGAAGGTCAAAGCAAGTCAAAAATACATATCATGATAAGTTGACGTGACAAGTTGTACAAGATAATCGAATACATGATCTACACGAGCTATAAGGAATGATTTGATACATGATGATCTGATAATGATTCACACAAGCCATTTGAAATGTCGGATATCGATTGGATGCTGAATCATGAAGATTATGAAGATCATGGAGATCAAGATCATGAAGATTATAAATATCATACTTTACCATTTTTTTTTTTATCATTTTTAATTTATATCCAAAAATAGATCTGAGGTTGTGACCGCCTGAGTCTAGCCGTTGCAAGGTTGGAGGTCAATTACAAAATTTAAATTAACTGGGCAGGTCAATACTGAAAACTAGACACAAGCAAATTAAGCTAATTCCTCAAATCAAGCGGTAAAAAATTGAACCTTTTATAAGTTGTTTTATGTATTTATTTTTCATCATTTTTTTTACCGCTTGACATTATACTAATGAATTCGAAACTTTCAAAATTTTGTATGTACATGCATCACTCATGAAGTATATGGATTTCAAAGATTTAAATTTGTCGTTTGAAGTCAATCTGTTAGATTTTTGAAGTTGGTGCTCACCAAACTTTTTTTATAGCACATCACACCCTAATGTTGTTCGGCTTGAATACTTTATTCATAAATACTTCTTATTAAATTTTTAATTAATATTTTTAAAACACACATCAATTTTACAATAAAAATATCTTGTATCTCCAGCCCTCACTTAAATAGTATGCTTGACAAGCTGATTTAGCACTAAACTTCATACAAGTGTGATATTAAAAAATTAAAAACTAATATTTGATCTAATAGTAAAAGAATATTTTCTATATGAGAAATTTCATGTTTGAAACCCAGCTGAAAATATCTTGTGAATATTAACAATGTTAGATAGCTAACTTTCTATCACTAATTCCAAAAAAACAAAAAAAAACAAAAAATGCTTGACACAGCAAGTTGAAAATTAGAAAGCCACACTTGAAAATTGTAACAGAAAATCCGAGATCTGTTGTGAGGAATGTGATGAGTAAGGACAACCGCTAATTTATATTAGATTCCTTGGCAGGGTGCTATTGGCTTGGCTCAGGTAGAGCACAGATGCTTGAGCCTTATTTGCAAATTGTGTAATTATTTATTTGTTTAACGCTTAAAATAAAACGAAATTTATTGAAGCTAATTAATATAAAAGGCATGCCTAGATATGCCTTTTGAGGAAAACGGCGACGTCCCCATCTACTACTTTTCTTTAAGGCTATGTTTAATTACTTGTTTATTTTAAATTAAAATTAAGGAATAAAATAGAACTAAGGTGATTTAAGTTACTTTTGTTTGATTTGATTAGAGCTTATTATTTAAATTAGGGTTTAAATTATTGAGTAATGAGGAGTATTGAAATTGGAAAATAAATGTATGTCGTTCTGATAGTGAGCTCTACAGACAGAGTAAATATAATGCAAGTTAATTGATTTAACTTATCCTCTTGTAACTTCATTTTACTTGAAAAAGAATTTGGTTCAATTTTTAATATTTTTAACTTTGGTTTGTTTAATTTAAATTATTCAAGGCCTAGTGAACACAACCATCAGTGTACAAATCAAATTAAAAACTTTAACAACCATCATATACTAAAAAATAAAGTAAATCAACATAAACAATTATAATTTTTTTTTATAAAATATAAACTATTAGAATTAGTCATTTAAAGTTAATTGAATAAACTTTGAAATTAATTTTATGATGCTAAATGTATTTCATATCCCAAGAAAAGATAATAGAATCTAGGCATCATGTTTTGACGTATGTGTCCGGATTAGAATCTTGAACAACTACACCTATATATGTTATTAGCCATTCTAATTGTACCAGAATATTTCAACAGAAGTGGCGTGCACCCTACTGTTCACTATAATATTACACTATCTATCATCTCTAATTTTTAGGGGTGAAAACGGAGCGAATACAGAGCAGATACTGGTAAAATCATATTCATATTTTTTTTAGTTTTTCATATACGTATAATATCGGATATTAACTGGATACAGATATGGATACGGATTAAATTGGATATTTATTAAAATAATATTAAAAATATCAAAGTTCATGATATTTATCTAATTTTAATGGTGAATAACAATAATTTTCTTAATATATATTAAAATATATGATATATATTTACTATTCGAATACGAATAATTGAAACGTAAAACCATATCAGTATTCATATCCACACGGATATTCGGATATTATCCATACCGTTTTCACCCTTACTAATATTAATTCATGAATATTTGATATGGTAGAGGACAATATATCCATATGAGGTTAAAAAAAAAAAACAGAAGTTAGAAAAAATATCTCAAAATATCGATCTATATAGTGCATATTGTTTACGTGTGATTTTCCAATTTTTTTTAAATAAAGCTCATATATATAGATTATTTTGATGATTCAGTTTGTTTGTTTTAAACCAACAGTCTGAAATAACATAATAAAATTCTACTTTTTTTTTTTTGTTGAAAAAAATGGCGTTTGCCTTGCAATTTTACGAGACATATGTACCTGATCTTATGATCTCTTTTAATTTGTAGCTTGGGCGCTTGGCAGCCATATCCCAATTCCCATCTGTGATTTGAATTATCGTTTGGGTATCACGTACGGGCGACACGTCTGGCTTGTCATTAAAAAAATAAAATTCGCCTGGCCTGAAAATCCAAACCATCTTTTCAAATCTACCATCTCTCAGCCGACATTTTTAAAAATACCCTAAGTTAATTACAGATTAATAAAAATGCCCACACCCTTTCTGAAATTTTAAATATGCCCAAACCGGCCATTAAATGGCCGGTCCCGTAATTTTTTTTTTAAAGAGAAAAATAGCTAAAATGCTGAAATCTAACACTAAAAAATCGAATTATTTTTTTTAACTATTTGTTAGATTACATTTTTGATAGCATATTTATATTAAAATACACTATGAATTGGGCCGATTTTGTGCTAAAATATGGTAAATTACAATAATTATGCTAAAATACGGTAAATTTACTAAAATGCTGAAATTACAATAATTATGTAGAATTATGCTAAAATACGGTAAATTACGCTAAATTACGTATGAATAGGGCCGATTTTGTGCCATCTTTCATAAATCATAAAAAATAGTAAAAAAGTTCCAAAAATAATAAAAATTGGTATTCTACAAGTTCATTATATAACTAATTTACTGAGCTACGTAGATTGAACAATAGAAATGAAAATCTCAATCGGAAACTTCAACTCAAATTTTGAGACTCTTCCCTTTGTTTTTTGGTGATTCTGAATTTGGAAATCTAGTATTGCTAATTTTAATGCATGCGTATTTTCGCAAGCTTTCCGAAAAGTGGTCATTTGCTGAAATCGGACACTCGAGCACCATTTTATGACCGTTTGAAGTTTCATCGTCGTTTTTCGCCTTCTGAGTGAAGATATCATCCCTATTCATACATAATTTTGCGTAATTTAGTGTATTCTAGCATAATTCTACATAATTATTGTAATTTAGCGTAATTTAGTGTAATTCAGCATAAATTAACATAATTTCAAGTAATTTAGCGTGTTTTAGTATAAATATGCTAATAATATATAAAAAAAATGTAATATAGGAAATATTTAAAAATAAATTCGATATTTTAGTATTATATTTCAGCATTTTAGCTATTTGTCTCTTAAAAAAAAGTTAACATAATTTAAAGTAATCTAGTGTCAATCAGCATAAATTAACATAATTTCAAGTAATTTAGCGTATTTTAGTATAAATATGCTATCAAAAAAGTAATCTAACAAATAGTTAAAAAAACAATTCAAATTTTTAGTGTTAGATTTCAGCATTTTAACTATTTTTCTCTAAAAAAAAAAAAAAAAGAAATTACGGAACCGGCCATTTAATAGCTGGTCGGCCTTTTTAATCGGGACTGGCCATTTAATGGCCGGTTTGGGCATATTTAAAATTTCGGAAAGGGTGGGGACATTTTTATTAATCTGTAATTAACTTGGGGTATTTTTAAAAATGTCGGATCTCTCCGCCTCTCAGCCCACAGATCAATTATGGGTCACGTTTTTTGTTTCCTTCTCAATTCTTCTCTTACCAATAACGATTTTTCAAATATGATCGACATCAATATTTTTTCTCAATATGTTTAACAGCCATATGTACGAAATTTTTATCCATAACATAAAAAAAAATTCAACAATTCAAACATAACATCACATTTTCAATCTCATATTATCTACAATAATGAGACAGTATCCGCGAGGGATACTGTCGGTATACCCTCGCAGATACTCCCGTCGCTAAAAAAAAGCACATTTTTGTCGATATACTCTCGTGGATAGTCACTTTTTACCCTCGCGAATACTGTCTCATTCTTATAGTATACACCTACCGCTAACAGGTAACTTCTACCTCCTACTGCTGGCATCATTTTCCTTGTACCACTAGCAATATAGTGGTAGAAATATTTTTCTTATAAACTTCTCAAACATAATTAAAAATCTGATTGTAGCATGCATAGTTAATAATTTTGATACTATTAAAATATTGATACTTAATTTTAAAATATTGGTTATTGTCAAATTAATTTTTTGCTGAATAATTAACGGATCGTTATTCATTAGAAATTTTAATTGAAGTTTTGAGGCATTAAATGATGTTTTTTTTTTTGCAATTCTGAGTATGTGGGATTTTGGGAGAGATAACTCCCGGACAACACGACATCTGTCATTTTGCGAGCTTTTCAAATTGGAGACAAACATTCAAATCAGAGTTTCCTACCAAAATTAATAATCATTTAAAGTTTGAAAACAATGCATCGATGTTTTCTTGAAAAAACATCGATGACGCGCTAATGTATTATACTTGGGTTAATTCCGATAGTTGTGCATCGATATTTCATTACAAAAACATCGATGAAGCGCACATGAAAATTACACTCCTTAAAAGAAATCCTCCTACTATTGGTAGGAATACCATCGGTAGGAGCGGAATGGTACCGTTGGCATCTTGAATTTTTTTAATTTCGGACCATACGTTTATAATTATTTTCTAAAAAAAATACTTGTTTAAATACAAGATGAATGAGCTGACTTAATTCAATTATTAACTGTATACATTTAGACTAAATGCATATAGAAATTTAATTTGCACACGTGTGTGTAGCTGTCTGAACACATATATAAAGACATGTATATATTAACTAGGAATATTTTATTAGATTTTTAAAACAAAAATAATTTTATTAAACATTTTAAAAACACCGACGACATGAAAAATTCTCTTGTTGTTCTACGCTCTGTTATTATTATCATTTGAAAATAAGAAAAGAAGAAATAGTAGGATCAATGTCAAGTTCAATCATCCATCAAATCATATTTCACACCAATTACTAAAAATAACAAGATATTAAGATGTCTCTATCCTGTGCCGGAGTTTAAAAGCAATTTGTATCATCTCTAAATTAAATTCGTATTAATTAACAGTTTAACACATATCCCAAATTTTTCTAAAAGATTCAGAACATGTATTATAATGGACATTATTCAATATTCATACTCGGTTCAATGCATCAGTAGGGGTGAAAACGGTATGGATAATATCCGATCCGTATTCGATCCGTATTCGAAAAATTAGATGTGGATATCCGATATCCGAATATCCATGTGGATATGGATACTGATATGATTTTACATTTCAATTATTTGTATCCGAATAGTAGATATATATCATATATTTTAATATATATTATGAAAAAATATTGTTATTCACCATTAAAATCAGATAAATATTACGAACTTTAATATTTTTTAATATTATTTTAATAAATATTCAATATGATTCGTATCCGTATTTTTTTGTATCCGGCTGATATCCGATCCGTATCCGTGTATCCAGAAAATTAAAAAGAAATATATATGGGGGAACTTCACGTATACCCCTCAAAAACATCAAATTACGTATTTCCCCCTCTAAACTTCAAAAACTAGCAAATTTATCTATTTTATTTTTTTTATATTAAAACTCATTCTAAATTTATAAAATACCCATTTTACCCTTTATTAAAATCATAAAAATTCCATCGGACTCAAATTTGAATATGAAGAGTTTCTTTACCGTCCGATCCCGCGCATCGCATTAAGATTTGTGCGTGTAGCTTCAACATATGTGTGTGTTGGCTTTAAGATTCATGCCGATCTAGTGTGCACGGATTTTAAAGCAATTTCGATCCGCGCGCATCGCATTAAGATCTTGTGTGTCACTTCAATATACGTGTGTGTTCGCTTCAAGATTCGTGCTGATCTAGCATGCACAGATCTTAAAGCAACTCGAAAAGTAGAGGAATCCATCATATTCAAATTTGAGTATGATGGGCGTTTTATGCTTTTAATAAAGGGTAAAATGGTTATTTTATAAATTAAGAATGAGTTTTAATATAAAAGACAATAAAATGGACAAATTTGTGAGTTTTTGAAGTTTAGAGGAGAAAATACATAATTGTAAACTTTGGAGGAGAAAATAAGTAATTTTGAAGTTTTTGAGGGGTATACCTGAAATTGCCCCTATATATATAGATACAGTTTTACCAACTTTGTGCTCCGTATTCGCTGATATAGTTTTACGCTCCGTATTCGCTCCGTCTTCATCCTTACCAGTACATATAATACTTTGGACATAATGCCAAGTATATATTCTACCAGTACATATAATATTTTGGACATAATACAGTGATGAATTTTGGACATGACGCGCCGAACTTTGCGTTGGACTTGCTGTCGAAAATGTCTCGGCTAGAAAAGAATGGTGTTTTGTTTGTTTCCTGTTTCATCCATGCAATGCATTCACGTGCACGCTGTAAAGCAGAGCCTACTACGGACAGATCAAAACAACGATCGAGTCTAATCTACGTCTAGTCTGGTGACAAGCCGACAAGGTATGGCTCCCTAGAGGTACAGCCCTTAAAAATAATATATATTTATAGATATTGATTAAAATAATTTAGGAAATTAGTAGATTGATTAAGAATTTCTCAATGCTATGTATAAAACCAAATCATTAATTCCGTTTCTTTAAACACTTTTATAGAAATCAAATTATTATCAATGATTACCAAATCACCTCACATATTATTATGTGAGCCACAAAAATTCATCTCTATTTCCATTTTATTTGTAAAGAAATTACCGAATTAATGATTCGGTTATTTCTATTTATGTAATTGAAATTTTCAAATAAATGATTCATTTTCTACATTATTTTTCATAAAAATTCCAATAAATAAAATATTCTGACTAAATTTTTTTTTTGAAAGAAAGATGAAAATCAGGCCTTCAAATTCCATACATCTTTGTTATTACAACGAAAAAAATTCCCCATCTGAGTTTCGAACTCATAATCTCCCACATAAAGACCATATGCCTTTCCCACTAAACTAAAAGCTAATTCTTAAATTCTGGCTAAATTACCAAGAGCTGCGCGCCCAGCCTGCCCTGCTGAAATCTATTTCTCCTTTTATTTTATTTTTCCTTTCTTAGTCTTGTTTATAGTTTTTTAAAGAGGTTAATTAAGTGTCCATGGACGAAAAAAATTAACCTCTCAAGGGTGTGAAATTGCATTAATGATAAACAAATTATCAAGACTGAGTTACTGACAGATAAACTCTAACATATATAGTTTACTTGTACATAAGTTTAACAGTGCTAAATCAAACAGATACGATAGATATTATGCATTCAATGATGTCAAAATGCATTTATAAGGTGTTTGGATGTATCTGTTAATGTTTTCAAACAATTTAGACCACATTTGTCTTAAAAATATCTACGAAACTGACATATAAATCCCAACTTGTGTCTTTAACATGTGTAAAAAATTTAGCAGTACAGAATCAAACAAGTACAACACGTATTATGTATAAAATTCTTCTAAAATGTATTTAAATTGCATTATGATCTTAAAACCACAAAAAAATTATAGTTGATCTTTTACCATGTCTTAAAAATGTACGTAAATTTATTAGTGTAAAGGAATATATATATTAATGAAATTCTGGTAGAATAGATTTCAAGTACATGTCAAACTTACTAGTAAATTCAACATATGTTTACACATTCATAAATTTACTCGTACAAACTTAAACATATACAACAATTATGCATAACTAAATTAAAATTACAATACATTCGTATGTGTTTGTCCGTGTATTTATTCAATTTTTTATGGATAGATCCGGAAGCGATGAGCTCTTTCTTCCGAGGGTACGATAATACCACCGGCCAGAAAAATCATTAAATTCTCTATAGCCTGCTTCCAAGCGGCCCAATTTTACCCCCCTGGTGAAACTCACAAAATTGTATAGGCCCGGCAGATAGTATTAGGCTCAACCAAGCTCTTCCTAATACTATCTGCTTCCAAGCGCTTTCCTATCAAATTCAAAACAAACATGACTAAAATGCAAGAGGATATAGCCACTTCATAAGTACTCTGTTTTATAACCAATCAAAGCACATGGCAGTTCTTCACAATACTGAATTCATCAAAAGCAAAAAGCTATAAAAGGTTTAAGCCTAATAAAACTCTCAAAGAGATGACAATAATTTTAGAACTGCAGAGTAGCAACTACCAATCAAGGCCACGACAATAGTACATGCTACTGTTAGATATAATTACACTATATTTTAAGTATAGACAGGAGATCAAGGCCTGGGCCTGGAAACAGATGGAGAGCGGGAACCAGCACTGCGACTGTGGGAATAGCTTTCTCGCGAATATTGCGATGACGGAGTTGAGCTCGCCTCTAGAGAAGAACTTGGGGAGTAGCTCCTTTTTGACTTCCGCACCTTCGAAGAATAGGAAGGGGAATAGCTCCGGCTTGAGCTGCTCCTCGGAGAGATACTCCGAGAATAACTCCTCCTATAGCCTCTTCTATATGCCGGTGGACTGTAGGATCTAGAGGGAGAACGGTGATACCTCCGACGGCGGTAGTAAGGAGAAGGTGAGCGGTCATACTCACTTGAGTAAGATCTTTCCCTCGAGTAAGATTGCCTGTACCGCCTCACTGGAGAGCGCGAGCGCGATCTACCGTACTGGTAGTATGGAGATGGCGAGTAGGAATAACGGTGCCTATAGCCATGATAGTATGGAGAGGGTGATCGGGAATAACGGCGCCTATATCCACGATAGTATGGAGAGGGTGATCGGGAATAACGGCGCCTATAGCCACGATAGTATGGAGAGGGTGATCGGGAATAACGGCGCCTATAGCCACCGTAGAATGGCGATGGTGACCGGGAATAACGGCGCCTACTGTAACTAGAGTACGACCACCGTCTATCATACGGGGAGGGGGAGCGTGAGTAGGACCTCCTGTAGTAAGGAGAATATGATCTCTCCCTGTCATAATGCGAGTCGCTCCATGAATCATGGCGTCCTGGTACACAATCCACAAGACAAAAGAAAACAGGGTGAAATTAGATATTCTCACAGACTGAAGTAACCAAGAAAGGGGTATCATATAAGACTAATAACTTACCCCGTACAGATCTTGACCCAATATACCTCCCAGGAGTGGGAGTCCTGGCTCTGCTCCTCTTGGACTGCACAGTTAATATCACAGTTATGAGTTATGAGGAAATCATGAACAGAAACGAAGAATACTATTAAGCAAAATTAAGTAAATAACAAAGGATAGCAAATAAATTCTGCACATAAATAAATAAATGAATAAATAACACCATTTGTGTTGAGTTGAATAGTTGTTTGATTGTGTGCTTTTCGTGAAGAGCATCTACAGGCATCTATCCTGCTACTGGAAAAGAGCTTCAAGGGTGAATAATAATTTCTTAAATCCTCAGGTAATATAGACAAGTTTAGCAGATAGGTAAATAAAAGAATATTTATAATAATAATAACAACCAAAAGTGAGAAATGAAGGACTTCCGTGAGACTACCTTCTCAACAGTAATGGCACGTCCATCCAAAACAGATCTGTCAAGATACTTGAGACAATAGTTAGCATCTCGAACAGAGCTCATTGTCACAAATCCAAAACCACGGGATTCCCTTGTTCGAGGATCAAACACCAGCTGAGCATCCATCACCTGTTATTTCAACATTTCTTTCACTTAGAGCACATAAACCAACACAATTAACATCTCTTTCACTTTCCAGATGTCAGGTACTCGGATTATTCAATACCTCAGTTTATTTTATTCGTGAAGCAATAAAAAAAATTGTAATCTATTCTTACATGGCCAGAGTGTCAAAATCTACTTGATCTGGCACAAACTGACATAAGATAAACAAATATCAGATACGCTATGGATTTCTTAAAGCAGCAGCTTTGTACTTCATTTGGATGAAAGATTAGGGATCCATAAATAAAGATTCAAGCCTCCAAAAGAAAAGACTATTCCAAAGGGCTTCAAGTCCTCAATGCATTTCACTCAGCTTTTATAGACAGTGATTTTTAACAGCTTTGGTAGGCACCAATAAGAATATAAAAAAAACCTTAGTCTATATATTTTGTTTCTTTAGAGGTGAACCATACCTTTCCTTCAGTTGAAAAATGCTTTGCAAGTTTCTCCTCTGTGGTTCGGGATGACAAACCAGTCACATACAAGGTGTTTCCAGGATTCTCCACATCAACTGATTCCCTGCTCCTTCAAGAAATAAAAAGTGCTGTCAGCAAGGCCATATAAACAAACACAAAAACCCTATAAAGAAATATATGGAGAAAAAAATGAAATTACCTCGAGCGACTCCTGGAAGTTGACCTGCTATACCTTGAGGGTGAATGGGAGTATGATCTTGATACAGATCTTGACGTTCTTCTTGAGCGCGACATCTTACAAAATCAAAAGTGGGCCAGGAATAATACCAGTTAGCATGCTAAATTTAACCTTACAAACAGTGTTTGCAGCACCAATTACTTCATGAAAATGAAAAGGGGCAAGTTAGCAAACTATAGTATTAATTCTTCTGTATGTCATATGTAAGGATTTTCAAGATAATACTCAGTTAAGTACCCCCCCAAAATTTTTTTTTGCAAATGATAAATAATCTCCAGCAACACATCTACAAGTGCCCTATAATTCCTAATATCCCCGTAATTAATCATAATATTTCTAAATAACAATAATTTCAATAGTAAAGATATTCCCAGCAACACAAGTGGGGGTGCAATTTCTAATTAATTATATTATTAACAATTTTTCAACTTGACAATCCATATTATAAATCTAAAATCTGGAATTTTGGATCTGATCTACATAACCCAGTATCACACATACAAAGAACATGAAGTTTGAAGCATGTTTCATCGTACATCAATTAAAATTTGAAAGTGTCTATTTTAGCGACATTCAAATAGCACCGAATTCCACAAGCAATCTATAAACACTGTCACTATAAACAACGATAATTAACCCTATCCTATCGTAATTGATAAAATTTAACACGATATCACGGACCATATTTCCTCCAAATCGCGGCACAAAAAAGGGGCGAGAAGAGGAGCAATTGAAACAAATATGCATACCTTCGGATTAGAGACCCGGTTTACCCCGATGGAATTGTGCTCTCTTCCTCTCTCTCTCTCTCGTATCGGACGAACCTAGAAGAGACTAGAAGGCGGTTCTAAACTAAGACGCTCACGTTTTATAGTCAAAGAAGCTTCCGGAGTCTGGACTGGAAAACTATCCTCTCAGGTACCGTAAAATGATTCCCCTCACTTTACTGTTTGAGATTAACTCCCATTCGCTTTGACATTCGCGCTATCGCTGGAGGTAGTATTATTTGACTTTGAGATTCTTGCGAAGTTAAAAAGAACGGTCCAGATGCATTAATTCTGAAAGATTCCCTATTACGGTACCGGGCAGAATCTGAATTTGTCTGGACTCCGGACACCAAATAGTATTTAAATCCAATTTATTTCACGTGTACCCTCAAAAATATTTCCTAATTCCCAATATCATAATTATTTTTATAAATTTGAAAACTAGTGAATTTATTTCATTTATTGTCTTTTTTAATAAACCCATTTAAATTTATAAAATTCTCATTTCAATCTTTATTAAAATATAAAAATATAATAGTTTTACTCATCAGTCTTCTAATTGATTGGTTTTTTAGGACAAATATTTTTTTATTTGTGATGCAAATACAGATACATCTAAGTATATGTTTGCATATGTGTGGTTTGTAAGAAAATGAATTATTTATTATCACAAATAAGTGAACTAGAAGATTAGAAGACTGAACATTTCTATTTGATAAGCTACATATTTTTTTTAATAAAGAAAAAAAATGAAAATTTAATAAATTTAAAATGAAGTAATTGAAAATGTAATCAAATTAGATAATTATGATTTTTTTTAAATTTAGAAGGATAAATACTTAAGAAGAAACTATGTAATTTCGGAATTTACACATAAAGTTTTATTTATATTATTGTTGGCATTCGTTAATCACGATGCCATTTGGCTACAAGCATGAAGGATACTTTTCAGTTTTTTCTTTCTTTTGGAAATAATAACTCTGATAATCTATAATACAATTAAACAATAGTGAAATTGTTTACTTCAAGAATTTATTTAAGAAATTAGTGAAATTGATTCGAATTTTAGACTAACTATAAAAATACGAATTTTAGACTAACAATAATCTTCAATTTTGTTAATCCAAATATTTAGTAATTTAAAATAGCCCGGAGATAATTTAATGACTGAGATTAATTTGATAACTATGAAAAATCAAAGACATTTATAATTTTAAAATTTGATTGTTGATATATAATTTATAATTATGCATGTCATACACATCTAAATATGAAATTTGATCCAAATTTTATTATTTAACAAATAAAATATGAAATGACATATAAATTATATAAAAATTAATGCACTGATGTGAGTGTGTGTGTATATATAGAGAGAGAGGAGGGTTCAAATGCCTCCATTTTTGTGTCTCCGCCGTGCCTCTATTTTTAAAAACGTTAATATATCAAAATTTAAATTATAAACGTCAAAATAAAACCGTTAGATTTGATCTATGTTATTTTATCTATGTGCTCATAAAAAATATCACATTTCAATTTTATTTTTATGTGAAACAATCATTTGAAAAATCAACATCTATAAATTATTCATATTAGTATGTTTTAACATGCTCTTGATGACAACCAAAACAAAGTTGAAATTTCACAATATTTTACATGTGCATAGATAAAATGATGTAGATCATATCCGACGTTTTATTATGACTTTTAAGTTTTAAATTTTGAGTTATTAAAGTTCTTAAAAATAAAGGCATGATGAAGACACAAAAAATGGAGGTATTTGAATATATATATATAGAGAGAGAGAGAGAGATGGGCTAACTTGCTTTGGGAATTAAAGAGAGTGTTTTATTTTGCGCTCATATCTTCATTTTCAAAGTTCAAATAGTCGATTCAAACCTTCCAACATGATTTTCATATTAAAATGTGCTTGGAGACCAAATTTTACATTTTTTGAAATCTTTTTATTATTTTTTTAAAATTTTTGAAAAGCGTTGTTTTTCAGAAATTTCTGGACCACAGAAAAACAGTGATTTTCAAAAATTCTAAAAAAATAGCAAAGAATTTTCAAAAAATGTAAAATTTAATATCCAAATACATTTTAATATGGATATCAAATTGAATGGTTTTGATCGGTTGTTTTGAAGTCAAAATCAATGATTTATAATTTAATGTACAAGAGGGCATATACACCGCAATGCACCATAGTCCAACTCTCTCTATATAGACTATGGCCAACCCACTTCCTCTAGTATATCAACAATATGCTTTCGGGCTATAAATTATATTGAATCGGCTTCAAATGATAAATCCAAACCGTTCAAACCAATGTCCTTAACAAGAGCTTCGTTTCAATATAAAAAAATTTAATTTTTGAATTTATTTATCATCAATTCACGCAGTCAAAAAAATGAAGGATATAGTGCATTAAGATGCGCACAAAATCCTTCATATTTTGACCGCTTGACTTAATAGTAAATAAATTCGAAAATTAAAAAAATATATGGAAATAAAACTCTCATTAAGGAGATTAGTTTAAACGGTTTGAATTTGTCGTTTAAAGCCGATTCAATAGATTTTGAAGGCCGGAAGCCATACTATATATATATATAGAGAGAGAGAGAGAGAGAGAGAGTGGCTAATATCAAAATGTTTGCACCAAGGCCCTCGTGCAACCAAGTCGTTTTCGGATTTTCAAAGTCCAAACGGTCGATCCAAATCGTTAGATGTTTAAAACAGTGCAACAGTAAAAACGACAAATTCTGGAAAATTGTTGATCCGGGTGAACAGTAAAAACAGTGCAACCAAATTTTGGATCATGTGATCAGCAATTTTCAAAATGGCTTAATAAATAGAAAAAAAATTTCAAAAAATGTAAAATTTAGTCTCCAAGCAAATTTTAATATAGAGATCACATCTAATGGTTTAGATCGACCGTTTGGTCTTTGAAAATCCGAAAATAACTTGGTTGCACGAGGAGCTTGGTGAAAAATGTTTTCATATTAGCCACTATATATATATATATATATATATATAGTGCTGGGCTTAGCTAAGCCATGGTGTAAAACGACTTGGTGCTCCACGCCTCATTATTTTCATTTTGAAAATCCAAACGACCGATCCGAACCGCTCAAGTTGTTCTCCATATTGATATGTGCTTGGAGACCAAATTTTACATTTTTTGGAATTTTTTTACTATTTATTAAGCCACTTTGAAAATCACTGATCCGGCGGTCCAGAAATTTTTACTGTTTTTTACTGTTCATAAGGATTTTCAGATTTTCAAAGTGGCTTAATAAATAGTAAAAAAATTCCAAAAAATGTAAAATTTGGTCTCCAAGCACATTTCAATATGGAGAACATGTTGGAAGGTTCGAATCGACTATTTGAACTTTGAAAACGAAGATATGGCGTGGAGTACCAAGTCGTTTTACTCCATGGAATAGCCTAGTCGGACTCTATATATATATTAAAAATCAGAGAAAATGGTCTTTCTATTTATAACTATGATTTTTTGTTGTTCGGCCCAAAAGACCACATAAAGAGTGGTAAATAGATCTAAATTCATATCACACTCTGTTTTTGGGCCAAATGGCCCGTAGGCTTATATTACATCCATTGTTACTCATTGTACCAAGTATACATCCAATCTCCCTGCAACATCTTTGAGAACCTCCCTAATACATTCCTTACCAGCATCCCTGAACCAACCCTGATACATCCCAAATCACACTCTTTTTCGTAATTTTTGAGGTATTGATATTTCTAATTTTATTTTCTAACTAATTCTCCTATATCTATCAATAAAGAGAGAATATTAACAATGAAAAACATCCAAGTTTTAAGTGCGGAAGCTTAAGTTAAATACTAAACCAAAGTTAGATAATCTGACTCTCGTAAAAAATAAATTAAATAGATATAATCAAAACTTGATGTTGATCTTGTTGAACTTTTTGTCTGTCAAAAACAAACAATATTACTTGTACTAACAATATACAAGCAATTATATAAAAGAGTAGAGTTCAAATACCTCATGTCATTCATGTCTCGCATTCTTATATCTGTTTTTATTATTCAAATAGCAGATCCGAACCACTTAACATGATTTTCATATTAAAATGTGCTTGGAGACTAAATTATTATTTTTATTTTTTTTAATATTTTTTAGATAGGCACAAAATTATTCTTTTTGGATGGTTCAAAATCTTCTAGAAAAAAATGTGATTTTGTACCTATTTAAAAAATATTATTTTTTTCAGAAAATATAAAATTTGGTCTTCCCGCATATATATTTCAATATGAAAATCATGTTAACTATTTTAATTGACTATTTAGACTTTGAAAATAAAAATAATAATGTTAGACACAATTGAAGCATGAAAGATATGATACATTTGAACCCTTCTACTCTATATAAAACGATATTTACTATCAGCATGTTGTAGATTAATCTGCATCAAGCTGAGTGGATCAATATGGACAAGAAACCTATAGTAAGTATCAAATTCTATCATGTGTCAAGATGGAGAATTAAGATAATCATAACCTTTAAGGATCAAGGAACTCCATTAACATATATATTGATGAAATCAAATAAGTCAAATTGGATTACTAATGATCTGATCAGGTTTCACTAGGGCTAAAAATAGAGCAAATACGGAGCAGATAATGGTAAAATCATATTTTTAATTTTCTGGATAGGGATAAGGATGGGATCAGATATTTATTGAAATAATATAAAAAATATTAAAAATATTAAAGTTCATAATATTTATCTAATTATAATGGTGAATAACAATATTTTTCATAATATATATAAAATTATATAACATATATCTACTATTTGAATACGAATAATTGAAACGTAAAACTATATCAGTATTCATATCTACACGGATATTCAGATATCGGATATCTACATATAATTTTTCGAATACAGATTGAATACGAATTCGATATTATTCATATCGTTTTCACCCCTAGGTTTCACACACCAAATTGATTTTATATTTTTTTTGTGTACTTCGACGCATCAAAATCGTGCGCCTCGTACTGGCGTTGCATGCATATGCTTACTCCCCTGTCCTCGCTTCTAATCATCAAGCGTGCATTATGCAATCATTGAATAAATAAATAATTGTGTAATTTGTATTATAGAACGGTTCAAATATATTTTTTTATGTCTCCGTCATATTTCTATTTTTTAATTTTCAAATAACATAAAGTTAAAAATTTATATATTAAAATAAAACCGTTAGATTTGATCTATATTATTTTCTGTATGCATATAAAAAATTTATCACCTTTTTATGCTATTTTTATATGAATCAATAAGTTGAAAAATTAACGTTCAAAATTTATTCATATCAATGTATATTTTGCAAGCTCTTGATACCGATCAAATCAAAGTCAAAATATTGTAATATTTTATAGGGAAAATTTCGAGTGTGCACATACAAATTTTCAAAATAGCCAATTTCCCCGTTAAAACACAATAATTTCCAATATCCCCACTAAAATTTAACATTCTATCCAAGATCCCCTTTTATTTATTTAATCTTTTATTTAATTATTTTAAAATTTTAGATGACAAATATACCCTTCGCGTCAACTCCGAGATGCAGCTTTCTGATTCTCATTTCCTTTGGGCTGCCATAGCTTCTGTGGACTTAAACATTCCACGTTACTCATATCCCATCGTGGGTTGCTTAACCTTCTCTTTCACAGGCCTCAACAAAATATGAGTTTTGACTCAAATCCATTTCTAGTTCTCGGACTGTCTGATCAAATTTACTTAACCAAATACCACACTTCCCCATGAGAAACAAATATAGTTCTACCAACGTGCCTCAGAATCTGAGAAAGAGGGTAACAGGTAACCTTGGGCCAGTTTGAGAAAGTGTAGGTAACAAGTAAAGAGGAGATAGCGGAGCAGGGCCATGGCAAGGAATTAGCAGCCGATTCAAAAATGCTACTGAGATGGCTTGATGGCAGACTGGCTTTTTCAGTCATTTATGTTTTCTTTGACAGCGTGTCTTGGTTACTAAAGGAACAATTGAAAGAGATTGGATTTGGACTTCGTCACGAACCCAATTCGATCGGGAAAAATCGCATTTCCATTCTGACTTGGTCTAGTGCGGAATAGAAGAGAAGGAGAAAAAGGGCATCGGACTGGAAACGCGGACAACAAAGAATTAAACATCGCTTCCTCTGAACCTTGGGTCCCGTTAATTAAGACCTGACCGCTACTGTTAAATAAACAAGACAATGACAATAGGCCTCCACCGTCAGTATTTCCTTCTAAAGTGAAGAGGTGTTAAGACATTAAGACAACTCAATGATTTCAGTTGATGTGTCGGTTCGATATGAATTAGTCAATTTAGATTAGTGAAATTAGAAAAATTGTATTGTAATCCATTCGCTATTAAGAAGGCATGTGTACTGAATTCATCATGAAATAGAATATTCTTTGGTTGAGTTCATCTCTTCTCTTTTGGCGTTTCGCCATTGTACTGTTTGGTCCAAATTATCTTCAATTACTCTTAATACTTGCAAATTGCAAGGATTCCAGCGAAATTGAGTACCAGCGTGTAACAAACTTGTTGATTCAGGAAATAAGTCAGGTTACACTCCACTGATAGGCCGAAGCAACCTACGACGGAAAATGAGTAACATGGAATGTTCAACACAGAATAAGCTATGGCAGCCCAAAAGAGAAGATAATTAGATAACTGCATCTGGGTGTTGATGCAAAGGGTATATTTGTCATTTAAAATTTTAAAATAATTAAATAAAAGAGGATATTGGATAGAATATTAAATTTTAGTGGGTATATTGGATATTATGGTGATTTTATGAGAAAATTGGCTATTTTGAAATTTTGCATGGGCACGCTAGAAATTTTCCCTATTTTATATATGCATAGAAAAAATGATATGAATCACTTCTAACAGTTTTTATTTGATATTTGAGTTTTAAATTTTAACCTATTAATATTTGAAAAATGGAGGCACTATGGAGCCATTTGAAACCCCCTCTTTGCCAATTTTTTTTAAATACTCTCAAAAAATAAAAATAACAAAAATACCCTCAGTTTTCAAAAATTTCAAAATATGTCCTAATCGCCCCACTGGGGCGGTCCACTTCCATACTTGACCGCCCCACAGTGGGGTGGTTTGCTATGAATTTTTTTTTAGATGTTTAGTGTGTGTAGAATGAATGTTTTACATATAGACACAAACAGTAATTTGGTCTCGCTGCTTTTATGTTTTTTTTTTTCTTTTTTTCTCTTTTTGGATACTCATATTCTTTGATTTTGTAAATATAATATATGACAAATAAAATATATGTGTGTGAAACTAGAGCTGAACCTTAGATATTGTATAGAACTCATGTACCAAGAAAATATACTCTTGTTCTCTTTTATAAAATATTGGCAATTTTTTTAAGCTATTTTGTGCCATCTTTCATAAATCATAAAAAATAGTAAAAAAATTTCAAAAATTGTAAAAATTGGTATTCCACAAGTTCATTATATAACCAATTTACTGAGCTACTTAGATCGAAGTTTGAAGTTTATACGATAGGTTTATGATTTACCGTTATTTTTCAGAAACTTCAATTGCAGTTTTGAGGTCTTAAACGATGTTGTTTTGCAATTATGAGTGTGCGGGACATTTTTTTAAGGTAAACTTTAGTTTATCTTCAAAATTCATATCTTCTACTCTCAAGCTTTCTGAAAAGTGGTCGAACGCGCAAAACGGAGTTTCCTACATAAAGTTATGGTCAGTTAAAGTTCGGCCAAAGTTCGGCCAAAGTTACTATGCTACTATGCATAGCACGGATTGGTCTGTGCTATGGCTCAATATTTTAGTTTTCAAAATCTTAACGGTCGATCCGTTCAACATGATTATAAAATGAATATGTACTTGCAAACCAAATTTTACATTTTTTTTCAAATTTTTTTTACTATTTTTAGATAGGTAGAAAATCACTTGATATGAAAATTCTGGACCATCCAAAAATAGTGATTTTCTACTTATTTAAAAAATAGTAAAAAAATTCAAAAAAATGTAAAATTTGGTTTGCAAGTACATATTCATTTTATAATCATGTTGAATGGTTCAGATCGACCGTTAGGATTTTGAAAACTCAAATATTGAGCCGTAGCACAGACCAATCCGTGCTATGCATAGTACCGTAGCCTCACTCATATCTAAAATATACGTTATGAATTTTTTTTTTTTGAAAACTTGGTAGTGGCTACCATGAAATAGTTAACTGCACATTTTGGAATGTTCGGATAATTATTTGAAAATATTAAAAAAATTGCCAAAATGTGTGATAAATAATTAATAATGCACACAGTTATTCATATTGAAATATGCAAAGTATTTAGCAATATTCTATGTGTACAATTTTTAATTATTTGAAATGGCTAGATGAGATCTAGAGGGAGATATTACGAGATAAATTTCTGGGACAAGCCAGCTGTTAGAGTGGTAAAAACGACATTCGTGATTAACACGTCATAACTTTAGTCTCGTGTTGTGCCGTGCTGTGACTAAGTGAATAGTTACACGTGTTGTGTCGTGCTGTGATCAAAATATTAAAGGTGGTTACGGCACGCGAATTAGCTATACCTAAATGTGCCGTGTCCAAACGTGACTGGTTACATTTAACTAGTTTTTCATAATTTTGGTTAGTTTATTCAAGATTCACCATTTGATCAAGATCTAACAGTCCTAATTACACGTGACTCGCGTGACCACGTGCCGTGACCAGATCTTTTGCGTGTCGTGCCAAATTTTCGAAAGATGGTCACGGCACATTTTGGATCAAGATCTAACGGTCCAAATTACACGTGACTAGATCTTTTGTGTGCCATGTCATGTCAAATTTTCGAAAAATGAGCACGGCACGCGAATAATCACAGCACGCGAAACGTGAATCACAGCATATAATAGTCATACGTGCCGTGCCATTTCATGACGGAGCCGGTCCCACCGTGCCATTTTTCCCACTCTAGCAGCCGTCGGTCTTCCGTTTTTTACTAAACTATGCTAAATGTATAAAGAGATTCAGGGAGTGTCAAAAGTCAAAACATTGGATTTTTTAGATGGTTTTATCATGAGTTTAGCATGACTTTTAAAAAAATACAGCCTCATCCAGTCATCCGTCCACTCCGCGCTCTATTGAGTATTGACTGTTTCCCACGTTCTGTGTGACTGTGTGACGGTGCTTTTCTGGTTTCGGGCACCAAATCGAATTATCGAAAGAGCCTATTGTTTTACTTGTAAGGATTCTCTGCGCCATTAGTAAACACTCGATTCTGTTGCTCTTACCTGACAAAAGCATCTTGAGCAGGTTGTGTTGAGATATCTCGCCATATCGGTCCTGAATTTCAATGAGCCATCACATATTAATAAGTTCCATCAGCCACAAATATTACCGCCTGGATCAGAGATTCAAAACCCGCCAGATCTCTGCCGACCGGGAGTGCTCTATACCTTATTCACTGACATGTGGCCAAAACCCAAATTGCGGGCCCACCAACCAGTTACACAAAGCGGAATTGCCTGCTGCCCGTGGAATTCTCAACCACTAAAGTAGCTCAAATTTGGAATTTGGATCCAGATCGTCCGATCTTCTTCGGCACGAAATAAAGAGACCCCAGCATTCCACCTCTGACCGGATTCGCCCGGATTCTGATCGAACGGTTCGGATCTAAACTCAAAATTTAAGTTACCATAGAGATTTGGATACCTACTGCCCGTGGGCGGTAGATTTAGACAAAGATAAATGAACAGCCCATTACCTATTCCGACCGTCTTCTCGATCAATCGCAGTAGCCACTAGAAATTGGTAAAATTGGCGATGGAAACTGGCGCGAAATCGGCGGTCGTCGATCTATGGAAGCGAGAGGATGGGGTTTTATCGTCTAGATGCTTCGCAAGTCGCGTTGGGGGTTCTGAGGTTAGTATCTTACTTATCAACTTTTTTTGCCAATTGTTGATTCGCTAAGGCACTTTCTGGGATTTTCTTCTTATGATTTCCCGCTTGCTTGATCTGATCGGTCAGAACTATTATCTGTTTCTCGTTGTTGGGATGTTATGGCAAAATGCATTTTAATAGTAAATTTGGGAGATGAGTACCACGAGGTTTAAGGCTGGAGCAATGTTGGGATTTTTGTTTTTTGTTTTGTCAAGCTAGACATGAACTAAAAGATAGAAGCATACCTTTTCTTCAAATTGATTGAGATCATATGATGAAAAGGCTAGTATTTGATCAAAGGGATAAAAAGATAGTGCACATCTCGAGAATAATCTCTTATTTTAGCACCATCTAGTTAACCTGAAGTTTCAGATTTTGAAGTGACCTTTTTAGGTTCTTTCCTTTTTCCTTTTTGTTTTTTTTTGAAAAAAAAGGCAAAAAGAACTGTGACATAATTTCCATTGGGAAAAATATGATGCATCCACCTGATGCACGAATCATGCAGGCTCTGATTATGCGCCTCAGGAATGACAAAAGGCTTGATAAGCATGGAGGTTGTGTGAACACAGTGAGCTTTAATTCCGACGGGACTATTCTCGCATCGGGGTCGGATGACCGCCAGATTATTTTGTGGGACTGGGATGCTGGCACTGTCAAACATCAGTTCAATTCAGGCCACTCAAATAATGTTTTTCAGGCCCGATTTATGCCCTTCACTGATGATAGGGTCATGGTCACTTGTGCTGCTGATGGAGAGGTAATTCCTAAGCTCCATTAGTTTTCAATGCTAGTCTTAGTGTTTTAGGCATCAATCAGATTCTGTGTTGTTGTGTTCCAGGTTAGACAATTGAAGATATTAGAAGGCGGTAAGGTGCGCACAACATTGCTAGGAGTACATGAGGGACGGGCCCACAAGTTGGCTATAGAGCCAAGCAGTCCTTACATATTCTACAGCTGTGGCGAAGATGGTTTGGTACAGCATGTAAGTTCCTTCCTAACCAATTTAAAACCAAAGAAAATATAGATATTATTATGAAGTTTCATGTGCCCAAATCTCATGTGTATCTGCTTGTTCTTTTGTAAATTTTCAATGTATTATGTGACATAGTTAATGATGTGTAATACTAGCTACTGGTTGTGGTCAAAATTAAGTTTATTTTGCTTGAAGGTTTTAAATATAGTTTGTTACCAGATCTACTAAGATTAACTTGTACTACCTAATTGTCCAAAAGCAAATCAGTTGCTACCAGTTTGGGTCTCAAGTGTTACCGGCTTTTCTTTTTTTTGATTCTTTGTTACTTAATTGCATAATTGAGAACTAGTAGAGTCCCATGGATGTTTTTTTTTTTTTTTTTCTAAAACTAAACTAGTTTTTTAGCAAGAAAATTGAAAACCTTGTTTAGTACATTTACATTTACTTTTTTTTTTTATGAAATACATTTATATTTAAAATTGATTAAGAGTATTATTTCACTTATTGTACACAGTTTGACTTGAGATCAAAAACGCCAACAAAATTGTTGACATGCAAGAACAACCAAACATCAATTATTCACCTAAATGCAATCACAATCGATCCAACAGACCCAAATCTATTCGTGGTGGGTGGTACTGACGAGTATGCTCGCATGTATGATATTCGAAGGTACGTTCAATTACTCAATTCAATTGATAATGGAGTTTTCCAATACCGAATTTTTTACTTTGGCAATGAACATTCGGCATATCTCACAAACACCTTACTTTCTGTATGTTAGTTGCAATTATTACCAAATTGTAAAAATGAGTTCATGTCAATCAAAAAATAATTGGACTAAATTTTTTATCTCAAAGAACAAAGTTGTTGTTCAAATAGTGTGTAGAAATTGTGTATTATCTTAAACTTGGGTGTTACATGCAAATGTATAAAAGCAATAGTCTGGTTTGTCTATAGAATGTGCAAATGGTAGGTTTCGCTTGGCCTATTGAGAGTTTGAAATATGAAAATTTGCTGTTTGCTACAACAATATAATAATAATTGCGTCATTTATAACAAGTATCGAACTGGTTTAATAGCACGCAACACTAAGAACTATACCGAAGTTCTTTAGACCTTTTGGCATGTTATTAATAACATGTCACTCACAGATATAAATGGGATGGTTCAACCGATATTGGCCGCCCAGTCAACTTATTTTGCCCAGCTCATCTTCTCGGTGAAGACCACCTTGGAATAACTGGCCTAGCATTTTCTCACCACGGGGAGTTATTAACATCATATAATGATGAAAACATCTACCTCTTTCAGAAGGGACAAGGATTGGGGCCCGACTCCTGGCTTGGGCCAAACAGAGAAGGGTCCGATCCTGATTCTGAAGGGCCTAGGGTTTTTGAAGGGCACCGAAATTGTGACACCGTAAAGGGGGTGAGTTTCTTTGGGCCAAATTGCGAGTATGTTGCAAGTGGGTCAGACTGTGGGCGGCTGTTTATTTGGAGGAAAAGTGATGCCAAGTTGCTGAGAGCAATTGATGGGGACAAGTATGTTGTGAACTGTATAGAATCACACCCTAATGCGACAGTGATTGCAAGTAGTGGGATTGACAATGATATTAAGATATGGATCCCCAATTCGACAGAGCCTGCAACTCCTGTAAATGTATCTGAGGTAATGTACTTTGTTTTACATCATTTATCATTTACTCTGAGGTAATGTACTTTGTTTTACAACATTTATTCAAACTGCTAACTGCCTTCTGGTCATATCAGTTCAGACATCTGTATCATTGAGGTCTGCCAATCATTGTTAACCACGTGTAAGTTTTGTCACCAGTGCCCAACAGCCATGGAAATCTGACATAGTCACTAATAAGGTGGATTGGAAATGAATTTTTGCATAGTTTTAATATTCAAAATGCTGGTTGCAAGCTCACGTTCTTTGGAGTTGTCTTTACCCAAACTCGAATTGAACAGTACCTTGAATCAATCAATTTTCCCTCTCTTCTCTGCTTGCTTAAGAGCTGCTTTTTATTTGACTTCACATTTGTTTGGTCCTACACATGAATAATTCTATTGTTGCAGTGGAAAGCAATTGAGTGTATTATTTCTATATTAGAGGTAATAATGTAGTATGAGATTTTAGCAGAGTCATTTGTTTACTTGTGAAATGTCTGCATGGATGAAGCTTCAATGGAGAACACTATGGTACTTGCAACTTTAGATACAAATTCCCCCACTAGTATGTTGAATGTGCATTTTCTGCCATTATGGATTGTGTTAGTTTGACTAAAAACTATGGTTCACATTTTCACCCCTCATTATTTAAGTGTGTCTATCCGGACTGGCCAACTTGGTACCACAGTTCTAATTGTAACAAATGCCTATTCCATCATAAAATTGCAGTAGTACAGACCTCTGTTGCATTCCAATGTCTTTGTTAACAATGGAAATTTAATTGGTTTTTCTGCATATTATAGTTTCAAGGGATTTGATTAAACTATTGTAATTGCTTATTTGACAGTTAACGTACCACTCCTACTATAAGTTTCAGAATGACAGTGGTCACTTGCAGATGCTTTTATACTTTCTTTAGAAGGCCTCCTTTGTTTTTCCGAAGGTGCCACAGAATCAATGTAGTTTTCTACCTGATCAAAAGTTTTCAGCTGTTTGCTAATTACAAGTGTTGCTTTGTTACTAGTCATACCATTCCAATCTGTATCCTTTTCATTAATCTTAGTCATGTTAAAGCACTAGTTAACAACCTAGTGGGACCTTTGGAATTTTTTTGTGTTTGAAAAAATAAATCAATGAGAACTGAAAATTGAAACTTGAAAACAAGGAGTGGACTTCAAAAGTCCGGCCTATATATTCAGACCAGACTTTCTTCTGTAATGGTTTTTTTTTTAAACCGTGTCATCACTTTAAATTTGTATCTGTGACCAGAGAATTTTAGATCCATGGCCCTACTTTCATAGTCTGGTTCTTTTTTTAAAAACTTTCTGAATGCCAATTCTCAAATTGTCAAAGTTCAGCTGGAGTTTGAAATTTATGGCTGGACTTCTAAAGTCCAGTTTTGTTTTCAATTTTTTTTAACTTCAATTCTCCAATTTAAATTTAAATTTTTATCTTTTTTCTTTCCCAAACAAAATTTTTGCCAGAAGTGCCTAGCTTTTATTTGTTCTAATCTTGATACCTTGTTGTATGACTGTACCATTTGGTTGATCTTACTAGTTTCATTCTTTATTTTTTTTCCTTCTTTTTATATCCTGCTCATGTGTAATGGTCTGCTAGTATGACATCAAGTTGAATATCACTCCGCTAATATGAGATTCACATTGATACGCTCTTTATATCCAGCCATTAATTTTGGAAATTCCATTATGCTGCTTAACATTAAAATCATTAGGTTTAGGTTTGTGTCATTCTGTAAAAGTAAAAAAGATGGAAAATAATCCTTGTCAAGACATGTGCATTGCATTATTCCCTTTGACTGAAAGATCTCCTCTCAAATGCTCAATCAACTTATGCTTGGATTTCTGTCCATGTTTGATTGAAAGATGACAGCAAGGACCAAAATGTTACAAATACACATTTTTCGGTACTAATGAAACATTCTAGGAATCTAGGTGGATTAGACTTTATGGGCTATGTATTAATCAAACAATATTAGACAGTGCATCAATATGAAGCAACTTCACCATTAAGAGAGTAACAGTAAGCATTTTTTTTTATATTGATATAGCTATGTTGGTTAAAAATTTGGCAGCTGAAGCACAAGAGAAGAAACAGATTCTGGCGATTTGCGTTACCGGAGGATTTGATAGCACAGGTTTTGGCAATGCGGAGGCAAAGGAGGGATGACAATGAATTTGAACCTAGCAACTCCGATTTGATCAATTTAATAGTGCAGATGGCAAATGGAGATGATTCATCTGACGAGAACAGTGGCCAAAGCTCTGAGGGGCCTGGTGATTGCAGAGTTAATTAATACCCCTTTTGGGGCTTTAATTTAATGAGTTGTACATAAAACATGCTTAGTTGAAATAAGGAATGTTGGAACTCTTATGTCATATATGAAAATGACTGTTGCCACCCTTTTGACCAATCTCAGCAATGCTCTTTGTACAGTTAATCAGTTGAACTTTCATTTTTCAGTTTTGGTTAGAGATTAGTTGCTAGAGTCGAGTAGCTTAACAGTAATCTTGCTTGATCATGAACTGTTAATTCTTACTCTGCTTACACAACTACAACCTATCATAGAAACCTGTAGCTATACATCTAGGTTTCTATTTTAACTATTGATGTGAATACAGTTTGTGCTTAGAAGGTGATATTTAATAACAACCTCAAAAGCAGCTTGATGTCTGTAGTCTGTACTCATATAATGGTCCTTTCCCCAGTTTGATTCTTTGGGGAAAGTTGTTCTGAGCCTGAGTTTTGTTCTTCTCCAGCACAAGTTAGACCATCACATGTAGTCAACTCTCCAGTCTGAATTGTCATGCTCGTTACCAGTGCAGTAAGCTGAGCAAAAACAAAAAAAAAGGTTCATCAGTAGAACAAAAGATTTACAATACAAGCATAGGAAATTGGGTACTGCTTACAGTTGCGAATCCGGCACACATGATACTAAATCCTTTGAAGTGGAAAGGAGCATTATCTGATAAGAACCATGCTGAAAAGAAAAAAATTAATGAACAAAAAAATCAGTCATGTTGAAATAGGTGTTTTGATGGATTAAAATTTCACCTGAACTTGACAAAGAGGGATGAAACACTAACCTGTGAGAGGAGTAAAGAGTAGAGGAGAAATAATACTTGCAAATGAACTCACTCCTGTGATACATCCTTGAGCCATTCCCTGAAAGGTAGATCGTAACAAAATGAAAACAATGCACCTCAGTATTGCAGAAAATAAAGAGCGAATGGATTTTAAGTACTCATAATTCGTTTGTGAACTGCCTTTTCATGTCTAACAGCTCAGAATTTGTAGAACCACTGTTTGGTTCAATCTTTAAGAAAATGGGAAAGAAGGGCACACACTCCCATAAAATGAGAATGAAAAATTTTATATACCTGTTCAAAGGATCCAACCTTTTTCGATACTATGCTCCTGATCTGCTCAATATATATATAATGAAAATACATATAAGTTTCTTCTACTCGGTATAAGAACAGCAGTGAAACTAAGGTCATTAATTGACAATTGACTTACGCAAGAGTTCACAAAAATGCTCAGCAAAACGCAAGTCGCAGCTAAGTAAGGCACCTACAAAATGATGAAGTTCAATGCTAAAAGCATAAAGTAGTCACAAAATTATGTACTAATCTAATAATGGTTTGATCATGAGTAACATCTCAAGTCTGGTCTCAGATCTTGGACCAGATCTGGGATTATTCAGCGAAGTCCCATGCCAGACCAGTCAGGACAACACAAGTGCTGGTATATAAACTGATGCTACCTCAATTGATTACATATGTGCAAATAAACCCAATCAACATTCAAACGAGACAAAAGAAACGGAACTATGTAATTGATCAGATAGAAAATGTACCCAGTAGGCCCAAGCAATGCTATACAAAAAGACCTGCAAAAAGTGCCACAAATTGTCTTCAGACTACCTCAGAGAGTCAAATATAATTGTTCACCTTAAATAAAATAGAGTAGATATTTGAGAGAGAGAAACAAGTTACATGGGCACAGCTTGCAAAGAGACCAACAGTTAGTAGCTTCTCTTCATCAATCCTTGGGGCTAAGAGGGGCATCAAAGTAAGCTGCAAAATAAATTAGCTTGTCAGATAAATTGATTCTGTCCTTTTGTGTTTACTCTAAATTGGCAAGTATTTGCCATTTGGGCGCAATACCTTTTATGAACTGTGCTATTTTAGCAAGGTTCAGTTCTACAAGATATTACTAGAAGAAAGGCTAAGGAGACTGTTAAAGTTTACCTGTGAGAATGTCCCCACAACACCAATGATAAGCAACAAATCAGCAAATTGATCTTTGCTAAAATGGAATTGTGACTTCAGGTAGTACTGATATAAAGAAGAAGCAGTAACCATGATTAGATGTATGAATAAAATCTTATCTGAAATGAAAAAGAAACTAATCAATCCTTTTTTAAAATAGGCGAAGAAAACAATAAAAGTTTAAAAGCTTTTCTGGTGCAAGGACTTGGAACTTTTGTAATAATAAAAAAAAACAGATATGTCACCTATCGACAACTGAAAGAAGCAACTTAATTTGAAAAAAAAAAAAATAGAAACTTAAGCAACAGGGCAGTTATTTAAAATAAAGTTCAAGCATGTTATTTATTGAGGATTATATTACAAGAAGAAGGAATATACCAATAGAGCAGTATGAAGGCCACTTTCCCCCAAACTGTGAAAAAATGCAATTACCGCTGCTCTTGATAAGGTCAAGCTACATAAATTTGCATGGCTTTCAGATGATTAAAATAATTTTGAAGCAAAAAAAAATTATGTTTAGCTAGATTGATCATATGTTAACATTGAACAAATTAATTTCATTTTTTTGGCTTGCAAACAGAATTAGCCTCTGAAATTTTAACTAATTGATACAGCTACATGTTTTGCACTGCATTGATTACTACTTGATTGAACTCTCATTGTTACTTGGCTAAAATTTTGAAGGGCAAAAGAGTTATTGTACAAAACCTCAGAATATTTATTCTAGAGGAGGGTTCAAATGCCTACATTTTTTGTGCCTTCACCATGCTTTCATTTCTAAAAACTTTAATAAATCAAAATTTAAAACTTAAAAGTAAAAAAAAAAACGTTGGATATGATCTACATCATTTTATCTATACACGTGTAAAAAATTATAACATTTCAATTTTGTTTTGATTGTCATCATGAGCTTGTAAAAAACGTACTAATTTGGATAATTTCTAGACGTTTAACTTATTGATTCACATAAAAACAAAATCGAAATGTAATAATTTTTAATGAGCACATAGAGAAAATAACATAGATCATATCTAATAATTTTATTTTGACTTTTTAAGTTTTAAATTTTGAGTTATTAAAGTTTTTAAAAATGGAGGCATGGTGAAGACACAAAAATGGAGGCATTTGAACCCTCCTCTTTATTCTATCCTGAAAAAAAAAATAATGCAAATCCCAATATTCCAAAATGCCCAAACTACCCATCCTGGACAACTTACTAGTTCATTCATTTAGATTGAAATGGTGATAAAAGAATGGACAGCTCTAGCTTTGTTTCCTGGGAACATGTTCGACATTTTCTAGTGATAGATGTTCATGTTTCTCAATCTACAAGAATATAAGGCACATTTAATATCTTACGGGTACAAAGGAACTAATCTCTTTCTCTCTGATCTCACGATTAAGAAAAAAAAGAAGAAAATGGAAGCATCACCTGCTGGTAAGAAGGCTAATCATCTCAGAAAAAGATGGCGTCTTCCTCAAAAGAGTAAGCCTCGGGTATGATTCCTCATCCGAGGAAGAAGTTGAGCAGAGAGGCTTAGTGCTCTCGTCATCATCTTGTGCTGCACAAGTACTTGATTCCTCTAGGAACAGTCTCACATAAGCTGCTGTGGCCATGGCAGCAACCGCAGCGACTTGAAAAGTGGAGGAGACGGGGAGGAGACGCGCAAGGACAGTGCCACACACGAATCCAGCAGTGGAGACACCTAGTAACAAGGCAAAGGCAGACGAACGACGACGCTCACACACTTTGTCAGCCTGAGTATATAGGAGTTATAAATAATAATACATGGAGAATAGCCGGAATTGATTGTCATGTTATCACATTGCTTTATAGACACAGTATGATTGATAAACATAATACCAGCAAAGTTTAATTTCAAATGTAGTATAAAACTATATATCAAACATGTTAATATAGTGTACCGCAAGACAGGACACCTGTTACCGCAAGACCTGCTGTGCTTTACAATTGTTGTGCCAGTAGGGTTTTGGAGTTGTTATCCTCACAAAAAGCATAATTAGTTCAACATTTATATTAGAAATTTGTAATCAACTAAAAGCTTAGACGGTCATTATGCTCACATGTAAGATCACTAATGAAATCAAAATTAATTATTTTACTGTAGAGCATAAACCTAATTATTTTAGCACAATTTAAGGCCCTTTCAAGTACACAAGTCCTAATGCACTGTTAGAGCTGGAAACTAAAAGAGGTCACAAATTGAACTAACAGTCGATTCAAGACTTGATAAAATGATTATCTTTTTGAATTTTGGTTCATTAATCTAAACATTCAAGAAATTGAAAAATTACCACATAGGCAAGGGAGAGACATTGCATACATCCATCCGCAAACATCCCGGCGAACATCTTGACAGCAAAATATGCATAAACGAATTCTCTGCTCTGGTCGTAAGCCAATATAGCTGCAGGTCAAAGGAAAAAGGAATTTCAATTTTTTCCCAAGGACATAATTTTGATCAACTACAACAAAATGAAATTTGCTTAAATGCCTAAAAATCAAGATAACCAGTCATAATTTTTCCTAGTGTACCTAATGGTAAAATGGTGATTGTTGTTGGAAGCATAAGTAAGGCCTTTCGACCGTACTTATCTGACAGATTACCGACAAGAGGCGTTACTATAAGTGCCCCGAGTCCTGTCACCTGCACAGAAAAAAAATGATTTATGTTTGATATGCATATTGAATATTGCTCAGCTACCATTTGTTTATAAAATTAGATAATAAATTGATTTTAACCATCGGATATCCGAGGACAACCTTCAGAAAAATAAATTTAATATATTGAATTGTGTGAAAAGTACTTAATCACAAATATTTATTTCGTTTTAACTGTCTTAATCAGTGAAGATAATAACATTTCAAAAGACAGTGATCTCCCCTCTCCCTCTCCAAATCCCACATTTATTCTTGAAAGTCATGGATGTCAATCCACTATTAATTACAAAATTTTGTGGAATTGTGTATCAATATATTGATTTAGTGTGAAGTGTAGAGGGCCTATGTACATTGTTCAAGTTTTCTTTTGACTTTTTCTCTGTTATCTTTCCTTTTTGGATTTTTTTCTCTGTTATCAGAGGACTAAATCTTACACAAACGCATTGCAAAGAACATATCTGGATAAATTACTTTACAATCCTTAACGATATATTTCAGAATCAACTAACAACCATCATTAAATCGATAAGAATTGCTCAAAATTCTGTAATACACTAGAGTATGTCCATATATATATATATATATATATATATATGTATATACATATATATTAAACTGACTACAGGCGGATCTTAATGCAACCCAAAGAGTGCTTAGTTACCTCCATGATTTAAAAAAAAAAAAAATATATATATATATATATAGTGCTGGGCTAAATATATATATATATAGTGCTGGGCTTAGCTAAGCCATGGTGTAAAACGACTTGGTGCTTCACGCCTCATTATTTCCATTTTGAAAATCCAAATGACCGATCCGAACGCTCAAGTTGTTCTCCATATTGATATGTGCTTGGAGACCAAATTTTACATTTTTTGAAATTTTTTTACTATTTATTAAGCCACTTTGAAAATCACTGATCCGGCGGTCCAGAAATTTTTACTGTTTTTTACTGTTCATAAGGATTTTCAGATTTTCAAAATGGCTTAATAAATAGTAAAAAAATTCCAAAAAATGTAAAATTTGGTCTCCAAGTACATTTCAATATGGAGAACATGTTGGAAGGTTCGAATCGACTATTCGAACTTTGAAAATGAAGATATGGCGTGGAGTACCAAGTCGTTTTACTCCATGGAGTAGCCTAGTCGGACTCTATATATATATATGTTTAATTTAATTGATTTTTTAATATATATATATATATAGTTTAGCTCCTCTCATGAAATATTAAATACGTACTTGTAACTTAGTGATATATTATAATTTCATATTGTGATTTAGTGATATATTATAATTTCATATTGTGATTGTGAGACTTTTCGAATCTCATCTACCATACATGAAACATTTTTGTATTTTATATTTCAGCATTCCCAACCTAAATTTTTAGTTTTTCCCCTGCATATAAGGTTTTGAATTTTTAGTCTTATCCTTTCTTTTCTGAAGTCACTTTTGTTAGGTTAGCTCCTAAAAGTGAAGTATTATATATGTAACTTTCAGAGCTTGTGTTCTAAATTAAGCAATATAATCATAATAAAAGGACTTATGTGACATTATCAGGGGTAAATATTTTAACAGAGCAGTTTTGACTTCATGCAGCGCTGGTTTAATTCTATAGTCAGTGCGCTGCATGAATTCAAACCACTATTAAAATCTTTACCTGTTACTAGCAGATAAATTAATTAAGTAACAGAAAGAATCAAATCAATTCCTTTCACATGAAGGTTACAACCTAGCTTGAATTACATGTTAATTAGTCTTCTGAGTTATCATTTTCCTTGGTGAATATGATGTAGTAGACTTTGCTTCTATGCTGTCATTTTCCAAGGCTGTCCACCCAATATGTTTTTATGTTAATAACAAGTACTCTGAAATCATACAACTATATATTAACAATAAAAGATAATAATATATATTTTATCAGCTTTGACTATTTAAAAATAATAAAATTAGTTTTTCCATTATTAACATTAATAGTTATGAAAAAATAATTAGGTAGTCGTCATTAATTAACAGATAAGTGAATGGTTATATAGACAGTAGTTGGTAGGCACTAAACATTTCCTTGTATATTGTAATTAATGAATTTTGCTTCTCCCCAAACTTAGGAGCAAACTTCCAAGTATTTTAACTAGCTTATGGATGGTTTATTCATCAGATAAGAAAACAAACTAGCTAGAATCCATCACAAGTCTAATTATCTATGCATGTAAGTTTTAATTTCGAATTTTGCAAATGAGAAATTGACTGATAAATTTCAACATAAAAAACTAAGAGGAAAATGCATCGACTGATACCTGATATTGGTATCTCTTTGATGTTTTTGCAAACTTAACAAGATTTTAGTTATAATTAACACATTAAAATGTTGCCAAAACAACACAACACAACACAACACAACACAGAGGACAGTTTTCAAGTAGTAAAAAAAATATAAAAATTTAATTTAGAGGGTTACGTACCGCCTGTTGGAAGCCGGTAAGATAAATGGCAAGAGAACATTCATTCTGACCAGGACACAATGCTTCCATGGTAATATCAGTGGTTGCCGGGATCACCATAAACGCCGCAAAATGAAACATAAAGACTGAAACAAACAAGTGGACCAACTCTCCTTGGTCTTTCATCTTCACACTGCATAAATGGTAGTATATATCTTGATACTTATGAGTGAATCTTAGACATATATATATGTGTGTGTGTGTGTGTGTATTTATGTGATCTGTATGAAGATAGTGATTGACATGAATTGAAGAAGTAAAGACAAAGGAGGACCTTCCTTTGAAGAAACTGAAGAAGATGAGTGTGGTGTGGGGACTTTAGTTGCTTAGTGGAGTGCCTAATCAGTATTGTCACAGGGCTTTATTCAGATGGCACACCAATTTTGCACTGTGGCCTGTGGGAATAAGCGACAATGACAACACTAATATGAGGAGGGTTCCAATGCACCCAAATTTCTATGCTCCCAATGCACCCACTCTTTTATCTGCATTTTTAAAGTCCGAACAGTCAATCCAAACCGCTCAACATGATCTTCATAATAAAATATGTTTGGAGACCAAATTTTATATTTTTTAGAATTTTTTTACTATTTTTTAAGACAAGTACAAAATCACTTTATCGGATGGTCCAGAATCTCCTTAAAACAATGATTTTGTACCTGTTTTAAAAAATAGTAAAAAAATTCTAAAAAATATAAAATTTGGTCTCCAAACATATTTTATTATGAACATCATGTTGAGCGGTTCGGATTGACTGTTCAGACTTTAAAAATGCAGATAAAAGAGTGGGTGCATTGGGAGCATAGAAATTTGGGTGCATTGGAACCCTCCTCCACTAATATATGTTTATATAGGTTGAATTAAGTGATCAAGAGTTGGTTGCTTGTGTAGTGTGCTTGGGGAAACTATTGTTGCTTCCTTAACACATAACACACCATGTAGTTGTATATTTGCAAGAATTTATATCACCTAAGGTACTTTACCAAGTTTAAATCCGGTCCTTCCGTTATATATTGACTCGGATTTTGATCGAACCGTCCGGTTCAAACTCAAATGGTGAGGTAATGCAGAGGATCCGGACTGAAGTTGCAATTGGTGTTTAGAAAAGGGAAATTAAAGTGTCCAGACGCAACTTTAAGTTGTATTCTTTGTTTGAAGAAATTTCTTTTATACAAATTAAGGAAGAAAATCGGAAGGGCAAGGAGCCAAGGAAACAACTCATAGCTAAAATTGTCTCTTTTTTTTTTCTTTTTTTTTAACAAACAAATGGGTACTCCAGTTATTTTTGTTAAAATATTTCAAAATATAAATAATAAATCTGAACCGTGTCCTATGTCTTATTAATGGAACTTGAAGACTTGACCTTCAGTTTTCTCTAAAAAAGATAATAGATCTGAACCATTCAACATAATCTCCGTATAAAATATACTTGTATTCAAATTTATATTTAAAAAAATAGATAGATAAATCACTTAATTTAAAAAATTTGGACCATCCAATTAATGCTTGTAATTTTCTACGTATCTAAAAAAATTCTACAAAAAAATATAAAATTTGGTCTTAATACATTTTTATATATAGAGATCATGTCTAAAGGTTCTAATTCGGATCGACTGTTTAACAGTTCAGTTCAAATTGACTGTTTGAACATTTTCATATGGTCTCCAAGTACATTATCTCTTTTGTCACATATATACAATAAGCCATTTTAAGGAGCTTATTTGCATTAGTTGTGTTGTGTAGTAATATAACAAGGAACCAAGTTTGTGCAGCATTTCAAGGAGGTGGAACCTACCAAGTGTTCTCATTCTGCAATCACTAACTACTAATTAATTACCAATAACACCATATGAACCGGACAGAATAAGGAAAAAGAAAAGTTGATTGATTGGGATTTGAACGAATCCTGTATAGATTTTTTTTTTTACTGAATTGTTTTTCTTATCTATTTAAAAAAGTAATATTTAAAAAAATATATATATATATATAGAGAGAGAGAGAGAGAGAGAGTGACTAAGGTCAAAGTGGTAGTTCCTAGCCCCCGGTGCTACCAAGTCGTTTTCGGATTTTCAAAGTCCAAATGGTCGATCCGAACTGTTTAAGTTGATCTCCATATTGAAATGTGCTTGGAAACCAAATTTTACATTTTTTGGAATTTTTTGACTATCTATTAAGCCACTTTGAAAATTGTTGATCCGGGTGAACAGTAAAAACAGTGCAACCAAATTCTGGACCATGTGATCAGCAATTTTCAAAGTGGCTTAATAAATAGTAAAAAAATTCCAAAAAATGTAAAATTTGGTCTCCAAGCACATTTCAATATGGAGATCAACTTGAACGGTTCGGATCGACCGTTTGGACTTTGAAAATCCGAAAACGACTTGGTAGCACTAGGGGCTAGAAACTATCACTTTGACCTTAGTCACTCTCTCTCTCTATATATATATATATAATTCGGTCTACAAATACATTGTCATGTGGAGATCATGTTTAATGATTCAGATTGACTGTTTAAACTTTGATAATAGAGATATGGATCCAGAGTGCGGTTGATCCGTAATATACATATTACGATAGCCTCACTCATTTAATAATTTTAATTCTCATTTTAGTATTATTCATTTAATTAAATTTTTTTTAGGAGGTTAAAAATGAGAGAAGGAAAAATATAATTTATTATTCCATTTCATTCTTTTACCTCGCCTTTTCTTTCATTTATTTTCTTTTGCATTCTGCTAATCAAACATAGTATTAACAGTGGTTCAAATTGATGGTATAAAGATAATTTTCTAATGGTGCATAATTTTAATAAAAACAGCGGTTTTCAAACCGGCTTAATAAATAGTAAAAAAATTCCAAAAAAATGTAAAATTTGGTCTCCAAGCACATTTTAATATAGATTGAACATCTAACGGTTTGGAAATATCGTTTGAAATCAATTCAATAGGTTTTAGAGTCGAGTTCACGAGAAACTTAGTGAGCTTAGGAACACCCTAGTTCTACTCTATAATAATATGCAAAAGTTGTAAATATCTTTTGTGTCATCTTTTATTTTATGTATTTTATATTTGGTTACATTTTCCTTTTCTTTTCTGGAATGTTTGCTATGTCAATGTGATCTCATCTCTAGTTTTCGAATTTTTTTTAAAAACCATAATTAGAAAAAACAAAATTAGCAAACCAACATGATTAGCCGGGTTTTTACAAAAACCATAAGAACCGAATTGGCAATTCGGGTCCGACTTTTTTTTTTCCTGGACCCGAAATGCCAATTCGGGTCCCCCCCATTTTCTCAGTTTTTCCGCAGCGCAGAAACGGTGTAGTTCCTGGTGTTATGCCTTGGACCCGAATTGGGATTTCGGATCCCATTAATTTTTTTTTTTTTTTTAGAGACAAATAACTAAAATGATGAAATATAATACTAAAAAATCGAAATTTTTTTCCCTTTGTCAAATTATTTTTTTGATAGCATATTTATACTAAAATAATATAAATTACTTGAAATTATATTAATTTATGTTGATTTACACTAAATTACTTGAAATTACGTAGAATTATGCTACAATACGGTAAATTACGCTAAATTACGTATGAATAGGGATAATATCTTCACTCAGAAGGCGAAAAACGATGACGAAACTTCAAACGGTCATAAAACAGCGCTCGAGTGTCCGATTTCAGCAAATGACCACTTTTCGGAAAGCTCGTGGAAATACACATGCGTCGAACTCACTATATTAGATTTCCAAATTCAGAATCGCCAAAAAACAAAGAGAAGGGCTTCTAAACTTCAGTTGAAGTTTTCGATTAAGATTTTCATTTCTATTCTCCAATCTACGTAGCTCAGTAAATTAGTTATATAATGAACTTGTAGAATACCAATTTTTATTATTTTTGGAAATTTTTACTATTTTTTATGATTTATGAAAGATGGCATAAAATCGTCCCTATTCATACGTAATTTAGCGTAATTTACCGTATTTTAGCATAATTCTACGTAATTTCAAGTAATTTAGTGTAAATCAACATAAATTAATATAATTTCAAGTAATTTATATTATTTTAGTATAAATATGCTATCAAAAAAATAATTTGACAAAGGGAAAAAAAAATTCGATTTTTTAGTATTATATTTCATCATTTTAGTTATTTGTCTAAAAAAAAAAAAAAAAATTAATGGGACCCGAAATCTCAATTCGGGTCTAAGGCATTACACCGAAGACTACACCGTTTCTGCGCTGCGGAAAAACTGGGAAAATGGGAGTGACCCGAATTGGCATTTCGGGTCCAGGGAAAAAAAAGTCGGACCCGAATTGCCAATTCGGTTCTTATGGTTTTTGTAAAAAAACGGCTAATTTTGCTAATTTTGTTTTTTCTAATTATGATTTTAAAAAAAATTCCTAGTTTTCAGAGGTGACTGTTTGGCTACTGTTTGTTGCTTTCTGTGGAATAGTTTTGTAATATTTAGGTAACATCCTTTCCCTCAGAAAAATCTCTTGACCTTTTAAGTGCCCTCCCCAAAATGAATTCAGATCCTCTCTACTACTGTAATAGGGAATCTTTTACAATTAGTGGATCTGGAACGTTCTTTTTAACGTGGCACGAATCTCAAAGCACAATAATACTGTCCCTTGTGTTAGCTCGAATCTCAAAGCGGTTAGGAGTAAATCTCAAGCCGTAAAGTGAAGTAAAGTGAGGGGAATCTTTTACAGGATACTTGTCCCTTTCGTTTTCTTTCTTTTTGAACTTTGAGCCTGCAACTTTTTTTTTTTTTTTTAATTATCCATTTATCATTGATTTGAAATTATGAACCAATATCAATACTATATTTGGTTAGCAAAAACCTTTTCCTTTTTTTCTACCCCGAAATTCAAACCAAACAAAATTTTCTTTTACATACGACAATGATAAAATTTCCCAAAATCATTTTCAACGCTGAATTTCGATCTCTAACTTTTTAGGAAAGAAAAATAACTTAAACAAATGTTATAGGTGACTAGTTGTGATTCTTCCAACTATACAAAGTTACATTTTATTATTATAAATTTTCTCTCTTTCTTTCTGCTTTGTTCTTTTTTGTTTTTTTTATTATTATTAATCGTTATTGTAGAATGAAAACGCTATGTTGGTCCCACCTCCTTGAAATGCTTCACCAATTTAGTGCCTTGTTAGATCACTACACAACAAAGTTAATGCAAATTGGGTACTGAATTTCAAAAGTGAAATTTGTTGATACATGACGCTTTTTTCAGTACCATTTTTTACATTGACAATGAACTTTCAACACATCTTACAAACACCCCGATATTTTTATTAATACCCTCGAAAAAAAGAAAAATATCACATATAATCTCGATTTGAGATTATTTTTAAAAATGACCTAACCGCCCCCTGGGGGGGCGGTTCACTCTTCCCACCAAACCACCCCCCTGTGGGGCGGTCAGCCAGTGCATACTGAACCGCCCCGCAGGGGGGCTATCCAGTTTTTTTTTTTTTTTTATAGATTTGAGAGACAATATGAATGAAATTTAACAATAAAAATTAGAATTTTTTTTTAATATTTGTTAGATTACTTCTTTTGATGTATAATTAGCATATTTATACTAAAATATGTAAAAAAATTTAAAAACCAAAATTAAAAAAAAAATAGCAAACCATCATGATTAGTTTGGTTTTTACAAAAATTATGTTGAATTAAAAAATACGGTAAATTACACTAAATTACATATGAATAGGATCTATTTTGTGTCATCTTTCATAAATCATAAAAAATAGTAAAAAAATTCCAAAATTAATAAAAATTGATATTCTACAAGTTCATTATATAACTAATTTACTGAGCTACGTAGATTGAACAATAGAAATAAAAATCTTAGTCGAAAACTTCAACTGAAGTTTTGAGGCTCTTCCCTTTGTTTTTTGGCAATTCTGAATTTTGAAATCTAACATTGCGGGTTCAGACACATGCGTATTTTCACAAGCTTTCCGAAAAGTGGTCATTTGCTGAAATCAGACACTCGAGCGCCGTTTTATGGCCGTTTGAAGTTTCGTCATCGTTTTTCGCCTTCTCAGTGAAGATATCATCCCTATTGATACGTAATTTAGCGTAATTTACCGTATTTTAGCATAATTCTACATAATTATTGTAATTTCAAGTAATTTAGTGTAATTAAGCATAAATTAACATAATTTCAAGTTATTTAGCGTATTTTAGTATAACTATGTTAATTATAATAAAAAAACTAATCTAACAAATATTAAAAAAAATCGATTTTTTAGTATATTTCAACATTTTACCTATTTGTCTCTTAAAAAAATTAACATAATTTCAAGTAATTTAGTGTAAATCAACATAATTTCAAATAATTTAGCGTATTTTAGTATAAATATGCTATCAAAAAAGTAATTTGACAAAGGGAAAAAAATTCAATTTTTTGTGTTATATTTCATCATTTTAGCTATTTGTCTCTAAAAAAATAAAAAAATAATCAGGACCGACATCCCAATTCGGTCCCCACTGAAAATACCCTGGACCGAATTGGGATCTCGGTCCCAAGTGTTTACACCAAAGGCCACAGCCTTTTTTGCGGAAAAAGTGTGAAAAAAGTGTCTCTAATTTTTTTTTAATTATGATTTTTCAAAAATTTACATATTTTAGTATAAATATGCTAATTATACATCAAAAGAAGTAATCTAACAAATATTAGAAACAAAATTCGAATTTTTATTGTTAAATTTCATTCATATTGTCTCTCAAATCTTAAAAAAAAAAAAAACTGGACCGCCCCCCTGTGGGGCGGTTCAGTATGCACTGGCTGACCGCCCCACAGGGGGGCGGTTTGGTGGGAAGAGTGAACCGCCCCCCCAAGGGACTGTTAGGTCATTTTTAAAAATAATCTCAAATCGAGATTATATGTGATATTTTTCTTTTTTTCGAGGGTATTAATAAAAATATCGGACAAACACCTGTCTTTCTGTATGTTAGTTGCAATTATTAAAAAAAATGAGTTTGTGTCAATCAAAAAAATAATTGGACTAAATTTTTTATCTCAAGAACAAAGTTGCTTTTCAAACAATGTGCAAAAATTGTGTACAATCTCAGAGGTAGAATTAGAAAATTTGAATAAGGGGAGCTAATTTATAAAATACATAATATGTGAAAAAGGTATAAAAAAAATATGTAATTAGCGGGAATTGAAACCATAACCTTACAAATACTAAATAGAACTCCTACCACTAGATTATAAGCACACATTTGTCATTTTATGAAGGAGCTAGACTATATAAAAACTTAAAAAAAAATAAAAATTAAATTAAATTTTAATATACATAATTAAAAAATAAATAAATCATTGGGTGGCTTAGATGACATACATGTAGATCCGCCCTTGTACAACCTCAAACTTGGATATTATGTGCAAATGTAAAAAAAAAAAAATAGTAGTTATTAACATCGTATAATATAATGATAGGTAAATTTCGCTGGAGGTTACTGAACTTTGTCATTTGTCACGAATTGGTTACTCAAGTTTGATTTGTCCATTTTTAGTCACTCAACTTTGTCATTTGTCCCAATCAAGTAACTCTATATTTTTCTATCCAAAATGCTAACGGAATATGCTCATTCTGTTAGTATTTTGGACGGAATGAGTATATTCCGTTAATATTTTGGACGAAATGAGAATATTCCGTTAAAATTTGGACGGAAAAGTATATAATGACTTGATTTGAACAAATAACAAAGTTAAGTGACTAAAAAGGAACAAATCAAACTTGAGTGACAAATTTGTGACAAATAACAAAGTTTAGTGATCTTCAGCGAAATTTACCCTATAATGATGTAAACATCTACCTCTTTCAGAAGAGTCAAAGAGGCAATAATTGAAGAAATCGTAATGAAATTTTTTCATATGATTATCACTATAATAATACGGCTTGTGATTTTTTTCTTAATTATTCATTTTGATCATCTACCTGAATAAATAGATGAATTAAACGAATTATGAATTTTTTTCTAATTATTCGAGAATTTTACCGAATTGTACATGAATTTATTCACATAATTTATTTCTTTGTTAAAACTTAATAATAATTTTGTAGTTATATGCATTATAAAAAAACAAACTATTTCCACTTATACACACATTATACTCGAATGATGAATTTTATTTCTTATAAATTATTCTCGAATCTCAAATTTATCATGTTACAGACTAAGAAATTCGCATATTAATACTAATAAACTAATATAACACCACCAATTAATGAAAGACTAGTCTCCTATTATGAGAGATGGGCATATTGATCAATTTTGTAAAATATCATATGAAGAAAAGATGATAGAAGAAAGAATATTGAATTGTAATGGGAAAATATATTATTTTGATATTTTGATCAGAAAACTGACAATTTTGAAAGTTTAGACGATCGAGTATATCGACAATTAAACTCAAATTAAATGACAAAATATAATATTTTAATGTTTTGATCGGAAAATTAAAAGTTTTGATGGGCATGTAAACAATTAATCCAAAATAATAATAAAAATCCAGTGTTTAATTGGTGGAAACAGTACAAAAGATTTGGTGTGGATTTGGTGTGTCGTTTCATTAATAAAGCAAACCCAAATTTGATTCGATTCAGAGTGCTCGGTGCTGACGTGCTGTACTGCTGTGGATCCAATATAATGGAGGGAGAGAAGGAGATCAGATCCAGGCTGGTACAGGAGCTGGCCTTGAACGGCCGAGATCCACCCAGCTGTTACGTCCAGACGGACCACGATCGTCAATTGAATGCTCCTCCGCAGCCTTCTTCTCCAATTCCTGTAATCGATCTCGACCATCTGTCTCAATCCGACGGTGCTGATGAGGCTGTCAAGTTCAGATCTGCTCTCCAGTCCTGGGGACTTTTTCTGGTAAGTTATTAGCTTGCCTTCTGAAAAAAGATGATAGGAAATACGTATCGGAGAAAAAAGAAAAAAAAAGAAGAGGATACTGTTCTTTCTCTTTTAGCCTCAACGAGAGCTTTGAATTTTCCGTGATTGCTTCAGCAATCAGCAGCTTAAGTGTAAAATGAGCAAGTAGTTGCATGCTACATTTTCAATTGAATGTCTAACTGATGCTTGGCAATATACCAATATCTGTTCTATGTAATTCCTCGTGTGCTATTAGCAGAGAGTAGAGACATACATGAGTATAAATTGAGGTGCAAACTCGTCAGCCATGAGCACCAATCTAGTTAATTGTTGTACATGTGTATGTTGTCCTTGAATTTAGGGATGTATATTTTTTATGTGTCCTGACCGGTCACGCCATGATTTGGGTCACATGTCGTTGTGTTGTGACCAAGTCAAGTTTTCATGTTCCGGGTATTGCCGCGAAAAGTGGCCATGGCACATTAGTCACACTAGGACTGGTCCCATTTAACTTTTTTTTTTTTTAATTTAAGTTTGTCTAAGGAAGAAAAAAAATCAGAAAAAAATGTCAAAAATGTGAAATATTGTACAATTAAAACAAGGAAATAATGTTGTACAAAAATATTTATGTGTAACAAAAATAAATTTATTGTCTGAAATTTGGATTGTTGTTATAAACAAATTATGGCATAAATTTTATGTTGTTTTGATCACGTGCAGTCAGGTTTGGACATGTTCCGTGTCATGTCGTGTCTCGTGTAGTGTCTTGCCATGACCAGGCCTGTTCACGTGCCGTGTCATTTTTCTCGAAGGGTGGTCATGGCACGTGACATGCAAGTCACCACGTGACCGGCACGCGTGCCATGACATTTATGGTCACACTGTGTCTTCTTTACATTCCTATCCTTGATAACTTTTTTTTTTTGTTTCTGTGTGCCTAATAAGTTTTGTTGATGTCAGGCAATAAACCATGGGATACCTGGCTCTTTCCTAGATAAGATGATAAATTTATCAAGAGAATTCTTCCACCTGCCTTTAGAAGACAAGCAAAAGTTTACAAACTTGATAGATGGAAAGGACTTTAAATTAGAAGGCTATGGGAATGATATTGTTGTGACAAATGGCCAGGTGCTCGACTGGAACGACCGGCTTTATCTCTTAATTCAACCCGAAGATCAGAGAAACCTAGCTGTTTGGCCAACCACCCCCATTTCTTTTAGGTACAATCTTTCATAGATGTTGAAAAATGTAGGATTACTTGCTTGGTTGATTTTATTCTGAATGAAACAAATTATATGGTAGATTTAGTTTACCGTGTATGCATAGGTTTAATACAATCCTGTATTAATTGGTAGTTACCTATTATTCCAAGGAGGATTCTACTTAATATAAGTACCAAACTTCCACAAATTATCTGATACCTTGAGGATTCTTCTGTGTTAACTGATTTGATTATAACTATCACGATTTAGCAAAAGTTATATGCATTGATTATTTAATCTCGCTTACATATTTAATTTCTTTCAGGGATATTCTGCATGAATTTGGCAAGAAAACAGAAACAGTTCGAGCTCAGATCTTGAGAGCCATGGCAAAAGTACTGGAACTTGAGGAAGACTGTTTTGGGAACCACTTTGATGAAAAAGCTACCATGTACGCCAGATTCAACTACTACCCGCATTGCAAGAGGCCTGATCTTGTGTTCGGCCTGAAGCCACATTCTGACGCATCTGCTATGACAATTCTCTTGCTGGATAAAGAGGTGGGTGGGCTTCAAGTACACAAAAATGCCGAGTGGGTTGACGTGCCTGTTCTCCCTAACTCGTTGCTTGTAGTCGTAGGTGACGGATTGGAGGTACTTTATTTCTTATTTTCTTATTTTGTTTACAGCCATCATTGTTAGATATTTATTTTAACTATGGTAGAATACCTAATGAAGCTGAAAATTGGTCCGCGTAGATTAAGATGCACTTCGTGTTTTACTGTATGGTCATGATCTTTTATAATTTTCTTAGAGAACTTCATTGTTTGTGCAGATATTAAGCAATGGCATCTTTAGGAGCCCAATACATAGGGTACTTGCGAATTCAGACAAGGAGAGGGTCTCTATCGTAATGTTTAGTACACTTGATCCTGAGAAGAATTTGGAGCCATTGGATGAACTGGTAGATGAAAAGAGGCCAAGGATGTACAAAACAGTCAGGACTAAAGATTTCTTAGCTGATCACTACGAGGACTTTGCTGAAGGAAAGAGAACTGTGGATTTCTACAAGATTTAAAGTCCTTTATAAGAATAAAATCACGGTATTTCAAATTCAAATCTTTAGTGCTATCATGTTCCTTGAACTTTCTGTGTGGTGCTTTGACAAATTATGAACTGATAGATGAAAAGAAGCAAGGATGTACTAAACAGTCAATACTAAAGAAAATCACGGTATTATTTCATAATAATTGTGTATGGTCAGACATCTTATCGGACCTCCATCCCTAAAAAGCTTATATTGAAAAGTTCAAACTAAGAAACGAAATAATAATTTGACTGAACGAAAAAAGGCGATATGAACGAGACCTGAACAATTAGCAATTCATTTTTTTTAATTCTTGTCAATTGTTCATTATTGTAAAAAATAAGTCTACAATATATGTGAATTAGTCTTTTTCTGCCCAAATTCTCGTATGCTAGATTTTTACTTTTTGGTCCTTCAATTTTGCTGGATTTATGTTCTCCTACTTTGCAAAATTTAAAATACAGATGTTATTTGAATTCGGATAAATGGATCCGGATAATTTCCAGATTCAAATTCGGATAATAATTCAATACAGGAACAGTAGCCGAATTCGGATACGGATTATGATCCACAAACGGAGCGGATATCCGAATTATCTGGAGCGGGTTTCAAAATTTCCCGAATCCGGGTGAGAATCCACATGCCCATATAAGGAGCCTTTTACTTTTCTGAAAAGGCAGGCGCCGCCAGCTCATCACCACTTCATTTTCCTTCTCCAGCTCACGTGGGTTTTGAACTTAAGAAGAGATTTTCATGAGTAGAACTGGGTGTTTCTAAGTTCATCAAGCTCCTTTGTGAACTCAACTCTAAAATTTATTGGATTGGCTTCAAACGATGAATTCAAACCGTTGAAATCCTTCTATCTTACGGGTTATGCGTCTACATGTGAAAATTTTAAACTTTCGAATTAATTTAGTATAAAGTCAAGTGGTCAAAATTAGAAGATTTATAAATTAATTTTAATGCATTCATTTTTTAGACGCCTTTTGACCACTTAACTCTATACAAAACTTTTTAAAATTTTAAAATTTTCACATGTAAATGCATGTTGAGTTCACAAAGGGTCTTGGTGAACTTAGGAACACCCTAGTTCTACTCGATTTTCATATATACATATAATGGCATCAAATATTAATAATGCTTGTGGGACTAATCTGAAACTGGACCGGAGCATCTTTTTGGTTTTTTGTGTTTTTTTTACAAAGAGTTCAAGATAAACTAATAAAGTAATTAATGGTCCAGATCATTATAAGCTATACGAACTATTTTAAAAAAGTCCATGTTTCTTATATTTGAATAAACGAATAAATTATGAACTTAAATTATTGAGTAGAACTAGGGTGTTCCTAAGTGCACCAAGCCTCTTTGTGAACTCAAGTCTAAAACCTATCAAATTGGCTTCAAATGATGAATCCAAACCGTTGAAATCATTCTACCTTATGAGCGATGCGTCTACATGCAAAAAAATTAAAATTTTAAAATTAATTTTGTATAGAGTCAGTGGTCAAAAGACGTCCAAAAAATGAATGCATTAAAATTAATTTATAAACCTTCTTATTTTGACCACTTTTTTGGAAATAAGGCACGAGGCCCGTTTCATATAGAAACAAAAGAACTTACAAACAAGAATTTCTAAAAATCATCCGGCACCAAAGACCAAAAGCAAAGCCATTAACATGTTAGCAAGAAACAGATGTTAAGACATCCCAGAGAACAACTAAAGTATAACAAACTATAAGCCCCACAAGACAACTACACAGGGGCGGATGCAGGATTTTCACCAGGGTAGGGCAAGAAATTATCGAATCGGGTTTAAATAGATAATCGAATTCAAATCCATTAGATAATCGGGTACTAAATCATGTAATAAATATTGATAATCGAGTTGCTTTTGGCTGATTTTGCAAACTATACTGCTCAACTTTGGATAATTAGATGCTTCTTTAAAGCCCAATTTACGCTTAAAAAACCAAACAAAATTACTTGCCAGTTCTCGGTGAACATGTATTAATTTTTAACAGCACCAATATAAATACACATGGCAACTTCTGCCATGCTATCAAAAAAAAAAAAAAAGCACCAGTATAAAATAATACATCATATCTCACTAATTATAAGTTTTTATTACAAATCTTAGCATTTAATAAGGAACATCCAAATGAATTATACTTTGGTGTACTCCAGGCCATAGATGTGCTTGTAGCTGGTGAAAACAAGTCTTAATTGAGAAATGCTTCTCTTGATAAATATCTCCAGTATCACGGACTCGTCAACCCCTTTATGGAGAGAAGAGGTTCGAGTTTTTTTTTGTTTGCGTCCCTGAATCAGAGATTTTAACTCTGGATCGGCAACATTTCTTTTTTACTCTGAATCATCGACTTTTACTCTGGAAGCGGTATTTCTTTTCTCTCTGGATCAGCGACAGCGCACAAACCGAGTTAAAACTTTGGGCTCTGTTTAATTTGTGTTGGGCTATCAAAATGTATTAGATTGTTGGGCTTATAACAGGTCCAGGGTAGGGCAATTTTATTTTTTAGGGTAGGGCAAAGATTCAAAACTTAATTCTTGTAAACTAATTTTGAATTTTCAGGGTAGGGCAGTTGCCCTACCCTGGGCTTAATTGGATCCGCCCCTGCAACTACAGTATAACAAAAACATGCAGCAACTATTGCGAACAAGAATTTTGACCACTTGACTTTATACTAAATTAATTTGAAAGTTTAAAATTTTCACACGTAGATGCATCACTCGTAAAGTAGAAGAATTTCAACAGTTTAGATTCGTTGTTTGAAACCAATCCGATAAGTTTTAGAGTTGAGTTCACAAAGAGACTTGGTGAACTTAGGAACACCCTAGTTCTACTCTAAATTATTCATTAATTTTCACATTTGAAAATTATTATTTAGTATTTGTATCTTAAAATTCATATAACTCAATTATCCTGTAATTATTCGTTTCGTATTTGAATCCGTATTCGTGAGTTATCCGTTCCGTATCTGTATCTGTTTAAGACAGATTTGATTTTATATTTTGACATCCGTTTACTATTCTTATCCATATCCGTATCCGCTTATTGAAAAACAAATACTAATTTGATATTAACATTATCCGCTCCGAATTGGCTCCGTTTTCACCTCTAGTACTGTGTAATCAGAATATCTAAAAGATAGACGAGAAATTATAGTTTTGTTCTGTTTACTATTTTTGAAAACGTAATATTTTCAAATTGGTGGAATCTTAGCTGGAGTCCAGTGACCTTCTGTTTCAGTTAAAATGAAAATTAATTCATTTTAGACCCAAAATCAAGGGCCCCAAAATTGTTTTCCTCATGGGCTTTTTGGGCTTAGAAATAGTAACAGAATTGTAGAATTGTGAAATTGAGAATAATTCATTGCTTCACAGGTCTCACGAGAATAATTCATTGTTTCGCATGCAAATAAATTGTTGTTTTCTATTGTAAATTAATTGTGTTCTTTTATCAGTTTTGTGTTAATTTTTGTCCGAACAGGCAGACTAGGGTTAGGGTTAGAATTAGATTTGTGAAAATTTCAAATCACCGAGATAAATTACCAAGTGGAGAAAAAATTGCGCCGCCAAAACCTAGCTTACAAACTAAAAAATTCGCTTACTGAGAGAGGTGAAGGGCTGCTGAGGTATCAGGATCGTACAAATAAATAACTGATTTTGATATAACGTTAAAAGTATCGGTTACAAAGATTCAGCCGATCCTGATATGGTGTTCTCGATATGTCCACATCACGATCGGACAAATAGAAATAGCCGTTCCTGATATGTGAACATCAAGAACGGTCATTTATTAACGACCGATCCTATTTTGTTCTGGACAATTAGGGACGACTCTTTATAAACGACTGTTCCTAATACCTCTTTCAAGGTTGGTTATTTAAAATGCCTGATCCTGAAAGTATCAGTATCATTCTTTAACCAAAACCGATCCCGATGGGGCGATATTATTTGTACATTATCCACTAGTGAAGGCATGAAAGGAGTAATGTAGTAAACTGAGACTGGTACACTTGACATGTTGCTCCTTGTACCAACAAATGATATGGGTAGAAGTTAACTGTAGAGTGTACCGTCAATGAAGCGGGTGTGTGTGTGTGTGCCGAGACCTCATTTCCAAAGGGGTTTTCATTATGTTGAGGTAGATACATAGGTACTTTTGGATATTTTAGGTTATAACTCAGTTATGTAACTCTGGTTTCAGTCAATGAAATGGACATCTTGCCTATTTTTTTTTTTTTTTAAATCAAAGGAGTAATGAGTGTTGCTGGGTGAAGATTTATCCATTTTAACACTAGGCATAAAAAAGATCATGTGATAAACACTTGGCGTCAGTTTTATGACTTAGCTTTGTTGCTCACGAGGGTTGTTAGCACTAGGTTGCACAAAAAATTCGTAGTTCGTGATTCGATTCGAGTTTGATTCAAAAAAGTTTGTAAAAAATTCGATTCGAAATTGAGTTCGTTCGAAATTAATTCAAACCAAACTCAAACTGGACCTAATTCGTTCGAAATAGGTTCGCAAACCAAATTTAGTTCGAAATTAACTCAAATGTGAACCATTGATTTCCGCTGATAATTTATGTTTGTTGATAAAAACATAAGGCCGCACAGTCCATAATTGCTCTTAGTTCTGAAAAATGTTTCTTGAAACAAAAAGCCCAGTCCAACTACAAGCCCAAATAGAAAAATTCAATAACAAATCCAGACTAGTCCCAAAACCAATAATCTCCAATCAAAACCGCTGTAAACAAAACCAACCATAATCGTTCTACCCTAGTCGACTTTCCCTTGTTATGCCCAATGGTCAGGTTTTTCTAATTTATTTAAAACCTTAACCCAGATCTATGTAAGAATTAAATAAGCACAGCGGAAACTACTTACTTTCCATCTTTATGGCCTTCCGTCTATTGCCTCTCAAGCAATATCAAAGGAATCGATGAAGATGGCTTGATCGACTTGCTCGCACGCTCAATCGACAAATTACTTGGCTAGCGAGTCCTTCCAAAACACTTGAACTCTCTCTTACTTGTTTCTGTCTCACAAATTGAAAGCAGAATATCTAGTCTTTTATGGAGCAAGACGGTGGAGAATGATGAGTTCAAGGCTATGGAGACCCAGCCCTTTTATAGCAGTGCAAACCCTAACCCTAAGGTAAACCCTAGAGCCGAAAATAGCTCAAACTTGTGAAACAAGTTTTCCAAAAGATGAAAAACGTGTGCACACCTTTGGCTGAAAATTTCAGGCTAAATCGGGAACCAAAAAATGCTGAAAATAGCATTTCCGAAATAAATCAGAAAAAATTCTGATTTCCTTATTTAGCCTAAATTTATCACTGCTATTATTTTAATCAACTATAATCGATTCATTAACAATTATAATTGATTAACATTATTCTATATGTATTTGTATCCAAAACCTTAGTGAAATACGTATAATGCCATGACTTAATTAATCACATTGTTTGGCATATTTTAATCATTACCTAAATGTAATTTTGCGACAGTATTTGATATCATAATCATAATGCACGTATGTCCAACTTAATTATTGTAATTAGACGTCTCTAAATCCAACAATCTCCCACATGGACAAGTGCAACCTTTTGATTATATATCCTTAACTTTATTGCATGCAACTTTTCTGTCTTTACTTATCGTATTTCTTAAACAATTCCGTCCATCAATTATGCTAACAAAGGACTTAAGCGGCATTTGTCACATTTATTCGCAACTAAACCGACATAAATCACGCTGCCAACATAACTGAATGACATGAATCTGATTTGGACATATAGTTTAGAAATTACACGCAAGTGTGATTAGACGTGCCTATTTCTAATTGAGTCACCTTAACTTTACTGTATGAGGTCAAAAAACTTAAACTTTAAAGAGAGAAATAATGAAACTGAAACTGAATGCAACTTGTATATATCAGCAAAACTGTTTACAATTACATTTAAAACATATTCAGACTCCCACATTTTCTAACTATCCTAAACAGATATTACACCCATACGAGCAACATGTTCGTGAAACTGCTTGGGTGGTAATCCTTTAGTAAGTGGATCCGCAATCATGGAGTCTGTACCTATGTGTTCTATAAATAATTCACTATTCTGCACTCTCTCTTTTACAACCAAAAACTTAATGTCGATGTACCTCGACTTTGACGAACTTCGGTTGTTGGTTGCATATAGCACTACTGAATTGTTGTCACATAATAATTTAAGTGGTTTCTGAATAGAATCCACAATTTTCAGCCTTGTGACGAAGTTCTTCAGCCATACGCCATGATTGGATGCTTCATAGCATGCAACAAATTCAGCTGCCATAGTGGAGGAGGCTACCAATGACTGCTTAGCGCTCTTCCATGATACGGCACCGCCTGCCATCATAAAGATGTATCCTGATGTTGACTTCATGCTATCGACACATCCTCCAAAATCAGAATCGGTATATCCAATGACCTCGAGCTGTTCCGATCTCCGATACGTGAGCATATAATCCCTAGTTCTCTTTAGGTATCTCAATACTCGTTTGGCTGCCTTCCAGTGTTCCATACCTGGGTTACTTAAATATCTCCTTAGCATTCCAGTAATGAACGCAATATCCGGACGCGTGCATACTTGCGCATACATGATGCTACCTACGGCTGAGGCATAGGGAATATCTTTCATGATGTTTTTATCTAAGTCAGTTTGAGGACATTGTTTTAGACTAAACTTATCTCCTTTTGATACAGGGGTATCTCCTGGTTTACTGTTTTGCATGCCAAATCTTGTTAGAATCTTATCGATATAGTTCCTCTGGGATAACCTTAGAATACCTTGAGGTCTATCTCTAAGTATTTCAATCCCTAGAACAAATGATGCATCACCAAGATCTTTCATTTCAAAGTTCTTAAATAAAAAAATTTTAGTTTGATGCAACATGTCCTTATCGTTACTGGCAAGCAATATATCATCTACATATAAAACCAAGAAAATAAATTTACTCCCACAGAACTTAAGGTATATACATTAATCTACTATGTTAGACTCAAAACCAAATGAGCTAACAACTTTGTGAAACTTATGATACCATTGTCGAGATGCTTGTTTTAGCCCATAGATAGATTTCTTAAGTCTGCAAACCATAGACCCTGCATCACCTGATACAAAGTTTTCTGGCTGCTTCATATAGATCGTTTCATCAATGTCACCATTGAGAAATGCCGTCTTTACATCCATCTGATGAAGTTCTAAATCATAATGTGCTACAAGCGCCAATATAATCCTTAAAGAGTCTTTCGATGAAACTGGAGAGAAAGTCTCTTTATAATCAATACCTTCTTTCTGTGTGAAACCTTTCGCAACAAGACGTGCCTTGTATTTTTCAACATTGCCTTTAGAATCCCGCTTAGTCTTAAATATCCATTTGCAACCAACGGGTTTCTTGCCTTTAGGCAACGGAACAATATCCCAAACGTCATTGTCATACATAGATTTCATCTCTTCATTCATGGCATTAATCCACATTTGAGAGTTAGAGCTTTCAACAGCTTGTTTGATATTAATTGGATCATTTTCAAACATGCCAATGTCAAACTCATGTTCTTGAAGATATGCATAATCGTTCGATTGTGTAGATCTTTTCTCTCTAGTAGATCTCCTAATTGGCACAGGCTCTAGATTTTCTTGAGGTTCATTTACGACTTGATCTTCAACAGGAGGAGGAACATCATTACCAACTTCTGAATCTCCCACAGGCCTTAGGCCATCAACATTGGTCATGGAAATGTCAGGGTTTGGGTTTGATTCAGGTCCATTTGTGTTCTCTATTCCATGTTGAGTTTCTAACTGAGTTGTTTGGGATGATGTAGTTTGCACATTGTCAAAAGGTGTATTTCTAATCGTAATCGGAATTTGAATAAAACCAGGACTTTGGTCCATAGTCTCATTCTCATTCGTCTCTTCTTCTTCAAAAATACTATCTTTTGTCATATCTCCCCCCACAAACTCATTATCCTCAAAAAATTTCGCACTTCCTGACTCGAAAACTATATGTTCTGTTGGATTATAGAATTTATACCCCCTAGATCGTTCAGAATAGCCTATAAAGTAACAACTAACGGTCCTTTCGTCCAGTTTCTTTTCACTTGGCTTATAAGGCCTAGCTTCACATGGACATCCCCAAACTCTCAAATGATTCAAGCTAGGCTTGCGCCCAACCCATAACTCGTAAGGGGTCTTGTTAGTTGCTTTAGTAGGCACTCTATTAAGTATGTATGCTGCAGTCTTTAAGGCTTCTCCCCACAAATTCTCAGGTAGAGTTGTACGAGCAATCATACTTCTCACCATGTCTTTAAGGGTGCGATTTCGCCGTTCAGCAACACCATTCATTGCAGGTGAACCTGGCAATGTATACTGAGGCACAATTCCGCATTCCTCTAAGTATTTTGCAAAGGGACCTTGACGCTGTTCTCCTGATCCATCATAACGACCGTAGTATTCACCACCACGATCAGAACGAATGGACTTTATACGTTTGTTAAGTTGTAACTCAACTTCCGTTTTGAACTTTATGAACACGTCTAATGCTTCCGCCTTTTCTTTTATTAAGTAAATATGACCATATCTTGAATAATCATCTATGAATGTGATAAAGTAACGGTGACCATTTCTTGTAGCCTTTGGAAAAGGACCACAGATATCCGTATGAATCAATTCTAAGACATCATTACACCTTTTTGCATCATATTTACGTTTATTAGTTTGTTTTCCCTTTATACAATTTACACAATCATTGAAGTTTGTAAAATCTAAAGGGTGGAGAATATCATTAGACACAAGACGTTCAATTCTTTTCATAGAGATATGTCCTAATCGCTTGTGCCATAATGTTGCTGATTTCTCGCAAGTTAATTTACGTTTTCTAGTATCTATATGCAAAACCTCTGAATGTGAAGTATCTATATCTAGAACATAAAGATTATCATAAGAAGACAAGACACCAAAAGCAACTTGTTTTGAATTTTGATATAAACTGAAATTTCCATTACCAAATGAACATACAAACCTTTCTTGTCCAAATAGGAAATAGAAATTAAGTTCCGTCTGAAGGATGGAACCACTAATGCATCAAAATACAAATAAAATCCTGTCCTACATAGCAATCTAAAATGCCCTATTCCTTCTACTTCGACTCTGTTGCCGTTTCCTACGTAAACGTAGCGCTCAGCCTCACTTGGCTTGCGGCAACTTAGGCATCCCTGCATCGATATACTGATGTTAGATGTTGCACCTGAGTCTAACCACCAGGTATATCTAGATACAGAACTTAAATTAACTTCAGAACAAACTAAAGCAAGAGACATACCTTTCTTTGCCAACCATGCATGATAGTTGGTGCAGAATTTTTTTGTATGTCCAGGTGCTTTACAGAAGAAGCATGTCCTTTCTTCTGAATTATCAGAAGTATCCTTTTTGTTCTTCTTCGTATCTTTGTCTGCAGCTGCCTTGGTGGGTTCTTTTTCCTTGGTAGTAAACTTGCGCTTCTTGCCTTTACCCTTAGGATTAGATGTTACTACATGAGCACTTTCTCCCTTAGTCATTTTCTGTCTCTCTTCCTCTTGCACCAACTGAGCCTCAAACTCAGGTAGTGTCCACGTCTCCCTTTGACAATTATAAGTCAACTTGAATTGACTAAAGTTAGACGGGAGAGACAGAAAAATGAACTCAATGAGAACTTCATCAGAGATGTCATAATTATGCCCTTTCAAGGCACGTTGTAGTCTTGTCATCTCAATAACATGCTCTCTAACCCCTTCTTTTCCCTTGTATTTTATTGTTGCCAACTTCACAAAGAGTGTACTAACTTCAGTCTTTTTACTCTTTGTGAATTTCTCTTCAAGGGCCTTAAGGTATTTAATAGCGCCAGTCTCTGTATCAGGTATTATGCCTCGAAAAGTTTCATGGATCGTTTGCTTCATCACCATTATGCACATGCGATCTGAATGCTCCCATTTCGCAATATCAGCCTTCTCTTGGGGAGTTTCCTCACCCTCTTTATTAGGCTTGGGGCGATCAAATCGCAGTGCAGTGTCTAATTGCATGATCCCTAAGACTAATTTCAACTTTTCTTCCCACTGTTTGAAATTGTTTCCCATGAGGGGCTTAATCTGACTTAGATTTGACATTATGTTTAGATCTGAAAATTGAAGAACAAAGGAATAATTTAGATACGATGCGTCACGATTTGATCCTTAATCATAATTCTAAAATCTATCTAAAGGCCTGTGTAATACTATTTGCTCCATTAAATCTTTAGACAAAGCACCATTCACTAATGAAACACCTTTGGGTGCAATCATTACCTTCAGGCACTTTGGTGTAGTGAATAAAGTACAAACATGTAACCTTTTTGTCAATCAACCTTTGGGTCAAATTAACATATCCATGAACTAACGACCAGGCCAGTCAACGGGGGGAGGAGGATCACAGACGGATCGCTTATGCTCCAAGCCCCCGATGCTTTTCTAGACATCGTTAGTCCATGGGTGTTGCAACTTATTTTTATACACTACCCTTATGCACTAAATAATTTCAGCAAGCGCTAACCCTCCTTTGGGAAAGCTAACACTCACATCCATTTCTAGCACGTCACTTTAAACTTGTCATGTGTCACCCTGCACTTGTCTCGCACAGAGAGGTCCGTTTGCGAACAATCAGTGCTCAACTTGTACAAAATGACACATGTAAATCCTAATTGCCTTTAAATAGATCCTAAAATTATGCCTAAAACCTATTCTAGGACGTATCCTAAAATGACTACTCGTCCTAAATAGAATATAGTAACTAATGGGAGTTTTAGAATAAACTAATTTTCATATGTTAACTATATTCATCAAAAATAAATATTAGGTTTTAGAAAAACTTTAGCGATTTCTATAATGATTACCTTTTAGAAATGCTTCAATAATTTATTTAGAAAATACTAAATAATTTTATGCCAGAATTAGCATTAATTGTGATCAAATTCAGAATTTTGTATTATACCCTTAATTAGCGTTAATACTAATTTTAAATAATATCTAAATCCTAATAATTAAGCTAAATATAACATAATACATAGTAATTATAGTAATTATAATTATTACAACCTAAATTACAATTACTTACAACTACTCCTAAGGTTTGGTAACCGAAAAATAATCTAGAGTTAGCAAATTTTCAGATCTGGTCAAGAGAAACTGAAATTTGAGGGTCGAAAAAACTAAAAACAGCCTTTTTGAGGGCTTAAACAGCATTTTTAGGGCCGAAAAATCATCATTAACTACATAGTTGTTAAGGGCTGATTGGATCTCTTTTCAAGGTTTCCGAATTGGGGTCACACGTCCAAATCGGAGTTACGAGTCAAAAGTTATGCCCGTTTTAAGATAACTACCTCAAATTTTATGACCAGATCCGAAAATTCAAACCTCAATTACTTTCTCTAATTCGAATTTAAAACCTTAAATTGTTGCATAATTAATCCTTTCGAAAACAGATCATGGCACGTTCGTATTTATTCACTCAAATCAATAAATTATGCAAATTGAAAATTAAAATCTCAAATAAAAAACTTCTCCAAGATCGCACGAAGCACAAGGATGGGTTCAAATTCAAGATTTTAATTCAAAACCGCATGAAAAATTGATTAAAGCAAAATTTTAGCAATTCCTTTTGCAACAATTAAATTCGATATGAAAAATAGAAAGCAATTAAAACGAAATTTAAAAAGAGACAAAAGCTTTCTCTATATCATTAAAAAAAAAAAAAAACTGCAATTCTTACATAAGTGGCTCTGATACCACATGTTATGCCCAATGGTCAGGTTTTTCTAATTTATTTAAAACCTTAACCCAGATCTATGTAAGAATTAAATAAGCACAGCGGAAACTACTTACTTTCCATCTTTATGGCCTTCCGTCTATTGCCTCTCAAGCAATATCAAAGGAATCGATGAAGATGGCTTGATCGACTTGCTCGCACGCTCAATCGACAAATTACTTGGCTAGCGAGTCCTTCCAAAACACTTGAACTCTCTCTTACTTGTTTCTGTCTCACAAATTGAAAGCAGAATATCTAGTCTTTTATGGAGCAAGACGGTGGAGAATGATGAGTTCAAGGCTATGGAGACCCAGCCCTTTTATAGCAGTGCAAACCCTAACCCTAAGGTAAACCCTAGAGCCGAAAATAGCTCAAACTTGTGAAACAAGTTTTCCAAAAGATGAAAAACGTGTGCACACCTTTGGCTGAAAATTTCAGGCTAAATCGGGAACCAAAAAATGCTGAAAATAGCATTTCCGAAATAAATCAGAAAAAATTCTGATTTCCTTATTTAGCCTAAATTTATCACTGCTATTATTTTAATCAACTATAATCGATCCATTAACAATTATAATTGATTAACATTATTCTATATGTATTTGTATCCAAAACCTTAGTGAAATACGTATAATGCCATGACTTAATTAATCAGATTGTTTGGCATATTTTAATCATTACCTAAATGTAATTTTGCGACAGTATTTGATATCATAATCATAATGCACGTATGTCCAACTTAATTATTGTAATTAGACGTCTCTAAATCCAACATCCCTCTGTTGGTTGCGATCATACCAAACCCTATAATTTGGCTGATCTTGTGCTTGTGATTTCTGTGCTGGCTGGTGCTGTCTTGGTGCTGTCTCTGTTTTGTTGGCTGATTACTGGAACTGGCCGTGAGGCGAGGCGATCCTTGGATATTGCGATTGTACTGAACTTTGATTGATTGTACTAAACTTTGGTGTTTGATATAAATTTTGGTATTTGTAATGAACTGTGATATAAACTTTCAGAATGCCTGTTTTTATTGAAGTGTTGTAATTTCGAACTATGGCCCAGCCATAAGTCATAACTCGTAAGTCGTAACAAAGTTCGTAAAGTTCGAAATTGAGTTCGTAAAAAATTTGATTCGAAATTGAGTTCGTTCGAAATTAATTCAAACCAAACTTAGTTCGAAATTAATTCAAACCAAACTCAAACTGAAGATAAGTTTGATTCGGTTTGGTTCGTTTGCAGCCCTGCTTAGGACCAACTAGAGGCCCCTTTTCAGTGATGACAAATTGGATGTTTTTTATTTGACATGTCTGAGCTGTAAGACCGACTTTTCTTTGTTCCTTGATGAAGCGAAAGTGTGGAAAAAACGTGTGTTGCAGTCCCCCTGGGCCAGCCACTTGCACCTGGAGCGTTGGAACCATCTAGCCTCCTCAATGCACAACAGGTGAAATGTCCGTTCTCGGATCATGTTCCTGAGTTTTAACCCTTGACTAGCCAGCGTTCTCCTTTCCTCTATCTCATCAAAGAAAAGGATTGCTCACTTGCAGAATTGTAGTTGGCTTTCCAGCTTGCCATATTTCTCTGAGTGCCATGAACCTAGCTCTTTATGCATCTCCTTTGACCTATTTGAGAAAAACTAAAGACACGAGTCAGAGTTAGTTGGTGAGGACCATACCTTAGTGATAATAGCCCTTGCCTCAGCGTTTTGCAGCCAAAACATTTCCAACCTTCGCTGATTTTGTCTTGGTAACAAATTCTTGCAAATTAGGAGCAGAGGAGAATGATCTGAAACTGTCATCTCCAGTGCCTTCAACGAAATGTCCGGGAATTCGGTGGTGAAGTGCGGTGTGATGAAAACCCTCTCCAGCTTTGAGAAACTTGGCTCAGGCCTTTTGCTTGACCAAGTATAGAGTCGGTTTTGCAAAGGTACGTCCACTATCTCGATGTCTCTCACGAAATCATTAAATTGACACATCATATTAATGCCCCGGATATCCCCTGACAGGTCCGACATCCACCGGACCAAGTTGAAATCCCCACCCAATATCCACTACGTTGTGATCATGTCAGCCAAGCGGCGTAAATCATCAATGAAATTTGGTTTATCGCTATCCAAAGAAGGCCCATAAACATTGGTCAAAGTCACCCTAGTACCCGAGTTTTGATGTTCAAGCACTACTGTGATCGTATGTTTTGTTGACCATGCGTTTATCATTTGGAACATTCTTTTCCAGGATATGAGACAACTCCCTGAAGCGTTGATAGCATTAGAGACCATGCAGTTGACTTCAAAAAAAACTTGGCAACAGCAGTATAATAAGTTAAATTGAAATCATTCCACTTAGTCTCCTGTAGCATACATAGATCACACTTGGATTCTCGTATGACATTCATAACAACACTACATTTTTCTAACATCCCTAGCCCCCTAGCCCCCTAGCCCCCTGCAGTTCCATGACAGAACTGGGCTGCTGGAGTTAACATTTTCACCCTCCATAATCTCTTATTTTCTAGATGTATAGTTAATTTGGGACTGACGTTAAGAAAGTGCAATTTTAGGTGCCCATTAGTATAATTCTTTTGTCCTTGGATTTGTTGGATGCCTCAAGTTGTTTTACACAACATTCCATTAGATTTTTTGATGAAAATCACATGGACAAGCTCAAGAGACTAGCCCAGATCTTCGAACTGCTGTAATAAAATGATGTTTGCTGTTAGTCATCACTGCCTCACTGGTAACTGGTAAGCCTACTCTTCTTTCTTTTCCCTTTTTCCCAAGTATTTCATCACTGCTACATTGGTTTCTATATTGTTGCAGCAATAATATGGCCCACTTTTCCCTCATTTACTTGTTTACTTTTTCCTGTGCCAAGGATTCAAAACCTCGACGTCAATTTGGGATAGAACCTCTTTTGATTTCTAAGTTGCTTAATTAGTTGCACAGTCTTTTATCACTTCAAATTTTGTAACATTAGATTGTAAAAGTGCATGATTTTGCAATTGCATGCTGCATTTGCTGATATGGACTCGGAAATCTCAGCGAAGTCCATAAGAAGGGGAATTGCCATCATGGATTCACTTGACTTGTTAAATTGGAATTTGGAACGTTAGTTACTGTACCTGGTAAGAAATCTTGCCTCATCAAGGAATGAAATACTCTGACAATGCTAAATGCTTGACAACCAGAATTACTTTTAATCTGAAACCAATATAGAGGCACAGATACATTGGTTAAGAGGCAGTTACCCAGATGAAATGAAACCAATATAGAGGAATACAAACTAAATGTGCCAAGTCTGCCTTTTAAGTTTTAACTAAGATGGCGTTTCTTTGCTCAACCATGTTTCATAAACTGTGTTGGATGAAAGGAGTCGTCTCTTTTTTAAAACAAAGACCTTTCATATTTACTATGGACTCCTCCAGTTTTTTCTCATTTGGATCACTGTCTTTATCACTGTTAGATTTAATTGTACATACAAAAGAAGGTTGTCAGAGAAAGAAACTACTATTAGCTAAATGTAGCTTTTGTCCAGAATTTTCGTCAGGAGCAAAAAAATATCGAATCGGATTTAAATACCTAATCAAATTTAAATTCATTAATCAATAGGGTACTCGATAAAAAACAATGTTTTAACTTATACTTTCCAATGCTTTGACTTATAATTTCTGATGCTCTAACTTATAATTCTAATTACTAATCAAAATTCAACAAATTTATTTCAATTTTAACCTTAAATTTTACCCGAATTACAATCAAACGTCCAAAGGGGGGCAAAAAAAATTTCAGGGGGGGCAAAGTCGGTCGAGACCGATAAATCTCCACTAAAATTCAATTTTTTTTTTCTTGCCCCCTGGAACACTCTGGGTCTGCCCCTGAGTCCCAGCAACTCATCAAATAAAAATTTCAGCAAGAATAGTTAGAAACTTTTAATTCATTGTAAAAATAATTCTATAAAATATAAAAAATTCTCTGTTTCAAGTTTCTTTAATATATTTTCTTAATTGAATTTGTTTGCCCGCTGTGATTGCTAGGAAAGAAACTGGAATGATTTGATTTTATACTGAATATGAATTAACATATATACATATTATTTGACATCTTAATTAAAATTAACATATTCATATTTTAATTGATATGTTAATTCTATAAACTTTTGAATTAACATATGTATCTTCTTAATTAAAAATATTTTATACTATTATATGCAATATATATATGAGTATTGGAGAGAAGTGTTATTAGTTTGCATTAAGGAAATTTTATACTCAATATATAAGACTACAGATCGGTAAATAGTTGTCTATTATAATATTTTTTAATTAAAATATTTTACAAAATATAAGATTTTAAAATCTTTTTAATTAAGAAGATTCATATGTTAATTCAAAAAAAATTCAATTTTTTTTACAGAATTAACATCTTAAAGATTTTAAAAATATTTAATGCAAACTACTTTACTTTCGAATCAACATAATAAAAAAGATTTATATGTTAATTCAAAAGATTTTACATAATAAATTAATACCATGCATTACAGCAATTGTTATAAGGATTAAGATGTTAAAAATATTTTACAAAATAAACTAATACCATACTTGTATGTGTTTATCTAATAAAATTCTTCATTAAAATTTTTTTATACTTAATATGTTATATGCAGTATATGAGTATTGCTGAGAAGTATCAAGTAGTTCTCATTATATAAATTTTATACTAATAAGACTTCAGATCTGTAAATCATTTGAGACATTATAAATATTTTATACTAATATATGCCTAATAAAATTGAGACACTCATTTGATGTTATAAAAAATGAATGATGCGGAGGAAATTAAATTAATGTGATATGATAAAGTTAACAATATCAGAGTAAATGGTGGAGCCTTTCTTATTTGGTACTTTTCAAATTTAAAATTTGTGGAGAGAGAGTAGGGAGAGGAAGGAAGAGAAATTTGAGATCCACAAAAACATTTTGTCAAAAAAAATTCAAAAGGAGATATTTTATTTGATCTTTTTTTTTCTGGAGACAAGGCAGTTTGTAAAATATTCTAATATTAGATTCGGCTCCATTCTAACAAGATTTTCGGATCTTCTTTACTTTGATTTTGATTGATTTTGATTTCTCCAGAATTTTTTTGTATAAATTTGTATCAAAATTATGGGAAATGCATTTCATTGTCCAGAATTCTATCACCCAATTCTCGTCTGCCATTCTTGTGCGTGCTTTTTAATTGTTTTTTATTTTGAATTATGTTCATGGTATACAATAAAAAATATATAGGGATGACACATGTCAGTAAAAAAAATTATAATGTTTATTTAAAGATCTTGTATAATCATCTATTAATTAGTGTGAATAAATTGCAAACCATAATAATTAGTGCGAATAAAAAAAATATGTATTCTAACAATATATTAATTGTTACCATGTATCAATTAGTGTATATCTTGAATTAGTTTATTCAAATAATATATTAACAAGTGAAAAAGAGTGAACCGTGTATTAAATAGTGCGAATAAAGGACAATTATGTATGTATTATAAATTTGATTTATAGTTTGAGGTTGCTTTAAAATACCTTTTTCTCTTCTCATGAACGTGATTTTTTCCGTTTTTACTTAGATAAAATTCTTATTTAAAAGTTAGTGCTTTGTATGCTTAATGTACAGAAAAAATAAACTAAACTCTTACCAATATATAATTCTTTTATATTATTTGACGAGTGAGGTTATGGTAATACGCATATTACACAACGCTATGCGCTATGAATTCATATCTCTGTTTTTAAAGTCTAAATAGTTAAGTATGATATTCATATTAATATGTACTTACAATCACAATTTTATTTTTTAGAATTACTTTGTTTGAAAATAATGAATATTCCAAAAAGGAGTGATTTTCTGTCTATCTAGAAAATAGTAAAAGAATTTTTATAAATATTAAATTTGATCTACAAATATATTTTTATATCAACATCATAATTTGTAATATATTACTTGCCGACAAGCTTTTTTTTTTATCTTACATCCTAATAATTTGGACAGAGAATCTGTTCTGTTCAGGCCAAATTTAAATTTTATTTTTTGTGTGTGTGAAAGAGCTTATGAGATGGTGTTGATTTCAGTAAAAAAATTATTTTTGACTTAAAAAAATAGCAAATTGACCTTTTTAATCACCGTTTCTAACAAAATTTGATTTTGGTAACCGTCAAATTTAAAGATGATCACATTTTCCTCAGTCGACAAAGTAATCTCCTTGACGCGTCACTGCACACGTGTCACCATTTCTGATCCCAAGCAATGTGTCGGTCCCACCAGATGACCTCCCTCGCCCCAAGGCGGAAATTTTGCACATCTATCCTTGTTTCTGAAAGGAATTACCAACATATATTCGGTTCAAGAAAATTCCTGATATTACGACTAAATTCTCAGTGCTTGCTGTCATGATCTGAAAATAGCAAAAGTGACTGCACACACACAGTAAAACAGTTGAAACAGTTGTGGTTGAATGCAACGAGATAATTTACACAGCAATAGCCAATAGCGACATATCGTAAATTGTGTTTGTGACACGTATAATTAAGTAATTTAAAAAAATGCAGGGATAGACATGCGAAAGATACCGGCCCAAATGAATCTTCAAAGTCTCGGCCCTTTATCTCTCTTTTTATTTCCAAAAACAAATCGAATAATAATGCCAACCGAATATAATATCTTGCCTAAACAGGATTAATTAAGCGATACTCAAAATATCCACCGCTTAAAAGCATCTCACACGTTAACCACACGAACCGTATGTTCATCCGCAGGTACAGAATACCGTAATCAATATCTATCTCCCTGATAAAACCCGAACCCCAAATCGAGAGAGACAGAGAAAGGAAATAGAAGGCCAGACAGCGCCGATCTTTCAGAGAGATTGAGAGAGAGAGAGAGAGATGGAGTTGTCGACGGCGGTTTGGACTGGGGGGGTCGCCATAGCGGCGGCGGTTTATTGGTTCGTGTGGGTCATGGGCGCGGCGGAGGTGAAGGGAAAGAGCGCCGTAGATCTAAAAATGGGAACCATTAAACGCGACAATGTCAAAGACAAGTACACACAGTACTGGTCCTTCTTTCGCCGGCCCAAGGAGACTGCCACCAACGCCTCCTCTGCCGAGAAGGTCCCTGCCTTCGTTGACACCTTTTACAACCTTGTTACTGACATCTACGAGTGGGGGTGGGGCCAATCCTTCCACTTCTCCCCATCCATCCCCGGCCATTCCCACCGCGAGGAAACTCGTATCCACGAGGAGCGCGTGGCGGATCTTATCACTGCCCGTCCTGGACACCGCATCCTCGATGTCGGATGTGGTGTCGGTGGCCCGATGCGTGCTATAGCAGCCCACTCTGGGTCACAGGTTGTTGGTATCACAATCAATGAGTACCAGGTTACCCGGGCCCGAGCCCACAACAAGAAAGCCAGGCTGGACTCGCAGTGTGAGGTTGTGTGTGGTAATTTCCTCAAGATGCCCTTTGAAAATGACAGTTTCGATGGAGCCTACTCAATTGAGGCTACCTGCCATGCACCCAGCCTTGAGGAAGTCTATGCCGAGGTCTTCCGTGTGCTCAAGCCCGGTGGCTTGTATGTCTCTTACGAGTGGGTCACCACAGCACTCTACCAGGCAGAAAACCCAGAGCACGTGGAGACAATCCAGGGGATCGAGAGAGGCGATGCTCTACCAGGACTGCGGGCCCAGAAAGACATTGCTTCGATTGTAAAGTCAGTCGGATTTGAATTGGTGCAGGAGAAGGACCTGGCATTGCCCCCAGCCGGTCCATGGTGGACCCGGCTCAAAATGGGGCGGATTGCTTACTGGAGGAACCATTTGGTGGTCTGTGTGCTCACTGCTCTGCGCATAGCACCTAAGGGGGTGGTCGAGGTCCATGAGATGCTGTATGAGACAGCCCGCCATCTGGCGAACGGTGGCGAAACTGGGATTTTCACACCAATGCACATGATTCTTTGCCGTAAGCCCGTCAAGGCCTCCGAAGAAGAGAATTAGTAAGATCCCTTTCTTGTTCCTGGTCTTAAGTTTTTAGTTTGAATAATTGAAAATGGAAGGAGAAGATTATATGGAGAGAAGCTGGCTGTGATGGGTGGCGATTATAGATCAGTGATTAGTGCTGGTTTTGATCTAGAAGAGAAGATAGGCTTTGGAGTGAAGTTTCTTTAGTTTAATTTTTACTTCTTTTTTATTCCTTTTTTCTTTTTTCTTTTCATGTTTGTTATTTGAATCTTCGATTGTAAATCGAATGATCAATCTATCCATCTTGAAATGTTTCTATTGTTTTAATCTCTTGTTTAGTCTGTTATCTGTTCATCTGAATTGGATCTTCTTGCAATGAGCTGTTTGACTGTGTTTTTTTCTGTGTAATCAATTAGTTAATTAATTACATATTAAGATTCAGATTTGCAGAGATTCGACTGTGGATCTGTAACCATTGTCTGGCATATTTGTTGTTTTATACTGGTTCTCTCTCATGTGATATGTGGTGTAGCACTGTAGCTGTATTGCATAACGCTTGATTTATGTGAATTTATTTATTGCAATCGACATATATTCCGTGTAATTTATAATTTACTGCACATGTCTTGTATTTAGAAATGTATTTGATTAAAGGGATTAACTGGAAGAGATAATAAATCAACTTGTCTGGGTGTCTTAGGTTAGGACTTAATATGCACCGGGTCCAGTTGTCTTAGGTCAGAGCTTAAAATGAACAAATTAGATGGTGACATTTGAGCACAACAAGTACTTATAAAAATGCTAATTGGATCTCTCATGTTTTAATTAATACGTCGGTTGTAAGGCCTTTTGACAAAAGAAAATTCAATGAGAGAGATATATTACTTGGCTGATTGATTGAAGTGGGGTTTAATGTAGATTGCTGCCTTATTTATGAAATTAAGAAGCTTCAATTTGAAATTGAACCAATCACTGTAAATCGAAATGATACTATAATATATAGTATGAGTCCGGCTAATTTGCTTCCAGAAGTACTTCGGCGAGGTGTTTACGGGAGCATATTTTAGTATTTGATGTTCAAACAACAAATTCAAACCATTAGATGTTTAATCTATATTAAAATCTACTTGGAGACTAAATTTTACATTTTTGGAATTTTTTTACTATTTATTAAGCTGGTTTGAAAATATCTGTTTTTATTAAATTTCTGAAGCACTAAAAACAGCGGTTTTCAAACTTGCTTAAAAAATAGTAAAAAAATTCCAAAAAATGTAAAATTTGGTCTCCAAGTAGATTTTAATATAGATTGAACATCTAACGGTTTGGATTTGTTGTTTGAACATCAAATACTAAGATATGCCTCCGTAAGCACCTTGGCCGAAGTGCTTCCGGAAGCAAATTAGCCGGACTCTAGATAGTATTAAGTTTTTTAAATTTTTAATTATTGAATATTAATATTTATCCGATATCATTTTTTCTTCTTAATTTCTGATTGGGTATATTTTTAAGATTTTAGAACCATATAATTTTGTGTTTTGTCTGTTAAGTTAGTGTGCAGTTAACCGTGTTGCTTATTATTGTATATGATTTTAATATTTGTTTTAAAAAGAAATTATTTGTGCTCAAAATTTTTCTTATATGAACATTTTCTCATAAAATAATTTTTCATTCAACAGATTTTTTTAAGGAAATTAAAAAAATAACAGTTTCCGTTTCTTTTCTTGTCTAGGAAAGTTGACCTGGCGTTTCTCTTTGGACCGTTGGATTTAAATGTGTTGGATTTGAATGATATCTATGGATCGATCAAATGTGATTCTTTTATGGGACAAACTAAATCATAAATATAAGGACCATTTTTCTGGAATAATATAAGTTATGTGACATGTCCATGTACAGGAAATACTTGTGATTTAGCCACTTTCATGATTTCACATTTTTTAATTATATTGATTTAATTGAATTTTTTCTTCAAGTTCTTATATAGTCTAGCTTCACTCGTAAATTATGACATGTATGGTAGTAGTCTGATTGGTTAGAATTCAAATTTGATTGTAGAGATTTTAGTTCAAGTCATGATTATACATTATATATTTTAAATTTTAACTTTCGCTATCTAAATTTTCTAGTTTCACCCTTGTATTTCATGGAACTTTCTATTAGAGTGTATATAGCATTTATCGCGTCATAGCGGAATAGTTGAAAAAACAGCGCTATGTCCAGATAGCGCCATAGCTTTTATGGTCCGAAAACATTATAGCAACGCTATAACGGCCGCGCTATTTAGAATCTTAGAGTGTATCATTAAACTTTAATTTTCTTTTCTTTCTTTCTTTAAATATTTCATTTTGAACTTTGTATTTTTGTTTCCTATAATATTTACACTTTTGATATCCATCAACGGAATGTGAAGGTTTGACTCTATATTTTTTTTTTCAAAATAAAAAATAAAAAATACCTCGCACTATGAAATATTTATCCTCACATTTTTTTTTCCTAAGATATCATTAACTGTTTGTAGTAATTTTTTTCAAAATAATTAAAGAAATAGTTAGACATGCTTATTTACAAGTGCATTATGAAATAATAAAATATATATCTTAATAATAAATATGATAATGGGTTTGAAAGTTAAAAATAACACGTGTGCAATATGCAACAGTTGATCATATCAATGTAGTGTGTATTTTGGAAGATTCATAATATGAGTTTGGGGATTAAGAAAATTGTAGACAGTTGTCAAAATATGTTTTAATATATAATATAAGAGTGAGGCTATGGTGCTATGCATAGCACCAATGGCTAGTGTACTACGGCTCAATATGGTACTTTTTAAAATTCTAACGGTCTATCCGACCGTTCAATGTGATATTCATATGAATATGTACTTGCAAACTAAATTTTATATTTTTTCGAATTTTTTTACTATTTTTTCAGATAGGTAGAAAAATCAGTGTTTTTTGAAAATTCTGGACCATCAAAATTCAACCTATCTGAAAAAATAGTAAAAAAATTCAAAAAAATATAAAATTTAGTTTGCAAGTACATATTTATATGGTTATCACATTGAACGGTCGGATCGACCGTTAGAATTTTAAAAAGTACCATATTGAGCCGTAGTACACTAGCCATCCGTGCTATGCATAGCACCATAGCCTCACTCATAATATAATTATGGGTAAATTTCGTTGGAGGTTACTAAACTTTGTTCTTTGTTACGAATTGGTCACTCAAGTAGCCACTAAATTTTTAATTTGTCTCAATTAAGTCATCTTATAACTTTTCCATCCAAAATATTGGAACGAGCATATTCCGTTAAAATTTTGGATGGAATGAGCATATTCCTTTATATTTTGGACGGAATGAGAATATTCCGTTAATATTTTGAATGAAAAAGTTATAAGGTGACTTGATTGAAATAAATTAAAAATTCGGTGGTTATGGAGGGACAAATCAAACTTGAATGACCAATTCGTGACAAAAGACAAAATTTAGTGATCTCCAGCGAAAGTTACCCATAATTATGTGTGTATTTTGTAATGATAAAATATGTACCCTCATGCAGGAGCGGAGCCAGACTTCCGAACTATGGATGTCAAACATAAATGAAGGTCATTCATATAGATCTTTCATATACAGGGAATCAATTTTACGGTATTCGAGACATTTTAATCTAAATTGTATAAAAAAAATCATAATATATAAAAAAGATATTAAAACAATAGAGATGAATTGACCCATTCAATCAATATCAATATGCATCCGCCTCTGCCTCTGCCCTAATCTGCATGAAAAACTTATATAAAGTAAAAAAAAAAACAAGTTCATAAAATTAATTACCTGCCTGATATAAAAAGAATGTTATGACCCCATTTAGACAGTACCACCTAGCAGTACTCAAAATAAATTCAGATTTGTTGGTGGGACCACCATGGGGTATGGGGATCTCGTGTCCTCTCCAGTAATTGGAAGGAAAATTTCAGCAGATGATTATATCTAATAAATTAAAATTTATGGCCAGGAAAGATCAAAGATGTGATGTGGGGTTAGACAAATTTTTTTATTAAATCTACACGAATCTTGATACAATCGAACGGTATAGGTTTTGTACTGGATAGTGGCTGTATGGCCGCAATGCCGCACGCCTGGTGGTATAAAGGCTAAAGCTGGCTGTGAAGTGTAAAGTAGCCCTTCTTTTGGCGTTGGTGCATGTCTGTATTAAGGGAAAGAGGTGGGCCATGGGTGCAGTCTGGACCCTTAAAGTAATTCAAAATTTGGGTTTCAATCTGGACCGTTCGATCAGATCCGAATTTCTTTTTAAGTATTAAGTATTAACTTTCCTGGTGTCTGTACAGCATGTGGTTGTCTCGTGACAAACTACATCACGCACAGCTATAATGCCGACATTTTTAAAACGGAAAATTAGTTATTTGCCACTCCAAAACCTTCTAATTCTAAAAATGCCATCCCGAAATTTGAAATTGTAAAAATGCCACTCTAAACTTCATTAATTCCTAATTTTGCCATTTATACTGTATTTTTATGCTATTTTTATTAAAAATTACCTGAAAAATACTGTTTTGACAAATAACCTTGAAATTGTATAAAGGGTATAATCGGAAATACCAAAATACGTATACCAAAACAGTATTTTTCAGTTAATTTTTAATAAAAATAGCATAAGAATAGAGTATAAATGGCAAAATTAAGAATTAATGAAGTTTAGAGTGGCATTTTTACAATTTCAAATTTCGGGATGGCATTTTTAGAATTAGAAGGTTTTGGAGTGGCAAATAACCAATTGTCCCTTTTTAAAAATACCCCAAGTTAATTACAGATTAATAAATATGCTCACGGTTGTCTAAAAATTTTAAATATACCCAAACCGGCCATTTAATGGCCGGTTTCGATTAAAACGCCCAACAGACCATTTAATGGCCGGTCCCGATTAAAATGCCCCACTGGCCATTAAATGGCCGGTCCCGCCCATAATTTTTTTCTATATATTGGCAGCCACACCCACTTTTTTGTCTCACAATTCATTTTATCAAATTTTACACTATCTCTCCTCGGTTGAACTATTTCTTCCAGATTTCTCCTTCTCTTTCCAGATTTGCAAGTAAGTCCCTCTAATTTATTAGAATATTTTTTGTAGTGTAAAAACGTTGTGTAATGTTAGGATTTGTTACTAATTACCAAAATTAGAATATTTTGTTGTAATTAGGGAGTAATTAGTGTAATTAGTCAAATTTAGGGTTTATGGTTTATGATTTAGGGCAATTTATTATAATTTAGTATAATTAGCATTGGTGACCATATTTCAGCGTATTTTAGGATGTTTTACCATAATTATGACAATTAAGCCTAATTTATGGCAATTTAACATAATTAGGATAATTAAGCCTGTTATAGATGTTTTTTAACGTAAATAAGCCTATGTTAGCCGTTTTTTGCGTAATTAAGCCTATTTTTAACTGTTTTTACCGTTATTAAGCCTATTTTAGCCGTTTTTTAGTGTAATTAAACATTTTTTAGCTTTTTTTAGCGTAATTAAGCCTATTTTATCTGTTTTTAGAGTAATTAAGTCTATTGTAGTTGTTTTTAAGCGTAATTAAGCCTTTTTTAGCTGTTTTTACCGTTGTTAAGACTTTTTTAGCTGTTTTTATCGTTGTTAAGCCTATTTTAGCGGAATTAAGCATATTTTAGCTTATTTTTAGCGTAATTAAGCATATTTTATCATTTTTTACCGTCATTAAGCTATTTAAGCCTATTTTATGCGTTTTGAAGCGTAATTAAGCCTATTTTATCGGTTTTTACCGTCATTAAGTCTATGTTAACCGTTTTTTAGCGTTAGTAAGCCAATTTTATCGGTTTTTACCATTATTAAGCCTATTGTACCCGTCTTTTAGCGTAATTAAGGCTAATTTCCAATTTTTTGCGTAATTATGCCTACTTTAGGAATGATTTACTTAGCGTCGGTTAACATAATTTTATTAATGAAATTAGGATGGTTAGAGGACGGCCTAGACTTCGTCCACTATCACCTATAGTTGACAAGCCGACCGGGACTGACAGCACAGAGCATTTCAGTCCTCTTCTGTGGGTGCCCCACCGCGATCACCGGGTCTCACTGGCTTCTCGTGAGGTATGTTTTTTTCTTTTTTTTTAAATTTCGTCAAGTTTAATTGTTGATGTGTTAACACCATGTGGATTGAATTTGTCAATGTAGGATAAATTTCTTTTAGATGTGAAGCTGCGGTGTGTTCATTTGCCGTACTACAGGGTGATGGATCGGTACCTCGTCAATCTAGGCCTCTACCAGATGGTGGACATCTTGCAGACTGAGAGTGGCATCATCAACGCGTCTCTCATAGCAGGGTTGGTTGAGAGATGGCGTCCCGAGACACACACGTTCCACATGCCGTTCGGAGAGATGACAGTGACTCTCCAGGATGTGAGTTCTCTCTAGGGGTTGGCTATCAGTGGCACCCCCGTCGGTGGCGTATTTGACAGCACGACGTTTGCTGCTCAGATTGAGGAGCTTTTAGGGGCTGATCCTCACTTCCTCTTTGAGAAGAGTGGAACATCGAAATTCCATTTAAGGATTAGGAGGTTGCGGCAGCACTTCAGCGCGGGTCTGATAGTCGACTCCACCGATGAGGAGATTCAGAGGTAAAGACTTCAAATCTGTCGTATTATTTTTATTTATTGAATTCCCGTTTGTTGCTAATCTTATATTACCTGTTTGTTACTGCAGATATACACGTGGATACGTGATGGACCTATTTGGTTCCGTCATGTTTCCTGATTCTTCCGGTGACTGCATGGCGATGATGTATCTCCCGCTGCTGACAGACCTAGAGCAACCATCACGTTACAATTGGGGTGCGGCCGTCCTAGCCCATCTGTACTCCCACCTCTGTCGTGCTTCTATGGTAAGTCCCTAACTATTATCTTACTCTTTTACCTAATAAATCAAGAAGTGGCACCTAACATTAAAATTATTACAAATGCAGCCAGATACGAGACAGATGTATGGGCCAGTACTGTTGCTTCAGCACTGGTCATGGTCACGGCTACCGGTGGGCAGACCCATACCGAATGCGACACCGGCTTGGGGAGATCCCGATGATGTCCACTGCCCGGCATACGCCAAGAAGTGGCACGGTACTCACCATTATCGCGATATGAGTCACGGGGGTACATTGGGTATCAGGCCAGTTCGGTCACAGCTGCAGACTTTGACGGCAGAGCGGATTGAGTGGACACCGTATGCCAGACTTTACGATGAGAGGAGTCTACCGACGAGATGTTACCAGTCGCAGGATATGTGGTTCTACATAGGGCCACTCGTACATTTCTGGGTAGTGGAGCACCACTATCCGGATCGTGTACTCTGCCAGTTTGGACATCCGCCATTCATACCCATGGATCCATTTTTGCCGAGCTCCACCATCGTAGACCTGCACAAGTAAGTCGTACCCCTTTTCTACTATTCTCTATTTACTTGATTTTTTTGTATTGAATTTAACGTGTTCATTACAGGTTGACCCACTTATAGCGTACGGAGCGTGACTGGAGCCAGCACCACGAGTTCTATTACAGTATATTGGCGTAGCCGCAGGACCACCACTTCTATGTACCTCCGGATGAGCTATTCCAGCCACCGGGGGATCCCCTGCTGAGGTACGAGGCTTGGTACTTGCGGGTTGGCATGGCGAGCGTATATCTCGAGGGCGATTACGGTGCACACTTACGTGACAGGCTCATGGACGATGATGGTTACACGCCCAATGGTAGTAAATGGGCCCGCGAGGTAATGCACATAAAACTATACTACTTTTTTTCTTAGCTGATTACTTAATCAATGTTTGATCTAACAAATTACTTTTTTCATCTGTTGAAAGCGCTTAAAGGCGCCGCGCATGGATCAAAATGTTGGGCAAGAAGAGTTTTAGGCGTCTTGGGTTCAGCTACATCGAGAGGAGTGCCACTTTCATTTAGGATTCTGGGCACGGTGGGCAGTTCATCGGCATGCTGCGGGACGCCAGAGAGAACATCAATTGGCGTGAGATAGATGCGTCCGAGTCCGATGATAGCCTTGTTCGGCTGCGAGACATGCCATCTCCCCCCGAGACGGTTCCAGCGTGGGACTACCATCGCTGGGTATTGTCCACGAGGGGATGGTACGCATTCTACGACGAGCTGGGACATTGTTGTCTGGGTTAGTGCATCTATCTTCGGTACAGTTCTAATTTAGTATATTGTGTGTGTGATTGCAGGGTCCAGCCGAGATGCCGGAGGCTGCTCCAGCGTTCGGTCTGGACGAGCTTACAGTATTTGACTATGGCAGCAACGGGCATTCTACGGCTATCCCGGAAGACATTGTTGAGGCAATTAGAGCCGTTTGTTGTCATTATACCAAACCGGTATCCTCCATCACAGGTCTGGAAAATCTTCTCATAATTGGACAGCTCCGTCAGATCATTCGGGCGAACTTTGCCAACCTTCCGTAAATATGCATTGTACCTTGGATTTAGCTGCACAAAACAAACAGATGTTATTTCATTTTCACAGTATAGTTAGAAAAAAATTTAACGAAATGTTGTACATTACAAATACCTTAACAAACTCTTCGAACATCTCTTTCAACTTTCTTGGCTTCTTCTTTTTAGCTCCTTCTCTGAACCTTTGGCCATACCACTTTTCTTTTTCACAGTTCTGGACCAGGTTGTCGGCAATATGCTGAATACAAAACCTGTGCACAAAAAGCTCTGGAGACCATCTGTATTCTGCTGTCAGTGCAGCTTGGATCCCCTTGTGCTGGTCTGATATAACACAGACGAATTGGTTATATCCAAACACTTCATTCCTCAACCATTGCAAGAAGAAACCCCAATTCTCAGCATCCTCCTTATGCACGATTGCAAATGCAAGAGGCAACAATTGATTCTCGGCATCATAGGCACAAGCTATCAATAGCCTACCCTCATACCGCCCTGACAAGAAGCATGCATCTATGCTAATCACCGGTCTTAAGAACCGAAACGCTGCAATGCATGGACCAAACGCCCAAGCGACGGCCCTGAACTGAACTTTGCCTTCCTTTATTACTCCTGTGTCTTTGTCTCGTATCGGACTGGTCAGAAAATGGTACTTTGATTCGGGATTCTTGACGCAAATTGCCATCAATAGTGGTCTCAGCAAGCTGTACGAACCCTCCTAACTACCAAATTCGCGGGCTATTGCAAGCTCATGACCCCTCCACAGTCGGTTGTATTTCGGGGTGACGTTGTCATACACGGCCATAACACAGTTTGTCACTGACCGGATGCTTATACAGGGCTCGGTCTTAATGTTGTTCTGGATGATATCGGCAATGATTGATGCCGTCAGACATTCATTGTCGGTCCTTGTATACTCTGTCCTGCATGTGTGAGGCTTGACTTGCTTCGTTATAACTCACGCATCTCCATATCCCGATGGTTATCCCCTGAGCTCGTAACCACAACGCCGGTCTTTGCACACCACATAAATCCGGCGGCTATGACTTTTCTTCATTCTTATTTCCTGATTCGAATGAACATAATGCTCTCTAATCTTCTTCATTAATTCATCTTTGCTTTTAAAAAATTGGTTTGCGACTAGCTCACCCGTGTACTCGATTCGTTGTAAACAGTAAAAAACAGTAAAAAAATTATGGACCAATGGATCAACGATTTTCAAAGTGGCTTAATAAATAGTAAAAAAATTCCAAAAAATGTAAAATTTGGTCTCCAAGTACATTTCAATATGGAGAACAACTTGAACGGTTCGGATCGACGTTTTGGAATTTTAAAATGGGAATATGAGCGTGAAAGTACAACATTCGCTTTATTTCGCGTAGTACAATAACACAATTATATATAGAGAGTGACTAAGGTCAAAGTGGTAGTTCCTAGCCCCCGGTGCTACCAAGTCGTTTTCCAATTTTCAAAGTCCAAACGGTCAATCCAAACCGTTCAAGTTGATCTCCATATTGAAATGTGCTTGGAGACCAAATTTTACATTTTTTGGAATTTTTTTACTATTTATTAAGCCACTTTGAAAATTTATGATCACATGGTCCAGAATTTGGTTGCACTGTTTTTACTGTTCACCCGGATCAGCAATTTTCAAAGTGGCTTAATAAATAGTACAAAAATTCCAAAAAATGTAAAATTTGGTCTCCAAGCACATTTCAATATGGAGATCAACTTGAACGGTTCAGATCGACCGTTTGGACTTTGAAAATGTTAAGCCTGGTGTGATTTGTATGTGAACACACTAGTGAAATTTTATGGACCAAAGCGTGTAAAAGGTTGTGATGGATACACACCATTTCCATCACCAGTGAAAACAAAGACTATAGGAGAAATTCCTGATGGAAGTCCCAATGTTGTGATTTCTTCTCCAACAACAATTACTTCAGACTTTGCAGCAGCAAGAGGTACATGTGCGATGCTCCCAGAGAGAGAAATGGTGTAGAATATCCTAGATTCAAATATCCTGCACCTTTGAAAATTGTGGTAAAAATTTTGGCACTAGAGTAAAATTGAACTGAACGGAGGGTGAGAGAATTAATTCCTTAGCTTACGGAGAATTGCTTCCAAATCACGAGTAGAGGCTCAGCGAGCTTCATCGAGATCTTGGCCGAGAGATTCTAAATAGCGGTTTTCAGAGGGTCTGAGTCGCGTGAGAGAAAGGGGGAGGTCGGGGTCTGAGCCTCGTGAGAGAGAGCGGGTCAGACTTTGGGGTTCGCGTAAGAGAGAGAGCTTCGCCTGGTGCGATTTAGGGTTAGAAATCGCCTGGGCTGAGAGAAGGAAGAAGCGGGAGAGAAAGAGGGGGTCGGGGTTTGGGTGGGGTTTAGGCGACTGGACCCATCCAGTTCAATTTTCCAACGAAAATTTGAGATCAGATCAATCTGATCAAGCGCGAATCAACAAAACAGATCAGACGGTTTAAAACTTGATTGCACGAGAGCTCAGGAACAAACGTTTTGATATTAGCCACTCTTTCTCTATATATATATATATTTAAATTATGAGTTGGGTTAGGGTGCTTTATGAAGTAAAGCGAGTGTTTTACTTCACACTCATATTTCGCGATTTCAAAGTTTAAAATGTTGATCCGAATCGTTCAAGTTGATCCCCATATTAAATTGTGTTTAGAAACAAAATTTTACAATTTTTAGAAACTTTTTACTATTTTTTTAGAATTTCTTAAAATCACTGTTTTTAAGAAAATTGTGGACCATAAAATATCAGTGATTTTAAAACATTCGAAAAAACTAGTAATAAATTTTCAAAAAAATGTAAAATTTGATCTCCAAGCACAATTTAATATGGAAATCAACTTAAACGGTTCAGATCGACGTTTTGAACTTTAAAATTGCAAAATATGAGTGTGAAGTAAAATACTCGCTTTACTTCATGAAGCACCGTAGCTCAACTCTTAAATTATAATATATATGATTAAAAAATGTTAAATCATAGAGATAACTAAGCATCCAATAAAGACACTTGAATTTTAAAATTGTATGTGTTGCTATGTTATTTTGAAAGTGATAACAAACAGGTATTTGAGTTAATTTCAGCCGAATGATTTTTTTTTTAACTTAAAATTTATATCGAATTAAAATAAACAGTTCAGATCTCATTCTATATATCAGGTACCTGATTGGATCTGAGTGACCGCAGCCTTGCTGTCGCTTAGTCATCGTTAAGTCATATGAACTCAAAGAAGTTTAGTATAGTAATTAATGTTAAATAAGTTGGATAAAAAATTTATTGAGAAAAAAAAAGAGGGTGGGAAAGCGACACTTCGAATATAAATAAATGTGTTTTTCAATTAGACGTTAGATGTGTACTTTGATTTGATTTAGCGATCTTCGTCAATAAGGCCCCACGCATTTTGTCGGGGCATCTTTTTTTTAATATTGATCTCTCTTTAAATTTGAAATTAACATTTTTATTTTCTGAACTTGAGTTTTCTTCTTAATTTTAAATGTACGAGTCATTGATATTTTTGTTAGTCCAGACTGAAAAAAAAATTCAATACATATGAATTTTGAGGTTGTAAACGGATATGGATATCCGTCCGGATATCCGCTCCGAATCCGCTTATTATCAGAATCCGGATTTAAACGGATACATATATTTTTTGCATAGGAAAATTTAATCCAGATACGGATACGCATAATTCTTTGAAAGTATAAACGAAGCGGATATCCGCACTATCCGGATCTGAAATTTCAACTTCTCTGCTTCACTGTAACTTGACTTTCAGCGGTTAATATTCCCTAACTCCTCTCCATTTTTATATCTTCTCCATTTCTTTACCTTTTTTAATTTACTTTTGTTTTTCTTAATTGTTTTTAATTTTTTTAATTTTGTATTTGTACTAAAAGTTTATATGACTCAATTATCCGACAATTATTCGTTTCGTAACCGTATTCGAATCCGTATCCGTGGATTATCCGTTTCGTATTTATATCCGTTTAAGACAGATTTGATTTGAATTTTGATATCCGTTTACTATCCGTATCCGTATCCGCTCATTGAAAAACGGATACGGATTTAGTATCAGCATTATCCGCTCCGTTTACACCCCTAATTTTGATGCGTATCTGACGGCCCATCAAACCGTCACTGATTCTCTGTGCAAAAAACTAACCAAACTATTGTAGGAATTTCAAAACTCCTGAATGGATAAAAAACAAAAACATAAATTTAACATGTAAAAGTAATAAACAAAAAAATAATTTATAAAACAAAAAAACTAACAACTATTATCTGAATTATATTGTACTCGGTAGAGAACTATGAACCTAACCAAACAATTGGTACATATGAAACAAATCACAACAAATACCATGTCATCGAAAGTTGAAATCATCTTTTAGTAATTTAAACATAAAAAAAAAACCACATCCAATTAAAGTGCAAACATAAAGAAATATTTTTATTTCATCTATTTCCAAGAAATATTTTTCAAGCGAGATTATGTTACTTTGCAATGTACATCTATTTAATGTATTTCGATACAACAATTGTTGAATGTGCTTTGATTTTCATCCAGTATGTATCTTGATACAAATATGACGTCTGTTATATCGAAACACACTAGATATGGTAGGTGTATATTGTAAAGGACCATAATCTCACTCATATTTTAAAAATAATAAAAACGCATAATGTACTATTGACTTCACAAAATGATTATCTATCAATTTTGATTAATAACATTAAAATCAATCAAATTAAAAAAACTAATTCCGCTGAATAATCCAGCGAAAATAAGCAAAAAAAAAACTAATCCAGCAGAATTGGGCCCATGCAATTTCACTGAATAATCCAGTAGAAATATTGAGGCAGAAATCTGATGTCATTTTCTTTAATTTGATTGATATTAATGTTATTAATAAAAATTTCAGCAATATTCTAATTTGAGTGTCATCGATATTTCATAAAAATGATCATTCTATCTTTATACTATTTTTTTTTTTATCAAATTATCAATAAACATAAAAGTTATGATCAGAATAGACAAAACATATAAACATCGGTCCCTCTTGTATTATATTTTTCTCTCTCACTTATCATATTAACTTCGGTTATATGGGCGGAAGGTAATATAATCAAAAGGAGACTAAACCACTCCATGCATTGAAAATTTATAATTTTGTCCATTAAATTTTATAATTTATATATATTAATACTTTTAACTCCCTCTATAAAATAAAATTACACTATACTTTATTTTCTAATCCTCTCATCTAAATTTTCTAGTTCTGTCCCTGTTCGTTTATAAGCCGACATTTTTATTAATACCCCAAGTTAATTAAAGATTATTAAAAATACCCACGGTCTCCGAAAATTTTTAAAAATGCCCATACCGGCCATTAAATGGCCGGTACCGAATAAAATGCCCTACCGGCCATTAAATGGCCGGTTCCGATTAAACTCCCCTACCGGCCATTAAATGGCCGGTTCCGCCGAAAATTCATTTCTATATATTGGAGGCAGCAGCGAAATTTTGGTATCAAAACTCATTTTATCAGATTTTACACTATCTCTCCTCGATTGAGCTTTTTCTTCAAGATTTCTTCTTCTCTTCTCAAATTTGCAAGTAAGTCCTTCTAATTATAATTAATATTTTTTGTAGTGCAATATGGTTATGTAATATTAGGATTTGTTAGTAATTACCAAAATTAGAATAATTTGTTAGTAATTACCAAAATTAGAATAATTTGTTAGTAATTACCAAAATTAGAATAATTTGTTGTAATTAGAGAGTAATTAGTGTAATTAGTCAAATTTAGGGTTTACGGTTTATGATTTTGGATAATTTATTTTAATTTAGTATAATTAGAATTAGTGACCATATTTAAGCGTATTTTATGATATCTTACCATAATTATGATAATTAAGTCTAATTTTTGGCAATTTAGCATAATTAGGATAATATAGCCTGGTGTATATGTTATTTAGCGTAATTAAGCCTAGTTAAGCCGATTTTAGCGTAATTAAGCCTATTTTGAACGGTTTTTACCGGTATTAAGCCTATTTTAGCCGTTTTTTAGTGTAATTAAGCATAAGTAATCATAATTTTGCATATTTTGAGCGTAATTAAGCCTAGTTTAGCCGATTTTAACGTAATTAAGCCTATGTAAGCCGTTTTTAGTGTAATTAAGCTTTTTTTAGCATATTTTATCCTATTTTGAGCGTAATTAAGCCTAGTTTAGCATTTTTTAGCGTAATTAAGCCTATTTTACACTGTTTTTACCGTTATTAAGCCTATTTTAGCCGTTTTTTTAGTATAATTAATCATATTTTAGCATATTTTGAGCGTAATTAAGCCTAGTTTAGCCGATTTTAGTGTAATTAAGCCTATTTTGAACTGTTTTTACCGGTTTTAAGCCTATTTAGCCGTTTTTAGTGTATTTTAGCATATTTTTAGCTGTTTTTAGTGCATTTTAGCATATTTTTAGCCGTTTTTAGTGTATTTTAGCTGTTTTTACCGTTGTTAAGCCTATTTTAGCGGAATTAAGTATATTGTAGCCTATTTTAGCTGTTTTTACCGTCATTAAGCTGTTTAAACCTATTTTATGCGTTTTAGAAGCGTAATTAAGCTTATTTTATCGGTTTTTACCGTTATTAAGGCTATGTTAACCGTTTATTATCGTTAGTAAGCCAATTTTATCGGTTTTTACCGTTTAAGCCGATTATACCAGTCTTTTAGCGTAATTAAGCCTACTTTACATTTTTTTGCGTAATTATCTCTACTTTAGGAATGATTTATTAAGCGTCGGTTAACATAATTTTATTAATGAAATTAGGATGGTTAGAGGACGGCCTAGGCTTCGTCCACTATCACCTATAGGTGGCGAGCCGATCGGGACTGACAGCACAGAGCATTTCAGTCCTCTTCTGTGGGTGCCCCACCGCGATCACCGGGTCTCACTGGCTTCTCGTGAGGTATGTATTATTTTTTTAAATTTCATCAATTCTAATTGTTGTAACTCACCATGTGGATTAAATTTGTCAATGTAGGATAAAGATCTTTTAGATGTGAAGCTTCGGTGCGTTCGTTTGCCGTACTACCGGTTGATGAACCGGTACCTCGTCAATCTAGGCCTATACCAGATGGTGGACATCTTGGAGACTGGGAGTGGGATCATCAACGCGTCTCTCATAGCAGGATTGGTTGAGAGATGGCGTCCCGAGACGCACACGTTCCACATGCCGTTCGGAGAGATGACGGTGACTCTCCAGGACGTGAGTTCTCTCTGGGGGTTGGCTATCAGTGGCACCCCCGTCTCTGGCGTATCTGACAGCACGACGTTTGCTGCTCAGATTGAGGAGCTTTTGGGGGCTGATCCTGACTTCATCATTGAGAAGAGTGGAAAATCAAAATTTCACTTAAGGATGAAGAGGTTGCGCGAGCACTTCAGCGCGGGTCTGACAGAGGACTCCACCGATGAGGAGATTCAGAGGTAAAGACTTCAAATCTCTCGTATTATTTTTATTTATTTAATTTTCGTTTGTTGATGAACTTATATTCCATGCTTGTTACTGCAGATATACACGTGGATACGTGATGGACCTATTTGGTTCCGTCATGTTTCCCGATTCTTCCGGTGACTGCATGGCGATGATGTATCTCCCGCTGCTGGCAGACCTGGAGCAGCCATCACGTCTCAATTGGGGTGCGGCCGTCCTAGCCCATCTGTACTTCCACCTGTGCCGTGCTTCTATGGTAAGTCCCTAACTATTATCTTACTATTTTACCTAATAAATCAAGAAGTGGCACCCAACATATAAAATTATTACAAACTGCAGCCAGACGTGAGACAGATGTATGGGCCAGTACTGTTGCTTCAGCACTGGTCGTGGTCACGGCTACCGGTGGGCAGACCCATACCGAATGCGACACCAGCTTGGGGAGATCCCGACGATGTTCACTGCCCGGCATACGACAAGATGTGGCACGGTACGCACCATTATCGCGATACGACTCACGGGGGTACAGTGGGTATCAGGCCAGTTCGGTCACAGCTGCAGACTTTGACGGCAGAGCGGGTTGAGTGGACACCGTACGCCGGGCTGTACGATGAGGGGAGGCTACCGACGAGATGTTTCCAGTCGCAGGATATGTGGTTCTACATAGGGCCACTAGTACATTTCTGGATAGTGGAGCACCACTATCCGGATCGTGTACTCCGACAGTTTGGACATCCGCCGTTCATACCGATGGATCCAGCTTTGCCGAGTTCTACCACCGCAGACCTGCACAAGTAAGTCGTATCTCTTTTCTATTATTTTATATTTACTTGATTTATTTTTATTGAATTTAACGTGTTCATTACAGGTTGTCTCACTTATCGCGTACGGAGCGCGACTGGAGCGATCACCACGCCTTCTATTGCAGTATATTGGCGCAGCCGCAGGACCACCACTTCTATGTACTCCCGGATGAGCTACTTCAGACACCGGGGGATCCCCTGCTGAGGTACGAGACTTGGTACTTGCGGGTCGGCATGGCGAGCGTATATCTCGAGGGCGATTACGGTGCACACTTGCGTGACAGGATCATGGACGACGACGGTTACACGCCCAATGGTAGTAAATGGGCTCGCGAGGTAATGCACATATAACTACACTACTTTTTTCCTTGGCTGATTACTTAATCAATGTTTGATCTAACAAATTACTTTTGTCAGCTGTTGAAAGCGCTCAAAGGCGCCGCGCATGGTATCACAATGTTGGGCAAGAAGAGTTTCAGGCGTCTTGGGTTCAGCTATATCGAGAGGAGTGCCACTTTCATCGAGGATTCTGGACACGGTGGTCAGCTCATCGGCATGCTGCGGGACGCCAGAGAGAACGTCAATTGGCGTGAGATAGATGCGTCCGAGTCCGATGATAGTCCTGTTCGGCTGCGAGACATGCCACCTCCACCCGAGACGGTTCCAGCGTGGGACTACCATCGCTGGGTATTGTCCACGAAAGGATGGCACGCATTCTACGACGAGCACGGTCGGCCAGTTCATCCTCCGGTATGATTCATTTAATTTGATGTGTGGATTAGTGCATCTATCTTCGGTGCAGTTCTAATTTAGTATATTTTGTGTGTGATTGCAGGGTCCAGCCGAGGTACCGGGGGCTGCTCCAGAGTTCGCTCCAGAGTTCGGTCTGGACGAGCTTATTCATCCTGACTATGGGATGCCGCCGATGGCCCACGATGGAGAGGCCGGTGGTAGCGGGACTCAGCATCAGACATACTATGGGATGCCGCCGATGGCCCACGATGGAGAGGCCGGTGGTAGCGGGGCTCAGCCTGAGTTTGGGACTGATCTTGCTGCATCTATCTTCGGTACACCCCCGCCGGTTTTTATGCCTGAGTCTGACTGGGATACTGCAGATAGGATGTATAGAGAGGCCGACGAGCGCGTGGTGACACCGAGAGATAGAGCATGGCCGCATCGAGCGAATGCGGGAGTTCCAGCTGAGCGATGGTCCCCTTCTCCTTGGCGGCACTGATTTCTTTTATTTTTTTATGGTTTTGTTGTTTTATTGTTGTATGTTAGGTGTTTTACTATTTTGTTGTTCTATGTTCGATGTTTTACTATTGTATTGTTATATTTTGTTGTTCTATGTTCGGTGTTTTACTATTTCATTGTTCGCCAAAAAAATAAGTACAGTAAAATATATCAAACCGACACACTTACGCAAAATACTTAGTATAAATTAGGAAATCCACACAAATTAGAATAAAAAGGGTTCATAACATATAAGTACAAAAATGTGATAATTGGGATAAATCACCTCCTACTACTACTACTACGCCTAAAACTAAATCCCCTAAAGAGACCGGTTCCCATAGATGACCGACTAGAGGGCTCAGCTTGGGTTCCGGACGGCCCTGCTTGGCTTTCAGATGCCCTTGTTGTACGCCTACTAGTTGACCTTCTCGGTGGATCTCTTTGCAGTCCAACCGCCTCACCTCCAAAATTAATGGCATCCCCCATTGCTTCTGCAAACATAACTGAAGCATCTAAATTGCTTGTAGCGGGGGAACGCCGTGACCCTCCGGACACACTTGCCCTTGCACTAGCCGGGTCATTCTCGTACTGGTTGGTCGCGATTCTTGCATCTGCATTTGTATATGTTATTTAGTAAGTTGGTGCAAATTGAAAGTAAATATAATTTCTGATAAATGTTACGTACCTCTTCGTTGCCTATCAACAGTAGAACGTCGCGGTTGATGCCCCCGTCGTCTACCTTCCAGTTCATCCATTGTCATTACATGACGGACGTGTTTTCGCCGCCCCTTCCTAATCCATCCTTGCGCGGGGACAATTGTTGGTTCAGTATTAGGAGGCCAAGTTTCCATATTGCCAATGGAAGAAAACACCCCGTTCCAAGTACTCAAAAGGTAGTCTACATTGTACCAGTGTGCAACAAAGTCATCCTCACACCAATTCCGTTTCCGACAAACCGCTAACACATGAGCGCACGGAATAGAGGTTAACTGTATACCTCTGCAATCACATTCCATTTGGTTGCCAGCACCGCGTCTCACAATGTACATGCACTCCCTGCTTGTGAACTCCATAACCCCCAAGTCGTTGCGACGGCAAGGGATATGCTCATTTGGAACTGAAACTTGGTACTCACCTTGGCCGTGCGTGTAAGGCACCAATCGCATTCTTGCAGCTTTCTCCCATTTTCTTCCCAACTTCTCCATAACCCGGTTGGAAAACTTCTTGTCATTGTCTTTTAATTCCATGGCTCGCTGTCGCCGTTCAACAAACCATTGGTTGCATTTGTAGAACGTATCCTCCACTATAGCAGCAACGGGCATTCTACGGCTATCCCGGAAGACATTGTTGAGGCACTCAGAGCCATTTGTTGTCATTATACCAAACCGGTATCCTCCATCACATGTCTGGAAAATCTTCTCGTAATTGGACGGCTCCGTCGGATCATTCGGGCGAACTTTGCCAACCTTCCGTAAATATGCATTGCACCTTGGATTTAGCTGCACAAAACAAACAGATGTTATTTCATTTTCACAGTATAGTTAAACAAAAATTTAACGAAATGTTTTACATTGCAAATACCCTAGCAAACTCTTCGAACATCTCTTTCAACTTTCTTGGCTTCTTCTTCTTTGCTCCTTCTCTGAACCTTTGGCCATACCACTTTTCTTTTCCACAGTTCTGGACCAGGTTGTCGGCAACATGCTGAATACAAAACCTGTGCACAAAAAGCTCTGGAGGCCATCCGTATTCTGCAGTCAGTGCAGCTTTGATCCCCTTGTGCTGGTCTGATATAACACAGACAAATTGGTTATATCCAAGCACTTCATTCCTCAACCATTGCAAGAAGAAACCCCAATTATCGGCATCCTCCTTATGCACGATTGCAAACGCAAGAGGCAACAATTGATTCTCGGCATCGTAGGCACAAGCTATCAATAGCCTACCCTCGTACCGCCCTGACAAAAAGCATGCATCTATGCTGATCACCGGTCTCAAGAACCGAAACGCTGCAATACATGGACCAAACGCCCAAGCGACGGCCCTGAACTGAACTTCACCTTCCTTTATTACTCCTGTGTCTTTGTCTCGTATCGGACTGGTCAGAAAATGATACTTTGATCCAGGATTCTTAGCGCAAATTGCCATCAATAGTGGTCTCAGCAAGCTGTACGAACCTTCCCAACTACCAAATTCGCGGGCTATTGCAAGCTCACGACCCCTCCACAGTCGGTTGTATTTCGGGGTGACGTTATCATACACGGCCACAACACAGTTTGCCACCGACCGGATGCTCATACAGGGATCGGTCTTAATGCTGTTCTGGATGATATCGGCAATGATTGATGCCGTCAGACATTCATTGTCGGTCCTTGTATACTCTGTCCTGCATGTGTGAGGCTTGTCTTGCTTCGTTATAACCCACGCATCTCCAGTTCCCGATGGTTGTCCCCTGAGCTCGTAACCACAACGCCGGTCTTTGCACACCACATAAATCCGGCGGCTATCACTTTTCTTCATTCTTATTTCCTGATTCGAATGAACATGATGCTCTCTAATCTTCTTTATTAATTCATCTTTGCTTTTAAAAAATTGGTTTGCAGCCAGCTCACCGTTGTACTCGATTCGTGGCCCATAGGAACCAGTATCTGCTTCTCTAAACCGAGATATATCATTGAAGTCTGGGAATGGGTGCGTATCACTCCGCCCGGTAAGCGGCGCTGAGCCAGAGCTACTTCGAATGGGCCCTTCGCCTGTTTCATCTGGATCATCAGAGACCCAGTCATCTCCATCATATTCATCTCCACTCTGCAGACGTTCACCCGGAATATCATTGATATTTTCAAAATCTGACCCAATTTCATCATGTATTGGTCCTGGGAATGGTAAAGGCGCCTCTTGCACGGGTCTAGGTGGGGAACAAATTTGGAGTATTGGTTGAGGTGGTGATTGCGGGGCAAGTGGATAGTTGATTTCTGGGTTGGTAGGTGGATATTGGGTTTCTGGGTGAGTATGTGGATAGTAGGTTGCTGGATGTGTAGGTTCATAGTAGGTTGCTGGATGTGGAGAAACGACGGGAGTTTCCATTGCAACTGAGTATTGGCTGGAACTTCCAACCCCTGGCTCTCTCGGAACTCTTTTAACATAGATCTCTATTACAAAATCTCCGTTGTCCTTAAAATACCCACACAACCCTCTCCATGTATTTTCATCTGTAATTTTCACAAGTGAATATTTCCCGGTTTTTCCATTACAAACTCGGGTCCCCAATTCAAGGTTGCACCTTTCTGGATTATAACCGGTGTAATCGAAAAGTATGACTTTCAAGTCCAAAAGAGATATATCATCGTTAACCATAGCTGAAGCAATTGGTTCTTTGTTGTAATAAGGCCCGTCTGTATTTTTTTCAATTTTACCACCACAGTGTATTGAAATCAATGGCATTGTAATCAAGCTACATTTCGAAAGTGATAATCATTTGTCAGGTTACTAATTTACACAGTTACTGAATAAAAAAAAAAATTAATGAATTACTTACAATTAATTAATTAAAATTAAGTATAATTATTTAAAGTTAATCAATTAAAATTAATTAACTATAATTAATCAATTAAAATTAATTAACTATAATTAATCAATTAAAATTAATTAACTATAATTAATCAATTAAAATTAATTAACTATAATTAATCAATTAAAATTAATTAACTATAATTAATCAATTAAAATTAATTAACTATAATTAATCAATTAAAATTAATTAACTATATAATTAATCAACTAACTATAATTAATTAATTAAAATTAATTAACTACAATTAGTTAATTAAGATTAATTAACTACAATTAGTTAATTAAGATTAATTAACTACAATTAGTTAATTAAGATTAATTAACTACAATTAGTTAATTAAGATTAATTAACTACAATTAGTTAATTAAGATTAATTAACTACAATTAGTTAATTAAGATCAATTAAGTACAATTAGTTAATTATGATTAATTAACTACAATTAGTTAATTAAGATTAATTAACTACAATTAGTTAATTAAAATTAATTAACTATAATTATTGAAAATTAATTAACTTTAATTAATTAAAATTAATTAACTAAAATTAATTAATTAACTATGATTAATTAATTATATTTAATTAGCTATGATTAATTAATTAATTAATTTTTTTTAATTAACTATGATTAATTATAATTAATTTATCATAGTTAATTAATTTTAATTAATTAATTAATTTTTAGATTAAAAAAAATAATTAATTAAAAAATAATAAAAAAATTAAAAATTAAATTAAAAACATAAAGAAAACGTACCTTTGAAGAGGCTGCTGCTGCGACTTCGGCTGAAGAAATCTGAGCGTCTTCAGCTGCATTTTATAAGCTGTGAAAAGTGGAAAACCGAAAAACGCACGGGGCCGGCCATTTAATGGCCGGTTTGGGATTTAATAGTGTACCGGCCATTTAATGGCCGGCTGGGGAGTTTAATCGGAACCGGCCATTAAATGGCCGGTAGGGCATTTTATTCGGTACCGGCCATTAAATGGCCGGTATGGGCATTTTTAAAAATTTTCGGGGACCGTGGGTATTTTTAATTATCTTTAATTAACTTGGGGTATTAATAAAAATGTCGGGTTTATAAGACAAGCTCATGTGCTAATTGCTATTGGACAAAATCATTCACTATCGCCACCTAAAGTAGATGGAGATAAAATTAAAAACCAACTATTAAGTGGGGCCCGGCACCATAAGCACTATTTGATACAAGTATGTGATAGACATTGCACTTGCTATAAAATATCTGAGAAAACCAAAAAGCTATGTTTTGACAGCAATAGATCACATGTTGAAACTAAAAAAATGTAATTATATGTGATCACACAATTGTGGAAAGCTTGTGATTGATGCAATAAAAAATCTCTAATGATCTTTTAATATTTTTTAATCTTATATTTGGGGTGAATATCTGATAAAGCCGGTTAAAAAATTACCCCTTTTCTTTTGGCACCCTTAGTTTAAACTTGAGAGGCAAAAAACTTTGAAGCAAAAAATTGAGAGGCAAATAATTATGAGAATCAAACATGAATAGAGATCAATTATATAAAAATTTATGTTGCGAATATGGATCAATTTTACGGTATTAATAGTATTTTACTCTGAATTATATAGAAAACTGCATACAAGTATATAATTTTTGAAAATAAATGAGATCGATTGATCCTGTTCTTTGAATTTATCTCCCCTTATGATACTTTCAATAATAAACTTTCCACATGTTACACTTGTTTTCCATTTTATATACATATAAAGAAAAACTAATTTCTCTTATAAAGTGTACATGTGCATTTTTGAGGTATTGCCTTTTCTTTTAACAAAGCTAATAGAAAGTGAAATTGTTAGTTTGTTACACTTACAAAAAAAAAAAAAAAATTTAAATCAGAAAAAAATAGAACATATTAATTGCGGGCCTACCAATAAGGCCCACTATGCTCTATACACTTCAATAATGGCAATGTTGCATTAATTGTCTAGTTTAGTCTCAAAGTGGATACTGAAAGGGATATGCCTTTGGCATTACCTTAACAAATCTCATATTAATTTTTGGTAGTAGCTAAAGCAGCTGCCATGCGCAAAGAAAAATCACATTTCTGTCGCTATATCAAACTTGATCTTAGGTCACATCGGCAACTTAAGTACACCAAACCATTTTTTGCTAATTTAATACATAAATTTAGAACTATTTTGTTCAAGTGGGTGTCCATGAATTAAAAATATCTTCATTCTTTTGTCCTTTCTACCACAGTGACATATGAATTATTCGGGTTCGGTTCGGCGAGGTCAAAAATTCATGATTCGGAAATAATTCAGGTATAATTCGGAAATGATTCGGAATAATCCGGATCAGAGATCTCAGTCCTACAAGGAAGCAAAAAACAAAACCAAAAAAAAATGTTCTCGGAAAAAATTCGTGAATAATTCGTAAAATTCGGAAAAAGTTCGTAAAATTCGGGAATTATTCAGTCAAAGTTCGGTCAACCGAATAATTCGGCGTTCGGTTCGGCATCACCAAAAAAACGAATTATTCGGATATAATTCACGAATCTTGCCACTATGCTTTCTACATCTAACATGAAATAGGATTTACGGTACATTTGTCCAACGCTTCTACAGTTTATTTGTTAAATAACGCACAATTTTTTTTCCAGAGGATTTTAAGTTCAACCTCGAAAACAAGAAACTGTATATAATTTTGTTTAGAGTAATTCTAATGTGCATATATATTTTACATCCATCCTACTTTAGAAAAGTATTTTTTTTATAATAATATGAAAATATTGAATATCTTAAGCTATAAGTTTTAACTCTTTGATGCGTGTGAAGAAATTTAGATGTGATAGAAATATCCCTGCCTTTTTTACATTTTAGACTACATAATACATATTCTATATATTGAGTAGAATTGAGATGTTCTTAAGCTCACAAAGAGTTTGGTGAGTTTAACTCAATAATTCATTAAATTGACTTCAAATGGCAAATTTAAACTGTTGAAACCGATCTACTACACGAGAAATGAATTTACATATAAAAATTATAATTTTTCAAATTAAATTAGCATAAAGTTAAGCCGTCAAAAAATTATGAAAAATAAATGCATTAAAATTAATTTATTAGACCTTTTTTTTTTAACGCTTGACTTTATACTAAATTAATTGACATGTAAATGCATAACTCGTGAAGTATATCGGTTTTAACGGTTTAGGGTTTGTCATTAGAATTCATTCTGATAGGTTTTGGAGTTAAGCTCGTCAAGAGACTTGTTGAGCTCAAGGGTCATCTCTGGAAGGGGAACAAAAGAGAGGGGAAGGAAACAGCCCCTAATGAATCTGACCAGAGACATTTCTTTGCTCCATAATAAAAAAAAAAATAGAGGGAACGAAGGGGGTAAAATGTGTATAGAAATTTGGTGATTTTGTTCACTTCCGATTTGAGATGTAAAAGAGGTGAACTCGCTTCCTCCCCTTTCATTACACACCTAATTGTGAAGCACCCTACCAATAGCCTAGTTTTACTCTATATATTTGCTATTTGCTATTTGAGTGTACGATGGATGTAATTTTACGTTTTAATTAATGAAAATTATACTTGACAATCACTGCAAGATTTAAAAAAAAAAGAGTCTAACTCAAATGCAATTCAAAGAAAGAACTAGCCTAAAATTTAGTGATAAAAAGAACCGATCTTCAAGTGAAAGGTCACATGATGAAGAATACTTTGCAAACATTGAAATTTGGAAGGTTTAGACCTCAAAAAAAAATGCATCGAATGAGTTATCAAATTAGTGTATCTTGTTAAACTGGACTTTAACGGTGTGCAACAATTCTGCTAGGCCCAACACCAGGATTATTTTTTTATTAAAACCTAAGAATATGTATATATAATCCAACCAAAAATAAGTACTTCATAGTTTTGTCTAAATACCGGGCTAACTTGGAAGCAAATGACTAGAGAATATGCATGGGCCGGAACAAAGAAATACGAGACGAATTGGGTTTTAAGCTTTCTCCAAGAGGTTCTCGAATTTTTTTTTTTTTTTTTTGTGTGTATGTAGGGGTGAAAAGAGAGGACCAGTATTCTCTGTAGTACCGCACAGTGGGGCTCACTACTTTACGGTTCAAATTAAGTAAAAAACGGTGCCTATTCGGGATTCGGGAAGAGACAGTATTATTTGTGCTTTGAGATTCGTGCAAAGTTAAAAAGAACGGGCCGAATTCACTAATTAGGGAATCATTCTACCAGATTTTCTTGTGCGGTACGCTACTGGATACAAATTCGAAAAGAGAGCGGATATGAAGCGGATAGTGGTAAAATCATATTCATATTCATGTTAGGATGAGCGGATATGAATACAAATACGGATACAGATAGTTTACGTATGTTAAAATGTAAAACCAAATTCACTTTAAACGGAATGGATATAGAGTGGATAATCTACGAATACGGATATAAAATAAATAATTGTTGAATAATTGAGTGATATAAAGATTATATTGTTTATGTCTAAGTAAACTTTCAAATTAAGATTATGTTGCATGAACAAGTGTAAATTAAGGCAAGATGAGGTTGTATTGTTTACAACATTTACTTGACTTTTTACCTCGGACTTTTTAATCAGTACATTTGAATGAAATTTGTGTTTTATATGTATGGTTACTCTTAGTAAGAATGTCTATGCCTTTATAATAATATATATAGCAACAACTGTCTTTTCGTTTAAAAAAAAACGATGTCTGACTACCAAATAAGAAAGAGAATCTCATAAAGCAGAGCCTCTTTTTTGACTTGGGGGCGTGTTTTACCCGGCAAACTCCCAATGCTATGCACCTGTAGTTAGCATAAACCTAAGAATTTAGAGGCATATTTTTAAATCGTTGCTTTGGGCCTGAAATAGCCCAGTCCATTAGGAGGCCACATGCATGACCGGTTCGCAGAATTGAGATAACTTTAAGAGTGAGGCTATGGTGCTATGCATAGCACCAATGGCTAGTGTACTACGGCTCAATATGGTACTTTTTAAAATCCTAACGGTCGATCCGACCGTTCAATGTGATATTCATATGAATATGTACTTGCAAACTAAATTTTATATTTTTTCGAATTTTTTTACTATTTTTTCAGATAGGTAGAAAAATCAGTGTTTTTTGAAAATTCTGGACCATCAAAATTCTACCTATCTGAAAAAATAGTAAAAAAATTCGAAAAAATATAAAATTTAGTTTGCAAGTACATATTCATATGGTTATCACATTGAACGGTCGGATCGACCGTTAGGATTTTAAAAAGTATCATATTGAGCCGTAGTACACTAGCCATCCGTGCTATGCATAGCACCATAGCCTCACTCTAACTTTAATCCCACATTACTTCTCTGCCTTTTTGACTGGAGCGGGTTTGGTATCCAGATAGATACGGATATCCGTTCCGTTTGGACAGGAGGGAAATTATCCGAATCCGAATTCAGATATTTTGTTATATTTTAAAAATTATCTGGATCTTTATCCAGAATTATCCGTATCCGTTTAATCTAGTTTTGAATTATAAGCGGATTCAGAACCGATATCCGTCGAATTATCCATATCCGTTTACAGCCCTAGGTGTATATCTAAGTCACATTTCATTGCTACTTAAATTTAAGGAGGATTAAATTATATAATTTATCTTACTTTATTGTATTATATCTAATTTGACGATTCTAAGTTACAATTTAAAGTAGTCTATAAAAAAGAATAAGATATTTTTTAGTAAAGATTGAAAATCAAGCTATTTAACTACTTAATATCTATAAAGAATTTTTTCATCTGAATTTTAAATTTACGATTTTTCACACAAAAAAATATTGTCTTTACCACTAAATCATTTAGATGACTCTCAAATAGAATAAGATATGACAAAAAATTTATGTCTATTACATTACAATAGGTCCTTGGGCGGAGATAATTGTTTAGGAGCTTTATAATTGCCCCCAAATAAATTTCCGAGCGCTCCCCCCTAAGTATTTAATATTTAATTTTCATTTTTAGTACTCATATCTAAGCATTTAAAGCTTTGTTTATAACATTTTAGAATGCTACTCGGAAGCACTTAACCCTCAATCTGTAAGCATTTAAATTCTAAATTCAGGTAGTTTTGATTCCTAACTACTTTTGTCTTTAAGTCAAATAAGAAAAGATTTCTTTCACCAACTCTTTTTTTTTCTTCTGATCATTCTCGTCCATTTTTCCGATTATTCTTGAATAATTTTGCGAATCTAAAAATACAAACATTTTTTATTTGATTTCTCTTTCAAATGAGATCCATGAAGAAATACTTTTGAGTTTTTTTTTCAAAGTTGATGTTTTATTTTTTATTTTAAGCCCATGAGTACTTTAAATTCTCAAGCTTTTAAACCTGACATGAAAATTATTTAAATATTTGACACAACTACTTTTAACGATTGTATACAAAGGTTTAAATGCGTGATACTATATGATCGACATCAGGTTTAAACACTTGAATATAGTAGTTTAAAGGGTTAATTTCTTGTATACCCTCCAACTCTTACTAAGTTTCTTATTTATCCCTCAAGACTTCATTATATTATATTTACCCCTCAACTTTTCCAAGTCTTTCTTATTTATCCTTACAATTTGCTTACACTTATATTTCCAATTATACCCCTCTTCTATTTCCTTTCTCCTTCACTTCATATTTTTATCTTGGTACTTTCTCTGATTGATGTGCATCCAGTAGCGACACATTTAACCTCCTGAAAAAGTTTCTTAAACTGACGTATTTCTTATTAAATGCATAATCTTAATTATGTGAAGATTTGAACCGTGGTTGGTGTTGTACTTGTCCAGATCTCCATGAAGACCATCTAATTTTTCCTCCCTTTGTCATAGCCATGTATGCCGATTTAGATGTAAGTTCTTATCATCGGATTATAAATTTAATTTCTTTGTGCATTTCTTGGTTGGGGTATAAGCCAGCTTATTTTTGATTCAATGTACCAAATATTTTTTTAAATTCCGGTGCGTGATTGCACATCAAATGATACGAACTTACATAGAATGAAATTTATTAATGTTTGCAAAGCTTTTCAGTCTCAGTTAGGCACATGAAATGATTTATTTAGACTCCAATTAAATTCATTGGTATCGGATTAATTAATTACTAATTAGTTTTTATATGCAATTTTATCACCGAGAAGAGAAGAGATCAAGAGGAAGGGTATAATGGGAAAAAACAAATTCAAATAATTTTTAACTGTGGTTAATTATTTCCAGGATAAATAGAGAATATTAAAAAGAGTTAAGGGATGTATTAAATACAAGGTTCTAAATAGCGTTTATAGCGTCGTAGCGGGAAGGCAAAAAAAAAAGCTATAGCGAATAGCGTCGCTATAGCGGAAGCTATTCCAAATAGCATTTTTTTTTTTACATTTCTTATATTCAATATTTGTACTAAATATCAATATTATCTAAAGTCTCATAGAACAATAAATAACACCAAAGTAATTAAGAAACTATAATATTCATATTGAACCTGTACAAAGTCCAAATTGCGGTTCAAAATATCCATAGTAATATCATAAACTATTGATTTTTTCTACTAAAAATATCTTAAGCATCATGATTCATGACATAATCTATTTTTTTTTTCTATTCAAATTTTAATTTCGGTTTGGACTTTTTTTCTATTCAAATTTCTATTTCTATTCCCAATTTCAAATTGATTTATCTATAGCAAGTAGCAACAAATTCAATTTCGGTTTGAGATTTTTTTTACCTTTATTTAAAACCCATATAAATTGCTTTAAAAAAAAACCTATAGCGCAAATAGCGCAAATAGCGCAAATAGCGGACCGCTATAGCGCTGTAGCGGCCGCTATAGCGGCCGTAGCGCAAATAGCGCATTTTGATGTCATAGTGTAGCGTTTGGGGTCCAAAAACACTATAGCGGCGCTATAGTGCCGCTATAGCGCGCTATTTAGAACACTGATTAAATATAATGAAGTGTACAAGGATAAATAGAAAACTGAAGAAGTTTTGAAGGGTAAATAAGAACTTAACCCTAGTTTAAATGGTGACATCAGAGGTTTAAATGGTTATAGACTGAGGTTTAAAAGTTTGAAAATTTAAAGTGCTAATGGGCTTTACTTAAAAAAAATGACTTCAAAATAATTCAAAAGTATTTCTTCATGAATCTCATTTGAAAGAGAAAATTGAGTAGAAAACATTCATATTTTAGATTCATAAAATTCATCACGGATCGTCAGGAGAATAAACGAGAATGATTTGAGAAAAAAATAAAATAAGAGTGGGTAAAAGAATATTTTCTTTTTTGACTTGAAGACAAAAGTAGTTAGGAGTTAAAGCTATATAGATTTAGAATTTAAATATTTGCATATAGAGGTTTAAATACTTGCGAGTAACATTTTGAAATGTTATAAACAAAACTTTAAAGCTTGAATATGAGCGTTGAAAATGGAAGTTAGACAAAATTAGAAAGTTTTTTTTTCTGTTAAACTAGTTGAGAAGGGCGCGCTTGGTATGATTGCTCGGGAATCAGAACATTTCTCAATTGTTTATGACATTTTATTTCTCATGTTTATTCATTATTTGACAATTTACGGGTAAAATAAGAGATTTCATCCATTTCATTTGCAAAATAGCAGTGTTCTAAATAGTGCACTATAGCGTTTTTGGACCCCAAACGCTACGCTATGACATCAAAATGCTATTTGCGCTACGGCCGCTATAGCGGTGATAGCGGTCCGCTATTTGCGCTATGGCCGATATACAATATGAGTTTTTTTTTAATAAAACCTATTTGGCAGCCACTGCCAAATTTTTCAAAAAAAACAATATGAGTTTTTGTAAGCAATTTATATGGGCTTTAAATAAAGACCCAAAAAAGCTCAAACCGAAATTGAATTTGTTGCTACTTGCTACAGATAAATCAATTTGAAGTTGGGAATAGAAATTGAAATTTGAATAGAAAAAAAAATAGATTATGTCATGAATCATGATGCTTAAGATATTTTTAATAGGAAAAATCGATAGTTTATGATATTACTATGGATATTTTGAACCGCAATTTGGACTTTGTACTGGTTCAATATGAATATTATAATTTCTTAATTACTTTGGTGTTATTTATTATTCTATGAGACTTTAGATAATGTTGATACTTAGTACAAATATTGAATATACGGAATGTAAAAAAAAAAAAAAAAGCTATGTGGCATAGCTTCCACTATAGCGACGCTATTCGCTATAGCTTTTTTTGTAGCCTTCCCGCTATGACGCTATAAACACTATTTAGAACCTTGCAAAATAGAAACATTCTCCACATTTACTCATATGCGTTATATTAGAGATCTAAATACGTGTCGCAATGTGATTAAGTCAAAATTTTACTTGACGTGCCGTGTCGTGATTAAATTTAAAAGGATGGTTACATCATGTTAATCACATCGTGAACATACGTGATGTGTCCAAATGTGATTAGTCACATTTAATTATTTTATTTCATAATTTAAGTTAGTTTATTTAAGATTTACGATTTGATTAAGGTCTAACAATTTTAATTACACGTAACTCGTGTGACCACGTGATCAGATATTTCGCATGAAGTGACGTGCTGTGTCAAATTTTCAAAAAATAATCACATCACGCAAATTATCATAACACATGACACGCGAAACGAAACATATAACTAGTGTGTAACTTTTTTTTAAAATCCCTACGTTCTATTCCCTGTGATTAGTGTTTTGCAAACGGGTAAGGGCAGACCGGGACGGGTAAAACCCGGGGCGGGCAACGGGCAACGCGGGTCACGGGCGGCACGGGACGGGTTAGCACGGGTATTTTTTTCAAAAATCCTACCCGGCCCCTCTCAAACCCCCCCGGGCAACACGGGTCAAGGGCAACACGGATCACGGGTCCGGTCCGGACGTTTTTTTTTGCTGTTTTTTTTTTCTGATTTTTTTTTCTGTTTTTTTTTGTTTTGGGGGGGAAATTTGAATTTGAATTTGAGGGGGTATTACGGGTACGGGTATAACGCTCCGGGTACGGATACGGGTAACCCGGGTCCACGGGACGGTACGGACGGGTACGAGTTTGAAACGGATACGGGTATCACGGGTAAAATTGAAAAAAATTGTGCCTTATCCTTTTCAACCCTTATCCGTGAACCCGTGCACAGGCACGAGCAGGGCGGGCAAAATCAAAACACTACGTGTTATTACAACAAGAGGAAAATAAAAGAAGAAAAAACAATTATTTATATTTTTTTTGTTCTAGATTGATAGTTTCGTTGGATCTTGGAGTAGTTTGACTTTGTAGCGCTGCACATCATTGAATGCCTTTCTTACTCATTATTTTTCTTTCTTTTAAGAAAAAATGGATGTCGTTGATTATCTGAGACTCAAAAGTAAGACTTCAGAGTAGGTCCAATGTCTATCGAATCTACTTTGATTCGATAGGTTCAAACACCATCTGATCTGATTTAAAATTTGTATTATGTTTCAAAGTTCGTGTGTTATTGTTTCAATTTTCATGCCCACAACTTTTAAAACTAATCAGATAGTGATGACATCGTCTGATTTGCTTTAAAATTTGTGTTCTGTTTCAAAGTTCGTGTATTATTGTTTAAATTTTCATGCACACAAATTTTAAAACTAATTTGACAGGAGATAGGAGTAGGTCCGATGGGCATCGGACCTACATCTAGGCTCAATTAGCTCTAGAACCGTATAATTTGCATCAAGATCTATGTGCACGGAAATTAATACATACTTGCACGTGTTTTGATGCGTAGCGCACGAATCTCAATGCAGATCGGATGGTCATCACACCCATCGAACCAAGGTAGGTCCGATGGTCATCGGACCTACTCTGATTCCATTAGACAGTAATGAAGCTTATTAAATTAAAAAATAAATCCAATAAACATCGGATCTCCAAAAATAAATGCACGCCATCCGAATTCCGAGGTGCTGCACAAGAGGGCACGATGGCACGCTTCTTCCCCATGTGCACATTTGTTGCTCATCTCCATTTCAATGATAAACGGCTATCTTCGTGCTTTTTATAAATCTTCATTAAATTTAATTACAAACAAATTATAAGATAAAACCATCAATTTGAACTTTGTGTAAATTGTTTGATTTTGCGAATTTTGTGGGTTCTATATATTAAAAAATACAAGTAACTGTTGTCCCTAAGGCACCACTAATTTACTTTAAAAAATTGAAACTAAATACAAATAAAGTAAATAGAAGAGTTTAGAGAAAATTGACACGCGGGATGTTAACGGAGTTCGGTAAAGTGGCCTACGTCTCCGGGGCGTCGCAACCGCTTCTCGGTGCGCCTTTCTATTACCCAATGAGAAAGGTTACAACTTGTGAACCGGTGAGCCCTTACAACCAATGGGAAGTCACTCGGCCAACTAGAGTAGAGAACGAAGTCTCTAAGTCTATATTCTCAAGAGAAACACTCAAAAACTTACTCTAACCTAATCTAACTCAAGATTAGTGAAGTAGATTTGAGGTTGTTTGAGGGATTTTGAAGTTCTAAGCTCTTTCAACAATGGAGGGACTTAAGCACACAGAAAATTCGCTTTTGAAAAGATGGGGCGGCTCCTCTCTTTTGGGAGAAAACCTAATTGCTCTATTTATAGAGGCAGCTTCGGAAATAGCAGTATGCCTACAATCGTTACCAACGTTTGTCTAATCGTTATAACGATTAGTATTTTATATGCAATTAGGGTTTCAGTCAAATTTGAGTTTCTGCGAGAATTTGATAATCGTTACAACTATTATATAATCGTTGGTAACTATTATAATAGTTACAACTATTAATAATCGTTGGTAACTATTGTTCTCGGGAAATTCGATTTTCTGTGCAGCTTTTATAATCGTTACAACGATTATATAATCGTTGGTAACGATTGTTCCCTGTTTCAACATCAAATCTATTTTACCAAGTCTATAATTTTACAATTTGAATTCTTGATAAATGTCTTGATGATTTCTTCAGGTCAACTGATCCATATTGCAATTCCAATTATCTTGAACCTGTGAAATATCTTAACTCCAAGAAATTGTTAAATTCAATTATTGTATGTTTTGCAAATTAGTCAAATAGCATAATAAGAGTATTGCTTGCAACAACAGTAACAATACTTATAAGTGTATCTATGTAGGATTTGAAAGAGCGGATCCAATCGTCGGAGTGCGGTGGCGGTCGAAAGAGTGGATCTGATCGTAAAACGAGATGATTATGAGTGTATCTCAGTAGGATTATAAGAGCAGATCTAGGAGCTTAAAGGGAGTTTAGAGGGTGATTAAGGGTAAATTAGAGTAATTTAGAGATTTTGTGAGAATAAAGGAAATCTAGGAATTAGAGTCACTTGACTAATTGTAAATACGTATTTTATCAATCAAATTGTTAGTATACATTAAAACTACTAACTTTAAAAATACAATACTTATAACAAAAAAAATTATAATTTAAAAAGATATACATATTTTTAACTAATAACAACACATGAAAATTAAAAAAACAATAAAGACACGGATTATCACATTATTTCTATAATAAAATTAATAGAAGTTATTCACTTGCAACATTGAAATGTAACACATCTTGTCATTGTAGCAAGATCGCACATCTTATTTTAATTAATGACCAAATATTCCATCGCGAGATGAAATAATTTTTGCACTTAATCGCTCTCTCTGCTAAATGACCCCACCCCCATCTCTCTCGTGCGATTTCTCGCTCTCCTTTCCTCGCTCTGATCCCCTCTCCGTCGATGGAGCAATCTCTTCTCTTGCCAAAGAGTTATAGTATAATCGCTGACTTTTTCTTCTCCACTTCTCCTATTGCTCTTGCCTCTCGCTCATTTCAATCCTCTCAGCTCCATTGTATATTTTATGCATTAAAATTATCTATTTTAAGACGTCAAACTTCTGCAATTCAGAGAAATGCTCAACGCAGCGCCGGAAAAATGACACCAATTTGTTAGGTACGCCTGTATCAAAAGAAATTGCAACGGGTCGCAAATCCAAGACGGAAACGAGTCGCCCACCGAAGGCCACAATAGGTGGCACTAGTGTATCCTTCACACCATGTGCTAAGAGCCGTTGCATCATCCTAATTTAATTTTCCGGGGTCTGTTGTTGGAGCTGAGATTTTGGAAAGGAAAATCCTAAATGAAGGGGCAATGTGGTTAAAGTATTGTTAGATCGTTTGCATGTTATTTTTGTGTTGTTGATGTAAATCACTTGATAGCCACTATCAAGCTTTAAAAAAAAAAAAAGGTTTTTCTTTTCAAACAAACATATTTTATGCAATGACCGGTGAGAGGACATCTCCATTCTATTGTTAAATGGAGAGAAGACAATTACCCTCTTCTTATGCAAATCTCAAAGTACACTTGGCAGCTCCTCCAGCGCGTTGACTTGTTAGATCATAGGAATTGGAACCGACCTGAAACCTCAACTTCTAGTAACAGCAACACTAATACACTATCTCATCACAAAATGGACTTTTATTATTTCCCAATAAAATTATAACAACATATGTAATTAATTAACAAAAAACACTATCCAACAACGAACTTAATGAACCAAGCAACTTCCAGCCAACCAAAGAGCTGTAGAATATCTATTGACATCTAGAAACATCAGCAAGAAGCAAATATATAACGAGTTAGTACATGTAGTATAATGTATTATTTAACAAAAATGATGAGACATCATTGCACCCATATTAGTAAGATTCGCGTTATTACCGATGGTGAATACGTATTATTCGGTATATCCGAATTATTTTTGAATTTTACAAATTATACTCAAATTATTTTTGAATTATATGTGAATTATTTCCGGTTTCAAAAAACTTCCTAATATATATATTTTTTTGTTCTCAATGTATAATTCTGAATTATTCCTAAATCACAAATTTTTGATCCCACCAAACTTTTTCTGAACTATTAAGTTGTTACTATGATTGCAACCATAGTGACAAATGAATTATTCGGGTTCGGCTCGGCGAGGTCAAAAATTCGTGATTTGAGAATAATTCGAATATAATTCGGAAATAATTCGGAATTATCCGGATTAGAGATCTAATTAGTCCTGCAAGAAATAAAAAAAATATATAAAAAATGTTCTAGGAAAAATTCGGGAAAAGTTCGTAAAATTCGCGAATTATTCAGGAATAATTTAGTCAAAATTCGGTCAACTGAATAATTCGGCGTTCAGTTATTCATCACCAAAAAAACTAATTATTCGCGAATAATTCGTGAATCTTGTGACTATGATTGCAGCTAGCTAGCTAGTCACAACACGAAAGGCTATAAGAAAGGAGTAACAGAGGAACCAAAGCAATTTCCATTGACCTTACCATTACTCATCACCTATATAACACAGGAACACTACTTCAACAACAAAAACAACAATTAAACTAGTTAGATCGATATAACCTCAAATAAACCAACTTAGCAACTAGAACTCTGAACTCAACCGAAAATTAATGGCGATTGTAGAACCGGTAAGTCACCATGACAACAGAAACATGAAGGTTCTGTCAAGATGTCCCCGACTCGAGATGAGTCTGACGACTGTTGAAGCAGCCGAACAGGCAGTTGAAGAAAAGGTTACTGTTCGACTTGACGACATCATCTTGTTCGACAAGCAACGCATGAACAAGACGATGGAGTTGGTCGGATCGGATACAAAAGATGGATTGACACGTCTCTTTGAGCAGCTATGGCATGCAGTGACAAGGCAACAACCGAAGAAGACAGCAATGGTAATGCGACATGGGAAACGGTGGAAGCCGGCGCTTCAGAGTATACCTGAGGAGATCTAGCTAAGAGTTTTTTCTTATGCCCTCGATGCGCACCTTTTATGCGTACGAGTGCGTCTCTTTTTTCTTTTTCTTTTTTCTTTTCTTTGTTTGTATATAGGGTTTGTTTGGTGATCCTTTCTTGATAGTTCTATTAGCATGCCAGAGAAGAAAGGAAGACTAGCTACATATGTATATTGAGATATCGTACTCTTAGACGCATCATTTCTTGCTTTTGTTGTTGTTTGTGAATGTTTGAAAGATGATAGATTACTAATTAGTTGTTTGAGGTTTGGAAGGGATTATTGTTTTTAATGATAGTGAGATTATAAGATCTATAGGTCATGTTTGGTTGTGGAGTAAAGTTAATGAGGATTAAATGACTTACTCCATCTTACTCCACATATTTTACACCTTGTTTGGTAGTATAACTCATAGCTTAAATTAATCCGCCTAGAGGAGTAAAGTGTTGGAAACTGAGCCTCTTCCTATGATAGTGGGTCCTACAGGTGGAGTAAGTGTGGAGTAAGTTAATCCACCTGAAGTGGTGGAGTAACTTACTCCGGATTAACTCACCGCTTACTCCACCTTACTCCTCTTCTTTTACTTCTCGTTTGGCTACCTAAGTGTGGAGTAAGGGGTTTACTCCACCTCTTACTCCACAACCAAACATGGCCTATATTGTTTATGTATTATACCTATAAAAATAAAAATTATTTAATTTTTAATAGTTTGAAATTAATTATCTTTATTGCATCTATAGAAACAATATTTAAAGTATATGACATGTTATTAGTGAAATATATCTATATTGTATAAGTCAATATATTTATAAATTTATTTTTAAATTTTCAAACTTATCTGAATTAATTCCAAAATAGTTAAATAATATAATAAAAGGACGAATTTCAAACTTGAAACCATGTAAGAAGCAAAGAATCAAATTTCGAGCGCATAATACAAATTTAATTGTCTCAAGTTTTTCAACAATTCATATTAATTTAATTTGGGGATTCTTATTAATTATCAAGTTTGTTGATTAATTCGGACAGTAATGCAAATTTATATTAATGTCCATTGAATATATATGTGAACCTTTAATGCCAAACAGACCTCTCTTGAATTGATTAAAATGATTGGAAATGAAATTCAATTGAAAAAAAAATAAGTATCCTCAATTATCACAGTTAAATCCATAAATTTGTTAAAAAAGAAAAAAAATGTGTTTAGACGTCATTTTGCTATTATATTAATTATTTATATGTTCGTAGTTGGTACTTTAATTATCATCAACTCTCATTCCAACATAAAATGAGGGTGTTTTGGCTTTGGAATATAGTCTTGCTAATAATATAAAATTCTACAATTTTAACATATTTTATTTAATTGAAAAAATTATTTAAAATTCTATTTTGTTTTAATCTTTATTGCATCTATAGAAACAATATTTAAAGTATATGAAATGTTATTTGTGAACTATATATATATTAATGGATACTAAGAGCTAATTGTAAATGTCAATGAAATTGACAATTTTGATTGCAGGATTGTGAGCAATATTAATTTAGCAATACTACTAAATAAAAAAATATCTAACAAAAATATTATATCAGCTTGTAATTGATTTGCAATTGACAATTTTACAAAATGTAAAACTTAAAATTATAAATTATCAAACATAATTAAAATTGAAGTTAATGGTAGGAAACAAAATGTTAAAATATAATTATAAAATTACAGATATGACAAAAAAAAAAACCATATTTCATAATTTCAAAGATGGAGATGATATAATATTAGTGACACCTTCCCATGAGTGAGAATGCTATAATAGTTATCTCTTGTTAATCAAGCTCTGTTGTCAAGGCTTTGACCCAGGCCCAATAGATATTTGTTCTTAGGCCCAATATGCCTCGACTCAGGCCCAATAGGGATTACAAAAGAGGATTCGTCCGGACATATTGCCATGATAGGTGGGTAGAACGCCGTTTTAGACCAGTATTGTAAATAACGGTATGCGGTCGTTGGACGGACATAGTACTGTTAAGCGATTAATCGGAAATAATTGAGAATAATCGGTCATAATTGGAAATAATCGGTTGATTAGTTGGGAAAATCCATGACGGTTTACTCACTGTCAACTATTAATCGGTCTAAACGGACGTTTTTACCACACTGTTTTAGACATAGGTCAAGTTTCTATTTTGCAAAGGTCAAGACCCAACATGAAAAAAAAATTATCATTTCGCAAAATTTATATTTCTATTAAAATTAAATATGGTCTAATTTGGATTTTTCCTGATGAAATTATTGAAGCAAGGGTATAGGTGACTTTTATTATATTTACTGGCAGGAACTGATTTATTCAAGGGAAAAACTGGACAAGTGCCTTTGACTTGAGTTCTGAAATTTATGTATAATTCTTAGTTTTTTTTAATTTGATCTGAATAAATTAAGGGTAAGACTTTAAAAAAATATTTAAGACTTTTGGTATACGATAACTCAAGGAAGATATCGATTTGTTTATAAATTTTATAATGTTGCTATGCTTGCAAAATAATTTATTTTCCTCTGTGCAAATGTTTTCTCACTTCACAATCTCAATAGTAAACATTTTTCCCTTTATATTTTGCTATCGTTGGGACGTAAGAATTTCGGCTTTAGTTTTTTTTATTTTTTAAAAAATAATAAACTTTGATATATAATTTTATAAAATTCTTGGGAAAAATTTATGTATACCCTTAAAAAACTCAAAATTACGTGTTTTTCCCTCGAAAATTCATAATATCATATTTACCATTTGACATTTCAAAATTCACAAATTTACTCAATTTATTGACTTTTCTATCAAAACTCATTTTAAATTTATAAAATTATATTAATTTTACCCTTTATCAAGAAAATGTAACCTACTAAGAGAGATATTTAGTCTTCTTGGTCAATTTTGAGAGCAAATGGTTCATTTTCTTATTTGTGACACACACAAAAGCATATGCCTGAATGCCATTGTGTATGCATCACAAGTAGAATAATGAACCATTTGTCCTAAAAAATCGACCAGTTAGAAGAAAAAACATTTTTCTCCCTCATACTACATATTTTTTTTAATAAAATGTAAAATGGGTACTTTATAAATTAAAAATAAGTTTTAATAGACAATTCATTAATTGGGTAAATTTGTGAGTTTTTAAATTTAGAAGAGCAAATATGATAATATGGATTTTAGAGAAGAAAGTATGTAATTTCAATATTTTTAAGGAGTATACATAAAATTCTTCATAATTGTAAAAATTAAACATGTATCTTTGCAAAGAGGCAAAGCCTAACAGTCCAATATTATATGTACTAGGCATACGATTTATGCTTCAATTATTATTAGCAATATTGAAGAGATTAAATGAGGCAAAATTTATGTATTTGAAAGGGTCCCATAAAAAAGATTGATAAATTTTATATGCTAGGGCACTAGGGGTGAAAACGGATACGGATTATCCGCTCTGAATCCGGATAGTATCTGAATATGGATTCAGATAAAATCTTAATATGAGAAAATTATATTATTCATTATGTATCTGTATCCGTTTAAGACGGATTTGGTTTTAGATTTTGACATCCGTATATCTGTATTCGTATCCGCTCATTGAAAAACGGATACGAATATGGTATTAGCATTATCTGCTCCGAATTCGCTCCATTTTCAGTCCTATAAGACACACATGATATTTAAGATACTCATAAAACAACAATAATGAAAACAAATAGTTTAACATTTAGCATGTTGCACAATTGTTGATTCTCGAGGAAAATTGAGACTCAAGAGCATTTAATTTTGAGATAAAAATTTGTCTATAGCTACCAAATATTTTTCAAAGAAAAGAAGAGAGAGAGTAAAGTTCTCACTTTTAAATATTCACCAACAACAGTTTATTCAAATATGTAAAAATTCTCTTTGATTTATAAAATTACCACTTGACAGCTACTGCCAAGAATTTCACAAAAAAAAAAAGTTTATTCAAATATCCATCCACACATAAAATATTATTTTTAATAAATTAACCAAACGCTGATTGTTCAAAACCTATTTTGCATATTATAAATCCTTAATTTTGGATGTCCTGTGACGTCAGCGATGAACAGTGCCTCCCACTTTATCTGCCGTCCGATCGTTCATCAATGCATAAGATCAGTTCACTCTTACCTCATCTACCGTCATCTACAACTACACAGCTCACTCTCCCTCTCCCGCAATTTTGCCCAAAAGCATCAAAATCTCGCCCGCGATTTTGCCCAAACACATTAACGTCTCGCCTTGCGCCGCTCGCGTTCTTGACTGTGGGCGCAGCTGTCAGCTTCTTCCCCTCCATGATCGCCACGTAGCCGTTCCCCGCAACGTGTCCCTCTGCCCTCTTTCAGCGCCTCCTCTTCTGCGGTTTTCGTCGGTATTTTCTACTCTTGAGATTATTGATTTCACACTTCCCCTCATTCCTTCTGCTCAGTTCCCTCTTTCGCTATTCTGAACAGCAGCTAAGCTTCTCGCTGTGATTTAGCCTCCCCGCCTCCTCTAGCTTCGATTCTTCCCGCTCGTATGGTATGATTCCTTTCAAGGTCAGTAATTTCTACCACCACTTCACTATTTTGGCAACAAAATTGACTGTCTCCCACCAAATTTCATAGTCCGCTGTTAAAAAGCTTAACCCCTCTGACAAGGGAATTTCCCAAATCAATGATATTCAACAAGTTTTCACCATGGTTCATACATATTTTGCAATTAGGTCCCTACAACTCAAATTCAGTCAATTCAGTACACCAAAAAATTATAAGGCGATTGTACCAGTGAATTTGGGATTGTTCAGTACTGATTCACTAAGGTATCACAATCATTAGGACAAATAAATAAGGCCCTGGGATTGGTACCGAATTCGGTTTCAAATTCAACAAAATTTCCATTACGTGCAGTGAGCAAGAATCAAGTCAGTCAGCATAGGAAGCATCATCTAAGAGCAAAGGAGCAAAATTCCAGGCAAGGTGAAAACTTCACTCAATTGCGTATGTATCATTCTTAGTATTTGACTTCTAGATCAATTATGCTGGTACATAGCAAAAAAATTCACATCTTACATCTTACAATCTCGTCCTTTCTTTTTTTCCCCTTTCTTTGCTTCCATGATTTTTTTTACAACTTTGCTAACACCAACCTCAAAGTTCTATAGCAAGCTCTTCTTTTTTTTACTCCTAATGCATTCATCCTTATGTCAATTTCAAGTCTACTACCGCTTGATACCCTCCACATACATAAGTTAAGACTCAATTATGTTTAGACATGTAATCTTCTAACAGAAAGGTTCTAAAATGGTGTACAGACAAAAAGTACAATGGTGAGTTGCAGATGGAGCTATACTAACCCAAATTTAATCTAGCCGGTATCCGATTTTGTAGCACTCCCTACTGGACAATGATATGGCCTGCTCATTTGTTTTTTTTTCAAATTCCAGGACTGCATTGATGGAGTCGAAATTAATATGACTAAAATGCCTCTACAGAAGTTAATCAAGCATGATATACAAAATAGTACTCTCGAATGGTCTACAATTTGTTTTTTTAAATTATTTCCTACAAAACTAGCATGTTAGCATTTGTTGAGGCATGTCTTGAGACATGTCTATTTGTCTGCAACATTTATCTTCTTAGGAGAAAAAAACTAAATATGTCATCACTCTCTTCACAGAACAGCTTCAACTTTCACATTCCAGTAAGAGCTTCTGATCCTATATCAGTTTGTGGTATGATTGAGCAAGTTGCTGCCAGTTTCTGGTATTTAGAGTTTATTGGGCTTTATGGGTAGATTTGGTATAATTAGCTATTTTTTTTTAACTTGTAGTTTGATAAGAAATACAATGGACTCGATGCCTTTAAAAAAAAAATTAACTTCATACATAAGTATTCTTCTTAATTTAACTTATTACGGGGGGAGCATCAGACAAGTAAACTGTACTGGTATGGTTTTGGGTTTTGGGTTTTGGGCTTTACTGGTATGGTTTTCTGTTCCTATAGGGTTTTGGGTTCCCACCCTCTAAAGTTACCAACGAGGAAATTTGTTTTTGGTAATTCTTCTTCTCATTTCAACATTGTCCTGCTATAAGTGTTGATTCAATTCAAAGTGAGATTGGAAGTCACCAATAAGCACAGCTATGGATCAAGTAAGCCTCTGCTTGACCATGTGGCACTGGTGGTGGAGTTAACTAAATTTTTTTCTCACTATTTTCTTTTTCCATTGATGCTTCCTAGGCGTGTATGTATATTTTCCCTGATGAGGGATATAGGTAAATTTGGTGGATTGGTTAACGGTGATGGTCGCAAGCTGTTGGCGGTCTGACGAGATGGTCGACCCCAGCATAGAGACAAAACCATCTACTAGGGCACTCAAAAAGGAACTTTTGACTGCTTTGGGATGTGTTGACGCATATGCCAACAAAAGACCAAAAATGTGTACGGTGGTACGCATGCTTAACGCTCATGAACCCATCCATCGTTCAGTATAATCCACTTATACACATACTACTTTTGTCCTTTTATTGTCCTGTTAATCAACCTGGCACAGTTCAAAACATTTAACTCATACTTTCCTCGGTTTTTCCTTTTTTTCCCCTTCATGTTTTGTGTCTCACTATCAGTTAATCGAGATTAGATTTGATGTGCTTCCAGCAGTTTCGTTATGATATATTTCCGTATACCGAACTATGCCATTAAATGTAAATGTTGCTTTATTACTGTTATTTTTTGCAGCTAATACTAACTATGACCATAACAATCCCACAATTGATAAAGCTCTTTGCTTTTGTGAGATTTTTACAACTTTGCTAACACCAAGTGCTGAAAGAGGTAAATAAAATGCTTTAAAATTTAACTTACCAATTGAACCTAAATACGCATTTATGCGTAACGGTTCCTCAATTCAAGATCTCTTTATGTTCTAATTTGAATTTTTGCATTATAGAGGAAAGAGACAGAAGTAAAAAGTGCAGCTCATTTTCCTTATATTTCTTTTAGGGTTTTAGCTTGAGCTAAGATGACAAGGGCAACTTGCGAGACCAGCTTCACTAATTTCTTGAGCAAATTTTCAACCTATAAACCAGGTACAGATAGCATGACCATTGAGCCAATGGGAGGCCCTGGAGCTTTACTGTTGTACTATGGTACATGGTTATTGTTTGTATAGACCAACATTGTAGAAATGTAACTTTTCTCCTGATGAAATAACTAATAAAAAGTTAAATGGAGACAAGTAGCCTTGCTAGAGAGAGGAGTGCTTCTCAAAAAGCTAAGGGATGTCTTGGAGTCTCTCAAATTTCGTGTAGGTGGCAATGATGAAATTGGAAACTCCATTTCAAGGATCTGTATCTCAGTTATATTTTTCTTAGAACTGATTTTTTTGAGAGGATATGAAAATTCCTTTTTTCTCTTTTTTTTTTGTTAAATAGAATAATATATCTCTCCGTTTTTTCAGAAAAAATTCAAACCTTTTGCATGTAATTTCAATCTGTGTCATTACTGGAAAAATATAGACAATTTCTTATGTGATTTTCCATTTGATAAATGTTGGATGCAAGTTCTTTCATTACTTCTAATCTACATATCTGTGCTCTTACATTAAAAGCAGTAGCAACAAAACTAAAGCTTCTCAAATAAAACAACACCAGCAACAACAAGCTGACATCCATGCACATCAACACCATAATGGTTGCGGCGTAGCCGCAACATGAAGCACCTAGTTAGCCTTAATAGATAACAAATTTTCTTTTCCATACATCAAAATCGAACCTTTTGGATGAAATTCAATACCCCTTAAAAACACACTGTCCTAAAACTCACAATGGTGATCAGAGATACTGGATGCCAATGATTAATTGATTTTTTCAAGTTGCCTTATAAAATAAGCGGAAAAATAGAATCAATGATTCGGTCCACTGTTTATCACATCTTTACATGAATGATAACACAAAAAAATTAAGAGAGAGTGGGATGGTACCGGAACCATATCCTTCCGGATATCTTACGGAACAGTAAATCACTCTACGGTCCAGATTTACTCTCAGCCTGTGCCTATTCGGAGAGATGGAGGGGGCAGTATTATTTGTGCTTTGAGATTCGTGCAAAAGTTAAAAGAACGGTCAGTATTCAATTACTCACGGAACAGTGCTTCTGTAGTACTCAGAGGATACGAATTCAGTGGTACCATTGTTCTAATCACCTCCTAACCAAATTTACAAAATCCGGCCTCTCTTCTTTCTTCGGCCACCCTTTTTTTTGCGTTTGTGTGACTAAGAGGTAATTCAACTATTAATTAGGTCCACCTTATTTCGAACTGAATTAATGATTCGATTTTTGTTATTTTTAGAAAAAAAAATTGTTTTATGACAAAATGATTTTCTAATTTTTAAAAAACAATTGGTAGTAGGCAAGTAGGTTTTCAGAGATTTTGTAATTGAATACGCATTTCATACCGGTGCCGTAGGGTAAAGGATTGATTGATCATTGAAAAGCGACCTACTATACAATATTAATTTTAATCAATAACCTTACAACGGCCATGTGCTAGCAAATGCATGCATTAACTGAGAGATTATTAAAAAGAGATCAGATTGGATCTCTTGTGCCGCTTTCATGTGACTTCTCTGTGCCAAGTCATTAAATTTCCTTGCCCCACATCGTAAAACCCACTTATCAGTGATTTTGCTACAAATATCTTCAGAGAAACCGGTACAAAGGAGCACTAAGTTTGATTTTTTTTTTTTTTAATAATAGAGAGAAGAGAAATAAATTATGGCCATTAGATTCTTGGATTCTTCGGCGCATAAGTCGGCTCTTCCATGTGCCAGTTTGCTGAGAAAGATTCTCGCTTGATTTCAATTTATATTTATTCTTGCAAATTGCAACCACCAAAATTTAGAAACAACTCACAATTAACAGCGACTGGTCATGATAATATATGCATGTTAGTCAGAGCATCATATCTCTCGTATTATTATCTAATATGAGGTGACAGTTTTTAATTTAGTTTAAGAGATGTAAGAGAGTTTTTTATTTAAAAACTATACATAATTTTTTTTTTTATTAATAAATTGTTTATAAACTCCACGCTTACTTAATAATTGGTTCAAATTATTTCTCCTTTTTAATATATTGCTGACGTAGTTTAAAAAAAAATTAAAATTAATTTTAAAGATGTAAGAGTTTAGAAAGTTTTGATGGGGAAACTGGATATTTAAAAGTTTTTTTTTTTATGGATATGGCAACCATATTACCTTAATTTAAATGGGAAAACAAGAAATTTAAGTATTTTGCAAGGTTCTAAATAGCGTTTATAGCGTCATAGCGGGAAGGCTAAAAAAAAAGCTATAGCGAATAACGTCGCTATAGCGGAAGCTATTCCAAACAGCGTTTTTTTTTTTACATTCCGTATATTCAATATTTGTATTAAATATCAACATTATCTAAAGTCTCATAGAACAATAAATAACACCAAAGTAATTAAGAAATTATAATATTCATATTGAACCCGTACAAAGTCCAAATTGCGGTTCAAAATATCCATAGTAATATCATAAACTATCGATTTTTCCTATTAAAAATATCTTAAGCATCATGATTCATACATAATCTATTTTTTTTTCTATTCAAATTTTAATTTTGGTTTGGACTTTTTTTCTATTCAAATTTCAATTTCTATTCCCAATTTCAAATTGATTTATATGTAGCAAGTAGCAACAAATTCAATTTCGGTTTGAGCTTTTTTTTATCTTTATAAAACCCATATAAATTTCTTTAAAAAAAAAAACCCATATTGTATAGCGCAAATAGCGGACCACTATAGCGCTCTAGTGGCCGTAGCGCAAATAGCGCATTTTGATGTCATAGCGTAGTGTTTGGGGTCCAAAAACGCTATAGCGCGCTATTTAGAACACTGGTATTTTGACGGTAAAAAACTAAAAATAGACAATTAGAATATGTCAATGGGTGTACTAACAATTTTTCCTTTTTTTTATTAAATCCGTTAGGCTTAGAGGGAAAAATGGCTAAAAAATATGTTTGTTATTAATTTGTTTCCTGATATGTAATTCTGTCAAGGTACATATATTTAGTGTGCTCAAAAAATATTACTTGAAAATTTAAAAGAAGATTATCCTAACAAACACTAAGATATATATTATATAATTTTCATTTGTTTTAATATTTTAACAGAAAAGACTTAAAATAATCATTCTGTAATCTCTTATTTGCAATTTATATATAAGGCTGGTTCACCTAATGCATAATTCCATATGATTAATTGAAGGTAGCTCTGATTCGATCCTATAATTGAAGTATCAAACCGTTAGATGTTATACATAGACTATTCTAATTTAGTTACTTGTTAATTCTGTTGTTGCAAGCAATATTCTATTGCACTATTTAACTAATTTGCAAAACATATAATAATTGAATTTAACAATTTTCTGGAGTTAAGATATTCTGCAGGTTTAAGACAATTGGAATTGCAATATGGATTAGTTGAACCGAAGAAATCATCAAGATATTTATCAATAATTTAAATTGTAACAATTATGAACTTGATAAAGTAAATTTGAAATTGAAACAGAGATTAATTGTTGTAACGATTATAAAAGCTACACGAAAAACATTTCAAGACTAAAACTCTAATCTTCCAGAGAGTAATCGTTGTAATGATTATAAAAGTCTCATAGAAAAACAAATTAGGGATGAAACCCTAATTCCACAGAAATTTACTCTTTGTTGTAATGATTATATAATCGTTGGTAACGATTAGTAACAGATTACTCATTCCGAAGCTGCTACTATAAATAGAGCTATTGGGTTTTCAGCCAAGTGACTTTTAGCCGCTCCAATATTTCAAAAAGTAATTTTTCTGTGTGCTTAAGTCCCTTCATTGTTGAGAGAGAGCTTAGAACTTCAAAATCCCTCAAACAACCTCAAATCTACTTCACTAATCTTGAGTTAGATTAGATTAGAGTAAGTTTTTGAGTGTTTCTCTTGAGAATTTAAACTTAGAGACTTCGTCCTCTACCCAAGTTGGTCGTGTGACTTCTCGTCGGTTGTAAGGGCTAACCGGTTCACAAGTTGTAACATTTCTTATTGGGTAATAGAAAGGCGCACCGAGAAGCGGTTGCGACGCCCCGGAGACGTAGGCCATTTTGCCGAACTCCGTTAACATCCCGCGTGTCAATTTCTCTAAACTCATCCTTTTATTTTAATTATAATTAATTTCAAGTTTAGAATATTAGCGGTGCCTTTAGTATAACAAATTCCACTGACAAGCTAAAAATAGCACCTACTGTTTCATAGCAAAATCAATGGCGGAATTAGAAAATTTAGATTGAGAGATTAAAATGTAAATTATATAATATTGCGATTGAAATTTGAACTTAAGTCTTCACGTCCACAAAATAAAAATTCTTACTACTAAGCTACAAACACATTTAATATTTTATTAGGAGGGCAAAACTATATAAAACTATATAGAAGAAATTCAATTAAATTTTAATAAATATTATTAAAAAAAATTAAAATCATAGGGTAACTAACTATATGATTGGACTGTAGATCCTTGTGCAAAATTATATATATTTGGAGGGGTCTGATTGGAATAACAGACATCATGTGTTGCACAAGAACAGCTGCAACAGCTCCCAAAATTTTATTAATAGGAAACAAAATAAAAAAATATCAATAATGGGGAAGGAATTCGTGGAAATGTGATTGTCTGTAACGTCCAGATGAGCGAATTGTAATTAACTAACTAATTACGTGATGGTTCTGGACGTTATTCCAACAAATTGATTCAAACAAAGTGTGTTGGCAGCCTCTAATTGGCTTATTTAAAAGATAGAGAAAAGGAAAATCAGCATTTTTCTAATATGGACGTCATTGATCGTAGCGGCCGGTTTATTTTTTACTTTTCTTTTTAAATATGGACGTGATGAACCATAACGTCTTGTTTTTTTTTTTTAATCGGTCTGAATAAAATTAAGAGATTAAAATTTTAAATTAGCTGGACGTTATAGATCATATTGTCCGGAAAACGTTATAAACCATAACGGTTTTTCTATATTTCGAAATTTCACAAATTCGTTCCCTTTTTTCGTTATTTTTTTTTGTTTTTCCTGTTAATAAAAAAATCGGGCAGCAGCTGGCGTTGCAATGAAATTACGTCAACTGGAAACTTTTATTATAATTTTGTTAATCTCTATACAATGTACTTGGGAATTAATTAACGAACCGTATATTTAACTAAATTGAATTCTTCTTTTTTAATTCATTGTGAGTTTCCTGAGGTTTTTAAAAAATATTTAAGACAAAAGAAATTATGCAATAAAAAAAAACCTTTATCCGATACATGCAAGCACGTTAGTTCCAATCAAGACACAATCAACCATGTGAGAATAAGACAAGGCAGTCTTGATCTTTAATTATTGAAATATATATTGTTTCTTTTTCATATGGAATTTTTTCAAAATCATATTCCTCTGGAATTACACATAAAGAAGCACCAATAGAATTTATGCCCAGGTATTAATTACACAATATTACGTCTCATCACATTAAAAAATTAATAACATTAATAAATTACGCAAAACCTTGACATTAAAAAGAAATAAACGTCTCATCACAATTCACAACTGAATGAGTAAAATAAGGAGATAATTATGGAGCAATGCATGTGATAATTTGGAACTTGGTCGGCTCAAGAGACGAAAATTGTATTTATCTACTTAATAATTGAAAACTATATCGGCATAAAACAAGAATGTTTTTATTTTTTTATAAATGGTCTGACAAATCCAACTTGGCCTTTGTTTATCTTAATCACAAGTCCATACCGGCATCCTTCTTAGCTCCTAACTTCCTATATATGGAAGCAAAATTAACACTTCATTTCATATGCAACAAAACAGCCTGCTCATCCAATCAAAGACAAGGAGAGAGACACTTACAAGAGCAACAAGACAAAAGAAGAAGGCCATGGCCAGGTGCTTCTTCCCTTCCATCAACAAAAAGACTACTCCGGTCGACAAGCTTCAACAACACGGGAGGCTCATCTCTCATGAGGAAGAAGATGGAGTGATGACGGTTAAGATTGTGGTTACCAAGAAAGAATTGAAGCATTTAATTGCAGCAATGAACCAACGAGAGAGCAATGCGAAGCGGCGTCAGACAATGGCCCCACAGTCATTGGAGCAGCTGTTCAATGTGCTCAGGAGGAGGCGTGAAAAGAAGCAAGAAGTGATGAACAGCCGGCGAGGCGGGTGGCAGCCTGCTCTGCAGAGCATTCCTGAAGAAATTTGAATTCAAAAGCAACTGAGAAAAAATTGCAGAGCTTTTTTTTTTCCCTTGTTCTCCTTTTGATCTTTCATGACAGTTTGGTAGGCAAACCTAAGGTTCATTTGTCATGGATGCCTAGATGTTGAGGTTTGTAGGAAGAGGTTTTCATTTTGGAAGTGCTGCTGTTCTGCACTCCAAATGGGAAAAGATTTGAAATTTCGGTTGAGCGATGTTAAGGCAAGATAGTTGAGATAGCATGCAGGCAGCATAGCAGTCACAGTTATCCCGGTGTTGCCTTTACTGTGTTTTTAGCAGTCACAGTTCTCCTAAAAAAATTTCAAGGGAATTATTGTTAATTAAAATGTTTTACCTTGGTAGGAGTAGGAGTAAGCAATTATTGTAAGAGACTTCACTGGTTTTCTAAGATGGTATCATCACTGTTGTAATGCTGTCTATATATTAAGGAGGAATTCAAAAAAATTCAGAATTTAATTACTTTGCAGTTTTCTTATGATCATTAAGAAAATCTCTGCTTTCAGAGAAATCTTGTATATACTTAATTATAAAAAATACAATTTAACAACACTAGATCCCCTTTCAAACCAGTATAATCCAACTGCTGCATCTGGCATTTTTATGCTCTTCAAAATAATCATTCCTTCAATTTTCTAATTATAACTGGTGTCTCAGTGAAAAGATAGTAGCTATATCTGTCAAACTGTTCCTGTCACGCTGTAAATTTTATGCCAGATAAAATGAAGAACATTCCCTTGGGACCTATCCCGAGGACCCAGAAGAGATTTTACACGAAATGGACCCCATGGATACAATGTCAGCATTGCAAATCACCCCAACCCATGGTGTTTACAGCTCAACAACATACCAGTGCTGTCTTTGCTAGTTGGTCTTGAAATGATTTTGTTTTGTGATGGTTTTAGTTGATAAATGCTAGTTACTGTAAAAGTCGGTTGTTGTTTTTAATGTTTGTGATGCTTTGTCGACGTAGTTAGTATTAATATTTAGGGATGTTTGTCTAGGCCTCTTAGGTAATTTGGCTCAGTACTAGAGGATTAGTACCGGGCAGGTAATGGGCTTAGTTTCTCAATAGTTTCTCCTTATTGTAAAACTGATACCGGCTTCCCTTCCAAAGAACAAAAGCACCTCATTACATTAAACACCAACAAAATACCCATGTCAATCTTTTGATTCACTAAAAACAAAGCTTCTCATGACATAATAAAGTCGTTCTTATTCATATAATCATATACACAAACAAAAACTTGCAAACTTGCAATCATCAAGCAAAATCCCATATTACAGAAATATACACAAGACATTCAAAAATCGAGTGAACAAACAAAACCTTTCAGGAAGAATTAACATTAAGTTCCTTGATCTTGAACCGATACCTGGGCCGCCTAGGAATGACTTGGCTGGGTCCAAAGCCAAACTGCCCATGGCCTTCCATGATCGGGGGCCCGTCGTCATAGATATACCCGACAAGGCGGCCGCAACAGTCACACAGGATACGGGTTCGCGTGCGCTGGATGCCCCAGTAATTGACCGTCTCGAAATATGGCCTGATCTTGTCCTCCTTGCTGAATTTAAACTTGGATTCGTCGATCCATGAAAAGGAGACAGTGTTCTTGTTGCCCGCCTCAAAGTAGGTGTCCGGCGGGTACATATGTGCCGCGTTAAGATTCAGGTCGGTCCCACATGACCCACACCTAACATTTTTAAAGAGGCAAAAGCAACATGAGTAATTTGAGAATTTTCATGGGAGGAAATGAGAAATGAGATTACCTGTATCCCGAAGCCATTGGGATGGGAAGAAAGGAACGAAGAGGGTCAGAGACAGGGATTTGGTAAGGCGATTTTTATGAGGTTTTGCGTGTCGCCGGAGTCAGAAACACGGCAGCGCCGGTCTTTGCTGACGAGGAAGAATTTGACTTGAATCTCTCTCGAAGAGTACTGGAGAAGTATCAATTGAGAAGGGTAAATGTTTTCACAGAGCTTTTCTAGCTTCATGCAGCGCAATAATAATACTTTTTCGTTTTGACTCTATTGCTCGTACGCTGCATAAAATCTAAATAACTCTGTCAATATATGTACGCGTCATTACTTTAGTCATTCATCTATTATGGGCTAATGGGCCTAACTTTTGATATGGGCTGGATCAAGTACAGATCCTTTCTTCATGAGAAATACATCGTTTGTATAGAAGAGAAGGAAAGAGAAAAAGCAACAATGGCGTCTTCCATCTGTCGCGTCTCGCACCGCTCTCTCCGTCGAACCCTGTCCCTCTCGCGCCGCCTCCATGAAGGCCCCGACACGATCGACGAGCTTCTCGACCGCCACCTCGCCAAGAAGGACCCGAAAAGAGGCGCCAACGACGACGAAGAATCCCTCAGGCGCAGCTTGACGAGCACGCGGCGAGAGGCGCTAAGCCTCTACCGCGACGTCTTGCGCGCGTCGCGGTATTTCACGTGGCCGGACACGCGGGGGGTGCCATGGCGCGAGGTGCTGAGAGTGAATGCAAGGAAGGAGTTCGAGGACGCGAGATTTGAGACCGATCCAGAGGTCGTGACGAGGCTTCTCATTGGAGGGAGAGAGGCGGTGCAAGATGCCGTGGACAAGCTCGCTGTGGCTGCCCAGAAGATGGCTGACCAGGCGGCTGAGGAGAGAAACAAAGGAAGGAGATGAATTATTGGGTTGTGGTCAATAGAAAACCAAAGCAAAAAAAAGAAAAAGAAAAAGAAAAAAAAAGGATGCAACAAGATGGGAAAAGATTATCTATATTAGACTTGATAATGTGATACATATTTAATCAAAATATATTATTACTCGTACAGCAGAGGGATATTTGTACTGCTGCAATGTGTACTCCTTGGATAACTTGGTTCTCTCATGACATTTTGACATGGATTTCTTAGATATTCATTTTTGTCGAGTACTGAAGTGTAAATTTGGTTGCTTGGTTTGCATATCTTTCATGCCAAAAATTGTTGGTTATTGCTGTTTAAGGACTTTCCTAAAAGAAGTAATAAATTGTTAGAGGCTGTAAATGATAATGTTTGCTTTGCAATTACATGCTGAAATCTTATACAGTTGATTGCTTTTCATGATTAGATAGTAGTTTTTGTATTTACATAACTTTGTTCATTCATACAAATACTGGTATTCAATTCTCCAGCGTCAAACTTTTGGGTTAAAAAATGTGCAATATGATCACAGTTTCATTCTTGAATTATGTTCAATGCAATTTAATGTTCCACATCTTTTTTTCTAAGAAAGGAAACAGAGACCCTGGTATCTTCTCAGTTCATTGAACAGAAAATCAGGTAACCTCGAAAAATATAATAGAAAAACGCAAACATCATCAATTTAGAGTCACTGTTAGAAATCTGCATGATTTCAAGTGGGTTGCTAAAGTTATGGAGTATTTCTCTGTTAATCGTGTATTGCATTAAATACAATATTTGACTGTTTTAGCATAATATTAATTTTTTAGATAATCGTGTTTAAGAAACACCCATTTCTAGTCCGTTTCTTTTCTACAACGTGCTTGTTCTCTTGTAAAAACATTTTACAAGCACAGTAAATGCTTGTATACTAGGTGCTAATATTTCAAGGGAAAAAAAAAATCAAATGAAAAGAAAAGAAGGCTCAGTTTTGAACTACAAGACTATCAATGTTTTACCAGTAATCACCACAACAACATGACCCCTCAGAAAAGTGGTGGTAAATGCTTGAGTCGCCGATCACAATCTCCCGACCTGTGAACTTAGAAATCTTCTTGAGAGCATCATGGCAAAGATTACATACTCTCACATTTTTCTTCACTAAGACTGGGTTTCCAATTCCAGTAGAAATCAGTCCGAATACAGCTGCTAGCCTCACACTATGCCTATTAGCCGCAACTGATCTCTTTGCCCCAATATATACCGGGTCAAAAACATTCGGTTTAAGCAAATTCTCCCCAATAATTGTTGATAGTGCATCAGATGCTTCAATAATCGCTGAGCTTTTAGCATAGGACATGTCGCCATTTACAAAGCTATATTGCTTGGTAGGCAACACAACCAGGCTAAGAGCATCTGTTTTTGTCAACCCCTTTTCTCTCATGAGCTCTTTCACTCGAAACAGATCGTTCCACCGCCCTGCATCTGCATACATATTACAAAGTGTTACATAGCAACCTGTGTTATCATGCTCTATTTCTGAAATTTTCTCTGCAGCCAGCTCAGCAATTTGTAGGTTATTGCTATTTCTACTTGCAGTTAATAAAGATCCCCAGATCGTAGCTGAAGGGGCTATCAGCATGTTATCTATAAATCTCAATGCCTCCTCAAGGTCGCCTGTACGGCCAAGGAGATCAACCATGCATCCATAGTGTTCAGTCCGAGGCACAATGCCATAATCTTCTTTCATGGATTTGAACAGCATCCAACCCTCTTCAATTAAACCGGACACACTACAAGCAGTCAAGACTGAGATAAACGTAATCTCATTTGGTCTGAACCCTTTAACTTTCATATGAGAAAAAAGATCAAGTGCAGTTTTTCCATGACCATGAATCCCATATGCCATCACAATTGTGTTCCATGTGATTAAATCCCTCTCAGGAGCTCTGTCAAACACCTCTCTTGAGCTCTTTAGATCACCACTTTTTGCATACATGTAGGTTATTGAGTTTGAAACCGTGGCATTGTCAGAGAATCCCATCTTGATCACATAACTATGCATCTGCTTGCCATCCCTCAATGCGGCAAGCTCAGTATATGCTGCCACAATTATGGACGAGGTATATACGTCAGGCTCTACAAACTCGTTTAGTAGTTCAATGAAAAGTTCAATTGCCCTTCGATGCATCCCTTTCTTCATGTAAGCCGCAAGCATGGTGTTCCAAGAAAACATATTCTTCTCAACAATTCGATTGAACAATGACTGTGCCAATCTCCATTTGCCGCATTTCCCATACATGTCATTTAATGCAGTCTCGAGGTACATATGAGGTAGAAGGCCTTTTCTAATAGAATATGCATGAATCGCTTTTCCAACTGATACACTTTCCGTCTTAGCGCAAGAGGTAAGAAGGCTGACCATGGTAACAGCATTTGGTTCTGCATCCTCACACAACATTTCATTTAGGCAAGAGATTGCCGTGTGATGTTGCTCATTCAAAGAATATCCACCTATTAGAGAGTTCCACGCGGCCACGGTTTTCATAGAGATTCTGTTGAACACTTTTTCAGCAGAATTCATGTCGTGGCATTTACAATACATGTCAAGAAGAGAAGTCTCCACCATACTATCTATCTTTAGTCCGTTTCTGATCATGTAACAGTGAACTTCTCTCCCGCTTTTGCAAGAAGCTTCTAGAGAGCAAGCGGCCAGCGCACTCATTATCCCATAATGGTCATGCTTCGTATTTAGAGATCCTGGCAAATCCTTAAAGCATGACAAAGCCTTTCTTCCGTCTCTGTTTAACACATAACCATCAATCATGGAATTCCAGGACACAAGATCCCTAACAGGCATATCATCAAACACCTTCTCTGCATCACCAATAAACCCAAATTTTGAATACATAGCTATCAGAGAATTTCCAACAAATAAATCAGAATCCAATCCGCACTTGAACAATCTTGTGTGGGCTTTCAACCCTTCTTTACGGTCTAGCAAACATGTGCAGGATTTAATAACAAAAGGGAAAGTAAAATTATTGCCTATCAACCCAGCACTAAGCATGCCGTAGTAGAACGCAATGGCTTCTTCGTAAAACTCTGCATTAGTGTAACCCCTAATCATGAGATTCCAAAGGAATAAATCGGGCTTCTTTGCTATGTCGAACAGTTCCTGGGCCTTCTCCATGCGACCTGACTGGACATAAGAAAAAATAACTCGGGACAAGCGTTTGTTTTCTACTAGGTGCATGGAAGGTTTCTTGGATTTGGGATTGACAGGTGCGGCGGTTGCTTTGAGGCGGCGGTTGTATTTAGCTGGTGGTTCCTTGGGGGTGCTCGAGAGAATTGTGTGTGAAGTATTAATGGCGGGAAAGAAGGAAATTGTCATGGCTGAGTGAGAAGTGAGCGGTAGTGCGGATGAAATAGTACTGCAATTGGGGTACTTTTTTTTATATCAATCCGATTATTTGTTCTCTTTTTTAATCTTTTGGAATGCAGATTTGTTAGAGCTGGAGCAGCGAGACGGAATCGAGAGGTAAAAGGGTGAAGGGGCAAAACAAACACCGGAGGAGATATTTCGCGCCGCCTCTTATTTCAGAAAATATGAAAATTACTAGTTAGGCTGGTAGTTTTTTTTTTTTTTTAATACAATTATGCTGGTAGTTTGCTACTAGGGGTGAAAACGGTATGGATAGTATCCGATCCGTATTTGATCCGTATTCGAAAAATTAGATGTGGATATCCGAATATCCGTGTGGATATGGATATTGATATAGTTTTACGTATCAATTATCCGTTTTCGAATAGTAGATATATATCATATATTTTAATATATATTATGAAAAAAATATTGTTATTCACCATTAAAATTAGATAAATATTATGGAGTAGAACTAGGATGTTCTTAAGCTCACTAAGCTTCTTTGTGAGCTTAACTCAAAAACCTACATGGTTGATTTCAAACGACGAATCCAAACCGTTAAAACCGATTTACTTCATGAGTGATGCGTTTACATGTCAAATTTATAAATTTTCGGATTACTTTAGTATAAAGTAAGTGGTAAAAAATTGATAAAAAATGAACGCATTAAAATTAACTTATAAACCATCTTTTTTTTACCACTTCACTATATACTAAATGAGTTTGAAATTTTATAAATTTCATATGTAAACGCATCACTCATGAAGTAAATCGATTTTAACGGTTTAGATTTGTCATTTGAAACCAACACGATAGGTTTTTGAGTTAAGCTCACAAAGGCGCTTGGTGAGCTTAAGAACACCCTAGTTCTACTCAATATTATGAACTTTGGTATTTGTTAATATTATTTTAATAAATATTTGATCCGATCTGTATCCTTATTCTTAGTTTTACCACTATCCGCTCCATATTCGCTCTCAATTTTGTTTTATAACAATTGTCATTAAGTAGAAGGTTTAGGTTCCACTGGAAATGCAATGACAAAGGTATTTGACAGTTTTTGGATCTTGATGTGCGAACGCCTGTCGAGAAAAAGATCCTTTTATTTGGTGTGCTCTTCCTGGAACTGGTAATAGGCACCTCAATTTGGGTCATTATATGTTGCTGTTTGGGTCTTGACAATCCTGGAATTGTCCAATTTGAGTGTTCCTAACTCTTCAACATGGTCACTATTTCGTTCGCACCCAAATGCGCTTTATTGATACTCGATGAGGGGAGTCAATATCCTCCGACATTTTTATTTATATCCAAAGTTAATTACAAATTAATAAAATTGTCCAAAAGAGTCAACTTTTGTTAAAAATACCCAAATCGGTCATTAAATGGCCAGTTCCTGATTTAATTTTTTTTAGAGACAAATAGCTAAAATGCTGAAATACAATACTAAAAAATCGAATTATTTTTTAAAATATTTGTCAAATTAATTTTTTGATAGCATAGTTATACTAAAATACGCTAAATTACTTGAAATTATGTTAATTTATGCTGAATTACACTAAATTACGCTAAATTACAATAATTATGTAGAATTATGCTAAAATACGGTAAATTACGCTAAATTACGTATGAATAGGGCCAATTTTGTGCCATCTTTCATAAATCATAAAAAATAGTATAAAAATTCCAAAAATAATAAAAATTGGTATTCTACAAGTTCATTATAATCGGAAACATCAACTAAAGTTTTGAGGCTCTTCCCTTTGTTTTTTGGCGATTCTGAATTTCGAAATCCAGCATTGCTAGCATTAACGCATGCGTATTTCACAAGCTTTCCGAAAAATGGTCATTTGCTGAAATCGGATACTCGAGCGCCGTTTTATGGCCGTTTGAAGTTTCGTCGTTGTTTTTCGCCTTCTCAGTGAAGATATCATCCTTAGTCATACGTAATTTAGCGTAATTTACCGTATTTTAGTATAATTTTACATAATTATTGTAATTTCAAGTAATTTAGTATAATTCAGCGTAAATAGGCCCTATTCATATGTAATTCAGCGTAATTTAGTGTATATTTTTTATGATTTATGAAAGATGGCACAAAATTGGCCCTATGCATATGTAATTTAGCGTAATTTACCGTATTTTAGCATAATTTTACATAATTATTGTAATTTAGCACAATTTAGTGTAATTTAGCGTAAATTATCATAATTTCAAGTAATTTAGCATATTTTAGCATAAATATGGTAATTATATATATAAAATAAAGTAATCTAACAAATATTTAAAAAAACAATTCAATTTTTTAGTGTTATATTTCAATATTTTAGCTATTTGTCTCTAAAAAAAAAAATTCAAGGACCGGCTATTAAATGGCCGGTTTGGATATTTTTAATAAAAACCAGCGGTTTTGGATATTTTTATTAATTGCTAATTAACTTTGGATATAAATAAAAATGTCGGAATATCCTCTGAGGTAACATAATATTTCTGCACTCCGGCCGAGGTGAAATACACGAGCTTCTTTAATATTCGTACGGATGATGATCTATCAAATGGTCCGGATCTAAACAGAAATATTCTCTTACCTTAGATGATATGAATTCCTACGGAGACAAATGAACAAGGGGGAATTTCAGGTATATCCTTCAAAAAATTTGAAATTACAAATTTTCCTCTCTAATATTATTTTTATTCTTCTAAATTTCAGAAATTCAGAAATTTATCCAATTAATTACGTTTTCTATTAAGACTCATATTAAAATTATAAAGTACCCATTTTATCATTTAAAAAAAAATATGTAGCATGTTGGAGAGAAATGTTATGTCTTCAAATTAGCTGGTTGTGACGACAAATTGTTCATTTTCTTACTTATGACGCACACAAGCGTATGCTTAAATATCACACTGTATGTGTCACAAGTAAAGAATGAACAATATGCTTCCAAAAATCTATCAATTGGAAGACTTGACACTTTTACTACATATTTTTATTTTTTAAATAAAAAGTAAATTGGGTATTTTATAAATTTAAAATGAATTATATTAGGAAGTACAATAAATTTGATAAATTTGTGAGTTTTTGAAGGTTAAATATGATATTCTAAACTTTAGAGAAAAAATGCGTATTTTTGAAGTTTTTGAAAGGTATACATGAAAATTTCCCATTTCGAAATTATGAAAATTACTAATTAGGCTGGTAGTTTGATCCCGATGAGAGAAGAGATGAATAAAAAGGAATGAAGCTTTGAGCACGAAATAAATAGAACTTTTAAAACCCCGCAATGATTATATTAGATTGGAAATCTTCTACATAAAAACTAAAAATAATAGTTAATTGTATTTAATAAGAGAAGACCATTTAATTATTAATTTTCTTCTTATTTGCCATGAATCACGTATTAGCGGTAGTTGGATTTTTCGTATATGAATTAAATCTTTTGTTAATATATTTCGTTTATTTGGTTATAGTTTTGGTTACTACATGTTATTTTTTAGTGATATCAAGAATAATAATCGTCTCATGTTAAATAAATTATTATAAGCCTATAATTATTTCCAGTAATTACTCAATTTTTGTTATAAAAACATGGAGAAATTCATGTATAAAGGTAAGAATTGCACTAGGCAAACACGAGATTATCGCTGGAATTAATTACAGCAGGTTCATTTCTTGCTCATATGCTTAGGTCAATGGCTAAAATCTAATTTATAAGAATGCAGCACGGCTTATTAGCAGGGGTGCAAACGGATCGGATAATATCCGACCGTATCCGGATCTGTATCTGAAAATTAAATACGGATATTCGATAGATATCCGTGTGGATATGGATACGGATATGGTTTTAAATTTTAATTATCCGTATCCGAATAGTAGATATATATCATATAATTTAATATATATTATGAAAATATTTATGTATATATCTATGGATATCCGATATCCGATCTGTATCTGTACGTATCCGTCTAATATCGGATCCGTATCCGTATCCAAAAAATAAAAGCAGATACGGATATGGCTATACCACTATCCGATCCGTATCCAATCCGTTTGCACCCTTATTAGTGTATTAACTACCTCTACATGTGAAAACCCCTGACAATCTTTCCAGGGTATCAGACAAGTGTGTGTGGTGTCTGTAGCTGATGCCAATTCGGATGTGATCTTTATAGTATGTCATTTTTTCATTTGCTTTTCGTTAAAAAGAATTATAACAATTTTTCGCTATTTACTTATAATCTATATTACTCGGATTGTCCAGTTTGGCAGTCACCCGTATCGGACACGGATACTGATATGATACGGCGACACGCTAGCTGACGTATCAGCTTACGTATCCTTACTCAGCAGATACAGTCACCGATACGTGTTGACACTGCACCAATACACTATATTTGGATTGGATACGCACCCGGATACGAGACCGTGCACCAGCTCCAGACCCATGAACCGCGCAACACCCATAGACCCATGAACCGCAATGGACCACATTCTAAAAATCAAAGTTTAGCTCTCTTCGGGAATCGAACCCGTCCCCTATGGTGTAGGACCCTACATCTTTACCAGTACAGTAAATCATATTTCTTGTTAGAAAAGAGTTTCTGTGATATTTAATATATAACTGGGTTATTGTATGGTCCTTCATCTAAGATTTTTTTTTTATATTTAATAAGTGTTGAATTAATAATATAATAAAAAAATAAAAAATAAAAAATTTAATAGACATATCATATCCAGAATTTTTTTAAATTGCCGTATCACCGTATCCGTATCGTATCCGATACCCGTATTTATGCAACATAGCTTATAATATACAAAATTGCTAAACTGTATCTTTCGCAAAAATCAAACAAAAGATGCTAATGCTAGCATTTCTGCATCTGTACAAGTAAAACGCAAAAGATAAGATAGCATGAAAAAAGAAATTCATAACTTCAGCACTAAGCAGTGAAGACTATGCCTACCATTTTATCCCTCTTTTCATAAATCAGTAATATACTATGGATACTCCATTGGAGGATTATGGATACAAAAAGAATCTAACAAAGGGATCAAATATTACAGAAGAGATGGATACATTATTCTTGACATTTCCAAACTGTGCAAAGAATTGCCAAATTAAATACTACCCACGATCAGATCCAGAAAACTACATACCATTTGCAACCTGATCCAGCTGTTAAGATAAGTTTTACTGCAAATGCTACACCAAGAAAGTTTCATCAAGTGTGTTCAATCGAAGTTCTTCATGTCTTTGCACCTCGCTGTTGCACAACAAGAAACAGTCAGCCCAAGAGTATTAGAAAATATTTTATTGCATATATTTATTTTTATTATAGCCTACATAAAAAGAAACGAGCAAAAATTTCTATTAAAAAACCAAAAAAAGCTCCTGCCTCAACTGGTGGTAAAATTGGCCCACCCTCGGCAGGACCGCAAATTAGATCAGTATGTATAAAGCCCCTCTAAGGGAAATTAATCACAGGAGAGCTCTAACACGGGTAGTAGACGGTGATTGTTTTTGGAAAGAAAAAGGGCATATTATTACATGTACAAAACCAATCTACTAACGGAATAGAAGCTCATGATGGCACAGAAATCATTTTAACTCAATTCAAGTGGTGGGATAGTTCTGTTCCAAATAATACATGTCTCACTAGAGTACAAGATCCAGTAAGGTATATGTCACGGCAGAATCAACATCTTCTACTGGTTTCCTTTTTGCTCGTTTTGGTGTCTCATCAAATATTTATACAGGCCAAACAAAAATTAAGGGATTAAATAATTTACCTGTTGAAGTTTCTTCAATATGGAAGCCTCATAATCACTAAAACCAGCTCCTACTATTTTGCTGATCTTAGGTTCATCATTAGCTTCTGCAAATGGCACAGATAAACCATCTGGCTTATCCGAACTTGTTTGAAGGGGAAGAACTAGCAAAGGGTTTGACACATCCCCACACATTAAACGTGTAGCTGCCACCTGTCAAAAAATTAATTCCAAACTAGAATTAGGTCTTAAATTTAATAAAATGATATTATAAGTTCATGGATTTTAAGAAAAATTCAAGATGAAGTAAAAGAAATTTCACAATTTTAACGAAAAATATCCTTTGTGACAAAAGAAGGGGCAAGATAAGAGGAAAAATAAGTTGATCAATGATTATATTTCTTCATTGAGGAGAAGGCAAAGATAGGGATAGTAATTAATCCACCATACATGTCGTTCTTAATCTTTGTTTGTGAAAATCAAGAAACCTAAAAGGTCTTATTACAGAGTTGACTGCTAGCAGGAAATAATATTGTTGCAACAGTATCCGCTCAGACCCACATTACTATCCGGAAAAAATGCAGATTGAATAATCGTCGAATCTGGACCAACACGGATTCAGATGTCTTTTGGTCGATATAAATATAGACACTAGCATTTGGAAGCAAATAGGAATATTCAGATATGGTATGGTACTGGTCACAGCACCCAATATATCCACATCCATATCCCCTCACAGAATCTAATGTACCCATATCTGTCTCCATATTCGGATACACAGACTCTAATGTACCCATATCTGTCTCCATGTTCATATCCTATCACAGTATCTAGTGTATCCTTATTTGTATCACAGCACACCATCTAATAAGTCTTCCTCAATTACCATTCTCCACAAAAAAAAAACTAAAAACAAACAAAATAACATTACAATTCTATATACTGTCAGTTTCTAATAAAGTCATCCTTGCTTCTGTGTTGCAAGTTTAGTGAAACAAAAGAAAACATAAAAGTAATGCATCTAAGCAGCACCCACATTGAGAAACACAGATAAAAAATAGAACAACTTGATCAATTATTTCAATATAACAGATTTCATTCTAACAATGCAGCATATGCAAGGACAACACCGCTCCCCCTCTCACCTGCCATGTCAAGAAGAGAGAGAGAGAGAGCTGCCAAAACCGGGGGGGTGGGTAGGAATATCACAGCAGGATATACATATCATTTCTCTGCTCCTGCGTTAGTGGTGGCGGCTATATACAATTTCCCTTGTGGTTGTTGCGACAACCCTGAGGTGGAAGGGCACATACGCACATGGCCCAAGCTTGTGGGCATCAAAGGGTTCTTTCTTTTGGCGCCAACTGCAAAGGATCAGACCAATTTTTGTCTGGAGTTGCACATGGATCATAGGGGACGGTATGAGCATATCCTTCTGGTATTGACTCCTGGGGAAGCCTTCCTCTGATGAGTCAGCAGGAGAGCCAACAGAGACCGATCTATCCAAATGTCTCCCTGAGAGATGCATGGCCGATACTGCATTTACTGGATCCACACCTAAGCCAGCACATATATTTGGACTTTACAAACACAAGGGATGAACTGAGTTGGAGATGGGAGACCTTGGGCTCCTACTCGGAAAAATCAGTATATCAGGCAATGATTTGGGGGGGAGGGTAAAATAGGATGGAAATTTGGAAGTGCAAAATTCCGCCAACAGCCAATATTTTTTTCAAACCTGATGCTAAAAAGCAAAATCTTGACGCATAATGTGATGCACAATTGTAGATTTCAGTGTGAGCTAAGATGTGTTATGTGTAACAATTGTCCGGTGGAATCAGCAGCACTGCATCTTCTTTTCCTTTGCCCGTATGCAGTCACAACTTGGAGCAAAATAGCAGTGTCTATGGGATATCAACTAACGACACCAGATGTGTCAGTACAACAGGTGTGGACCGGGTCATGGGGAAGGATACAAAGGCAAGGTGCGGCATCAAAACTGGATTGGGCATCACTTGCTGGTTTCTATGGAAACAAAGAAATGTGATGATGTTTGGGGTAATTATTTGAAACCCGAAATGTTTGCTGACAGTGCATTGAAGTAAAATTGGTAATTAGGACAATACTGGTAGGTTTACCCTGGGTATGCAGAAGTGATTGGGACAGGGCTGTAAGGGACAAATAAGTTGTTTAGAGGGTATGTTAGACCAGTGTGTGTTGTAATATTACTTTTTAATCATTAATACAATTGGCAGCCGCTGCTAAATTTTGAGAGAGAGAGAGACCGCCCAAATTGTGCAATGAGTGCACTTTGGAATCAGCTCTGCATTTATGCGTTAAGGGTCTGGAATGCAGTATCAATTTTGATTGGGTGTCGTGTTATGACGCCGGGGACTTCGGTTCAGCAGATTTGGGAATCTTTGTACGAAGACGCTAGGGCGAATGGGAGCATAACAAGAGGCAATTAGACAGCAGCGTTCTTATGAACTTGCTGGTGCATTTGGAAGCAACGCAATGAAGTGGTCTTTGGTGGGCGGTTGGTGCAACCTGAAATGCTAGGGGATAGGGCGATGCAACAACGTGGTCTGTTGAAAACTAGAGATTAGGGGGATAAGTAACATGCAGAGGGATAGAAAATCTGTAACTTTGTACAAGGGCTAGTGCAATTAGCGTTGTAATAGGGCAAGAGCATACAGGGAATAGATGAACTAGTTGTAATCAGATGTTTCATTAATTAACACAATCAACTTCGCAGCCTCTGCCAAGGGAGAGAGAGAGAGAGAGAGAGAAAGAGAGTTTACCACAGCATCTTTGGACGACATGACTATAAGCGCTGTCCCTTTATTTTTAGATTTCTTAGATCGAATCACCACATCTTCTACCTTTCCAAACTTCTCAAATATTTCTCTCAGCCTGGTAGCACTGTATTCGCCCAAAGCTCTCTCCCATGAGACCTTCAGTATTTTGTCCTCGTCTGATTTGTGCTCTGACTTGTCATGCTTTTCTTCTCTAGATGTCTGAATTTTAACAGTTTTCTTTTTGTCAGTTTCTCATTCGACTACCAAAAAATACTGATTTTGTTCCAATAAATGCTTATCAACATCTTAACAAATAGCTTTTCTGTAATTATGTGATTCAATAAGTGTGTTGGTCTAAAATAGCAACACCTTTATCAAATCAAAATTCAAGTTTATGGATTACTTATTAGAACCACAGTGCAATGTAGTGCTGAAATTATTCTGTTAGTGGTACATAACAAAATGCATTAATATGCCTCATAATATTACTCTTTTCTTTTCTTTTTTACTGATGTTTCCATTATCTGAATATTCCAGATAATTTTGGTCATTCTCATTTCTTAAAGTAACAATTTTGGTTATATAAACTGGAACCAACGTCAGTACTGATACTCTATTTGATCTTTTTACCTTTTACAAGGAGCAAAATGAACTACAACTGTATTGGCAGCATGCCTTGCAAGATTATTTCCATAAAACCCAATCCTTGCATATTTTTTTTCCACACAATTTTGGTCATCCTTACTTTCCCAATTAATAAGTTCCACAAATAAAATAAAATAAAATTCATGTAAAGACATTAGTACATACCGATGCAGAAGCAGCAGCATGTCCACTTCCCCTGACATTCCTATTAAGAAACGCATCCAACTCCCTCTTTAATTCATTAGCCACACTCCTCTCTCTCTTCCTCTCCATTTCAGCAGCATCCAACGGCTCTCCTCTCTCAGCCGCGCGCTCCCTTTTCTCCAGGTCCGCCGCCAGCTTCCTCCTTTTACCATCGCGCGCCGAATCCCTCACCTCCTTCTCACGCCGAGCACGGAGCTTGGCATCTAAGGCGCGGCGGGACTGCTCATCTCTCAATACATCGTAGGAGGCGCGGAGAAGCTGGAAGTCGGCGGTGGCATTGGGATCGTCGGGGCGTTTATCGGGGTGGCGCAGCCGCGACTGGGTCTTGTACGCCTTTTCGATCTGGTCCGCGGTTAGGCGGGAGCCCTCTTCGCCGGAGGGAAGGTCGAGGACCTTGTAGTGGTCAATTTCGTCGGCGTCAGTTGGAGATGGCGCCATAATAGAAAGGAAGGAAGAATTTGGGGTAGGGTTTGAGTGAAATTGAGAAAGAAGGCCAATTAGGGAACTTCCTTCTTCTTTCCTTTTTTGCAAACTGCAGTACCGACCGACCCGATACGGATACACTAATACAGGGGGGAATTTCACGTATACCCCTCAAAAAAAAAATCAAAATTACATATTTCTCCCTCTAAATTTTAAAATTACGTATTCCCCCTCTAAACTTCAAAAACTCACATATTTACCCATTTTATTGTTTTTTATATTAAAACTCATTCTAAATTTATAAAATACCCATTTTACCCTTTATTAAAAGCATATAAAAGCTCATCAGACTCAAATTTGAATCTGAAGGGTTCCTCTACTGTCCGATCCGCGCGCATCGCTATAAGATCTGTGCGTGTTCACTTCAAGATTCGTGTTGATCTAGCGCACACGGATCTTAAATCAATTTTGATATGTGTGCATTGCATTAAGATATGTGCAAGTTGCTTCAATATCCGTGTGTGTTCGCTTCAAGATTCGTGCTAACCTAGCACGCATAGATCGTAAAGCAATTCAAACGGTAGAGGAACCTTTCAGATTCAAATTGGAGTCAGATGACGTTTTATGCTTTTTAATAAAAGGGTAAAATGGGTATTTTATGAATTTAGAATGTGTTTTAATATAAAAGACAATAAAATGGGTAAATATGTGAGTTTTTGAAGTTTAGAAGGTGAAATATGTAATTTCAAAAGAGTGGAACTAGGGTGTTCCTAAGCTCACCAAGCCCTCCGTGAGCTCGACTCTAAAACCTATTAAATTGACTTCAAACGATATTTTCAAACCGTTAGATATTCAATCTATATTAAAATGTGCTTGGAGACCAAATTTTACATTTTTTGGAATTATTTTACTATTTATTAAGATGGTTTGAAAATCGCTGTTTTTATTAAAATTCTGCACCATTGGAAAACAGCGATTTTCAAACCATCTTAATAAATAGTAAAAAAATTCCAAAAAATGTAAAATTTGGTCTCCAAGCACATTTTAATATAGATTGAACATCTAACGGTTTGGAAATGTCGTTTGAAGTCAATTCGATAGGTTTTAGAGTCGAGCTCACGGAAGGGCTTGGTGAGCTTAGGAACACCCTAGTTCTACTCATTTCAAAATTTAGAGGGTGAAATACGTAATTTTAAAGTTTTTGAGGGGTATACGTGAAATTCCCGCCTAATACAATATCCCACAGCGCTGTATTCCGGAGTCGGTTAGCGCGGCTCTGTTTCTTCGGTCCGACCATTTTAATTTAAGGAACGATTTCGCCACTAAATTGGATCGGACCGGTCGATCCGACTTTATCAAATAGCCTCGTACTTTGCATTGCATAGTGCGGATTGATCAGATTAATATTTTCATTTTTAAATTTCAAACTATCGACTGAATTATTTAACATTTTCATATGAAAACATACTTACAAATTAAAATAGAGGAATTTCATATGTACCCCTTAAAAACCATGAAATTATATATTTTCCCCTCCAAATTTAATAATAACATATTTACCTTTCTAAATTCAAATAACTAACATATTTACTCAATTAATTAAATTGAAATTAATTATGTTTAATATTCTATAATTAATAACTTAATTATATTTCTCATTTCTCTCTCATCTTATTCCATAAAAAAAATCTGATCCCTTTCTCTCCTCTCTCTGTCTCGTCTTGTTCCATCAAATAAAGAAAAAATTCCGATGGCATTTTTCATTTTCTTTCGCTGGACTTTCTTCCCCTTTCCCGCTCCACTATACGCCTCCGTCTCTCTCTCTCTCTGTGGTCAAGCTGCACACCTCTTCTCTCGTCTCAGTCATGCGCTCCTCAAAGCAACTCTCCTCTCGCATCATTAGAGGACGAAGGAAGAGATACTAATCAGTGAAACACTATGCGAGGTGAGGTGAGACGAGGTGGGCAGAGACGGCTGGAGACAAGTTGGATAGGAAGATATTGTTCTACCACCATTAATAGCCATAGCGGCTGGAGAAGAGAAAATACAACATTTTTTTTTCTAATAGAACAAGATGTGTGAGAGAGAGAGTAGAGAAAGGGAAAGAATTATATAATTAATTATATTTTATCAAGTATTAAACATAATTAATTTCAATTTTTATTAATTGGGTAAATATGTGAGTTATTAGAATTTAGAAGGGTAAATATGTTATTACCAAATTTGAAGGGGGAAATACGTAATTTCATGGTTTTTGAGAGGTACACATGAAATTTCCCCAATTAAAATTTATATTTTTTAGATAGATAGAGAGTCACTTGATCTAAAAATTCTAGACCATTCAAAAGTAGTGATTTTTACCTTATCTAAAAAATAGTAAAAAAAAAAAGAAGTGTAAAAGGTATAAAATTTGATCTACACGTACATTTTGCATATGAAAATCATGTTGAATCGTTCAAATCAATTATTTAGACTTTCAAAATAGAAATAATCAAGGTTCTAAACAGCGTTTATAGCGTCGTAGCGAGAAGGCTAAAAAAAAAAGCTATAACGAATAGCGTTTTTTTTTTTTAACATTTCGTATATTCAATATTTGTACTAAATATTAACATTATCTAAAGTCTCATAGAACAATAAATAACACCAAAGTAATTAAGAAATTATAATATTCATATTGAACCCGTACAAAGTTCAAATTGCGGTTCAAAATATCCATAGTAATATCATAAACTATCGATTTTTCCTATTAAAAATATCTTAAGCATCATGATTCATGACATAATCTATTTTTTTTTCTATTCAAATTTTAATTTCGGTTTGGACTTTTTTTCTATTCAAATTTCTATTTCTATTCTCAATTTCAAATTGATTTATTTGTAGCAAGTAGTAACAAATTCAATTTCGGTTTGAGATTTTTTTTTATCTTTATTTAAAACCCATGTAAATTGCTTAAAAAAAAAACCCATATTGTATAGCGCAAATGGCGGACCGCTATAGCGCTGTAGCGGCCGTAGCGCAAATAGCGCATTTTGATGTCATAGCGTAGCGTTTGGGGTCCAAAAACGCTATAGCGCGCTATTTAGAACACTGAGAAATATTGATCCATAGCACAGAGCAATCCACTCTATGTGTAGTATTGTAGCCTCACTTAATAATAATAATAATAATAATAATAATAATAATAATAATAATATATTGAGTGAGGTTATGGTACTATACATAGCGCATATCAGTACATATTATGGATCAATATTTTTATTGTTAAGATTAATTCGAATCGTTGAACATTATCTCCATGTGAAATTGTACTTAGAGTAACTAAACTTTACAATTTTTTTAGATTTTTTATTTTTTTTACTATTTTCTTAGATAGGTAGTAAATCACTACTTTCAAATAGATTAAGTGATTTTCTACTCATCTAAACAATAGTAAAAAATCTAAAAGATGCTAATTTTGGTATCCAAGTACATTTTTATACGGAGATCGTGTTGAACAGTTTGAATCGATTGTCTAAACTTTGAAAAATAGAGATATAGATTCATAGTACGGAGCCGATGTGAGCTATGCATAGTACCATAGCCTTACTCTAATATATTTATATTTGTTTTTAATTAAATACAAGATTGTATGTAGAAATTATTGAAAACTAAATAATATATGGCATTAAAAATGATCAAATAATGCTACTATAGTTTTTTTATGGGTAAAATTTCGCCGGAGGTCACTAAACCTTGTCTTTTGTCACGAATTGGTAACTCAAGTTTGATTTGTCCCAATCAAGTCTTTGAACTTTTTATTTGTCTCAATCAAGTCACTCTATAACTTTTCCGTCTAAAATGCTAACGGAATATTCTCATTCCGTTATTATTTTGGACGGAATGGCTATATTCTGTTAGTATTTTGAACGGAAAAGTAATAGAGTGATTTGATTGGGACAAATAAAAACTTTAGTGACTTGATTGTGATAAATCAAACTTGAGTAACCAATTTGTAACAAAGGACAGAGTTTAGTGACTTCCAGCAGAATTTACCCATTTTTTTATTTACACACTTCATATACATCTCTTTTGTTACATTTTTGTGAACAGAGGTACAAGAGTGATGGTCACGACAGTCATCCTTGCTGGTTCTGAGTATGGAAGTGGGAGTTCGAGAAATTGGGCAGCCAAGGATTCGATGCTCTTGGTAAGATTTTCTACTATAATAATTTCAAACTTCTTCTGCTTCATGTTTATTAATACAGTTGGGTTCAGTTTTGTGATCAACCATCTTACATGCAAATGGTCAATTTGCAGGGTGTGAAGGCTGTTATAGCAAAAGAGCTTTGAAAGAATCCACCGAAGCAATCTTCCGATTAACATCAGTGATATTAAACCCGGTCAGAGCATTATTGTGAAAACAGACAATGGCAAGTCGTTTGAGTGCAATGTCTGTTATGTATGTGGGCCTGATTCTAGGATTATGCGGGGGGTGGCAAGGGGGCGGCAGTCTCCTGCGAGCGGTGTCTGAGGTACGGCCCAGATTAGCCTAATTTGTGATCTGTATGTACGGCCCAGATTGATATCTATTTAGGCCTTTTACTGTTGGCTTGTTTTTCTTCTTCGTATACATTAGCGATCTCCTTGTTATTATGTGTTGTTGTAACCTAACTCTAAAACATAGTGGATTTGTGCGATTTGGCGACGGCCGTGAGTTTTCTCCCTTTAGAGGATTTCCCACGTAAAATTCTGGTGTTTGATTGCTTTGATTTCTCTCTCGATTTCTCTCTTTGTGTGTTGATTTTGCTCTCTAGTACTTGATTCCCCTTTACAATGTCCGCTTTGATACTGAGGTATTCCTTACTACAAACTTTTAACCAAGCATCGTCATACTATATTGTAATTATATATGTCATGATTGTGATTTGAAGTTACAGTATTTAATTTTCATCATCTCTATCTCATGAATTATCTCCCAGTCATTTCTTTCTACCATAATTTACCATTATGACATCATGTGCATGCACTGTCATAGCTTACCAAATCAATAGAAGAACTGATAAGGAAACTCCACAAACATACATCTTTGTAAGCCCTTAAAGGAAATCTATCTGAGTAGCCACCCTTTGAAAGTGAAATTGAACATTAAAACATGCACATTGATACGTCCTATCTCGGGGAGAGTAGGCCGTATGTGATAAAGCGTCTGAATTGGACTCGTCCTATCGCGGGATGGCAGGCCGAGATATGAACGAGATAGGGACTCAGGTGGTTTTAGAGAGATTTTAACTCTGACCTATGCGATATCTCTCTGAGTGTAAAATTACGACCCCGTTCAATGGGCCTTTCTGCCTTATATATGCTATCTCATAACCGCTATCTTGTGCGGTTATGAGAGATGGAACGGTTATTTCAACCACGTTGGTGATTATCCTGCATTAAGGTGGTGAAAGCCAATTTCGGATCAGGCCTGTCTTTTTTTGGCCTTTTGTTGAGCCTTTTTTGTCCCCGGACCCTTATTCATGGATCTCAGGCCTTGAACTTTTTCATCTTGGTTTCAGGCTGGCTCCTAGAAGAAGATCCGAATTCCGGTTATTCATTGGCCCAAAGATGTATTTTAAAGGCCTTGAGAACATGGCCTATCACACATAGTTTGTCATATCCAGCATGCTAATGCACCATGGCTAGCTGTATATAAATTTAAATCTGCATTTGGTGTACTACAATTGGTTTGCTAAGGTTTGCATTTGGTTTATTTATTTTGACCGTATTTTTTGCTCCATTTGTTGTAGGTTGAGCTGGCATATTACAACCACGGTGGCATTCTGCCTTATGTTATTAGGAACTTGATCAACGCCGACCAGTAGCTTGCTATTTTTGATGATTCTATTGTTTTGGGAATTAAATTTTCTGCTTTGTGGAAGCAAGGCATGTCCCCATTTTGTTGGTAAAGATTTTAACAGAGTAGTTTTGGCTTCATGCAGAGCATGAACTCTAATCATATATAACAACACTGCATAAAATTTGTATCCAGTAGGGTACTGCACAAGGGAATTTGATAGAATGATTCCCTAATTAGTGAATCCGGCTTGTTTTTTTTAACTTTGCATGAATCTCAAAGCACAAATAATACTGCCCCTTTTCGAATCCCGAATAGGCACCGGCTGAGAGTAAATCTGAGCCGTAAAGTGATTTACTGTTCCGTGGGGTACTCGGGAGGATACGGTTCCCGCTGCATATGGGGTTGGGGTGATTGCATAGCAAATTGCATCAAGATCTACAGAGTTCATATTTTTTTTTTTCTTACCTGATGATTAATTTATACAGTTATAGGGCTTAAATTGTTGTTTTTTCTTGTTTATATTGTACAGAGAACTGTACATTATTGTCCTAAAAATATCCCCTTATTACTGTAAGGTTTTCTCCTTATTGGTTAAATTGAAAATTTTCCTTATTGGTTCTAATAAATGCATTATATCATTTTTTGTAGTTTTTGAAGAGTTATATAACAGAAAAAAGGAGAGCTTTAATTCAATGTATATTCCATGAGTGCAAGGGTTGTGTATATTCCTATATACATACATGGCGAATTTAACCTAAAAATGACAATAATTGAATGCAATCGATTTGAATAAAATCAATCACAGTATTTTTTTGTAATTCTTAAAGTGTGTAATCTAAATTCATTTAATCTTCATCATCTCCGAATTAATCCACAGGTGAATTCTTGATGCATATATTCTGTCAGGAACTTTTATTGGAAACATATTCAAATGTAATCTGCGAGCGATTTTAATGGTTGATCTTGACAAAAATGGTACAATGTGATCGATTTAAACTGTGGTCCGATACTCCGGATAGGTGCACAGCTGCTTGTCTATAAATATGTGCCTTAGGCAAATGAGATCATCGCATTTCTGGTTGGTAATTTTTTAGTCCTGGAGATAGTACTGTCGTCTGCTTGCACCTCTTCATAAGGTTCCTGTTAAAAGTAACATGGATTGCACAAATCACCTGTCTCCAGGACTGGTAAAACTACTGACACCAATAAAAATCAGGTAATAGAGAAAAAAATGCTTTTACATCTCAACCGAACTCATGGATTGGTTTTTCGTTTTCTGTTGCTTCATTTTTTTTTCATTGTGTTTGACCAATATATATTTTGTATGCGTGGAACTAGTGAGCTCAGCATGCAATTATCAGGTGATAGAACCATGTACCAAAGGCCGAAGAAGGGGTTCACAAATTTTCATTACACAAGGTATTTACAGGGAAGAGTCCGAACACCTTACACACATCCACCTTTCCACCTCGAGCTTGCCTCGAGACAGGACGTATCATCAGGAATGAGAAAGGTATAATATGTGAGTTGCCAATGAAGAAAACCATTAGATTTGAGGGTTTCGAGTAATTGTCTAGGGCATGGATCACACTAACAAGCATGTGTGATGTCATTCTGAAGCATTAATCTCTGCTCATGTTACATGTGAACCATGAGCAAAATTCTCATTTATACTGGTTGATCTTAATACAGACAAAATTGGAGGTTGTTTGTGACTCAATTTTGAATGAGGAAATTCTTTATCCTATCTATAATTCAAACACATAAAGCTAGCCGTATTAAATTCTATGCAAATGCAATTGTAGAAGCTTGTTAATTTTTGGAGTGTTTAAGACCTTTTTTAGGTCTTAGTAGGAATGTCCCTTTTTCTATATCTGAGAATTACATCCTCAAAGCAATTATTTTTTTTCAGACATCATTGAAAGATTCTTTTTTCTACCTTTTGAGCAAATATTTTTATTAACTTCCACAAATCTCTTTTTCTATGGGGAAAATTGTTCATGGGGGTGTAATTTTCTTCCATGAACTTTTCTGTATTCAGAAACTACTGTTAATCGATTTATATATAGGATCTAATGCAGGGGCGGATCTACTGTAGCGCAGGGTAGGACAACTGTCATACCCTGAAAATCCAAAACTAATTTACAAAGACTGAGTTTTGGACCTTTGCCCTACCCTGGAAATTGATATTGTCCTACCCTGTAGTTAATTATCTAAATTTTATGGAGTAGATTGCGTTATAATACTATTTTTGTTGTTTTTGTTATCATGTTTTATCTAATATCCAATTATCTAATGGGTTTGGATCCGATTATCTATTTAAATCCGATTCAATAATTTATTGCTCTACCCTGATCTAATGCGCATCTAAAAACATGTGCATATAAATAAGCAGGCCTAAGAGTAGAAGCAGAATAAATTCTCTGAGAGCGCGCGGTCATCAGTACAAAGATCCGCTAGTTTGGTATTTTTAGCTCACAGTTATTATGGCATTGCATAAGCCTCACTACTATCATGTCCGGCGGAGACCAAGCCGTCTCGGCCTTGGAAGAATGACAACATCCTGGTTGGGGCATGCCATAGTGTATCACTATATCCACGACAGCTCCTTGATAACAGAATTTTAGATCATAGTCTCTCTTTTTTGGCTCTGTCTCGTGCATATTTTGATTGGGCAAGAATATACGAGGCAAAAGGAGACTAAAATCTAAAATTTTCGTCACAGGAGCATCGGTGAAGATAAAGAGACATGCTGTGCATAGACCGCATGTACCAACCTGTGATGTTGGCATTTTTTCAGAGCCGAAAAGGGTTGATCTTCCAGCTGAGCACAACTAATATTAGTTGGGCTTATTTAAAGTCATAATTAATGATTTGTTGAAAATATAAGGTCAGGCAATGAAAAACGACATAATGAACAAGAGGCGAAATCTGATTTTTTCTGAAACGAATGACATGACATTTTTTTTCAATTTTGAGAGCTGCAACTTTAGAAAAGAGTCAATTTTCAGAAATCAAATTGAGGTCACTCAAAATGCTGTAAACCTTTCGAGTATTGTACAAATAAATATAATAATATTATTACATAGATTTAGGATGTATTGTACAACTGCAGTTACAATTATTCCGCGTTTCTTCTCTTCAAAAAAAAATATATATTCCGTGTTTGATGCTGCCACGGTAACTCTTGTCTTGTTGTATTCAAGTAAACCTGACCTCTGAGTCAGTTCATTCAAATTTCATTCCTTATTATATCACAGAAAAAAAAAAAAAAAAAACAGCACAGTAAATTTAAATTAGATTGAGCTCTAGAAAAATACAGTTTACTTATTTCTTGAGCCAGCTTGAATAGATCAAAGCTGAACCAACAAAATGGGGACATGCCTTGCTTCCGCAAGGCGAAAATTTTAACTCCCAAAACAAAACAATTATCAAAAATAGCAAGCTACTTGTCAGCGTTGATCAAGTTCCTAATAACATAAGGCAGAATGCCGCCATGATTGTAATAGGCCAACTCAACCTACAATAAATGGAGCAAAAAATTACAGTCAAAATAAATAACGAAATCCAAACCTTAGCAATTTAATTGTAGTACACCAAATGTAGATTTATATTTACATACAGCTAGCCGCAGTGCATTAGGATGCTGGATATGACAAACTATGTGCACATTTTACTGTTCTCTTTCACTTTCAAAGGGAAGGCTACTCAGATAGACTTCCTTTTCTGGCTTACAAAGAAATATGCTTGTGGGGTTTCCTTATCAGGTCCTTTTAGTGATTTGCTAAGCTATGACAGGGCACATGATATCATAATGGTACAATTATTGTAGAAAGAAATGACTGGGACAAGATAGACATGACAAAAATTAAATACTGTTCTTTCAAATCAGGCATACATAATTACAATATAGTATTATGATGCTTGATTAAAAATTATAAACTACTAAGAAATACCTCAGTATCAAAGCGGACAGTGCACTCGAACGACTTGCCATTGTCTGTTGTCACAGTAACGCTCTGACCGGGTTTGATATCGCTGACGTTGCTCGGAAGGTTGATGGTGAATCGCTCATGGCCGGTCAAGCCAAGGGTCTCTGCATCCTCCCCTGCCTTGAAGCAGAGAGGGACTATTCCCATTCCTGCAAGATTGCTTCGGTGGATTCTCTCAAAGCTCTTTGCTATAACGGCCTTCACGCCCTGCAAATTGGCCATTTGCATGTAAGATGATTGATCACAAAACTGAGCCCAACTGTATTAATAAACATGAAGCAGAAGAAATAAGTTCGTATAGTAGAGATCTTACCAAGAGCATCGGACCCTTGGCTGCCCAATCTCTCGAACTCCCACTTCCATACTCAGCACCAGCTAGAATAACTGTATCATGGCCATCACTCTTGTACCTCTGTTCACATACAAAATTATAATAAAAAAGATGTATAAGATGAAGTGAGGAAATGAAAAACCATAGTAGCTTTAACAGTATAATAGATCATATTTTTCTTAACAGTATTCAACTACAATCTTTGTTACAATTAAGGCTACAAATGAAAAAGATATTTGCAACAAGTCAAGAGTTACCGTGGCAGCATCAAACACGGAAAGCTCCTCTCCAGAGGGAATGTGGATGGTCTTGGGTCCCACCTCGCCTTTCAGAAGCTTGTTCACAAGACGGATGTTAGCAAAGGTGCCCCTTGCCATGATTTCATCATTGCCTCTTCGGCTACCATAAGAGTTGAAATCATTTCTCTCAACACCCCTCTCTAATAAGTACCTAGCAGCCGGGCTGGCCTTATGAATGTTTCCTGCAGGTGAAATGTGATCAGTTGTGATGCTGTCACCAAAGTTTAGGAGACAGTATGCATCCTTGACTGGTTTAGGGCCAGGAGGAGACATTGTCATGTCCTTGAAGTAAGGAGGTTCATGGATGTAGGTTGATTGCGGGTCCCATGAGTACAGGGTGCTTGATGAATCAGGGAGCTGGTTCCACCTGGGATTCCCTTTGGTGATCGCTTGATATGTGCTTCTAAACATGTCAGGAAGCACGCTTGACTTCACAACCTACAAGAGTTCAGAAGAAGAATGTACTAATTAAATACAATCAATGTTATTTATGGGCAATAATTTGCAGGTTACAACTAATTAGTGAAGGTATAAAACTACAGAAAGTCCAATATCGTACATCTGCAACTTCTTGAGAAGAAGGCCAGATATCTCTGAAGTAAACTTCCTTCCCATCCTTTGAGATTCCAATTGGTTCTTTCTCAAAATCAATGTTAACCTGCAATTAAATAACTCATGATTAGTAAGATATTAATCAAAATCATCATCATAGCAGAAGGTATCTCAGGATAAAATACAAAGTCTGAAATGACAAAAATGTCTGTAGGCACATGTATATTGAATAACTCAGAGAAAAATAAGAATGCTGCCGTCTTTTATCTTTCCACAAAGCAGCATTCAAGATATCAGCAAAGTTAGAATAATTTTATAAACATTGATGTATCCAAGGAAAGAATATAGCGCCAAGATCACTGCCTATAAACTATGTCTACTGCTCCAAACAGCTACTATTATATATAAACCAAAACATGCTTCATAAAAGTTATAATACCGTGCCAGCAAGTGCATAGGCAACAACTAAGGGAGGAGAGGCAAGATAGTTTGCCCTTGTGTGTGGGTTTACACGCCCCTCAAAATTCCGATTTCCTGACAATACTGCTGCGGCTACAATATCTGAGAACACAACAGAAAACAAAAATTACGAAATTAGAACGTACCAGAGTATATTATATTAGTTCCAGAGAAACTAAAACTGAGGTAAGAATTAATATGTCACCATTCTCAGTGATTGCAGCTGTCAGGTCCTTATCAAGGTCACCTGAGTTGCCAATGCAAGTTGTACAGCCATAGCCAACAATGTTAAAGCCAAGTTGGTTCAAGTATTTTTGTAAACCACTGCAAAGACAAAGCATGAAGTCCAACGTCAAAAGCATGGACGGAAATAACAGATTTTTCTATCAAACCAACTGGATCCAGAGTATCATAATGCAGTGATAGTAACAGGTTAAACTCCTTTGACCAACTGCTTCCTCTATTTTCGTGTTATTTTGGTTTTTCCTGGGATTTTTTCTTAATTAATTGAAACATCAGGCAAATTGATAGTAAGCCGACTTAAATTAAAGGCAAAATCCATTAACTTCACAGACTTTGAAGTTCAAGTTTTAAGAAGCTGCACTTTTGAGATTACCAATGATTTAAATGGACATCCTAAGCAACCGTAGTTTCAGTCATAGAGAAATATGACAGCGATAATGAAATGTATTACTAACCTCTTTTCCAAGTACAACTTCGCAACTCCGGAACCAGGAGCAAGACTTGTCTTTATCCATGGTTTTACCTGAAGTGACAAACAAAGTGTTGTCCATGCACTAGAAAAATAATAAAAGAATGCTTAAACTTTGCAATTTCGCATGAACTATACTGACCTCAAGGCCCAACTCGCATGCCTTTTTGGCAACCAATGCAGCTCCAAGCATCACACTTGGATTTGATGTGTTAGTGCAACTGGTTATCGCAGCTATGACAACATCACCATGCTTGATCTGAGCAGGTGTCCCTTGGAATGAGAAATCAGCAGCCTTCTTCTGGGTTTCTTTCGGCACAGCAAATCCCTATTTCAGCCAATTAAAGCGATGATAGTTAACAGCAGATCAAGCAGAATATAGCAAGTAATATTAATAGTTTTAAACAAGAATTTCAATCGGCAGGTTAAATCAATATTTTGTACAGAACATACTGGTTTACTCAAGGAGAGGCATTAACAGTGTATGGTACCAGTTACCTCAAATTTGATATAGGGCCCATTAGATCCAACATTTTAAACCATTTTTTTTCCTCAGATATCCCTAAAAATTTGCAACACCAATTACAATGAAACCAAGAAAAGAAAAGAAGAAACAAAAAAAGGGACAAAAAATATGCAGCAAACACAAGCTCACCTTAAATCCAACTTTGTTATCCAAGCAAGAAAGCCAGTCAGATTTCATTTCCTTGAGGGGTACCCGATCATGTGGTCTGAAAAATAAAAGTAGTTGCTATCCACTAAGAATAAACTATACATTACATAGGAACTTCATGAAACGTGAGACAAGTTATTTACCTTTTGGGCCCTGAAAGGCAAGGTACCACTTCATCAAGGTTCAATTCCAAGTAAGATGAGTAAGCTCTTTCTGCTTGGGGCTGCATTTAGGAAAAGTCTCACTCAGAAAGAGCAATCGATAAGATTTTTCTAAAATACAACTGAATAGTAAATATATTAAAAGGGGGCAAAAAATTCAGATACCTCATTATAGTCCACAAACATTTTATTAGCCCGCAAGTACGACTCTATCATAGCCACCTAAAGGATAACAAAAAGGTCAATAGCCCATAGTAGAATTTACTGCAACTTCTGGTCCATACTGGTCGGTGATCATCAAGATGATACTGGTAGGCACAGGACTGTCTGGTATCAATGACCATTTTTGTTTAAGCATAATATGATCTTTCAAGTGCTTTAATTAACCTCAGTTCAGCGTAAATCAAGCAAATAACAACAACAAATACAAATAATAAGTCATCAGATTAGATTGGGATCAACCAGTATGCAACTGTATCAACTGATATTCTGGCCAATAATACTATACAAGAAGAAAATAAACCACAACATAGTAAAATAGGGTATCAAACCACAAAAGATGTATCATAGATTGCTAATGACATACTGTATCATCACTTCTGCCAGTAAGTTTCAAATAATCTAGAGTAGCAGAGTCAACAGGAAAGAATCCCATGGTGGCACCATATTCCGGTGACATATTTGCAATAGTTGCACGATCTGCTAGTGACAGTTCCTGCAAGCCATCCCCTGAAGCATATAAAACAGTGGAGTCCCATGTCAGTGATACCAACACTACTCAGATTACAGTTAATAGGAAAAACCAAAAGAAAGAAAAAGGAAAGAATAAGGCTTCTGTTATGAACAAGTCTAAATTAAAAAAAAAAAAAAAACTCAGAGAAATAAGATGAAAATTCCAATAATATGACATCGCAGAGTCTGGTGGGGACTTGTACCAATTGGTGTGTACCACAAAGAAGCCAAACAAACAATAACAGCTGATAATGTGCACAACAGGAAAAATTACCATAGAATTCCACGAACTTCCCCACAACACCATGTTTCCTAAGAATCTGAGTGACTGTCAGGACTAAATCAGTGGCTGTCACACCATTTGGCAGCTTTCCTGACAATTTGAAACCAACAACTCCTGGCAGAACCATGCTCATTGGCTGCAAGTTGTCATTTCAGTTAAAGAGTACAAAAGGCTGTCATTACAAAGCATCATATAAAATAGCTAAAAGACATCTACAATGTCATGGTAACTTTAAGGAAGAGGTTACAGCTGATAATATAAATAAGTGAGAATTTCTTGTTCAACAAGTGAAATACCATTCTTCTTGCTTCTAATTCCTCTCAACTGTGGCAAAATGCACAAACAAAAAAAGCCTAGCCACTTTGGTACCATAAACTATTTTCAGCATTAGCTACACCCAATTCATTATCACCTTTTTAAGCACATAAATACATATCAATATTTCACTCTAGTAGTATAAAAGAATGTGATATCAAAAGTGGGCCTAAAATGAGTGAATATAATGATTAAGAAACAGACCTGCCCAAGCATAGCAGCCTCAGCCTCAATCCCACCAACACCCCAACCGGCAACTCCCAAACCATCAATCATAGTTGTGTGGGAATCAGTTCCAACAACACTATCAGGGTAGAGCAACCCACCATTATTAAACACAACCCTAGCAAGATACTCCAGGTTCACCTAAATTGTGCATTTAAAAAGCAATTACTGCAGCAATTTCAATATGACTTGACAAAATAAGTTGTCAATTAGAGAAAAAAGTAAATCAGAACCATGGTTCTGAAACTCGGAATCGGGTTCTTGACCATGGAATCGGAATCGGGTGAATCAGCCGGAATCGGCCGAGTTAACTCGGTAACTCGGATTTTTTTGCCAGAAGCTTGTTTTGTACTCGGTTTGATTTGGAATTTGAATTTAAACTTAATTTGAGCTTATTTAATACAATAAGGACTTGTTTGTGATTTTAGAAAACCACCAGACGGTTTATTGGGTTATAAAACAAAGAAAAATATGATATTAAAAAATAATATTAATAATATTAAGATTAAAAAAAATCACATTTAGGAATTTCTTTATTGAGTGCATAAATAGTATCTTTAATGGCCCAAGCCCAATTGAAAACTGACGCACAATACAACAAGGAATTTCTGCCAGCGGACCCCACCTTCTCTTTAACCCTCACGATCCGAGAACCTTTCTTCTCCAATTAGCATTTTGACCCAGTCAAAATTGCAGATTTCGCCCCCAAATCCGATTTGAGGTCGTACACTTCGTTGTTTTGTGAAAAATCGCTCCAAATCATGAGAATCAACGTCAAGAATCGCTCCACGGTAGAAGAATCGACGAAGAATCGCTTGATCGGCCAATTTGAACCAGCTTTTTTACTGAAAAATTATGCACCGAGGAACTCGGTCCAAAATCGGATCGCCGACGGCCGATTCCGGCCAAAACTCGGCCAAACTCGGTTGAATCGGCTTGACTCGGCCTGAAAATCAGCTAACTCGGCCGAGTCAAGCACTGTTCAACCGAGTTTTGCTGAAAAACTCGCACGGGCGCGAGACTCGGGTGAAAATCGGATCGGACACGGCCGATACCGAGTTGACTCGGAATCGGCCGATTTTCCAAACCATGATCAGAACACCCTTTAACCACATGGAAAGGAGGATTTTCTATTTCAGTACAGGCTACTTTCTCAAAGCAGCTACATGATCACGGAAGCACTGTATACCTTTTTTTTATCCGGTTCAATTTTTCACCTTCTTTTAAATTTGGCAAATTATTGTGAAATGACATTTTGTTTAACCTAGCATGCCTAATAGTCTACAGCATGGTGAATTGATTTGTGGTGGTATCTACTTTCCCATAAATATGACATTCAAGGGAAAAAAAATGAAGTACCTGGTGCACAATACCAGATCCTGGAGGGACGACAAGCATGTTCTGAAATGCATTTGATCCCCACTTCAAGAACCCGAACCTTTCCTTGTTGCGTTGGAACTCAAGGTCCTCGTTCATTTGAACAGCATTCTCTGACCTTGCAACATCAACTTGCACCGAGTGATCGATGACAAGATCAACAGGCACCTGCAAAATGCAATATAGCCAGTTACATCTTCCATTTGTCTAATTTATCTATATGTAAGATAATATTGAGTATCTAATGACCCTAATTCAGGTACCAATATCTAATTTCAAATCTAATTGTATACTTTAATACTGAAGGTTGACTTTTCCATCCTTCTCAGCTATTAAAGGGTAGTGAATTGCATTATATCCAGTGTGGATTTATTTGATTAAAATAGCATTGAACAAACAAATGAAAAGGCATTTATTTTAGTTAGATTTCAAACGACAGAGTAAACTTTGGTTCAAAGTTCAAACTCTTTTAACTTGACTCCTGTCAGCAAGAGAAGAGAAAAGATAACATGAGCAATTAAAAGTATTTAGACAAATTGCAGTATTCAAATACTAGGAAAGTTGGTATCAACATGAATGAACACCATAATATTATGTATGGCACTTTTTGTGGTCTGGGATATAGAAACAAGCTTTCCAGAAAGAAGAAGATCTTACCTTTTCAGCATAGCAAAACAAACTAATTTCACAACAAGTGGTCAAATGGGACAATAACAACAAAAAGACAATGGCCACTGTCAAGACTTTCAAAAAAAAAAAAAAAAAAGACGATGACATATACATAAAATAATTTACATGCTTATGGCCAGAATTCAGAAAACAACTTACAAGTGGATTAATTTTATTAGGGTCACTCTTCAATCTGTTCATGGCATCGCGCATACAGGCCAGGTCAACAACAGCTGGCACTCCAGTGAAATCCTGAAAAATTGAAAATAAGTATATTTATCCTATAATTTATTTAAAGGGATAAGTCAAACTCCTCTTGCTAAATAATTAGAACTTCTCTTTATTGAATACATTCAAAGCTCTTCAAAGTTTGACATAAAATGGGAATGAAGGAATTAACAGTATTTCTCCAAAGAAATGGTTACTTTTCAGTAGTGACCTACAAAAACTTGAAGCTTGCTTTATATGAGAATTGTTCATGTTCATACAAATTTATGATATAAAAAACAGAAGTAAAACAGACCAGGTCCTTTTATGGCTTATGGTGATAACAGCACCTGCCAGCTATACTAAAAGCTATTTCCTTCTGTTTCTCTTCAAGTGAAATACTTTTAAATCCAAGCTGGAACAATAATACCAACTATGATTTTGGCCTTAATTAGCTTAATACCCAATCATTACAAAAAATAAAAAAAATCAAAATTATATTTAACAATTTTGAACAGAAGTGCCGTCACTGTCAAACAACACAAAGTTCCACAAGCAAATGGAAGACAAATTGAAATTCATAACAAGAGCAAACAATATTTTAAGTCGAGTCAATGTATACATATGGAGAGGGGTGAATGAGAGAGAGACCTGAAGAAGAACACGAGCAGGCTTAAATGGAATCTCTACTTGCTTGGTAGCAGTTTTTTCCCAGTCTAGAATCTTCTCGACATCCTTTCCAGTGACCTGAAATTCGTCACAGTTTCTGATCGCCGATTCAAGAAGAATCCTTATAGAGTAAGGCAGTCGATCTGATCCAGCATAGAAAACCCGATATTAAGTCCTAAATCCATCTCTATAGTAAAATTTGATGCATTTTAGTATAATTCTCTTACCAATTCTCTGATCGTTAAGAGCGGGCAAGCTGTAGTACTTTCCAATCTCTCCGCCTCCAGGCTTGGAAAGAGTTGTCAAAATACTATCGTAGACGTTGCGCGCAGCTGCAATCGAAAAAATGAAAAACATCGAAGTTCAACAAATAATTAATCAACCAGATCCAGTCATTATTTCGAAAATGAAAAAATAATGGTCAAATAATGGTCAGAGATCAGTTTGAGTACCCATGGAGGAAGCGAAACGCCGAAATAAGGAAGTGGAAGAGTAAGAAGGTGAGGACGAAGGAGCGGTGGTAGAGTTAGAGGTAGGCGTAGAGCAAGGTCTGGCAACGGTGGAAGCGGCGAAGACAGAGGAGAGACGAGACGAATGGCGAGAGAATGCGCTCTTAACAATTGTCATGATGGCAGTGTCGTATACTATAATATTGGATTGGATGTGTCAGGGAGCCGGTGAGATTTGAAATGAAAACAATGAAATAAAAAAATGGAGAAGAGCAGACGGGGCAAGGAAGGAACGAAGAACGAAGCGAATGAAAAAAGAGAAGCTGCGGAAAGGAGGTATATAAAGAGTGTTTATTTATACAAAGTTGGAAATTGGAAGACAAATAGGGATCGGCTTTTGCTTGGTCAGAGGCCCCACCAGCCCTCCTGTCGCGTGGACGTGACGCGCACTAAAAATATTTAGACCCGGTTTGCTGGATTTTTTTTATAAACCATAATTAAAATTTTGTTTTTTTACGAAACCAATACAATTATTTTTTTTTTACAAAACCTATAAGAATTGAAATAAAATTTTGATATAAAATTATTTCTAAAAAGGAGACCGGACCGAAATATCATTTCGGTCTGGAATAAAAAAAAATTTGGACCGAAACGACATTTTAGTTCTTATGATTTTTGTAAAAAAAAGTAATCATGTTGATTTCATCAATTATGGTTTACAAAAAAAATTCCGGTTTGCTTTATATTTTTAGTTTAAGAATTATATATACCCAATTGGTGAAAACAGAGCGTATACGGAGCTATCAACCATATTCATATTTTTTTTTAATTTTTGGATACGGATACAAATCGGATATCAGACACTGATACGGATCAGATCGGATATTTATTAAAATAATATTAAAAAATACTAATTTTATAATATTTATCTAATTTTAATGATTAATAACAATATTTTTTCATAATATATATTAAAATATATGATATATCTACTATTCGAATACGGATAATTGAAACGTAAAACCATATCAGTATCCATATCCACACGGATATTCGGATATCGGATATCCACATCTAATTTTTCGAATACAGATCGAATATTATCCATACCGATTGCCCATCATTACTTTATGTTTTAGATATTTTTCAATTAAAATTTCAAGTTATTTTCTCGTAAACACATTTATTTTATTAATGTCTCTGTTTAACCACTTAAAAATACTGTTTAATATTAGCAAAAAAAATAAATTGATAATTTTATCCTTACTTCAAAATACTGTTTGCTAACTTGAAAAAATAAATTGACAATACTTTCATCTTTTGTGTATATTACAGGACTATTTGAGGGAAGATTTACAATTTTATGCTCAAAATTATGCATTATCTACACCAGATAAATCGCATACAATGAACACAAAAGTTAAGTAGCTAATTTACAACATCGATTTAATTAGAATTAGGATCAGAAATTCAAACAGCTATTTAAACGAACAAAATACTATTTAGAACAAAATACTATTTACAATTATTGATGAAAACGCATCTCTATTTTTATATTAAGCAGGTAGATATCATGATTAGGCAACAACTATGATTAAAAGATAAAATTTCAGATATAATATCAACTTGCTGATCAAATAGTCCGTCTTTTTTTTATTCTATGCTTTTTTTTATTTTTTTATGTATAAAATTCTAAATTTATTTAGATATGTACTCGCCACACGTAATTACCGCAAGTCTATTTGGTTTCCCTTCTTTTGGTCATGATTTTTTTTAAATGTTATTTAAGGAATTTTTAGATTGATTGATCATATCTTCATTTCTTTCTAATTTGTTCATATCATATAAAAAATGTTATTTGTCATTTAATGTTCTAATTTAAGTAAACAAGATTATATTCTCTATTTTAAGTACACAAATGCATATAAATTCTATAGAAATAAAGATAACACTTGTAACAATATCAAGAGTCATAATATGATAGCAAAATGTGTCATAACTCATAACATGACAACAACAAATAATACAACTTATTTTGATGATTTTTTTTCCTCTTGTTTTCCTGCTAAACAACATAACAAAAAAAAAAACCAATATGTCATGTATGAGTAAAAAGAATCCTCATAGGTTTTCATTAAAGAATGAGCTTTACATTTGTTCGAGAATATGCTGGTCTGGTTTTTTATTGTTGAATAATTATTATTTTTATTAGTCTATTTTTTATGAAATATATTTTTTTATATGAGAATTTTTTTTTTGTTTTTTTATAATATGTCTCCGTTGCAATGTACGGGCACAATACTAGTTATATATCTAATCAATTTATGTGAAAGATATTGGTTCACATGGAAAGTTATCATACTAAAAGCTAAAAGAAGCTGACCAAAATTATAAATCTGTTTACATTAATTGACATTTTAAATATTACAAGAATCAATTGCGAATATTTTTTTTTCTAGTAAAGATTGGAGGTCAAGACATCCAACGTTTTTAATATTTACAAGAGATTTCTCTATTCAGATTTCGAACTTGCGATCTTCCAAACAGAAAGCATTATCTTTGTCAGTAGATCAAAGACTGGTTCTCGCAAATATAAAATTTTAAAGTATCAACATGACATCACAATATATTTTATCATGTGATTATCCATTTTTATAAAACAATATACACAATAACACAAATTGTGCATAATTATTTTCGTTATGACCAAACAAAATAAATACATTATACTAACCAGTAGAGACAACACTTATATTAATTTTCAAATTTAAATTGTTCCCTCATGCATCAATTGATGAAAAAAGATTTCATATAAAATTCATAAATCAAAATATATTAATTTTCAAATTTAATTTGTTCCCTCATGCATCAATTGATGAAAAAAGATTTCATATAAAATTCATAAATAAAAATTGCCAATTTTTTTGTGTATATATGCACTATAAATGTATTTAAAAAAAGAAAAACGGTTTTACCTACCAATGAACAAGGAGACGAATAAAAAAGACCTTACCCTAACTTAAGAAGTCAATGGAAGCAAAAGGCAAAATAAATAAATTTTAAATTTATCTCTAAAAATAAATATGAAGATGATAACGCAAAAGATTGTTTCATATTAATTTAAATGCAATACAATCAGTGTTCTAAATAGCGCGCTATAGCGTTTTTGGACCCCAAACGTTACGCTATGATATCAAAATGCGCTATTTGCGCTACGGCCGCTATAGCGGTCCGCTATTAGCGCTATTCGCGCTATACAATATGATGTTTTTTTTTAAGCAATTTATATGGATTTTAAATAAAGATAAAAAAAATCTCAACCGAAATTGAATTTCTTGCTACTTGCTACAGATAAGTCAATTTGAAATTGGGAATAGAAATTGAAATTTGAATAGAAAAAAAAATAGATTATGTAATGAATCATGATGCTTAAGATATTTTTAATAGGAAAAATCGATAGTTTATGATATTACTATGGATATTTTGAACTGCAATTTGAACTTTGTACTAGTTCAATATGAATATTATAATTTCTTAATTACTTTGGTGTTATTTATTGTTCTATGAGACTTTAGATAATGTTGATATTTAGTACAAATATTGAATATATGAAATGTAAAAAAAAAATGCTATTTGGAATAGCTTCCGCTATAGCGGCGCTATTCGTTATAGCTTTTTTTTTAGCCTTCCCGCTACAACGCTATAAACGCTATTTAGAACCTTGAATACAATACAATACAACATCCATAGAGCTTCTTTATACAGAGAATATACCCAATATTGTTTATTAAGACATTAATTAATATTAAAAGACTACTAGTCATCTTCTTTTTTGTTTCTATTTTTTTTATAAAAACATTACTCGTAAAAAATATAAAATTTAAAAAGACTGATTTCTTTAAAAATTAAGTCTCTTTATTCCAAAGAAATTATTTTATTAATAAATTCTACAAAATGTTAATTCAACATCATATTAGAGTGAATCTGAAAATCATGCTTTAGATCCTTATCTCCAATTTCAAATCATTCTAAACTACTCAACATGATATTTATATTAAAATATACTTGCAGATCAAATTTTATATTTTTTAGAAATTTATTACTATTTTGTTAGATAGTTACAAACTTAGAAGATTTTGGACCATTCAAAAACTGTAATTCTGTATATATCTAAAAAGTTAGTAAAAAGTTCTAAAAAATATATAAAATTTGATCTCCAAACACACTTTAATATGAATATCACGGTGAGTGACTCAGATCGACCGTTTAAATTTTGAAACAGAATAAAAATGTGGAACATCACCGGGACAAAAAAAAACAAAGACATTTTAACCCTAATATCCTATTACAGTGCATTGTCAAAATTAATGCTAAATTTCTTCGGCCTTTTTGCTTATGAAAAAATAATATAAACTTATTAGCTGAGCGGCTCATACATTTAATATGTACCATGTCTAGAGGCTTAGGAGTCCCAGCTGAGGTGGAGCTTGTCGTGGGACAAGCCCGTGGCCCAATAAAAAAAATATCTGAAGTAGAGTGAAAAATGGAACGGTGCCGTTCCGTCACGGAATGCGCCGTGATTTGCGTGTCGTGTGTTGTGGTTATCTTTTAAAAATTTGGCAAGACACGTCATGCAAAATATCTAGTCACGGCACGGCACGTGGTCAGGCGAGTCAAGTGTAATTATGACTGTTAGATATTGATCAAATGGTGAATCTTGAATAAACTAACTTAAAAAATACTTAAACGTGGCCAGTTACGTTTGGGCACAGTACGTTTAGACACGGCGTGATTCGCGTGCTGTGACCACCTTTGACATTTTGATCACGGCACAGCACATATGACTATTCACTTGATCACGGCACGGCACGACACAAGACTAAAATCAAATCATGTTAATTACAATACAGTATGGCACGGCACGACACGTTTTTTCACTCTAAATTATGAAGTTCTGTCGCAACACAAATTGAAATAGGCTTCTATTTATATATGTATATAAAAAAAGAGAAAAAAAGAAGAAGATAGAAATAGACGGATCAACTATAAGCTGGTTAAGATGTTTCAATTTTTTATTTTTTAGTTTAAGAAAAAAAAAACATGTTCATCATCCTTCCTCTCCAATTTACATTAGATTGATTTTCTCCAGTTAATGCAAAAATAATTAGATACATTCAAAATTAGCATACTTTTGCCAAAAAAAATTTTTTGCTAATTATGTGATAATTTTATTTCACTTTTGCCAGATTTAATTTTCTTTTTGTTCATGGAGAAATATAAACATTAAAAATTCGGAAAAATAAATGATTTATCAAATAATGGATTTTTTTCCTCCAGTATCAACGCAATGGAGAAGAAGCAGGAATAGGGAACATTATTTTTAACATTTAAGCGTTGAACTTGAAAGTGTGGTCCCGGTCCACTTGATTCCTTGAACCTTCCAACTAGACTATATTTTTAGGGCGTGTTCGGCAGATAAATGGGCTGGGGAATAGGCACAGGAATTAAAAAAATTTAAACTGATTTTTACTGTTCATGTGGCAAAAAAAAATTCACTCTGAGTAAATTTTTTTTTCCACGTGAACAGTGAACGGCCGAACAAGCCCTTATAGAGAAAAAAAATACGGAAATTATCCGGCGTCAGTACGGTTTATAAGGCAGAATGTTTTATTTACAGAAATTATTTGAACATAATATAGAAAATTGAATAGAGTTGTAGGAAAATTTTGATCGGAAGAAAACCAATCAATAATTGAATTTTTTAGGTATTTATAAAGAAACCGAGTCATTCGGCTCCTTTAGCTACTTGGATTTTCTATAAATTATAAAGAAACAATGATTTACAAATGCACATGAAATTAAAGATTTAGAAGCTGAATTTCTTGTGTGATCTTTTGAGTAGTCATGTGACAACTAAAATTTTTTTATTGATATTTGTATCTTTAGAAATCGAATTATTGATTTGTTTCCTTCTGCTGATCAAGATCTTCATGCAATTTGTTCGTATATTATTTTAAATAATTTTTATGATATATGTTTTGAGATACGCTATCATGTTTTAGGAAGTAAAGAGAGTGTTTTATTTTCCGCTCATATCTTTATTTTTAAAGTTCAGATAGTCGATCTGAAGTTATCAACATGATCTTCATATTAATATGTGCTTGGAGACCAAATTTTACATTTTTTTTTGGAAATTTTTTACTATTTTTTTAGAATTTTTGAAAATCACAGCTTTTCATTAAATAAAATAATAATAAAAAATTCACAAAAACACTGATTTTCAAAAAATATAAAATTTGGTCTCCAAGCACATATAAATATAAAGATCATGTTGAGAATTCAGATTGACTGTTTGAACTTTGAAAATGGAAATATGAGCGGGAAGCAAACACCTTATTTACTTTCCAAAGCATTGTAGCATCACTCATATGTTTTTTGTCTATACGCAGGGGCAGACTCACATGATCCCAGGGGTAGCTGCCCTCTTGGATTTTGAATTTTAGTGGAGATCTATTGGCCCCAACTGACTTTGTCATTCTCTAAAAATTTTTGCCCCCTCTGAATGTTTGATTTATAATTCGGGTTAAATTTAGGATTAAAATTAAATAAAGTTGTTGAATTTTGATTGGTAATTAGAATTATAAGTTAGAGCATCAGAAATTATAAGTGAAAGCATTATAAAGTATAAGTTAAAGTATTGTTTTTTTATCGAGTATTCAATTAGTTAATGAAATTAAATCTGATTCAAAAACATTATGAGTCCAACCTGAAAATTACAAGAACAATTGAAAATTTGACAGGGGAGAGGTCGGTTGATATTACCCAAAATTTTAAAACAATACATTTATATCTAAAATGCAGTGGAGCCGAATCAAATTAACACGAATCTATCTTGAATCCACAAAGTTCTTTAAAATTCAATCTTAATTTTCAAATTACGGTATTTTACTGAATTTCATAAGCAAAATGCACAATATTTTTTTTTTGAAATCATGAGGTGGGGTCAAGTCACCCAACACACTTTCAAACCCTTATGTATAATATAGATGATTTCTCACTTTGTGAGTTTCGAAATACACAATATATGATAAATAAGATTTGAACTCAAATTTCCACACCGACATAATAGAACTCTAACTACTAAACTACAAGTAAATATTTAATGAGAGAGACTAGATCTTATACAAAATTTTACAAAATAAAATAAAATTAGATTTCAATTATAGATAGTAAAAATCGCTGATCCGGATGAAATTAAATTAAATGAAATTAAATGAATTTTTTTACTATTTATTAAGCCACTTTGAAAATCGCTGATCCGGATGAACAGTAGCAAAACAGTAAAAAATTATGGACCAATGGATCAGCGATTTTCAAAGTGGCTTAATAAATAGTAAAAAATTCCAAAAAATGTAAAATTTGGTCTCCAAGCACATTTCAATATGGAGAACAACTTGAGCGGTTCGGATCGGTAATTTGGATTTTCAAAATGAAAATAATGAGGCGTAGAGCACCAAGTCGTTTTACACCATGACTTAGCTAAGCCCAGCACCTAAAATTTTGAAATCATAACGAGAGAGGATTGATCTTTAGATCCGCCCTTGCTGAATTCCACTGTCTGAATTTTTTTTTTTATTACAACAAAGGATTTTCCAAATTCAGGTCTCGAACCCATGATCTCTCACATAGAGATCATATGTCTTTGCCACTGAACCAAAAATTAGTTGTTTCCACTGTCTGGACCTTATCCTGTTGCATTGGAAATTTGATAGTAGAGTTTTATGTCTGCTTGATCGATGACAAGAGTACCAAACACCTAACTCAAATATCAATATTTAATTTAACATTTGCATATTTTAACCCTAAAGGTTGACTTTTCTGTCCTTTGCTGCTTTGAAAGGTTAGTGAAATACATCATGCCGCTTGTCAACTTAAATCCACTAGAGATTTATTAAATTGTCTATTTGAAGGTTGTAAATAGCATTGAAAGAACAAACGAAAAGGCGTTTATTTTAGATTTTTTATTTTATTTCAGAAGACAAACCAAACATTGGTTCAACGTTGAATTAACTTGATTCCTGTCAGCAGAAAATTGGTATAATAAAAACAAGCTTTTTAAGAAAGAACAAAATCTTAAAAAAGATGATGACATAAACATGTAAGTGGCTACTCTACTTACATAAGCACATGAAGGCATATTTTATAAGTTATTTTTGTATTTTCGAAGTCCAAATAGTCGATCTGAAATGCTCAGCATGTTCTCCATATTAGAATGTGCTTGGAGACCAAATTTTACATTTTTTGAAATTTTTTTACTAATTTTTTAGAATTTTTCAAAACAGTGTTTTAATATAACAAAAAAATTGAACATATTGAGTACTTCAAATTGACTATTTGGACTTTGAAAACGTAAAAATGACTTATAAGCATATACCCTCATATGCTTATGTAAGTAGAGTAACCAACCTCACATAAACACTAAAAACAAAAATTGGCTAATTCGACTTCACAACACTTGTATTAACGCTGTGTCATCATATCTAAAAAAGATAAACACATCAGCGAGCAATGCCGAAATTTTTATTAATACCCTAAAAAATAGGATGCAAATCTGCCATTCATTATGAAATATTTTCAAAAATGTCCTAACCACCTCACGTTTAGGCGGTTACCTATAAATACCAAACCCCCTCACATTTGAGCAGTTTGATATGTAATCTATTTTTTTTTAAATGTTGTATTTTTTTAGAATGCTACATTATAAAATGTTGTATTTTTTATGTTAAAATTTTGTTATAATTTTTTAATTTACGGTTATATTTTTTATAATAATTTATGGTTATATTTTGATAAAAGTGGTATATATACCACCGAATAATTTATGGTTATAATTTGTTATAATTGACAATTACATTTTTATTTGTTGTAATGCTTTATTGTAGCTTTATTTGTTATAATTTTTATAATAATTTATGGTTATAATTTTATAATTGACGATTATAATTTTATTTGTTGTAATGTTTTATAATATGTTATATATTTATTGTAGTTTTATTTGTTATAATTTTGTTTAATGTTATAAATTGATTTTATTCGACTAGATAAACAACAAAACTAAATAATATAAATGGTAAGTCTACAACATAAAATATAACAATCCAAACATGAAATATAACAATCCGAACATAAAATACTACAAATCCATCTAACTAAAAAACATAAAAACCTAACGACGAGGGCGGTGACTACCGGAGAGATCCAACCTAACAGGTTGATCACTCAAAAGAGAGCGATGTTATCTTTTAAAATTTATAAACTCGGATATGCTATCGGTTCGGATCGCAAGCGCACAATCCTTATCGAGTAGTATAACCGAGGTCGATCCACAGGGAATATTGGTCTACAGTCTTGAGTGATCAAATCACAATTTTTCGAAAGGCTAGACAAAATCTAAAAATTGAGAGTTGGAATTGTGATCAATGTAAATTTGGCAACAATTAAAAGTAATTAAAATAAAAATAGAGATGAGAATTCCTAGCGTTTCGGCATACCATTGCTATTCAATCCTCTTTGATATTCTACTTTTGTCGGGTCTGATTTTTTGTTGTTGTTTATGGAAGACACTACATAGGACACTGCGAGTCACTTAAGCAAATGACGGGACTTCCATCGAGATACTACATAGGACACTGCGAGTTATCTTACGCAAATGACAGATCTCTAAATACACAAGTTACTACATAGGGCACTGCGAGTTATCTTACGCAAATGACAGAACTTGGTTTCCCTGCGAAGGTTTTCTTCACATAAATCTAATGGCTCCCAACGAGGCTAACTCGTCCATCTTAGTTTTTCTTACCATTAAAGTATTGTCACTAACCTAATAGATTAAACTAGATCATCGAAATCAGGTGAAGGGAGAATAAATTGTAAAAATATTTCAATCAACAATAAGAAATCATAATCAACAGAAAATATATATATCAAAGCATCATGAGTAACAAGATTTACTGCCTAGCCCCTAAGAAAAGAACTTAGCCGCGGAACGGCATTATTACAACACTCCTCTCTTTCTCACTTAATCAAATCTAACCCTAATTACCAAAATTACAAAGATAACTTCTTCTTCTGTCCGGGGGGCTTTATATAGGAGTGAGGGGACGTCTGAAGATGAGTGGAGGCCAAGAAACACGATCTGGATACAGCTGTAGCGGTTATTCCCCAAAGGGTGACTTTGGTTACGGACTGTATTGGCTGATACGGTCCGTATCCACACCATGTCACTGAGGGGTTTAATGTGTATCACGCCATCTCCTGGTCCGTATCCGGCTAGGTCCGTATCAACTAATACGGGCCGTAACAAAGCCTTAGTCGATGAGCGTCACTTATCCGATTGATCTGATTCTTGCTCCATTTGATGTGAAATAATCCCAAAACCTATTTTCTGCAATAAAACATAAAGAAGGGTGACAGTATCCTTTTCCTCTAATTAATTAAACATAAGTGTGAGATAATATGCAAAATCTAAGCCAAAATTCTACGTAATTTATCATCATTTTGACTCTGATCACAAGTGGATGGCAGTCCATGGACGGCAATTGACGCCTCTGAAAGTTTTGATGCTTAGATAGCAAGGAATAAAACAAAAAATTTATTCGACTCAAAACAAACGATCTAGTTATTGTAAGTGCAAGAAACAATCTTCATTAGCCTAATCAATAAGGGAATAACATAATACCTTGGATTTGATCTCCAAATCAAATCAAGAAGAGTTGTCTTGCTTAGCAACTTCTTATTCTCTTTCTCTTTCAGTGGTGGTTGTGCTTAGCCCTTCAAATGACGAGCCTCCTTAGGTATCCACCGAAAGATTAAAGAAATACTTGTATCTCTAAGGCTAGTAAGAGATTAACAAATAGAACCTTAATCCTAGTTTAACCCTCTTGTTCATTTCTGAAAACTTCTTAGAGAATTTCTAGATCTCAACTCATGAGAGAAAAATGGGAGAGAGGAGAAAAGAGCAAATTTCGGCCAAGATATAATTCACAGATTTTTGACCTTTCGGTACTAAAACCCTTATATATTTTTCTAGGTAACTCCAAACGACTTGAAATCTCCACCATTGGATTCTAGACTCCAAGGGATACAGATTACATAGGTCATACGTCCAGAATGGTTAAGATTTGCCCTTTAAAATTCCAGTTCAAACTTACCTAAAAAATCTGTCCAGAAATTTCTTTCCTCTTTAATGAGATTAATTAAATTTAATGACATATTTAAATATTCCTTAAATCATGCCATTACTAATCAATTCTCCCCAGCATATATTTGGGCTTTGGGCTTAAACATACTAATCATATTAATATTTAATTAAGTCCACAATCCCATACATTAAAAGGCCAACATATAAATTAATATTCTATGTTAATTTATATGCATCTCTCATGTGTCAAAAGTCATTTAAAATATGTCACACATACTTTAAATATTACTAGGATTATTTTACAACATCTCCATGTTATAAAAATTGTTCATATATTAATAACATATAATTTGTAAAAATTAATTATAACTCCTTATAATCAACATAGCACATATTATATACATATCACATATGCTTTATTAATATATTTTCTTTTAATCTTTCATATGGTGTGACCATATGGGATCCCATCATTATGGCAATGAAATTAAACATTTTAATTCCATAAATCAATGATACAACTAGCCATGGTATATTGATTACCCAAATGATGTGGATGAAAAAGCACAATGCAAAATCACGATCCCTGTAACATTAAAAATGTTGTTGTGTCAATTCCTTGCCACATAATATCCAAATAATCGTAAGGTAGGAATGTGTCATCCTTACCAATTATTCTTTCTTGATTTCCTGAAGTTTAATTATGATATGATTATCAAATAATCATATTGCATGCACATAATACAAACTTTATCAAGGGCCCCAGAGATATCATCGCTTATATTAACATATAAGGGACAATGGTTTCTTGATACGTATCGTTCTTCCGCATAAGTTATATGCACTGCAGTAACTGCCTATATAACTCCTGGTTAAAGAGAGCGTTGGACAGTACCAACAATACACATCCCTTATGTAAGAAAAATAAATATCTCAACCAAAGAATTCTAGACACAATGAAATATCAATGACACAGAACACAATCCATATGATATTTCATTTTTAGGTCTGTCCAGTGCCATACATCTCCATGTATGCACATGTGTGATTAGATCGATAACTCCTTATCTATAACCTGTAGAACATGGCCATCATCTAATCACTACACTTATCTTATATGGTCAACCAGTGTACCTTGCTGATTGCCAAGATAAGGGACATTTAAGAGTAAACAAATTTATTCGTTGTGAAGTTCTATAATTTGAGTCATCAACTCAAATGATCCACTAATATGAATACTCAAGGTACAAAATGATAAAATCATTCACTAATAAACTAAACATATCATACATATGATCTGGGTCTAGGACACCAACACTAACAGCCTCAAGTGAACCTCCTCCTCCTCGTCATCCTGGAGATCATTCACATCCATCTCCAACGTCGCACCGGCCGCCCATGGATCCTCCTCCTGCAAAGATAATTGTGTACAGCGGACCAATGAGAGATCCTACTAGATCACCTGCTGTGTACGCATCTCCCATGGATCGCCTCCCAGGTAGAAGGATGCGTGGCCGAAGGCGGTGTGCCAAATATAGCAGAGACAAAGGAATCTACAGCCTGTACCCCACTTCCACTAGCCCCGTTGTCGTGTTGTCTGGTCTTTACGTATCGTGGTATGTGGAGGCTCTGTACCTCATACCCGGTATCATCTCTAGTAAGGTTAGTCATAGTGAACTCGGGATTGGCCTGCCAAGTAGGGGCTCCATCCTACATGTAAACAATGTTAGTTTTGCACATACAAATAACTAGTAAGTTAATTAAATAATAAAAAAAATCACTGACCTCGCCAATCTGCACCAAATTTCCATACTTGTTGTAGTAGCATTCCATGCGTTGTTATTCAACACCTAGTTGTGGAATGCCCAACCTAAGTTATCCTCTGCAGAATTGAAGATAACTTAATAGGGTTAGATTTTTAAATAGAAATGATTGTGTATGACACCTTCATATTAACTTGTAATTACATGCAGGAGGTGGCCGTATCTCATCATCGTAGATAGCAAATCGGGGCTGATCCGGATCTCGTGGTGTGGGCTTTATCTCACGCCAGTTGATGTTCTCCCCACTGTCGTTTTTGTGGACTTCTTCATGTTGATAGATAAAAGTTTCATCAACATGCCAATGAGGCACCCGTCCCAACCAGAATCCTCCACGACTGGTGCACTGTGTTAGAGCATTTGACATCCTATCACTCTCCAACCAGTCTTCGCCATGCACACCATGCTGTGTGCCACTCCTCTAATACCGATCAAAAGCTGCACACAATATTTTTTCATTATTATTAGAAAAAGGAATAAATAAATATTTAATTTTTAAATATGTCGGTTTCATTTATATTTATCGCACGAGCCTGGATTGGTCCGAAAGACTAGTAAGTCCTAGATGCATCACCCATGAGTCTCCGTTAAATGCTCTCACCATAGTGCCCCTGTAAATATATTGCTGGCATGCCCCACATCTGGTACCAGACGGTATATCTCAATGCCTAAGGCCCACTCCCAAGCCGACGTCATCAGCCGTAGGCGGGGTCCATAAGTGATCATGGGGATATCGTGCCCTCTAGTAATCCTCCGCATGACACTAGCTCCAGTCGACTTTGGGCTTATGGTGGTTAGTCCTGCAATATAAATTAATTATAATATATTGTTACTAACATGTAAGACTGAACAAGTAATAAAAAATAATAAAATTAAGTAGTGGGTACTTACTTGTGCAGCGTAGTAGTCTGCTGCTCGTCCATCAATGGTCAGTCCGGGACAAACGCATCCAAGCTAAACTGATGGGGCACTCGATCAGGATAGTGATACTCAACTATCCAGTAACAAACGCATTGCCCGATAATACCAGACATCTTTTTGCTCCAATGTCAGCCGGCAAAAAGGGTTGTTCTCGTAGAAGGGACTCATCCTCCTCCCCTTTCTTCTTCTTCTTGTTCTGTAGCGCATTTGGATCGGCCCCCAACAGCTTCAGTATCATCTTCGTCAGGTCTGGATGGTCCGAGACACCACTTATGGGGTCGTCATCAATCCGTAAACCCCATAAGGCGCTCACATCAACTAGTGTGACTGTCATCTCCCCAAACGGAAAATGAAATGAATGAGTCTCCGATCGCCATCTCTCTACTAGACTGCAAATGAGAGCCTGATCGATCTTACTCTGAGGCATGGTAGCTAGCTGATACAAGCTGAGGTTCATAATGCACCGCTCCATCAATGGATGAGGAATGTACGGGATCTCAGGTGTGCGATGTCTCACTGTCAACATCGTCTTGTCCAGCATTTAACAATGATTTCAATGTGTGCGACTGACTATATGTCATATTAAATAATGATATTTAAATTACATACAAAAAACCAACATACCTCCATAAGTGCATATGCGACACGGTGCTTAATATGTGGGATCCATAGAAGAGGACTAAATGTGTAACATCATGAGGGGAAGCCTTTGCACTGGGAGCCTCTATGCCGGAGGCCTCTGCACCAGGAGCCTCTCCAGCAGAATCAGAAGAGAGAGGGCGAGAGAGAGAGAGAGAGAGAGAGAGAGAAACAGAGGCGGATTTTAAAAAAATGGGCACAGACCAAATTGCCCAAACATGAGGCAGTTTGGTATAGAGAGTTGACTACCCCACAGTGGGGCGGTTTGATATGGAGAACTGACCGCCCAAACATAAGACAGTTAGGTCATTTATAAAATTATTTCAGTCGGGAGATATTTGTTTTTTTTTTTAGGGTATTAATAAAAATTTCGGCAAGCAATGCGAGACTTCGTACCTTATAAAAATATATTAAAAATATCCAAACTTCCAAACTTCCAAGTAAACTATATATTTTAATAAAAATGCCGAAACTATACGGCGTAAGCACGTTCCATTTGACCTGCTAGTTTTCATTTTTCTTTTCTTATTTTGCTTGGCTTGCTTCGTGTAATTGTGCACCGTTTATAATTTTTCTGGTTGCGTGGAGCTTTTGATGAAGAGCTCCTTTTTTTTCTGGAAAATTTTCCAGAGTAGCATGCTGAATTTTTTTTTTTGCCCAAAGTCAAGAACACGGCCTCCTATCACGGAATCCGGATTTTATATTACTAAATTTAGATTCCACGGAATTTTAATATATTACTAACCAACATATCCTTGACTTTGTAATAATAGATACCAATAGTTCATGAGCATTGAATCTTGACTTTGTAATAATAGATACCAATAGTTCATGAGCATTGAATCTGTAGGAGCAAAGTTAGAGTGTGATGTACTTATCAAGAGAGGTTAGCAAATACATCTCAAAAAATTTATTGGATTATTTTCAAACGATAAATTTAAACTGTTGAAATTCATCTACTTCATGAGTGATGCATGTACATAATTTTTTTTTAAAGTTTTGAATTCATTTAGTACAAAGTCAAGCAGTAAAAAAATGAACATTTTATAAGTTATTTTATATATTCATTTTTCATCATTTTTTTTACCGCTTGATCTTGTACTAAATGAATTTGAAACTTTCAAAAAAATTTATGTACATGCATCACTCATGAAGTAGATGGATTTCAACGGTTTAGATTCGTCGTTTAAAGACAATCCGATAGACTTTTGAAAGTGTGCTTACCAACTCCTCTGGATGAGCATATCACACCCTAGCTTTACTCAATCTGTAGTTCAAATTTTGTACAGCTTCTTTGTTACATAACATAGGTAGCAAGTTAGCTGTCAAATGGAAATAAATAAATTGGTGCATTATTGGCCAGTTACGTCATATGAAGGCGTTTGATTGAGATCTAAATCATGAATTATTTAAGCATCAGTTATTTCATCAAATATTAATTAATTAGGTTGATCTAACTAGACACAATTTTGAAATTAGGTCTCTAAATTTAAATCACATATCCAAGTGATTTAAGATTTAGTCTATTTATGGACTTACCGGTTTAGTTAAAATATGTGATGTAATAGCTTTATTTATTTTTAAATTTACTATTACTTCTTAATTTCAATTCGATCGTGAATTTATTTGTAATTTAAATACTGAAAAGTTTAATTTCAATTTTGATGTAAAATTATTTCTAAATTATGTACCGGTTCTTTTAAATTTTTTAATTAGAATGCTACCTTTTTAATTATGTAATGTTATTTCTAGTTAAGTTATTATATTTTTATTTAATTTTTAATTAGAAATGGATGTCAAGGAGGCTAAAAGAAAATTCTAAGTTGAAGTTATGAAATAACTTAGGCCTCAAATAAAACCAAAAAAAGTAACTTTAAGCTATATGATTTAATTTTAAATTTGTAAGTCTCAATCAAACATCATGCAAAATGTAAAATGGGGACAGAGAGAAACCACAGTGTCATCTCCACTATGTAATGAATTTTTTTATTGTTTATCTATAATTATGAAAAATAACATTCAAATACTTTTCAAAGAACTTCATGATCCGATATATGGAATTTAAATTTATAAACCATCTTCATGATCAGTGAAAATTAAACCATTATTTGCGCAATTTACCTGAAATTTTATCATATTTAGAAACAAAGGAAACATCTTAGTTTGTAGAATATATATAGCATCAAACCACTCAAACGATTGAACCTTTAATCAAATGATTTTCCACCTATTTAAAAAATAATAAAGTTTTCTTAAAAATATAAAATTTGATCTTCAAATACATTTTTATATGAGAATAAACAGTTAAATAAACAGTTTAGATTTATAAATAGAAATATCAATTCATAATATGTACCCATTTATGTTATAGGCCCACTCATTATGTTATATGAATAAACAACATTCACATTAAAATTAGAACCTCTATTTCAATAAATACTGAATTTTTTATGCAAACATAAGGTAAGAATATAGTTTTTTTTCATCTCAACCGTTCAAATATTTTTTAATAGTTTAGATTTATCTGCTGCTCTAATACAATATTTTTTAATATTTTTTCATCTCAACTGTTCAAATATTAAAAAGTACGAATATAATAATTATCCGTATTCATATACGTATCTACTTTCCGAAATATAAAGCATATCCTCATTCGCAATACATATGTATCAGAATATCTAAAATTGAAAAATTAGAATAAAGTTCCGATACAGACATACAATATCTGATTCGTATGTACCAAGTGTAATTGACCAAAACATTCAGAACTCAGAAGCCACAGGGTCTGAATTGCTCTTTTCTGGGAGACAATCTTTGGGTCCTGAAACAGCCCGCCTGGGATTAACATTATCCCAACGGTATCGCAGGGAATATACATCTCCAAATTTTGCACCAAAAATGTGTTCGATCTGTTTTTATGTCTGGAAATTGTTTATCCTTCTGAATTTAATCAGATGGGGGTACACAATGTCTATTCTTAGTTTAAAAAAATCTGTATTAACTTGAAAATGAAAAACTACTGCTACATGTTTGACCTAACAACAATACAAAAAATAGTCATGCATAGTATTCCTTTGATAATATTGATCTGATTCTTAGAAAAACACATAATACAAAATAAAATATGTTCAATGAGTAGAACTAGGGTGTGACGTGCTTATCAAAAAAATTTGGTGAGCATAACTTCATAATTTAGCGGATTCACTTCAAACGAGATAAATCCAAACCGTTGTAACCGATGTACTTCACGAGTGATGTGTTTGAAATTTTACATGTACTCACATCACTCGTGAAGTACATCGGTTTCAACGGTTTGAATTTATCTTGTTTGAAGTGAATTCGCTAGATTATGGAGTTATACTTACCAAATTCTTTAGGGTATGTTTGGTTGTAAAACAAGAATAGTTAGAACATCCAAATAAAAAATAACTATTGTTTGTCTTATTAGAATAACCAAATCTCAAAACTCTTAGGAATAACCTATTCTAATAAGATAAAAGGTTTGGATTAACTATCCTAGCTATTCTAATCCAACCAAACATACCCTTGGTGAGCACATGTCACACCCTACTTCTACTCAAATCATAATATAGTGTTTGAAAATATTTTTCTTTAATTTTTGCAATTGCTAATAGACATGTGCAGTCTATAGGAATCTAATTTATATCCTCTTAATCAATTTTATTGCCCTACAATTTCAAGACAACTAAATTGTATCCGTCTGATAAAATCAATATGAACTGCTCAATTTTTTTTTTTTGTGTGTATGGAGCATCATGAGGGGATTATATGGGGAATTTGGCTATGGGACTTATCATTTCTCTTTAAATACTTTAAATTCATGCTACGGTTACTAAATTTTTATTAATGAAGGTTACTAAATTTTTGTCCTCTTTTTGAACCTGAAAGGACTGTACTGTTTTTCAATGTTACCAATATGACAACATGAAGCTGGCAGGTGGACCCAACCTCTTCAAAATAATAGATTTTTCTCTAGTTACTGTAAGGCCATACGCTTCGACACATATGTAGTGCCACAAAAAACCACACATATGCTTCTTTTCCATTTCCTATAAATGCAACTCACCTGTTTGAGATTGAAACACACCTCTTCTACTCGTGGAGGTTATTCCTTTTTCATTGCTCTCTAGATTTTCATAGATGATTAGGTTTAGTTCTAAGATAGTTCGGTTTCTTAAGATTGAATTATGAGTAGTAAGGATTCATCATGATTGTCTTTCTATATATTTTTCGATCGCTAATTATTCGCTTGGTTCTCAATTATTTTTCAGCTCTATTTCCTTTGGTACCGTTGCTAGCATTGTTTTTGAAAACATGAATGAAAAACAGGAGGCGGAATGGATCAAGGCACAAAAGATTTCAATAGGAGAAAATTTGATCGAAGCTGCACAGCAGCAGTTAGAGTTCCTTGCTGCAGTAGATCGCCAGCGGTGGCTTTACAGCTCTCCTGGGGTGGAGAGAGCCATTTACAGGTGAATATATATATGATAAATAACGCTCTTAATTTGTTGGTTACTATGTACTAAAACAACTTGGAAAAATAAGTTCTTTACTTTCACCCTCATATATAATTTTTTGTGTGTGTGTGCGTGTCTCAGTCACGTGACGTGGCTCATGTATCGCATGACGTGTTCATGTGAGTGACGTGGCTCCCTTCAATCAAATATGACATTTCACGTCACGTGACCAATTATGTGGCATTTGATTATGTCACGTGTGGTCACTGCGTAACCGTAAGTAACATGACTCTAATTTCACGTGATGTGATCATCCTCTATTATTTTAGTCATATCACTTCACGTCACATAAAAAAAATTATTAATTAACATGACACATCACGTTTTTTCTTCGTTAGATGCATTTACTAATTGCTACTTCAATTAGGACACATGATTTTGCCAATTTGCATATATGAATTGTTCTTAAAAGAACCTACTATATATTACATGCTAGAAGAAAGTAAGGTTTGAAAATAATTCTACCTCAGTTACATTTCAATTTTTCATTATACAAATCTAAGAACTTCGAGCTCGTTTCAATACAAAAAGGACTACCCCAATTGTAATCGACCAGGAGTTGTACTCACACCATGTCACAAGCTAATCATCGATCTCCAAAAGTTCTTCTATAAATGATTGTAATTCTGCATATTACTGAATAATTCCTTAAATGTTATATATTCATATAGTATATAGAATTAATGGATGTTTTTTAACCTTCAAAATAAATAAAAAGTATGAACTTTTCCACCTCTTATATTCATATATTAATGCTCGTCTATACGTGTGAATATAAACTTATGTTGTTTTCTTTTTTGGTGTTCAATTATTACTGGTATGATAAATAATAGTTTTAGTCAAACTAGTTTTATGCTAAACCCTAATTAAACTAGCTTACCCGGTCTTTACGCAGGTACAAAGCATGCTGGCTGCGGCCAGGGGCGGATGCAGAATTTTGATCAGGGTAGGGCAAAAAATTATTGAATCGGATTTAAATAGATAATCGGATCCAAACCCATTAGATAATCGGATAGTAGATAAAGAATGATAACAAAAACAACAAAAATAGTATTATAATACAATCTACTTCATAAAATTTAGATAATCAATAACAGGGTAGGGCAATATCAATTTTCAGGGTAGGGCAAAGGTCCAAAACCCAGTTTTTGTAAATTAGTTTTGGATTTTCAGGGTAGGACAGTTGCCCTACCCTGCGCTACAGTAGATCCGCCCCTGGCTGCGGCTCTTGGCAAAGTATAGTGAAAATGGAGATCTAAAAGACCGTTTGGTTGTTCCATTAGACTGTGAATGGATATGGCACTGTCATCGCCTCAATCCGGTATGATACGATTAAGACCACATCAATTAATTACATTGTTTAGTAATGAAGAAACTAATTATATATATGTATCATATATGGTCATGCTAACACCGGGTAAGCTTTCGTATAAAACAAATGAATCAACATCTATGCAACACCAAAATATATATACATAATTTTAGTGATACATATTTGTGTACTCTCAGTATTTTACAAATCAAAATTTGATTGTAATTTGTTTATTTGCAATTGAAGGCATGAATGAAGTGTTGGCCTCAAATGATCTCCTTTACCTCACTATATATTTTGATCAGGTTCAATACAAGATGGACTGTGAGAGAGTCTATGGAAGAATTCTTGATAATAAGAACGTTGAGTCGTCACTACATGCTGAATCGAAAGATTTGTCAAGAAAAATATGGACCGAATTCTATCCTGAGGAGCCCTTTGAACTCGACTATAGAACAATTTCATCTCAAAAATGTGTCGATGTGAACTTCGGGGCTGCTGGAGCAATTACTTATGATTTGGTTGCGGCCGTTCAGAGGCAGTCATCCTTCTACTACCAGGTTGGTAGAGATAGCATTTACTACCAAAATTGTTATATTAATGCGTGAAACAAGAATTCAACAACGATGCAATTTTCTATTTTGGGCAAGAAAGAACATCAAGTATCCTTAATTAAACAGTAGGAGAAAAACACAAGTAGAACAAACACTTGGAAAAATTAATTAAACACCAAATAGTTAAAAGAGAGAGAGAGTATAATACAGTATCAGTAGTATGCAATACAGAAGCAACAAATTATGTAGTGCGTGCATGAACCATTAATAATGCTTGCGAATATAGTGTAATTTTTATTAAGTTGAGAAGTCTAGCAAGTCCTGAAATCATCTAGTATTTGAATTACATTTCTTTTCATGAGCTTCGATGTCACTTATAGAGTTTGATAATATAAAATCATTTATTTTATCGTACAATTAACTTTTGGCTGAGTTTGAGTACTTATTTCACATTTTCGGGTTTTGGCTGAGTTTGAGTACTTATTTCGCATTTTCGGGTTTTGGCTGAGTTTGAGTACTTGATGTTTAATTAAGGATTGCATTTACTACCAAAGTTGCCATATAGCTTATCGTACAATCAAAGCTCCTCGATGAGTTGCCATGCATATGCTCTTTAGTCTACTGATCACCTTATGACTGCTATGTGGTGTCAGTAAAAGACATCTTGGTCAAATAAACCAACTAACTTAATCTCTCATATGCAGGTATCAAGGCCTTTCACACAAGATCCTCGATTCCTGGCTGGGGCACTGGCACGCTACAAGGGATTTCTCTGCCTAATAAAAAGCGACCAAGAAAAATCACTCCAACGGTGTACTGTGCCGACTTATGACATCGACATAATGTGGCACTCCCATCAGCTCTATCCTGTTTCTTACTGCAAGGACCTAACCGCTCTTATCGGGGAGGTTTTACAACATGATGACACTGATTCTGACAGATCTGTTGGGAAGAAGCTCCATAATGGTTTTAGTGAGACGACTAAACAATTTGAGGAGACGTTTGGATTAAGGTACTGGAGAGCTGGAGCAATGTACCAGGGAGAAGCACCAACTCCTTTGACAACTGTGCCTGTAGAATTTGACAGTGGCCTTAATGGCGATGCTCCATTGAAATCTTGTAATGGCTTCCTGTCTCTTCCTCCTCTAAGGGTTATAGAGGTAAAATATTTTCTAACAATTGCTGGGATCTTTAAGCATTTTACCAAACAATTAAATTTTACGTGTACCTGAACCCTTGATATTATAGTTCATTAACATTTGCTGTGATCTTTAAGAAGTTGCAGTCGTATCACTAATCATCATATAATTAACTGTTGTAGATTGTGCAGCCTTAGTGAGGGGTTTATATGCAAGGAAAAAAATAAAAAACTGTTTTGAGGGCTGCATACTCAAATAGATACATTTTTAATATACTTGTATTTTCAGGTATTCTTGGAGATTGTTGATGTGAAAAATGCAGAAATACATGAACAGGAAACTCTTTCTATATCTTTCACCAAGAAACAACCAGACATGTATTTTGGTGGAGATGACACTCTAAGCATACTATCCCTGACAGGAAAGAAAAATGTAGCATGTTTCAACTGCGAACCTATGGGCGATTTAAATTTAACATTAATTGCCAAGTCAGATACAAGTTCAGAGAGAGTTCTCGGCACCATGTCTATATCACTTGAAGAATTGACTGCTCCAAATTCGAAATTTTCAATTGAAAAGTGGTTTCAGTTGAATCAGAATAATAAGCTATCTGACTCGGATCCAATTTATTTGCACGTGGCTGTCTCGTCTACCCTACCATTCCCGGCTTCTCTTACGATGAACATGATTAGGTCGGATCAATCATTTCCTCCATCACTTCCCCTTGCTATTCGTGGAGAGGATAACAATTTTAATTACTGGACTAGCTTTGTTGATGTTCTTGGTAACCCAATCGTATGGGTTCAAATAAGGTACCAATACATACTCTTCAAATATAAACTCTGTTAACTACAGATTAATTAATATGCTGCTATGCAGCCTTACCTAGCTAGCACGTCATATTGCTTTCTTTAATTGTCTTTGTATTATGCTTGTATGATTTATGAGTAAATTAAAGAGCAAAATGACGCATAAATTATCCCGCAAAAAATGTCTTAACTAAATAAGGAATATATATATATATATATATTATATATCTCATTATACTTCCTATCACTGTAGAGATATTATCCCACAAAAAAACATGGCCCCAGAGAGAGAGGTGGTTGCTGTAACGAAACTCTCGAGGACTCCACTTGAGATAGCTGTTGGAAGGGGTAATGAATGGTCATTTACTGAAGCATCCAATTTCTCTGTTACGGCTGAGATCGATTAAGGCAGATCAAGATGGTACATACGATTGCGAGCTTAAAGGTGATCGCATGGTAAGTCAAAGTAAATTTCTCTTTTTGACACGAGTACAACAACAAGAGCAACACTAACTAGACCTTCTTAATATTGTTTGAATTGAACAGTTTGGTATATTGAGTATTAGCAAGCTTTGTAATATTTGTAACTATAAGAGATGCATGGATGCAAATTGCATTAATTATCTCTTCCTCCCCTATAAATTCATTCTCCAATCTATACATAATTCGCCAGTTAAATGTTAGAAACTCAACAGATAGCTGACATTTTTTTTAATGATTGGACTGCTGGCCAAACTTTTTTTTTTTTTTTTGCTTTTTTGTACATTAATTTTAATTTAAATTCAAATGAGCAGATCAAACTTTACTGGGGGAAGAGACTAGAGTACGAAGAGAAATGTTGCGAAAGTGATCATAACCATGATTGTACCTCAATTACAGCTGTGGAATTCTCAGACAAGTATCCTTATGGAAAAGCAATTGCAACTTTTGACATGAATTCTAAAATAATCAAGGTATAGTTGCACGCGTACCGTCATTATTTTAAATCAAATCCTACTCATGTCAATATGTAATGATACTTGTTGTGACTGATCCTTGGTATGACCAGGTAAATGAAGAATGGTTTATCATGCCATGGGCCTCCTTATCCTTAGTATTCATGGACATGCAAGAGAGCAACAGTAATAGCACCTCTGGTGGAACCAAGTGCGGTGACGGTTCTACTGGCAAATTATGTTTTAAAGGCTCTTACTGTAGTGCAGCTTGTGTTGGCGGTTGTTTGGCAGTAGCTGGTAATGAGGGTAGTCTTTGTTTTACAACTTGTGTTTGGTCTTCTTTATCTTCTATCCCGGCAGCTGGCAAGACAGGCACTCTCTGTGGCGCTATTTGTCTTCCGGAAGCTGATAAGAAGGGATTTTCAACTTGTGTTGACGGTTGTATCCCGACAGCCGGCAAGACAGGCACTAGATGTATGGGGGCTCGTCTTCGGGAAGCTAGTAAGAAGGGTAGTATCCCGGCAGCTTGCAAGACAGGCGCTATTCCGACAGCTGGTGAGATGGGTAAGAGCTAGCGATGCATTTGGTGCAACAAGCAATAATATTATTATGGAGTGATTTGAAGGTAAATAATGTATGCGAATCGACCAATAAAATGCGAATCTAGTCATTTTACATGTCAGTGTTATAATGTATTATGTGAACTAGAGGATCTTGCTTTGAGTTTGGTGTTTAATTAATGTTTTCTTAATTTGAGTTATTTTATTTTTAAGATACATGAAACAATAGCTACATCGCTACAGATATATTAAGATATGTGGGTACCCCTACGGCTATACATGCCCACAAAACAAGCCTTGTTTTTTATTTGCCTTGCACTAGGGGATTACAAAATCCTATTCTATTCGTGTTGGTTGTATTCAATAGGTACTACCCTTTGCGTGACCTCTTTGCCCCTGCTTTGAATCTACATCCCTTTCTTCACCCATCACTTTCCTTTACAAATCTATTGTTTATACCCATTCTGATCACACAAAGCAGAAAGCACAACTTAGAACTCTCTCTCTTCTCTTTCTCCACATAACCGATCGATCTCTTCTTCTCCTTTCAATTTTCTCTCCATGGGAATCTGTTTCACAAAAATCTATGACATTCCCATCACCTCTCCCTCCCCATCTTCTCCACCTCAACCTGTCGTTAAACCGGGATTTTCACCCCCATTCATGTCATTGACTAAAGAGCACTCACAAAATGGGACGGTTTTGAAGAAACCCATGGTGGATGTGAATACATTGTTTATACTCGAACGAGAGCTTGGTCGTGGGCAGTTTGGGGTCACGTGTCTATGCACCGAGCGTGCAACTGGGAAAACGTATGCATGCAAATCAATTTCTAAGAGAAAGCTCGTTAGCAAGGGGGACATAGATGATTTTCGAAGAGAGGTGAGTTGCGGTGACCTCATGATTTGTGAGTAATTATTGATTCAAATAATCACTGTCAGTACTGGGAACATCTTGTTGAGCATAAGATATATAATTCAGTGAAATTATCAATTATAATATATCACTTAATGCGGGTCTTGTATAACAGAACAATCAACTTTATACTTTAAGGTGATGATCATGCAACACTTGACGGGTCAGCCAAACATAGTTGAATTCAAAGGTGCTTTTGAGGATAGTAAAAATGTGTATCTGGTAATGGAGTTGTGTGTCGGTGGGGAGTTGTTTGATCGGATAACAGCCAAGGGAAACTACACGGAGGCGAAGGCAGCAGCAGTGTGCCGCGACATTGTGACTGTCGTGCATGTGTGCCATTTCATGGGTGTAATGCATCGCGACCTAAAGCCCGAGAACTTTTTGCTTGTAAGTCAAGATGAGGATGCTGAAATCAAGGTGATTGACTTCGGGCTCTCGGTTTTCATCGAAGAAGGTAATCCAATTGATGTAGTGTTAGCTTTATTCAAAGATGAAATGATTTCTCGGCTCAGTTATGCTTTTCTTTAGAATTGAATCCCTTCTAATGCGCATCAAAGATTTTTTGTACATCAAATTTTAATGTGCATCTTACATAATAGCCACCGATGTTTAAAGGGTAAAAAAGTCATTTAGAACACCTGTATCAATTTGAGTATCTTTTTTGTATGGAACTTTTATGTAATTGATAATCTGCAGTTTTTTTAGTCTCTAATTACTCTTTACAATAAATGATTTTTTTTCATTATTAATAACTAAATTGACCAAAATATCCTTCTCTGAATAAACAAGGGAAGTTTAAAAGTTCCTCATTAAATTTAACCTAGGATGTACTTTAAAATTGAATGTATGAAAAGTTACATGTGCATTAGTGATTTAATTTCATGACAAAAAAAAACATGTCAAACTTGTGAGTCTTTCTCTTTCCACATGTAGGATTTAACATTCCATTTATAATAATGGATCAACATAATTTACTTGGGAGTACAGAGGCCATGACATCAGTAATATGTAAATCCAATTTTGGAATCTGTAATACATGCAGGAAAAATATACCGTGACCTGATAGGCAGTGCATATTATGTAGCACCAGAGGTGCTACAAAGGAGCTATGGAAAGGAGATCGATGTATGGAGTGCCGGGATTATTTTGTACATCCTTTTATGCGGCGTACCTCCATTTTGGGCAGGTCTCAGATTTAATCAAATTATTTAGCTTTTTTTTTAAAACTTAAATTTTATCTTAATTCTGAACAACATTATAGCAAATTACATGTTTACCATTTTAACCTCTTATGATTTAATCTGGTTCATTCTGGTTAGTGCTGGTACATACTTCTGAAATGAAATTCTCTACGTGCAATGCGCAATGTATATCGTATTAACTAAAATTTTCTGGTGATAAATATAAAATATGAAGGGGGGGAGGGTTATGAAATGATTATTTTTTTGGTACCAACAATTTTGGACATTAGGTACCCATAGAGGTAAATACCGGTACATAGTTGACCTTTGTCCATTTCATTTTGTTCGCAACTTAATTGGTTAGTGCTTTATGCATTTAATGAAGGAATAGGTGTTTTACATGGGTGAAGATTTTTGACAAAGCAGCTTTAATTCATGCAGTGCACGGACAGTAAAGTCAAACGCTGCATATATATGACTCTGCGCTGCATGAATCAAAAACTTCTTTGTCAAAATATTTACTCATTTTACATCCCATTTTTCAGTATAGAAAGCAATAGAGGGGAACCCAAAGTGCCATTAGTTGCTACATCACACAAGCTTGCACCACTAAAGTCAATTAGTTGATCTCCAATTGTAATGTAACAGAAACTGAGAAGGGAATTTTTGATGCCATATTACATGGAGATATCGACCTAGAATCAGAACCGTGGCCTTCTATCTCTGAAAGTGCAAAAGATCTCTTAAGAAAGATGCTCACAAAAGATCCTAAAAAACGAATAACCGCTGCTGAAGCACTTGGTAACTATTTCAGAATTTACAATGCTCTTACAATGAACCAACCTATTTTCCTACAGTTCAGGTCAATCACAACACTATATGCCGACAATTGTCGACAACCTTCAAAAAATCACAACACTATACCAGCCCAACCTAAAAAAAATTAAGGTAATGTTTTGTGTAGATCATTCAGAAATTTTTCCTTTATACTTAATTATATAAAAATGAATATGATAATAACTTAATATTGCTTGAGAAGCTAGCCCGTTGAAGTACTAGAACGATCATTATTGATACCATTATGTACCATGGTACCAACACAAGCTATACAATTCAACAGTCCACTAATTCTGGTACCCGCAAATCGCAATGTCATATATGGCGTTACCAGACTCGTCAAACTGCATATGTTCAGGTTATAGTATTACTGATATAACAGTTAACAAAGTCTCTAATTAATGTATATTGTTCTAATCATCTCCAACATATATGTAAAGAGCATCCATGGCTCAAGGAAGGCGGTCTAGCAACTGACAAGCCTCTCGATAGTGCTGTCCTTCTTAGAATGAAGCAATTTAGGTCAATGAACAAGCTTAAGAAATTAGCACTCAAGGTCTTAATTTTTTAACCCAATTAATTAATCTGACTCAACCCTGGAATCTTTAGTCAAGTACAAATCCTATGTTGTATTTTCAAAGCTATACTTTGCTGAATACCAGTACTTGCATGTAATTCATCAACTCATGTTAGTATAGTGTGAATCAGGTGACATAAAAAATGACAACAAATACTTGCTTAATATCTACAGCTATGTAAGTGGGGCCATGATTTTTGGTGAGTGGTACAGATATTTTTAAGGCTTTCATTCAACAAAGTTCAAAATTTATACAATTTTCAAATGAGTATTTAAAACCTAGTGGGTCATTTGAATCCATGGTCCTTAAAGGTATCTATAATTAATGATAATATTTTCACTTTTAAAGGTTATAGCTGAAAATTTATCTGAAGAGGATGTAAAAGGTTTGAAGCATATGTTTAGCAGCATGGATACTGATAGAAGTGGTACTATCACCTTTGAAGAGTTAAAAACTGGTCTGAAACGGCTTGGATCAACAGTAACAGAAGTTGAAGTGCAGCAACTTCTAGAAGCTGTAAGTAATCATTATATTGGTTTGGAAATTAAGTAAATTATACTGGCAATCCTTCATGAAATTAATACTAATTTTGTCCTTACAAAATGTATGGGGGCATTTTTTGTACTATTTATTACTGGTTAGGATTATTTCAGAAAACAATGCGATTGTTTCAGAAAAGGTCATGATTCATGATTTTTTATTCACTAGTTATGTATCCTACAGTAAACTCCATTAATGTTGCTATCCTATAAAAATTCCTAACAGTTCATATATAGTTATAGAAAGGGCTTGATATACACAAATCACACTACTTATAGTTATACCATCACCGTACCACATTCATTTGGCCGGTCACACATTTGCTTGTGCATTCTCAACACCAATGCAATCAATGTAAATAACGAAGCAAATAGTGTGAATAATAAACTATCCAACATGAATAATGAAACAAAACAATCAATATGAATTATAAATTTAACAAGATGAATAATGTACAAAGCAATCAATGTGAAACATAAAATACAGAATGGATAATTAAAAAACACAGCAATTATATCCATACCAGTAACAAGTTTCACTTGAAGTTGTTTCTTTTCCAATTTAGGATACTTACTCTAAATGTGTATCTTTCATTTTTTTTTTAAATAAGTAAAATTACCCACGATACTAACAAGTAATGAGTGGAATGAAATTTCTAGCTACTTGGTCAAAGTTTATAATCAAGAATAGAATTGCTCCAAATCAAAAGTATAACTGCTCCAGTGATCGTTTGCAGGCAAAACAATATTGTCAAACTACATAATAAAAGCTATCAATGTGAATAATGAAGCAAACAAATGTAAAAATAAATCATACAACATAAATAATGAAGTAAATTAAAGCAATCAAATTGAATAATAAAGCCAACAAACTAAAATACCATAGCAATCAATGTGAAACATAAAATACAGACTGAATAAAGTAATAAATCAGATCAGTACTGGTAACTAATTTATCTGCATATTGGATGGTACCAGTCACCAAGGACCTCTAAGCTTGTTTCTCTATCAATCTAGGGTACTTACTCAAAATGTATGTCTTTCATTTTTTTTTTTCTAAATAAGTAGAGTTATACACGATACTGATGAGTTTTGAGAGAAATAAGTGATAATTAGTATTGTATCGAGAAAGAAAAATTTGAGAAATGAACAATGCCAACCCATATTGTAACACTAAAAAATAAAGTGATCAATGTGAATAACAAAACAAACAATATGGATTTAGTTAGAAAGCTTATGAAAGATTAGGAGCCATTTTGATAGCATAATGTCCAGATTAATTAATTACCTCATTTCCCTCTGAGTTGTTAAATTTTCTTTATCTAACATTACTTGGTTGATTATATATATATATAGGCTGACGTGGACAATAACGGGACCATAGATTACCTCGAGTTCACCACAGCCATGATGCATCGCCATAAGCTTGAGAAGGAAGAAAACTTGGTTAAGGCATTTAAATACTTTGACAAGGATGATAGTGGGTATGTATCTCTTAAATTTTCTTATATATATATTGCACATTACATCTCATAATTCAATCCAATTCAATATCCAATCCAAATGCAATTGTTTTATTTTTTCACAAATCCAAAAACTGACCTTTGGAAAATAGAAATAAGAACTCGCCGGTTAAAACTTCTTGCGGGAATTTCATGTTTGTTAATCATTTTTCCTCACAAACTCGCTAATAAAAAAACTGAACATTTCTTGCACATGCTATATATTTTTTTTTACTTTTTAATAAAGGGTAATATGGAAATTTTATAAATTAAAAATTAGTTTTAATAGAAAATATAATAAATTGGGTAAATTTGTGAGTCAGTTGATTGGAAGTTTTTGAAAGGTGTATATATCCCACAAACATAAAACCACATAAAATATATCGGCTTGAATGAAACATCCATTGTTATGAAAAAAAAAAACCACATAAAAGGTAGTTGAAATTAAAAATGTATATTCTTATAACAAAAGCCCTGTATTCATTAGTTATCAAAAGCCTGTATTTTACACACACAAGTCCCCAACATTAACATCAAACCACCAAACAGTTTGTTAATATATCTCTCCTACTACTAATATAATATAAACAACAACAACAACAACAACAACATTATCTATATTGAAGCTCCCAATGAATGTCTCTTTCGTTAAATATTAGTATATATGTGGCATTAATACAATATATGGGAATTAGGTTTATCACAAAGGATGAATTACAGCAAGCCATGAGCGAGTATGGAATGGGTGATGATGCAACCATAGATGAAGTGCTCAACGACGTAGATGTTGATAAGGTACAGATTCTTATTTCTTTATTTTGGAAGATATATATAATGTATTTGTTTTTCCACCTTTATCTTAAAAATTAATTGGGTAGCAATGCACGAATCTCGATCTCAAAAATGAAAGCTCGGTCTCCAACTTTTCTCAAAAAATAAATTGTCGTGTTATTATACTAGAAAGCAGAGACGGAACTAGAAAATTTAGATGGAAGGTTGAAAAATAAAATGTAAAAATTTATAATATGATGGGTGAAACTTGAATTCAAGTGTTTTCGCAACCAAAATAAGCAATTAACCACTAAGTTACAAACAAACATGTGATGTTTTATAGGAGCTTGATATATATAAAAAATTAATTAAATTTTAATATACATAAATAGATAAAATAGAATTACGAAAGTGGCTTAGCACATTTGGAGTACACTAACATCTGTGTCTTTGTGTCTGAGAACCCGTTCAATTTCTTTGTTGTTTTTGACGATGTTTGATTGTCTACTAAAGAGGGTAACATAAAGCCAAGTTCTCTCACACATAAAATAGTCCTTTTGTAACTACTAGTTGGAAAATATTTCTTTATTATACAAATTTATTGGAATCATAATTAAAACCCCAAGTTGTTGCTAGTATAGTTGAAAAAAAATAGAAAAAAAAATAGAGAGAAACTTAAATAGGAAGAGGATATTCTCAAAACCAATATTCATTTAATTAGTATAGTTGGAGTTTTACATGTACAAAACTTTTGTTATGTAAACTAAGATCAAACAACAACGTTTGTTAATAGTAAACTAATTGGATTGTGTCATCTCTCAAAAAAAAATAGTAATGAATACACCCATGTTGCATTAAGAAAAAGATCCAACAACAACAAAAAATAAAAATAAAACAATTTATAAAAAAAAATATTTTTCACCTTTATTTTTTCAAAGAAATATTGTTAACCTTTGTTGCGTTTGATTGTAGGATGGGAGAATTAACTATGATGAGTTTGTTGCCATGATGAGAAAAGGAATTCATACCTGACTTTCTTCAGCCTAGAAGATACCTAGATAAATCTCAAACCTACTTAAAAATTAGATTTTTCATTATTTGAATATCTGATATGAAATGAAACAAATATTTGTCTTACTTTAAATATATTTTAGAAAGATGAGAAGTACTGATGTCCCAAGTGGTTTTTAATTAATTATTGTTCTATTAATTTGGTTATATGTTAGAGAAGGAATGAAGGATGTTCAATAAAAAGCATATTCAAATAGTAACAATAAAAGAGTGAGGCTATGGTATTATGTATAGCGCGGATTGATCCGTACTATAAATCAATATCTCTGTTTTTAACGTTTAAACAGCCAACCTGAACCTTGAACATGATCTTCATAAGATGTACTTAGAGATCAAATTTTATATTTTTTTTACTATTTTTTAGATAGGTAGAAAATCACTTGATTTAATTTTAGATCATTCAAAAATAGTGATTTTCTATCTATCTAAACAAGTTAGTAAAAATAATTCTAAAATATATAAAATATAACATATGAGTATATTTTTATATAAAGATCATGTTAAATATTCAGATCAATTATTTGAATTTGTAAATAAATATATTAATATATAATAAAAATCAACAGGCACTATACACAATACCATAGTCTCACTCATAATAATAAAAAATTTATAACTTGCATCGATTTTTAATTTTTTATTTTATGGTGCATTTATGTCATATGCACAATGGACATGAAGATTGACGTCAGCAAAGCTCAGAAACTACAAATTAGCTAACACTTTGGATTGTATATGGACATGTTTATTTTTTTTAAATTAGTAATTTTAAATGTCTACTAATAATTTTATTGATAAAAAATATATGTTAAATGATCATCATTGTTAGATCTACTCATTTATTCTTATTAATCTCTCTAAATTATTCTATTCTTTTAATTCAACTTATCTACGTTCTTAGTCACTTTATTATCTTATTCTTCATTTCTCTCCACGACCGAATCTGCTCACCACCGAGCTCCGATTGAGATGGGAGACTTCACGCTCCGAGCTCCGATGATACCGCGCTCGCACCGGCTCTGGTCGGCTTCATCCCTTTCCTCTCTCTCATTCTCCTCTCTGCTCGAGTCTGTAGAGACGAGAGAGATATTGTTGTGTCGGGGTGAAGCCTATATTAACATGTTTAAAAGTATCATCATTGTGAGTAAAATTAACGTGTTCGTAACCTCACCAAAATACTTGGTGTGCCTAACTTCAAAACTTATCAGATTTACTTGAAACGACAAATTCAAATCATTGACTTGATCTACTTTCACGAATAATGTATTTATATGCTAAAGTTGTAAATTTTCAACTAGTCAAAAAACGAAAAAAAAATACATTAATATAACTTGTAAATATTTTTTACCACTTGAATTTATACTAAATTAATTTGTAGAATTATTAATTTATATGTAAATGCATTACTCGTGAAATAGATTTGTTTGAGTAGTTTGAATTCGTCGTTTAAAACTACTTCAATAAATTTTGGAGTTAAACTCACTAAAAATATCTTTGATAAGCTTAAAAATACACTAGCTTTATATTATTATTATTATGTATTGTTATTATTATTAAGCATTATTTTTTTAAAATAAAAATAATTCTCTATGTGAATTTTAAACTCCCGTCCCCATCAAGAAAGCGTTGTTCTTAATTACTAAATTAATAGCTGATTCTCTTATTTCTAATTTAATAATTTTACTATTAATTATTTCAGCAAGAAAATTTATTTTCGTTGGTTTATAAAATCATGGATAAAAAGATTTTATTATCGCAGTGTTTCGTCCCATAACTGGGTACAATTGGTTTCAAATAACGGCAGATATGGATCCATAAGTGCATATATATATATATATATAAAAAGTGATGCTACGATGCTTTGGGAAGTAAATATGGTGTTTTACTTCTCGTTCATATTTCTATTTTCAAAGTTCAAATAATCAATTCGAATTTCTCAGCATGATCTTCATATTGAAATGTGTTTGGAGACCAAATTTTACATTTTTTTGGAAATTTTTTTCTATTTGTTTAGAATTTTTGAAAATCAGTATTTTTCTGAATTTTTTATTATTTTTTATTTTATGAAAAGCTGTGATTTTCAAAAATTCTAAAAAAATTGTAAAAAAAATTCCAAAAAATATAAAATTTGGTCTCCAAGCACATATCAATATGAAGATCATGCTGAGAAGTTCGGATTGACTATTTGAACTTTAAAAATAGAAATATGAGCAAGAAGTAAAATACCCTCTTTACTCCCCAAAGCATGATAATCTATCTATATATACACACACACACACATACTTGTTGCATAGCAAATGGTGCAAGGTTGTTGATAATTTGATATGTTACCTGCCTCTTTGTATTATTATTTGACAAATCCAGGCTTGCACAGTCAAATGACATAAATCAATTTTAACGGATAAATTAATAAAGGCTACTTTCATGACAGATTCACAGCCATTGATTGATTTTGACTGCTGATGCAGATTTTTGTTTTTTAAATATGCCAAATAAAACCATAGCCGTGAATTTTTTTTTTATTAAGCTTACATTAGCTTTCCTGATAACAATGCTTAGCAAAGCATTTAGCCGTCCTTGTGTAAAATATTTTTTAGTTCCTTTGACCCTTATAATATATCATACGGCGGTGACAAATAAGTCAATTTTGTTCCCTTGTAATATATCACTAGTATCGTGTCCGTGCATTGCAACAGATATTATAAGAGGAAAACAAATCTCATATAAAATAACATATTTTCATAAAATAATATAAACTAAATGACAAATAATATTTTTTAAATGACATATTAAATGGCATCTACACGTATATAACATTCCTTTAATGATATATTAAATGCCATACATTTTTTTTTATTTTTTTGACATATTTTCATAAAAAATCTCATACAAAATGACATGTCAAATGAAAAATAACATTCCTTAAATGATATTAGAAAAATAGAAAGAAATATAAAGACACAACCAATCAATTATTAATATTAATTCAAAAATTCTTAAATGACATTTAAAAAGTAGAAAGAAATCAAAATCAATAAAAAGATAATAAAATTGGTGGCGAGTACGTGTGGTGAGTACGTGTGGCGAGTACGTATCTAAATAAATTTAGACTTCTACATATAAAACAACATAAAAAAGATACATAGAATCAGAATATTTGATCAGAGAGCTAATATTCAATCTGAAATTTCATCTTTTAATCAAAGCCGTTGGCGGATCAAAACATCTACGTGCTTAATATAAAAATGGAGATACTGCGTGGAAAAAGTTTAGGATTTAGAACTCAGATTATTCAATTCTTATACATTTTTAAAGTTGAATAACTTGATTCTATCTTTAATTTTATTTATATGGTTTAAGATAATGCCTAGACTTGATTAATCCTTCAATCTCTTCTCTTGATGTAAACAATGAGAGATATTTTGCAAAGCTAAATTTGTTTAAAAACAAAGTTGAAACTGTACTTGCTATCAACTTCAGCAGTTACGAACCCACAGATTAATTAATTAGGTAGCAAACCTTTGTCGTTCATGGAAAGGTTTTTGCCATGTTTCAATCATCTATTAGCTATATGACAATAGTCGGCCAAACTACTTATTATTCAAATTTGGATGCAATCCTTATCAAAAAGGAATCTAAAATGTGGGCCTATGTTTCAAGGGTTTCAAATGAATTGAGGTTTGAGTTAATTACCTCTAACTTAATTTGTTTATAAGTCAAATTAAGTTCGTTTTATTTTTGTGTATGTTTAAAATAACTGTTAATTTGAGAATCAGCATTTAATCTAGTAGCTAAGGCAATGCTTTCCGTGTGGAAGATTGCATGTTCGAAACTCGGATGAAAAAATTATTTGCAAATAGTAAATAGTTCGATGTCTTGATCATTCTGCTTCAGATTTTTTTTTTTAATTATAAATGCTTTGTTGATCTGTAATATAATTTAAAAAGATATATCTATATTTCTCAAACGTAAATATTGATATTTTTATGATTAAATATTTAAATTAAATAACAAAGTCACATCTCACATATGAAATTCTTTCTCATAAGCATTAAACAAATGTGGGCCAATGTTTTATCTCCTTGGATTAAGTTTTAGACAAATATCTTTCTCGTAAAGCAGACCAGAGACGCATAAAACGAAAATGGATTCGTTGTGTAACGATTATTAAATAGGCGACCGATGATAATTGATAGATAGTCAAAGAAACACGCGCGTACAAGTGTACAAACACGTGATCCGAGGCGTGAGCATCTTCTTATTTGTAAACTAAACCGCAATTGCATTCTAATCCTTCAAATTTTTGCTTTTGATAATTCTCTCTGGAGTGGAAAATCGAGCTGTATTATAACTATCACGTCATGACTTTGGTTACGTGTCGTGCTGTATTGTGATCAAATTATTTTTTAATGCTGTGTCTTGTTGTGATCAAAATGACGAGGATAGTTATGACATGTGAATGGTCACGCCGTGACTAGAGTGGAAAAAGCGTGTCGTGCCGTGACTAACATGCTGTGACTTTGGTCTCGTGTCATATCGTATCTTGACCAAGTTAATTTTTCACGTGCCATGCCGTTACCAAATGTCAAAGCGTGGTCACAGCACGCGAATGACCACACCACGTGAGTCACGCCGTGCCCAAACGTGCCGTGACCAAAAGTGACTCGCGTGACCATTTGATCATAATTTATGTTAGTTTATTCAAGATTCGTTGTTTGGTCAAGATCTAACTGTTCTAATTACACGTGACTTGCATGACCACGTACCGTAACTGGATCTTTCACGTGACATGCCGTGCCGTGTCAAATTTTCTAAAGATGGTCACGACACACTAATGGTCACTGTACGGGACACACGTGTCGTGCAGTTCCGTACCATAACCGTCTCGTTCCGTGACGTAGCTGGCTCCGCCGTGCTATTTTTTCCACTCTAGCCGTAACCAAGTTATGTCGTGACCAAACTAGTTGCAACCACACATGTAGCAACCGGTAACTATAATCACATTTAATCATATTTAATTATTTTTTACATATTTAAAATTTATTTATTGAAAAAATTCAGAAAAGTTCTAAAAAAATATGGAATGATTCTTGAAAATTTTAAAATGAAGAACTAAAGTTGGAAAAAAAACGCGTCTCGCTTGTCTTTGTGTCATTTTGTGCCATTTTTTGTATAGTTTTGTGTTGTGTCATACTGTAACCAAAACGGTTTTCATTCTGTATTTTTTTTGTCGAAAACTAATCACAGCACACAGCATGCAAATTACGTACATAACTAACACACGTGCCATGTTATTCTATATCATAGCCGTTCCGTATCAGAACTAATTCCGACATGCTATTTTTTCAACTCTAAGAGAAAAAAAAATAAAGTCTCTGATAAATTAAATTGTAAAAGGTACGCACGAAATTCGATCTTTCACATGCAATTAATGTTTACTCATCCGGCCAATTTTGTTATCCGAGGATGCATTAAATGAAAAGATGCATGATAAGAATTAAGATATGATTCGTGATAGAGAAACAATGCTGAATAGTTCGATGAATGTTTGCATGAGCCAGGAGGGCATGACATCACATGTCGAGAGAGATCGAATAAAGAAATGATTTGAAATAAATAAATAGTTAGAAGAAGGGGGGGGGCATATTGGATCAAGGTTGGATTGAGCGGATAAAATTGAATCTAGATATGATATCTCTGCATTAGCCATGTTGATCATTTTTTTTTTAAGTTGTTCATATTCATTTGGAATTTAGACATTTGAGATCTGGTTAGATTAGATTTCCAAGTGTGCAGCTTAATATTATTTTCAAGTTTCAGATCGTTTAGTTTAATTTGAATCATATTTCGAAGTATCTCAAATTAATTTAGACACATTTTTTTTGAATCGCGTCAAATATTACCATCTTTTTTTGAATAATAGTGGATAAATCTACCAATTTTTATTAAAGCCACATCCTACTGTACAAAAGTACCTGAAAATAGTACTTACATACAGCATATACAGTACATATAGCCTTAAGAAATAGCATCTAATACATTCGCTAGAGTTGCAATTATAAAACATAGAACTACCAAACCTTCCACAAGCACTAGCAAAAACATTATTGTATGTATCTAACACTTAAGAAATAGCATCCAACACTAACTTGATTCTTATATGATCAACTACCAAACCTTAAGAAATAACATCCAACACTTTTGTATGTATTTTTGGTATTATATATATAGATAATTTTTATAAGAAATTTTAAAATTGATTCTCATAAAAATATTATTGTTGACGAATAGTTAAGATTCATACTTTTGATATGACCAATATATTTACATTTTTTTTTAATAGTTACATCACATCTTTGACAAATAATGTTTCAAAAATTAAAAATCTAATTGAACTGTTCAGCTCATTCTTTTTTAGTAAAGGTTGGAGATCAAGCCACCTAACTATTTAATATTTATAAAAAATTGTCATTTCCGAATATTAAATCTGCAACCTCCCACACAAAGAACATTGAATTTACAACTAGATTAAATGTTGGTTCTCTTATTCGACACATCCTTTTTAGGGTTCCTCGTAACTTCTTATAAAATAGAGAGTCTTAAACATGTCAAATACATGCTTCTTTACAAAATTAAAAAAAAAATTCATAAATTTGTTTGCTCAACCTTTTCAGTTTGCTTAAATTTTTATGTCTAGTTTAAAGATCTACTCAAGAAAATTAACTGTTTACTTTCTTAAATTTTACTGTCGACCACATTTCTTAGCTACGCTTAAATTTAAGCTTACCTAACTTGTTGAAAGAACTCTAGATCTAACTGACTTCCTTTTTAGAGAAAAGTTAAAAATCAAACCTTCATCTCTAAAATAAAAATTCGTCCATAATCACTTAACTAATTTTTCAAATAAAAATATATACCAAGCTTATATTTTTAAATATAAATTATGTTCTTTCAAGATAGAGGAGGGTTCCAATGCACCCAAATTTCTATGCTCCCAATGCACCCACTCTTTTATCTGCATTTTCAAAGTCCGAACAGTCGATCCGAACCGCTCAACATGATCTTCATAATAAAATATGCTTGGAGACCATATTTTATATTTTTTAGAATTTTTTTACTATTTTTTAAGATAGGTACAAAATCATTGTTTTAAGGAGATTCTAGACCATCCGATAAAGTGATTTTGTACCTGTCTTAAAAAATAGTAAAAAAATTCTAAAAAAATATAAAATTTGGTCTCCAAGCATATTTTATTATAAAGATCATGTTGAGCGGTTCAGATCGACTGCTTGGACTTTGAAAATGCAGATAAAAGAGTGGGTGCATTGGGAGCATAGAAATCTGGGTGCATTGGAACCCTCCTCTTCAAGATAATAGTCTAAAATTATGTTTCTTCAAGATAGGATCCGACTCTGTTGTTTTCCAGATGGAATAACAGGACTGTTATTCCAAATCTAACCGTTTATATGTATTGAAATTCATGCATGAAAAAATTCAACAATTAGATTTAGAATAACAGAGCCCTGTTATCTCATTTGAAAAACAGCAGAGTCGGATCCCTTCAAGATACGCTGATTAGCTTTCACCTTATCCTTTATCTTAACTACTCTTTTGAATCTGATTAGATATTTTATACCAACTACTCTTCAGTTTAATTTCCTTATGTATTTATCTCGATATCTCATGCTTTATTACTATTATATAAAATTAATTTTCTTTTCTTTTGAAAATTCCATGATTGCTATTCACAATACAAGAACTTAATATATATATACTAAATTATATATCCGAATACATGCTTTTTAGTAAAAGAATTTTTTTGTAGACATCACATCAAAGAAAATTACAATGTTATCGTCAAGTTTTAAATTGTTTATTCGTATCTTCTTCTTTTTGTGGTTTTTGGGATAAAAAGTTTAACAAAGCAGTTTTGGCTTTATGTACATAGCGTACAAATTATATATAACGCTGTTTAAGGCTCAATTCGGCTGCTGGGAATGGGCACAGGAATGGACAAATTTGAACTGATTTTTTACTGTTCACGCAGGAAAAAAATTAGCTCTGAGTGAAATTTTTTTTCCCACATGAACAGTACACAGAGCCGAACTGGGCCTAATTCTATAGTTTGTCGTTACATACTAATTCTATAATATGTACGCTAAAGACAAAACTGTCATGTTAAAATCTTACGCTCTTATGAGTTATGTTACCTTAAAATTAATATAAGATGAGGAGGGTTCAAATACTTTCATTTTGTGTCTTCTGTCAAAATAAAATCGTTATATATAATATATATTATTTTCTCTATTCACATATAAAAGATCATGCTATTTTGATTTTGTTTTGATTAGTATGAAGAGTTTGTTCTGGATATTGATTTTTTAACTTATTGATTCATATAAAATCGAAATCAAAAAGTGATTTTTTTATTTTTATTTTGGGAAAATAATATAGATAACATCTAACTATTTAATTTTGACATAAAATTTAGAAATTTTAGAAAAAAATTTAATAGAAATTAAAAATAGAAGCACAATGGAGTCCAAAAAATGAAACCCTCCTCTATATAAAATTAATTTTCCTTTTTTTCTTTTTAAAACTCCATGATTTATTCACAATTTCATAACTTTAATATATACTACAATGAGGAGGGATCCAATTACCCTTTTTTTTGACACATCTTGACATTATTTTTTTTATAGGCCAATTTTGCGATTTCAAAATCCAAACAGTCGATTAGAACCGTTCAACATAATCACCATATTAAAATTTGATCTCCATGCACATTTTAATATATCCATCATGTTGAACGGTTTGGATCGACTATTTGAACTTTGAAAATGGTAGATGTCAAAGTGTGTAAAAAAAATGGTGTAATCCGATCCCTCTTCTGCTAAAATTATCTGAATAAAAAATAAGATGTTTTCAAGAACATATATTATAGCCAACTTGACCATTCTTAATACAAAATCTTTTTTTTTTGAAAATCTTCGCAAAACTGCGAAGTCATTCTTAATATAAAATCAATAAACAATTAAAATGTATACAAACTCAATAAAACTACTTACTACGTGTACATCATCTCCAAATAACGAGGAAGGTTTAGTACTCTACAATTCAATTTTTTTATGCATTACTTTTCAATCAAGCTAACAACATGCTTTTTAGTAAAATAAAATAATCTGTAGACATCACATCAAAGAAAATTACAATGTTATTGTCAAGTTTTAAATTTTTTATTCGTATATTTTTTTTTTTGGGGGTTCGGAGGTAAAAAAAATTAATGAAATAATATTGACTTCATATAATACACAAACGCAAAGAGGAGGGCTCAAATGCCCCATTGTTTCATGTCACAATCGTACCCCAATAACTTTATCTTCAATTTGAAAGTTTAAACAAACAATCTGAACTGTTCAACATGATTTCCACATTAAAATATGATTGGAGACCAAATTTTATATTTTTTTGGAAAAATTTTACTATTTTTTAAAATAGGTACAAAATCATTGTTTTTAGATAGTCCACAATTTCCTGAAAAATAGTAATTTGTACCTATCTCAAAAAATAGTAAAAAAATTACAAAAAATATAAAATTGGGAAAATTGGTTATTTCCCACTTCAAAACTTTCAAATTGTAAAAATGTCACTCTAAACTTCATTTAATTCCTAATTTTGCCATTTATACTGTATTCTTGTACTATTTTTATTAAAAATAACAAAGGTATCGATCCAAAGAAATACGTATACTATATTCTTGTACTCTGTATTTCCGGAGGGTATGAATTTTTCAGTTAATTTTTAATAAAAATAGTACAAGAATACAGTATAAATGGCAAAATTAGGAATTAATGAAGTTTAGAGTGGCATTTTTACAATTTGAAGGTTTTGGAGTGGCAAATAACTATTTTTTCCTATAAAATTTGATCTCCAATCATATTTTAACGTGTATATCATGTTGAGCGGTTCAGATTGTCTGTTTGAACTTTTAAATTGAAAATAAAGTTATTGGGGTACGATTGAGACATGAAGCAATGGGGCATTATATATTGTTGTTTTTATTTTATAATTTGTGCGCGGTATGAAGTCAAAAACTATTCTCTTGTTAACACTGCATAAAGTGAAAACTGCTTTGTCAACAAATTTATGCTTTTTTGGGCTATGTTATCTTAATAATTGATATAAGATGTGGTAGCCAATTTAGTTCGATAATTAACAGCACAGAAACAAAACTGGCGGCAACTGTTTTGCTAATTTCAAGCTCAATTTTATCGTGGAGCCGAATCATATTTAATGATTTTCTAAAAGGATAATACAAACGCACTTTATTGATTCTAATAAAGCCTCCATTAAATTCTACTAACTTCTACGAAAACAGACTACTACTGTACTACAGTACTACCGAGCAGTGTTGTAAAAAACGGTCTTAACGGCCGATTAAACGGCCGTTTAATCGTTAACGGCGGCCAAACCGTTACGAATATGCTAAACGGATGCCTGTTTGCGGATGAGAACGATTAATCGGCCGTTTCTTCCGATTAATCGGCCCAGAATTTTCAGATCAAGTGATTTTCTACCTATCTAAAAAAATAGTAAAAAAATTCGAAAAAATGTAAAATTTGGTTTGCAAGTACATATTTATTTTATAATCATGTTGAACGGTTCAGATCGACCGTTAGAATTTTGAAAACTCAAATATTGAACCGTAGCAATGCCCAATCCGTGCTATGCATAGTACTGTAGCCTCACTCTTCTTCTATTATTTATATACCATATTTTTTTTTTACTTACTAATGTAATTTTTTCAATTAGTACGACGTGTACATTTATGAAATTAAGTTGTTATCATAAACTAAGTTTAGTGATTTTATGTTGGAATGTTTCATTTATTTCAAATAATATGTTATTAGTATTTGAAAAAACTTAATTCTCAATTTTTTTTTTTCATTAAATAAATGTGTTACTTACACATGTAAAAATATTTATGTGTTCAGAAGAAATAAGCGTAGTGTCATGTTATAATAATAAAACTAAGTTAGATTAAGTTTATTTGATAAGTTTAATGAGTTCAATAAATTATTTTTAATAAATTATGATATATATACATAAATTTAATAAAAACGTTAAATTGTCCGCATAATTCCGATTAATCGGCCGCATACCGATTAATCGTTTGGCGGTACCCCATCCGTCCGACGACCGCATACCGTTATTTACAACACTGCTACCGAGTACCGACAAGCCGAAACAAGCAGGGCAAATCGTCGGAACGTAAAATATACGTAAATTATAAGAGTGCGGAACACTGACATCGATTTAATAATCCGTGTCACAATTCCCGAGAGCCAAAACCAGAGGAACAAATAAAAGCATCCCACAGTTTACAAGGAAGGAAAAGAAATAAAAGAAAGCTGCCCACAGGTTTCTCTAGTCGGCATCTCACTGGTTCTGATCCAGTGAAATGGAACGAACAGCCAATATGGTGTGGCGAGTCACCAACAGCATCTTCAATTCTTCAGTAGTGCTAGTGCTGACTGATACCTGTCAGTGTAAGGCCACACGTGTAGTACAGTGTTAGAAAAGACTGAGAATGAAGAATTCTTAAAAAGGTGGTCTCGTGGGTTCCATCCTGCGCTGCATTTATTTTTCATGATCAATCAAAAAAGTTTTCCTTTTTTCTTGGTCATAATAAATTACCACAGTATAATTTATGACCTTCTAAAATCAACGGCCCGGATAATTTTTGTTTGACCTTTAGGCTGTGCTCCACAAACGCAGCGTAAAAAGGAATGGAAAGAGAGAGGAAGGAAGAGTCCAAGCGTGGTTCCCCTCACTATAGTAAAATCTACACTCTGATTTGGAATTTACGAATTTTGAAACTTTGTACAGCGTCTTTCTCTTGCCATAGTAGCGCGTTTCTTTTCTTCCCTCTCTGATTATCTTCTTCTGAAACGAGTGAGCGACGTGGGCAGACTGCGTTCCTCTCCTCTTCTCCTTCCCCTTCGTTCTCGTTCCTTCTCTTTAATGAAGAGGTTTCTACCCCTCTCTGGAACACAGCCTTAAGCTCTTTGGTTTTGTCAAAGCATTAATTCAAGTGGATAACAATTTGATAACATATTTCAAACTTCAAATTAATGGTGTACCAACAATTTTATACTACTCAAATTTTATTTAAAATTGCATTAGTAATATTTAAATAATATGATCACGTTTTAAAATTCGATTAATTGGGAAAATTAACATTAAATTTTATAATATATCATATGTATTGATATATAATATCATACAAGTCCAATTTTAAAATATCTGATTCAAATTTACAAATGTTGTGAAATTTAAAAAAAATTAAAATTAAGTTCATTGTCCGTAAAATCTCATCTCATTTTGTAACATTGTAATTTTTATTATGTACAGACATTATAAGATATGAATTAAACATAATGTTTTTATGTTGGCATTAAAATCATAAACTTTAAAATTAAGAATTTCAAAATGATCATAAGACAATTATTAACATGTGGACTAGCTTGGTTGTTAGATCGTACTTCTTTCAAACAAAAAAAGTTATTTGGCTTCACCAAATGGAGTTCAAATAGTAAATTCAAAACTTGATTTTGATCTACTTCAAAATTCATGCATACATCTTCTTCAAACCTGTATATTTTTAATTCATATCATATGAGATCCATAGGTTGGAAAAAATTGAGAAGTGTGTTGGAAGGAGTCCACCCTTTTAAGTATTTACTTTACGTTTACATCTCGATATTTTGGCAACGACAGAGTCAGATTTTCAATCATACATTGGGGGTCAATCATATATATATATATAGAGAGAGAGAGAGAGAGAGAGAGCTGGGCTTAGCTAAGCCATGGAGTAAAACGACTTGGTGCTCCACGACTCATTATTTTCATTTTGAAAATCCAAACTACCGATCCGAACCGCTCCAGTTGTTCTCCATATTGAAATGTGATTGGAGACCAAATTTTATATTTTTTGGAATTTTTTAACTATTTATTAAGCCACTTTGAAAATCGCTGATCCATTGGTCCAGAATTTTTTACTGTTCACAATGGATCAGCGATTTTCAAAGTGGCTTAATAAATAGTAAAAAAATTCCAAAAAATATAAAATTTGGTCTCCAAGCACATTTCAATATGGAGAACAACTGGAGCGGTTCGGATTAGTAGTTTGAATTTTCAAAATGAAAATAATGAGTCGTGGAGCACCAAGTCGTTTTACTCCATGACTTAGCTAAGTCGGACTCTATATATATATATATTTTACGGATAATAGAGGTCAATCTTACAATACCATTACACCACTGTACTCTAAATTATATAGAAAATTATGCATAATATTTGTTTTTTAAATGAAGGTCAATGACCCTATTATCTCTTCTTAAGTCTTTCCTGATATCCGATAACTAGTTTCTTTTAACATATATATTGTACATGTAAATACTTAACCAGATAACTTAGTATCAACTTAGTTGAATTTAACATATATTCACATAAAATAATAAGACCGTATAACAATGATTGTTAACATCATACTTGGAAATATTTAGTTAGATTATTTTAACACTGCGATTATAATTCTAAATTATGTCCGTAAAAATATAACAATGATCATTCATACTACTTTTGTACAGTCATTAGACACGCCTTGGAATTATAACTATATAACTATTAAACAAATTGCATTAATTAAAGTTAAGTAGTTAAGTGTTACAAGAATAATTTTCTAAAGCAGTTCAATGTTAAAAGCATAAAATCATGAGATAGGAATAGGTCCGATGGGCATCGGACCTTAAGTTAGGTTCAATTAGCTCTTTCACCGTATGATTAGTATCAAGATCTATGCACATGGAAATCAATACAGACTTGCACGGTTTTGATGCCGAGCACACAAATCTTGATGCAAATTTGATGGTCATCACACCTATCGAACCAAGGTAGGTCCGATGGGCATCGGACCTACTCTCATTCCTAAAATCATACGGTTTATTTTTTAACCGAAAGTTACTAGTTTAGAACGAGGGCTTACATTTATAATATATTTTTCACAAATAATAATTATTGCACACATTCAGATATGGACAGAAGATAAATTGACTCAAAACGTTGCACAACTTAATTTGATGCAATTGTTGTTAACATTTTTATAATCACCTGATTTTCCTTTTTACAGAAGTTAAAAAAAAAATTACAAATCAAACGGGTCCTGGATGTTGATAAATACTTATCTTTCTTGGGTATGGAAGCAAAAATCTCTGTATCTAGTCTATATTCGATAAGGTAACAGAAAATTTCCGGTTAGATTCGAACCGTTGATCAGAATCCGGACCAATCCGGCCAGCAGTGGAATGCAGGGAATCCTTTAATATTCGTGCGGACTCTGATCGGACAGTTTAGATCAAAACAGAAATATTCTGTTACCTTAGGTGAATGAATACCTTCTTCTCCACAGCCTACATTTTTTTTTTTTCGAATAATATTGGCGTACACTTGTCACTCCACATCTTGTCTACTTATTTATAAAGCGTACATCTTCTCTTCATCTCTTGTACAATTTACAAAACAAGCTCCTCCATTCCGATTTCTCTCGACTGTTGACAAAGGAAAAGAAAATGGAGAGTTCGTTGTCGTTTCTTTCTCCTTCGACCTCTTTACCTCTTCCTTTATCTCTCTCCCCTTCTAGTACCTGGACGGGAAGAGATAGAGGCGGCGGCGGTTATAGCGCTCTTGCTTACGACATAATTGGAAGATTAATTTGTGCTCTTGTCACATGCATTTTTGTCACAGGTTTGTATTTTGCGTTTCGATATCACATTTCGACCTACTGCTCCAATCCGTTAAATTTCAGAAAATTGGGTTCTTTTCTTTCCTTGATATGATCAATAGAGTTATCTTTGAAGAAATTTTTTCCCTTTTTTCTCAAGTTTTGTTCAAATAAAGCATTCGGATTCAAATTTACTAGCTTCATAATTGTTTCTGTTCAGTGGGCTCACTGATCGGAGCCATAACTGGAGCACTAATTGGTCTAGCAACAGAAAGCGGTATGTTTCGTGGGGCTGGAATTGGGGCAATTTCTGGTGCTGTTTTCTCGATCGAAGTCGTGGATTCATCCCTTGATTTGTGGAATTCAAATGATTCTGGTGTTTGGAGCATTCTTTACATGGTATTTTTCTGTTTCAATCGATCATTTTCATTAAATTAGGAGTAATAATTAACTGTAGCGCAATTAATGTCTGTTCTGTACAAACATTTGTCGTCTTTTGATTTCTTTAAAAAAAAAATTCTTTACACGGTGCATTTCAAATATTGATTGTGCAAATTTTCAAAGGATTGCATCGATTAAATTGAAATTCACTCAAAATAGAGGGACCTCTTATTTGTGTTCTGGTGATTATAGCATGCATTCAAGTTTAAAAGTATATCATAACCTAGTTTACATTTTATAATTTAAAAATGAACAATACAACAGTTTTTCTTTAGGAGATGGGAAAATTTATCCTGCATAAATGTACATATATATATATATATGGAATAAGAAAAAATTTTCCAATCATGCAAGATACTCAATTTGATAAAATTATAAAAAATGATATATTTTTTTTTTGTCCTTTAAATTCACCTGCTATGTTCTGGGTAACACTCTAAGGTAGGATGTACCTTTAAAACTTGAATTATCCTTATTATTTTTTTTTTTTTTGTACGACAATATATCCCGAGTAGAGTACTTATTTCTAAACTGTGGATGGAGGCATGAGGAGTGAAATTGGAAGAATAATTTTACAATCTATAACAAAGTCGGATCTTTTCTTCTACAATTTATTTTGTAATATAAACCGTATGTGTTTGCTATAATATTCCTCGTCCTTGCAACTGTATTTATTTTTTAATTAAGTGGATTATAGTATTGTTTTTGGTGGTGGAACTGAACGTAAGTTTCACAAATTTCTTCACTTTCTTTCAGCTACATTCTTGAGTAACTTTTTATTGTTGCCTGTCAACATAATATATTCATCGTATAACAATTTTAAACCATTTTTGTCTAGATGGATATTATATCAAGTTTGTTGAGTGGAAGACTAGTTAGGGAGAAGGTTGGGCCAGCCGTGCAGAGTGCAGTACAGAGTCAGGTACTTAACACTAATCAATTTCATTTATTACAAGTACCCTGCTTAGATTAATGCTACTTAATTGTGTATGTTTTTAGTTCATGAACAGTTCTAATGAAACTATTACACAGGGATTTTTGTAACGAACAGAGACTTTTTTGTCCAAACATGAGAGATACATCTTAAACATCTACTAAAGTAATGTAATCCTATTAATCAGCTAAATTCCAGATGAACTTAATAATTCTAATGCTGTGTTACATTACAATTTTTAATGTCAGAGTTCTTTTCTTAATTCAAAATAAAAATTGGGTGCATTTGTAAACTTGTTCTTCTGTGCAAGAATTAGGATCTGGAGTCGCAATCCTTGTCCCCATGTGTCTTGTATGCCATTAAATTGCATGATCTCACATTAAATTTGGAGCACCTATTTTTCACAATAGCCCATGAGATTTTGTCTTATTTGTCTGCTGTACTCAGAAAATATCGTTTGCTTTCATTGCAAATATCTAACCTGGAAATTTTTGTGTCACTACAAGATAGTCAATAAATATGTATCCCCTTGCAAGATAACAAATATCTATTATGCCCCTGGGATTTAGAGGAAATACCATCTCTGCCTCTCCCATTTAATCAGAAAATACCCAAACTTACCCTCTATTCCCCCTTATCTGCTACGAGATATAAACTTTGGGCAGGAGGGCATTGTGGATAATTTATAAGAAAATGGGTGAATGGGCAGTAGGGTTACATAATCTTTGTTAAATTATTTCAAATGAGGGTTTATTGGTGTGAGGTTCTGATTTAGAATTTAAAATGGCAATGTTTGCAATTTTGACAGATGAGTGCCATAAGCTCGCCCTTCATGGAGGTGCCTGATTTCTTCGACACAGGAAGTATTAGAGGAATATCAAAAGGTTTGATCGAAAAATTACCGAAGATTGAAATTACTGATAATACTGATTTGACGGGAGAGATAATTTGCTGCTCTGTTTGTCTCCAGGTTTGCCTTACTACCTTATGTTCAACATCTTAAAGATTTATTTATTTCAGCTGTTTTGAAATAATCTTGCCCATAAAAAAAATTTAGTTTTTTCCCTTGGCAGAATTCTTCTTCATTGTAACATATTTGAATTTTTTTGAAATACACTGATTGGTTTAATGGTCAATAAATGCTCAAATTTCACCTTCGATTTTAACTACATGGTAAAGAAGGTCAGTGTGGATATTCTAAATATTGAGTTTCCTTGTTTTGCGAAGTTATATAGGCGATATCTATAGTTTAATTGATGCATGTATGCAACTTTTTTCCACACATGTGACAATTAATAGGTTTAGTGGTCCTTAATTATCTGTCAATTCGATAAATCTTGAAGTGCAACTTGTGGTATCTCTTAATGAACAACATTAATTTTCAAGATCACTCCAAAACATACATCACAATAATTAAACATCACAATAGACAGGACTTGCTATATAGTCTACCAACCCACGGTTGCTCTAAAAGCTCGAGCTAATTTATTAAATCTTAATTATTAGTTTAGAGTGAAGGTTAGCTTTATTACTCTTTATCCTGAACAAATGTAAATCTTGCAGGATTTTAGGATTGGAGAGGTAGCTCGGGAACTACCGAGTTGTAGACACACATTCCATCTGCCTTGTATCGATACATGGCTGGTACGGCACGGTTCATGCCCCTTGTGTAGAAGGGACATATAGGTAGTATTTGTAATGTAAATGTAAGATATGAGAGGCAAGAAGAGAATATCAGATGTATTAGCTTGTAAGGAAGTCAATCATCTGTACCCTTCTAAAAAATAGTTCTTATATATAGTTTTTTTTTTTTTTTTTTTAAATTTAGCCCTTTCTGGGGTTCTTTCCATTGTTGGTGTTGATCTTAATTTTAGAACAAGCAGTTCGGTTTTGGTAAAAGAACAGCAAAATAGATGTTTTTTTTCAGAAATACTTTTCATCATCTATTTATTTATTTATTTTCTTTTACAAGAAACTAGCTTATAAACAACAAAATACACTTGAGTGGTGCATTTTCGTTTACTACATGTTAAGCAGATAATTTGATATTGAAGAAAATAAGATAATTATTTATATATAATATGAGGAGGGATCCAATTACACCTTTTTTGGTGACACATCATGACACCGTTTTTTATATAGGTCAATTTTGCGATTTCAAAATCCAAACAGCCGATCCGAACCGTTCAACATGATCACCATATTAAAATGTGCTTGGCGATCAAATTTTACATTTTTTTTAATTTGTTTACTATTTATTAAGATGGTTACAAAATCGCTGTTTTTCAATGGTCTGAAAACAACGATTTTTGTAACCATCTTAATAAATAGCAAAAAAATTCAAAAAAATGTAAAATATATATCCATCATGTTGAACAGTTTAAATCGACTATTTGGACTTTAAAAATGATAGGTGTCAAAGTGTGTCACCAAAAAAGGTGTAATTGGATCCCTCCTCATATAATATATTTGTTAAGAAGAAACTAACTATTGAAAACATTCACAAATAAATACAAAATGGACCCTTAAATAGAAAACAATGACTAGAGGCTGACTATTGACTTGAAATCTTGAACCCAGAAACTACCTGATCCAAAAAATAATAATAATAAATAAATAAAAACAAGATTGAACTAAAATGAAAGATAATCCTCCCTTTACTGTACCGTTTCACATAAGTGAAATTTGAAAATTATAATTTGAGAGCTGGATAAAAAAAATGTTATGTATTTTTATTTTATGAGGAAAGTTAATGGTAATTTTTTTTGTAAAATTTAAAAAATTTAAAGGATAGAGCTAAAAAAAATGTCAATTTATAGAAAGGCTTAGCTAGTTAGCCCCCTTTCACCTCTACCTCCTTCCTCCACTGCTGTTTCGGATGTTCATGGAATTCGGTAATGCCGTATAAAGTTGACAATTGGCAAGTTAGCACAAAATGAAGAGATGTACTTCAGTTGTTTAATTAGTTTGCACAAGTTTACTAACAAAATAAATAAAATATGTATGATACAAATAAGAGAAGAAAACAAAAGATCTCCGGTTGAAGCAGGGGGAAGCTCCTGTGTTTTCCTCTTAAATTTTATTGTCAAAGGAATAAAATGGAAAAACTAACCTTTGCATTTTATGATTCTTATCCAAATTTCATTGTTCTGTACCATTTTTCTATAGAGGGTGCAGAGAACAACTCTGTGAAAAATTTGTATCAGTAGAAAATGATTCTTATCCAAATTTCACTGTTCTGTACCATTTTACTATGAGGAAGAATCAAAGGCTATTGATGCATTGTGAAAAATTTGATGAATGCACTTACCAGTGTCTTGTCGTTCTGCGCAACTGAATGATATGTATCAGTAGAAAAATGATTCTGTCGAAATGTTGTAACCTTTAGGGACCTAAATGGGAATCCCATGAACTTATGTATACTGTGTGATAGTGTTGTATTTTGTAAATATTTTTGGTATTAATGCAAAAACATCTGATTATAACTCTCATTTCGGATGGCATGCTTGTACCAGTACCAAATCCACACCTTCTGACATGTGATTCCATATCTTATTTTATACTATGTATTTTTCATAATAAAAAGTAAGTTCTTTATTTGATTAAAACTAGTCAATGTTGATTGCGAAAGACTTATAAGTGCAACACTTAACTATAATTCCAATATATACTTAAATTATTCTTGGTTTGATTTGGATGAAAATTTTACCTAAAACCTCAATTTAAAACATATCATTTCTTTTCAACGGTAATGAGGACTGCATGGCCCATAAAAAGCCCAAATTCTTGAAAAGCTGTACTTTTAGAAAGAGAAGTCGGCCCATTTGAGCCTTCTTTGTGTCATCAATATACAAAAAAAGTTGTGTGCGCGTTTGAGCAAAAAAGAAAAGGGACAATTTCATGTATACCCTTCAAAACTTCGAAATTACATATTTTCTCCTCTGAAATTTATAATATCTTATTTATCATTTTAGAAGGAGAAATACGTTAATGTGATATTACAAATTTTAATACGTAATTTCGAGATTTTTTTTTAGAAATGTACATAAAATTCTTCCAAAAAAAAATGAGATCATCAACACTTTCCTTGAACCAAGTGAAGTAATTTGGGATTGAACAGCGTCTTTTCTTGTCTGTTTGCAACCTAACCACATCTCCTTATAGATCAAGTAATGACCAATCGATTTGTCAAATGAATGTTATATTCATAAACATATAAAAAATTAAATTTTGAGACTGATTGAAAAGGACATTCAGAGATAAAGTGATCCTTATCTCTCTTATAAAATAAGTTAATATATCCATGAATTATCTCTAACTTGTCTGACTATCAAATGCAATTTTAGTTAGATGACGAGGAATTTAATAACCACTCTATTTCATTCTCAATGACATTCTTAAGGAGGAGGTATATATAACTCAGCCACTTGGATTTATTGTTCAGGAGAAAGTATATAAAGTCTGTCACTTGCGAAAATTTATGTATGGTCTCAAGCAATCTCCTCGTGCTTGATTTGGTCGTCTATCTCAAACTCTCAATCATTTCGGCATGACCAGAAGTGTCAATGATCACTCGATTTTCTACATGCTCTTAAAAGGAAAGACTATAGTGTTAGTTGTGTTGTGGATGATCTCATCATTACTGGTGATGATGACGATGGGATCTCTGCTCTGAAAAAGTTCTTGAGCGAGCAATTTCAGATTACCAACCTTGGCAAACTCAAGTACTTTCTCGGCATTGAGGTATTATGGTCTCATAGCAAGCTTCTTATCTGTCAAAGGAAATATGTGTTGGATATTCTCTCAGAAAGCGGGCTATTTGGATGCAAACATGTTGATTCACTGATGGTCCCTGAGACTAAGCTCATGCCAGAGAATGGAGAGCTACTACATGATCTTGAGAGATATCGAAGACTGGTTGGTAAACTGAATTACTTGACAGTTACTCGGCCTAACATTTTTTATCCAATGAGTGTTGTGAAAATCTGTTGTTAGATATTGATCCTGCAGGCTTTTCTTCGTCCAACCGTTTAAATATTTATTTTTTTGGTAAAAAATCCGTAGGTATTTTCATTAAGCAAGACAAACTAGTTACACATCAATTTCGTACCAGTACATAAGAGTACATACATAATCTGTACCAGTACATAAAAGCATTGCAACTGAACTCCCTTTTACAATAGTAGACTAGAAAAATCAAAAGAAAAAAAAGCAGAACTAGGGGGTTTCTGTGCTTAGATTGTTAGATATTGATCATGCATGTTTTTCTGTGCTCGTGCTCAGATTGGTAGATTATGAGCCTACATGATTTCTTATCATTAGCACAAACAATGTTGTTGTAATCAAGGCGAGCCAGGGGTACAGGGGAGTCTTCGTGCTCAGATGAGATTTGTACCTGAATTATTTAGATAGAAACACAGAGGAAAGAGACAGAAAGAAGGAAGACAAAGAGGAGGAGGAGGAGGAGGAAGAGGACGAAGAAGAAGAAGAGGAAGGGAGGGAGGAGAGGAAGAAAGAGAGGAGGAGGAAGGAGACAACAACAACGCATCATCGTCGTCATTGTCATTAACTATAAACGCGTACCTTATTTATATGTAGCTATTGTACAAACTACGAAAGATGTGAAGCTTATTCACAACATCCCTATCCGAACTCGGAGAGTCGAAACAGGGCGAAGAGCGGTGATCAGATCCGTTAGACGGAAACACCTGTTCGGATGAATTGAGGTGAGATGGAGTGAAAGGCAATGGCCAAATCCGTTAGACAGAAGCTCTTGCTTGGATAGGATGAGGCGGAGCGAGAAGCAGTGACCAAATCTTTTAGATGGAAGCACCACTCGGACGAGAGAGAAAGACATGGTGGTCGGGAAGGGAGGAGGAGGGGAGGGTGGAGAGCAAAGGAAAACCACGCCTCCGATATGGCCGTAGACGATATCTACGAGGCTTGGCGTGAAGCTCCCAAGATTGTATACGGTAAGAATATTATAGTTTTACCATTCAAATTTTGAAGAGAAGAAAAAAAAACACCAAATTTCATTCTCAAATTTAACATGTTAAAAAACATTTGAACGTTTGGAATGAAAAAAAAGCGTGTTTCTGTTTTTCTGGTAAAAGAACGGTAAATTTGATTTCAAATTTGAAGATGACAACAAAATCATCTTTTATAATTGCGGAGATAAAATATCACAACTGGAATTGGATTCCTACAATTACAATTTAGATTTGTTTTACCATATTGGCCTAATAACACCTTGTCATATTAAAAAAATATATTATATACCTCAAAAGCAATTATCACGAGCAAATTTCAAAATGATGTCCTTAGTTTAGATAATGTATATATATTCATAGATATATATATTGAGTAGAACTAGAGTGTGATGTGCTCACCAAACTCTTTAGTGAGCACAACTCTACATAAACTATTGGATTCACTTCAAACGAGATGAATCCAACAGTTGAAATCGATGTACTTTACGAGTGATGCATGTACATGCAAAATTTTGAATTTTTTGAATTCATTTAGTCTCAAGTCAAGTGGTCAAAATTGATGAAAAATGAATGATCCAAAATGAAGTTGTTTTAATGCATTCAAAAAATTCTCAATTTTGACCACTTGACTTGAGACTAAATGAATTCAAAAAATTCAAAATTTTGCATGTACGCCCATCACTCATAAAGTACATCGGTTTCAACGGTTGAATTAATCTCGTTTGAAGTGAATCCGATAATTTATGTAGAGTTGTGCTCACGAAAGAGTTTGGTGAGCACATCACACCCTAGTTCTACTCATATATATTCATAGATATTATCACAATCCAACCCTTGCTCAGTTGCTTGACTCTTTCCTTCAATTTTTTATATTAAATTCCACAGACAATTCATGGGCGGCTTAATGTTATTCTTCCAATAATAAAATATTTCTGCAACAAACAAACAAAAAAAAGGAAAAAGTACAGCACATTTTTATAATGGCATGGAGATTTGTATTGATTTCAAATTCAAACTTGCTTTGTCGTTAGAAGAACATTAAATCGGAAGTACGCTCTTATTTTATTGGGAATATTTAATTTAAGTAAAGCTGCTAATTCATCTCCCGTGAATCAGTGCATCTAGGGAGATTTACTTCTGTAAGATTGCACTTTAATTAATCAAGTTAATTGATAAACATGCAATGAAGTTCTTAATCTTTTCTCTCAATTCATTGTAGTTTTATTGTTAATTATGCATATTACTTAATAATAATTGTTAATTATATATTTTTTTTTAAAGAGGATGACTAGCGTGCTATTGGTAGTACAAGATGCCCCGTGTTATCTCATAAAAAACTTATCGGAAATACATCAAACGATGAATCCATACTGTTGAAACCGGTCAACTTTACGAGTAATGCATTCACATGCAAAGTTTATAAATTTTCTATCTCATTTCGTACAAAGTCAAACGTTCAGAAAATGACGAATTATAAGTTAATTTTAATGTATTTATATCTTATCATTTTTTTACCACTTTACTTTATACAAAAAGAATTTAAAAACTTATAAAATTCGCATATAAACGAATCACTTTTAAAGTAGATTGGTTTCAACGGTATGAATTTTTTTATTTGAAGTCTATATAAAATTCGCATTGTATGTCACTATACTATCAATAGCACGCAGCTACTTTCTTTAAAAAAAAAAATAGATATGAGAATTGAGTCTTTCAACTTCAGTATATAAAGTATCATTCATTCAAAGTTTAAATTAGTAACTCCTCACACAAAAAATATTGTGTGAACCATGAAACAATCAACTAACTGAATTACAGACTATTTGTCTTTGTTAACTATGATAAAAAAAATTATACATATTTTTCTTCTTTAATTGTCCGATTCCTTAAATTCTTGAGTAAAGACCGAATTATAGCACTTAGTACTGAAGGTTTAAATAGTGTTTATTACATCATAGTGGAACGGCTAAAAGAACAACGCTATTATCATATTGCGCCGTTATAGCGTACTATAACGCCAATAGCACCATAACTTTTATGGTCCGAAAATGCTATAACGCGCTATTTAGAACCCTACTTGGTACATATGGAACTAAATGAACTAATTATAGTTATAGAACCAAGAAAAAAATCTTACGAGCTTGATGCTTGAAGGAAAAAATATAGACTTTGATTCTTTCAAATACAATTGTTGAAAATAAATAGAATTAGAGACAAATAATAGCCTCAGAGACCCATTAAGGGTTTTAGTTCATCATAGACTATTTTAGGAATAAAAGAAAGCAACTAAATATAGTATATAAAGTTACTCAATCTTTTTTCTTTTTTAGAAATTATAGGCAACGGTACAAAACTAAACAAATGTTAGAATTTCCAAGCGCTCTTTTTTCTCTTTTACTATATAAGCACCATTGTAAACATTTACTATTCAAATGTATCATTCGTTACTATTTGCATTGCAAAAAAAAAGCAATTAGTGTAGAAGAAATGACCAATCACGTCACGTTGATTACGGCGTAACTAACGTATCGTGACTATTTATGTGGTGTGATCAATTTCTGCAATTTTAATTACAACACGTGAAAAGTTGATTTGATCCATATTTACATCCCTAAGCCAATGTATTAGTAGCAGAGATATTATAACTTGCAAATAGGGGCGAGTGCTGAAGAATTAAAATGTACAAAATTTGAAATTTTTTTTTTTGTAAGGCTGGCTCTGTTTTTTGAAAGTCTAGCCAAAATTTTAGATCCAATAAAAAAAAATTCGGTTTTTTATTATTTTAAAAATGTCAGTTTTAATTTCCACGTATAATAATTGTCATCAAATATAAAAGTTCCACGAGATTGGAGTTCATCTCCTATTTTAAATATCAATTAACAATTTCATTAATAAAAACGTATTTATAATGGGTCAAATGACCGTAATTTTTAAATTTACTCTTTTATTCTTATAAAATCTTCTAAACTAATCTAGTATTATAATCCTCATTTCGCTCCACTACTGGATCTGCTTCTTTGACCACCGTCGCACTTCGACGGCAACCGATCTACTCACCGTAGCGCTTCAATCGAGATGTTAATCACCACAATACTTTAATTGCCATCTCCCTCCACGACCGGAGCCGCTTCTTCGACCGTCACCGCGCTCTGACAACGGCCGGATCTAATCACCGTCGCACTCCAATCGAGATGGAGACTCTACGCTCTGAACTCCGACGATACCACATTTTCAACTCCGCTCGGCTCCGGTTCCTCCCCCTCCCTCATTCTCCTCTCCACTTGAGAAGATAAAACCAAGAGAGAGGGGAGGTGTTGTGTCGGAGATAAGAACTACAAGGTGTTAAAAGAATGAAATTGGGTGGAAGGAGAGGAGGAGAGGGGTGGCAGCTATCAAAACCCTAAATTTGGAGTCGCTTGTTCAATCGCCAAATATTGTTGAAAAAGCGAAGAGCACAACTCCTACCGGAGACACCGAATCCCCATCTCCTCTTTGTTTCTACAAAGTAATTGATAAGTTCTATAAAATCTAAATTTTTTTTTTTAAAACCTTGACAGTGGCTGCCAAGTATAATTTACATTAATTAAAACGTAAAATTACATCCATCATTCTACATCCAAACTACATCAACATCTAACAACACAAACAACTAAAACAACAAAATAAACAAACCATATCCTTTGGTGGTAGACCCCGACGACCTTCAACATTGGCTAGCTAGTGACCAAAGGAAAGAAGACATTTTTTTCCCCGTTTGGGTTGCGGGTGAAGAAGGCAGAGTGACGCGGTGGTGGAGGTGCTAGGAGAGAGGAGAGCCAGCAACTAGGGCTATTGCCGCCAACTCTCCTTGGTTCTCCCGACAGTGGTGAAGGACAAGAGGTGCCGATAGACAAGCAAGATAACAACTAGGGCTATTTTCGTCAACTTTCTCTTCTCCTGACTAGAGGTGGGGGCAGGAACGAGTAGCGTTTGCTGGCGGCTAGAGTTTCTTGAAGAGAAGGCGGGGGTGGATGAGAGTGGAAGAGGGTAAAGGAGGAGGTGAAGAAGGTAGAGAGAAAGAGGAGAGAGTTGTCGGTGCGGATTACCCTGCTCCCCCGGAGGGGAGCGGGAGGCGGGGGCGGGGGAGAGGAGACTCGCTGCGGGGCGGCGCGAGATGGGGAAAAGGAGATGGCAGAGGCGGCTAGGGTTTTCTTTTTTTCTCTTTTCCTGCGAAACTAAATTTACCGATGAACAAAAATATAGAAGATAAAGAAGGTTCAGAAATTGAGACCAACTAGGGTTTAAGATGGCTGCGGGTGAATTATTTATTTTAAGGCGGATGGTTCTTATTATTTTAATTTTAAAACTTAATTTGGACCGTCTAATTTGATATAAATAAATAAAAAATTAAGGATCCTTCAATCAAAACAATTGAATTGGAGAGGGGGTCACTTATTAGATGTTCTCCTTGAAAAAGCAAAAAATAAAATAAAATGTTATATTCCCAAATTGAGCCATTTTCATGCATCTCGTATTACAAAACTGATCATATGACCAATTCCATAACCATGTGTTATTACTTATTAGGTTAGTTTTAAGTTTTTATACTGTTGAATTATAAAGAATTGTGCTAAGTTATTTTGCAAAGTAAAGATGTGTCATTACTTTGTAATTCATCTAATTTATCTTAGCTGTATACTGTGATCTATATATTGAAAATTTTGTTGAAAATAAAATTTTATATTTTCAAGATATTTTACTATTTTCGCATAAGAAGAAAACTTTGTCATTGCACTTTTTCCTCTATCCAAAAATCTAGTAAAAATAATTTGGAAAATAATATAAAATTTAGTCTCCGATAAATAGATAATTTTTTAATATTAAGATTAAAACTGAAGTAAGAAGCACCATATCACAACTCAAATTATAAAATATATATAATGAGGTTCACTGTATTTTGAACATTTGCTTCTGGCCGCCATATTTTATTATTAATAATTTACAGTTAAAATCTATCGTTTGATTTTTTTAGTACCACAACACAACACCCGAAATTTTTTTAGTTACCACAGTAAAAAAAATAAAAATTAAATGATTATCATTCAGTCCAAGCTATTTTCAATTCTACTATCCACGCGGATCCAGTTCGCACACCAAATTAGAGTGGTGCGCAAAGTGGGTTGGCGCACCAATTGGTGCTCTAACTGGGTTGGCACACCAAATTGGTGCAAAATTGGTGCTCAAATGGAGTGATTTGCACTGAAGAGCAGTAAAACTTTCGGAACAATTGGTACTCTAACCCAGTCTGCGCACCAGTTGGTGCGCCAATCCAATCCGCGCACCAACCCATTTTGATGCACAAACTGGATCCACATGAATAGTAAGATTGAAAAATCCCCAGTAAGTAAGGATGGTATCCATCTAATTTTGATTTTACGCTCCAGTAACTGAAAAATTTCGGACACAACACCAATTAAGCTCGTGGAATGCATGATCATGAAATATATAATATGATAATGAAGTAGCCAGCAGGATAGGCTTCAGACCTTCTATAGCTAAATAGCTAAGGTGAATTGACTAGTCGTTGGTAGTAAGAATTGACAGCTAGCTTGTTCTTTACAGAATATTTTACTTTTAGAAATATTAAAAAAAATATATAGAAAAAGAAACCGATTACTTGTTTCCGAAGAGACCGAACCAATAATTTAGCCCTTTTCAGCAGAGTCTTAGGGCCTCCTCCAGTTAGAGGTACGCGAGGGGAAGAGAGCGGAGGGAAAGAGAGGTGTGACCAGATCTGTCCGTGGCAGATTACTTGCTTCAGAGTCTTGAAATTTGAAGGTGAACGGATAGGAGAGAAGGGGAACAGAGGTGAAATAAGTTCAAAATCTAAAGAAAAAATTAGCGATCCTTTCACCTCTAAATTGGAGTGTAGACGAGGTGAAATTGCTGTCTCCTTAACCCTCTTCTCTTCCCTTCACTTTCCATTAATGACGTTTCACCTCCTCTATGTGGAACACGGCCTTAAGAGACCATACAGGCCAATGACCATGTAGATTGACAAACTAAAGAGACTAAATCAATGATCGGTCTCTTTAAATTTTGCAAATTTAGGAAAGTTCATTTTTAACAATCTCTGTAGGGACCAAATCAATAATTTGATCTCTATAATTTTCAAACTTTTTGTGGCCTGGTTTTCAGCAATTTACTGTAACTATAGGAACCCAATTATTAATTTGGTCCCTATAAATATCTCAAAGTATTCAGTCTCTTATGTGAGATGAAAAAAAAATAATCAATTTTCTTTCTGATAGTTTAATTTTTTAAATTTCTAAATATAAATTTTGTTGGGTTGTTTATCCTACACCAAAATTTTGTATGATATATCATAACTTTAGTAATCATAAACTAGGCTACGTAAAATTACTTCAGTTAAAAAAATATATATGTTTTTGATCTACTGACGGAGATAATAATTTTCTAAATTTTTACTAAAAAAAGAATATTATTTCTTAATTTTTTTATTGTTAGCAAGCTAGAGATTTTTTTTTTCTTTTTTCAATATTCGCCAAAGCGGGAGCACTTTTAGAAACATTTTAGCTGAGTTCATGTGTATGTTGCCTCCGAACTTCCATTAATAATAAGTGATAAATAATAATAGAAGTAGCAAGCATCTAAATTCTAAACAGCTCAGGAGCCAGGCATCGTAGCATTTTGCTATAAAATGATGATGCAAATTGAACAAGTGGGTTTAAAAATTATTGCTATCCTTTCAGAGTCCGCGTCGTCTGCATTAACTCAAAAGAGCATCTTTTGAGTTAATTCATCTCGACCGTCTAATATTAAACGGAGTCAATCCGGCCTTAGCCTATAATGCAGGAGCCATTTAATATTAGTGTAGATCTTTTCTGCACGAATCTTAAAGCAGATCGTACGGTTCGGATGTATTAACTCAAAATATTCTTTTTGAGTTAACGCAGAGAATACGAATTCATCCTTTCAAATCTGATGGTAAAGATAAATTCTTTGCCTCGGCCTCCGACCTTGAAATTAAAAGAAAAGACTTCTTTACCTCAACATGTCAATTGACAAGCAGGTTTTTTAGAGGATGGAAGTTACTTACAAGGAGTAACTGTCTCCTACCAACTTGATTTTGCAAAAACAAATATATATATATTTTTAAGAAGGAATTCCAACTTTATAAGAGAATTTAGCCTATTATTTCGATTCTCATATTAAGCATGTAGATGTCTTAATCCGCCAACGGCTGTGATTAAAAGATTAAATTCCAGATTGAATATCAGCTCTCTAATCAAATAATTTGTCTTTTTCTGATTCTATACATCATTTTTATGTCTTTTTATGTGTAGAAGTCCATATTTAGTTAGATACGTACTAGCCACATGCAAATTGTATTATCTTTCTGATTTGTCCTAATTTCTTTTTATTTTTTAAATATCATTTATGAAATTTTTAATTAATTGGTCATGTCTTTATTTCTTTCTATTTTTTATATCATTTAAAAAATATTATTTGTCATTTAATATGTCATTTTGTATGAGATTTTTTTATGAAAGTATGTCAAAAAAATAAAAATAAAACATATATGTCACTAATATGTTATTTTTGGTATTACATGTAGACGTCCATTAATATGTCATTTAAGGAATGTGATTTGTTATTTAGTCTAATTTTTTTTTATAAAAATATGTAATTTTGTATGAATTTCTTTCCGCTGCAATGTACGGACATGATATCAGTAATTTATTAGGTGCACACAACTTATTATAATATATTTACAATATGAATGCTATACAAGAGTGAGGCTATGGTACTTTACCATGCGTGTGATTGATTCGTGCTATGGATTTATATATTCTTTTTCAAAATTTAAATAGTTGACTTGAACTGTTTAACACAATTTTTATATGAGAATGTACTTGGCGACCAATATTTATATTTTTTTTTAGAATTATTTATTTTTATATAGAAATGCTTGAGAATGTACTTGGCGACCAAAATAGGGAGGAAGACGAATCTCAGTCCGACACGCGCCTTACAATTCCAATTGTACAAATTAAAGAAGCTATGATTTATTTTTTTAAAATGGATGAAATTAAGTTTGTACCTAGCATTGCTGTTTTTACTATCACAAATTATTTAAACACAGAAGCTTCATAATAATAATAATACTTCAGTCATATCCTTCAAATTTAACCTGGGGGTCCCCATCATACATCCGTGCAGGACGCACATGGACACACGTCTGACACGGTCAACGCTCAAGGAGGACACGGTCAGACACTAAACACGTATTGAATTTGCCTTAGACACGCAAGAGACACATCATAAACAAGCCATCACCGTGTCCTCCCTCTCGGGGTTAAGTGCTGAAAAAATAGTAGAAAAATGGCTGGAGCCTGGAGGCGTGAACTGAGTCGTTCGTGCAGAATATGAACCACTAGACCAAATCGTTTGATTTTTTTTTTATAATTTAATTCCAATTTTTATTTTATATATACAAAGATGAGAGATCGGATTACACCTTTTTTTTTACACATTTTGACACCTACCATTTTTAAAGTCCAAATAGTCGATCCAAACCGTTCAACATTATGGATATATTAAAATGTGCTTGGAGATCAAATTTTACATTTTTTTGAATTTTTTTTACTATTTATTGAGATGGTTACAAAATTGGTGTTTTCAGACCATTAAAAAACAGCGATTTTGTAACCATCTTAATAAATAGTAAAAAAATTCAAAAAATGTAAAATTTGATCTTCAAGCACATTTTAATATGGTGATCATGTTGAATGGTTCGGATCGACTGTTTGAATTTTGAAATCGCAAAATTGACCTATAAAAAAACAGTGTCAAGATGTGTCAAAAAAATGATGTAATTGGATCCCTTATCATATACAAAATATTATTAAAGCCCGCAAGTTGTTACTAGACTGTGCTTGGCATTGTGGGACTTATTAATTTTCTGAAACTCTCAAATTAATGTATTATAATTTTATTTTAGGACAATGAAAATAAGACAAAATTTTGTCATCAATTGAATAAACTTCATACAAAAAATTTGTTTGCAGAAACTCTAAAATATGTATACAGTAGCACACCATTTATTTAAAAATTCAAATCATGTAATTTGTTTCTGGAATTTTAAAATTTAATCAAGTATTTCAATACGCCGTGATTTACAAAAATTACCTCACACTTTTATACGAATAGTTATAATATAGTTTGATATTTATTTTAAATATGTTTTATATTAAAATTAGGCCGTGTCTAAAAACGTATCATGTTGTCTGTATTTTATTAACAATACCATATCATGCAGTGTCATGTGAGTCAGACTTTCAAACTATGGGGGTCAATTGACCCCCATTCACAGAGAATACCTCTGCCACTGGTTGTGTATGTCTTTAGGGGCAGATCCAGGGTATACCAAGGGAGGCAACTGCTTCTTGGATTTTGAAAAATAATTTTGATTTAATAGGCTTAGATTAATTTACCTCTCCCCAGTTGTTGTTTTTGTTGCTTTTAATATGCAGTTTATGATTAGTTAATGGATTTAAGTCTGGATAGTTAATGAATTTAAATCTGATTTTTGTCCCACCCTGACAGAAATTTTGAATCCGCCTCCGCATATCGTGTTGAATATTCATATTTGTATCCATAAGTATGTATATGTTAATGGAGTGAGTCTATGGTACTATGCATAGCACGGATTGGTCCGTAATACGTATCAATATTTTCATTTTCAAAATCTCAACAGTTGATCTGAACCGTTCAACATGATTCCCATATGAATATGTACCTGCAGATCGAACTTTATATTTTTTTAGAATTTTTTTACTATTTTTAAGATGGGTAGAAAATCGATGGTTCAGAATTTTCAGATCAAGTGATTTTCTACCTATCTTAAAAAATAGTAAAAAAATTCTAAAAAATATAAAATTTGGTCTGCACGTACATATTCATACGGGATCATGTTGAACGGCTCGGATTGACCGTTAGAATTTTCAAAATGAAAAAATTGATCCGTATTACGGACTAATCCGTGCTATGCATAGTACGATAGACTCACTCATGTTCATGCATCTTGCTACGAGCATTATGGTCACTGAAAATGGAATTTTTTTTATAAATCGTAATTAAAATTTTGTTTTTTACGAAACCAACATGATTACTTCTTTTTTTATAAAAACTAAGAACCGAAATGACATTTTAGCTCTTATGGTGTTTGTAAAAAAAAAAATAATCATGTTGGTTCCGTAAAAATATTTTTTTTAATGAGTAGAACTAGGGTGTGATGTGCTCACCAAATTTTTTGATGAGCACAACTCTACATAAATTATCGGATTCACTTCAAACGAGATGAATCCAACCGTTGAAACCGATGTACTTTACGAGTGATGCGCGTACATACAAAATTTTGAATTTTTTAAATTCATTTAGTCTCAAGTCAAGTGGTCAAAATTGAGAATTTTTTGAATGCATTAAAACAACTTTATTTTGGATCATTCATTTTTCATCAATTTTGACCACTTGACTTGAGACTAAATGAATTAAAAAAATTCAAAATTTTGCATGTACGCGCATCACTCGTAAAGTACATCGGTTTCAACGGTTGGATTCATCTCGTTTGAAGTAAATCCGATAGTTTATGTAGAGTTGTGCTCACCAAAGAGTTTGGTGAGCACATCACACCCTAGTTCTACTCTTTTTTAATTATGGTTTATAAAAAAAAATTCCTGAAAATGTTTAGTTCTTCCTCTATGATGCTGCTAATAATTGCTAAAAGTATCAATGCTCGCGTGGGACCAGAGTTAACACCTTTTTCCTCCTTTCTCTGTGGTTGTTTTCAGTGCAACTGTGCAAGAGATTTATCTAGTAATAGCATAGGTGTAGTATTCATTAGTCTCATTATGTGACTTTTGAATCTTATCCAAGAGTTTATTTTTATTTTTAATACGGGGACTAATGCTATGTATGTAATTTAGATAGAGATATTGACTATTTTGCTTCACGCAACATATAGATAATAAAATTAAAATATCAGATAATTCATATGTTGCGTGAAGCCAAAACAGCTTTGTCAATATATTTATTGAGTGGGTCTATGGTACTATGCATATCACGATTTGGTCTGTAATACGGATTAATATATTCATTTTCAAAATCCTAACGGTCGATCCGAATCATTCAACATTATTTTTATATAAATATGTATTTATAGACCGGATTTTATATTTTTTTACAATATTTTTACTATTTTTTAAGATAGGTAGAAAATCATTGTTTTTGGATGGTCTAGAATTTTCAGACCAAGTTATTTTTTACCTATCTTAAAAAATTGTAAAAAAAATATCAAATTCGGTCTGCAATTACATATTCATATGGTGATCATATTGAACGGTTTAGATCGATTGTTTGTATTTTGAAAATGAAAATATTGATCCGTATTACGGTCCTACAATTTGTACAGACGCATATGCCAAATAGGAATGTTATTATTATAGCTTAAAATTGTTATAAACTATTCCATCAATTCAAAATTGTCATATCGATATACAATTCGGAATACCCGGAAACTATTCTTAAAAAAAAAAAAAAAAGGATACGCACTAGTAAAAAGCGAAAAAAAATTAGGTCACAGGCCCAGCAATGATCCCACTGCTTTAAAACAGAAATGCAACTTTCGAAAATCATGGAGGTAGATCCAATTAATTCTAATGTATTTGGATGCCGAACATAATTATTTTTTTATTCCTGAGTTAGAAAGTTTAAATTTGGAGTTGTTGAAACTTGACTAATTTTATTCTGAGTAAGACTTAGGTGCTAAGGACAGCATAAGACATTTCATGCTACGGTCTTAAAAATTTATCGTATAAACTTCAAACTTTGATCTAAGTAACTCAGTAAATTGGTTATATAATGAATTTGTAGAATAATTTTTATTATTTTTGAAATTTTTTTAATATTTTTTTTATGATTTATGGAAGATGGCAAAAGATAGTCTAAAATATTAGCAATTTTCTTTTATTATTAAGTCATTTTTTTGTCATCTTTCATAAATAATAAAAAATAGTAAAACAATTCCAAAATTAATAAAAATTGGTATTATACAAGTTCATTATATAACTAATTTACTGAGCTACTTAGATCAAAATTTGAAGTTTTTATGATAGATTTTTGAGACCATAGCACGGAAGACCTTATGCTATCCATAGCACCTAAGCCTTACTCTTTTATTCTGAGTTTTCAACTGCAAATTTTGAATTGTTGGTTTTTATGGAAAACATCAAAATATATGCATACAAACAAAATCCGATTTTAACCTCATTTTAATGGGTAAAGGAGTTTTAAAAAATAAAATTCTTCAGTCTATTAATTTTATAACTTAGTATGTGCACATAAGTTTTATCAATTATGAATTTGACTTTTACAGCATTGCTTTGCCACACTCACTAATTTTTTAATATTAGACTGTTATTACAATATCGCTAAATTAAAAGGGCAAATATATGAGGCACATAAATTAATTTTTGAAACCATATTATGTAGTTAAACTGCTATATAGGATGACTTTCAGTACATCATATGCCAAAGTCCAATTAAAAATAATATAATCTGAAATTTACGAGTCTTTTCTGTCATTTTATTACAAAAATACAATAAACTAACATTTCATAGTCATAGAGACCGATTTTGGGGAATTGGAAAAGTCTCATATTACATGAGATTAGTGTCTTGATTGCTATTTTTTCAATTGGTAATTTTTTTGTCGGAATAGAAATTTTTAATATGTGAATGAGAATTTTTAGAATATAGGTGTTCGGAAAATGCATGAAAAATTTGTAAAAATGTTGGTTTTTTTATCTTTTAATCAATGTTCTAAATAGCGTTTATAGCGTCATAACGGAAATGCTACAAAAAAAGCTATAGCGAATAGCGTTGCTATAGCGGAAGCTATGCCACATAGCGTTTTTTTTTTACATTCCGTATATTCAATATTTGTATTAAATATCAACATTATCTAAAGTCTCATAGAACAATAAATAACACCTAAGTAATTAAGAAATTATAATATTCATATTGAACTCGTACAAAGTCCAAATTGCGGTTCAAAATATCCATAGTAATATCATAAACTATCAATTTTTCCTATTAAAAATATCTTAAGCATCATGATTCATGACATAATATTTTTTTTTCTATTCAAATTTCAATTTATATTCCCAATTTCAAAATGATTTATCTGTAGCAAGTAGCAACAAATTCAATTTCGGTTTGAGCTGTTTTGGATCTTTATTTAAAGCCCATATAAATTGCTTAAAAAAGCCCATATTGTATAGCGGCCGCAGCGCAAATAGCGCATTTTGATGTCATAGCTTAGCGTTTGGGGTCCAAAAACGTTATAGCGGCGCTATAGCGCGCTATTTAGAACACTGCTTTTAATAGAATATGTAATACTAAAATTAAACTATATTAAGTGTATTGATACTAATTACTGATTCTGATTTATATAATTGTACATATTAGATTCTAAAAAAAATAACTACTAAGTGATATTAGAGTGAACTGACCACACACCGTAAAATAATAAATGAGATGAAATTGCTAGACTAATGTGGCAGTGTGTAATCAATTCACGAAAAGTGATATTAGAGTTTCTATTTCTATTTTACCAAAATTTCCATAGTATTTGCTGCAGCCGAACAGGCCCTTAATGTTATCAAACCGAAAGTGAGAATTTATTTCTTGTGATTAAAAATTTGTTTGAAGTGATAAATGTAATGTTTTCTGTAAAAGAAACTACAGGTTCCAAATCAGATGAGAGTTTCTCGTGGATATTAAAAATGATTGAATGGTTTGACTCAATTTACTAAAACAAAATTGCTTGCTAGTATTGAATTACCACAACAAAATTATATTTTTTTTCATTTAAGTAATCATTTTGTATTGTTTAATAAGAAAATGTTCGAAAACAAGTATCTTCAAGTTTTTAGTTAAAATCAATAATATGTCTGCTTTGGAATTTTGTAGACAGATCTTTTACTTGTGAAGATGCATCCTCAAAATTTAAGTGCAAATTTTAACAGCGCAGCGCAATTAGGGGTGTAAAAAAAGCTTGTAGCTCGTGGCTCGATCATGATTCGTACCTAACTCACTCGCTAACAGCTCGTTCATTACTGGACCGAGCTGTTAACGAGTCAGCTCGTCATTAGCTCAGTCCAGAACGAGCTAGCTCAGCTAGGCATCAATTTGTAAATTTGTATTAATTTGCGTGCATTTTATACTGTCCAGCTCAGTCTGGCTCAGTTCAGCTCGGTTAAAACAAGATCCAACCAGACCCAGCGAGCCAGCTCGGTTTGACTGGTCACGAGTTCGAGCTAAGGTTTTAGCTCGGATGCCCAAAGTTCAGCTCGCTCGGTAAGAGCTCGGATGCCCTAGGTCCATAATTAACGAGCTGAACTAGGACCCAGCTCGGCCCAAGCTAGCTCGTTTACAGCCCTACTTGAACAGTCCGGTTTTTTTTTTCTTTTACAGCGCCGTGTGAATAAAAAAAAATATCCACAGCTAAAACTTTAGGCAAAGATTTTAACCGAGTAGTTTTGGCTTCATGCAGCGCATGAACTCTAGAACTAAAACAGCCCTGCATATAGTCCGTGCGCTGCATGAAGTCAAAATTACTCTGTTAAAAATTTTACCCAAAATTTCGGTGTGGAAAAAAAAAGTTTTAACGGTTTTGTTTTGTAATGGGAAATTGAAAATGTTTAGCTATATCAAAAGATTCCAATTTGGGAGGAACAAAACAAGATAAAAGAAAAAGAAAACGACATATTTTGAAGAGATTAGCTCAACGTGCCAAAATGGTGCTGACGTATTCATGGAAAAATTAAATAGCCCAAAAGAAAGTTTAAAACCCCAATAAATAAAAACAAATCATTATCGGAATTATAATTTTTTAAATCCCAAGAGGAAAAGAGACGTATGTATATGATATCTATAAAATCGCATGGAAATTGGGGGTCCCAAAAATGGACAAAGCTCCATTTCTCCAATTAGCAAAGGTAGAGCCCATTTTTCTGCTTGTCTTGCTGGCTATTAGCTCTTCTTTGTTTCTTCCCTTTAATGGTTTTTTGTCTCTATAGTAGAACTCTACACACTGAGACCCGGGGGGATATAAAGAGAGAGAGAGAGAGAGAGAGAGATTGTGGTGAGCTGTTTCCACTTATCTCTCTTTTTATTTGCAATTTCAGTGATTGGTTTCACAGAGGGAAAGGAAAGGAGGTGCCTTTGCTTGCTTCTGTCTCTCTGTCTCTGATTTAAGGCACTGTCAGAGACCTATCAATATTTCTCTGTGATTTTGATGGGTTTCCAGATCTGAGGCCTGAGCTGTAGATTCATAATCTGGCGTAGCGCTCCACAAACGAATAAGAAAACAATAGTGGGTCCTTTTTTTTTTCTTCTTACTTTCTCTCTCTTTTCTATCAGGTAATAATTGCTGTACTTAATTTTTAAAAAGGGGCACCATATTCTACCTTGTTTGCTTATCAGAACTGTTCATCTGCTTGGTATTAGGTTAGATTGGGCTAACAGGAGGCGAGCCTTTGATCCTGAGCTGCAATTCGGTCTAATAGAGCAACGATCGCTGCTTAGAGGTATGAAAGAGATGGTGAAATTATTTATTTATTTATTTCTTTTAACTATATACTTTTTGTACAGAAGGGATCTTTATAGTAAATATCTCAAAACAGCCTATTTCTGATACTGGGTACCTTTTGAAATATCTTTTCTTTCTTTCTGATTTGTTTAGGCATTGTATAGGAGATTAACCAGTTAAAAGGAATACATACATGTCATGTGCTGGGTGAGATGATTGATGCTATAAGTATCTACCTTGATGGATTTGTTCAAGACTTGCTGGAGCTCTCAATCGGGTCGCAATGTAAACGGGTCTGATTCAGTTGGCCGAAGGCAGGGCCTGTTGTGGTACAAAGATTTGGGGCAACATGTCAGTGGTGAGTTCTCAATGGCAGTGGTTCAGGCCAATAACCTTCTGGAAGACCAAAGCCAAGTAGAATCGGGCTCGCTAAGCTCGGTAGAACCTGGTCCATGTGGGACCTTTGTCGGGATCTATGACGGGCATGGCGGCCCAGAGACATCCCGGTACATCAATGAGAACTTGTTTTATCATCTTAAAAGTAAGTTTCTGGAGTTTATTTAATTTTGTCGACTATTTGTGCTTTTTCATTCATAGCTTTGCCTTGGTCTTGCATTGTAATTGTTCAAGGGCAGATGCAGTGAGAAAAAAGGGGGCCCCACCCCCAATCCCAATTATCTAGCTCCGCCCCTGTAATTATTACATTCATAACTATAGTTCAGTTAATTATTTTGGGATTCTTAAGATTTTCTTTTGGAAAGTTCGTTGCATGTTTTTCTCTCCCCCTTAACGGAGGTTTGTTTGACTCTCCTGAGAAAGATTATATGCTAAAAATCAGAATGATGATACACCGTGTTATCAAAATCCAATAATAATAATCTCTAAAACAAATGAACTTCTATACTGAATACATAGTGCTTCATTTTTAAGCTCTTTAAATTTAATCGGATTAGGAAAGTTGGGATACCATATAGGTATCTAATAATAGTTTTGCAATGTATTTGACTTCTTAGATTACTTAGATTCAGAAAATAAGAAAATAACATGTTTGGTGACTCAGGTAATGCCCATCTTATTTCTTATTTCAATTTCTGACATCACTTCAACCATTACCACCCAATGTCAAATCCAGGGTTTACATCAGAGCAACAAGCCATGTCAGCAGATGTGATCCGAAAAGCATTCCAGGCAACCGAGGAGGGGTTCCTGTCAGTGGTGACCAAGCAGTGGCCCATCAAGCCGCAAATTGCAGCAGTCGGCTCATGCTGCCTGGTCGGTGTGGTATGTGGAGGAACCCTCTTTGTTGCCAACGCGGGTGACTCTCGAGTCGTGCTGGGGAGGGTCGTTAAAGCTACTGGAGAAGTCCTGCCGGTACAGCTCTCAGTAGAGCATAATGCTGCAATTGAGTCAGTCAGGCAGGAGCTGAAGGCGGCACATCCTGATGACCCCCAAGTCGTGATGCTAAAGCATAACGTCTGGCGTGTGAAGGGCATTATTCAGGTACTATTGGTGTATCACTGGTTGTTTGGTACTTGTTGTTTTTGCTGTTCAATCTTAGTATAATTGCACTTTTTGTATTCTTTTACAAGCTTTATCAAATAATTTGGATAGAAAACTATCTTTTAGTTGATAACAAGAAGTTGGTGGGTCCGATCAAGGTATGGGTCTCTCACTTGTACCCTGCCCAACCTTCTCTCCCTTTTTGTCTATAAATAGTTTTTAATTTTTTATCAATTGTGTAAATGATTGTATCTTTATGAACAATTATGGGTAACAGTGCTTGTATGGGTCTCATTTATACCTGATTCAACCCACTGCACTTTTTTTACTGGTTAATATATATGAAATATTTAAAAAAAATTCAGTGACAGTCCCTTTTAATTCTTTTCTAATTCAGAGAAAAAAGAGAGGTTATCTGGTAAAATTAAAAGAAAAAAGAATTATACTATCACAAATAAAAGTTGTTCTGTTATGGGTTGACTAATTGGAGAAAGTTTTTTAAGCATAAAAATTCAGGGCTGGTAGCTACTTTAGACGGTAACAAATACAAATATTTCTATGCAATACAACTTGGATAAAATAATAAATTATTTTTTCAATATCTTTGATGCCATTCATTTTAGATGTATGTTTTAACATTTATAATAACATTGTAAATACTAGAATTATTTCATGTTCAGTCATTTATTTTCTAAAATAAGAAGCAGCTTAAAAATGAACATGCAATCACTATCTTTTATCCCACTTTTATTGCATTATTTGATGACTTCGTAATCTCTCCAAAATAGAAAGTACAGAAAGTTATTTTTATATTTATGATGTATCGCATGTGTCTCATGTGTGTATCGGCATCATGTATCGAATTAGCATATGTCGGTAATACAAGTGGAGGCATATACAATGGGGAACCCTGCAAGTTGCATTACAAACATATGGATTTACAAGTGTACAAATTTAAAATTATAAATTCTGTAAATTCTTTACTTTCAGGTGTCAAGGTCGATTGGAGACATATATCTAAAAAAGTCAGAATTCAATCGAGAACCATTGCATGCAAAGTTTCGTCTGAGAGAGCCATTTCAAAAGTCCATACTGAGTGCCGAGCCATCAATTTCAGTGCACCAACTGCAGCAGCATGATCAGTTTCTTATTTTTGCGTCAGATGGCCTCTGGGAGCATCTCACCAATGAGGAAGCTGTTCGCATTGTACAAAATAGCCCTCGTAATGTACGTTTTTGTGTTTTTAATGCTAATTTTAAGTAAAGAGAAACACCACTGCTTACCTAGGATTGAAATTTTGCTTGCTATGTACTGATGCTGGACTGACAGGGTAACTGGACATACCAGTGCCTCAAGGTTTGCAACTGAGCCGCTGAAATTTAGTGCAACTAAGAGAAAGTTAATTAAACTGGTACAATTAAATCAATTTAATCCTACTTAAACTAACTAGTTCAATTGGGTAATTAAACTCTGATAGAGTCAAGAGATGCACAGAGACTAGTTGAGTTAATACAGGTAGCAGTAGCATACTATCAGAATCAGATGTATACGTTATTTTCCATATACCTGGCATAAGTATACTTCACTAAAGTCTGATATTTACTATTGCATATAGGTCAAATTTAGGTACCTGCAATTCTTTCTAAAATTACATAGTGACTTTTGCAGGGTATAGCGAGAAAGCTTGTGAAAGTGGCTTTGCAGGAGGCGGCAAAAAAGAGAGAAATGAGATACTCTGATCTGAAAAAAATCGACCGTGGGGTGCGGCGGCATTTTCACGATGATATAACTGTCGTTGTTTTGTTTCTCGATCAGAATCTCATGAGCAAACCTAGCTGGAACAAGGGGCCCACAGTATCGCTGAAAGGAGGAGGCATCTTAGTGCCATCAAATTCTCTTGCACCATATACTTCCACATAATAGAGGTGCCATAGCTTCCAATAACTTGAAGCTTTCTTAGGCGGGGAAAACGGATCTTTTTTATGAACCCTTGTCAGAAACAAAATTCCCCTTTTACCCTCTACTTGCCCGTAGCAAACCTGTTAATATATCCCACGTTCGTTCAATCCTTTCTTCAAAAATCTCCCTTGCTCACTTCCGAAGAAAGCATGGAAAGGGGGTTGAGGAGAACTTTGATGTTTCTCGAATTTCTCTTTTCCGGAGAAATACAAACTAATATGAAGTTTTATGGTAGTAAATGAGAAATCTGCCTCAAAAGAATAAAGAGATCAAGTGGAATTAAAGTGTACTATCCCCTCTTTGTTCATGTTCACAAGGTCTTGTAGTTACGCCTGACAGTGTGCTGATTGCAACTTGATTAGATTATTTTTGTTAGTTATGTAATTGCTGTTTATTCGTTTATATGATTTTTTTTCATGCAACAAATATTAGTTGTACTTTCTGGAAACATGATTAAATGATAGCACTCTACTTTCTGGTTTAAAGGAAAAACGATCACCAATTATTTGATGTAAATTGTGAAGACTAAACAGGAATTTATATCCCATAAAGTAACTCAAATTTTGAATTTAGATCCGGACTGTCAGATCTGTTTTGGCATGAATATAAAGGGGTACTGTGTATCCACCTCGAGCCAGATTGGCCTGAATTTTGATCGGACGGTCCCGATCTAAACTCAAAATTTGAGTTACTTGAAGTGATCCAGACCGACTGAACAGCGCAATATTAACTAAATGTCAGAGTATCTGCAGGAACCAGCAAATCAAGATATCAATGCTCTTCATAGATAGAACCAAATTCTGGGTAGAATTACAATTAGAGCACAGAAGGATGTCTATTCAGAAAGGTATTCCAGATCTAAATTTTGTTTCTGAATGTACTCAAATGTGTCAAACATCGAGTTAATTTGAATAATTGTTGGCTTCTTCAGCTCCAGCTGTGCTGAAACCACAATTAAAGCTGCTGGTATCCACTAGCTAAGGTTTCCATTTCAGTAGCAGAACAACCTGTCCCGTCCTTAGAGTTGAGCATACAGCTAATTATTAGATCAATAACTACAGAAATAAATAAGTTCTTGCTATTCACAGTTGTCTCCCCATCTTTTGTAAGCTTAAAAGGAGCGATATAAATTTCCGCATTTTTTCCAAGCAGATACAGAACCTAACTGTTTCGCTAATTACAAAGGAATATGACTATACGAGTATATAAATGCATAATAAATTCACAGCACTACCGAAGGTACAATGACGTCACCAGCTGTGAAAAGAGTATGAATTCACTAATAACGACAGCAGGAGAGCGTATCCCGAAAATTGGTACAACATCCACTTGCAACCAACTCTCGATTGTTGAACCTATCACCGCTCCCACAACAAGGCCCCCTACTGTTATCAATGCAGCTTTTCCTGCAAAAATGATATAAATGTAATTAGTTATGATAACATTCAGAGTTTGGCAAAACACACCAAAATATTTTCCTAGTTGCAGATAACACCCAAGATATTATACTGTTCAAACCAATGTTATTCGTACCATCCAGCATTTTTCAGGGCTTATTGTTAATAGCATCTTAAATATCAAAACCATTAATTCAATCAAAGATGATAACAGAAGCCCTAATATTTACCATATCAATAACCAAATCAGTCATAATTTAGAACCGGCAATCCAGTTTTGATTGGCTTGATTTAAGTGTAATTTAGGATTGTAGGAGCTATGTAGACATTTGACAGAATTTTCATCAACCAATCTGATAAAAGTAAAGTACTAGGTGTAACTACTACAAGTTTTGAGTCTTATCCGCAAGTACAGTAAGAACCATGGTGTAATTTCCATGAAAGCTTGTAACCTAATAGATATTCATATATACGAGTACAATTGTAATACAAGGTTTCTTTAACAGATTAGTCGAGGGTGATTAGTTCAAATAGTATGCAAGCAACAAATACTGGAACCATAACCACCATCAGACCCAATTTACCAATTAATAACCTTCCATAGAAATTACATGACCAACAGTCTCAATGACGTAAATTTTGGGAATATTAGTTCTTTCCTCCATTGAGGATAAATATGAGGTTGGGTGAACTGTCACAAATGTGGTAAAAGGCTCAAATATGTGGGCGTTAAGATTTAAATTTGATCCTTCTTTAAGTAGTGCAGGAAAAATAAAAAGAAAGAAAAAATGGAACAGCAACCTGTCTTCAAATAATGGAATCCAATACTGGGATAGAAGCTAAGGGAAAAAGATGAGAAAAAGTTCAGCATATGTAATTGAGTTTTACTAGTTAATCTGCCTATCCCTTTCATAGGGGATTTATCCATGAAATATCAATAACGTGAAAAAAGTAACAAATCAGGTACCTAAGTTCACATTCTTCTTTGCTAAAAAGTACAGCGAAGCTCCAAACCCAGTAGCCAATATGTACCCGGGAACATCAGGAGCAGTGTATGGACCCGATAACAAATCGGATGATCCACTCACAAATGTGAAAACCATCAAAGTTCCAAATACACCTGCCTGGATCCCCAAGTCTCTATTAGTTGGTGTTACAATTGAAACAGGTGGATTGTTTATGGCTTTTTGCATCCACTGAGGCGTGGGACCAGTACCAGCACGCCTAATGGGTTTGACATCAGCATAACGGATCCTGCTGCTTGCAACCTTACCAGCTCGCCTTTGTGAAAGACTTTGCATCAGCAACGTGTCATATGCGGCCTCTATCTGAAAAATAAAGTTAGTATTTAGAAATGCAAAGTTCAAACAAACAAATTTAATGAGATGTCAGCAGTAACGACAACAATTTAGCTTCATATTTTTTAACCTATGATATTGATACATTTATTGTACTTAGTAATTATTTCTGATTAGTTGGATTTTTTTAATTAACAGGGAACGTATCAGATATGAAGCTCAAATGGGCACCGATAAGACCGTTTAAGTGGAGTTGGTAATCTGCAAATCTCAGCGCTACATTACTATACCATGAACAAATTGTCAATCAAACCAAATTCTACCTAGATTTTACAAAAAACGACTCCCAATCATGATATAATAAAAACAAAGAGAGTTGCACCTGAGCAATTGCTTCAGGGTCGTCCTTGCAAGTCGCTGCAACAGCATTCTTTGCTCTTAGGATTTCATCAAAGGTAGCTCCTTTATTGACACCCAATAACTTGAGTGCGCTCTCGACTGACATCTCGTAAGAAGCAGAGGAGTCGTCGGCCCTCGAACCCGCCGCCGGCGCCGGAGGCAGCGGGAATGAAAAACCTCGGCGACGTGGCCCGGAGGTGGAAGGGGACAACCAACGTCGTTGTCTCCATGGATGCGCCGCCGATCGGAAGCCGGGTAAGTGTCGATTGACGATAGAAACTCGGTAAAGGGATGGCGTCGACGCCATTAGATTCTTTTCTTCCTGCCTCGCCTCTCCTCACTGGTTTTTAATTTGTGGTGATAATACCTTTTCGGACCAAAAGACTGATTCCGAATTCATATCACCAGAGTTAACTCAAATTTTGAGTTTACTTCAGGACCGTTCGATCTGTTATAGTACGAATATTAATGAATCCCGTGCATTCCACCTCGGACCGGATTGGTCGGATTCTGATCGGATGGTTAGGATATAAACTCAAAATTTGAGTTACTTCTGATGGGAAAAAAATTTCTGGCCGAAGGCCCAAATGAAGCTAAATTTAATTTTCTCAGGTGAGTTTTTGGTCGCACAAGGTTCATCCGTACTTTGTACGCTGGATCTAGAATAGTACAATAGATTTCGATCCACGTCGGATAATTTGCCAATTTTAATAATTAAATCGAAAAAAGAATTCTATTTGTGCTGGTATGGGTCCGTTCAATCAACGCAGCATGCACCCAATTATAGTGTTTTACACTCCTCAGATTTGAAATTTAAACCTCCCGAGGAAGCTAGGTGTGTTGTTTTCCACCCTTGAAAAAAAAAAAATTAATATCCAGTCCATATCATATAACAAAAACATGAAACAAAAAAAATCCTACAAACAATCAAATTGATGTTCAAGAACCAGCCTTTGATCTAGTGACGAGAGCAACGAGTACGGATTCTATGAGGTAACTCAAATTTTAAATTTATATCCAGACCGTCCAATAATAATTTTGGCCAATTCAGTCCGAAGTGAAATACATGGGCCCCTTTAATATTTCGTGCTAAAGCATATCTGAAGGTTCAAATTTAAACTCAAATTAAAATTTAAGTTGACTCAGGTGATGTGAATTCAAAGACAACTCTTTGTGTAAGAGGTGAATTCAAAACCTGAATAGAAAGTTTCTTATGAACATTAAATGGAAGTTTGAATGCCACAATTTCATGATCCTATTAAAAAAACTAATTGAGGTTTGATAGCTTATAAGCATCCGAGTCCGAATTGGAGTCGTGTAACATCTCGAAAAATTGAGTAATTATTATTACTTTATGCCAATAACGCTTTTCGTAATTAATGAAATTATAGATCTTTTGATAAAAGATTTTATTTATAATAATAAAAATTATAGAGTTTCTTAAAATAAAATTTTCAAAAAAATATATATTAGAAATGTTATTCTAAATTTTGGATCTGATGGTGCAGGGCCGCATTTGTTTCCATTATATATAAATAAGCCTATTAGTTTTTATTTGGTGCCACCGTCCTTTTAATTGGATGTGCGTGTGAATTATTTGAGAAATTTGCAAAGAAAAATAACAATTTGGTTTACATTTTAGAATGGTTACATGAATTAAAATCTACTTTGCAAAAGATGTAAGAAGCAAAAGAAGCACAAGCCTGCTTTGGCCTCCCTCTGATGAGAGGGACTTGTGTGTGCATGAGAGAGAGAGACCGGCAAGAGGATATAAAGCAACTGGAGAGAACGAGAGAGTGGGAGATACGAAGCAAAGGGAGAAAGGGCTACCAACAGGCGGGGGAGATATGGAGCAAAGGAGGGGGTGACCGACAAAAGGGAGAGATTCGGAGCAGCGATAGAGCGAGCTCCAATGGGATTTTGCTTCTTCGGGAAGTCCTTGACGGAGCAGTGGTGCTTACTGCTTAGGAATGAAGCGGTGGAATATATTTGAGAAAGAGCGAAAGAGAACAAGACGTTCGCTGTTATATTTTTATAACTATTTTACCCTTCTGAAAAATATTTCCATTAAATTTAATGGAGAGTTTTGGTCCTTACAAAATATCTGAATCGTTCGATCCAAATTTTTTCTGGTCCATTCTAGAATTTGCTATAAATTAAATTCTTTCTCTGACACTTGCAATGGTCGTTACGCACCCGCTTGTCCTTGGTTTTATGCGTGTGGTCCCTATCGTGGTCGCTTTCAAGCGACGTTTGCGGTCTCCCCAGGTCGGTAGTAGTCCCCCAGATAGTTAATGCCTAAGACACGTCTGTAGGTTTCTCATATATACTTTACAACATAAATATTCACACTTTACTGAGTAAGTATGAATACTCGACATTTTAGAGAAGAATACTTAACATTTTAGAGATGAATACTCGACAAGATATGAATATTTGCTCGACGAGGTATGAATACTTGCACGTCGAGGTACAAATTCTTGAACGACGAAGAACCCGAAAGTACTTCATACTTTCTAAAAACATGTCATGGATCTCATTTGAAAGAGAAAATTACGTAGAAGATGTTCGTGGTTTTAGATTCGCAAAATTTCTCATAGATCGTCAGAAATATTGATGAGATTAAACGGAGAAAGAAAACCCACTTATAAAAATATGTAAAAGATGAATGTGTGATTAGAGAGAAAAGAAAGTTGACGTCCAATTTTTTTTTTTAAATACTTGATGTCTTAGGTATGAATATTTAATATATTATATAATAATACTTGCACGCATAAGTATTCATATATGCGTGCGCTAGTTGTAAAAAATTTCAACTATAAGCGGTTCTCCAAGTAATTAATGGTCCTCGTCATACTTTACGCATCAGTTAGCCAGGGGGGACGTTTAGGGGACATAATGGAGGGACTGTTAGTAGCTCCCTTTTAATATAGATATCGTGTTGAACGATTTGGATCGACTGTTTGTACTTTTAAAATCACTAAATTAAATTGTTGTAAAATTTTGTAACTTACTAATGTTGTAAGTAGATCTTTCACACACCCATCCCCCCCCCCCCCCCCCCCCCCCCCCCCCAACACACACATATATATGCTAAATTTGACCCATACTTCTTTTAAAGAATAAAAATTGAGTTCTATAAATTTTTATATGTATAATTTTGTAAATAAACTTCTTTTAAATCTTTATGTGTATATTGATCCCACATATTAAAATCCCTCTGTCCCTGATTAAGCAAATCAATAATAGTAATAACAATGAATATATAGATGTACTAGTATCATGCCCGTGCAACGCACGGGGGAATCACTACAAGAATCATTGAGTACATTTTCATATTTATTCCCTTCCTCAAACTAGGTCCTTTATTCTTATTTATTTATAGTTTTTTTACCATGATTTATAACATTAAGCTTGTTTATTTTAGAATCACTAAGTGCTCAGCTCTTTGCCTCACAAAACGTAGTATAAAGCTATGATGCCTCCATTTACTAATGTAGGCGCTATCTACACATAAATCTTCTCCTCAATTTATATACTTCTATTTGATACAGGAAATAAACAAATAATAATTGCATATATTGAAAGTTAAATGACACAGAGTCACAATAAAACCCCTCGCATTATCGATTATATGAAGCAATCTTGCAATAATAGTAGCAAAAGTTGCTAGTATATATTGTTACTAGCCATAACCACACTCGATATATGGGTATGATAATAGGTAGTTTAGGCAAATTTTCATAAATATATTTTTTAAAAAGAATCTTTCTAAGCATAGAAAAAGAACAACAATGTCAACAAAATTTCCTGCTGTTTTGTACTTCTATGAATTTTTCTTGGTTTTATTGGAGGGCTTCTATGATTTTCAAATGATCGTGGATTAAATCAGTATAGAAACAAAATTGAAAATATATTCTAGATTTTCCACGGCAATATGTATAGACACAAAGTAAGAAAAATTAGAAAATTAGAAAAACAATCAATTTGTTGTGATTCATATAGAAACGCAGAAAAAGTTTGGAAACAAAGAAATAAGAAAACGGAAGGTGGAGTGTACTCCATTGAAAAGGGAGGAATAAGGAAACAAAGAAATAAGGAAACAGATAAATATATCGCTAAATTTCGGACTCTACTCAATTTTAATTGTAACATATCATGTGGCAGTACGTGTGGTGAGTATGTTTTTAACTAAATTTAGACTTCTACACATAAAATATATGTATTTAATCAAAATAAGACAGATTATGTGATTGGAGGGTTGAGATTAAATCTGAAAATTTATTTTCCAATCGTAGCTGTTAGCGAATCGGACACCCAACGTGCTTAATAATGGAATGAAGATTATTTTGGAATCAGAAATAAATTTACCCCAATCTTATCTATAGATAAATTTTGTTCTGAACATAAAGGGAACCTGATTTCGCTTCTATATTGGATCCATACCACAACGGGTCCACCTTGTGACCTCCTCAAATTGGCATCTGGAATTCTGGATCCGCATTTGTGTTCCCAAAAATCCAAAATACCTCTATCTCGTCTCCTTTCCCGAAAGAAGGAAGCTCTTTGCCACCTCAATATTCCACCCTTTCTTCACGCAACTTCACCGCAACAAAAACTCCAATTTTAGATTCAATTCCCTGCGTATTTAATGAACCTATTTCCAGCCCCTTAATTACTTACTCCTTTCACCTCCCCGCCATGTCCGCCATCGCCTCGTCGGCGCCTCCGCCCGATTCGGGCGAGGATCCGTTAGCATGGTACGGGAGCATGCAGTATTTGCTAAACATCTCCGCAATCGGCGCTATCTCTTGTCTCCTTCTCTTCCTCCTAGTCAAGCTTCGTTTTGACCACCGCCGCTTTCCCGGCGCCTCAGCCTTACTTACCAAGCTCCTCTCGGTGTACCACGCCACATCCAACCAGATCGCGCTCCACTGTGGCGCTGACGCGGCGCAATTCCTCCTATTCGAAAGGTCAGCTTTTCTAGTTTTGATTCTCACCTCCGTTACCGCGCTGGTAGCAGCCTTGCCTTTGAACCTCCTCGCTGGATCAAACGTGGTATCTGATCAATTTACGGAGACCACAATTTCTCATATCCCCAAATCGTCCCCGCTTTTGTGGGTCCATCTTCTCCTAGCTGGCGTGATTGCGGCCATCGCACATTTTGGAATTTCAAAGCTGGAGGATGATTTACGGGTAACCCGCTTTAGAGACGGGCAAGGGAACCCGAGCCATCCACATTCTGGTTCGATTGCGGTTTTCACGATCATGATTCAAGGAATTCCTAAGTCTCTTGCTAGTGATAAGAGCCCATTAGAAGAATACTTCCAACATAGGTATCCCGGTAAGGTGTACCGGATCATTGTGCCATTTGACTTATGCTCCTTGGAGTATTTAACAACTGAGTGGACCAAGGTAACCAATCAGATTTCTCAGTTAGAAGCCCAGATGAATGACGGTAATGTGTTTGATGATTTAAATGAGGGAAGTACCATGCAAAGAAAGCATGAAATCTGGAAGAAAGCCAAGGAACTGTTCACTTTTCTGGCACAGAAAATCGGTCTTTCTGACGAGGATCGGTTGAGGAGGTTGCATACAAGGAAGCTGGTTTTGGGGAGCAGACTTGCGGACTACAGGGATGGCCGTGCACCAGGTGCGGGTGTAGCATTTGTGGTGTTTAAAGATGTGTATGCTGCCAATAAGGCAGTGAGAGATTTCAGAACAGATAGAAAAAAGGAGAGGCCGGCGGGGCAGTTCTTTCCAGTCATGGAGCTCCAGCTGGGACGGAGTGGGTGGAAAGTCGAACGGGCACCTCCTGCTTCTGACATCTACTGGAATCACCTCGGCATTAACAAAATTTCTCTGATACTACGCCGGGTGGCGGTTAATACATGCTTGATTCTCATGCTTTTGTTTTTCAGTTCACCTTTAGCTATAATTAGTGGCATGCAGAATGCAGCTAGGATAATAGATGCCGAGGCAATGGATCAGGCCAAGTCATGGTTGGATTGGCTGGAGACTTCCAGTTGGTTCTGGACCATTCTCATCCAGTTCTTGCCAAATGTGCTTATATTTATTAGCATGTACGTGATAATACCATCGTTTCTCTCGTATTTTTCAAAGTTTGAGTGCCATCTCACCATGTCAGGAGAACAGAGAGCTGCATTGCTGAAAATGGTGTGCTTCTTTCTGGTAAATTTAATTTTACTAAGAGCCCTGGTGGAATCGTCTCTGGAGAGCGCATTGCTTCGCATGGGACAATGCTATTTAGATGGAAAGGATTGCAAGAGAATAGAAGAGTATCTGAGCCCATCTTTTCTTTCTAGGTCTTCTCTTTCTTCCCTTGCATTTCTAATAACAAGCACCTTTTTGGGTATTTCCTTTGATCTACTTGCTCCAATCCCGTGGATAAAGAATATGTTCAAGAAGTTCAAGAAGAATGACATGATACAGCTGGTACCAGAGGAAAATGAGGATTACCCATTAGAACAGAGCAGTAATGGTGAAGGGAGTAGTTTAAGGACACCTTTGGTACAACCTGATAGCCCGAATGAGATAGAGGGGTCGGCACTTGACCTAGCAGTGTATCCGACAAGCCGAAGCTTCCACATGCCAAAGCAAAATTTCGACTTTGCTCAATATTATGCCTTTGACCTTACCATATTTGCGCTGACCATGATATACTCACTCTTTGCGCCACTAGTGGTACCGGTGGGGGCAGTGTATTTTGGGTACCGATATTTGGTAGACAAGTACAACTTCTTGTTTGTCTATCGGGTCCGTGGATTCCCAGCAGGTAATGACGGGAAGTTAATGGATCGTGTTCTGTGCATCATGCAATTTTGTGTGGTGTGTTTCTTGGCAGCCATGTTGCTCTATTTCGCCGTGCAAGGTGATCCAACTAAGCTAGAGGCAATATTCACACTAGGGTTATTGTTATTTTTCAAGTTGCTCCCTTCACGAAGTGACCAGTTTCAGGCCTCCCTTCTAGAGGGAATGCAATCGGTTGATAGCTTTGTAGATGGGCCCACGGATTACGAGGTGTTCTCGAATCCAACTTTTGATTGGGATTTGTATCAATCTTGAAGCAAAGAAGAAGAAAAAAGGAAATGGAGGTTTGCTTAATATATGATTATGTACTTGATCTGGCTGGTTACCTTTTTTCTTCTGACTTTCTGATAGTTCTCTGTATTCTTTTTGTACAGATTTTTTTAGATTAACTAGTTGCTTTTATATTTAGTGTTGTTGGTTGACTAATATTTGTGGTGTTAAAGCAAAACGGGGTTTTGGTTTTAAGTCTGAAATTCATCAAGGGAACAAAATACAGGTTTCTTCTTTGCCTAATTATATTATATTATATCTGACGAAATCAAGAGGTTAATGCACCATTCATTACATTAAAGGTTAAAGCGACGTTAAACTATGTTTTTAATTTTTATTTTGGTGCATGTGAAAAAGGGTGCAGCTTCAATTGTATATAAAGTACTTGGTAGGTCTCAAGTTATTGCTTGTTTTGGTCTTTGGAGCTCTGTGTTAAATTTGTAAAATTAAAGTGAGTTAACAATAGAGCACGGCGTGCTTGCGGAATGAATGGTACCGAGGCTTTGGTTAGGTTTGCCTTGGGGTCAATACCGAAAACATAGTCTAACCTGTATTGCACCTTTGCTGAACCAACCAGCACATATTCAAAAGAAAACTACAATTTGGATGCAAAATCCAGGTGCAACCCACTTGTACAATCATTGATAAATTACCAATGATAAAATATATACAAATGTACTCATGTAGTCGTACGGGTCCCACTTTTAAGGTGGATCCATGCACTTGTTTTGAATCTTTGGGATCATGCTACTAGATCTAAAGATGCCAGGCTCAAAATAGGAGGATTATAATTGATACCTGAATTCTTTATCTTTTAAAGTGTGCGTTTGTTTGTTAGCAATTTTTGTTGAGTACTCTGTCTGGAATTGGATGGAATAACTGTTGAAGTAAAACTTGTTTTCTCGTCTTTATTTTTACTAAAAAAGGATTTGTGAGAAGCAAAATTTCCTGACTTAAAAAAAGAATTAACATTTGTAAATTTCTTATTCTCATAAAATGAAATGGAAATGCTTGAGGCTTCTGTTTCATTGATCAGTTCAATTTCTACTTATCTGGATGTCTATTTGTTCACTTCTAGGGAACAACTATGTCTATTTTGGAAATTTCTATTTGTCTACTACTTTCTTTTTTAATTATTCGTGTTAGTAGATCAATTAATTGGTCTGTAATAATCAGTAATCAATTTTCGGTGACGACAAATTGGATTATGCACCAGGCCAAAACACATAAAAACATATCAGCAGTGAAAAAGAGCCAAAAGCAAACTGAGGGAATAGAGACTTCACAGTAACCCCTAGTCCCACAGGCTAAATGTAACATGCACCTGGCCATGTAAAGAGCATGTAATCGTTATAATTCCATGTAAAGAGCCTGTTAGACTTTTGCTTGCATATCTTATTATAGGCATAAATGATATATGATAGATCACAAGGAGTAAGAAGTTAGCATCATCCTTCTCTTTCCTTCACTTTTTAACTAATCCTCTCCGCATGGTTGTTTTTTGTTTACTTCTACAGTTATTATATGAATTTGCTAAAAGAAAAGAACACTCGTTAATTAGTATAAGCAACGCAACAGTAACTGGAAACGCATGACTAGAAATTTTAAATACTGGATCGAACATTTGTGTATGATATTTGATTAAAATACTCTTAACAAAAAAAAAATATTAACATCTTCTATTGTAAGTCTATACATGACAATGCAACTTTTGAGTATTTTTTTTTGGTGATATAATATCACCAAACATTATACATTTTAATTCTGTAAATTTAATCACTGAATTATGCATGTTTAAACATTTACATATTATATTAGTTTTTTCTTTCATTTAAATAGTGAAATAACGGCTTGCTGGCATTGATATCAAACTCTGTATTTTTTTTTTCCCCGTTTTTATTTTGTTTACTTTTTATTTGGAGCTGGTGGCGGTGGTTGCTGGCACAGCAACAAATCGTACATGGACAATGCACCACGACTAATTGTAACTTCAAACAAGATCTGAATTTGCACCATGGAACTAAAAACTTCTATGAAGTGAGAGAGTAGTAAGTTTCTCCGACAGTGCAATCCAAATTATTTCTCAAAACCGATCATCACAAATAATAATTGAAAGGTCCTGCTGCAAGCTACCAATCTGAACGAAAAACTCAACACTGCTAGCAAAATAATGAACAACAATCTCATCCAACATAAAGCCGCAAATAACAAAGTACATAACAACCTCTCTCAACATACCCATTATTCATAAGACACTAACAAAACATATCCGACCTGTCTCGCTTAAGAAACAACCAAATAAATATAAGCCTCCGATAGCAACACATGCATGGCCATATAAAACATCACAACAGAACCAACAAACTCACCCACTCAGTACCTACGGGTTGGGCCACGCTCAAAGAGCCTCCCTGAAGGACACTCATAGGCAAAGTGGCCCCTACCACCACAGTTGTGACAGATCATGAAAGCACCCATGCAGTCCCTTGCCATGTGGCCCACCTGGTGGCAAGCCCGGCAAACAATATCCCTGTCTCGGTTGTACCCCATCTGCCCCCTGTATCCACCACCACCACCACCCATGTCCCTGTCATTAAGTGAATCAGATTTGGGGCAATTGCGGGCCACATGGCCGCCCAGATTGCAGAGGTTACATACAGGATCGTTAGGGCAGTCCCGCACAAGGTGGCCTGTCTTGCGGCAGTTCTTGCATGCCTTCTCATTGGTGCACTCGTTCAGAGTGTGACCCACCTTGTAGCAATTGGTGCAGAGGCGGGGGGTGTCACCTGGGAAGGGAGGAGGGATGCGGCAGTCACGAGCCAAGTGGCCAGCTCGCCCACACTTGTGGCAAATGCCCTCGTTCGGGCATGTGCTGGCTGTGTGCCCGGGTTCTTTGCAGTTGAAGCATAGGGTTTTCATGCTGCACTCCGCTGCAATGTGCCTGTCACATTTTCCAAAAAAAACAAGCATCAGAAGATGTCCATTATTATCAGTATTTGCTCTAAACAAACAGCACAAGGCACCAAAATGAAATAGGGAACCTGACTAAAGACTACGAAATGCACAATGCTTATCTATGAACTAGAGATAAAGTTGAGAATTATAATTCTTACCCAGGGAGTCCGCAGTTGTTGCAAAGAGCAACAGTTGGGCATTCTCTAGCAAAATGCCCTGGGCGCTTGCAGTTCCTACACAGCTCAGGCCTCCTGCTAACATGACAGAGAAAATGTGAAAATTTGCTCATCTAACAAGACATAAAACAAATGGAGGCATTGAATAATTTGAGACCATTTGAAATAAGACTGAAGTTGATGTTTTAATTAAATGTGGAGAATTGCACATTACCAAATTAAAAAAAAAAAAGAATAGGACAATTAAAGTGATCACTGGTAGGTGCAACCAAGTGTAATATATACATCTATCCAGTCAGGGGCTCAATAAATCGGGGCGGGGCAGGATAAGAGCATGCAACCTTCTCCAGCAAATATTCATAGAAGAGAAGAGCCCTCAAAAGTGGGCCTGGATAAGGTGAGAGAAGGGTCCCCTTTGGAGCATCTCCTCCCTCCCCATTCAATACTCTGGATCACAGGATAGGTGAGGAAAACTAGGCTCCAAGGATGAAAACTTGAAAAGGAAAAGGAGGCAATGAACAATTATTCCTCTTTACATTTGAAGAAAAGGTGTGATCCAAACTTAAATATTATTATGGGCATAGATGCCTGCATTCCAAACTAAAATAATGGAAGGACAAATAGCGATTTCAATAGACAAGGTAGATGAAATAAATTGGATAAATTTTCGGCAGTCACTGAGCTGCACTCGAAATTCGTTTTTCGTCACTGAACTTGATCTGTATCCAAATTTTGACCACTCTGTCAATAGTTATGTATCCAATAGAGAGATTCAGAGAGCATACTCCAATCAATTTTGGATAACAAATCACTCCTCACCTTTCTCTATCTATTATCTCCCGCTCCCTCCAAGCAGACCGAATAGTGATATTCAGAGAGCGCACTCCAAGAAAATCTGAAGTAAACAATCTGGATAAAAGAGAGAGAGGGAACACAAACATACCCAATTGGAAAGAAAAATGAGACTCGGGTTTGTTCTACAATAATCGTGAAGTTGGAAAAAAAAATAGAATGTTCCCTGCCAAATCCTTGCCTGTTTCTCGATTTCTTTTAGACTGATAACATGAAAAAGAAGCTTCTAGTTTTCCACAATTAGAAAGAATGGAGAGTTAGCACAATTTCTATTCCAATTAAATTGTGAAAAGAGTACACCCCTTAATCATTCTAATCCCAGATCCCATAGATAATGATAAAAAGGATCCAACTATCATACTAAGAAGGAAAAGGAAATTGGAAGAAACAAGTTTCCAGTAATCCCATTCCCATTCTCTCATTCCAATCAAGATCAAACCCAACTGAGAAGAAAGGAGGAGAAATAAGAATTTAGTCCAAAATTTTACAAACCTCCCCAATTAAAAACCAAATAAGATTCGAGCACAAAAAATAAAAACATCGCTACTCAAATAAAAGAGTGGAGTTATCTATGAAAATGGTGACCAGGTGGCTGTCAGAGCAGCAGCCCAGACGCTTCCAAAGTAGGTCCTGTTATAGGGATGCTTGTCAGTTGCGTGGTAGTCTGGTGGGCATACCGCTAATTTTGCTCAGCAGCCAGGTGGGAAGGGAGGAGTAAGGAGACCGAGAGCAAGAGACAGACCAATGTCGGAGCTTGTCCTCTCATGGTGAAGAGAGAGAGAGAGGTTTGACAAGGTGAGACTTAATTAGCAATGTAGTACAAGTAAGGAAGGCCTCTCGCACCCTTTCTGCTCTAAATCCCTTTCTTTAGTCTACTCGAACAAAGAAGTAGAGGAAGAATCAGAGAGGGAGACAGAAAGACAGCAGTAGCAGACAGGAAGATTTTTCTTGGATGAAATTATTAACAGCGTGATCAAATTTGGATATCTATCGAAGTTAGTCACCAAACACGGATTCTAGCTGAAGTGAAGTGACCTTTAAAATATTCCCAATCAGTTCCCTTAAGAGTGCACAAGTGCAAAAAAAAAAAATTCAGTCCCTTTTTACCTTTCGACTTCTAACAACACAAGATACTCATTAAGAAGAGAATAGAAGCAGAGTCTTATGAGAAAAAAGTACCTGTAGTCACGGCGATCGTTGCGATCATTGCGATCATTGCGCCTATAGGGAGCGGGGGCTTCACGGTAGGATGGCCGCTCCGTCCTGATCCTGCGGCCTCTTGAGGGGCTATGGCTGCGGCTCCTACTGCGGCTACGGTCACGGCTCCTGCTACGGCTGCGGCTCCTGCTGCGGCTGCTATCAGTCATCTTTGCCTCCTTCAAAAAATCTTCTCTCCACCTCTAAAGCCTATGCAACTCCACCTCACTTCACTTCCTTCCTGTCCACAACAAAGCCACACACCCAAAACCATCTCCATTAAGTCATACTCCTACCATGCATCATCCCTCCACAATAACACAAATACCAAATTGCACCAGCAATACAGTCTATTTGATTCAACACCAAGAGAGATGATCAACTACTGTACAATAGAATGAACCATACTAGCACTTCATGTATACCAATGCACTATTGTTGTTACAGTATACAGTTCTTTCAACTAAAGCTACTATTTTACCCACCAAATTACTGCAATGCTACTCACAACCATCCTCCACATAAAAAGCTTTCAGATGGAACCATTTCACTCACCCTTTTCTTTTACCATATATTTTTCATTCTTTCTTTTATTTTTTTGGACCAGGTCCAAAGACAGTGGTCTAATACCCCACAAATTACAAGGCCAATCCATTTCACCCTTTATCACAACTGAGCATTCACATATCTCCATAATCCCTCAACCTCAAAAAACAGCAGAGGCTTCTTAGATTTGATCCCTGATCAAGTTAGAAAATTGGGATATATGAATAAAAGAGGTATGGTAACATAATAATCCAGGGAAACTAATACGGTGTGAATCTATATAGAATTAGTGTCGATTCAGTGACGACTTCCTTTCTTATATATTAGCTGATGATATGCCAGCTAAATAGATAGACCTTTTAATATGTCACGATTAAGTAACCAAAAAATCAGAAAAAGTAATTAGGTTTCTCCTTAATCCACCATATTCATCCAACAGTCCTGCATTCTATCGATAAAAAGAACAATAATTAACCGCTTGCTACCACTGAGAAAGCTTTTAAAATCTAACAAAAAATAAAGAGGTTTAATTCAATCTATACAAACCAAAAAGTTATCTTTCAGAAATAATTCCTCTTTACCTCAGTTCCTACCCTCACGATCCAACAGCGCACTAGTTTTTACCAGATCTAATATCCCCGCGACGATAGAATGCAAAAAAGAGATAACCTTTTATGAAAGAAAATAGATCTCTTTAATAGGATTAGGGTTTACCTCTTACCTTCTTCGCTCCCTTCGCTTCCACGTCTGAACAATAAAAACACGCTATCTTTTAGGCCCAACTGCCCAAGGCTAGCGCAAAATTTCTGAACCTCGTCTGGTCGTCCCGATTCTCTGAAGTAACTCAAAATTTGAATTTTAGATCAGAACCGTCCGATCAGAATGCGGACCAATCCTGTCCAAGATGTAATGCACAAGATCCTTTAGTATTCGTGCCAAAAGGGATCTGACGGTCCGGTTCTAAACACAAAATTTGAGTCGCTTTAGGAGATCAGGACCCCGGTCATAACTCATGCCCAGTTACTCATCCATTGCTGAGATAGGCAAATATACTTTTAGATACGTCCGTCCGATTAAGATTCGACCGATCAGATGTTACCAAAGATCTCTCTGGTCTTTTGCCTTATTATTCGACCAATTACCACATCTAACCGGCACCAACCCGTGATTTTTATTAGTATCCAAAGTTAATTAGAAATTAATAAAATGCCCAAGTTTTTTGAGAATTAATAAAACTACCCATACCGGCTTATTTTTTTTTTTAAGAGACAAATAACAAAAATGCTGAAAAATAACACTAATTTTTTTTTTTTTAAATATTTGTTAAATTACTTTTTTTTTTATATAATTAGCATATTATACTAAAATACTCTAAATTACTTAAAATTATATTAAATTACGCTAAATTACAATAATTATGTTAATTATGCTAAAATACGGTAAATTACACTAAATTACGTATGAATAGGGATGATATCTTCACTAAGAAGGCGAAAAACGACAACGAAACTTCAAACAGCCATAAAACGGCGCTCGAGTGTCCGATTTCAGCAAATGATCACTTTTCGGAAAGCTTGCGAAAATGCACATGCATCAGTGCCAACTTTGCTAGATTTTAAAATTCAAAATTGCCAAAAAAAACAAAGGGAAGAGCCTTAAAACTTCAGTTGAAGTTTTGAGTTAAGATTTTCATTTCTATTGTTCAATCTACGTAGCTCAGTAATTAGTTATATAATAAACTTGTAGAATACCAATTTTTATTATTTTTAGAATTTTTTTTTACTATTTTTTATGATTTATGAAACATGGCACAAAATCGGCCCTATTCATATGTAATTTAGTGTAATTTACCGTATTTTAGCATAATTTAACATAATTATTGTAATTTAGCATAATTTAGTTTAATTCAGCATAATTTAACATAATTTCAAGTAATTTAGCGTATTTTAGGATAAATATGCTAATTATATATAATAATAAAAAGTAATCTAACAAATATTAAAAAAAAAATCGATTTTTTAGGGTTAGATTTTAGCATTTTAGCATTTTTGCTATTTGTCTCTAAAAAAAAAAATTATTTAGTACCGGCTATTTTTTACCCGGTACCGAAATCAATTAAAACCGGCCAAAAAATGACAGGTATGGGTAATTTTATTAATTACCAAAAGACTGGGGATTTTTATTAATTTCTAATTAACTTTGGATATTAATAAAAATAGCGGGGCACCAACCCTTCACGTTTGCTGAAATTCACGGGCTCCTCTTAAGCTCTGAGTTGTTATTACAAGATTAGTCGTCCTCCTCCGTCAGCACTGTTGGAAATTAAATTCTAAAACCTAAAAATTCTCAATTCAATAAATTTGTTTAAAATATCCATTTGTGATATTTGAAAATTAAAGAGTTAAATCGAATATGTATTTCTTTAATGATGAGTTATTTTGCTAATGACTATTATTATTTTGTTAATAACATCTTAATGATGCGTTTCTTTTGTATAAGATAACTCTCATTAATTTTCCTTTAAAATCCCTTAACCTACGCATCTCAAATTCCCTTCATATCTCCGGTCGACAAATACAAATAAAAACTTTGATTTGATTCGTTTCTTTCTCTTCTAATAATCCTCCAATTAATAAACTGCTCGATATTGCAGAGTTATCATCAGTCGTTTTCATGGTGTACATAAAGAGCAACAACCTCGGATTATCTTGGTTGCAGTTCCATCTTACATAATGAGACGGAATACGCTTAAGGATCCAGATACTATTGTTTTAACTTGATTTATTTTATTTTGATTAATTTATTTAACTATCCGAATTGTTAGGAAATTTTATCCCAACAATTTTAAGCGTAATTCTGGATTCGAATAGTGAATTTTAGTCCGTTTAATCAAAAAAAAAAACTGACTTCTAATTATTATAATTTATGAAATTAAATTACCAGCATGATTCCATAGTTTGAATAATAACTTTATAAATTACTATATTTTGATCTTCTGAAATTAAATATGATCATATTTTAATATAATTATAATTGGAAGAGTTAAGAAATTAGATCGTGAACTGCCTCTCTGAATTACAATTGAATATGTAAACAAAAAAATGAATAGTAATATTAAAAAAAATTGCTTCTCTGAATTTGGTTGGCAGAAATAATCTTATTTTTTTCAATTTTTATTAAAAAAATCTATTATTAATAAAAGTTTTGATCCCAACCGTTGTATAACGAAAGAAAATAAAAAGATCCCTTATTTGTTCTTATTATTTTGATCTTAATTTTAACCGAAATCAAAATCTGATTTCGTACTGGACATTCTAGATTTTTTTACTAAAATATAAATATGATTTTAGTAAATCGAAATCTGATTTAATTAATTTTAAATCAACCAATTACATTTATAACCTATTTTTCTGAAAAAGAAGAATGAAATTATTGGTAAATATTTAGTAATGGAACTTCTTTGGAATAAAAATAAACTCAGGGCCATCAAATAAAATAATAAAGAGGGATGCTTCGGTGGACATAAGGACCTATTTGTTAAATGAACATATTTTCATTTTCGAAGTTCAAACAGTCGATCCGACCGTTCAACATTATCTCCATATTAAAATGTACTTGGAGGTCAAATTTTACATTTTTTTGAATTTTTTTCCTATTTATTAAGATGGTTACAAAATCGTTGTTTTCAGACCATTGAAAAACAGCGATTTTGTAACCATCTTAATAAATAGTAAAAAAATTCAAAAAAATGTAAAATTTTACCTCCAAGTACATTTTAATATGGAGATAATGTTGAATGGTCGGATCGACTGTTTGAACTTTGAAAATGAAAATATGTTCATTTTACAAATAGTTCCTTATGTCCACCGAAGCAAATGCCAATAATAAAATTGCCTGATCCTTGTTTCATAAATACTTTAACTCTTATATTCTATAACCGAATAATTTAATAATTATTACAACCAACAAGACTAAAAGCTTAATCAAATGATATTATAATTGTCTTTGTAATTCATTAATTAACCATCTTGATTATTCCCATAATGATTGGGAGACAACTAAATAGAGAGTATAAAAATTTAATCAAAAATATTATTGCTATGAAAGATATTAAAATCAAGAAAGAATGAAATTATTTATAATGTCATTTCAATTTGTTAATTATATCTTCCTAAGGATAGAACAGTGGATCATAATTAATCCATCAATTATATATCAAACAACAAACCTTGTCGACTAAAAGATTAAATTATAAAAGTCGATTTATATGACTTATTCAAACTGGAAAAGCTGAAAAATATTAGGATAAAAAGGAAAAATAAATCATTAATAGCAAGTATGAATTATTGCTTCACAAATATAAGCTTCACAGAGAGATTAATAATTCTAGGAGAGATAATTAAAAACTAATTAGGAAAAGAGTTTTGATTTAATTAAGATCTTATAATTTACTGTGATTCGCAGAAATTTGATTATCAAAAACAGGGCGGATTCAGGATTTTTGTTAGGAAAGGGCAAGAAAATAACAATTTGGATTTGAATAGTTAATCGGGTTCAAACTCATTAGCTAATTGGATATTAAATAAAAAATAATGCTCTAATTTGTAATTTCCAATGCTCTGACTTCTAATTTTCAATACTCTAACTTCTAATTCTAATTATCAATTAAAATTCAAGAAATTTATTATAATTTTAACTCTAAATTTAACATTAATTACAAACCAAAAGTCTAGAAGAGAGCAAATAAAATTCCAGAGGGGGGCAAAGTCGAATCGAACCTATAAATTTGTATAAAAATTCAATATCCAGAGAGAGTCAATTGACCCTCAGACTAGACTGGGTCCATCTCTCATAAAAAAATAAGAGATAGACTACTGGCTACCCTGTTACACTATGGCCTTGCCACTACAATGACTAAAGCTCCATTCTCACTCTTCCATTTTCTTACTTGAAAGAGCAGGGAAAGACTAGAATTAATAATATTCAATAGCAAGATTAAAAGAGGAAGGCAATCACATCTACATGTTCCGATGTGTCATTAAGATTCTCTATAATTGTTGATTATCATTAAACATGTTCAGACTCATCTATTACTACTGATTACTTGCACTATTTTTCATTTCCTCACCTCCTGTCAATTGCTAACGCATCATCTTCCGTAGTTGTTATTGTTATAAAACGTCAAAGCGTGAGAATCAGCTTCTGGTCTAATGACAAAAGATATAAATAGAGGTTCTTTATGGACAATTAAATAGAAATTGGCAGGTTAGATCTCTAATTTTTTTTATATAAAAAATAAATATTTAAAGTCATGCTCCACAAAAAAATAAAAGAGGAGATGAGAAAAAAAATGATGAAAGAGAGTGAAAAGAGAGAAAAAATTATTAAATTTATTTACCTTCCTTATATCTTGTTTGGAGGAGACAAAATTCATTTACTAGACGAGGTAAAATATTTTTTTCTCTCATGTTATAAATTCATAAAGCATGTAAAACTATTTGTACCCACCTCTTCCCTACTATTCACCTCTTCTAGGGTGCAAAAAGGCTCGTGGCTCGTGGCTCAATCGTGATTCGCATTTGATTCGCTCGCTAACAACTTGTTCGTTATTGGACCGAGTTGTTAATAAGTCAGCTCACTACTAACTTGGTCCAGAATTAACAAGTTCAAGCTGGGGCCTAGCTCAGCTAGGCATAAATTTGTGAATTTGTGTGCATTTTATACTGTCTAGCTCAGTTTAAAAAGTTCATAAATTTTATTTTCTTCTTAAAACAAGGTCCAGCCAGACCCAGCTCGCCAGCTCGTGAGCTAGCTCGGTCCAACTAGTCACGATTTGAAGTTGAGATTTCAGTTCAGACCTCTAAAATCAGCTCGCCAGTGACTCGGATGAGCCAGCTCGTGACGAGTTCAAGCTGGACACAACTCGTTGCCACCCGTAACCTCTTCCTACGAGGAGATAGATAAGAAGACAAGATAATCATTTTAGTATTATTCAAATGTCAATTACGAGTTAAATTCACCTACGGTTAATTTACCAAAAAAAAATATGAATTAAATTTATTTTAACAAGCATTGATTTGATTAAATCGCACAATAGAGAAATACGAGGAGGTTTGTCTTTACATTTGTATATATTTAATTTTGGTTTTTTTCTCCGATGAATTATTTTTCAATTAGTTTTTTTTACAGCCTTACAAGTAATACGAGGAGGTTTGTCCTTACATTTGTGTATATTTAATTTCGCACATAATTATTCGAGGAAAACTAGAGTGCTCTCAAGTTAATTTTGGTGAGCTTAATGTCAAAATTTATTGAAATGATTTCAAACAACAAATTCAAACTATTTAAATCGATTTACTTCACGAATAATGTATCTATATATTAAATTTATAAATTTTTGACTTAATTTAAGATCAAGCGGTCAAAATGAAAATTCTATAAATTAATATGTATTTATTTTTGATTATCATTTGACTATTTAATTTTATACTAAATTAATTTTGTTCAAAATTTGATAGTTAGAAAATTTATAATTTTGATATTTAATTCGGCTTTGGGCCGTAGGAGGGTAAAGTCACTATTAAGTTTTTTCCAAGGGTAATTTTGAAAATTCGCCTTCACTGTTCTCGTTCCTTTTGTAAAACCCTTGGTCTAATTTTGACTTCAGTTTCCCTAAGCCCTTTCAAAATTAGGGTTTTTGGGGCTTCACTTTTACTGCACTAGCCACAGCTCCCTCCTAGTTCCTCTCTTCTCCAGTTTCGATCTCTAACCCTTTTAGATTGTTTCTTACTCCATCATTGTTCTTGTTTTTTTTTTATCGTTACTGTTTTGAAAAGTTGTCACTTTTAAGTTGCATGATTTATCGATTTGTATCTGTTTGTGTTTAGTACATACGTGGTCCTTATTATGAGCCGACTTTGAACCTCAAAGCTACAAAAAAGATCGGGTTTTGTTTGGTACCAGTTTTTGCTTAGTACTGTAGAGTGACCCAGTTCAGTATGTACCAGTGATCTGGTATAAATCCTGGTACATATGAAACGATTTCGAAGTATATTTCTGCATTGAAGCAAACAAAGGGGATTCAAAATCTCCACTGACTGTCTATTGTTGCCGCCCACAAAGGCTTTAATGCATCAAACCTTTGAAGCTTTTCCTCTTCCTGTAATTGTTGCTTATTTATTTTTCATTAGCAAGTATGATTACTTTACAGCTTGCTAGATGAGTAGATGGAATAACAGATTTGTGAAGGGTGAATTGGTCATTTGTTAACCATTCGATTTATTTCACTGTCTCACCATTCACTTCTAGATTGCATATAATGGATTTCTGATATCATAATATTGCTGTTGTTGCAAATACAACTTTGTCAAGAAATAAAATCATCAGTTCAGCTAATTTTTTTCACTTTTCCTTTTCCCTTTTCAGGGAAAGATGAGCAATGGCCCAGTTCCTTTTAATGAAGTTGGAAAGAGGGCTAAAGGTAATCATTTTGAAGTTCTTGTTTGTTGAAATGCCTTGCGCTACTTTTAGTGTGAAGGCATATTGCAAGAGCTCTAGTGATATCTACTTGCATATTTATTTTTTGGAGTTTGACATTGTATTACTATTTGATTAAATTTAGTGTCTATTGTTATGGCCAGCTGAAAATAGAGAACTTAAAAAGTGCATTTGGGTTGTATGATACAATTCCCTTTTCAGGACTTGCACGATGTATTAGATAGCAAATAACTAAATATATGATAACCTTGGACCTATTTGTTGCCAAATATATTTTTATGTGATACTTTCAATTTGATCTTTGTAATCCTGTCTCTGTTTACACTGTATAAATTTCTTCTTAGTACTTTTGGTATGATTAAAAATGTCTTGTCTAGTAACCACCTGACAGAATTATCAGTTTTTACTTTTCCAAAGTTTATATTATCACTTCCTGCGTTGTTAACAAGGATATTTAGGTGATTATAATTTTAATCTTTGGACTTGTTTGTGTTTATTGCAGATCTTTTGTACAAGGACTACAATTTTGACCACAAGTTTTTGCTGACATTGGCCAGTGAATCTGGATTGGTACATACTTTGTTGTAAAGTTATTGTTTGTGCCCTTGCTCTATTAGTTATCATAAAATTCCTGAAGTACTCTATTATCCTCATCTAACTAGGGGAGAGAGTAGAGATAGAGGGTTAGTTTAGGTATTTTTGAAGTTTGAACAAATTACGCTTGTTGTTTCTCATTCTAAAAGACATACAAGTGATGGGGTCAGTCTAATTTGCTGCCGGCAGCAGTTTGGCCAAGTGCTGCCGGGGCTATATTTAGCCGTGTGATGTCCAAACAACAAATTCAAACCATTAGATGTTTAATCTATACTATAATCTACTTGGAGACCAAATTTTACATTTTTTGGAATTTTTTTACTATATATTAAGATGGTTTGAAAACCGCTGTTTTTAACGTTGCAGAAATTTACTAAAAACAACGGTTTTCAAACCAGCTTAATATATAGTAAAAAAATTCCAAAAAATGTAAAATTTGGTCTCCAAGTAGATTATAGTATAGATTAAACATCTAACGGTTTGAATTTGTTGTTTGGACATCACACGGCTAAATATAGCCCCAGCAGCACCTCGGCCGAACTGCTGCCGGCAGCAAATTAGCCACAGCCCAAGTGATGTTATTTAATTATGCTAGGAAACACATGAAATTGCCTTTCAGTTCTTTTCACTAGCTTTGTTTGCAATGCATCTCTTCTAACTTGGAAATGCCTTTTCTTTTTGTGACAGGGACTGACTGCAAGTGGTGTGAAGATCAAACAAGTATTTGTTGGTGATATTAGTTCCAAGTACCAGAATGGTAGAACTACTGTAGATGTCAAAGTTGATAGCAATTCAACTGTAATTCTCTTCTTCTCTAAATCTTTCTCCAGAAAAAAGTTAGTAATGCAAGATAGTACTGGACCTATATATTGGCCAGAATTTTCGTAACTTTTTTTTTTTCATATACTCTTTTCTAAATATGTCGTGACTGGTATTATGGCAGTAGGTGTCAGTGCCTTATCTAACTGGTTGAGTGCTGTCTTTTTTCAACCATTCTTTGTTCTTTATGCTAAAAGAAAAGTTGTAAGAAAAGAAAAAATTGAAACAAAAGGCTGGAAATTCAGCAGAAATGTTTTCAAACTGTTATGGTAAAATTTGTTATTTCATGTGATAACTGACATAATAGTAACAGGAAAAGTATAGTTGATTAAATGTCATGTAATGTTCAGCTATTTGCTCTCAAGATGCCAAATCCAACACCGGTATATCTTTTATAATTTATTTTTCTCTAAGATGGATTTGATCTCCCAGGTCTCAACAACAGTTACTGTGAATGAAGCTATAGCTGGCTTGAAGTCTTCTTTCAGTTTCAAAATCCCTGATCATAAGTCCGGCAAGGTCACTACATTTTATTTGTTCCTTTTGAACTTCCTAAAAGAACATACCTGTTCAATTTGAGATTTTTGTGGTATCTTCTTCGGAAAAGATAAAACGTTCATTCTAAGCCATGCTTCCTGAAAGTAGCCCTTTTGCTGTACTTTTGCTTTCAAAATCCAAAGAGACCAATACCCGTTAATCAAACTAGAATGACACATTTTGGGTACTTACAAAAAAATGGCAGGAGCAAAGGTGCATTTTTTTATTTGTCCCAGTTTTTTTAATTGCTGCTATCCCTTAATATGGTATCTCCTGAATCTACTGTTTAGTAAGTATAAACACAGTAAATGTTGCTATTTGACAGCTTAATTTGCAATACCTCAATGAGAAAATTGCATTGAACTGTGGAATTGGCATGACAACAACACCTCTGCTTGATTGTGCGGCTTCAGTTGGCATAAAAGAACTGAGTTTTGGTGCTGAGGTTGGTTTTGACAGTGCCTCGGCATCTTTCACCAAGTACAACTGTGGAGTAGGTTACAACAAACCTGATTTCTCTGCATCCCTTGTTTTGTAAGTCATCTAAACATAATGTCTCCTTTGTCATTGTTGGGAACAGTTTCGTGTTTGACCCATATGAAAAATTTGAAATATCATCTGTAGCCTGTAAAGTGAGAAGATATGATATGCCCCTCTAATTCGTACCAATTGTTGCTTTATGTAAATTTCATAGAAGTTGCTGCAATTGCTCCTTTCTGTTCCTAATCAATGTATAATATAGAAACACGAGGTGGCATGGTACTGTGGGAGCTTTCAAAATAAATGAGAGAGAGAAAGAGGGGGGATGCTTTTCATTTTTTTTTAGTGGTCAACAGAATAAGATTTTCCTGCATTTTGCACCTGTGTAAAGTTTTATTCTTGCAGCTTTTTTTTTTTTTTTTACATTTTTGCAGTCAATTTACATCAATTACCCTTCTTAAAATTATAAATATTATTACTGTTATTGTACTTATTATTTACTAATTTAATATTTGCAAAAATAACACACTTGATCATGATTGTATTTGGGCCTCTACTAAATTTGTATTCTTGATCATAGAATGATGCCATAATTAACTTCCTGCTATTCAGCATTCAAACCAGTGGCAGTCAACTCTAATTTTGCACGAATTCGCTCTAAACTTGAGCCTTAATTGCAACTGACTAGATGAAATATCTAATTCAAAAAACTAATGCCTGTATACACTTCTTGCTTCTTTAAATTCCAGTACTGCAAAATTCTTTTCCAGTCTAAACTGTTATGATCTCTCTTCACATTTCATATTGCATTGTATCTAGGGCTGACAAAGGAGAGACACTAAAAGCTTCTTACATCCACTTGTATAATCCCAAAAGAGGAGATGCGGTTGCTGCTGAACTAACCCACAGGTTCAATTCTGGGGACAATAATTTTGCCTTTGGTAGTTCTCATCCAATCGATCCCCTAACCACACTTAAAACTAGGGTTTGTGATAGGGGGAGGGTTGCGGTTCTGTGCCAACATCAGTGGAGACCGAAATCATTTATGACTCTCTCAGCTGAGTATGACCCAAAGGCATTTAGTGAGCCTTCTAAAGTTGGCCTTGTTCTAGCTCTTAAGCCTTGAATCAACAATGAATGATTGGTTAAAAAGTGGTGAATTGGGTTTTTATGACCTTGGTCAAGAACTACATCCTTTTTTTTCTTTTTTCTTTTTTCATTTTTGTTCAATTGGAAATTCTTAGAGTTGGGACAATTCAAGGATGAATATGTGAATTGTCAAAGGAGTTTTTGAGTTTCTAGATGTTTTCTCTGTATATTTGTTTGGGTGGAAAGCTAAAATTCACTTTCAAAGTGCGTACGCATGTGCTGTAAAAGAGCAGGTTGTGAGATCTATTTGATCAAAAACCGTACTGCTATTGGCTCAAATAAGAACCGCATAGCAGTGGATACACTTCAATTTGTTTAGGCATTCAAGTTTGTACCGGATTCTGTGTTACATGTGTGAATCAGATGTCTTTTTACCAGGGTTCTAAATAGCGCGCTATATGGTGTTTTCAGACCATAAAAGCTATGGCGCTATCGGCACTATAGCCCCGCTATATGGACATAGCGCTGTTTTTACCGTTCCGCTATGACATGATAAACGCTATTTAAATTTTTGCTTTTTACTAATGTTGGTAATCTGCTTTTCTATTTTTTTTTTATGACAATTCTGTACTTTTCAAATAAAATCAAATCTAAGAAATATTAAACACAAGGAAAAAGTTTGTAGACATGTTGGTTTTTTCAATTTGTTATGCACTAAATTTTATATAATTTGTGTTTTATTTGATGGGTCATGAAAGATCATTAAATATAAGTTGTTGTAGCTTTGAAGTTGTTTGATCAATTAATAATATTTTTTTGTAAAAAGGTGAATTGGTGTCACCCTTTTCATTGAAATTTGAAAATGAAACGGAATTTACAGAACTAAGAATGAACAAAAATCCTTGGCACCTCATCTCAGCGACACAAATCTGCTTCATGAAATTCTGTATGCTCTACCGTTCTGTCATCATGTACAAGGGTGGAACTAGAAAATAGAGATTGGGGCTGAAGAATATAATACAGTGTAATTTCATTTTATAGAAGTGGCTAAAAGATATTAATACATATAAAAATTACAAAATTTAATGAACCAAACTACAAATTTTCAAACTATTAAGGGGTGCTTAGCACTCTTTTCACCACTATGTTCCACCTCTGATCATGTATCAGGCATAAGCTGATGCATCACGACCAAACAAGGGAACGGGTGCTGAAGATAATCAATTAGAAATCATAGAAGATCAATTAGAGATCAATTAGCCGAATTTTTTATTAATATCAAAAAATAAAATAAAATTACCAAAAATGACCATGTCAGAACTGAAATTCGAAAAATACCCTTTCCGGAATTTTTTTTTCCGAACTAAGCCCCTAACTTCGGAAAAAAAATTTCCGAACTAAGCCTCTCTTTTCGGAAATTTTTTTTCCGAACTAAGCTTCTAAATCCGGAAAAAATTTTTCCGAACTCTAAGTTCGGATAAAATTTTTCCGAAGTTAGGCCTATATAACCCGGTCCGAATTCTCTCTCTCGGTGTCTCTCCTCCCTCCCAGCGAAGCACACCCCCCGAGGTAAATATATATATATATATTTTTTAATTATATTATTTAATTATTTAGTTTTAAATAGTTTAGAATTTGTAGAATAGTCCAGAATAATTTAGAATTTACCAGAATGGTCCAGAATAGTTTAAAAAATACCAGAATAGTCCAGAATAATTTAGAATTTATAGAATAGTCCATAATAGTTTAGAAAATACCAGAATAGTCCAGAATAACTTAGAAAATACCAGAATAGTTTAAAAAATACTAGAATAGTCCAGAATAATTTAGAATTTATAGAATAGTCCAGAATAGTTTAGAAAATACCAGAATAGTCCAGAATAGTTTAGAAAATACCAGAATAGTCCAGAATAACTTAGAAAATACCAGAATAGTCCAGAATAGTTTAGAAAATACCAGAATAGACCAGAATAACTTAGAAAATACCAGAATAGTTTAGAAAATACCAGAATAGTCCAGAATAGTTTAGATAATACCAGAATAGTCCAGAATAGTTTAGAAAATACCAGAATAGTCCAGAATAGTTTAGATAATACCAGAATAGTCCAGAATAGTTTAGAAAATACCAGAATAGTCCAGAATACCTTAGAAAATACCAGAATAGTCCAGAATAACTTATAAAATACCAGAATAGTCCAGAATAGTCTGAAATGATTTAGAATTTTTTTAGGAACCTCTTTTTGTCTCGGATCCCTTTCGGAGCTCTGACTGTCTGATCACTCGGCTCTTCGATTGAGGTTTTTTTTAACTTTTTTTATTCTAATTTTAATTTATAATACAATTAATTAGTTTATTTTAAATAATTTAGAATATTGTCCGAATAATTTAGAATTTGTCAGAACCTTCCAAAATGGCCCTGAATATTTTAGAAAATACCAAAATAGTTCAGAGTAACTTAGAAAATACCAGAATGGTCCAGTATTATTTAGAAAATAGCAGAATAGTCTAGAATAATTTAGAAAAATTCAAGATAATTTAGAATATTGTTCGAATTTTGTAGTATGGCAGACTTAGTACTGAAGCATACATTTAGCCCCTTGTTGTGGATAGCTCACGGCAATCATAGGGTATCTCAGGCATCGAAGGAGGTAAACATTTACTTATTTTGTTTTTCATAACTCGGTTAGTAATCAAATTATATTGTAATTAATTTTTTTCTCTAATTTAGAGCAAAGATATTTTAACGGTGAGACACTATCGACACAAATGCGAGTTTCACAAGGACTATGCACCGGTATTAATTCGAATGGGCTTATATCAGCTCGCGACAATGCCTGATATCGCCCTCGATGCGGCTCTTATTCATGCACTTGTCGAGCGGTGGCGTCCGGAGACGCACACCTTTCATCTTCCTTTCGGAGAGATGACAGGTATTAACTAATTCAAATAAAATTTGTTTTTTAGTTTCTTACTGACATGCAAAAATAAATTACAGTAACGTTGGAGGATGTGAGTTGTTTGTGGGGTTTACCTATTTCGGGGGAGCCTGTAACGGGAATTACAGACGCGGCGAGTATTCATGGCCGACTGTATGAGCTGCTAGGCATCAAAGATAATGAAATCAAGGGGTTCATGAAAAAGATGGGAAAGGATGCGAGAACGTCCGACATGCTTTTGGCAAAAAAAGCGCTCCGTGAGCGCTTCAGAATACTGCCCACCGGTGCGAGCGAGATAGAAAAGAGATGGTTAGTATTTTTTTCTATTTAAAACCCTATTCGTATTTTGCATTTTCAATAATGTGCTCACATTTTAATATTTGGTGATCAGGTATGTCCGTGCATTTATCCTTGACATGTTAGGGAATACCATGTTTGCCGACAGTAGCGGGGACGGGATACCGTTGTGGTATCTCAACATGGTGGACAATTTAGACGATCCGAGGAATTACAACTGAGTCGGGGTCTCTGTACATCCATAGAGTGCCGACCGGTACTAAGGCGGGATCTAACTGGTATTGGGTTGGGATCCACATGATTCTGACTGGTACTGGATCGGGATCGAGGTTCAGGAATCTGTCTGGTATGGTTCGGTTCCAATTCTACATACAACTCCAGAACCGGTAACCTTTGTGCAAAAGACAACACAATTTCTAAAACCATTTCGAACGATTGTTGGTCCATTACCGGTACTAATTGATGGTCACGTCCCCCATCGGTAGACATATTAAACCTGGCTTGGATTTTCAGATTTGCTTGACTAGCATTATACCCAACAAATTTATAAATCTCATTCCGAAGATAATCAAAGCTGTGGTTGACGGTTAGCGGTAATGAGTATTTAGCTCGGGTACTGTAAAAGACCCCGTCATTATTGTATTTGATTTCTCCTCCATTAAAAATCTTCACATAAATAGTTGTCATTTTCAGTTCGATTGGTCTGGCAATTTAAAAAAGAACAACATATAAGTAATTACAAATTGTCCGGACCTCTAAAAATTATTTCATAACCATTTCATAATTTTCTAAATTATTCAATACCATTTCTAATATTCCTAAATTATTCTACATCATTTTGGAATTTTTTAAATTAATAGAAAAAAATTCTAAATTTTTTTGGAATTTTATATATTATTCTAAACCATTTTGGAATATGATAAAAAATTCTAAATTATTTGGACAATATTCCAAAAAATAAAAAAATATTTGGAATGAACTAATTAATTATAATATAAATTTAAAAAAAAAATCAACCTGAATCGAAGATCGGATCAATCAGACAGTCATAGCTCCAGAAGGGATCCAAAAATGAAAGAGGTTCCTGAAACAATTCTAAATCATTTTAAAATTTTCAAAATTTTTCTATACCATTTTGATAATTTCTAAATTATTCTACACCATTTTGAAATTTTTTAAATTAATTTAGCAATATTCTAAAAAAATTTGAAATTTTATAAATTATTCTAAACCATTTTGGAATATTCTAAAAAATTCAAAATTATTTGGACAATATTCCAAAAAATAAAAAAAATATTTGAAATGAACTAATTAATTATAATATAAATTAAAATAAAAAAATAAAAATAACCTGAATCGAAGATCGGATCAATCAGACAGTCAGAGCTCCGGAAGAGATCCAAAAATGAAAGAGGTTCCTAAAATAATTCGAAATCATTTTAAAATTTTCTAGACTATTTTGATAATTTCTAAATTATTCTACACCATTCTGAAATTTTTAAAATTATTTTAATTAATTTAAATATTTTAAATAATTAACAAATAAATAATTACAAATTTAAATAATTGAAAATAACTTACGGAGAGAGCGAGAGAGCTGCGAGTGAAATTGAAAGCGAGCTCAGCGGTATTTATAATCAAATTCGGTACAAAACCGGATAAATTTTTTCCAGAAATTCATACTGAAACCGGATAAAATTTTTCCGAAAACTTAGTTCGGAAAATTTGGCCTAATTTCGGAAAAAAAATTTCCGGACTTAGAATCCGGATAAAATTTTTCCGGTTTTTGAATTGAATTTTCGGAAAAAAATTTTCCGAAGTTAGAGGGTTAGTTCGGAAAAAAAATTTCCGGAAAGGGTATTTTTCGAATTTCAGATCTGACATGGTCATTTTTGGTAATTTTATTTTATTTTTGGATATTAATAAAAAATTCGGTCAATTAGTATTAAGTCAGCAAATTATAAAATTAGAAAATATTTTAATGGCTCTTTAAATTTTGTGGCCTATAAATATGCACAGTATAAGAAATTGAAATTATACCAAAAATAAATAAAATTAGTTCATTTCCTCTCAAATTCAACATAGTATCAAAGCAGAGTAAGATTCGCTTCCTAAGGAACGAATCAATAAGAAAAAAAATAAAAAAAAGGAAGGCTAAAAAATATGTTATATTTGAAAATAACAACTATCTAAGATTTTTTTTTTTCTTTCTCAACACTTCCAATTTTAAAGAAATCCAACCATCCAAGCAGCAAAAATGCAGAGACTCGTGTTATCTTAAAAAAGAGTTGAAGAAATGCCACCTAAGCGACAGTGTAATGAGACATGCAAGATTAAGAAAAGAGTAGGAAAAAAAATTACACACAAATTGAAATCTACGATTCCAACCTGAGAGGGAATTTCAAGATAAAAAATCAATTAGAGATCAATTACACTGATAGCAGATTAATTAGTATTAAATAGCAGATATAGCAAATTATGTAATTAGAAAATATTTTAAGAGTTTGAAATAAAAATTTGAAATCAATAAATTTAGTTATTTTCCATTCAATATTCAACAGAGGCACTTTGGTAGGCATCAGTCTAAATTCGGTCCGATGTCTGATCGAAGACGTTCGATCCACGTCAAGATTCACACATACAACTTTAAAATTTGTATAAATTAAATGCATACGAATCTTAACACAGATCAAACAACTCTAACAAAACATCAAACGAATTTGATCCAATAAAACCGGCCCCACTCCCTCGAACAATAGGCATAAAAATTACTTCTCAACGACATCCATTTTGCATCATTCCACAAGATGACACTTAAAACACAAAACCCTCCAAAACCATTATGTATCGGCCCTGAGTTGGGCTTCCAATCATTGTTGTAAAAAACGGCTGTTTAGGCCGATTACTCGGCCGATTAGTCGTTGGCGGTGATCAAACCGTCACAGATTTTTCTAACTAATTGATTGATTATTTTTTATTATGGCTGATTATGACTAATTATTTCCGATTAATCTCTTAGTGGTATCCTGTCCGTCCGACGAGCGCATACAGTTATTTACAATCAATATGTCAATATTTTTAATTATACATCATCTTTTGCAATTGTGGTCTTAATTAATCGTCTGTTGATGCATCCCGGCCCCTTTTTATATAAAGGGTCGCTAGGTAATGAAATTTTGTAATTATTTATTTGGTTTTTTTAAGCAATTATGTAAGGCTTTTTGGAGTACAGAATGTGTCTCTCAAAGAGAATACACAGACTAAATATGTGTAATATCAACAAGGAACAACCTAAAACAAGAATTCATCTCTCGTGCATTAGTCCTCATTTAATTGTGAGTTAAACTTATAATAAAATAAGTTGTTTATTTCAAATTAACGGTGACGTAATCTTATTTCAAATTAACTCATGGTTTAAATTATGTTTGTTTAAGAGGAGAAAGAGAAGAAATTGGTACATGAAATTTTAATGTGCGTATTTTCTTTTCGACAATGTAGGTTTAGTCTGCGTATTTATCTCAAAAAAAATATTATATTTTAAGATTATGTTTGATTGTAAAGTAAGTGGTGGAGTAAATCTTCTACTTCATATTTAAGGAGTCAACAAGCAATAAATTTAAAGAAGTAAGATGGAGTGACATTTGAATTAATTTGAATTAAATTATTTCACCTTTTTAGGTGAAGTAATTTATTTCACTTGTAAATTTTACAGTTAGAGTAATATCATGTTATAATTCTTTCTCTTTTTATGAACTTACTCCGTCAAACTCTAATTAAATATGATTATTTTAATCTATCATTTGAATTCAAAGTAACTTTATCTCGCAACCAAACATGACCTAAGTATTTTTTTTAAAGATCAGATACTTTAGAATTTTCATTTTTTTTTTTTTTGAAATGCCAAGAATAAAAAAAATCGGTTTTTGAACATCAATGAGGTGGCCACGCGACCTTAGTATTTCCGAATTATCTATCCCTTTCCTTGGCTTTGCTCTCTCCACGCTTCCTCAGTTACCCTTTTGCTGTCTATCTTTTCCCTTGCCTTTTTCTCCTTTCTCTTCAACCACTCTGAGAGAGAGAAAGGAGAGGTGGACAGAGAAATGCAAATGCTTACAACGAGCTCAGCTCTCCTCCGACCAGCGCCACCTAAAATTACAAAAACGCCCTTCTCGCTGGTAATCTCAAGACCTTCTCTCTCCACCCATGCCCTTGGCAAAAAAAGATCAGTACAAGAAACTGTTCAACTAGAAACCCAGAAGGAAGAAAAGAGAAAGCATGGAGATTTAGTTTTATACTCGATTGCTCCGTATTCACTTGTACTAGCATCTAAACTACTACCAGGAGGTACTTTTGCCTTTTTTACCGGGTTAGTCTATTTCAGTAAATCGGAGAGATTTTGACTGTCAAATTAAGTATCACCGAGCTGTTCCTAGTATATCCTTTTTCGTTAATTGATTTTCCCTTTTAAATCTATCCTACTACATGCCCCATTTTGATTAAATGTACCATCTAAGCAGAGGAGAGATCCTGTTTTAACTTAATTTATGTTTGATAATTGATATAGTATATCTTTTCTTCTTGTTCAATACTTTGAGACACCCTGTTACAATGTATAGCTTCCTTTTTGTACCAGTGTTGTTGAATCTATATTGTTTCCACAAGCGCAAACATAGTATTGCAGAATGACAAAAAATATATATTTGAATTTTTTGAGTGCATTATGAGCTCATGACTATTATGATGAAGTGATAAAAAAGTAGAACTGAAATGGAATGAAGTATAGATTCAATTCAGTTGTATTTTCAGCAATTTTGCTGATTCAAATCCTCTATTTCTGGTTTTGTTTGATTTGTAGCTGACATTGTGGAGTCTATTTTTGGACCATTTGTTGATCTCGTGAAGACATGGAGTCTTCCCGAATGGCTAGTTCACTGGGGTCATCCTGGTAATATGGTAAAGTTCTGTAAAACTGTGCCGGAATACCATAATTACCACAGTGAAAAAAAGAGAGAGAAATTTGATATGGATTACTGTTTAATTGGTATAGTGTTTTTATTTTTGTATTCAAATCTTTTGTGCAGGCTGTGGTGCTTTTTGCAATGGGTGGCTATGGAACTTATCTTGGATTTCGGATAAGGTTGTCAAAAGATCCAGTAAGTATTTACACAAAACTTCTAGTGCAATTAGTGAGATATTATGGAGGTTACACTGAGGCATAACTAAAGATAAAATAATTTGATAAAAAAAAAGAAAAAATGGTGATCACTGACCCCACCAATCGCACCTCACAATTCAAGTTAAAATATTGTTTTGCTAACTGTCTATGTACAATTGCAAAAGTTAGCAACCTGACCTGGCATTACATTATGTAGCTTTTCAAATATTATATATAAGAAAACATTTGCAATGAAAATGTTTAACAGAAACATATTTTTTGAAAAATGACTTACGGTATGTAGCTTTTACATGTATAATAAGGTAAACAACATTCACAGAAAGGATCTTTTCCCCCATACTGTACAACATTTGAAATAATTGGGCTGAAAAAAAAATTATTCCTGTTGTCTTGACATATTTCGATATTACTAAGCTAAAAAGTAATTATTATAGGAGGAGAAGGCTAAGGCAAAAGATCTTCACCCAAAGCTTCTTGCTGGCATGTTTTTCTTTTTCGCACTAGGTGCAACTGGTGGTATAACAGCTCTCCTGACTTCTAATAAACCAATTTTTGAGAGGTACATTTTATTGAGAGTAATATAACTTTTAGTATTTGGTATCTTGATGGATATACGACCAAAGTGGAGCACCTAAACATTGTTCTCAAGTACTGATACTTGGTTTATGTTTTCTATACCGTGAACAAAACTAAAAAATAAACTGGGGATCTTATGGGTACACACTACACACTACCCAACTTATTTGGTGCAGACCTCGTTGATTCTGTATATTGTTATGTTCTGACCTTCTTTCCTCAAACCCAAGCAATTTCTAATAGTGTTTCCTGTTTTTAGCCCGCATGCAGTTTCCGGTGCAATCGGCCTTGGATTATTAACTATCCAATCTATTCTACCGGCTTTGTTTGAGGTAGTATCCGTTGCAATCTCAGGCCTAGTTAAATCTAACAATAAGATGGTATATTTTAATAATTTATTGAGCTGTTTTCTAATATTGCACTTGTGATGTTTTTATTCAGGACTATCCAGGTTTACGAGTTGCACATGGACTCCTTGGTAGCAGCATCATGACCATTTTTCTAATCCATGCTGCATTTGGACTGCAGCTTGGTTTAAGTTTTTAGCAACCCTTTAATTACAGCGAAGAGTTTTTTCTTAGAGAAAAAGTAGTTTAGCGATACAAACTTGCACCGTGCATCTTTTTTCCTCATTTTTATGACATGTGAAATATTAACAATTAATGATAGTACTTGTTTTTCTCCTTTTTCTCGGTAAAAAACACTTGATGGTACCACATATTTGCTTTTCGTCTTTTTCTAAACCAATAAAAAGGGGTCATACTTTATTCGTCATGTGAATTCCACATGAAACAAAGAAGCACTGCTATACATGTATATTACTGCCAAGCATACAAAGCATAGCATCCAATTTGCAGATCACTATAAACAACAGTGTGCATCCTTGCCTCAAGGATCAAAGCAACATTCATGGGTCAAGTAGCTTGTTCCACCTGGCGTAGGCCAACATGATCAGAAAAATTACGAAACATCCAGACAAGGTGCCCCCAATAAAAGGCCCAAAGACATTAGTTGTTTTGTAGAGGCTACTTTGTATGTTCATTGAAAAGGCACCACATATCAACATGCTGAGCGCAATTGCAAACGATGCCATGGTTAGTATAAGCTGGAGCTGAATCAGCTCGTTTCGCTGGTTGTCCAGTTGTATGTTCACATAATCCTCTGTGTCATCTATGTATTCCCTTACCTGCTCCGTTCAAACAAGCACAACAGACTCAGATCCTCTCGTGCCACAAGAATTAACACAATAAAAGGGCCAGGATAAGCAGAATCATCGGGGTGTTGCTACCAAATAAAAATTTGCCGTATGCAATTAGCAACTAATTACTAGGAAAATCAGCTATATTCTACCAATCTTTTCATGAAAGAGAATCCATCAGTGAAAGGAAGTTATAGATAAAATTGAGATTATGTTACATGGTCCCCTCCAAATGGCAAATTATTATTGGTTAGTCCCACCAAATGGACATGGTGATTTGATAGGCAAGTCCCTAGCAGATTTTTTCCCCTACATAACATAATTCCTATGAATTCAGTGTTTGCATCAAAGCCCCTTTTATTGTTGGATGCCTTTTTTTTGGAAAAAAAAGAAAGGATATGTACCATTAGTTAACACTGAGCAATTCCAATTAGTTTAGGTCTTCTGAGATCAATTAGAACAAAACAAAAGAATATGAACCAATAGAAACAAAGTTCAAAAGTTCAGTAACTTAAAAAAATTAGGCGAAGTAGATAAGACTAATAAAATTGCAAATTATGGAAAAAAGATGGGACTAACCGACAAGATTCGGTTGCGGATACCATCCAGCTGCATGAAGTAGGCTTCTAGGAGCATCTCAAGATCCTCTACATCATTATCAGAGTACATGCTGGTCGCAATGCTTATGCTACGCTGATACCTATTCGAGTTCAGTCTCCCTATGTTGGCGCCAGCTGGCACGATGCTGTTTGAAGTACCGCCTGCCATTAGTGCATCCAATTGTTGGTTCTGAATCTGTTTTCTTGTCAGGTACAAGTCCGACATGTCTTCATTATCATCCAATAGGTGTTCAATTTCGTCCCTGACCTGACAAGTACAGGTGTTTTTATTAGGAGAAAATAATGACAACCATGACCATAACACCAATAACTAGTTTATTTTACAGTAACAGACAGATTAAATCAAGTCATTGAAACCTGCATGTTTGGTGCCAAAACTTAAATGAAAAATGTGCCTCGCAGGCAATCTATTTAATCGTTTCTTTATTTAAGTTGATTGCAATTAAAGATGCAAGCAATGGTGGATGTTTTTTGTTTAATTTGAGTTCTAATATGTTTATAAGTATTTCAGTTCAATTTGCAAAAGGCTCGAAATCCAAACATACCTTCTGAATGCGTGCAAACAGACGAGTCAGAATACTCTTCAAGCTCCTCACTCGCTCGAGATTCTTTGTACTGACATTCCGTGCCAGCTCATCAAGCACAGGATATGCCTCCCTCTCTAGATCAGTCACACTAGAGCCCAAAGAAGAGCAGACCACCTCCAGTGCAACCTCCAGTACTTGAAACTCAAAGGGAAGCTCGCGCTCAGCTTGTGAAGGTACTTCTGTCTCTTGATTCTCTCCATCGTCAGCACGGGTTGTGGTTTTTAGAGGGACATGCTGCCTCAGTTGGTCTATAAATGGGAGAACTTCTTGGCATAGAGGGTCCAGAATTAACATTTCTTCAGCAGTAACAATGGCTCTAATATGCTCAAGATTAACTACAATGGCTTTCTCCCTTGCTGAGAACACCAATAGAAATTACCAAAGAAATTAATTAAAATCTTTCCGATTTGTAAAACTTAGCCCCTTAAGATTTCTTATTTCGGAATGGCTCTCAAAAATTTCTGACCATTGTATGAGTCCTAATTTTAAAAGAATATGTGGCAAAATTTTAAAACACAACTGTGGACTTAATTGTGCCTTATCAAGGTTATTGGTAAATTGTAGGTCAGTACAATCAGATGATTCATACATAGAATAATAACTTTAGTTTTCTATCAGGAGCATTATCAGTTGCACGAATTGAATTTTTGCCACATACTTAACCTAGAATCAAATTGAAAGGATAGGTCCCTGGATTACATAATTATAATTTTTCTCTCTCTAAACAATAAAATAAACAATTCCCCGCAGAAAATTACTTGGATTAAACTTAAAATGACGTTATCTGAAATAAAATCTCTACAAAGAGAAGAACAGGCAGCTCACCTAAGATATTAGATGACTGAGAGAAAACCGGCCCAAGGATGCGCAAATCCCGTGCTGGGATCCCCGCCCGCCTGATGATCACACTCTTATCGCATTCCAAAATCTCGGATTGGCCGGTCCGATCGAACCGCATCCACAATCTCGGCCCGGTCTTTTTTTTAATGTTCTTGGCGCTGGCGCCTAACACAGCAGCGGTCGTCGCCTCAGTGGAGGAATTGATCGGGCTTGGGCGGCCGGAGGTTTGGAGCGGCGACGAGTCCGACCGCTTGGATGGTCGGAGCTTTCGCAAGAGGGAGGCGATGGGCTTCTTCCCCGATCGCTTTCCCATTTTCTGGGTCGGTACGGTTTACCTTTTTTTTTTTGGGGGGTTTTCCCTTCTTTTTCACATTTTCTTTTTGTTTGATTGTGCTTTGATCATTCGATTCAGTGCTTTATCGCAGCGTGCTGGATATTTAGGTAGAAGCATGTAACTCAAATTTTGAGTTTAGATCTCGGACCGTCAGATCTGCTCTGCCACGAATTTTAAAGGGGCCTCGTGTATTCCACATCCGTGTTGATACTTGATTGGCCCGGATTCTGATCGTACGGCCCGGATTTAAACTCAAAATTTAAGTTACTTCAGAGGATCTAAACTCAAAATATGGACGGTGGAAAGATGTCAGATTGTCTCTGCCGCCCATTTTATATCGCACGGTCTGTAGTTAACGGAGTTAGCTAGCCTTGACTGAGTAAGTGGACAGTCAGCTCTTTTTTGAGAATTTTTATTTATATAAATTATATAAAATTAATATAAGATAACGGATAGATTGTACCAAAAATTTGATCTCATAAAATAATTTGAAATTTATTTTTGTCTCTTAACTCACGCAGAAATTTATTTATGCAACGTGTAGGAGCGGAGCCAGAAATTACGGGGACCAAATACACGTTGTGATCAATTATATAAAATTATCGTATTGAATATGGAAATTAATTTTAATACGTATTAAAACAATACAGATACTGTAGACACGACAAATAAACGTCTAACACTTCGTTTCTCTTTTAGCTAAACCTTTTTTTTTTGGAATTTTATACTCGATTCGCAAAGTAATCATGTTTACTAAACCGAATTAAATAAAATTTTGATAAATGTCTTCAGATAACTTAAGCTCGTTCATACTTGAATTTCGCTTACAACCTGGACAAAAGGTTAAAAATGTATAAAATCACTTACAAAAGTGTTTCGAAAAAACCAAAAAAATTGTAAAAAAAAAGTTTTTAAAGTAAATTTTTGTTAATTGTCAGAGAATTTTTTTTGTTTTTTCAAAAATAAAAGGATCACAATATTTTATGTATTTATTTAGAAGTGACTTTTAAACCATGATCAATAACTCAAAATCAAAATGTTTTTATTTTTTTTCAATAACACACAAATAAATATTTTAATTTTTCTTACAGCTGCAAAAAATTCGGCCTGAAAAATGTTGATCCGGGTTATTTGTCGCAGTTTTTCTAATAAATCAAATTATATAGTATTCCATCTATTTTCAAAGAAATATATAAAATATTTCTAATATTTTAATACAAAAAAATAAATAAATTATAATATTTTCTATTTAATTAAACAAATAATCAGAAAAACCTAAAACTGTGAATTAAATTCACGGTTTCATGAAAAAAAATCTATTTTGAGATCTAAACTGTAATTTTAATTTCCGGTTTTACGAAACTGTGGATTTGTTCTGTGGTTTTGAGAGGGCTAAAACCGTAAATTAAATTTGCAATTTTGAAACCTAAAATTGTGAATTAAAACTGCATTTGGATATTTTTCAAAATCTTGTCAAACATAGTGTAGCATACGAAAATTTGTATCCGTAGCCTCAATTATGTAAAACTCTAAATACAATTATGAAGCACCTGACAAGTCCTCTTTGGTTAACTGGACGTCACAAAAAATCAAAGGGAACCTCTGTACTCCGTTCTCCAGTTCTATCCTGAGAAACTGGAACGACCCCAAAGAAACCGCGAGAGGAATTAGGCAAAGATGGAGCTCTCCTACTTCCCCAGATTTCTCTCTTCGTTCTCTGCAGTTTGTTTCCACAGGTCTGGACAGGTCTCATTTGTTCCCTCTCCTCCTTCGTTTTCCCTGCCTCTATGTTTTCTCTCTGGACTGGACACCACCAGTCCAGTTCGTGCTTCCGTTGAAGGCTTCAAGCGAACTCACCAGCGTTCGCACAATCAACTCGGTGCATCTTCTGAAGGTTTTTATTTTATTTTATTTTTATATAAACTAGTAAGCAAATTCCAAATTTATAATCAAATCGCCATGCTTGATTGTGAAGTAAGATAAAAAGAGTAAGGTGTAGTAAGAGCTGAGTTAATTCAGAATAAGGCACTCCATCTATCTAGGCAGATTCACTTTTTCCACATTTACTCTGCCGGTAGAGCCCACTGTCATAAACAGATTAATTTAAACCATGACATAAGCTACTAACCGAGGTGTAAATACGAGGAGTAAGATGAGTAAACGATTTAATCCTCATTAACTTCTCCACAACAAAACATGACCTTAATGTATGCTTGAGGGGTAAAGATATTAACAGCGCATTAGCAATAGAGTTAAAATAAAAGGCATATGGCTTGTGTGATGCATGAAGCCAAACCAGCGTTGTTAGTATCCTTATTTATTGGTTGAATGTCCGAAATGGTGCTTAAGAAATGGAAGCTTTTGTTGAGGATTTGAAAATTAAACTCTTGCCTTATACTGCACCCTATGTGCTAAGTTTCGGTTTTACATTTGGGATAATTTTACAAAAGAAGTAAAAGACTAATCTGACATTCTGTTCTTGTGCTTCAATCAAATATTTCAGGGGTGCCTAGTGAACTAACTGATTGTGAACTTTTTTATATATATAAATTAGTAAGCCAATTCCAATTTTATAATTAAATTGAGCTTGAAACGGTTCTTAAGAAATGGAAGCTTTTATTGACGACTTGAAAATTGAACTCTTGTCTTATCCTGAACCCCAGGGACGGACCCACATGGTCCCAGGAGGGGTGGGGGGGGGGGGGGGCAGCTGCCTCCTTGGAATTTGAGTTTTAGTGGAGATCTATTGGTCCTGACTGACTTTGCCCCTCCCTGAAAAATTTTTTTGCCCCCCTCTGGATGTTTGATTTGTAATTCGGGTTAAATTTAGGGTTAAAATTGAAATAAATTTGTTGAATTTTAATTGATAATTAGAATTATAAGTTAGAGCATCAGAAATTACAAGTCAAAGCATTGGAAAATATAAGTTAAAGCATTATTTTTTATCGAGTACCCAACTAATGGATTTAGCCCAATTCGATATTTGTTTGCACCCCCCCCCCCCCCCCCCCCCGACGAAAATCCTGGATCCGCCCCGGCTGAACCCTATGTGCTACTTTTAATAAGTTCCAGTTTCATTTAAGAGAATTTTACAAATTATTTCAGGGGTGCCAAGTGAACTAAATGAAGATTCTAAGTTTGCCCCACTAAATGCTGACGAATCAATATTTGGTCCACCTGTAAGTTTTCAGTCTTCAGTAAATATTTTAGGTACACGATCAACTTCAAGAAAAATTGTTGTTTACTGACTTCAAGTAAACAGTAAGTCTAAACAGAATTTTTTTTTATCCAGCAAGCAATTGGACACACATCTCTCGTTGAGTTTTACTTGATGTTTGTCCAATTGCTTGCTGGATAAAAACATTTTCCATCCAAATGTGCTTTGTCTAATTTATTAAGAAATTTTTAGAAATAAATTGATTGACGTATTATTTGAAAGGTCTCCTGTTGATTAAGTTCATTTGAATACTAATGAAAAAAATTGCATCAAATAGCATCATGTGCTTCTACACCATACAAACAATCTGTTGGTAGGTTCTTAGCAAAATTGACAAAAATTATAACTAAGAAAAAAACTCTATTTTTGTCCCTTAATTGACGTTATTATTGCCTTTGGCAAAAACAAGAAAATGAATATTTTTGTTAATTCTTTTCAAATATAATTTGAATGTACCAATTTAGAAATTGTATAACACAAACAGGCTCTTTTGCTTCTAGGATTTGAAGCTGACGAAAGTTTGAAGGTACCTCATCTTTTGTAAATTTTATTTTCTCTTCCTTTCCAAAATAAAAGACGTCTCACAACCTTGATTTGTACTATGTTGTTGCAGATTCAGGAATTTTTGAAAGGGCTAGATGGTGAGTTCTTAAAGGTAACAGTATTGATAATTTTAATTCGATTTGTTCAACTGAAACATTTTCCAAGGTAGGTATCCGTTTCAATATGTGTGTTATCAATGCAAGTTATCAAATGTTTAAGTAATTATAATCAAATGTTTAAGTAATTATAGTAAGAGGAGTTATGATTCCCTATTATTTTGGAGATATGATTATAAGAGTTGGCAGCCAAAAAATTTAAAATTCAATTCACATTTTGATTCACAACAATATATATTTTTCAATATAGCAAATTATATGCTGCAACTCCAATTAAGCATCCCTTCTATGCAAGAAGACATAGTAATCTAAGAGCCCATATCTTACACCTAGTGGGTCATGATCATACCAATACTTTTAAAAAACAAAGTGGCACACCAACAGTACCACCTGTTTGACCATACCAGTACTATAATTAAGTGCTATCTGGATTGTTTTTTTTCTCATTTTTAATAGGTGATCCATTGCACTGAAGAAATGATTAAACAAACACTTTGGGATGCAATTCAAACTGAGCAACCAAATCTAGCTGCTGTGAAGGTTATAACCTGACTTTTTTTGGGTAACTTTTGCAAAATACAACCAATATTTGCTGTAAACAAACCCTGCATTTCTTTGATTTGCAGTGGACATCCTTTTCAAAACTATTTTCAAATAATAATTTGACCATCAAAACTGCCTCTAATTGATGAAATGTACCTTTAGACCAGATAAACCTAACGGTTATGTGTTATCCTTTAAATCTCTGGGAAAAAAAGTTGGATCTCAGTTGAAACTATGAAATGTGGCAGTACAATTTGCAGAAAATCAGGAAATATATCTCTTTAGGTAGAAAGTTTAGTACATTCATGGTAAAAATTTTTTATCAAACATTTTTCAGATTGCAAAGTCTTTGCCAAGAGTATGCATCTTTTCTGGCTTATCTGGTGAAGAGATGATGATGTTCATCGATGCCTTCCCTGAATCTGGTACACCTACAAAACAAAGACACAATTCAGTACAATTTAAGAACCAGTTATGGGAACAGTTGGAATCATGCAGAGATACCAGCTTCACTACCGGTTCTTCACCTTATATTTAAGGGGAAATTTCATGTATACCCCTCAAAAATCTCAAAATTACGTATTTACCCCTCTTAAAGTCATAATATCATATTTACCCTATATTGACTTTTCTATGAAAATTCATTTTAAATTTATGAAGTACCCATGTACCCTTTATTAAAAATAATATATGTATACCCTTAATTAAATACAGGTTTTTGCCCCATTTAGCCCTTAATGTTGCGATTAGCCTCACTGCACCAGATGAATTGTTAAACCTATGCCAAGTCGCAATCAATTAACCCTCAGTTGCCAAACTATGCATCTATGGACCCCTAGTTGAAATGTACAGCACCATCTAGTTTAATTAATCCCTGTCATACAGCTTGTTTTCGTGTTAGCTTAGATAGTATGTTCATTGTTTCAGGGCTGGAATCACCTGTATTTGCAGCACTTGTTCCAAACAGTGCTGACAAAATTCTAGAGGAAGTGATTGCAGAGATAATGGGTGATCATGAAATGCTGGTCTATACCTCTTTGCTTTGATCTTTATTTAATGGTTATACATGTAGTTTTATCTTATAACTCGGAAACTAGTATCTTTTTATGATAGTGATTTTTAACCTTTTTGCAGACTGGTAATAGATCAGAGTAGCACACTACTGGAGTAGTTTTGCTTGGTAGAGTTTATGTAAAACCATGAATTGAGTTAAGAGTGAGGTAATATTACTTGTGGCTTTCATTTGGAAACAAAAATAAAAGGAGTTGATCAGTAATGTTACCCACTGCTATAGACAAGTCATCTGTTAGTACTCCTAAAAGGTCGGTGTTATTAATGCATTCATATTTTCTATAAATAAGTCATCTGCTATATACTAGTCATCTGTTAGTATTCCTAAAATGTTGGTGTTATTAATGCATTCATATTTTCTATTCCATTGAAAAAAAAAGAAATGTTTGACTAGAGCTTGCAAAATCTGACTGACATGAGACCTGAAAACCTTCCCAGACCCAGCAAACCTTACCAGACCTATGAAATCTGCATCCAAGCTCGACCTTCTCGTTTGTTACCACTTCTACGTACAACCGGCACATTCCAAAAAATGATCGCATCCAGACTTTGTAGTCATAAGAGTTTTGCAACAATTAGTAACTTGAACAGTCTCGCTAATCATGCTTTTTTATATCAGGATCACTGATGTGTGGAGAAGTGTGGTCATGACATTTGTTAAAGGAAGACTGAATGGGTCTAAAATCAGTACTTGGAAAAGAGGAAGTGTGACCTTGTTAAATAAGAGATTTTGGTTTAGTGCATCGCAATTATCGAAGGCAACAGAAGTGTGTACTCCATTTATATTTTGTAATTGAACAAACTTGTTTATGAGCTTGATGCCAGAATCCATCCCTTTCTTTGCTGGTAAAAGGAAATTGATCCTGAGCACTAGCAGCTAGTGCAATTTGTAGTTGCCAATATTAAATTAAATCATCCTCTGTATAGTAACAAGATTATGGACCGTATAATATTTATAGCGCCTCTCCACACGAACAAACAAACTAAACTGGTGTTTGCAAATAATTTGTCTAATACTCGATTTTTTTTTAAAATTTTACGAACTGTAGGAATAATACTTGTATTACTTGCAATTTGTATCCACATCAAGAAATTTACGCAACTTTTTGTTTGCTTTCTTAACCACTAGTCTCATGGTATATTATTTGTAATTCCTTTGTATTACAAAAACATTACGGGCCGGGCCTAATGAAAAGCATCTGGCATATTTCTTCAGGCAAAAATACAAAGGGGAGAAAGAGACATGGCTGACATGCTGAGCTGGTAATTAGCCGAATTCATTTCCTCTGCATTAACGCACCGTTTGAGTCGTTACATATTAGCACAAATTTTATATGAGTGCCATGCATTACAGGCATAGGCTGGATTGGATTGATCGGATTCTGATTAGACATTAGACGGTTCGAAGCTAAACTCAAACGGTAATAATCAGCCCCAACTCCTGATCACAAAATCAGCATTTTTGGCATACGGCCGGGAATTCAGATCCCCTAAGGTACATGACGTGTAATAATTAAATCTGGACCGTTCTTTTAATCTAACATAGAACCTCAAAATAGATTCCTATAGTTTTCATAGGCACTGGATTGTGTTTGGTCTGGTTGAAATTAATCTGGACTGTTCGTTTATATATAATGCACCTCATGTACCAAGGGGATCCCGACTCTACAGAATTTGCATCCTCTGAGATATCTCAAATTTTGCGTGACTTTATGGAAAATCTCAACCATTCAAATACATTCTACACGAATCTCAAGGCTCAAATAATACTGCCACCTGCGCTATCCCTGAATAGACATCAGACACGCTGGTCACGCAAAATATGAGATATCTCAGAGGATACGCATTCAACTCTATAGCGGGTGCGTAAGCACGGTCCAGGTGGACACTTACTTGACCATTGTGTTAAATCTTGCCCACAATTTTTTTTCTCGGGACAAAACAAAGAAAAAGGGGACAAAGAACCAATTTTTTTATTAATAGGAAAATAAAAAATAAAATATCAGGAAAAATTAAAAAAATGGAAGAAATTTCAAATCTCAAAAAACTGTCATGCTTTATAACGTCCAACTGATATTATTAACTATAACATTCAGCTAAATTCTCATTTTATCCTCAGCCCCGTACAAAAAAAAACAAAATCACTGTAGTTGGACGTTATGGTCCATAACGTTTCGCTACAGTATTTTTTTTTAAGTTTCATTTTCTTTTTTTATGTAATGATGTAAATTTCAACAAAATGAAAAAAAATCACTGTAGCTAGACGTTATGGATCATAACGTCCAGCTTAGGGCTGATAATGATTCGAGTTCGAGCGAGTTGGGGTATGCTTGTCCTCGGTTCATTAAGTTAATGAGCGAGTCAACTCGATTTGAGAAGACAATACCGAGTTGACAACTGTGCTCGTGCTTGTTAACTCGTTAAATGCTCGAGTTGACTCGTGCTCATTAAGCGACTTGTTAAGAAATCAAGCTTGTATGTAATTTTGAATTTTGTTTCAAGTTTTTTGTTTCAAAACTAGACAAACTGATAAGTGATAGCTAATTCTTTCATAAAAAATATTGAAATACTGACATGCTGAGTTGTACAATCAGATTCAAGCATCACAAATTACCAGTTAATTAATTTCAACAGTGTCTTATAAGTACCCACAACAAAATATTTGCATACTGTTTTGAATTTATTTTTGTTCATCAACCCAAACATGTCTTAAGAACACCCTAGTTCTACTCAAAATATTAACATAGATAACTACACCCTCAGTTTTAAAAATAAAGGGTCAACTTAATATATTACGAGGAGGGATCCATTGACAATGGTTATTTTTACAATCTTAACAATAAATATTCAAAATAAAGAATATTTGAAAATGAAAAAGTAAATTTGTTGGTATTTTAATGAACATGCATAAGGACAACCAGTATAACATGAAAGACAACCAGTAGAACATGAAAGACAACTATTATAAAATGAAAGACAACTAGAAGAAGATGAAATACAACCAGTAGTAGATAAAAAATAACTAGAAAAAGATGAAAGACAACTAGTAGTAGATGAAAGACTATCATTACAAGATCAAAGTAGAAGAAGATGAAATACAACTAGTAGTAGATGAAAGACAACCATTATACATAAAAAACAATAAGTAGAACCTGAAAAACAACCAATAGATGATGAAAGACAACGAGAAGAAGATGCAAAACAATTAGAAGAAGATGAAAGACAACAAGAAGAAGGTAAAACACAACTAGTAGAAGATGAAAGACAACCAATAAAACATGAAAAACAACAAGTACAAGATGAAAAACAACTAGAAGAAGATGAAATACAATCAGTATTAGATGAAAGACAACTAGAAGAAGATGAAATACAACTAGATGTTGAAGAAATACAACAACAAGAAGATGAAAGACAACCACAAGAACATGAAAGACAACCGGTACAAGATGAAAGACAACTAGAAGAAAATTAAATATAACCAGTAGTAGATCAAAGACAACCAATATGAACGTGAAAAAGACAATCAGTAGGACATCAAAGAACCAATACAAAATGAAATACAACTAGAAGAAGATGGCAGACAACCAGTATAACATGAAAGACAGCAAGTACAAGATGAAAAACAAGTAGAAGAACATGAAATACAATAAGTATTATATGAAAAACAACCAGTAGAGGATGAAAGACAACTAGAAGAAGCAGCAAGACAATTAGTAGAAAATGAAAGACAACCAAAAGAACATGAAAGACAACTAGTAGAAGATAAAAGACAACTAGAAGAAGATGAAAAACAACTAGAAAAAGATGAAAGACAACAAGTAGAAGATGAAAGACAACAAATAAAGATGAAAAACAATTAGAAAAAGATGAAATACAACCAGTAGTAGATGAAATACAACCAGTACAAGATAAAAGACAAGTAAAAGAAGATAAAAAATAACTAGAAGAAGATGAAAGACATTAGAAGAAGACGAAATAAAACTAGAAGAAGATGAAATACAACTAGAAGAAGATGAAATACAACCAGTAGTAGACGAAAGACAATCGGTAGACATGAAAGACAACCAATACAACATGAAAGACGAGCTGTAGATGATGAAAGACTACTAGAAGAAGATGCAAGACAGTTAGTAGAAGATGAAACACAATCATAAGAAAATGGAACAAAACTAGTTGAAGCTGAAAAACAACTAGTAGAAGATGAAAGGCAACTAGAAAAAAAATAAAAAACAAACAATTGAACAAGAAAGATAACAAGTACAAGATTAAAAACAACTAAAAGAATATGAAATACAATCTGTAGTAGAGAAAGACAACTAGAAGAAGATGAAATACAACTAGATGAAGAAGAAATACAACAAGAAGAAGGTGAAAGACAACCAGTAGAACATGAAAGACAACCAATACAAGATAAAAGACAACTACAATAAGAAGAAAGATAACCTATAGAATATTAAAGACAACCAATACAAGATGAAAACCAACTAGAAGATAATGAAATATAACAAGTAGTAGATGAAAGACAACCAATATGAACGTGTCTATTTTTTAATTTTCTAATAACCAAATTTTTAAAATTTATATGTCAAATAAAACAGTCAAATTGATCTATATTATTTTCTCTACATGCACATAAAATAATTATCACTTTTTTATATAGTTTTTAGTGCTACCTGTTGGACACTTTGAAAACATCGAAATGAAGTTTGTTTTCAAAATGTTCCACCAAAATCAGCAAGATCTTTGATATTTTTAATCATTTCTTTAGTTTTATATTGAACATATAATACTAAAATTAAGAGAAAGGTACAAGAGGAGACACATGAATGGATACCACAGGAGGACATCATGGATGCTATACCTCTGCGAGTCATTTTCCCAGAAGAAGAAGAAAGCGTCTCTTTTCAGCTCATAAAAGAATTTTCTAGTGAGAGTACATGAAGATGAGGTGATAGAAGATGGCGTGTGTTTTGTGATGATCCACCATCATCTCCTTGGCTTATAGTGTGTGTTTAATCTTAGACAGTTAGTAGTAGTAGTGGACTGCTTTTGTGGATACATGTGTTAGCCTTTGCTGTATGATATAGGCTCTACTTAGTTAGATGATGCTTTTGGTGAGGTTAATGGTACTAATCAAGTGCTAGCTATTGGTAGCAGGGTGAGTATGTAATTGCTCTCCAAGGATTATTGTGTCCTATGTTCATAAACTCTGTTTCGTTTCTAATGAAATTGGGCATCAGCCTTTTTAACTAAAAAAAAAATAAAAAATTATCACTTTTTAGTTTCATTTTTATATAAATTAATAAGTTGCAAAATCAACGTCTTAATTTATCCATATTAATGTATTTTTTGCAGGGTTCTAAATAAAGCGTTATAGCGCCGCTATAGCGTTTTCGGACTATAAAAGCTATGACGCTATCGGTGCTATAGCGCGCTATAACGGCGCAATATGGGCATAGTGCCGTTTTTTTAACCGTTCTACTATGACGCGATAAACGATATTTAAACCTTTGATTTTTTGCAAGCTCTTGATACTGATTAAAACAAAGTTGGAATGTCATAATTTTTCTGTATGTGAATGGAAAAAATGATATAGATCAAATTTAACATTTTTTTTTAATATTTGAGATATAAATTTTATGTTATTAAATTTTGATTTGAGTGACGATTTTTTAAAATATTTGAAGTTGAGAAATTTAACGCTCATTTTTATCTTCAAAAAAGTTTATAATAGTATCGACAGCATGCCAATTGTTAACGTGCAAAATAGTAAAAACCATTTTCAACCTATAATTATAAAAAGAAGAAGAAGATGGTTTGTTGCACTGTATAATCAATTTTAGTTAATTATTTTTCAATAAATTTGCCCATTCTCATCTTTATTAATAATCCCTAATTTTAGCCGTATTGTAAAAATTACAAACTAATGGAAAATTAATATAGATTTTTGTTTGATTGTTCAGATTCATAATATATGTGGTATTAAGCGTATTCTCCTCGAAATGGACTCTGGAACTTGTTTTTCTGGATCCAACAATTTAAATTTTTTTATTCGTGTATATCGATAAAAAAAACTTTTTCATGCACAGATCTCGATGAATTTGAATGGTTGAATCCGGAAAAGCAGGAACCTACTTTTCTTTTAAAAAAGCAGCAGAGTCGGACTCATTCTCCTCAGTGTTGTTCAATTGATTATTTATAGCATCATTTCCAAGGGCAACTCACCTCCCACTCCCAATGGAGTCCGGATCCCTTAAAGTAATCTAATCTTTGAGTTTTGGATCAAGACTGTCCGATTCGAATTCGTCGCTTGGGATCGTCTCAGAATTCGAATTCGTCGTCGGGATGTGTTGCTCACTTCGGGGATAGATTTTCACGGATTTGAATCGGACGGTCCGGATCTAAAACCCAAAAGTTGAGTTACTTCACTGGATTCGAATTCCTCCCGAGTCCGGATCCCCTAAAATAACCCAATCTTTTGAGTTTTGGATCGAGACCGTCCCAATGAAGCTTAAATCATCGTCACCACCAGTGTATTAATATTCGGTTCTCATTCGGTATGCGGAAGGCCACCGCATACCGTATATACGGTATTCGGCCGAATATACGGATTTTTATTCGGATTTATATATTCGGATTTTCAAATAAGAATTAATATTAATAGTTATGCAAATTAATATCCTGCCGCTTTGAGATCAATGAAATCCGCATATGAAGCGACGTTACTGCTTGAATACAAGCACAGCTAATAGCCCATGGTACAAACAAGTGTTTTAAGAATACAAGCATAAATTCAAAACCGAATACTGAACCGAATATTGAACCGAATACTGAATATATTATATGCGGAAAAAAATATACGGCCGAATATGCGGCCGAATATTCGAAACTGAATATTAAACCGAATATTGATTTTCCATTCGGATTCCAACCGAATACGAATATTCGGCCGAATGAACCGAATTTTAATACACTGGTCACCACATGCATACATTTTTATTTAAATATTTTTACAATTTATTTAGTACGTAACATTTTTGTACCGTTAATTTTTATTTTATCTGTTATGTTATTTTATGAAATTATACTTTTGAACATGAGGAGGGATCCAATTACACACTTTTTTTTGACACATCTTGACATTGTTTTTTTTTTACATAATAATTTTGCGATTTCAAAATCCAAACAGTCGATTCGAACTGTTCAACATGATCACCATATTAAAATGTGCTTGGAGATCAAATTTTACATTTTTTTATTTTTTTTACTATTTATTAAGATAGTTACAAAATAATTGTTGTTCTAAATAGCACGCTATAGCGTTTTTGGATCCCAAATGCTAAGCTATGACATCAAAATGCGCTATTTGTACTACGGCCGCTATAGTGGTGATAGCGGTCTGCTATTTGCGCTACGGCCGCTATACAATATGGGTTTTTTTAAGCAATTTATATGGGCTTTAAATAAAGACCCAAAAAAACTCAAACCAAAATTGAATTTGTTGCTACTTGCTACAGATAAATCAATTTGAAATTGGGAGTAGAAATTGAAATTTGAATAGAAAAAAGTCCAAACCAAAATTGAAATGTGAATAGAAAAAAAATAGATACTTAAGATATTTTTAATAGGAAAAATCGATAGTTTATGATATTACTATGGATATTTTGAACCGCAATTTGGACTTTGTACAGGTTCAACATGAATATTATAATTTCTTAATTACTTTGGTGTTATTTATTGTTCTATGAGACTTTAGATAATGTTGATATTTAGTACAAATATTGAATATATGGAATGTAAAAAAAGATGCTATGTGGCATAACTTCTGCTATAGCGACGCTATTCGTTATAGTTTTTTTTGTAGCATTCCCGTAATGACACTATAAACGCTATTTAGAACCTTGATTGAAACACAAAACCAATAAATACATTTAACCTAGTCTTGTTTAAATAATGCTAGTTTAAGTAATTTACAAGATGAGAAGTAACCGAATACGCAGTATAATTTAACTTGAATCGTATGATTCATATCCAATGTGACCTCTTCTATTAAATATTTTTCTGTTGCTGATTTGAAATATTTAAAACAAGTGGGCCTTGTCTTTTGGGCCCATGCTAAACATTTTGTGAGATTTTTATTTTTTTTAGCTAACTCTGTGGGCAAAAGCAGGAAGAAATGGTGGTAATTCAATTTGAACATAATAAATGAAAAATTACATGGAATATTAATAAAAATCCAAACAATAGAAAACCACATTTAATTGAGCAATTAATATCATTCTCTTCATATATATAGTAAATTTAAAATTCATCATTTATTGGTATTTATAAAAAGAGAGAATTTCATATATGAGCAGGGTTCAAATGCCTTCATTTTTTGTGTCTCTATCATGTCTCCATTTTTAAGAACTTTAATAACTTAAAATTTATAACTTAAAAGTCAAAATAAAACCGTTAGATGTGATCTATGTTATTTTCTCTATATGCTCATAAAAAATTATCACATTTCGATTTTATTTTTATGTGAATCAATCATTTGAAAAATCAACGCCTAGAAATTATCCACATTAGTAGGTTTTTACAAGCTCTTGTGTCACAATTTTTACACGTGCATAGATAAAATGATGTAGATTATATTCAATAGTTTTATTTTGACTTTTAAATTTTAAATTTTAAGTTATTAAAGTTATTAAAAATGGAGGCATGATGGAGACAAAAAATGGAGGCATTTGAACCCTCCTCTTCATATATACCACTCAAAAACTGTGAAATTACATATTTATCATCTAAATTTCTGTAATTACGTATTGAGAAAAGGTTTTGGTACCTATCACATTGTACCCACTTTTTACCCAAGCTAATCCGACCAGCTTCCAAATGGTCCAATGGTCAAACTTCCAACTATCAACATTCCTTATTTGAGAAAATGTATTATTCTCCGACCTTTGATCCCCGAAAAATCCCCGACGCGCTTTCAAACGGGTTTTAATTGTCCGCGCAGTCCCTACTCAAACTTATTTAAAACCTTCTTCATTTACGATTTGATTTCTCATCTCTATTTCCTCCAATTTCTCTCTTCTCTCATCCGTTCTCAGATCTGGCCATTTGGAAGTTTACGATTTGATTTAATTTCCAATCTCTCTCTTCTCAAACTGCTAAGGTTATCATTTGCTCTCATTATTGATTAATACATGATGAAAAAATCAAATAAAAATTAATTGCATCTAAAGAAAGTCATCAAAACAGTATTTCAATCCCTGTTGCAACGCACGGGCACTTGACTAGTTATGTATAATATATGTTATACAGAAACTAACACAGTATTCAAATCTCCAATTTTTTTTATCTTCATTAATTTATGTTACGAGTCACTCACCTTAAGAATGGGATAGTATCCGCGAGGGATACTGTCGGTATACCCTCGCGGATACTCCTGTTGCTAATAGAAAAAATACCTTTCTGTCAGTATACTCTCACAAATAGTCACTTTTTACTCTCGCGGATACTGTCCCATTCGGTATACTGATTCGTTTGTTTTTGTTTAATTTAAGATATTTATTGTTTTTATATGTAAAGTAGATCAAGACCGGTTTCGTGGGAACCAACTCCGCTGTTCTCCAAATTGGAGAACAGGACCCTGTTATTCCGATCTGAACCATTCAAAGTTTTTCATACCCGAATCTCGATAAAGGTGAATGGCTGGGATCGGAATAACAGGGTCCTGTTCTCCCTTTGGAGAACAGCGGAGTCGGATCCGGTTTCGTGGGTGTAGTGTCCAAGTCTCCAATAATCTCTTATATTATATGCATTGATTTTCCTTTATTACTTTATTAGTTGATTATCTTTTTGCATGCTAATGATTAAAATGCAAAAAAGATAATGTCGATAACCTGGCAATCATTGGCATGCAAAAAGTAAAAACCTCTTTCATCCTATAATTATAAAGATAAAAGATGGTATGTTTCACTATATTAGTAATCTTAGTTAATTATTTTTTCAATCAATTTTTGTACCATTCTCATCTTTATAAATAATTCTAATTTCAATTTTGAATGTACAAATTAAAAATTAATTGCAAAATGATATTAGATTTTTGAACTTCTTATTAATGAATCCAGCTAGTATGATATCGGTGTCATATGACATCAACTTTCACACTTATTGGATAGACTTCAAACAACTAATTCAAACCGTTCAAACTGATTTACTTTATGAGTAATGTGTTTACATGTAAATTTTTTTTTTTTGAGTTATTTAGTATCAAGTCAAGCGGTAAAAAAATGTTGAAAAATGAATGCATTAAAATTAACTTAAAAATTCTCACATTTGACTGCTTGACTTGATACTAAATAAATTCGAAAAATTATAAATTTTGCATGTAAACACACAACTAATGAAGTAGATCGGTTTGAATAGTTTGGATTCACATTTTAAAGCCAATTCGATAAGTTTTGAAGTTGGTGTTATATATGTTGAAATCACACTGGCTGGACTCATTATAAATAATTTAACAATTTTCTGAAATTTATAAGAATCATGTGATTAATAAATGTAATTGTGTACGAGTACCGTACAATTTTAATAAAAATTCTCCAATAAAATGTAGCGCAACAGTAAAGTAGATCCGAGCCACTAATTTATTTATTTTATTTAAATCACGATATTTATTATTTTTGTATGTAATTAGAAGACTCGATTCTCATCTTTATTTTAAAAATAATAATAACAACAATAATCACTGGCATGCAAAAAGTAAAAAGTAAAATCTTTATCCTTTTAATAAAGATAAATAGATAGAAGTTTCACAATATAAGTAATTTTATTTAATTATTTTTCAATCATATTTTGTACCACTCTCATATTTATAAATAACTCTAGTTTTAATCCAGTCAAAAAGAAAGTTTTAATTGTGAATGTACAAATTCAAAAATCAATTGCAAAACAGTATTAAATTTTTGAAATCATTATCAATTTAATGGTTATCTGAAATTAATAAGTATTTAAATTTAGATTCTGTTTTAAAAACAAATATACAAGTACCATACAATTTAAAAAAAATCTTCTAATAAACAGTGACGCAACTAGGGGTGAAAACGATATGGATAATATGTGATCTGTATTCGAAAAATTAGATGTAGATATCCGATATCCGAATACTGATATGGTTTTATGTTTCAATTATTCGTATCCAAATAGTAGATATATATATCATATATTTTAATATATATTATGAAAAAATAATGTTATTCACCATTAAAATTAAATAAATATTACAAACTTTAATATTGTTTAGTATTATTTTAATAAATATCTATTCCGATTCCGTATCTGAAAAATTAAACAGCATACGAATATGATTTTACCTCTGTCCGCTCCGTATTCGCTCCGTTTCCACCTAGACGCAACAGTAAAATGGAAAATCGCTTTCACGGATTCAGTGTTTAAATCTCTACATCTCACTATCTGCATTAAATTCTGTTACGAGTCACTAATTCTGGGGCCCACAAATGCCAAAAGATTTAAGCGCGACCTGCATCACCTTTTTGTTACTGAACTGAATAACGACTAACGAAGTAACGAGTGAAACAGCTCAGACCGAGTCCGGAACCTCTGAAGCAACGCAAATTTTGTGATGAAGTATGAACCGTTCGATCAGAATCCGGGCCAATCGAGTCCGAGGTGGAAATGCACGGAGCCTCTTAAATTCTTATCAGAGCAGATCGGACGGTTTGGATCCAAACACAAAATTTCTGAAAAACGAGGTAAACAGCTCAGGCGTCTCTATAAATAAGAAGTTTTGCTAGCCAAACGCCAAAAGCTTCCAAAAGGAATCTTTCCTCTCGCTCCCTCGAGGCCTCCGACCTCCCTCACTGAGCTCTACAAAGCTAAAATCCAAAAAATAAGGTGCTGTTTCGCAAAAGCTTCACCAACTCCAATCTCATGATATCGCACGCCACTACAGCGGAGGCTGAGGCGGCGCTCGGCCGGAGCCTGACCACCGCCGAGATACTCTGGTTCAACTACTCCGCTACAATGCCAGATTACCTTCTCTATTGCCACAACCTCATTTTTCTTTTCGCGGTTTTCACTCTGATTCCTCTTCCGTACGCGCTTATCGAGCTGTGGGCCCCGCGTGCAGTGGCACCGTACAAGATCCAGCCGAAGGTTAACCTCGCTCCCGTCTCCTTCGTCAAGTGTTACAAGGATGTCTTTCGCGTTTTTCTACTTGTTGTGGGCCCCCTCCAACTCTCCTCTTACCCCATAATCAAGGTTAATTAGAAACAAAATCATTTTTTTCTAAGTTTATTCTTTTAGGTGGTTTTGTTTTCTAAAAATGGGTTTTGGTTGTTTTATGATTTGGACATTAATTTGTTCTAATTTCAAGTGGGTCGGTTTAGAAAGATAAATTTCTATGCTGTCTTTTATAGACTGTTACATGCTTACAGCAGATGTGCGGCTTGATTTCCTATTGGGATTGTTCAATATCACTGGGTGACACATTATGTTCTTCGAATGAGTTATTTATTTATTATTTTATTTTGAGTCTGTTGGCAATTTCTCGAATCAATTTTTGTTTCACTGCAAAATGTTAGAGAAAGGTGCTTTATACAAGATGAACGTAACATTTATTTACATATTGCTTTTATTATTGTAAATAAAACATCTACGACGCATGTCATGTTAAAGGCGGCTCTTGTGATCTGACCGGGTTTTTTTTTTATGTTCAATTATTCATTGTATATAAAGAAGAGATAGTTTCTTTATGAAATAACCAGACACAACAAAATGGGAAGGAGAATGAAACAACAGCTCGACCAGCATATGATTAATATTTCAATTTTTTATCAATTGAAAGCACCTTTGCCTCAATTTAAGTTTTGTTTTGAATTATAGATCTCTAGTGAAAAAATTGTTGTTTTCATTATGACTTCTTATTTCATCAGTATAAAGAAACCTTGACATGCTTTTAGTCAAACACTTCATATTTGTCCCAAAGTGAATAATAAACATTCACAAACACCAACAAAATAATTAAATCAAGACTGAAATTGTAACCTCAATTGGTATTTGATCAAAAACCTGACCTGCATCTCTACTTCAATGCAGTTTGTTGGGATCCGTACTGGCTTGCCGCTCCCCTCTCTTGGTGAAATGGCAGCTCAGATTGCTGTCTACTTTTTAATAGAAGACTACGGCAACTATTGGCTCCACCGGCTTCTTCATGGCAAGTGGGGTTATGAGAAAATCCACAAGGTACACCATGAATTCACGGCCCCTATTGCGTTTGCAGCCCCCTATGCTCACTGGGCTGAGGTGTTGCTTCTCGGCATCCCCACATTTGCGGGCCCAGCAATTGCTCCATGTCACATGATCACTTTCTGGCTCTGGATTGCCCTTCGTCAGTCCGAGGCAATTGAGACTCACAGTGGGTATGTGTTTTTCCTTTTTTCACCTTTGTTGTCTGTCAGGATTTTATTAAATTTTTGCAATTTGGAACTAGATTCTGATTTATTTATTTGTTGTTGTTGTTGTTATTATTATTATTTTGCAAAATACACCCACATTAAGTGCAACTGACATCCAGAACACAGTGATATATTTTCACAGATAATACCCAACAATTAGATTATGAAAAGGTATCTTCCATCAAATGGCAGCATTATCCCTACTCCCTACTTAGCCTTTTAAGTTCCTTAGCTGAAACTGTACTAAAATCAAGCCAAACAGATTTCAATGTACTCAAAAATTCCAAATGTGGATGGTATTAGTTCTGAATAATTTGGTCAAATCAATGCAACAGCCGCAGAAATTTTATTTTTTGTGTTGGAGTGTTGCACTTTGAAAAAAAAAAAATAAGTTAACAGGTTTTGCTTCTAGTTGTGATGAAATTGTGAACATATTTGTAAACAGGAGTTGCACCTGTACAATATATGTAAGCAGGAGTTGGTGAATATGGTGGATTTTGTTTATAGGGACATTATTTTTAAATTATAGTAGTTGATCAGTTCTGTATGCATGCTTGGCATGGCTATAACGTAATAGAAAGGGATTGTTGGTGTGGCAGTCACTTTCTACATACAGACAAGCCTTATTAATTGGGATAAGCAATCATTAAGGGAGATAATTTGGTACTGTACCCATTTGAATTAGCCCTAACCAAAGTTTTGCTAGGCATTGAAATCATTGCTGCTAACATGTATACAATGCAAAAAAGTTTGGTCCATCTTTAAAATGTAGCAGAAGAAAAACTGAATTCTTTCTTTTCATTTCTGTTTTTAAACTTCATATTTGCTTAAAACTGAATGAAATTGACTACATATTTCTTTTTCTCCTTTTTTTCCAAAAATAAACAGGTTTGATTTCCCTTTTAGCCCGACAAAGTTCATACCATTCTATGGTGGGCCCGACTACCATGATTATCACCATTATGTAGGGGGGCAGAGTCAAAGCAACTTTGCTTCTGTCTTCACTTACTGTGACTACATTTATGGGACTGACAAGGCTAGTTGTTTCTTTCATTACAATTTTGGGAAGCTTTCATGTTTGATTTGAGAAATTTGCTTGGTAATTATTTATTTATTTTGTTTCTGTTTTTTTTTTTTTTAGGGATATCGCTTCCACAAAGCATACCTTGCTAAGGTACTTACTCCAAATATGCCTTTTTTGCACTCTTCTGTTAACATCCAATATTAAATTTAATCTTGAAGGCTATGGTAAAACTAAGACCTCACATTGTTCACTTAGCATTTAGATCCAATTAATGCAAAATACGTTCTATAACAAGTAACAGAACTTTCAAGGAAATGTTAATTTTGTATCTTAAAATAACATTAGTTGATGAATGTTATTTTATGTGGAACAGCTAAAGAATCTAGATGATGCTAAGGAGGAATAGGGATCAAAATGCTGATTATATAAATAAGTGCATCAGTTCTGGGGTGGCCATTTGTTCATTGTGAGAGCGTGATTTAATGTTACCAGTACCATGAACACTGGTTTAGCCTAACTGCTACTGTTCTTCTGTACGGCGTATTCTTTTCCTTTCTTTTTTTTGGGCCATGTTGAATGATGCTTTTCTTGTCAAATATTTCATAGCATCTTGTTTCTGCGGCGTACCAGATTGCTCTTTGTACTGATTGTCATATAATTTACATCACCTAGTTCTTTGTAGAAGCCATGGAGTATGAACCAATGCTTCTGGTTACATGCTGTCAAAACTAAATGATTATCTGCTGGATTAAACAGTTTCTCAAATTAGATTCCATAACCCTCGTAAGAATTTTGTGTGGATAGTAGTTGCGACCGATAATTATTGCACAATCAAGCAATCAAACACATTAAATTGTTTTATCCCGCAGTTTTTAATAGAAGCTTTCAATAGGTCGTTTGCAACAAACAAGCCAATCATTTTAATCAAAAGAAGAAACAAAAAAAGAAAAGAAAAGAAACCAAGCTTCGATGGTGCGTCCGTATTTTTGAGAGGATACAGCTATTAACAATAGTTTTTCTTTATTATAGTTTATATATAGCAACAGAAAGCGGCAGCATATTTATTTCTCAAGGTTTAGTAATGCTACATTGATAGCATAACTGCCAACTCTAACAAGAGTTCTCCAAGCATAAACAGGATTGATATATCCAAGCATAAACAGAACAGAACTAGAACAAAAAAAAAATGTCATAATTTCAAAGTAAAATAGCCAGGCCGCATAAATTCTCCAAGCAGTTTGATATATCAACAACAAAGAAAATTGACAAGTACTTAGCAGGAACATGTCATGTATTTTACTAAGTAATGATTAGCGCATGTAATTAGTAACTAAATCTCACTAATCAAGCTCATCGAGTCGGAAGCCTTTTCCTTTAGATCACCCCTTGTCCACCTCCTTAACATCTCCAATGCTGCCTTGGGCTGATCCATTGGAACCATGTGACCTGCATCATGAACCTGCCCCACAAAAAGTTCTTTCAATCCAAATGAACAATTTAATAGTTTTATTTTACTTTCTTCAGAGATTGTAATTCCTTGATAATAGATTAACTTGACAATCTTGACAACAGTTAGAAATGACTTGTACACATGAAAAATCATAAAATTTGATGCAACTTTTACTGTTCTATCATATGGCTCGAAATTTGCAATAGTTTATATTTGATGGCCTTTAATGAAATATCAAATGACACTCAAATTGTAGAAAGTTTGACACAACAAATCGACGACTCTAACAACATGTCTACATGTTTTTTTCTCTATATATTTAAAAAAAAATTGACTTGATTTCAGAAATGTAGTCAGGGTTTGTCAAGTTGATCCGTCCTTGATGACCCCAACCCTAAATTCTCAAATGAGCACCAATTCTACACCGTTGTAACAACAGAAATAAGGTAGCTCTAATAGGTCACAGTATACATCTATGCGACAGATGTAGTGTTCTCTAGTTTGATGGTTCAGTGACACATATCTTTACATTTACTATATTTCGATTTGCTGAAGTATTTAACATACTGCCAGTACTGTACCGAGCTGACCTTTTTCCTGACATTACCAATGTATACGTTTACTGCTAACCTCGCTAAGAAATGTTATCAGGGTAATGGAAAGTACAACTATTTTTTTCTGTTGGGGTTTTTCAGAAAGTACCTTCAAGAAATTGAGAGGCCCATAGCTTTTCAAAAGACCGGCCTCCTTTCCATCCACAGTGAATGAAATTTCCTCTGAAGAGTTAAAACCTTGCTGGCCTGACCATTCCATTGAGTGCACCCATCTTGAATTCCCTGCACAAGAAATTGATGCACTTTTCAATTTAAATAAATTTGCCAAATAGTGTTTGTATGAACCTCATTTTTGAAAAAACCTCCATTTGATTATAAATAATAAATTATTCTAATAATAGTCGTCTTATTATTGGATTATTTTAAATCTTTGAAAATCACTGCTAAAACTGCTAATACTGTACTACCAAGAAAATGTTCTCAATTTCAGTATCCAAGTTGTCCAAATACTGAAAAGTAAGGAACTTGCAATTTTGAATAACACCAGAGCCTTTTTGAAATACTCTGAACTTCACAAGCAGGGCCAACATGAGCCCATAGAAACTAATTTACTGATTTGATCATGACCAACAATGAAAATGGTACCCACATACCTCCATAAAATAAGATTACTTCCGTGAACTATATGCAAATTAACCAACAAATTATGAGATTAGTATCATATATCTTACCCAGCCAGTTGCATATAAGATCATACTCTCCAGCGTAAATCAAAAGGCTGATGCCATCTTCTAGAAGAGCTGGAATGCCGACTTCAAGATTCCTCATGTAGTCAGAAAGCAAGGCCTCATACACAGTTGGGCTGCATGAGACAAACTCAATATTTCCAACTCCAAGCGCCTTTCTAACAGAATCCAAATTGAGAAACTTATCTGCATTTGAGAAGTCATAACAAAGGCTCCCCACACACTCTTTCCTTATGTCGTAGTACTGCTCAGAAACAAAGGCTAGTTAGATTCTTTCAAAGTATTATAAACAATTAAACTTTTTTTATAAAATACTGCCCAACCTTCTATATTTGCAACTAATATCCAACAGTTCATTGGATTACTAACACCAAACATTAGGTGGGCAATTAAAATTGTATATCCAGGAAACATTGGCAGTGTGGCCATAAAACACTAAAATTGAACAGTGTGGTCAAGGTATTTAATTTTCGAACTTATTCGAATATCAAGCAACTTTCTTGAACTAATATAAACAGTTAAGGGGCAACATTGTATTTTGCTCATCTTTGACACTTTACTGAAAATAACCAGATAACATTAGACAGATACCTGAAAAATATTGCAATTAGCAAACTTGGTAATTTTAATTCCGAAACACAATAAAAAGGATAGAAAATAGAGGCGCTACTGTACATACATTTATGTTGCCAGCAATTCTTATGATAGAACTGAAGATAGTATTGCAAACTAGATATGCGGCCAGACATGTGGACTTCCCGGATGTTCCTGCAATAAAATGAATTGCAATTGAAAGCTCAAAGCAACGACCTTATGCATCAAGAAACCTTAAGAATATCTCTCAGGTCTCAGGAGCTCCCAATTATATTTCAAAATTCCAAATTTATATTCACTTTCAACATTCTATTTCAGAAAGAGAAAAATAATGAAGAAAATTTTACATAGAAATTACAAATTACCACAAAGCTTGATGGCAAATTCACAAGGCGTAAGAAACTTGTTAATTCTCTTATACTGTGATTCAGTGATTATGCCCATATCTAGAGCATAATCAGTATAAGCGCGGAATTGAATTGCAGGATCAGTAAGCCCATTTCCAATTGCAAAACCCTGAAGTAGGAAAAACAACATAAACAGTTTTATAACTACCTGACCTAATTTAACTGATTTTTTTTTTTTTTTCCTTTTTCTTCCCTGCTGGGAGCTTTTACTGTTTGATTGCAGAAGAAAGATAAAAATATTAAATACATTCCTTGGAACTACACCAATCATGTCAGACATTCGGGGTTATGGCAACACTTGCAAAGAATGATAAAATACCTTGAGGTTTATGTGAATACCCTCTTTGTTTTTGTTGCCTTGGTGTACTCTAAGAGCAAAAGCAGGGATATAGTGTCCTGCATATGATTCTCCCGTTATAAAGAAATCATTATCAGCATATTCCGGGTGTTGGGTGAAGAAAGCCTGTATACCAAATATAGAATATTATCAAAGACCAACAAAAATATGTTATGAATTGCTTTAAGAAAAGAGGGATTTATTTATTCCCAATCCTTGTTTGGTCAGAAATTGGAGTTAATATCATGTATTATTTTGGTTTATTTTAGCAATATCTTGAATCTGTTTTATAGCTTTGGCTTTAATATTTAAATTCAATCTCAGATATGGCCATTCATCTAAAAGTTGGAAAAAGTAAACTAGCATAATACCATACTGGCGAGATCAATACCAGCATATACGATTCAAGTTTTTCATAATTTATCACATATAGATGAGAATTATTCTTTACAAGAATTTACTCTTACCTGAAGGAAATTGTAAAGGTCGGTACTGACACAGTTTTCGTCATGACAGGTGTCACCATTATCTGTGCTGTAGCTGAAACCAGTACCAACTGGTTGATCAACATATATGAGGTTTGATACCTAAAATTTATCAAATTAAAGTTAACACAGACAGAAAATACAACTAAACAACAAATTTGGCATGACATTTTGCAAAGGGATAGCAAAAGGGTCTTAAGAAGAAACCTCTATTGTGTGTGTACATATAAAAGTATTACCAATTAAGTCTATCTACTCTCTTTCTCTAGTTTCCCTTGTGTTTCCTTGGTTTTCCATTATTCAGTATAATTGTGTAACCTAGCCATAATTTCACGTCCAAACGTGCCAAAAAAAAAAAAGAAATGTCTGACTGGTACCATTGCACATCACAGGTGTAAATCAATTTTGGTGATTTGCAAGATTGCTGTACATACTAATTATAAAAAACTAAAGGGCTTCTTTCTCAGAAATCCATAAAAATTAAAGTAGCAAGCAAATTGCATGCTATTAATTTATTAAAAAAAAAATTCCTTTTTTACATAGGTGTTATTTACATGGATGTTGTATAGTCTTATGATTGGCAGTACCACATAATATGTAGGAAATCTGCAAAAGAAGAAGCATATAGGAACACAAAATTAAATTTATATAGCATACCTGATCCCATCCATACTTGTTCCATGCGAGAGACATGTTTTGGCTTATAGTGAAAGGTCCGTTCTCATAAAACAAAGCCAACTCACTGCTACATCCTGGCCCACCTGTCAGCCAAATAACAACAGGGTCTTTGGTACTGTTCCTTGATTCGAAAAAGAAGTAGAACATCCTGCACAAATAAATTCGCACAACTCAACAAATAGAAAATAACAACAATCCAGGTTTTCGAGCCAACAATTGCAGGGTCCAGTTTTTAGTATTAGATTCTAACAAATGTATCTTCTTCTTCTTTTCACCAGGTTTTGGAGCAAACAATTGCAGGGTTTATTTTTTGGTACTAGATTCTAAAAAATGTATATTTATTTTTATCACCTAAGAATCACTACTGCAAGTAAAAAAACTTGACTTGTTGAGACAAGAAAACCAAGGAGAAAATTTTCTAATATGAGCATAATAAGCATGATTACCACAACAGCTCTACATCACTAATAAAGGTTATATACGCTGTAACCCTGAAGTAACAAGTTAGGTGAAATAGAAATATTATAAGCGTTATACCTAGCATCCTTTTTGTTGTTGAGGCTATAGTAACCAGCGTGGTGGCCGAGTTCTTCGATAGAGGTCTCATCAGAGGCTAGAAACGGGAACATAAATTTCTTCTCCACGATTCTATTCTCTCCCAATTGAGGCAAATTTGAGCTTGATTGGGGAGTGGCATCTTTTGGGAAGAGATTAAGCGCTCTAATCAGGCTTTCTGCGTCTGAGTAGGGGAAGTGGGAGAACGAAGGGAGCTTGAGGTCGGGTAAAATGGGAGAAGAAGAGGTGAGAGAGCAAAAGAGAAGAGAGGAGGAGAAGAAGAAGAAGAAGAAGAAGAAGAAGAAGAAGAAGAAAGAGAGATTCGCCATGACAGGGTTACACCGAGGTGGGGGATGGATGGAGACTTGGAGAGTGATTCTTGCCTTGTTGGAGAGGCCAAATGCGCGTGCGTTGAAACCGTAAGGGCCGTTTTTTTTTTAGTTACCACAGAAAAAAAAATTAATTGGTTACCACCAGTCCGTTTTTTTTTTACTTACCACAAAAAAAAAAATTAATTGATTACACCCTGTGAGAGTAATTCAAAACATACCACCCACACATACCCAGTACGCGCACCAAATTAGACAGTGCGCGGATTGGGCAGGCGCACTGCTTGGTGCGCGTACTGGACAGGCGTACTGACTCGGTGATCCGGTGCGCGGACTGGGTAGGTGTACCCCAGTTTAGTAGATGGGAACAATCTTGAATGACAAATCTTTGTAATATTTGAGAAAATTAAGGGTATTAATAAAAAGAGATGAAGTCAGAACTGTCCAACGGCTGAGAAAATTGAATGGGAACAATCTCTTTTGAGAAATCTTTTGATCCGGTAAAATCTTTTCTTGAATGGGAACAATCTCGTTTACCAAGACAATCTCAACCGCCTGTATTCAATCCAACAGCTGAGATGAAGTCAGAGACGTGTCTGGAAAAGTGGGATCAAAATTGAATGACAAATCTTTGGAATACGTGAAGACATGTCTTGGTAAACGAGTCGTTTGAAATTTGAATATCAGCATCTTTGGGGTACGCCTACCCAGTCCACGCACCGAGTCACTGGGTCGGTACGCCTACCCAGTCCGCGCACCGTCCAATTTGGTGCGCGGACTGGGTACGCGTGGGTGGTATGTTTTGAATTAACCCCACAGGGGTGGTAATCAATTAATTTTTTTTTTTGTGGTAACTAAAAAAAACGGCCACCCAGTTTGGGTTATGTTGAAAAATACCACCCACGCATACTGGGTTCGTGCACCAAAGACTGGGCAGGCGCATCCCTGGGTGCGCGGACTGGGCAGGCGCACTGACCCCCTGGTGCTATTTAGTCCCGATTTTTACCCTTTTTGCTTCACAAACGAGACAGAGAGAAGCCCTCAGCACAGTAAAGAGTAAGTTTTTTTTTCACTTTAGTCCTTTAATTTTTTATAATTATTTAATTATATTTTTAATTTACTGTAAATTATTTAATTGTTAGGTTTGTTCCGTAATTCAACCAACTATGATTGGGTGGGGAAGTATTACAAGGGCCAAATGATGCTTATTACAGTATCCAACCTCAGAAAATGTTCAATATCGGCCCAGGTTTAGATTTCAGAGGTATAACTAGGGAAGTGTACAAGGAACTGGGTATTGACCCAAATTATTACGAACTGGTAATGTCCGCAAGGATTAATATTGGCCAAGGCAGCCAAACATGGTTCCAACAGCTACCTGTAATAGACGATAATAGTTGGGGGTTGTATACCCAAATGACCATGAATCTGACAACACCTTTCAAGTTTCTAGAGTTGTATGTGGTTGCCAACCCCATAGAGAACAACAGACCATCATTGCAGTTGACCCAGGGTCGGGTCATTGAGCATTCAGTGACGGGTCCTACTCGGGCCCTGACTTTAGCGGGTACTAGTCGGTCCCTATCTGCAGGGGCTGGTCCTAGTCGGGGCCGATCTCGGGTTCCATCCTCCAGCTCTAGCCTTGACCGGGACCAATCTGGTCGGGACCGATCTGAAACCCCAGAAACACATTATTATGCAACTACAGACGAGGATCCCGAAGAACGGGAGGCAGAGGAAAATTGGGATGCTGACACTACAGACGATGATCATAGTGATGAGGAGTCTGGTCGTCCTGTGCTTGGTATGCGAAAGTGGCCGATATCGGGTCGTGGAGAAAGACACCCGTTCCCAGCATTTCATGACACATCGGGGTTTCAAGAGGCTGACATCTTTTTTGCGGATTCAGAGGTTCGTTTGTTAATCTATATTTTTATTTTTATTTATTTTTAAAATTTATAAATTTAATTTTTTTGAAAATTTTCAATTAGGTTGGAGAAAGACATGAATTGTCGGAGGGGATGACGTATCACGACAAAGATCAAATGAAAGAAAAAATTCACCACTGGCACATAAACAACAATATCGAGGTCAAACAGACACACAACGACACAGAAAGGATAAGGTATAAGTGCAAGAGCAATCGGTGCAAGTGGGAGTTGGTTGCGAGGGCCACAGGCTTTGGTAATTCTTGCGCCATCACGAAAAATAAGGAAAAGCACACATGCCATGCTGATGCATCCAGGTCAGATCATGCGCAGTTGACGTCTGCTATAGTCGCCAACTACATAAAAATGTCTTTGGAAAAAAATGCTGATATTAGTATCAAAGCTGTTAGTGACTTTGTTGCTCAAAAGTACGAGGGCATCATCCCAAAGTACAACAAACTGTGGCGTGGTAGAGAGTTAGCAATTGCCCAGGCATTTGGTAGTTGGAAGGGGTCTTACGGGCTGATCGTCCCTTTGTTAGAGGCAATCAAAAGGGCAAATCCGGGCACCCACTATAGAGTTGTTTCAAAGCCTTCAGAAAAGGCAGGGTATCGGTATTTCATGAGGTTGGCATGGGCATGGGGACCATGTATAGAAGCGGTAGGTCACCTCAGACCCGTCATCAGCATCGATGCTTGTTTCTTGTCAGGTAGATACAAGGGTAGGTTGTTGATTGTTACCGGATACGATGCAGAGAACCAATTAATCCCGCTAGCATTTGGATTGGTAAAGAGCGAGGAGTTTGAGAATTGGGGGTGGTTCATGAAGTGGGTGCGGGAGTTTGTAATTGGTCAAGGCAGATTCATGTGTGTGGTGTCTGACTGGCACAAGGGCATAAAAAAGGTGTTCATACAAGATGACCTGGGTTGGTCTAAGACAAACGGGGAGTGTGCTCATCGGTACTGCTCCCAACATATGTTTGAGAATTTTGGAAAGCACACTCAGGATAAAGTTGCTTCTAAATTTTTCAAGAGAATGGTTAAAAAGAAAAAACCATGAAGATTACAGGAAGGCCTTGATGCAATCGGAAGGCGAAATCTTGATTGGTTGACATACTTGGATACATGTGGCAAGTATAACGAAAATGACGAGGAAGAACCAGCTAAGCCATGGAAGGTGTACCAAGCTATGAATGACGGGGGACGTTGGGCCATAATGACTAGCAATGGTTCTGAATCGCTGAACAATGTTGTTCAAGATTTCACGCAGGTTTGTAATTTACAATTCTCATTTCGTTATTTATTTAAATATTTTTTTAGAGTTCTCTTAATTTAATTCTGATTTTTTTAATTCTCGTAGGTTACCAGTTGCTGCAATTATTGAGGAGGCGTTCTACAAGTGCGTCACATGGTTCGTTCAAAGATATGCAAAGGCCGTGCAATGCCAAAATGACGGTCAGCTTTTCTCCACTCGTACGCACTTAAAGCTGAACAAGCACATCGAGAAGACTAACAAAATGAGCGCGGTTGCAGTCAACAGAAGTGGAGAATTTATGGTCACCTCACATGGTGAAATAATTCCATTTGACATAGAGAGAGGCAAATGGGTGCACACTTCTAGAGACTGCAGGTACAAGGTCGTTGTGAAGAACGACCATCAGGTGGAATGCTCGTGCCAAAAGCCTCAGCTCACCAGAATACCATGTGTACATGTGATGGCAATGTGTAAATTAAGGTACAAATATCCTCTAATAATTTGATAATCATTACTATATTTGAGGATGATGTCACTTACAAATGTGTGAAAAATGTAGGAACTACGATCCAAATGTCTTCGTAAATTACTACTACAACATTCAAACACTCATCGACACATGGAGTGGTGAATTCCACACGTATGACAATCAAAGTGAGTGGCCGGTGTACGAAGGACCGATCTTAGTTCCAGAGGACCGGTTAGTGAAGTTGGGTAGGAGAAGACACAACCGAATCCAAATGTGGATGGACATACTGGAAGGAAGAAAAAAGAGTCACCAACCAAACAGAGCAACCCTCGAAAAGAATGCGAGAAGGAGAAGGGATGCTAGGAACCGTACTCAATAAGGTAATTTAAAAAAAAATTACATATTTAAAAATTAAAATTGATGTAACAATTGTTGTAACAATAGATAATTTTTTCATGCAGTTTTATCGTTCAAGAGGTGGTACAATTTCTGTTGAGTTAGGGTTTCAGCAACAATTGGATGTATTACTTATGATGTATTTCACTTTATTTGTAATATTTATTTGTGCTACTTATGATGTATTCGAATTTATTTGTGCTATCCATGATGTATTCGAATTTATTTGTGCTACTCATGATGTATTCGAATTTATCTGTGCTACTTATTTCTGGTTCTTTGGTTAATGCATAAACGGTAAAAATCTGAGTGTTTTTCTGGTGCAAAAATAGTAAAAATCAGACTAAATAGCACCAGGGGGTCGGTGCGCCTGCCCAGTCCGCGCACCCAGGGATGCGCCTGTCCAGTCCACGCACCGTCCAATTTGGTGCGCGAACCCAGTACGCGTGGATGGTATTTTTCAACATAACCCAAACTGGGTGGTAATCAATTAATTTTGATTTTTTTTCCTGTGGTAACTAAAAAAACGGCCGTAAGGGCTTTTGTGCAAAAAATGGCGTTGAGAACTTGAGATTAATGTGCCGCGCGGCACAGGATCCTGGAATTCAGATCCAGTGCAAGAGGTGTGCGTATCCTCTGAGATATCGCAACTTTTGGGTGACCGATGTGTACGGTGCCTATTCGGGGATAGCGCAAGGGCCAGTATTATTTGTGCTTTAAGATTCGTGTAGAACATATTTGAACGGTTGAGATCTTTCAGGAAACACTGAAAGTAAGAGCATCTACATCCCTAGTATTATTAGAGTTTCTAATCTGATGTGGCAGTTTCCAATTCAATTTCAGATATGTGGAAGAGTTTCTTATTTAGAAACTATGCACGAAAGTTTCTTATTAAAAAACTGTTTATAAACTCTATGCTGGCCAAATGATTGGCTCAAATTATTTTTCCTTTTTAATTTATTGCTGACGTGACTTAATAGAAACTCTAAAATTAATTTCAGAGATGTAGAATTTAGAAACTTTTGAGACTTTAATTTCTAAAAAGTAGTTAACAATTATTAAGAAACTCATTTGAGTTGCTGGGATGTAGATGCTCTAAAACACTCAAAGTTTGAGATATCTCAGAGGATTCGAATTCGTGCAGAGTCCAAGAGATCCGAATGTCCGTTTTAGTCTAGCACAAATCTCAAAACGGACCTCATATTCGAAATATGCGAATTGATTTTGGCTCGGCTGGTTTTGGTCATGGGGTGCAAACGGATGGGTCTAGATCCCCTAAAGTAATCCAATTTTGGGTTTTGGATCGAGACCATCCGAATCGAATCCGTCACTCGAGATCGCTTCAGGATTCGAATCTGTCTTTCAGGATGCGTGCACTCCACTTTAGATGGATGGTCACGGATTCGAATCGGACGGTCCCGATCCAAAACCCAATTTTTGGGTTACTTCACTGGATCTAATATTCGTATTCGTTTTTTTTTTCGAATACGAATCGGATATTAAACACATACGAATATGATGATACATTAAACTTTATGATATATATTTACTATTCGAATACAAACAATTAAAATTTAAAACCATATTCGGTCATATCCGTATCTGCACGACATTCAAATATTCATATATCCATATCTAATTTTTGAATACGAATTTGAATGCATACGGATAATATCCAATCCGTTTGCACCTTTAGATTTTGATACTCCAAAATCCTGTGTGTTGAATCAAGTGCGCATAATTTTGATACAGATTGAATGGTTCTTATCAGACATCGGTTCCCCTACACTCGGTGTTGAGATCTTGCAAAATGATAGTTTGCATTATTAGAGTGAGGTTTTCCTTATATCAAAATTTGGTTCGATATTTATTTTAAATCGTTCCATTTGAATTAAAATATCAAATCGTAACGCACCATTTTGACTCAGATTAAACTGTTTAAATCGGAATTTGGACCAAATTTGAATGGATGCCCATAATAAGAGTAGAACTAGGGTGCTCCTAAGCTCACCAAGTCCTTCCGTGAGCGCGACTCTAAAACCTATCGAATTGACTTCAAACGACATTTCCAAACCGTTAGATGTTCAATCTATATTAAAATGTGCTTGGAGACCAAATTTTACATTTTTTGGAATTTTTTTACTATTTATTAAGATGGTTTGAAAATCGCTGTTTTCCAATGGTGCAGAATTTTAAAAAAACAACGATTTTCAAACCATCTTAATAAATAGTAAAAAAATTCCAAAAAATGTAAAATTTGGTCTCCAAACACATTTTAATATAGATTGAACATCTAACAGTTTGAAAATGTCGTTTGAAGTCAATTCGATAGATTTTAGAGTCGCGCTCACGAAGGACTTGGTGAGCTTAGGAGCACCCTAGTTCTACTCCCCATAATAATGTCTGCTTTCCCTTGCTTTAAATATATGCAATTGCTGTTTTACGATTCAATGATGTTCGGGATAACATAAATATTATTTAAATTACTGAAAAAAAAATAGTTATTGTCTGCCCATTCCTTGAATAAGATGCAATGAATATTGCATGTAAAAAATATTTAATATGTTTATTTTGTACACTATAAAGCTACTGTTACTGTTTTATACTGATTTAACTATCAGAGAAAATTTGTGCACATTTCGTTCTAATTTTTTTTTCCGGAAGTTTGTGAATTTGACAATATAATAAAATTATAGATTTGTCTGGTTGTTTCATATTTGATTGAATGTTTAAAACAAAAAATCCCATGATAATTCTTTTAGTTTCCATAGTAATCAATTTGCCATAATCAGATAATGCAAAAAATAATTAATTCATGTGTACGTAATTTTTTTTTATTTTACGAAATTTAAATTAGAAAAAAAAAAATACGGACGTCTATTTCGTATTGTTTGAATGGCGCGAGAAAATTAGGATAGAAATACAATTTAATTGGTCTTTGATATTAATCAAACAAGCGTGTCAAAAAAAGTGTAGACAATTGTTCTCCTAAAAAATACGGATGTTCGTTCTATTTACGAGCAGAAGAGTTCATACTGTATGTGTTAAATGTTTACATTATAAACCGAGATGAGCTATTGTGCTTTGCAAAGTAAAGCGAACGGTTTACTTCGGGCTACTTTTTAGATTTTCAAAATCCAAAACGTCGATCCGACCGTTCAAGTTGATCTACATATTGAAATGTGCTTGCAGACCAAATTTTACATTTTTTGGAATTTTTTTACTATTTATTAAGCCACTTTGAAAATTGCTGATCACATGGTCCAGAAAAAACAATGCAACAAAATTCTGGACCATGTGATCAGCAATTTTCAAAGTGGCTTAATAAATAGTAAAAAAATTCCAAAAAATGTAAAATTTGGTCTGCAAGCACATTTCAATATGTAGATCAACATGAACAGTCGATCGACGTTTTGGACTTTGAAAATCCAAAAAGTAACCCAAAATAAACCGTTCGCTTTACTTTGCAAAGCACAATAGCTCATCTCTTATAAACCTTAGGGTTTACCTAGTTAGTAATATAAAATTTAGCATCTCTATTAGCATTCGCTTGAGTGCATACTTTTCATTTTGTATAGCCATAGAGCTCAGCTGACTACTCAGTTTAGCCGGTAATTTTTTTATAGTTCACCTCGTAAACAATAATTGAGATAAATGCCCATCTATTAAAGTTCTTAGTGTGACTTATTGTTGACTAAAAAGGCTTAATATTCACATTTAAATGTTCACTTTGTATAAAATACTTTGCACGACTTAACATTTACTTTTTGTGTGGTTTAACATTTGAAAACTCCAGACTGCATGGTCCAACGTCCAAAAATCTCATCCCCAGATAATCCTTTGGACATTCTAATAAGATGCCACAATACCAAAATACAGAAGCATACTACAAATTACACATAATACAATATAACCAGTCATCGAGGATGTAGGCATTTAGTATGAAGTAAATAATCACAGAACACGCAATTTCTCTCTCAACAATGGCAGTCAGATTGGATTGATTATATATACACAATCTATGATCTCACATTTGCAAGTCTTGCTCTAAGCTGATCCAACTCTTCATCCTCTGCACCCTCCGCAATTGGCTCCTGTCAAAGTTTGCATAAATGATTTACCCATTTGTTGATACTTTTATCAGATGGAACTATGTCACAACAAACATATATAATTCAACTGTAACATGATGATTTTGGATAGAGAAGATGGTCTCATGCAAATTACGGTGAGTATTTATCAAATTAGCTTAAAGTACCTAATTTTAGTATAATTGCAATAATAGATCAGCAACTTCGGGATTATTTGCTATAGCATCGAGACTACTCGAAACAATAAGGTTAAGTCGGACAAAAAAATAAGAAACCTACTGCATCTTTTTATTACTAATATAAAATGGGAACATAACAATCAAAACCACTCATTCATAATAGGAACCAACATCTAAAACCACTTTGCTTAATTTTAATTCCAGTTTGCACAAATCTTTGTTTCAACAAATGCCAAAGTGCAATAAACCCTCTACAACACAACCCTACATTCAGTTGTCACTTGAAAATAACACAACTGATATATGGAATCTGTTGCAGGAACAATTCAGGTAGAAATTGCAAGAAAACATAATAAACAATAATCAAATTGTACATACCTCGTCAACAGCCTGGCTAGTAGAAGGTTGCTTTAACCGCTCTTTCCTAGCTGCATCTGGCAGTTGAGATGCAGTCTCACCAGCTAATTCAGTGAGAACCTTGTCTACCTCCTCTTCTATTTCTTCTTCTATGTCCTCTGAGTCCAGTGCCGAGTCTACTGCATCATTCATCATTTCTTCTAGCACTCCTGCCTAAAAGCAAAGATCAGTTTGAGAAACAGAAGATGAATTCATTGAAGTATAGTATTGCTCACACAATCTATCTCACCAAATCAAAAGAACTAATTTATGTTTACAGAAGGCCAAATCAAACATAGGAGACGACTAAAACATAAACAAAAAAAGAGATGTGCTATCTGTCTCTATTCTTAGGATCTTTCATTGCACCTTAATTTCTTAATTGTATTGCACTTACTATGCAGTTATTTCTTTTACAACTATCATGGTGACAGATGAGTATTTACATGTTAAAGATTGACAGCCAGTCAGTACTAAGTTGACAAACAAAAGCACCAGGTCAATAGAATTACATTTAGGCAATCAGACTGTTACTAATAGGTTTTCCATACAAATAATTTAAACTAATAACTGCCGATGGTCATCAACATTGCTGATATAAACAGTGAAGAAAATTATATGAACAAACATGCAAATTATCAACGATCAAATTATGAAAATGAAAAGTAAAGATAAACATTATTCAATAAGACTGGCAAAAATATAGTGGTATACCTTGGTCATTTCTTTGCTGAATTCCTGCATTGTCACAGCCATTTCAGGGGCTTTAATAAGTTTGTTAACAAGCTTCATGACCTCAGCACTCTTCGCCAAATGGCCAACAGCTTTTGAAGTGGCTACAAGATATAAAGCATCACGTTAGGTAAAAAGCATTTACAACAACAAAAAATAAGACAGCAAAAGATAATCCATAGTTTATGTTCATGTTGAATGCCAGTTTTTTAGTGACTTTTAACATACAATGAACTCTGCTAAAACCTAATGAATGAAATAAAAACTTAGTATGTTAGGTGCCAACATTATGGTTCATTAGCAGACAAAAAGTGTGATCATACCATTAAGTTCACCAAGATGCATTGATATTGAATTTAGCTGGGCCTTGTTTTCATAAAGTCGGGTAACAGCTCGCCTCGATTGAACAATTTCTTTAGCAAGGGACTGCATTAATGGCAAAATTTAAATAAAAACATATATTAGGTGACATAGTTTGCAACCACAGACAGGCAGAGAAAGGAACACAGGAAATTAACCAAGAAATTGAAAAAATGGAAACACGATCAATCAAATAAACCTAAGAAATTTGACTACAGCTCCAGATGAGAAATTGCATTTTTCTATTAAACAAGTAAGAAGATGCAAATATAACATGGAATAAGAAGCGTGGTTGATGGTGTTATTCAAGTATATCCTTGGAGCCAAACGCGATTAAAGAGCACATCAAAAAGAAAATTTTCTTCTGAGTGCTTTCACATTTTCTGTGCATAACAATGGCATATAACATGAACCACTTACAAAAATGCACATCATGCATACAGTAACAACACAAGAAATATAATCTTACATCATTACAGAATGCAAAAAATATATTATATAATCCTCTCTTCCCAATTTTACTTCATATTATGCCAAATACCGCACCTTTTCTTACTAATTAACGAAGAAGAAAAGGGGAAACTTCGGCAGTTACATATGGAATTAGAACAACAGGGGCATCTTACAAAATTCAATGTTTTAAGGGGGGTGCAAAATATTTAGATTTTTAAGAGGTAGACTATAAATTATGCCATGTCATTTCACACCAAGAACAAGTATAAAGGAAATATCTGATAAGTCATTTCACAGCATCAAAACAGACACAAAATCAAAACTTGCTCCGACCTTGGCAGATGCCATGTCATTCCTCTTAGCAGCCTCCTTGATTGCCTTCTGTACATTCTTCTCCTCTCTTTGTACATCTGCAAACCACTATTCAAATCAACAACACATCCTTGCTGAGGGATTCAAGTAAAATTGGACTTGCTTAGCAAATACAATGCAGGGATTTCAATCATATTTGTGATTCAAGTTTATCAGGGATTAGACTAGCTAGTCAACTGACAAACAGCCAGCGGTGGGTTAACATGCATAGACCAACTTTGAAGTAACTATAGAAGGCAGACAGGTAAAACCAGAGGCAGATGCACATTCAACATACGGGCGTCAATTGATCCCATTAATTTTCAAAAAAATTGTACTCGTACATGATTTTCTATATAGTTTAGAGTAAAATGATATAGGTACTGTAAAATTGACCCCATTTGCAGCATGAAAATTATATGATTGATCCCCATAGCTTGAAAGCCTGGCTCTGCCCCTGGCTAAAACCGTTCCCCCTCCCCCTCCCCCTCCCCCTCTTCAAGGATAAGTTTATCCGCATCTGAAATCTCTTTCTATAAAACCTAAACCCTAATCGTCTCCAACTTATCCCTCAAACAGTGTGGCCAATTTCATTCATTTGTTTGATTCAATCCACTAGCTCATCGGGATCAGCATAAAACATCAAATCCCTCATAAAGAGAAACCAATCAAAAAAGAAAAAAAGAAAATCCAACCTCGGATCTGGCGATCGACATTACGGCACTCCTGGCGGAGGCGGCGCTGCCATTCCCGAAGCTGCTGCTGTGGCGTCGGCTTAGGTTTGAATAACCCTTTCACCGTATCCATCTCACGAGAATAGGGATTTGTTTAAACCGAGATTGAACAAATTAAAGAGGGCTTATAGATTGATCGATCGGACTGTTTCTCGGTTTCAATGGAATTTTCGTCTTCGGACTGATATCGACGAAGCGTCGGAGAAACGCTCTTCTCGCTCTATGAAGTGCGGAACCAGTTCTCGACTTCTTGTACTTTGTATACAATGACATGTGGACCCATTGTGTCATTGACGCCAGTTCAAACCACCTAAGGTAACAGAATATTTATGTTTAGATCTGGACCGTCCGATTAGAATCAGCACGTATATTGAAGGACCCACTGCATTCTACTTCGGACCAAATTGGCCCGGATTCTGATCGGACGGTTCGGAACTAAACAGAAATATTCTGTTACCTCAGAGAATATTGATTCTTCGATCTTCTCGCTGTTTTACCAGTTCTTGTGACTACGGGCTTCTCCTAAAAAAAAAAAAAAACAGTTGTTGTACTTTTGTACTTCTAAGAATGCTTTGATCATTCAGCTTGCAACAATTTTTATTCAACTTGGGCCGGAAAACTTAAAAGAACGAGTTTTGGGTTTGGACCTCAATAGTAGTTAAATGGGCCATAATTCTAGGCCAGTCCAATATTTATCTGTAATTTTTTTCTACGTCTTTGGAAAGGCAAGTGGACTCCCTGACATGAATTCGGATCGTTCCGATTAGGGGTGTTCAACAGGTCGGTTCGGGTGAAACCAAATTTTTTTGCCGAACCACTAGGGGTGTCAATGGGTACGGTACGGGTCGGGTGGAGGTATTTTCATACCCATATTCATTAAAATTTACTTTACTCATACCCTACCCATACCCATTAAAAATTGACCTTATCCTACCCTACCCTTACCCGTTAATATTATCGGATAACGAAACGGTAGCGGATGAATAATGGATATTACTAATATAATAATTAGTTTTATTATATTTTACAAATTAAATATAAAAAACTCATTCATTTCACACATATGTAATTATATTTTTAATAAAAAATAAAAATGAATGAGCAATCAATTTCAATTAAATTATTTTTTATAAAGGAAGAAAATTCAAAAACACAGATACATATTTAGATGGGTTGGAAATTGAATTGAATATATATTTAGATTTTATAATTACCCTATAGGATAACGGGTACGAAATAGTCATTACCCATACCCTTACTCATTTGGTTAACGAAAAAAAATTCTTATTCATACCCATACCCAATAAGCTAATGAAAAAAAATCTTACCCATGCCCACCTTATCGAATACGATACGGGTCTGGTAAACGGCTAAAAAGGTACCATTGACACCCCAACGAACCGTAGTTTGAACCGAATTTTGAAAAACCAACCGAACCGACCGAATTAAAATTCCAAACCGATCTAAAACCGAACCGATTAAACCGATTTAAACTTCAGTTTGTTCGGTTGAACCGAATACAAACATTTCAAGTTACAAACAAACATTTCAAAACCGGTTGGTTTGGTTCAAACCGATTTGGATAACATTTTTGATAACCACACAAGCCGATTTTTGATAAACCGATCCATTATAAACCACACAAAATAAACCGATTCATTATAAACCAATCCATTTTTTATTAAACCGGTTGGTTCGGTTCAAACCAATTTCGAGATCCCAAAACTGAACTGAACCATTTAAATCGAGCTTCTTCAAAAACTAAACCGAACCGAACCATTTAAAACGAACAAACGATCCAATTAAACCGAAATTTGCTGGTTCGGTTTAAAACCGAATAAACCGATCCATTTGAACACCCCTAATTCCGATACTGTAAACGAGAATCAATTAGAGTTAGTGAATTGGGATCATTCTTTTAACATGACACTAGATTCTGGATTGAGTTTGATCCGACTAAGAGTAACTCTTAACCGTAAAATTGTGAGCCCACTTTACGGTACCTGAGAGGATACTTGTTCCTCTAGTATGGGGTCACGTGACCTTTGTTAGAATTATTTTTGGGTCTATTGTAACTTATATAGACCTACTTTTTTTATAAATTCGCATCTCCTGAGATATCTCATATTTTGCGCGACTTATTGAAAAATATCAATTGTTCAAATACGTTATGCACGAATCTCAAAACTCAAATAATACTGACCCCTACGCTATCCCAAATAGGCCCGACATTTTTAATAATACCCCAAGTTAATTAAAGATTAATAAAAATACCCACGGTTCCCGAAATTTTTTAAAAATGCCCAAACCGGCCATTAAATGGCCGGTACCGAATTAATTGCCGAACCGGCCATTTAATGGCCGGTACTGAATTTAATTTTTTTTTTTTTTTTTTTTTTTTTTTTTTTAGAGAAAAATAGCTAAAATACTGAAATCTAACACTAAAAAATCGAATTATTTTGTTAAATTTGTTAGATTACTTTTTTCATAGCATATTTATACTAAAATACACTATGAATAGGGCCGATTTTGTGCTAAAATATGTAAAATCTGAGATTTTTATTTTTACCCAAAACAGAAAATATATATAAAATAGAAAACATATATAAAAGATACAGAAAATATATATAAAAGATACATCAAAGACCCTAAAAACTTTAAAATTATAAAAAAAGGTCCAAAAGTCCATGAAGGAAGACTCGGATCGCGAATCTGAGCCCGCAAAATGGGCGAAACGGATCGTAGATCGGTTTCGGAACCGGTTTTGGGCTGTGGAGTTCCTGTCAAAATTTCAGCCCGATCCGACGGACGGATCAAAAGTTACGCTCCTTTTCATGAAGCATGCACAGGCCCATATTGCATCATTTCCGATTAAGATTTTCATTTCTTTTTTTCAATCTACGTAGCTCAGTAAATTACCGTATTTTAGCATAATTCTACATAATTATTGTAATTTTAGCATTTTAGTAAATTTACTGTATTTTAGCATAATTATTGTAATTTACCGTATTTTAGCACAAAATCGGCTCTATTCGTAACGTATTTTCTAACAAATATTTAACAAAACAATTCGATTTTTTAGATTTCAGTATTTTAGCTATTTTTCTCTTAAAAAAATTTAACATAATTTAAAGTAATTTAGTGTCAATCAGCATAAATTAACATAATTTCAAGTAATTTAGCGTATTTTAGTATAAATATGCTATGAAAAAAGTAATCTAACAAATTTAACAAAACAATTCGATTTTTTAGTGTTAGATTTCAGTATTTTAGCTATTTTTCTCTAAAAAAAAAAAAAAAAAAAAAAAAAAAAATTAAATTCAGTACCGGCCATTAAATGGCCGGTTCGGCAATTAATTCGGTACCGGCCATTTAATAGCCGGTTTGGGCATTTTTAAAAATTTTCGGGAACCGTGGGTATTTTTATTAATCTTTAATTAACTTGGGGTATTATTAAAAATGTCGGCGGTCACGCAAAACATGAGATATCTCAGAGGATACGCATATTAACAAAACTTATTTTGATCGGAAAATATTTCCTTTTAGTTTTTTCTTTTCTTTCTACGGGGATAAATAAAAAAATTGATATAAAGTATTAGGTTCTATATAGTTGGTTAAATAGTATGACTACATTTTTCCAAAGAGGAGTAAATAAATGCATTATATATTATTTTTTATTTTTTTGACAAAATATATATTATTTATTAATTATTATAGAATTTATTGAAAAACAATATTGAATAAGTTCAAATAGCATGCACAATTGCACATGCATTGACAACTGTTTTCAAAGCTTAATGTATTATAGAAAAATAAACAAACCATATATAAATTTATGCATTAACGATAAGGAGTGTTAATGTATTAGGAATTGGCGGCGGTCCGATGCTAGGTTAGAGATGTCTATTATGCATCAAGATTCGTGCATACAACTATAAAATTCGTACGAATCAAGTGCACACAAATTTTGATGTTGATTAGATGACTCTGACTGGACATCAGACCGCTTTCGGTCTAATAGTCAGTCTAATGCCCATCGAACCGAAATGGACTCTGCTGTTTTTCCGAAAGAAAAGCAGGAATCTGTTTTTTCAGATCCAACTATTCAAATTTTTTCATTCGCGTATCTCGATAAAGAAACTTTTTCATGCACAAATCTCAACGAATTTGAATGATTGGATCCAGAAAAACAGATTCCTACTTTTCTCTCAGAAAAGCAGCAGAGTCGGACTCCATCTAACCACCCTCACTACTCCAATGTATTATAGATATAATAGATTAAAATTAGAAGAGCAAATAGGTCAATTGTTCTCCGAATAGGACTAGGCACCAAATAAATGGAGTATACCCTTGTGCCTCATATATCCAATATAGTGTGAAAAAGGAACCAAATCATGTAAAGAACATACATTCTACACTAGTGTCTAGCTAACTGCATGCCTTCTACTTGAAGGCAGAGCGAAAGCAACAATTGGGAGAAGGTACGAAGTCACGCTCAAAAAATGATGCGGCAGTTGGTAGTTAAAAATGTGTGTGAGAGAGAGACCTCATTGGGCCCCTTTGATTGGTAGGAAAAAAAGAATTTGAAAAAAAAAAAATGACAACCATCTTTTATAATTCATATTTTTTTTCCTACTTTTTTTAGTTACCATTTAAAAAAAAAATACAGAGTTGGTAATTAGAATTATTTTTTAAATTATCCGGTATGCAGATATTATCTGAGAGCATCTACATCCCTGGTATTATTAGAGTTTCTAATCTGATGTGGCAGTTTCTAATCTAGTTTCAGGAATGTGAGAGAGTTTCTTATTTAGAAACTATGCAGTAAAGTTTCTTATTAAGAAACTGTTTATAAACTCCAAGTTGACAAAATGATTGGTTCAAAGTATTTATCTTTTTTAATTTGTTGCTGATGTGGCTTAATAAAAACTCTAAAATTAATTTCAGAAATATGAGAGTTAGAAACTTTAGAAACCTTAATTTCTAAAAAGTAGTTAACATTTATTTAGAAAGGCATTTGAGTTGCTGGAATGTAGATGCTTTGAGTACACACTTATAAGTTATATCATTTGCACACCATCCAAGGGTGGCACCCTTGAAAGTTGTGGCACGCATGTATTACCAAATTTTTGGGTGTTGCGTAAATAATATATGTGTGCCACTCTTCAGTGGTACTCAGATAATATCTGCTTACCACGTAACATTGAAATTTTTTCCAATTCCATATCAGCTTTGTATTTTTTTTTTTTTTTCAAATGATAACTAAAAAAATTCGGGTTCTTTTTTGTGTTTTTGGGTAACAATCTGGAGAAAAATGTGTTTTTTTTAACAAATAAAATTACACTGATTCAGAAAATTTTACTATTTTTTTGTAAATTTCCTTCCTTGTTCTTTATTTTGTAGGATATTAAAAAGGGTCCATAATATATAGAAAAACAAGCAATTAATGTTAAAGACTTTATATGAACGACATGTGCATGTGCATGTGATTGCAAAAAATGTGATGCAAAAAGATGTGCACATGTATATGCAGCTTAAATGCATGGCGACTAGGACTGAAAACCTGAAAGTGTATATGTTGCTTTGGCGTGTTACATTCATGCATGGCAGTTATATATAACATGCACGTTTTTCTGGCACTATGCTTAAAATAATGATACTTTATATAATCTCAGCAAATGTAAATATTACTTAATTAGATTCATATAAATGGTAGGCACCTCAACTACATAGATGACATCCTTATACATATATGTAATTTAGTTATATATATATTTTTTAATTATTTCAGTTTTTTTTATAAAATGCTAAATACATGTTTGTAGTTAAATGAATAGAATTTAATTTTGTAATCGTGATGTTAGTTCAAATTTCAGCTATCACACATTATATATTTTAAGTTCCCTTTCCTAATTAATTTATTTATTTTTTATTCTGCCCCTGATAATAATGCTATGCTCCCATTCGGCATAAGTACATACACTGATAACAGGTTCGAGCTTAACTTCACAGGATACTTTCTAGATAGGTATAAAATAAAAGCCTAATTGATTGATATTTGATAGTGAAGATGAGGACCATGCATTTAATTAATTCTACATAATTATCCTTTAGAAAGGGTAGGTATATGTATGTGTTATATATATATATATATATAGGGACGGAGCTAGACTTTCGAACTATGGGTGTCAATCATATACAATTTTTCTATGGAAAATGGAAGTCAATTTTATAATATCAAGCCATTTCACTCTAAATTATATAGAAAATCATATCTAATACAAAAAAAAAAATTAAAAAAATAGGGGTCAATTGACCCCCATTTCCCCTTAATGCCTCCGTCCTTGTATATATATAAAGAGAGAGAGGTTGGCTAAATATCAAAACGTTTGTTCCAAGGTCGTGGAACAAACGCTTCGGTTTTTATATTTTCAAAGTTCAAACAGTCGATCCAAACCGTTCAATATTCAATCTATATTAAAATATGCTTAGAGACCAAATTTTATATTTTTTGGATCTTTTTTATCATTTATTAAATCAGTTTTAAAATCGTTGTTTTCAATGATCCAGAAAATTTTCAATGTTTATTAAAATCAGCGATTTTAAAACTGACTTAATAAATAGTAAAAATATTCCAAAAATGTAAAATTTGGTCTCCAAGCACATTTTAATATAGAGATCACATTTAACAGTTTGGATCGACCGTTTGGATTTTGAAAATCGAAAAACTAATTTATTGCACCACGGCTCCGGAACAAACGTTTTGATATTAGCCAACCCCTCTCTATATATATATAATCATTAAAGCCGTAGGCCAAGGCCGAGGGCATATTTATTTTGGTAGAATTGACAAGTTTTAAAATTGGCATGTCTAATTTATTGTAGACTTAATTAGGTTTGCAGCAGTTAGCAAATCTTGTTTAGGAGAATGTTCAGCACAAAACTAGCAGTCCATTTTAATTTAATATTATTTTTGTTATGAGAAAGGGAGGTAGCACAGTTTGGTTAGAAAAAAAGACTGATGGTTACCCAAAGGTCGAGAGTTCGGTTCTCTCTCAATAGCCTTTGCAGCACAAAACTAGCACGTGTGACTGTTACGTGCCGTGACTCGCGTGTCGTGTGTCGTGACCATTCGCGTGTCGTGGCCATCTTTTGAAAATTTGACACGGCACGGCACGTCACGCGAAAGATCTGGTCACGGCACAGCACGACACGTGGTCACGCGAGTCACGTGCAATTAGGACCGTTAGATTTTGATCAAATGATGAATCTTGAATAAACTAACCTAAATTATGAAAAAATAGTTAAACATAACCAGTTACGTTTGGACACGGCACATTTAGACACAGCGTGACTCGCGTGCTGTGACCACCTTCGATAATTTGGTCACAGTACAACACGTATGACTGTTCACTTAATCACGGCACGGAACTAAAGTCACAGCGTGTTAGTCACAGCATGCCCGTTTTTACTACTCTAATTGTAGGGGTTGCTAATGAGTTCAACTTTTAGGTTTGGGACGAAGATGTCCAATCCAGTAGTTGGCTCCGTGCAATTGATATCAATTTGTTGACTAAATGGCGGTTAAGGCCCATGATGATTCAGTAATACGGATGTAACCAAATTGATTTGACTCTGTAACGCTCCCTAGTTCAAAAGCACAAAACTCCAATGATCTAGCTGACTAGCTTCCTCAAATTCCTTCACTCATTATCCTTATTTTTTTATTACTTTTCTTTTCTCTTATTTCTTTTTTCAGTATTTTTTTTATTTTTGAGGAAAGTTGGTAGTTAATCTTTTATATAGAGATTCATGTATTATCATTCAATTATTTATTTAGGGAGAATTTTATGTATACTTCTTGAAAACTTTAAAATCATATATTTCCTTTTCTAAAATTCATAATATCATATTTATCCTTCTAAATTAAAAAAAAACTCATAAATTTATCCAAGTTCTTGTCTTGTCTATTAAAACTCATATTAAATTTATAAAATATCCATTTTATCCTTTATTAAAGATGTTCATGCTTCGAAAAAATATCAGTCTTCTAATTGGTTGGTTTTCGAGAACAAATGAGTAATTTCTCTACTTCTAACGCTTACACAAGTATATACCTAAATGTCACTGTATAAGCGTCATAAATAGAGAAATTATGCATTTGCTTTCCGAAATCGACCAATTAGAAAACTGACATTTTTCTTAAGCATGCTACATACTTTTTTTATAAAGGGAGTGTATTTGGTGAATTTAAAATAAGTTTTAATAGAAAAGACAATAAAATAGGTAAATTTATAAGTTTTAGAAATTTAGAAGGGTAAATATGATATTATGAACTTTAGAGGAAAAATATGTAATTTCGAAGTTTTGAGGGATGTACATGAAAATATTCCATTTTTTTAAGTTGAAGGTAGGAGATGAGCCTTTCGTGGGTGTTCGGTAATGAAGCTTAGAGTGTTAGAGCTTAAGGGTTTAAGCTGTGTTAAGGAGGAGTCGTTCGGCTGATCTTAGCTTAGAGCAATTAAGCTTAGAGTGTATAAAGGTGCTAAGGAGGAGCTAAGGAGACACTGTGCTTTCAGTCTGAATTTTTATTAGTTTAAGAATTTGCTCTAAAGAAGCTTAAGAAATGTACTCTAAATCTATCTAAGACATAGTTATTCGGCCAGCTTAAGGAGCTAAAAAGGCTAAAGCCTATCTAAGGAGGCTAAAACCTCGTAGCCGAACACCCACTTCATTTTTAAATATTACGAATGACCTTTCATTTAGATTTTCAACATATGACTTGTCATACTGAGAACGTTGTATTTAACCACTAAATTAAATGTTGACTTTCTGGTACTTCTTTTTCTTATTAAATCTTAAACCCACACACAAACAAATGGGAAAAGTTATTGGTTTTTCTTTAAAAGTTTGCAAAAGTATGTCTACAAATTTATCAATGCTATATATTTTATGTGGTCGTTTGCAGACAATTAATATGAACATAAAAGAAGATTTTTCAAGTATAACTTTTTTAGTTGTGAAACTTTCGAAGTTTGTTCTACTAATTTTCACTGTTTATTGTAAAATTTAAAAAGTGTTTAGGAGTACCTGAAATTATGCTTGGTTGACAATAAATTATTTAATAATTAAATACTGACATGAATGAGTGATGACTGATGAGTACAGATTTCTTTTCCTAGAAATATTTTTGTATTCCAATTTTAGTTCGTTAAGAACCTTCAATTAATTTAAAGAAAATTCTTTACTGGAGCTGTCCCAAAAAAACACAAATTTTTATTGATACCACTGTCAAAAAAAAAAAACACAAATTATGGGGAATTTGAAAAATATCAGGGCCTCTAATTCAATCGGCGGCCTCATTCTTGAGGGGCCGCAGATTGAATTGGAAGCCCCCCAAAAATTCAAATATGCACTGTAATATACTAATATTTAGGTTTTTAGGGGCCTCCAATTCAATCTGCGGCCCCATTCTCCTCCAAGAATGGGGTCGCAGATTGAATTGGAGGCCCTGATATTTTTCGAATTCTCTAATTTTAGTGGTGTTTTGGTTTTTTTTTTTTTTTTTGAAATGGTATTAATAAAAATTTCGGATCTGCTTGTCTTTAAAAAAAAAATTACCGACGGGTTTTTCATAAAATAAAATAAAATTTAGTCTGTAAAAAAACTTGAATTTCATGCAATATTTCCACCATTGACCTTGCTTTATACTCTCGACACTACTAGCCGTTATTGCATTTTTTTTCCAAACGCATCGGCAGCTGTTAAATTTGTGTATAAATTATCAACAACTTTTTTACTAATAGACTACTTGAAATAGAAAACTTGTCCAATTAAATTTTCTTTAAATTTAATTTTCTTTTTTAATGTTGATGGATATTGTCTTTTCCAAATTATACAAATTAAAGATTTAATTAAATGTTTTTGTCTAGGTTACCCATTATCCCATGAATTCGTATCCACCAAGTACCAGAGGTGTAATAAGTAAATCCACACCGTTCTTTTAACTTGACGCAAATTTAAAAAAGGACCCCTTATATCTTTTGTAAGTACATGATTAAGTTTGGTCTGGCTGAGATTAATCCATACCGTCCTTTATTCATTGTAACCCTCCAATACGTGAGGGGAGACAGATCCTTCTCTCATCTTTTTTTTTTTGAAAAGCTTCACAGAAGCTGTGAAGTCGTGAGAGGGATTCAAACTCTCGACTTTTAAGTAACCACAATCCTAAGACTTTTTCTCCTAGCTAATTGTACTCCTGCCCTATCTCTCCCATCCCTTCTCTCTTGGGAAGCATATTCCCTCATATATTGCATCCTACAAATTTAAAATTTATAAGGAAAGGTCTGAATTTAATCCCAGCCTGGTCATTTGGTGTCTATTGTAGATGATGTAGGAGATCTGCTTTAAGATTCGTGTCAAGTTAAAGAACGGTATGAATTTAGTAATTCTACCTTCAGTTAACTTGAAGTAATGCGGATTCTCTTTCGCTTCTTCTGAAGTAATTTAAACTTAAAATTTGCATGTGAAAAATTTGGATTGTTCGTTACAAATTTTATAACTGTCTACTCTCTATTAACCTGTCTCGTTAATTTCTAAATTAGTCCGAATTATTATAATTTATATGATTTTAGACAAGTTCAAATTTTAAGTTACTTCAAACGATAAAGACTCGTTCTTCTTTATTCTTTCTGCGACTCATTGGAAGAAATTGACAACTGTCTTTGTAAATATGTGGCCGTTGGGAATTTGATTTTGATTTTAGATTTTCACTTATATATCGAAAGCTGCTCCGATCTTACTCAAATTTCAATTTCAAATTTTAGCCCTACTTATTAAAAGAATATGGTCATTAAATTTTTTTTTTTATGGTTGGCGAGAATGCCAACAAATATATAAGAAAAAAGTTTATTTACATAAAGTTCCTATATTTATTTATAATTACAACTCAAATAATTAAATTCAGATTCCTTAGCTCACATCCAGCCAGTTGCCTATCTCTAATGTCGATGCATTTATTAAGTAGTGAAACAACCGTTGTTTGTTGAAAAAAAATCATGTTGTTCCGCTCCCGCCACAGTGACCACACACCTGCTGCCCAAATTATATTCTATCGCCCCCTCTCATGTGGCGAAAGACAGTGCAACCCTCTTTTCCAAATGCTTCGTATTCCATCCCCTCCTCGTATGGAGACATTGTGGTGGGCCAGAAGGCCTCTCCAAAACCTTCTTGCGTACGCACAATCCCACATAATGTGATCCTGCGTTTCTGTCAAATTAGATGCACAAAAGTGATAAAAGCGCATCCTGTGTCAAAACCTTGTTATCCAACATTAGCCAGATAATGGTCATTAAATTTAGCTTGAGTGTAACAATTTAAGAGAATCAAACTACAACCAATCAAACTCATACTAATCCGTATTTTAGTGATAAGTTTGGAATTCAAAACTAATTGATTTAAATTTCAGAATTCGGATATAGTACGTTAATTCGGAAATAATTTATTTGATTGTAATGCATATAAATTAGCCTTTCGAAATTAATAAAAACAAACAATAATTTGTGGATAATTTGAAATTCATTTAATTCGAAGTGATTAATTTTAAAGGGAAAATATTTTGTTTGATAATTTTTGAAAAAAGGTTATTTTATAAAATTTCCCATTTTAAAACTCTTTAAGTATACGAGACGATAAAATAATTTAAAAAAATTCAAAGTTTCAGGGAAGGAGGTCAATGTCATCGAAGTCGTATCCCCTTAGGTACCATACTCCTACAATTAGAAAGAACGGTCTAGATTTAGTTCCAGTCGGATAAAAACAATTTGGTATCTATTTTAGGGAATGAGAGTAGGTCCGATGCCCATCGGACCTACCTTGGTTCGATGGCTGTGATGACCATCCGATCTGCATCAAGATCCGTGTGCTCTGCATCAATCCGTGTAAGTCTGTATCAATTTTCGTGCACATAGATCTTGATGCTAATCGTACGGTGATAGAGCTAATTGAATCTAATTGTAGGTCCGATGCCCATCGGACCTACTCCTATCTCCTATTTTAGATATGAGAGATCCGTTTTGAAATTTGTACCAGAGTTAAAAAACTATCTGAATTTAGTAAATTCTACCCTCTTATACCTGAGGGGACCCGAATTCAAAGTCATCCTTCCTCACTATCCCTTCTCCTCTAGCCCTTTCCTTCTCCACTATACTCACGTCAATGAGCCCTCTTTATTTCTCTCGCCCTCAGTCCTCCGCTCCCAAAATTCACCCTCAATCCCTTCACTCTCCCTTTTGTGTATGGCGGGTTGTTCTTTAACTATGTTTGGATGACACAAGAATAGCAAAAATAAAAGTTATTCTAGAATAGAAGCTATTCGGAATAGCAATGTACATCCAAACAACATTTTTGCTATTCGGAATAGCTAAAATAGCTGCTATTCTCTATTCCTTGTAAATGTTGGAATAGCTACTATTTGGAAATGTGAAATGAGAGGAAAAAATATTTCTTTTTTGAATTTTCGCCAACACAATTCCGAAATGACAAATTTGATACCACTTTCCGCTATCTTCACGTCGTGACAATTCATTTGAGATCCCACTTGCTTATTTTTCTTCTTAATTAGCACATTGTTAATATTATTCTTTATTGGTTACAACTATTCACTATTCCACAAATATAATCCAAACAATATTTTTACTAATCCGAATAGCACCATTTTCACACTAATTTGAAAATCACTATTTTTTCTCTATTCTCATTTATTATTCTAAAATTTCACTATTCTAGCCATCTTAACTCTCATCCAAACGTACCCTAAATAACATGTTTAGTGAAAAGAATTATTTGCATCATTATCATCTATCACGTCATGCCATGTTTCTTCGATTGAAAATGACAAGACATATCACGTAACGTAACGTGATCAATAAGTCAGTTTTTCCAATATTATTTATTTATTAAAAAAATTTGCAATTTTTTTCATTTTCTAATTTTTTTTCAAACTAACTTAAAATTTGCAAAAAGAAAATAATTGAACGCATCACTTTCGCTTTTTTCCTACACTATATTTGTTTGTGGGGAGTGTCATTTTGTGCTGATTTTCTGTGGTCTCAAGAAGATTTTTCTGTGCATCCTTGTACCATGTCCTATTTTTCTTATTTTTCAATTTTTCTACTCTTTTTTATCTTAGTTTATTGAAATTTAGTATACTCATAAAAAACAATTGAGCGTTAGAACGGTGAGATCTTGTCCACAAATGTAGAGTAGTATTTTGCATAGTGACAAACGAATAGTTCGAATTCGGTTCGGCAAGGTCAAAAATTCGTGATTCTAATATAATTGGGGAATGATTCGGTACAACAAGGAAGCAAAAAAAAAAAATCCAAATTTTTTTTTTTGCATTTTTTCGCGAATAATTAGTGATTCATGTTTTATTCACATTTTATTCGCGAATAAAACATATTATACATTTTTTTTGTATTTTATTCGGAGTTCAATTTGAAAACGTCAAAAAAAAACAAATAAAACACAAACTGTTTGAATTATATCCGTATACTGTTACTATGATATTTTGTTACCTGAAAGATGAGGCGTCACGCAAAAGGCTCTACTTATCCAACCAACATGATCTAAGGCTACAGAATTTATGAAAGCTATGGTAATAGGAGAGCAGTCTTCAACTGTACCATATTTGTCTCAATTATAAAAGCCTAAGTATATAATACATGAGAGGGATCCAATTACACCTATTTTGGTGACACATCATGACACCGTTTTTTATATAGGTCAATTTTGCGATTTCAAAATCCAAACAGCCGATCCGAACCGTTCAACATGATCACCATATTAAAATGTGCTTGGAGATCAAAATTTACATTTTTTTGAATTTTTTTACTATTTATTAAGATGGTTACAAAATCGCTGTTTTTCAATGGTCTGAAAACAACGATTTTTGTAACCATTTTAATAAATAGCAAAAAAATTCAAAAAAATGTAAAATTTGATCTCCAAGCACATTTTAATATATCCATCATGTTGAACGGTTTAAATCGACTATTTGGACTTTAAAAATGGTAGGTGTCAAAGTGTGTCACCAAAAAGGTGTAATTGGATCCCTCCTCATAATATATATGGAAAATGCTAATATGCTACGCATAACATAGAGGGCCTCTGTGCTACAACTCAATATTTGAGTTTTCAAAATCTTAACGGTCGATCTGAACCAACATGATCTCCATATGAATATGTACTTGCAACCAAATTTTACATTTTTAAAATTTTTTTTACTATTTTCTTAGATAGGTAGAAAATCACTTGATCTGAAAATTGTACCATTCAGATCAAGTGATTTTCTACCTATATAAAAAAATAGTAAAAAAATTCTAAAAAATGTAAAATTTGGTTTGCATGTACATATTCGTATAGAGATCATGTTGAACAGTTCGGATCGACTGTTAGAATTTTGAAAACTCAAATATTGAGCCGTAGTACGGAGGCCCTCTATGCTACGCGTAGCACCGTAGCCAACTCCTACATACAATGCAATCTTCACATTTCTCAAACACAAAACTGTTTTCTTCACTCATCTCTCCTGTATTGAGATTCAATTCAGTAGTGATTAATTTATTTAGTATGAATTATTAATTTAGCGATGCGTCAAAATTAGTTTTGGATGCTATGTTTAGTTATTACTTAAATTTCTCACTCCAATTTATTCCTCATCATACTTTACACCTCCTTTAATAATTTAAATTATAACTTATATTAATTTGTTTGGAGGGATAAGATATTGGAAAATGAATTTTTGTCTGACAGTAAATCCTACGAATGGAGTAAGTATAAAATAATTAATTCACATAGAGAGTGGAATAACTTATACCGAATTAACACAATTTTATTCCATTTACTCTTATTTTCTTTTCTTTTTTTTTTTAGACAATTTAATTGTAAAATTCACCTCTTACTCCACAATCAAACATATTTGAAAGCCGAATTCGTAACTAAAGGCTGCACAACTTCTAAACAAATAAATATTTGGCCGCCTCTTTTTACATAGAAAAATGAAATGGAAAAGCAAAAAAAATAATGCTAAGCATTACGGCCACTTCTGATTGGCCACGTACGTAGGGGTGGACCCACATGGTCTCAGGGGCAGTTGCCCCTCTCTGGATTTTGTGTTTTAGTGAAGATCTATCGATTCCGACCGACTTTGCCTTCCTAAAAATTTTTTTGCCTCTCTCTGAATATTTGATTTGTAATTCGGGTTAAATTTAGAGTTAAAATTGAAATAAATTTGTTGAATTTTGATTGGTAATTAAAATTATAAGTTAAAGCATCAGAAAGCATTAGAAAGTAGGGGGAATTTCATATATTCCCCTCAAAAACTTCAATATTACGCAGTGTTCTAAATAGCGCGCTATAGCGGCGCTATAGCGTTTTTGGACCCCAAACGCTACGCTACGACATCAAAATGCGCTATTTGCGCTATACAATATGAGTTTTTTTTATTTTTTATTTTTAAGCAATTTATATGGGTTTTAAATTAAGATAAAAAAAATCTCAAACCGAAATTGAATTTGTTGCTACTTGCTACAAATAAATCAATTTGAAATTGGGAATAGAAATTGAAATTTGAATAGAAAAAAAGTCCAAACCGGAATTAAAATTTGAATAGAAAAAAAAATAGATTATGTCATGATATTACTATGGATATTTTGAACCGCAATTTGGACTTTGTACGGGTTCAATATGAATATTATAATTTCTTAATTACTTTGGAGTTATTTATTGTTCTATGAGACCTTAGATAATGTTGATATTTAGTACAAATATTGAATATACGAAATGTAAAAAAAAAAACGCTATTTGGAATAGCTTCCGCTATAGCGACGCTATTCGCTATAGCTTTTTTTTTAGCCTTCCCGCTATGACGCTATAAACGCTATTTAGAACCTTGATATTACGTATATCCCCCTCTAAACTTTGAAATTACATATTTCCCCTTCTAAACTTCCTAAACTCACAAATTTACCCATTTAATCAATAAAATATATTTAATATATTTAAAAATACTTAAATAATATTATTTCGGATTCTAAATTTTTTTCAGACCATTATACTCCTTCCTCCTTCCAATCTCGTTCTTTCTCTTCAATTCATGAGCGTCTCACACCGTCCCCACCTATGGATTGAAGCAGCTGCGTGGCATCTTTCGCCGATTCGACATGAATGGTGCGGCAGCCTGACGCAACTGGAGCTCACCGCATTGCTTCGATCCATAGGTGGGGACGGTGTGAGACGCACATGAATTGAAGAGAAAGAACGAGATTGGAAGGAGGAAGGGGTATAATGGTCTGAAAAAAATTTAGAATCCGAAATAATATTATTTAAGTATTTTTAAATATATTAAATATATTTTATTGATTAAATGGGTAAATTTGTGAGTTTGGAAAGTTTAGAAGGGGAAATATGTAATTTCAAATTTTAGAGGGGGATATACGTAATATTGAAGTTTTTGAGGGGGATACATGAAATTGCCCTTAGAAAGTATAAGTTAAAACATTATCTTTTATCGAGTACCCAATTAGTTAATGGATTTAAATTCGATTAGCTATTTAAACCCCATTCAATATTTCTTTTGTCCCCTTTGACGAAAATTCTGAATCCGCCCCTGCTGTCAAATTCTGAATCCGCTCCTGCACGTACAACTACCTAACAATAAATTTGACCTCCCATAAATTCGTTACTTGATTCATTTAATATTCCAGGCTTACTAGGTAGCCTCCTTTTTTTAATTTGGCATCACAAGCAAACCATGTATGTATAGTTGTGTATACTCGACCGAAAGGCGCAAATGCTGGGAGATATATATATATATATATATCAGTTGCGTGCTACAAGCTACAAGCTACAAGCTGCAGCTTTTGCCGGGAAAAAATATAATGAAAATGAATTTCCAAACTGTTTACAAAATAATTAAATTTATGCTTGTTTTGCTATCTATCACCTTCCCTAACTTTCGCATAATTAATTACATTATTGAAAAATATCTACTTTTGATGCTAACGCCTGAAATTTACAAACTGAACATGTTAATTAATTGCATGTTTCTAGCCGGATTTTATGATACAATAACAAGAAAAAAATGTTCAACCCAATGCACAAGTTGTTTGGGAATTTATTATTATTAGATGTAACATAAAATTGAAAATGCGTACACAAGTTAACTAAGAGAATCATAACATCGCAAGGATTATATACTATTAATGTTATCTTTTGAGTATTTTTTTTCCTGAGAATAGAAATGTATATTGAAAAAAAAAAATTAGTTTCTATTAGTTATACAAACTTTAAAAAAAATGTATATTTTGGGTCCAATCTAATTTTTTTTTTGAAAGGTTATTGACATAATCTTAGAATTTATTTAAATTGAGCTTGTTTTACTCGTAATGACGAGATAAATATTTTTAAAACAAATTTAATCATTTAAGTTAATCCAATATTTGAAACTGAGCAATTAAAATAATTAATATCATGTCATGATGAAAATTTTAAAATTACTAAATTTTATAGGGTGCAATATACAAAAGTTTTGAATAAATTATACCAATTATAATGTTCTCGTGTTTGGTTTGTATAATAGAATAATTTACAACCATTCGATTAAAAATTAATAATTTCGATAGCCTGAGAGAGTATGATAAGACTTGAAAAATTGGAGAGTATTCATACTGAGATAGTAGGAATTAATGCGCAAGCCTTAACATTTGACTAGAAAATTGTTTATTCAGTACATTAGCAAATCACTATTATAGAAATCATAGATATTTAGTACATTCAGAATTAAAATTCTTCGCAATGTACTGAATAAACAATTTTTAATTCTGAATCTCTTTCTTAATGACAATACACTTTAATAAAATTTGCTTAATTCATGCAGAGTTATTTTGATATATATTAATCTCTCTTTTTTTCCCCAATAAATATTTCATTTATCAAGGAAGAACTTTAGTCATAGTGAATGGGAAAATATAAATTAATGTGATTAATGAAAGTTGTTTTTTTTTAATTAGTTCTGAAATAGAAAGTTGAGAGAAGAAAGAGGAAAGAAAAACCCTCATTAATTAATTAGTTTGAAAAGTTATTTCACAAACAATTAATTAAATAAAATGGTCTTTATTAATGAGATAAATTATGAATGCCATGTGTTCAGAAGTGATTGGTAAACTCATTGGTGGGTAGGAAAATCCTCCCCACCTGTGGGCAGAGGATTCAGTTCCAGTTCTACTTGAAACATTATAAAGTTTCTATATACGTGCATAGATAAAATAATGTAGATCATATCTAATGGTTTATTTTGACTTACAAGAGGCATGGGAAAGAATGTGCCAAAAGAAATAAAAAGTCAATTTATATTTGACTACAATATATTTTAACAGCGTCAGTGTTCAGTTAATTTATAAACTTCATTTGAATAAAATTTGACTAATTAATGCATGCTGAATCCAAAAATTTAATAGCGAAGACGTAAAAAATAAAAATAAATTAACCGGGAAGGAGGTTAACCACCTAGCTAGTAATTGATGTTTTAGGGTTTAGGCTGGTTTAGTTGGGGTATGATTACAAGAGTTACATGTAGCCTAGTTAGTCACTGCATCATGTTTTCTAATAAGGACTGGCTAGTTTGTTTTTTTTTTTTTTTTTTTGTCTATAAAACATTAGTTGTTTACTAAAATACAACTTGGGAGAACAAGCAAAGACACATGTTTTTCATGTGGGAGGTTATGAATTCGAAACCCACAAAATGAAAAAATTCTCTTTAATATAAACAGGAGTTTGAAAGAAGTTAGTAGCTAGGCTAGATTTCAAAAAAATACTACTTGCAGCTCCCGGTAAGGTTTCAAAAAATAAAAATAGAGAGATCCATTGCACGGACCATTTGATCCGAATTGGAGCTTATTGGACTAATTAACATTGTGCTTTAAGATTCGTGCAAGATATAATGTACGCACAGGATTCAAACTCACCGTTTGAGGTACCTAAGATGATAGACCCATCTTTCTTCCTATGCCTATATATATACACACACAACCAACTGCAAACCATACACCCAACTCAGAGGCCAGAACCAAACCATATCTTGTGTAAACACTTAATAGTTGAGATATGGATTCTCTTCTTCTTCCATTCCTTCTCTTTGTTGCATTGTTCCATTGCACCAATGCACAACCTTCTCCTGGGTATTACCCTAGCAGCAAATTCCAGTCGATAGCATTCAGCCAAGGCTACAGCAACTTGTGGGGTCCTCAGCACCAGTCGCTCTCGCAAGACCAGTCAGCCTTGACAATCTCGCTAGATAAGAGCTCAGGTCAACTTACTGATACAATGCTAGTGCAATTATAGCTAACTAACATGAATTTCATTACTGAATAATTTGTTTATATATCCCTTTAATTAAATTGTAGGGAGCGGATTCAAATCTATAAAATCGTACCGAAATGGGTATTTTGGTGCCTCAATGAAGGTCCAGGCAGGATATACTGCTGGCTTAAATAACGCTTTCTATGTAAGCTAGCCAACTCTCACACTATTCAGTGCTAAAAAAATAGCTCTCTATGATGGAATGATACAGAAAAATATATATTGGATAGATAACTTGATGTTATTCGGAACAAATTATTGCAGCTGTCGAACAATCAGCAGTACCCGGGGTACCACGACGAGATAGACATCGAGTTGCTGGGGACAATTCCGGGGGAGCCGTACACTTTACAAACGAACGTGTACGTAAGAGGGAGCGGAGATGGGAAGCTCATTGGCCGGGAGATGCGGTTTCACCTCTGGTTCGATCCGACTGCTGATTTCCACCACTATGCTATACTATGGAACCCAGATGAGATAATGTAAGTCAATTTACAAGTTCCTAATTAATCAATTAATTAATTATTCATTAGGAAAACAGGACAAGCCCAATGGTTAAAGGCATAGCCTAATGCATGTCAATATCACAGATATATTGATATATATATATGAGGAGGGATCTAATTACACCTTTTTTGGTGACACACTTTGACACCTACCATTTTCAAAGTCCAAATAGTCGATTCAAACCATTCAACATGATGGATATATTAAAATGTGCTTGGAGATCAAATTTTATATTTTTTTGAATTTTTTTGCTATTTATTAAGATGGTTACAAAAATCGTTGTTTTTAGACCATTGAAAAACAGCGATTTTGTAACCATCTTAATAAATAGTAAAAAAATTCAAAAAAAATGTAAAATTTGATCTCCAAGCACATTTTAATATGGTGATCATGTTGAACGGTTCGGATCGACTGTTTGGATTTTGAAATCACAAAATTGACCTATATAAAAAACGGTGTCATGATGTGTCACCAAAAAAGGTGTAATTGGATCCCTCCTCTATATATATATATATATCCCTTTCAAGAAATTTCCATCGCTGTCATATCATCTAGAGGTTCTATTGTAATAGGCAAGTGATCAGGTAACCGAAATTAGTAGTTCCTTTTATCACTAACTAAAGTCCATAATAACCTACCTAATTAACTGTAACTAACACCTATCTATTATTCCGTAATTAACAAAGGTATATCTGGGAAACATTTACATACATTATAAATTTTGGAAATGGTTATAATTGCTTCATGTCAATACGAGTAACTGTTTCCAATCTGATCTATCATGGGTAGCAATTGCTTTCGGTGAGAATATATAAGGTGGTACAATTATGGGTACAAACTAATTTTGCAATTACATAAAGAGAGAAGGAAAAAAATAAAAAAAAATAAACAAATTGGTGTTTGACTTCATGCAACTTTTGGCCATGGGGTCATTATACTAGGTTCATATATATATATAGTATAAATTTTGGACATAATCAGTGTGATTTAGAATCTATAAAGTTAATTTTGTTAAGTCTTTCCAAACCTGATGAAATTTTAGAAAGGTCAGGCTATGAGGTCATAGATGAACATTCGGTACACCGAGATTTAAATGAGAAAAAAAAAACATTTAAATGCCTGTACAGGAAAAAAATGAAAAAAATGAATTATTATTACTAAAATATCTTTTGGGCAATATTTAAATGCCTGTACAGGGAATTCTGCATGACAAATTGAGATTGCCATGGGTCCATGAACTTTATATATATACAGCTACAAGCTATATAGTATAAAATGTTTTGGTGCAATCATTTAAATAGAAACTATATACTCCAACAAAGGTTCATGGCATATCTTACTGGGACCACATAAGTTAAATGAACGGTTATGGAGAAATTCACATGCAATTAGTGCTATCAATAGGTGATAGCCTGATAGGTAAGAGCAACTTCTCTTTTAGGTTCAAAATTGACAGGCTTTCTGCTTTCATTTTTCAGATTTTTTTCTATTACACTTAACCATAGTACGCTTTATTCGTTCATGGTTGTATTGAGTAGTTCCGACAAACGTCACATTTTCATTTCAATTAACAACTATTATAGAAAAAGTATTGGTTGCATGATCTAATTTTGTTGCAACATGACTCATTATCACTTGAGATTGATTTTCTGACCACATAATTACATATCTGTATAACAGATTCTATGTTGATGACATACCGATCAGAAGGTACGAAAACAAAGTAGACGGTACCTTCCCAGACAGGGAAATGTGGATGTATGGGTCGATTTGGGATGCATCAGACTGGGCCACAGACAATGGCAAATATCGAGCTGACTATCAGTACCAGCCATTTGTCGCGCATTTCACAAATTTCAAGATTGGAGGTTGCACCACCGACTCACCGGCCAATTGCCACCCTATACCAGCATCTGGTACCGGCTCGGCTCTCAGTGATCAGCAGTACCAGGCCATGTTATGGGCCCAGAAAAATTCGATGACATATTATTATTGCCAGGATAACTCAAAAGACCGTTCTCTATATCCTGAGTGCTAGCAAGGTTGGTTGGCAGTGTTCTCTCAATTGCTCGAAAGAAATGGAGAGGAACTGGATACTTGAGTTGGTTCTGTTAACTCGTGTGATATTTTATTTTTTGGTGGGGCTTGTGAGGAAAAAGGTACTGCTGCCCTACTACTAGCGTGACAGTAGTTGAGGCGTTTGTGATTAATTATTTGTAAATGTGTGATATATGTTGATTGGAAGATGATCAATGCTCTGTTATAGTCTCTTCTGTTCATGAATTCAAATAAAAGAAAGAAGAAATTTGATTTTTAACGGTAATTTCTTTGTTGTTTGAATTCTTCTATCAATCTGGTTTTTATTTTTTTTTATGAAATTCATTATCAAAATTTTGAAAAATTGGATCAAAAAGGTTATATTAAGCCGAAATGAGGTGGATTTGGGTTCATGTTTCCAGGGTCAAAAATTCGCCCAGGTTAATTATTTCTCTTTTATTATTACATTAAATCATAGTAATTTAGAACTTTGAGACAAATTTGAGCATCATATAGTGAAACATCCGACCACTAAAATACAGTGCATATTCTAACATCAACGGTTCAATTTTTATTTTTGTGTTGACAAAAGAGGTATCGTCCGGCCGAAATAATTAAGTCAATTTTAAATCTGTATTTTTCTTATGAAATATATTATCATACTTAATTGAATTTGACATGATCCTTGAAACCATCTATTTTATGCAAAATGCTTGAAAGAGCCTCCAACTATATATGCAGTGTAATAGTGGGAATGGTTCATGAAAGGTATCTTCGAGTGCATTAATAGAGAATTGTCTTTTGCTTGTTAATATTGATTAACAGTTTTCTGCTGTTGTTTCGCTTTCTTTTCAAGGTAGCATCTAGTTCTAGCTAGAAGATGAAGAACCAACCACAGTACCCTTGCACTGTTCCCAGGAGACTGACACTTCAACTGCCTGTTTTCTTAGTATATCTCAAAATGATAATATCCTGTTACATCTACAGCATTTTATTTTTCGGAAAAAAGTCACAACAATGCATCACAACATCAAAATACAAGACAGTTAATATTGTTTTTAGTTAGGAGCAAGAGCTTGACAGTGTTCAGAAGCATCTCTTATCCTATTTATTCATTTTTAGGAGAGTAGAAATCTCCAATTAAAATCCGATTTTTTTTTTATTAATAGCATTAAAAAAAAAATCACGCATGGCATTGAATTGGAAATATGTCCAAAACTAACACGGACGGATGATTGATCCCAAATATAAGGACCATTTTAATTTCAAATAAAAAAATACATCACTGTCGAAAATCAAAATTTTCAACTAATTGTTAAGGCTTCAAACCATCTTCTTTTTTAGTTTGAAAACGATGGTTACGGGCTTTGAACATATTTTCAATTCAATGTCATGCTCTTAATTTTTATTTAATGATATTAATACAAAAAAAAAAACGGAATCTAAATAGAACAGCAAGGACGGGATGAAATCCAAAAAGCAATTCTAATCTAGTCAATTTTCTAGCAGTATCTCCCCAAAATCTTAAAAAGAGAGCGGTGAAATGAAACGAATAATGCTAAAATTACTTCTGTGTTCACATTTCATTGAGCCAATTTGAAAATATAATATTAATGAAGTATTGAACTTGAAAACTATATCGGCACCAATATAAAATGTATAAAAATCAGATACCTGACTTGTATGAATTTTTAGGCATTAATTGAACCCGTAGTAAGACTTCTAACAGATATCTTTTGGTACAAGTTGGACTCCACTGGTTAAAATGTTTACTTCACATATATAATACAAACTTTGACACAATTTTAAAATTCATTACATTACTGAAAGTAAAGGGACAAAAGCTGAACTCATATTATTATAGTAATTCCTCTAACACTAGTAGTCTGTCTACTACCTATAGTAAAATAGACAAAAGAACATTTGTAAAAAAAGGAAAATTATAAACAACTAAACACCTGCAATTTCTCTTCACTTAAGCACCCAAGAACACCAAGACCACTCAGACCCATGGCGTACCTCAAATCAAGAACGGGTTCTCTATGCGGGTTCAGATCTGCATACCTGGTAAAGGATGGCAAGCCCCAAATACGAACCCCGCGTAGCATCTCATCTCCGTAGGCAAATAGAGGGTCATTTCTGTCCAAGGAAATAATTGCTGACTTGGACATGCGAAGCTCACTGACATTTCCCTGACAAACTTGGTCCTTGCAAAAGGACATGCCATCAGGGGTTTTTTTCATGAGGACGTGAGAACCAAGCTTTCCTAAATTAGGAGCGGAAAGAGAATTTAGGGCTTGAGATGACATGGTATCAGGTTGATATGGGTCAACTCTTGGTCGAAAGCTGGCTACTACGTTGTCACCCCCACAAGCAAGAGCAATACATATACCATGGCTCTCCAGTCCAGGCACCAAAGCTGGCCTGTAACAAAACATATATTAGACAGTTGATATTGCTCAAAAAAAAAAAGCTTTACTTTAAAAAAAAAATATGAGGATTCTGATGCCCAAACATTTTAGTGCCTAAAGTTGCCACAGCCTCTCTTGAATTAATATTTCACAAAATTATAACTCAATCAACATTTCCCAATTGTTGATATTGCTCTTTTTAATGAGGGATGCATCCCATAAAGTTTCACATATTGAGTTTGTTTCATGCAATATCTTTTTGAAAAAGACTTGACAGAAGCTGTTTCATGCAATATCAATAATTAAAAATAAATGGATCAATTTAATTGCACTATTTAAATATTGTGTTTTCATTGTCAGGACCCTTGATCTTGTACAAACAAACTCAAACATATTATAAAAAATTTACATGGAACGCCTCAGAGGCTATGAAGATAAGCAAGATCACGATCAGATCATATCTGGATTTTGGAGCTTAAAAATTTAATTAAAAAGAGAGGTTGTGGTAACTGAGGCCGACGCTACTTTTCAAAAGGAAAGGTAGGGCCCTATATTCAAGTTTATGCCGTTGCTTTAAAACGAATGGATCGGATCAATCTGATTTAAAATTGGGCCCTGCGTTTTCTTTTGACAAAAGGAGGCAATACGAATCCTGTGAAACTTATGGCACTCATCAAACAAATATTAGAGAACAGAAGATGATATGCATGCAACACAGACTAACCACAGTTTTGCATCTTTGCCAGGGTTTCCAAGCTCTGGATGCTAGATTGACTCTAATTAGTTTATTTATTTATTTTCTTTTATGAATGTCTATCAAGCACAACCGATAAACATGGTAGTCCATTGAATAAAGATCATGAGAAGTGGAGATAGTCGCTCACCTTTCTGCCCCCGGGTCAACGTTCCACACACAAGGGCCCAATGAAGAGGCTGTCAGAACCCTGCTGGCACCATCATTATTCAATGAGTGCACAGTATGGATAGGTTGAGTGGTGAGTCCATCCAGAGATTGCATCGGCTGTGCAGTCTGACGCACGTCAAAGACCAACAACTTTCCATTCTGTAACAAAATATTGATCACACGTTACATTCTTGAAATTAAAAAAAAAACCCACATATCCCATAAAATAGTTGCTATGTTCAACTTACACTATATCTGTCCGAAAAACCAAAATACTCAACACTGTAATTTAATTAACATTCTATTTTCTGTTCATAACACTGCTATGATGGCAAAGTGTGTAATAGTGTGCTGGGATGCCAACTCAGGCCCTTTAAGAGATGCTCTAACCTGTCTGAACAGGTGGGCATAGGCATACCATACCCAACCTGAACCAACCAGCTACATCTATTAATAAGCTAACAGTTTGATGTGAATAATTGTAGATAAAAGCATGTCGGAGTGAGAATTCATGCATGCACCCTTCTAGCTAATATCAAAATATATAAATAAATCAGGAAACACTTGTAATCTTCTACCAAAATTAAACTAAAAATGCTTGTACCAATCCTATCATCACCTGAGCTGACCCAAGAAATGACCAGAACAATTCCCATAAGGTGCAACAATAGCCTCCATAGAACTGAGAGTGAGCTTAAATTGTCTCCCCCACCCCCAACCTCAACCCAAAAATAATCACTGTTCAGATCAGAACATAAGCAGTCTTATATAATGTTATCACCAAAAGAGAGCTGTTAGAGAACCAGGCAGAACGTCTTTGGAGCATAAGAGGCAAATTGAATATGTAGCAACTTATGCGGTTGTATTTTGATTTAGTTGCAGTTTTACCAAAAAAATAAAATGAAAATAGAAATGAAACAAAGAGTGATTGTGCGAAACCTGCAACCCAGCATAAATATAGTGAGCATTGGCATCATTCCCAGAACAAGACCAGGCAGGAGCCTACAAAAAAACAAATTCCCGCTAAGAAAAATATTTAACTTTATTTTAACTTCTACCAAACTATGCAAATGATACAAAAATGGGACCAACTCAGGAGTTAATTTTTTATGTAGCAGGCAAAACACCTAACCAACTCGGGAGTTGTTCAATTGACTTCAGTAGAGGATGCAATCAGGTAGGTTATGTTATGTTTAGGTCTAGGTTCGGTCTTTTCAGGTTCATGTCAATTCAGGTTGAAATTATTCCCATGTCTCGAATTATTCAGGATGCGATCCAAGTCACTTCGGGTTTCACGTAATTCAGGTTCATGTTCTCTCAAGTCTTGGGTCACTTCAGGTTCAGGCTGCTTCGTATCTCAAGTCATTTGGCTTCAGGATCAGACTGGTTTAGGTATCAGTCAATTGGGGCTGACACTCAGGTTATTTTGGGTTGACTTTGTGAAATTGATTTTGGAGCAGGAATTGAGCTTTTTTGGAGTCAAACTGGCTCATAGGTCAGGTTGAACAGGTTAATGTTGTTTTGAGAAGGTCAATGGAGGATTTCGCGTCTAGTTGGGCTCAGATCGGAATTTTCCACCTCTAGTTTTAGCAAAATAGATGAATACCAGTTTCAGATATGAAACATTACCTCCTTTCTTAGCATCTTCGAAAGAACCATACTACAATTCAATTAATCTGGGAAGATAACAAGAGGAGGGGTTCTTTGGGCATCTTTAGGTAAATGCAGAAAGCAGGGGCGCAGATGACAGTTTTTGTTATATTTACCAGGACTCTATGTATATCGTGTCGGTGTTTGTTATATTTACCAGGACTTTATATGATTGCCAAGTTTTTGTGGGGGCACACCTGAAATTACCCAAGAGATGACATTTTGTCTAGTACATATAAAAGCATAGAGCTAGAGAATCACCGGTAAGTCGTATTGAAGGACAAAGTTGTTGCTTTCCTTACTGAAAAGAGAAACAAAGTATTGTCTGAGAACAAGCAATAGAGAATTGCCATATAAGATGAGCAACAAAACAACGAAATAACAGTACTAATTTCCAACATGGCACAATATACAATATTTCTCCTGTCTGTAATTGTCAAAAAGAATACTTATGTTATATTTACAATATATGATTCAGTTGTTAAAACCAAGGTCTAATCAAGCACATAATAACTAAATCAACCTAACATTTTCATGTGGGCGCACAATAAGTCACCCATGAAATGTAAACTAGGTGACCAAATCTAAAACCATTCAGCTTGATTTCTGTTTAACTTGACCATCAAGGTGAGCGCAAATATGTCATAGTAGAATATACCTTTCCAATCTTTAGAATACAATAGTTATTGCTAATTGCAAATTTCTCAAAGACTACTTTGGTGCTATATACAAGTAGAGGAAAATTTGTATTAATTTGCAGACAAAAATAAAATGCAATAACAACCTGAATACTGCTAATTTCCGACCTAATGATGCAAGAGCTACAAGTCCGTTGGGAAGAACACATAAATCCTTGACAGTTTTAGTATTATTTGGTAGCTTTATTTTCTCTACTTCTCCAGGACAAAGTAGGCTAACCTGCAACAGAAACAGTAAAGTGAATAACATAATAAGCAAGGACAACATGTTATAAACAGTCACTGTCCATTAATATTTTGATAAAAAAGAACACAAGACAAATTAGAATAATTATAATAAACAAACCTTATTGAGCACATGTTCACAAGGTATTCCGGGTGCCTTTGAAGAAACCATTAGTGTCTGATTGGATGCATCAATAACCATCACCCGAGCTCCATCAAAAGGCAACTCATACTCCAAAGAAGAAACAAGCAAGTGTCATTTAGCATTAATAAATAAAAGGATGCTTATGAAGGATGTTGATATGATGTGGGCACAAAAATACGATGTCCAACCTGAATTAAGATAATATATACACACATAAAAATCCAAATAAAAAGAAAATAGCAAAGAGGGACCAGTCAACATAATGGTACTGTACTGGTAGAAAACATTGCAAGCTATGAGCAGGAGGCAAAATTAACATAGAAAGGATTTTCTTAAGAGTGTACCCGCAAAACAATTCTGCCAGGAACTGTTGCTGTACTTCCTACAAGAACAAAAATAAATTTGCTTTAAGTTGCTCTATCTCCAGAAAGCATGTCTTATATTTGGTAAAAAGCCAGAAAAAAAAACATTATCAACTGAGCAAATAGGAATACCTGACAAGACTCCAATACACAGCTTCTGACTATGTTCAGAAAATTCTAGAAGACTAGTCTGTCTTATTTTCTTCAGGCAAAGAAAAGTTTAGTGAAAATTAGTTTTTGAGTAATGTTTTTTTTTTTTTCTCTTTCATATTCTATGTATATGAAAGGTATGCTAGTCCCTACCTGTCTCTTGGATGTTTGTTCTTCTAATAGCTCCTGCAAGTCATTATACAAAAATTGTATTCATCACTGATTATATTACAGCCAATGCTGAATAAATTTAAAACAGAGTTACAGAATAAAATAAAGAGGGCAGTTTCACTATGGTATACCCTTTGCTTGCTCATTTCTTCAAGTAATCTTGCTTTCTGCAAAAATGAACAAAAAAACAGTTTACAGAGTCATGATATAAAAAACAGAGTTTGCTCGAAATATCCAGTAATGACATACAAGATAAACAGCTAACCTCCAAAGTAAGGGATTCATTTTTTTCTCGTAGAGATTTCACCTCCTACAATACATAAGTACAGAAAATTAAATCATGAACAAAACATTGGATTCTTTAGTGGCCAAGACGAAATCTTACAAAGGTAAAGTAGCAGGTTCAAAGTCCAAAGCGACAGAAAGTTACATTTAGTAAGACTGAAAAGGAGGCTTTGTGCATTTCCAATAAATCATGTTTTAAAGAATGGATAGAGCAACAAAAAAATGATTTTCCCGGAGATATGGTAAATATTTTACCAAAGTTTACAAATAAAACTTGGCTCTAGTGAAAGTCACATAGCATGCAACTCGGAACTTAAGTCAGTCTGGCAAAAGCCCCAAGTTCTTCGTAAAATTAACCAAAACATAAAATTCCTATCCCCACAAGAAGTTCGTTTTGGTTCAGATTAGTTCAATATGAGTCAGGAGAAAAAAAGAAAAGGTTAGGCCAAAATTGTTAACAACCTAATAATTCGTGTCATTTCCAAAATTTATCAAAAACTGTAGGGACCTTAGATCAATGGGAAAAATGCTATTTCACAGGTATGATGATATATTCTTGCAAAGGATAGTACTCAAATGAAAGGGAAGTTGTAACCTTTTCTAAGTCATCGTTTGGCACCACTATCCTTGGTGCATACAAGTTAATGATCTGTTTGGGATTAACCTTCCCATTGCACTGAGGGCACTGCCAATGGAGAGAAAAAAAAATTAAGAAGATGAGAAAAGGAATGCTCAAAAAAGAAGAAACACTTCCTCAGTTTATACGATGACAGATGATTAAAACTTACTTTCCCTTTGTTCCCACACTTGCGTAGCCATTTCTCTAGGCACAATCTACCATATACATGCCCACAAGGAATACAGCTGCATCAAGTTTAGAACACATGACTCAGTTCATTCATACTAGTAACTAATAAGCTGAATAAAATAAAGTAATGGATGTGAAATCAAAACCAGCAAAAAATGGATGCTTCTGTTTCAAAATACCATAATTGAAATGGATAATCTCACAATAGAAAATTAAATTAGGCGAAAATGGAAAAGATCTAGCAAAACCATGTAATTAAGATTAGTGGACTGTACAGGTTCAATCTAGTTGGATTAAAGCACCTGAGCATTAGCACAGAATAACACATTTCTGGATATGATATCTAAATTGCAGAAATCTAGTATTTAGTTTTAACATCTTTTGAAAGAAACTAATTAGCAAAACAGCCATCATCCAGCAAATTTGGTGAGGCCTGCACCATTAACTGAGAAATAAGTAGATTTTATGCTTAGTTTTCAAATTCAAAAAAGAAATGCCAATACCAGACACGGTGAGGCCCCTCTGAGGTCCATGGCTCCATGCAAACGGGGCAAGTAGGCAGTACCGAGTTGTCCCCCAATTCAATCTCAATATCTCCTTTCCCCTTTTCCTCCCCATTTTTCACTCTTCCTTTAAATTCTTCTTCTTCTCCTTCACTTCCTTCTTCGTTTGCCTCTTCTTCATCCTCGGTCTCTTCTGAATCCCTCAGCTGTCGAAGCCTTTGGGGTAGGTTCACCGCCACTTCTGGTTCCGTGTCAGCGTCACTACTGGATGTGTCGTCTTCCGAGTAAGTATCGCTTTCATTCTCTTCTTCTTCCTCCTCGTCGTCTTCTTGCGGCGGTTGAAAGCGAGATGATACTCTTCTTGATGCCATTCGATGTGAAAAATAATGGGAAACTGGGAAGGAGCGAAGCGAAATTTCTAGTTCCCGGTTCTTTTTCGGTTCGCTGCTCGGTATGAACCGTCCGAAAACCCAAAGATTGGGCTACTTTAGGGGATCCGGACTCAATTATGTTCGTGTGTATTTGATATGTGCGAATGTAGTGGTCCGTACGAATCCTGATGCGGATTGGACGGCTCCGACCAAGAGACTAATTGAAAACACTTTAGGGCCGATTTGGGTTTTGCAATGTTTCATTTCATTTATGGATGTGAAATAGATTTGGGGGCCCAATACCAAACTGTTACTTTGGGCTAAATCGCGAGATGTATTAGATGATGTAGGGTGTAAACGGAGCGGATTCGGAGCGGAGCGGATAATACTAATACCAAATTCATATCCACATTTCAATGAGCGAATACGGATACGGATACGGATAGTAAACGGATGTCAAATTCAAAACCAAATTCACCTTAACGGATACGAATAATCTACGAATACGGATTCGAATACAGATACAAAGGAATAATTGAGTCAGACGAGCGTTTTAAAATACAAATACTAATTAACAAAATTAAGAAAAAACAAATACAATAAGAAAATAAGAAAAAAAAAACTATTCAATTTTCTCTATGTACATTCAAATGGATACCCAAACAATTATCACTAAAAAATTCATTTTTTATAAAGAGATTCAAGAACGTGAGACTAAACAAGAAACTTGCTATAACCGGTAATAACCGGTTCGGATTTCAAAGAACCCATGTGATGCCACTGATTGTAGTTACCCACGTGATATGATGATATCTCATTGGATTTTACTTACCCAATTTGTTTCGGATATAATCGGATATCCGATACGTTTTCAAATGAACAAATTTATTCGTATCCGGATCCGGATCCTATTCATCCTTTGTTAAAATTATCCGAATTCGAATCCGAAATTATCTGAATTCATTTAATTCGGATATGGATTTTGTTCAGATTCGGAGCAAATTATCCATATCCGTTTTCAGCCCTATGTGAGATAGATAATAAGTTGGGTATTTTAATTCATTTACAACATTTGTTAAGGTTTAATATTTTAAAGGATCCTCATGATTGTTCTTGCACTCCTATTTCCTCATTATTCTTGCATTAACTTTCATAATTATCACGGAGACCACTAAAACATTTGAGGAGAAAAATGGAGTCCAAAAGGACATTTTGTTAAGAATTTTGGAAGGAGGGTATTTTGTTATATGTTTTGAAACAGAATGACATTATGTAAAATGTTCCACCACTTCTCTTATTTCTCCTCTCTTTCTTTTACTTAGCGAACTGTAGAATAGCTTATAAGCCGACATTTTTATTAATATCCAAAGTTAATTACAAATTAATAAATATACCCACTAATGTTGGGAATTTATAAAAATATCCATACCGGCTATTTTCTGGCTGGTTTTAATTTTTTTCGGTACCAGCCAGAAAATAGTCGGTACAATTTTTTTTTTTTTAAGACTATGAATCAATAGCAAGATGCTAAAATCTAACACTAAAAATTCGACTTTTTTATTTAAATATCTCTTAGATTACTTTTTTTGATATATAATTAGCATATTTATACTAAAATACGCTAAATTACTTGAAATTATGTTAAATTACGCTGAATTACACTAAATTATGCTAAATTACAATAATTATGTTAAATTATGCTAAAATACGGTAAATTACGCTAAATTAGGCCGATTTTGTGCCATCTTTCATAAATCATAAAAATAGTAAAAAGTTTCAAAAATAATAAAAATTGGTATTCTACAAGTTCATCATATAACTAATTTACTAAGCTACGTAGATTAAATAATAGAAATGAAATCTTAATCGGAAACTTCAACTCAGGTTTTGAGGTTCTTCCTTTTATTTTTTTGGCAATTTTGAATGTCGAAATCCAACAAAGTAGGCACTGACGCATGCGTATTTTCGCAAGCTTAACGAAAAGTGTTTATTTGCTAAAATAGGACACTCAAGTGTTGTTTTATGGTCATTTGAAGTTTTGTCGTTGTTTTTCGCCTTCTCAATGAAGATATCATCTCTATTTATATGTAATTTAGCGTAATTTACCGTATTTTAACGTAATTTAGCGTAATTTTGTATAATTTAGCGTAATTTAACATAATTTTAAGCAATTTAGCGTATTTTAGTATAAATATGCTAAATAAGTAAATATATATCATTTTTTTTTTTTTTTGAGTTAATGCAGAGGATACGAATTCGCCGAGTGCCGACCATATTTGCTCCGTTCTGCTTCCGCCAGCAAAAGAAGCGAAGGAAAAGTGCAACAATGGCGAGAGGCCTCTCGTACGTTACCTCAACGCAGCTCCTCTCTCTCGCACGCAATCCTCGCGTGGCGATCGTCGATGTCAGGTACAAGATCTTAAAACCCTAGTTACTGATCTCTTCTTCTCTGGTCCCGACCTACTCTTGCTGAAATTTTTTCTGATAAAGGGATGAAGAGAGAAGCTATGACCCGCACATAGGTGGATCCTTGCATTTCGCCAGTGAAACCTTCTCTCAGAAGCTTCCCGACCTGATCCAGGCTGTCAAAGGCAAAGATACCCTTGTTTTTCACTGCGCACTTAGCCAGGTTCTTTTCGGACCCTTTTTCTGCTTTACTAATTTGTGCATACATTAGTTTTAATTGGATAAATGCTCTTTGATTTGGCTTTGAAGGAGGCAAATGCACTAGACATTCATGTTTTGTTCATGCAATATAAAGGGATATTTTTTTTTTTTCCCTTTAGCTCCTGGACTAATTTATGACTTCCTACTCTCGCTGGTATGATTACATTTCTAAAGTTACCCATGTTTTAGATTGCCCACTCAGCAAGGTTCTCTTTTGCCCCTTTTCTGTTGTACTAAACAGGAGTTATCTTGACAATAAATTTTTACTAAAGAATGATTACTTAATTATGCATAGATTAATTTTAATTGGATAAACGCTCTCAGTTGGGAATTGCATAGATTAGTTATAATTCTAATCACTGTAAGAGGGATAGCTGTTTTCTTTTCTTTGGCTCCTGGACTAATTTTTGACTTCCAACTCTTGCTGGTACAATTACATTTTCACACTTACCTGTTTCGAGGACCTATTTTCCCCATCTGAAGCAACATACCATTTTGGGAACTGTTAGTAGGACGAATCTCTAACCAAGCATGCAAAGCATTCAACCCAGATGCTTTCACTGAGCCTCCTCCCTTCCTTTGGTTAGTCTCGTGTTCGGTTTGCCAAGGTTTATTGTTAGTTATACTACCAGAGAACTTATTGCCTCTAGATTCCCGAGAACCTTGTTCATGCTCCTAATCACTGATTGGTCGGAGTCTCTCCTATGGTATCCGACTACGCTTGAAAACATCCGTTTTCTTGTTTCAATTACTCTGTCTAATTTATAGTGCTTGCTTATGCCTCCTTCGGAGCATCATAGCATGTTTTTGGCCCCCTACAGCCTCCCTCTCCTATTCCAGCTGCTAAATTTTCAAGCTAAACTAGGAGTAGTTGAATGTATATGGAACTAATAATACTACATCTTTTCCAATTTGAGGAGAATCAAATTAGAAATTTTGTAAAAGATCAACCTGTAAGAGAGAAATTTTTACAAGTTCCGAGATAAAATTAATTTAAAATATGCAGTTCATCTTACAGATAATTCGATGTTGCAGGTGCGAGGCCCATCCTGTGCACGGCTGTTTCTTGACCACTTGTCAGAATCAAAGGAAGATACGGACATAAAGAATGTAATGGTTTTGGAGAGAGGATTTAATGGGTGGCAGCATGCGGGCAGACCCGTTTGCACATGCACTGACTCTCCCTGCAAGGGCACTTGCTCCTAATCAACTCCAACTAAATTTCTACATTTGGTGGGGGTAACGGGCTTATGGATTACTCATTTCATATTAATATTGTGCTGCCAGCTCAAAGTCACTGATATAATTAAGAGCTGTTTGTTGCAGTAATAGTGGCTAACACTTCGATTCAAAATTATGGTTATATATAATAAGGTATGCAATCATGTAAATGTGTCAATTTTATTGTCTTGCATGAACATACAGAACTGGGATATGAAAAAGTTTGTGTATATCCAACGGGAGTTCGTAACCTTGTGGCACTTAACTCAGGTAAGCAGCATGTGAACCATCCAATTGACTCATGGTTACCTATTTAGAAGCCAGATTTGAGATTCAGGCTGGCAATCAAGGTACATGAGGAGATGTGAATTCTACCAGAAAATGTTGCCTTTAAAGTTGTAGCAGAATCTGGAGCCATGAGTCCGGAACCTCTGAGATAACTCAAATTTTGAGTTTGGATCCGGACCAATCCAGCTTGAGATGGAATGCATGGGTTCCTTTAATATTTGTTCCAAAGCAGGTTGAACAGTTCCAATCTAAACTCAAAATTCGAGTTACCTTGGGTGATATGAATTCCTGGAGCCATTGCGTTTTTTTTTTTTTTCCTTGGGGAATTGGGAGGGTTTTATGGACTGATGAATGGATAGTGTTGCAGGGTTGGTTTGATTTGATAGTCTGAACAATATGGTGTTAATAGCAGTGACGGCAATAGATATTTACCATAAAATGTTAACTTCGTCTTTTCAGAATGAAGTGAACTAATTTTGCTAAATATAAATATATGACTTTCAGTCCCCTTCGACTGACCCGTCTAAAAATATATGGGTTGGTTTGTTGTCTGGGTAGATAGACGGGTTAGAAAAAATTTGCATCCTCTGAGATATCTCAAACTTTGAGTATTTTTTCAGAATATCTCAACCATTCAAATACGTTATACACAAATCTCAAAGCACAAATATTATTGGCCCTTACGCTATCCCCGAATAGGCACCGTACACGTCGGTCATGCAAAAGTTGAGATATCTCAGACGATACGCACTCGGTTAGAAAGGCTCATCCCCCGTTCCTTTCAGTTTAACCAACATTTGGTAAATGAACTGCAGATGTACTTGTAACAATTTCGTGATTTTCAAATATTATAGTAAAAATTAAAATTTGTAATTCAAATGCAAAACAGATATGGTTTAAAAGTACTTCGTGTTTTTTTATAAATTAATATATTGATATTGATATTTTAATAAGAGTGAGGTTATGCCCACTACGGATAGTGCATATCTATAATGGATACCTTAAGTCCAAACAGTTGATTTGAATCGTTCAGCATGATCACCATATGAAAATATATTTGTAAACTAAAATTTACATTTTTTTTATAACATTTTACTTTTTTAATAGGAGAGTTTAAATGTTTCCATTTTTTATGCTTCCATCGAGTCTCTATTTTATAAATGTTAATAACTTAAAATTTTAAACTCAAATATCATAATAAAACCGTTATATTTGATCTATATTATTTTCTCTACGCACATATAATTGACTATGAAAATTCTATTTTATTTTAATCGATGTCAAGAGCCCGCAAAAGTACATTGATATGAATGAATTATAAACGTTGATTTTTCAATTTATTGATTCATATAAAAAAAACTGAAAAGTGTAAATTTTTTTATGTGCATGTAGAGAAAATAATATATATCATACTTAACAGTTTTATTTGACATATAAATGTTATTTGTTATAAAAAATTAAAAGTGAAAGTATGATGGAGACAAAAAATAGTGACATTTTAATTCTTTTTAAAAATATACTAAAAGATTTAAAAAAAATTATAAAATTCAGTTTTTAAATATATTTTCATATGAAGATTATGTTTAATGGTTCGAATCGATATTTTGAATTTTGAAAATAGAGATATAATCTCGGATCATTTATACAGTTGTATTATACAGTTATAAACGAGCCCAGCCTACTACCACGGTCCCCGGCGGCCTAGCGGCGTGAGTTCAGATCCAGTGAGATACCTACCGTGGAGAATGAGAAATTTCAACCGTCCGATTTAATCTGATACGAATCTCAAAGCTCGAGGATCTCTGTGATGTTGTGCCCAGAGGTAGAATTCATATCCTCTGCATTAACTCAAAAGAGAATCTTTTGAGTTAATGCATCTCGACCATCCGATCTGTTTTAAAATTCGTGTGAACTAGATCTGCACTAATATTAAAGGGCCCCTATGTTATAGGCACGAGCCGGATTGGCTCCGTTTAAAATCAGACGGTTGAAATTCATTAACTCAAAATATTCCCTTTTGAGTTAATGCAGAGGATACGGATCCCCAGAGGTACGCTTCCTTGGCGGCGTTGACTGGCGCTCCATTTAGACCAGCATATTTGCTCGACAGACTTCTCGAGTCTCGTTGGTATAAACGAACAAACCATTAATTAAGCTTCTCTCCAATGGCATCTCGCCTTCTCACCTCTCGCCTCCGCTCTTCCCTCTCTCCCTTACTCCTTCGCTCTTCTCTTAACCCTCTTTCCATTCCCTCCCCTCCCCTACCTCCAAGCCCTCTCTGCCATCCTTTACCCCTCACCCCTTTTTCTCTACCCTTCTCCACTTCCTCTCGCCGCCTTCCCTCCTCCCGTCCTCGCCACGTGGACATCGGCGCACGTGCAAGGCAACTACAAAACCGACGGTTATGGACCTACGCGCTAACCTTCGGCTGTGTGGCGGGGTTTATTGTTATCGTGCTGAGCACGTTTCAAGATCAGCTCGTGTTTTACATAACCCCTACGGATGCATTGTCGAAATTCGAGTCGGATCCTAAGAAGAATCGATTCAGGCTGGGAGGGCTTGTACTGGAGGGATCCGTTGTGCACCCAAGCCCCAATTCGCCGGAGATGGAGTTTGTTGTCACCGATCTGATCACTGACATCCTCGTACGGTACTATTACTTAAAATTCCACTATAATTATGGATTGATTATATTCTCAATTGGAACCTCAGTTATATCTGTCTGAATGGTGGTATCTCTGGTAAAGAGTTTTTGTTTTGGCAGAATAGTATTACTCTATTTTTTTCTTATTATTTCCCAATTAATAGTTATAAGGAATTCATCAGGACCTTGCTTATATCTCGGTCAAAGAAATCATTAATTTACCATTGGAGTTTGGAGGAAAGGAAAGTGAAGTGTAGGAAATGTAGAGAGAAGTTACCTGAGTACAATTACACAGGAGACAAAAGGGTGCATGAAACTTCGAAAAAATGTGTAGAAGGATTCACCCCATTTCTCTCCATGTCCTCACACACCCTTCCTCTCGCTCCTTTTGTAACCTCCATGGAAGCACACAATGCTTCCTTCGCTTAGTTAGGTCACTTCTAATGGGTATTAATAGCACATCATAACCTGATATTATGTCATTCGTTGAAGCTAACCAAAATGGAATTAGTATGGCAATTCATGCTTGAATTTCCCTCTCTTTCGTGAAGTTAACCAAATGGTTTAGTTAGTATGACATTTGTACTTGAATTTGATAATTCATACTAAAAATCAACTTTGATTACAATTAAACAACAAATTATTTGGACAAATGATTGATCTGAATAAACTGGAAGGTCATTGATATTAGTTTCAGAGTGGTCAGCCATGGTAAGTACAAGGTTGCAACCCTTACCATAAATGCTCTGACTATAATGGGGTGCATAATGACTGTTACTTGTGGGGGTTTTACATAGCCCAAGACCACTTGACTTCATACTAAGGTTTATTTGTGGCCTTCTATTATAACAGCGGGCTGGTTATGTTAGCATTGGGTTGGAGTTTGTAACTTTGTACTTGGGTTGTTATTCTTTTTAGTAAGATTCAAATTAATTTGAGTGGACTCTAACCAACACCACCAGCATTTGGAGAATTTGACCTTAAATCTGTAGTTTTATACTGAAGTTGTCAATGAGATAGTGCTTGAATAGAGTCTTTTCTTGATCTCGGGCTTTGTAATATTTTAGCAACTTCAATTGGAAAAATAATCCCACAAATAAGGATTTTTGGCTCTATATTAAATTTTTATAGTAATGGGGTTAAAAGTCTGCTCATGAATCATGACCTAATCCAATCTGAACTAAATCACCAGGAAATCAAGAATCCCGATTAGCTCTGAAACAAAATCAATAAGCAATCACCTTTGATTCCTCAATCTCATAGAATTTGTCTCTCTTTTTTTTTTCCTTTTATAGCTATGAGGGGTCTCTGCCAGATTTGTTTCGTGAGGGGCACTCAGTGGTGGTGGAGGGTTTTCTAAAGTCATTTCCTGAGGAGATAAAAGCTCAAAAATCAAAAGTATCAGAGAAAGCAAGAAGCACCGAATGCTTCTTCAAGGCAACAGAGGTCTTAGCCAAGCATGACGAGAAATACATGCCCAAAGAAGTGGCTGAGGCGCTAGAGAGAAACAAGAAAACACTTGAGGCTGAACAAAGTGCAGCAACCAGTGCAAGTTAATTCCTTTTGCGAATAACATTATACTTACTACCTTGATATATATGTTTTTGAATTTTGGTTGCTGTTTCGAGAGAGAGAGATATAGTTTTATAGATCAATTTTGGAGGTTACGTAGAGCCTGCTGAGAGTTTCAAATGAATCAAATTCATTTTTGATTGGCAATAATCATGAGAAACAATGCCTAATTTAATACAATTTCTTAATTTGTTATTCATATACTCAGTTTCTGTGGTTTATTATGTACGGTGTAACCACAGCCAAACATTCGCAGCAGGTGTTTTCTCTGCATAATTTTTTTATTTAGAAATATATTAAATATTTTGTTCGGAAAGCGAAAAATGATTTTTTTTTTTTTCGATGCACTACAAGAAATTGAATCATCCATTCGGCTTTATACATTTTCCTAGAAATTGAACTTTCAATTCAATTCTTTAGAGTTTGTATTCATGTCTCAATTATTGATCAAATGCCTGATTTGCATACTAATTCTAAATAACCGAATCAATCTTTAGTCACAAAAAATATCTGATTTACATACAAATTCTAAAGAACCGAATCAATGATTCATTTCTTTACAAAATATTTTCATCTTTATGATTCTTTTACAAAATATTCAATACGTTTCTTAGGATACAAAAATTAATTTACTTCAAACTTAAGTTGTCAAACAAGATATAAAATAAAAATAAGATGAAATAAACAATTTAATTCTTTCTTAGATTTAAGTAGCAATCAAACATAGCATAAACTCACAAACACGGCAAAGAATTGAACTCGTTCTTACTATACTTTCTGCATATTAAATTGGAGAATGGAGTAGGTTCGATAGGCTCAAGGATCGTCCGGTTAGTTTTAAAATCTATTCGCACGGATATTGACACAAACACGCACAAATATTAAAGCAGAGCGCATGGATTTTAAAGCAGATCGAACCTAAAGTAGGTTCCGTAGTCGTTAAATTGCAAAGACTTGGGCAGAAGTACTTTTGATTTCTTTCAAAAGGAAAATGATCATGCGTAGCAGCGTAGAAGATTATAAGCAAAAAAAAATTTAAAAATAAAATAGGAAAAACTGATTTGGTCTCTGAACTACTCTCTTTGATTCAATTAAGTATTTAAAGTTTTTATTTCGATCAAGCTCCTTGAACTGTTCTATTAATTATATACTAATTTCAGTGTTAATTTGTATTGACATGACATATAATTAGCATTTATTAGAATATAATAAGTCAACTTAACAAAACTTTTAATCTCCTCGTGCATTCCACTTGAAAATTAAACCAAATTAATTACAAGTAAACCCTAAAATCTGAGCTCCGCTAGGCAATAGGTTCATAGCAATTTTTAAATGTCATTTCAGCAGAAATAAAAAAAATGTAGCATGCAATTGATGAACCAAAGTAGTTTGGAGGTTTCATTGAATAAAATATAATTCAGGGGCTCCATTAAATTAAAAACAACAGTTTAGAAACTTATTTCAAAATTAACAGAAAACAATAATTATAAATATAAAAACAGCCTTTTTTCAATAAATAATATTTTTTTTTTTGCATTCAGATGAAAGACTATTTGCGAATATTTAAAAGTAAAAAACTTTTTTTTCATTAAAAAATAATTGACGACTATGCATAAATCACAATCTGAAAATAAAAGCTACGACTTCTCTTAAAATAAAAATAAAAATAAAGAGTAATAAAGTCTAACAAGTTTGTTCACCTAAATCGTCCCTTTAACAAAATGGTCAACTGTAAGTTGGGAATTTTCATGTGTCCATCCCTTAATTTCAAATAAAATTTTCTCCAGTCGGATGCAACAGAGTCGCAATTTTGAAGATTTTTGTCCATTTGCATAATTATTTAGTAATTTTTATTTCTAATTCGTAGAGAAAATTCAGAGAGTATCAGTAATAAAATATTAATATCAACTTTTTAACAACATTACACCCAAGCAGTCCCAATGTATTTATCACAAAATGTTTTCTTCAAGAAAATCTATCACTAGACTCTTATTATTTTCATCAAGCAAGAATGACCAAATCTATTTCCACAAAATGCACATCCTTGTGCGTTTTTTAATTTATTTACAGCTGAATGTTTTCTAAAACACTTGTTGTCTCATCTTTACGTAACAGCTGGTGTATAACTCTTTAAATTAATAAAATTGTCTACGGACTTTCCACCAAAACAAAAGTATTTATTTTATTTTATATCATACCTTCAGAATTCAGATGTCATGTATCGCACTAAAAGTGAATACTTTTCCTTAATATTTGCAGACTGGAAAATTTTAATGGTAATCTTGTATACAAATACAATAATCCATATAGAGTATAAAGAGTATGAACAAGGTATATTTTAAGAGGAGGGATCCAATTACACCATTTTTTTTGACACATCTTGACACTGTTTTTTTATAGGTCAATTTTGCGATTTCAAAATCCAAACAGTCGATCCGAACCGTTCAACATGATCATCATATTAAAATGTGCTTGGAGATCAAATTTTACATTTTTTGAATTTTTTTACTATTTATTAATATGGTTACAAAATTGTTGGTTTTTCAATGGTATGAAAACAACGATTTTGTAACCATCTTAATAAATAGTAAAAAAATTCAAAAAAATGTAAAATTTGATCTCCAAGCATATTTTAATATATCCATCATGTTGAACGGTTTTGATCAATTATTTGGACTTTGAAAATGGTAGGTGTCAAAATGTGTCAAAAAAAAAGGTGTAATCCGATCCCTCCTCATATTTTAATTGTGTTGGATCAGTACTGTTTAAAAAAAAAACATCGCTATTTATTTAACACACAATTTAAACGCTCAAATCAAGATTAAGAACAATGTAACCTTACAACCCCATTATTTTCCTTCCCTCTAACACAATCAGCGCTATACAATTTAAATATTTATATTAATTCAAATAACACAATTTTAACACTTTTTCTATATATTTAAATTAATATCACCTTTTACTATTTTAATACAATATATTCTTTACATTAAAATATAATTGTTTTTTAATACTCTGGCACCGCTCTTTCGCATTTATTATTTCGTGTGGTGCATTCATCTCTTTATTTAATTTTGTACAAATCGACCCTTCGTTTTCACTTTTCACAGAAAAGCCCCTCAATGGATACGGACAAATAGACAATCAGACGACACCGATTTGAATCCTCCCGAGTAACGACCAATTAATTACGCCATCGCTGTTTTTTCTTTGTAAACCCCGTCAAATTAGTAAATTACTTCACTATTAAAAAAGTTCTTCATTGTGCACCTAACCTTCACAGAAAAATAAAAAATAAAGCTATGTTCCAAAAAATATGACATGTGAAATATTTATGTATTTCTATGTGCAATTTTGTAAAAAAAAATCAAAAAGAATTTCTATACAGAGTAAAAAAAGATATCTCGCCCATCTGCTCCCACTATCTTCGCCAGCTCAGCGCGCAATATCAAACAAGAAAAGTGGGGTCCACCCACCATATCCTGTCTCTTTCTCAGTCTTTACTTTATAGAAAGCAACCCTTACATGTTTACATTTATGTACTTCCGATGACGTGTCATAATCTATTAAGGTTAAAAAGTCCCATTCCTCTAGTAGAAAACCGCCACGTCAGTAGTCAGTGTAAGTCTGTAGGCAGTGGTAACCCTCCGGACAAAACAAAAGAGGTAGCAAAAATCCCACTTAAAGAAGCTGACCACCTACAAGTGTCGGTCACTGCCTGAGCAACGACCGGTCAAGCTTCCCCGCTACTTCCTGTATCACGTGCCACGTGGCGTCTCCTTCCACAACACGGCTGTGGAAAAGCAGAGCCCGCCTCTTGACTGGGTCCCACAGATTCCGCTGGATCGAGGTAAGGTTTGTCTTCGCCACGTGATCCAGCACCGACTCCAGCTTATCCACGTCGCGCTCTGCCACCGTCAGCGATATCTCGTCCCATTTTATCGTGCTCTGAAACGGTAACCTTATATCGTCCGCGATAATTACCGGTATGCAGCCGAGTTCCACCGATTCGACCAGTCGTGGGCTCCATGGGGCCCACCCCAAGGGGCACAGGCAGAACACGGATCGCGCTATCTCAGAGCGGTAACCATCGAATCGTTTGCGCTTCAGGTAAAATTTCGGATTGTTACCGTACCGTTTCAATATCTCGGTCCTTACCTTCCTGCAGGAATATAAAAATACCGTTAATCCGACAATCGTTTTCCCTGCTCCGCGGGGCAGATTACATCAGGTCTGGAAACTTTTCAAGGACACCCGCATAAAAATTCATTCAACAGAGTTGTAGCTTCAGTTAGTTTCGGTTGAGACAAAACTAATGCTTATATAAATTGTTAAATTTCAAGGACATAATGCAAAAGATGTAGAAAGTAACAGTTTACTTGCTGTAGAAGCGACCGCTGACGTTCTTAGGATGAACCTCCATCTTGCCACGAAAGAATGCAAAAATGTCCCGTCTGGCGGCCGCCGGATCGGGGTACTCCTCTGACACCTCGGGCCCCACATACGGCGGTATTAGCACGTGCTCCGCCTCCTGGCACACGTGCTTCTTCTTCACACCAAACGTCTGTAACAGTATCGTCTCTTTCAAAAATTCTGGGATCCCATCTGCAATTGCTACTTCCTCCTGCAAATTAATATTTTTTTTCCATATTAGCCCTCTAAAATCTACAATTACGTAGACCAAGTAATTTGGTTATCTAGTTGCATTTACCATGGGGTGGAAGCAAGCACCAAAATCATGCGAAGCGACAAAGATATGGTCACGGCCACGGGACCGTTTCCAAAATGGAAACTTTGAAGAGATTATATTAATTGCATCTTTTATCAATGGCTTAGCATGGCCGAGAGAAGGGAAGCCGTTAGTTGTAGAAAAATTGCATGAGACGTAGACTGGGACGAAGAAAAAATGGGCCTCGTTTGGGTCAATCACACGGCCGTGGTATGTCAAAAGAGCTTCATGTATCGCTACCTCAGCAGAGAAGAGATGGGAACTGCAACGGGGATTCGACAGCCAGTCTTTATTGAACCTCGATGGAAGCTCATAGATATAGATTTTGACTGGAGAGGAGGAAGATGTAGAGTACTGGAGAGATTCAGCGAGGGCTCTCGTTGTTGTCTTCTGAGGGAAAGTGATTCTTTTGAGAGGTAAGTGGTGGTTGTTAGAGAATAGAAGAGGAGAGGTTGTGGTACTGGAGAGGAAGAGATAAAACGACAAGGCAAGCCATAGCATCCATTTGTAGTACTTCTTTAGCTTATCCAAGTAGAAGTACTTGTAGAAATGGTGGTGGTGAGTTCTTCTTGCAAAAAGCTTCATTCTTTGGTGGTGGAGAGGTCTGCGTTCTGGCATGGTAAACCTCAAAAGAAATAGTTGTAAGAGAGAGAGAGGAGGTGGGTGAGAGCTGAGGTTAAGCTGGGGCTTTCTAAAGGGAGAAGGGTCTGTCAATGGAGAAGAGTTTGGGAAGGTGGGATTGTCAATTGTGTCGTGTGAAAATTGGTAACGGTGGTTGTTTTATTATAATATTGCGTTTCTTTACTCGTGGGTCCCGACGCCGAGGGATGTGAAATGTCACATGCAGACATGCTAATAAGAGCTCAACCAAATCAGAATTCAGGAGCATGTTTTTTTATTAATTCCACGAAAGATCCAATAAGAAGGCCGCTTAAGAAAAGAGATGGCCTGATCAAAGCCCAATAGAAGCCCAATCATCATGGTTCATTCATTCTTATCCTTCTTTTTAGTGAAATAAACTGTCAACACTTTTACTTTGAGAGTTACACTGTGATCGGAAACAAAATAAATAAGAATTCAATATAATAGAATAGAAAAGAATAGAATGGACATGATTTTGAATTGAAATTTTAAGATCGGCTAAACTATTTTCTCAGAATGAATTCATTCTCAGTAATCTTATAATTACTCTTAAACTGTTTTCAATTTACAAATAATGTCATTAACACTTAACTTTTAGGGTTTAATTTTGTAAGAGAAAGGAAACCAAAATAATTTTTTTGACAGTGGATAGGAAGAAGAACGGAGGAGAAGAAGTAGAAACACATTTCGTTGGAGCAAATGAGAAAGCGACTCGCGGTCAGACCATCAATCAGAGCAAACGGGGAGAAGGAAGGGGTTTTGCGTCACTTCACGCGGTTCCATACAATTCTCGCCAAATACCTTCGTGCTGATCTCAGATGTCCGGCATACGCCAAGAAGTGGCACGGTACTCACCACTACTAGGATCAGGGCCACGGTAGTACATTGGGTATCAGGCCAGTTCGTTCACAGCTGCATAATTTGTCGGCAGAGCAGGTTGGTGGACACCGTACGGCGAGTTGTACGAGGATGAGAAGCTACCGGCGAGATGTCTCCAGTCTTGGGAGATGTGGTACTATAGAGGGCCACTCGTACATTTCTGGGTAGTGGAGCACCACTATCCGGATCGTGTACTCCGCCAGTTTGGACATCAGCCGTTCATTCCTACAGACCCATCTTTGCCAAGGTCCACCATCGTAGACCTGCACAAGTAAGTCGTATCTCTTTTCTACTATACTATATTACTTGATTTATTTGTATTGCATCTAACGTGTTTCTTACAGGTTGAGCCACGCATCGCGTACGGAGCGTGACTGGAGCGAGCATCGTCATATCTATTACACTACGGCGGCGATCCGTAGCACCTCGACTTCTATCAAAGATGCTGCGCATGAGATCAGCATGTTATGAAAGAAGAACTGGAGGCGTCTTGGGTACAACTTCCTCAAGAAGAATGCCAATTTCATTGAGGATCCGGGCACAGTGGGCAGCTCATCACCATGCTGCAGGATGCCAGAGAGAACAACTGGTGTGAGATAGATGCGTTCGAGCCCGGTTATGCTGATGCGATGCCATCTTCCCCTGATGAGTAGCCAGAGTGGGACTACCATCGTTGGGTATTGTCCATGACTGGCTGGTATGCATTTTACGACGCCCATATACGTCTGGTTCAGCCCCAGGTATGTTTTATTTCATTTGTTGTCTGGGTTAGTGCAAATTTGTTCGTTAAGTTCCAATTTAGTAAATTATGTGTGTGATTGCAGGGTCTAGCCGAGATGTCGGAGATTGATCCCGAGTTCAGTGTGAGTCTGGACGAGCTCAGCATTTTGAACTATGGGATGCCGACAATGGCCCATGATGGAAAGGCAAGTGGTAGCGGGGCTCAACATCAGCCTGACTTTGGGACTGATTTCGCTGTATTTATTTTCGGTACACCCCCGCCGGTCTCTAGGAGTGAGTCTGTCTGTGATACCGCCGAGAGGATGCGCAGAAAGGCCGAAGCTCATGTGGAGACACCGAGAGATAGAGTCTGGTCGCAGCGAGCTAATGCCAGAGTACCAGCTAATCGATGGTCCCCTTCTCCGTTTCAGCACTGATTCTTTTATTGTTTTTTATGGTTTCATTGTTTTATTGTTCTATGTTTGGTGTTTTATTATTTTATTGTTCTATGTTTGGTGTTTTATTATTTTATTGTTCTATGTTTCGTTGTTCTGACTTACACAAAATAATAAGTACGCTAAATTATACTAAAACATAAAAACTAAACCGAAATACTTACGCAAAATATTAAGTACGCTAAATTATACTAAAACATAACACATAAACAGAAAATACTAATTACGCTAAATTTTATTTTAGACGCTATAAATACCCATCTTTCTCTCTCTCCCCCTCACAATTACCTCAAATCAGTGAAGAGGAAGGGAGGAAAGGGACAGAGAGAAAGAGAAGGCGATTTTATTGGCAAAAATGGCGATATTTGAAGGGGCCAAAGGTATGAACAATAGAGAGCGAGGTGGGTCATCCAATCGTGGCCTGACGAGAGGAGGGTCAAATGATCGAGGTAAAAGAAAGAGAGCAATCGAGATAGGCCGTCCTATAGTGACGGCCTATTGATCAAGATAAAAATCGAGGTAGAGTCAACTATTGATCAAGGTAAAAATGAAGGAGAAAAGAAATGTAAATACTGCGTTCCTACCAATAAATGTTACGTATGTAGAATAGAGGAACATTTAAATCCCTACGGCATATTTGGCATGAAATTTCGGACGATGACTTTGTGGAAAACCTCTACGGCTGCCTGTCAAAAAAGAAAAAGGTTGATCCAGAGCTTCCAGCATCGGACGATGAGTTCGTTCCGTGTATTTATACTGGCAAAGTTGTCACTCCGTCTGATGTGATTGGTCCAGATCCTGCAGAATCCGATGATGACTTTGTTCCATGTACTTTCAAGGCTTGTTGTAAGAAGTAAAACTAATTCTGTTTTAAAATTTCCATGTATTTTAGTTTTTTATAGCTTGTAGTTTTTTTTTTTTTTGAGAGAAAACCCATAGGCATTAGCATTGATAATTGTTTAGGTTTACAATAATGCATTCGAAAAACTAACTACTAGTCTAAGACAAAGGAAGATTAACTAGTGACCACTAATGTAAATCTTAAAACTAGTAATAAATATGGAAGCAGCTTGTGTTGTGTGGGTTGTTGTCCCCGATTAGCCGCTTGATGGAGCTTCCACGCCTGATACCAGTACAGCCAAAATTGCGTGACTACTCCTTCAGATCAGTCTTGTGTCTCCGATAGATTGAAATGCGCCGAGTTCAAATCTCGTGCTATTCCTTCAATTTCTTGCAAAGGCCCCGGAGATGTGCCCATGTATCGCAATTTCATTCTTCTTGCTCTATTTGCCATTTGATGTGGAATTTGTAAAAAATTCCTGTCCACATGTTTGATTTCAATCTTGTCGCGAAACCCATTCAGCATTTCACAACACTCCGCTACTATCTCCTCCGCTTGTTTATAGCTTGTAGTTGATTCTAATATAATTTGTAGGCTCTTGTAGCTAAAAAAATAAAAATAAAAATAAATAAGGGGACCGGCCATTTAATGACCGATTTTCCTTTTAAATAGAAACCGGTCATTAAATAGCCGGTTTGAATATTTTTAATAAAAGTTAACGAGTCTGAATATTTTTATTAGTTTGTAATTAACTTTGGATATAAATAAAAATGTCGGCAAAAAGCCTACTCTCCCTGTTCCGGGATGAAAAGGTACGCTGACGTGGCGCTATGCTCTGTCCGATGACTACCCCACCACAGAACCGAAACAATTCTAAAACCTCTCCAGTTATATAAACCGGAGACGTCCTGATCCTTACAGAACAGCGTGGTCTGTTTACCTCAATTTTGAGGTAACTGGAGTGATACTGAGCATTCGGGATCTTAGACGATATTCTTTTTTATTTTATTTTCTATGATGAAAAAACAATAAATATCTCCAGACACATTCCCTTCAAATTGCATCTCAAATATTTTCGCAACATACATTCTCTTCTCGCAATGAACTCCCTACAGTTTATTTTCAAGTAACGATATCAAAGGATTCTTAAATTTGACCTATTGTTGCAATTATTTCACTAGAATTTCACTAATCAAATTATATATATATATATTTTTTTTATCGCAACAGAGAGCCAGTAGTTCTGAGTCCAAGATCGCACAGTCCAGTTGCTCATGGTACCTCAAATAACCAGAGGAAGCCTTTTTCTGTTAATCTGGTAATAAATTTATACTTTGATTTTTGTATTTTAAAGATTTGGGTTTTGAATTTGACTGCAAATCTTGAGTTTTGCTTTCTTATGCAGATGCAAGGGACGAGGCTTGGTGATTTTAGTGTGAAGGTTATTGGAAAAGTAAGTTTGAACCCAATCATAAATTTTGAGTCACACAACTCAGCTGAAGGCTCATTTCTGTGCAGATGTATCGAAATGCATAAAAGGGTTCATTTTGAAGTAAACCTGTCAGTTGGATTGGATGTAAAAATTCTCAAAACAATGCAGAAGTTAGTAAAATTGCTAACAAGGTCTCAGGGGAAGCAAAAGCATTTCTGTGATAGATTAGAAATTTGAATAAATTACATACAAGTCAGGTCGGGTGTTATGACTTATGAAGGTACTGGTACTTGCTGTCTTGTCTGAGCTTTACACACTTGGTACAACTGCTAGTTCAATTTCTTTTTTACTGCAAACTTCAATGCTTATGTGATTAAGTTAAGATGACAAAGCTAGGTCTTAATTGGGGGTGTTGATATGATATTTATTATTTAACTGCTCACCGTTTTATTAGTCAACATTCTAAAACTTTTGGTTTATTTCCTTTAGGCACAATCAGCTTCAAGTACTGAGAAAATGAATTCTGATAAAGAAGATGCAAAATCAGGAACATATAGTCATGACATGACAAAAGCAATGGGCGCAGGTATGTGGTTTAAGATTTGATTTTCTTACTACTTTTATTATTAAATCAGGGTTTGGCTGTAAACATTACGGCATTGTTTACAAATAACACATAATACTACCAAATTTGCCCTAAGATACAAAGATGTTTTAGAAACTTGCAAACAACAGGTGACCATTGAATCACTATACTGTAATATAAACATAATTCTTCTAATTCAAGTAACTCTTTGTTTCTTTGCAAGTGATCCCTTAAAAATGGCATGATGCAAAAATCATAATATCATAAATGACTAAATACCTCAGTGCAACTTGCAAGAACACATCTACTAGTGGTTTGGAATTTTGTTTTTTGATAGTTAATTTGAAATGTTTTTGACATCTTTCTGAATTCTTTCTTTGCTGGTATATTTTTTTGTTTTATTTACAAACTAGTGTTGACATATCGACATGAACTTGGGATGAACTATAATTTCATTCGGCCTGACCTGATTGTGGGCTCATGCTTGCAGGTTTTCTTTTCCAGATAGTTTTGCATTGAATATTGTGCTTTTCTTCGTGCTTATTTTAATGGTTTAAACATCTCTTTCTCAGACTCCTGCAGATGTGGACAAGCTTCGGAAAATAGGAGTCAAAACTATTTTCTGCTTGCAACAGAATCCCGATTTAGAGTATCCTTACTTTCTCAATCTATTAAATCTTTGCCATGTGGTAGTAAGTATGGTGACCTTAGTACTTTAGTGACCAAGCTGGGATATGTGCTACTTCAGTGGCCGACACAGAAATACTTTATTGCTTGGTGTACTTTTTCTGTTATTGTAGTAAGTTAAACACAGGCATGTCTATACTTAATTGTTTATTATCTTAAAACCATACATCAATTATCAGTTTATCACTCTATACTACTGAATTCAGGTACTTTGGAGTTGATATTGCTGCCATTCAGGAATATGCACTGAAATGCGGAGACATCGAGCACTGTCGTGCTGAAATCAGGTAAATTTAAAGGAAATTTGTAACATAATCAGTGCCAGTGTAAAGTAATCCCTCCAATTATGCAGTTGTGCTTCTTTTTAGGCCGACGAAGCTCTATTCTAACAATTCAAACTCCATTGTTCTTCAGTTTTACCTCAAGCATGCATTTGAACATCAGACAACTCGAGAAGGAAAAAAAATGAATAAAAGAAAAAGGTTTAATTTAAGTACCTGGCCAGCTAATAGCAACATCAAACTTAACAAATGATCATGTCCTGGTGATATTAAATATGCTTGGATGATATATCAAAAACCAATTTAATTGTACTAATTATAAAGATTTCGATGCATTTGTTTAAATATATAATCTCTTTGAAGGAAACATCAACAGACTTTAATTTTGTAAGTATAGGGATTTTGATGCATTTGATCTGAGACTGAGGCTACCAGCAGTGGTTAGCATACTACACAAGTTGATTAAGCGCAATGGTGGGGTTACCTACATACATTGTACCGCTGGAATGGGACGGGCACCTGCTGTTGCGGTATGTTTTACACAAGCATCTTGAGAATTAAACACTTCATGTTTGCTTTTTTTCCTTTTTACATATTTCTAGGAGTCTATGGTACTATGCATAGCACACTTTGGTCCGTACTATGGATCTATATTTTCATTTTCAAAGTTCAAATAGTCGATGCGAACCGCTCAACATGATCTCCATATTAAATATGCTTGGATGCCAAATTATACATTGTTTCGATTTTTTTTTTACTATTTTTGTAAATATGTACAAAATCACTTGATCTAAAAATTCTGGATCATCCGAAAGTAGTGATTTTCTACCTATCTAAAATATAGTCAATTAAAAATCACTACTTTTGAATGGTCTAGAATCTTTAGATCAAGTGATTTTTTACCTATCTATAAAAAAATTCTAAAAAATGTAAAATTTAGTTAATTATTTCATAATGAGAAGAGAAGTGAAAAGATAAAGAAATGTTCAATTAGTGTCCGTCAGAATTGCTCTTACCCACAGCACTTAATTTCTATCTGTAACTTTGTTGTACATTTTACAAAACAAAGGGCAGGGGGAGGCACTTGTCCCCCCTACTAAAAAAAATCCAAGAATATGCTTACTTTTTTATGGTATTTTGACACTTTTTTGTTAATATACGCTTGTAAGATGCAAGTCAAAAAATTTCCTGGCTGACTGGTTCAGATCCTGAAAGCAGACCATAAAAATATAAGAAAATTACGAAGTACTGCCATACAAATAACAAAATACCTAAAATATTTGTTGTCTCCATCATTAATTAATGTTTTGATTTTCATAGGTCGCATACATGTTTTGGATTCTGAATTACAGGCTTAATGAAGCATATCATCTATTACTGGTAACATTTCCAATATTTTAATGTGATGTCCTTATTTGTTATATTATATGTCTGTCAGTTGTGTATTCAGGCGATGTTCTTAGAAAGCAAACTTGGTAGTAGCTAAATTTCTAAACTCTGTAACATCTTTTTAGAGAAGTAAACTTGAAAGGCTTGTTATGATATGTTTTAACCATCCAATAACCAATTGTTGGTACACATTTTCAATGAAGTTCTGTATATAAATGATTTTTTTATTTTTTTAGGAAGAAAATTCAGAGTAAAAATGATATTCTTTTGTCATAGAAGAAGGATATTCCTATAATCATTTTCTAGCATGCACTTTGGACAATACTGACTTATTATGTTGATCTTTAGAGCAAGAGACATTGTTTCCCGAAATTGGAAGCCATTAAAAACGCAACTGCTGATATAGTAAGTTGTTTTCATTCCTTTCAGAATTCCAACTAATTTTGTAAAAGTTTGTATACGATGACTTGTTCACCATTATCTGCCAAATTTTTACATCGGTTAAATAATTTGATTCATAAATAATTTTGCTTATTTTTTTCACCCCTTCTCACCTAATGCTAATTGGTTGGCCATTTATTTTTATTTTTTGTGTAATCTTAGCTGACAGGCATATCAAAGAGTACTGTTACTCTTTCATGGCCAGGCAGTAACTGTTCCACAGTAGAAGTTTCTGGACTAGATATTGGTTGGGGGCAGGTAATTTTGCTCAATAGATTGTGCATTGACTATTGGAACCTTTTTACTAATTGCACTGAGAAATCTTAGAATTTGCAATTTGCTCTAGAAACTTATCAGAGGAGACTTAACGTATTGAGGATTTACCTTACCTATCTAAAACTTTCTTTTTGATATGTGTAGTATGAGTGAGTTCAGTTCGGCATAGTGTAAAATCAGCGTTTTAATGGAACAGTGAATGACCACATTTTCTTTGCTGTAGTTTCTGTCTGTTTCAGTTTTCAGTACTCGTATCCAGGTTTTAATGAGTTTGATGAGCTAAATAAAGCTTCCTTCACTTTTATTCCAGATGATACCTTTGACATATGACAAGGAAAAAGGTGTATGGAGTCTTAAGAGGGAATTAGCTGTGAGTTGGTCTAATTTTGCAATGTTAACAATTATTAAGTGATTTGGTTATAATGCTCTCTTCCTAGGATTTTTGTTTTGTTTTTGCTGGTAGGCCAAAGGCAATCTCTCTTCCAAAGGCTACATACTACCAATATAACCAGATGAATCCCTATATTTTTTTTCTCATCCGTTGTGGTTAAATTGTTGATGCTATTTAAGAACTCAATTGATGTTTAAGCATCAAGACACCATTGAACTGGTACAATACTGTGTCAGTAACCTTTTGGTGAGAACCAAAACTATGCGAAGTCAACACTACAGCTGATAGGTCCCAAAATGCAATTGATCTTGCAGGAAGAACAAAGATGCTTGTAAAAGTGTGATTTAGAATTACTGGCATCTGCATGGCTTTGACTGAGTCTTTTTTTATTTATTTATTAATGTTTTGAAGGATGGGCGATACGAATACAAGTACGTAGTTGATGGTGAATGGAAATGCAATGAAAATGAAGCTTTAACAAGCCCAAATGGAGATGGACATGTGAACAACTATATCGAGGTAAGGTTATATTCAAAATAAAATGTTAAAGAAGAAACTTATCTGGATAGGTCCAAAATTTTTTGTTTGTGTCATAGTGTCTTTTATGCTTATCAGGCATGTAGGTGCAGGTCCAGTACCTACCCTGATTGTTTTTGGTACATCACCGTCATAGAAAACTCTTTTTTGAGTTGTGAAAACCACCTATGTACTCTGCTATTTGACATCACCCCTTCAAACTTCTGATTTGTGAGAATCCCTTAAGCGAGTTTTCAACTTAAGTTTGAGGGCTAATTATCACAACTGAAAAGTCCAAGTGGGTGTATCACATTATCTCTGATCTCTATCTACAAGTTTCTCTTGTATACATGTATGTCACTATAAAATTTGCCATGTAAAATTGTGTAAATGTGAAGATTATTATTTTTTATATAGGTTTACGGTAAAGGCTCAAATAAGGAGGAAAGAGAATTGCGCAGCCGTTTAACCAGTGAAAACTGTGATTTGACAGAGGAGGAAAGGTTGATGATTAGAGAATTCCTAGAACAATTTGGCGAGTGAGATATGGTACATATATGTGGAAATATTAACTTTATGCTTCTCCCTGCTCCTGGTTTTTTTTTTTTTTTTTTTGTAATAAAGGAAAGACTGCTTATTGTTTAAATTTTCTTTATCTTTCAAGAGGAATAGTCAAATCCTCTTTGTAGCTAGTCAAATCCTGTACATGATATTATAGGGGATCATACATAAATTAATAAATGCCATAGCTAATTATCAATTTATTACCCAATTTTATTTGTCAATTATGTCTCCCATCTTCCTTATTAAGAACCTGTATCACCGGAATATCAATTTATTATAGGCATGAAACGCATCAGCTCGGATTCTGATCGAACGGTCCAGAACTAAGCTTAAATGGTGCGTTAATGCATAGGACGTGTTAATCCAAAATCTCCACCCATAATGTGAATCCATATCCTTGTGTCATAGTCAGAGGATACGAATTCCCCATAATTTAATAGTAGAGCTTAGTTATGCCGAAATTTTTATTAATAGAAAATAAAATAAATAAATATCGACATTGAAGAAGAGTTTCGTAAAAATTTAAGATATAACAATTTTGTCATAGTCCATAACGTCTAGGGTACTGTAGCTGGACATTATGGAGCATCACGGCTAGCTAATCTGATCTCTAATTAACAAAAAATACTGTAGCTGGCCGTTATTGTTTATAACGTCCAGCTACAGTATTTTTTTTTTGCTGCTTCATTTGTGAATTTTTTTGAAAAATAAAAAAACACTGTAGCTGGACGTTATAGACCATAACGGCCAGCTACAGTGTTTATTTTGGTTAATTAGCGGTAATTTGATTTCGCTAACCAGGCTGCGATGGTCCATAGACGTTATGGACTATAACGGAATTGCTATATCTTGAATTTTCACGAAATTCTTCTTCAATGTCGATATTTATTTATTTTATTTTCTATTAATAAAAATTTCGGGTTAGTTACGGGTACGCGACTTTGTCCGGCCTCTCAAACAAATAAATTAATAAGATAATCTTACCTCTGACGGTCTTGCCTCATTTTATTGGAACGCACGTCCGTTAACAGTATAGACTATAATGGATCTCACGTCGGTCCATCTTTATAAGTCGATACCATGAACTGTTAACCGTGTAAACCGTGTTCGTACCGGAGCGGAGATCAGAGAGAGAAAGAGATCGAGATGGGTAGGTTTTTGATTCCTGCTTTGGTGGCCGTAGCAATGATTTTGGTGAGTGCGAATAATGCATATGGTAATTTGTCTACCACCGCGCAAGAGTTCACCATTTATGGTAAAGTGTTGTGTCAAGACTGTACTCAGGGATGGAACACATTTGCCCATGGCGCCACTCCAATCCCAGGTAAAGTTTTACAACATATTCCATGCATGGGTTCTCTATCTCTCCCACAAGTTGTTAGACATGAAAAAGGAACACTCTTGATCTGATCTATTACAGGGGCAGACCAGGTGTATCCAGGAGGGGCAGCTGCCTCCTTCTGAATTTTGAGTTTTAGTGGATATTTATTGGTTCCGACCGACTTTGTTTCTTTCTGGAATTTTTTTTACTCTCTTCTGGACGTTTGATTTGTAATTCGGGTTAAATTTAGGATTAAAATTGAAATAAATTTGTTGAATTTTGATTGGTAATTAAAAATTATAAGTCAATGCATTGAAAAGTATAAGTTAAAGCATTATTTTTTATCGAGTACTCAATTAGTTAATGAATTTAAACCCGATTCGATATTTTTTTTGACCTCTCCAGATAAAAATACTGAATCCGCCCTGATCTATTACTAACTAATTAGTTTTGACCTGCGCAGATGCGAAGGTTGACGTCATATGCCCGGATAAAAAAGGCCATCCAGTGTACCACGTTTCTGACTTGACAGACGAGACCGGAGAATTCCGCTTTACAATTCCTTACAAGTACAAGGGATTGATCTTAGATCCAAAGGATGCGATTGTGAGGTTGGTCTCCTCTCCCACAACTTGCAACATTCTCACAAATTTCAATCGCGGAAAGCATGGTGTTAGCCCGCAAAACCCGACTACCTGGCGCCATGACAAGGTTGAGTACGAATGCGGTCCTTTCTACTTCACCATCCCACTGTGTGCTGTTCCGGAGTAGAGCCGAACGGCGTTGTTTGTGTGGTCTTTTTGCATGCTTTTTTTTTTTTTTTTTTAATTCTTGTAAGTTGTAATAATGTGAAGAGAGGGTTAATTATGGTTTTATGAGGTAGATTTGTGCGGGATGTGTTTTTACTGTAAATTGTGATGTACAAGGACATTGTAACTTTGTAAGGAACTTACCACTTATATTTGTTCTTATTATTAATTCCATGGGCTTCAAGTTCGTGTGTGTGTCTATATAATTACTAGTATCGTGCCCATGCGTTGCAATGGAATATATGATAAGATAACAAAAATAAATTCTCATACAAAATGACAAATTTTCATAAAAAAACAAAATTAGAAATATATTCTAGATTTTCACAGTAATATGTATAAAATTAAGGAAGTAGATAAATAAGGAAGTGAACAAAAAATTGATTTGCATTGTGATCCGCTGTATAGAAAAATTTCAATTGGAGAGGGAGAAATAAGGAAATAAATAAATAAGGAAACGAAGAATTATATCGCTAAATTTTAGAGTCTGTTTAATTTTAATTGTAACGCATCGTATGGCGGTATGTGTGGCGAGTATGTTTGTAGCTAAATTTAAACTTCTACACATAAAACAAATGCATTTAATCAAAAGAAGATAGATTATGTGATTGGAGAGCTGAGATTAAATCAAAAATTAATCTTTCAATCGTAACCGTTAGCGGATCGGACACCCAACGTGCTTAATAATGGAATGGAGATGGAGATATATATATATGTATGAAAAGACATAATTCCTCTACGCGCATCAACGAAATTAAGACGTTCAATATTAATAGTGTGAATAATTCATTGATGGGTCCCACTGATATACAATTTTAAAGAAGTCCAATTTATATAGGTTACATTCTTGAGTTCTATAACAAAAAAACAAAAAAAAAACAAATTGTGTACATTGTTTGTGCATAGAAAAATGTAAAGCTAGGGGATCTGAATTCCCATATTCGCCGAGACAACCGAAAATTTCTGTTGACATAATAATATTATATTATGTGAAATTATATTTGATGTTTTTAATATTATTTGTGTTAATTTAAATTCTAAAAAATTACGAAATTTTATTGCATATAATAAATAAAAATTGAGGACTGGGGTTAAAATGCACTATTGTATTTGTGCTCCAATCATACCCTACATTTTTATTTGCGTTTTGAAGTTCAAATAGTCGATTCGAACCACTCAACATGATATTCATATTAAATTGTGCTTAGAGAAATTCTTGAAGTTCAAACAATGATTTTGTACCTATCTAAAAAAATAGTAAAAAATTATAAAAAAATATAAAATTTGGTCTCTAAACATATTATAATATGGATATTGATAGGACCATGTTCCAAGGGCCCTCACGGATCTTTCGCGAACCATGAATAGACCGGGATTCGGACCCCTCTCAGGGGCCAACCCGAGATCAATATGAAGAGCCCGGGATCCGTCAGCGGCTAGGCCCAACAAGGCCTCATCCAACATGAGTCCAGTCCGGACCCAACTTACAGTCACTGCCTTCAAGTCCGTACATGGCGGGTGCGATTTAGTGACCGCCTTATTATGCGGACGTCACCGCTCTTATGCGGGGATAACCGTCTTTATGCGAGCTTAACCGCTCCTATGCGATCTCCCCTAACCGCTCTGACAATGCGGAATGACAGTTAGGGAACGACCTATTTAAGGCAAAACGCCCCATTAAACGGGGGTCGAATTTGGGCTTACCAAAGCGAGATATCATACAGGCTAGAGTTCGAATATCTCCTAACCATTCCCACTTCGGGAATCAGTCTCACTAACCTCGGGCTGTCTTCCCAAGACAGGGCGAGCCCAACCCAATCACCTTTCTCACATACGGCCTACTCTCCCCGAGATGGACGTATCAGATATCATGTTGAACGATTCGGATCAACTGTTTGAACTTTAAAAACAGAGATTAAGATGTGAGGTATGATTGATGTACAAAATCAATGATGCATTTTAATCTTATTCAAAATTGAGATATAATATAAAGTTGTGTGTGTCAGTGTGGCTTGACATTTTTGTCTTGTTTTCATATAATTAAAAAAATTGATCTAAAAACACACTACAGTCAGGAATCAAACTCAAGACTTCTAGAATAGAGACCAAATTCTCTTCCACTCCATTACCAGTATCATATACTATCTGTGACATCACTAGCGGTAGTCTATGAAATCTACCGTTGGCATTAGGATGTTTTTTGAATTTTTTGTAAATCGAGGACAGATTTGAAATTTCATTTTGTTTTTAGGATATGAATAAAATTTCGGCATCTTTTCATTTCATACTATTGTCAAAAAAAATTCAACTGAACCTTTGAGTAGGGTTGGCAATGGACCGGTATAGTCTGAGCTAGACCAAGCTCATGGCTCGCTTGTTTTGGTAATGAGTGAGCCATGAGCGAGTCAACATTAGAGTTTGAGCTGAAAAAGTGACTTGTGGCTTGCTCGCTTTGGCAACGAGTGAGCCGAGCTAGCTCGTAAAAGCTCGAGGGTCAAAAGTCTAAATATATTAGATAATGTATTATAAAGTCAACTACTATAAATTAAATTTGTAACTAAATTCATATATACCAAAATATCAAATCTCCGAAGTCATACAAACATAGTTCACAAAATAAATTCATGCATTTCAAATTCATACAAATTCACAAATTCATACCTGGACCGAGCTGGCTCGCCAGCTCAAATTTGTTAATTTTGAACCGAGTTAGGGGCGCGCTGGCTCGTTAACAACTCGGCCCACTGACGAACAACCTGTTATCAAGCGAGTCACAATCGATTCATGGGCTACGAGCTTTTTTGCCACCCCTACTTTTAAGGGACGAAATAAAAAAGTTATTATGAAAAATGTCAATTTTAGCGAAAAAATTAGCAAGACATATTTATATAGTGAAACATATTTGTTGTTCACCATCGAGGGGCTAAAATTTATAAATTTTCTTCGAGTGAGGCTATGGTACTATGCATAGCATGGTTGGGTCCATGCTATGGCTTAAAATTTGAGTTTTCAAAATCCTAATGGTCCATCCAAACCGTTCAACATGATTATAAAATGAATATGTACTTGCAAATCAAATTTTACATTTTTTCCAATTTTTTTACTATTTTTTAGATAGGTAGAAAATCACCTGATCTGAAAATTCTGGACCATCCAAAAACAGTGATTTTCTACCTATCTAAAAAAATAGTAAAAAAAATCGAAAAATGTAAAATTTGGTTTGCAAGTACATATTCATTTTATAATCATATTGAATGGTTTGGATGGACCGTTAGGATTTTGAAAACTCAAATTTTGAGTCGTAGCACGGACCCATCCGTGCTATGCATAGTACCATAGCCTCACTCATTTTCTTCACCATAGAGGGCCGGCCCCCCTCCCCCAATTCGCCGACATTTTTATTTATATCCAAAGTTAATTACAAATTAAAAAAATTATCCAGAAGCGCCAGCTTTCATTAAAAATACCCAAACCGGCCATTAAATGGCCGGTCCCTTATTTAATTTTTATTTTAAAAAGAGAAACCGGCCATTAAATGACCGGTTCCTCATTTAATTTTTTTTTTTAGAGACAAATAGCTAAAATGCTGAAATATAACACTAAAAAATCGATTTTTTTTTTAATATTTGTCATATTACTTTTTTGATAGCATATTTATACTAAATACGCTAAATTACAATAATTATGTATAATTATGCTAAAATACGGTAAATTACGCTAAATTACATATGAATAGGGCCGATTTTGTGCCATCTTTCATAAATCATAAAAAATAGTATAAAAATTCCAAAAATAATAAAAATTGGTATTCTACAAGTTCATTATATAACTAATTTACTGAGCTACGTAGATTGAACAATAGAAATGAAAATCTTAATCGGAAACTTCAACTGAAATTTTGAGGCTCTTCCCTTTGTTTTTTGGCGATTCTGAATTTCAAAATCTGGCATCGCGAGCACTAATGCATGCGTATTTTCACAAGCTTTTCAAAAAGTGGTCATTTGCTGAAATCGGACACTCGAGCGCCGTTTTATGACCGTTTGAAGTTTCGTCGTCGTTTTTCGCCTTCTCAGTGAAGGTATCATCCCTATTCATACGTAATTTAGCGTAATTTAGTGTATTCTAGCATAATTATTGTAATTTAGCATAATTTAGTGTAATTTAGCATAAATTAACATAATTTCAAGTAATTTAACGTATTTTAGTATAAATATGCTATCAAAAAGTAATTTGACAAATATTAAAAAAAGAATTTGATTTTTTAATGTTATATTTCATTATTTTAGCTATTTGTCTCTAAAAAAAAGTAAATCAGGGACCGGCCATTTAATGACCGGTTTGGATATTTTTAATAAAATCTGACCGACCATTTTATTAATTTGTAATTAACTTTGGGTATAAATAAAAATGTCGGCCAATTCGCCCCCTGCGAACTTCTTTTAATCAGGAAGACAGAAATTAAATTCAAACAAATCACACCCTGCTTTCAGTAAAGGTGGTAAATTTTTAGTCGGGTTGAATTCAGATCAGATTATCGATAATTTGTTGGGTCGGATCCGATCCAATCTGACCTCGAATCAGAGAGCCATTCCTTTGTCACTCTTTTTCTTGTTCTCTCGATGGCTGCCTGTGTTTTTTTCTTTTCCGGATTAAGAAAATGATCGGTTTATCCAATACCTGTTACCCGAATCCGATTGTCCGATCCCAGTCGTTCACTCGTTCTTCCGATAGGATTTGTTTATTGTTTGTTCATCTTTGTTTTTCAAATTCAAGACGGATGTTTCTCTCTCTCAGATAAACCAATTAATTAATTATTCCTTCCCGGCCCCATTAAACAAATGACACCCTGCTTTCACTCACTGTCCTTCTCAGTCATGCATTAATTCTCCAAATCTCCAAATTCTTTTTCCAAGATGGCAACCGTAGTGTCGAGGCGGGGCCCACATGTCCTTCCCGACAGAGAACCCTCCGTCCGACCGTTAGATCGTGGCGGCGGCGTCCGGCAGAGGCGGGAACCACGCAGGGCCACGTGGCACCGCAAATATTGCGTGTACTGCGTCGGCCTTTCTATTGTTATCGCGTGGGTCATTGTTCTCGCCGTTTATCAGCAGGGTTCGATAAATGTCGATGTGCGCCGTACCGCGGCTGAGATGTTGCTGCACGGAGAGCTGCGGAGCACGGAGCAGCGTGCGCACCGGATGTTGCCATTCTCGTCGTTGTCGGTGGAGGCGCGGTGCGAGGATGGTAAACTTGAAATTGAGAGATCTAAGCGAGGGAATGTTGTCGGGCTGAGGTTGCCTCGTTTGGCACTCGTGAGTAATCATTTGTTTCTGGTTAAATGAATTAGTTTTTCCTTTGTCTGTATCCTTGTTTTGTACAATTAGATGGAAGTCTTTGAGGAGCTCTACATTAACTAAATGGTCAGAAAATGTACAAGGAATTGAAGCTGTGAGGTGGTATTTTGAGGGAAATAAGAAATTCCTTTTGCCTTACATATATTGTTTTTTGGTTTCAGGTTATAGGAAGTGGAGATAGAGACTCACAGTTGTTGATGCTGCTAACTCTGACAAAAGCGCTTACCGGACTTGGTTATAGATTTACTGTGAGCTTCTTTTCTACACTTTAGTTATCTACTTTTGTTTTTCGTGTATCTATTCTAGCTGAATACCCAACATGATGTCATGAGAGTTCAAGAGAGCGTTATTCAAGTCAAAACTATATGAGCAAAGCTAGGGTGTGATGTGCTATATCACTCTGTTTTGTTTTATCTAAAACTATTTTAGCAAAAATGATGTTTGTCTATTTTCTTTTTTCTTTTTGATAATAATATTATAGGTTAGCTTTAAGTTCTGCTATTTTTTTTTTCTTTTTGTCGGACCTGTTGGACACATAATATTTGATAATTCTTCTTCATTTCTTAACAATATGAATTTTGGCATGATTTTAATAATTTGATTAGGTGTTTACATTTGAGGATGGAGGAGCTTATTACTTGTGGAAAAATATAGGTTATCAAGTGCACATTGTCAAGTCCCTGGGGCTCATGTCCATTGACTGGTCAAAGTAAGTTTCAAGTTTTTGTTACCACTGTAAACCTTTACATTTTATTATTGCTTTACTCACCTTTGTTTATTTGATTTATATTTAATTAGTTATGAAGGTGTGATACTAGGTTCCCTTGAATGTAAAAGAGTTCTCTCCAGGTAATTAATTTCTGATGTTTATACTTTTGGCAGTTTTACTTCGCTTCTTTCTGGGAAGTTTATTAATATTTTCTGGTCTTTTATTCTCTGCACCTAGAAAGCCTTGTATATGAATTTTTTTTCAAAATTACACAACCAATACTTGCTTGGTGAGCTTACAACTCCGACCTCCCACTGTACACCCAAACCCTAACATCCCAAATAAGAGCAAAAGAGAAAAATGCTAATTTCATATGTGATATTCTCCTTGCTCTGAGCCATACATTATATTCTGATCCTTTATAGAGTTATATCTGAAATTAGCCCAAAAAAGAAGAAAAAGCATCCAGTGATTATGCTGCCAAGGTTCTTTTCGTGTGTTCCAAAACTGCCATCATTGGCTCTAGGTTGTATTTTTACTTTTAAGAGCCTTCCTTGCATCATGAACTCAGCATGTTACACTGCATTCAGTCTTATGCAGGAACCCTTCTTATCTATACCTTTAATATGGCTCATTCATGAAGATACTCTCGGGAAGCGTCTCAGAGAATATGAAGAAAAGGGTTTTGATGGTCTTATTAGCCAATGGAGAAGCTCTTTTTACAGAGCCAATGCCATCATATTTCCTGATTTCTCCCTTCCTGTAAAGCACCTTTGTCTCTCATTTTAATTTATAATTCTAAAAATGGTCTCCTTTTCATTGTTTTTAACTTTTCAGCGAACTACCATATTTTCTGTATGATAGATCACTATTACCATCCATGTTTGGTTTGATACATCCTGCACCTGTTCAGTTGTTTATTTGTGTGGAACAGTCAATGATAAATTGATGCTACATACTTGAGTCAATCCTTTACTGACGATCTAATTCATTTTTTTTGTCTTGAAAAATGCATTTCAGTTGCTGTATGCTGCACTTGGTGCTACAAACTTTATGGTTATCTCTAGTCCCCTTGCCGATGTACTGAAGACCGAGAGTTACTTGGCATCTCATTCACGGTATCATGCGAGGAAAGATTATGGATATGGTGAGAATGAACTCATAGTTCTTTTTGTTGGGAGCTATTTCCACTATGATGACATCATTTGGGATTTTGTGGCTGCAATGCAAGCCTTGGCCCTGCAAGTTTCAGAACTTGAGAAAAGTATGAATGGAGGAGTTCATTCTATCTTCTTGTGTGGAAATTCTTCGGATGCCTACAGCTCCTCATTTCAGGTAATACAATTTCTCTCCATGATAAACTCTGATGGTGACGGTTTTGTTTTATTTAGTGGTTAACCCTCTATTAAAACTCGTTATCCTACCAGGCCAAAAGTTTGAAAATAGTTCATAGCTAATGTGTGGCCTCATCCATTATGGTATCTAAATATACCAAAATGACACTACTTGACCTGCCTGAGAAATATATGAAATCGAACTTTACAAATATACAGGAGAGAAAGGACACGATCACTCCTCTCTCTCCCTCTCTCGATGTTGTTTCCTTTTTGGTCTGAAATGAATAACTTTGCCATCACATAGCTGTTCGCCATTTGCGTGCACTACTAAAATTGGGAATCGTGATTCTTCTAGGTGGCAGTTCTGTTGTAGTCCTTTACCTGGCACATGAATTGGTGTTAGTCCTCTTTACGAGCTTTCAAGAAAAAACAAATTTGAGAATTGATCACTTGTTATTAAACCATTTTTCTGTGATAATTTGGTTGTGTGCTACTTGACTTCAGTAAGTTAATCAAATATATCTTATAACGAAAATATTACAAAAGCAAAAGTCTTATCTAACTTTTTATGATTTAGGAACTTGCGACACAGATGGGTTTCCCTGCTAGTTCAATAAAGCGCTATCCTTTTGATCATGACGCAAGTAGTTTGCTACTAATAGCTGACATTGTCTTACATGGTTCCTTCAATGAGGAGCCTAGCTTTCCTCCTCTGTTATTGCAAGCCATGTCCTTTGGAGTTCCTATTATCGCACCAAACATCAGTCAAATTACAAAGCATGTAAGTCAAGTCCTTTAAGTAGTTTCTTTTGGCTCAATTTCAAGTGTACTGCTGTCAAAATGTCAATAAATAATTTATGACCCTGCAAGAGAGAAATATCATAGACTCTATCCTAAAAGCCCCCCAACAATCCCTTTCCTTGTGATTTCTTCTGTAAATAAAGAGGAAGAAATGAGGGGTTACTGGGATGTTCTACAAGGAATTAGTAATGCTGTAAAACATTATATTTGCATTGTTTAAATGGGTATGTGAGAAGCTTCTCATTGTGATGGTTGCAGGCAGATGTATTGACAATTTGTAGGGTGCACATGAAATAGTTTCTATTTTTCATGAATATTTAACCATGTGATGCATAATTCAACTTTTGTGCCTGTTCATTTTTGCATTGTTTTATTTTCTTTAATACTTTTTTGGTTTAGTTCTATCTTCAACATTCCAAATTAACATAATATAGAAAAACTTCTAGTTGGACCTTACTTTATCCTTATTTACATGGATATATCCTCACAGGCAACCACTTGTTAAGCAACTTAACCTCAACCTCCCCATGATTTTACAATTGAGCACCAGGGTAAGGTTAAAAAAAGGAAGCACTGAAACAGTGGTCATTTTGGTCCTAGTTATTATATGGGTTGGTAGATAATACATACCACCAATCCTTTACATCCACTGGAAGTAATGATTGCTGTTTGTGAGTGCAAATCAAGAGTAAGCTACGTACTGTTGTTTCATTGCTAACACAATAGTTGATGGCAGGTAATGGATGGGGTTAATGGCTTTCTCTTCCAACCGAAGGACCTGGCCACATTGACTAAAGCCTTCTCACGTGTAATACGAGAACGGAAGCTCTCAGACTTGGGAAACAAAGTTGCTAGCAATGGTAAAATGCTTGCAAAAAATATGCTAGCATATGAATGTGTTTCATCATATGCAAAACTCCTAGAAAACATGCTATATTTCCCATCAAATGTGATGCTTCCGGCTTCTCTCTCTCAAATCCAACAAAAGACATGGTCATGGGACTTGTTTGCGAGGAAAACAACAAATGAGAATGATCAGAGCACGGAATTAAGTGTCCTAGAAATGCTTGAGCGACAATTTGAGAAAAATCTTACTGGAATGTCCCATTTTGAAAATGAGACCTTGAGTGATGACTTCCCCTCACAGCTAGATTGGGAAGATTTAAATGATATGGAAATCTCAGAAGATATAGAGACACGAGAAATGCAAGAGGTTAGCTTCATTTATACTTCAATTTCCTTTGTATTATTTGTTACATGTATCACTTCAGAAGTACATGTTGTCAGTTTATTGCCTTATGAGATACATGTATCACTTTGGAAATAAATGTTGCCAGTTTATTTGCCTTACGAGAAGTTCGCAGTTTTTGCTAATATGGGAATTCCTTTAGAAGGTCAACCCCATAGATAACTGCCTTGACCAAAGCTAACTTTGTATACATAACACCTCAAGAAGATCAACTGGATAATTTTTATTTTTTATTAAAAGGGAGGTTCGCTATATAGTTAAATTCATTGACCTAAGCTGACCTCTACGACAGCAAAATTACCCAAATAGCAAGCTAGTTACATTGGGAAGGTGTATTTCTCAACAATTAAACATTGGGAAGGCACTTGTCCCATACAGAGGGCAGTGTTTACCCAAAACATGACTTCATTTTAGTTATTACTAAATAATTCATTTGGTGTAGCTTGAAGAAAGGATCGAGACACCCTTGAAAACATGGGAAGAGGTGTACCACACTGCCAGAAAGGCTGAGAAGGCAAAATCCGAGAAAAATGAGAGAGATGAAGGGGAGTTAGAGAGAACTGGACAGCCTGTGTGTATATACGAGATTTACAATGGAGAGGGGGCATGGCCGTTTCTACATCACGGCTCCATTTACCGTGGCATCACCCTGGTATCAACTTGCTAAATTATGAGAACTTGCAATGTCTTTTTGCCATATTTTCATGAAAGATATCTGTTTTATGTATATATTGCATGTGTAACCTGAAAAACATATGATATATAATCCCATGTAGGTTTTATGCCTGCCAGTACCAGTAAAATACAGAGGAATAGATAGTAGTTTACGCTTTTTATTGCTAACTGTGTTTTAATGGGAGGTTCTTTGGTGAGTTAGCAATAAACGAGTGTAACCATTATTGTACATATAAATGCAGGGGTTATTTATTGGATGCAAACTGGTTCTGTCAGACTCTCAGCTGTGTCCCAGTTGGGAGTATTTGTTCAATTCTATATGTCATGACTTGTCATATTTTCTCTTTTATGCCAGTCCAGAAGTGGCAGAAGACCAGAAACCGATGATGTGGATGCAGTTAGTCGGCTTCCTGTTTTAGAAGATTCACACTACAGAGATCTTCTGTGTGAGTTTGGTGCAATACTGTCTATTGCTAACAAGGTGGATACCATCCACAAGTTACCTTGGATCGGCTTCCAGTCGTGGCGTGCCACAAGTAGAATGGTATTTACCCGATGGTCCCATGTCTTTATTGGCTTTATTACTTTTTTGGGAGTCTGTAGCTTTAATTGATGCTTTTACCATCTATGTTGGGACCAAAGCCTTGGGGGTTATATTTAGAATATGGCTAATAACTAATAAGATAATAATCATTGAAATATCGTTTAGAGTTGGTTAGGGTTATGTGTTGACGTGCATTACCATTTATGATCCCAATGCTGAAGTCCCATTCCATTAGAAATGTTTCCTTTTGTGAATGAACTGCAAGCACCCTATAGAAAAAGGAAGAAAGAAAGAAGTTAAGGAAACAAAAATAAGGAACTATAACTTGATATTGTTGGGGATGTACTGAAAAAGTCTTTTGTATAGGTTTCTTTGTCAAAAACTGCTGAAAAAAAGTTTGAGACGATTATTATGGAAGAAAACAAGGGAGATGCTGTTTATTATTGGGCACCTTTGGATATGGATCTGAATGCGAACAAATTTGACTTTTGGTCCTCGTGTGATAGCCTAAATGCAGGTCACTGCAGGTATCTTTGTTTAAATAAATTAATGTTTTACTATTATTTATATTTGATAAAAAAATTCAATGCCAAGCAGCTTGTTCTCTAAATTTTTGAAGGCAATAGATGACAAGGTGGATTCTTTTGTTGGATGATAGTTGCTGGTACCTTATAGAAGGACCATATTTGTGTTGTCTTAATCTACATAATTATGGCCTTGATTTGTGTTATAACAAGTGAACTAATATTTTCTAAGGTTACTGAATTGTTAGCTCATACTTCAATTGGCAGATCTTTACTCATTGATTATGGTCTTGTTTTCTTTATTCTTGTGTCGTCTTAGTTTACATGATTATGCTGTTGTTTCTTGTGTTATAACAAGTGAACTAATATGTTCTAAGATTGCTGAATTGGTAGCTTATACTTTAATTGGCAGATCTTTATTCGGTGATGCATTCAGACTGATGTATGGTCTTGAAGAGAACATGGCATCCTTGCCCCCTATGCCTGATGGTGGGTCCTACTGGTCTGCTCTTCATAGCTGGATCATGCCTACACCCTCGTTCCTGGAGTTCGTTATGTTCTCGAGGTATGCTTCGTCACGAAAATAAGAGACAATAATCGTGCTTCAAAGGAGCCTCATATAGCTCATTGTGGTATACTGAGACAAAATCACCCCCGACCAAGCCAAATGAATAATTCATAATCCAACCTTTTTGAGCTTAACACTGGACTCCTATCTGATTTAATTGGGTTTACCTGAATATGAGTAACATGAAATCGCAGTTAACTTAAACCTGACCTGACTACAAAAAATAATTCAATGTGCCCCAAAATAACTCACAACCCCAAGTTTACAAGTAAGGACTGGAACTACGGAGGATCAGAAATATACTTGAGGTGGCCAGAGACTCAAACAAGTCAAATGCTACCCGTAAACCCCAAGTTGCCCTTTTGACTCTAATTAAGTATAATTCTGGTAGGTTGATTGCTAACCTACCAGTTTTTCTAAAATAAAAAGCTTATAGAGGTAGTAACTTCTATAGTATCTCATTTTCTCTTTCCTCAGAATGTTTCTGGATTCACTTGATCAGCTGAGTTACAACAAAAGCAATCCTTCTTGTTTGCTGGGATCATCTGAAATAGAGGTGCTAAAATATCTCTCTACTATGGATTACTATACCAGAAATTTTGTCAGGTCACATCCAAATCAGTATGATATGCCCCAATTCTGACCCCTTCTGTTTATTATTTATGTTTTTGTGGGCTTGATTTGTATTTGGTGTTGGAAGTGAGGGTAACTTGAGACTAAACTGGATTGCAAACGAGTATTGCACATTTGGGGGGTGGTTTAGGTAAAAATGGGTTTAAAATTTAGGCCTTGTTTCATAATTGAGGGTTGATTGAACACCTATGAACCAACTTCCATACTGGTTGTGCACCGGTCAAAAATATCAATTGCAATGCTTATTGTTATTTTCTGGTTGAAATTTCTGCTTATTGATGAAAATACCAATTGTAATGCTTGCTCACTCCAAATTGTGATCTCTACTTAAGAAGTGCTTTATTATGATCCTGAAGTGCCAAATCATCTTATCTGGATTCATCTTTTGGCTCAGAAAAGACAGTGTTACTGCCGTATTCTGGAATTCCTGGTAAATATCTGGGCCTATCACAGTGGTAGAAGGATGTTTTACCTTAACCCAGTTACGGCCCAGCTGTCCGAACAACACCCTCTTGAGCAAAGACAAGGGGTAATTTGGGCAAAATACTTCCAACCTACCCTGTTGAAGAGCATGGATGAGGATTTGGCTGAAAAGGCAGATGATGGCTTTTATCTAAATTCTAACTGGCTTTGGCCTCTAATGGGAGAAGTGCATTGGCAAGGGGTATTTGACAGAGAGAGGGAAGAGCGTTATGTGAGAAAGATGGACAAAAAGAGAAAGACGAAAGAAAAGTTGCTTGATCGGCAGAAATATGGTTACAAGCAAAAAGCCTTGGGGTAAATAAGCTACTTAACAAAATTTTGTTGAGTTTAGTGAAAGAAAAATATTTGCCTATGCAGTAGACCTGCAGAAATTCCTTAATGTATAAAGAGGTATTCTTTTTTTTTTTTTCATCATGGCTATGTCTCCTAAGGAGATTGCGACCAGAGGGCATTACACGGTAGATTCAGTTCTAATTACTTCTCTTAGGTGATATTCTGAAGTACTATAGGAAATAAATATCCTTTTCCACATCTAATTCCATTTTTATGTTTTAGTTATTCAGCGCTACTAGAAATATATAATTTTTTTTTTTGAGGAAACTAATAGAGATATGATAATTTGTGTTGATTCTTTCATCATTCTTTACATTTGGTGGAAGTTGTAAGGGATCTTTGTACAGTGGCTGCAGTGAAAATACCTTAATGAAAACTTTATTTACACCCTAGTACTTTCTGTTATTCCGAAGTTCTTATTTTTTATGGACTTGTTACGTTGGTGGCTTATTGATCTCATTTCTTGGAATCTGTTTTTGATACATCGAATGCATATTTTTTTATCAGGATTTGACTGTCACTAATCGTTAATTGTTATGAATATCTCATCTATGCAGTAAAATGTATCTTTATTTGTGTAAATTTTCGCAATTACCGAGCAGCCGATCATGAACGTACGTATGATATGATTGTCGGAATAGGCGATTATAAAATTTCATATAATTATTTTGACAAATTGTACGGTATAATTTGTTCGAGTTATATTTTGATTTTGAGACTACATGAAAGTTAAACTGGTATAAAAAAAGTCAAGCAGTTAAAATTAGAAGGTTTATAAATTAATTTTAAGATATTTATTGGTTGAATATTTTTTTGCCATTTGACTCTATACGAAATTAATTTAAAAATTTAATATTTCATATGTTAGTACATCACTCGTAAGATAGGTGAATTTCAACAATTTAGATTTGTTGTTTGCAGCAAATCTAATAAATTTTAAAGTTAAAATTCACAAAGGAACATCCTAGTTGCACTCAACTTTGCAACCTTTTATTTGATAAAAATTTCACATTTCAAAATTCACACTTCTCTATAATTCTTTTAATTTAATTGATTTCTCTATACTATAACTGCTTTGTAAGAATTTGTAAGAATAAAATGTTTTAATTGCTTTTGATTCTTTGGTTGTTAGGGATATGTTCTAGTGATTTTGTGAATAATATGTTATTTTATTTTTTGAATAAAATATTATGTATTATGGATTGTCATTTTCATGATTTGGTCCTGAAATTTTATGATTGAATGTAATGTTATTCTAAATAGTTAGACGATCTTTTGTCATTAGTTGGAACACTAATTATTTTCTAGACTGACATGTGGATTGATTGATAATTATGTTTAACAAATTAAGAATTTAAGATATCAAAACAATCACATAAATATATGTTAACGGATATAATATTGTATACAGGGCCGGAGCTAGACATTCAGACTATGGGGTCAAACGTAAATGAAAGTCAGGCATATATAATTTTTTCGGAAATAAATCTGTTGCGATTATCTGGAATCGCAGGGTCCCTGCCCAACCGTCACATGTTTCGAGATTCATGAACAAAAACTGATTTCTCAAAAGAATCCTGAGTTTCATTGTTTGAATGGTTGGGATTAGAATCGCAGAAACCTGCGATCCCTTAGAATCGCAGCAGATTTGCTTCCAATTTTTCCTATGAGTCAATATCACACTATCCATAATATTTTATTTTATTAAAAATAAGATATAAATATAAATTAAAAAAGAAAGAATGGAGTCAATTGACTCTATTTCAATGAAAGTAGATTGTTATATAAGTGTGATCAGCTAGTTTCATAATAATTTTATCTGCTCATCTAACATGAAACCACTAAGATTTTCTACATGAAGAATTTATATTTTCAAATATTGGATATCATATACAAAGTTTTGAAATATTATGTTTTATTTATTTTAAGATTTTGATACACTTCAATATTTTTTAGTTGTTATTTGTGAGAATTAAATATGTATTTATTTGCAAAAAGACAAAAAAAATCATGTCACAACAGTAGGGCTGCAAACGAACCGAACCAAATCGAACTTACCTCCAGTTTGAGTTTGGTTTGAATTAATTTCGAACTAGGTTTGGTTTGAATTAATTTCGAACGAACTCAATTTCGAACCGAATTTTTTACGAACTCAATTTCAAACCTTTACGAACTTTGTTACGACTTACGAGTTATGACTTATGACTGAGCCATAGTGTGAAATTACAACACTTCAATAAAAACTCAAGTATTCAAAGTACAATTTAAATAAAATCCAAATATCAATAGAAGTACAATTTAAATAAAAACTCAAGCACTCCAAAGTATTCAAAGTACAATTTAAATATCAATAGAAGTACAGAACAATCACCAAAGTGCCATCTTTAAGGAAAAAAATTAAACTGGATATGGGCATAGCGCTGAGAAGTTAATGCTATTTGATCTATAAAACAAGCAACAATAAAAATGGTGTGTTTTTTAATTACCCGAGAGAGGAGCAAATCGCAAGAAGGGCAAAAAGAAACGGCCGGTAAAAAGGGTCGCCTCGCCTCACGGCCGGTCCCAATAATCAACCAACAAAGCAGAGATCAACGAGGGTCGCCTCGCCTTGCCTCACTGCCAGTCCTAGTTTGGTATCGCAGCCAAGTAGCCAATATAGGGAAACTCTAGGGTTTGGACTTTGGTATCGCAAGTTCGCAACTAACAAAGAGGGAAAGTCGGCTAGGTTTTTTATTGCTGGTTTTGTTCGCAAATCGCAACCAACAGTGAGAATACCAAAAGTTCGCAACCAACGATTATGGGTTATGGCTGGTTTTGTTTAATTTTCTATTTTGGGCTTTGTTGTTTAATTTTTTATTTGAGCTTGTAATTGGACCGGACTTTCTATTTCAGAAGTCAGAATTCAAAGCAATTATGGACTGGATGGCTTATATTTTCATCAGTGAACATAAGTTATCAGCAGAAATTAACGGTTCACGTGTGAGTTAATTTCGAACTAAATTTGGTTTGCGAACCTATTTCAAACGAACTAGGTCCAGTTTGAGTTTGGTTTGAATTAATTTCGAACTAAATTTGGTTTGAAATAATTTCGAACGAACTCAATTTCGAATCGAACTTTTTCGAATCAAACTCGAATCGAATTACGAACTACGAATTTTTTGTGCAGCCCTACACAACACTAAGTTTTGAAATATTTAATTAATTTTAGATTGTCTTGGATTATCCTCTTTTCATATAAATCATTTAATTCAGAGGTTCTAGTGTTCTTTAAACCAAAATCAAATCATTAATTATCACGCATGGCGGATCTACGTATATTGAATGGAATCAATTCATCTATATTTTTATTCAAAAATCTAATTTAAATATCATATTTCTATAAATTTTAAGTAAAAATACTATAAATACTCTATATTGGCCTTCAAATTTTGTAATATATTTTCTATACATGATTTTCATTATTTTTTAAGTAAAATTTTATATGATTGACTTTTATAATTTAAATTTCCACCTCTAATTTAAAACGTCGATCTGATTTAAGATTTAAGAGGCTATTTTGTATAAATTTTAATTTGTTTATTTTCAATGATGGAATCCGATTTAGAATATTAGGCACAGTGAAAAAGCAAATGAAAATGGATTGAGATTTTGTTTTATGCAGCGTACAAACAATAAAAGTTAAAACAACATCACATGTGACTCGTGCGTTCACGAAGTAAAAACTAATATATTAGGGTATGTTTGGTTGAACTGAGAATAGACTATTTTTGGGATTAGGCTATTCGGAATAACTTATTCGGTATTTGGTTGGGTTAGAATAGTAAATTCAAAATTTTTTTTTATTAGAATAGGCTATTTTCTAAGATTTTTGAGATTTGACTATTCTAATAAGACAAACAATAGCTATTCTTGATTTAGCTATGGTATGTTTAGTTGTAAAACAAGAATAACTAGAATAGCTAAATCAAGAATAACTATTGTTTGTCTTATTAGAATAGTCAAATCTCAAACTCTTAGGAATAACCTATTCTAATAAGACAAAAAAAATTGGATTCACTATTCTAGCTATTTTAACCCAACCAAACACCAAATATGCTATTCCGAATAATCTATTCTCAACCCAACCAAACATATTAATGTATTGGTAAAACTTCTTGCTATTTGGAAAAATCCAACAACTGGTTTGTTTAGGAATGTTCAAACGGTTGATTCGATTAAAATTAAATTAATATGATCAAATTAAATTTTATTCGGTTTAAAAAAAATCCAATGAACTTACCAAATTAAACTTTTCAATCTAATAACAACTGAATAAAAAAAATCGAAGTAAATTTCGATTTGTTTGTTTGATTGAACTGAAAAGAAAAGATGTTAAATTTCAAAAGGTAAAAACTCGATACATATACAAATACATTTAATAATCATAGAAATAAGAGGAGGATGCCTCCGAAAACAGTGATTTTGTACTTATCTAAAAAATAATAAATCAATATTGTAAAAAACAGCCATTTAGGCCGATTAGTTGTTGACAGCGATAAAATCGTCACGGATTTTTCCAACTAATCGGTTGATTATTCTTGATTATGGCCGATTATTTTCAATTATTTCTAATTAATAACTTGGCGATATCCTGTCCATCCGACAAGCGGACACTGCTATTTACAATACTGATTTGAACTTTGTAAACAAAGATAAATTATATGAGACATGAAAGATACGAAGCATTCGAACCATCATTTAAAAATAAATATCAAGATATATCAGTCAAATCGAAACAAGAGATTAAACCGAACCGAATATAATAAATCGAAAATTCAATCAAACTTAACCATTTAATCCAAAATTTATCAGTTCGGTTGAAAACAAAAATAAACCGGATCCAATAAATATCCTAGATCCGTTATGACGAATTGACGATGAACGACTTTTGTTAAGTTCGTGACTTGACCGGCTTCCTAACCGTCACTTTTAGTTTCAATAGCCCTTCTACACTAACGGTATAACTCTATAGTCTATAATAATCATCATCTAATTTTTCCTCAACTATATTATTATTAATATATTTTTTTCTCTTCACCCAATTTTTGCTTCGTTGCATCTCTCTGGATCCGATCACCGACAAAACCCTAGCCCGAGCGTCTCAGGCGAACGGTTCCATGGAGAGCTTCGGTTTTTCCGACTGAGATATGCAGAGAGACACGACGCCAGGTATACCTTCCTTCCTCGGCAGTGGTGGCGACTTTGATACACCTGGCCCACTACTGTTCCTTCCCCTACTTCTCATCCAAGGCGGGGGCATGGATCTCTCGCGCGTCGGAGAGAAGCTCCTCAGTTCTGTTCGCTCCGCTAGATCTCTGGGTCTCCTTCCGACCTCTTCTGACCGACCTGAGGTGCACTCAATTCGCTAGTTTTATTGGGTCCTGTTGGTTTTCATATAGGGATCTGGTTTTGTGTGTGGTAATTGGGTTTTTAGTGATTGGAATAGGTAGAGAGATAATGCTGGTCCGTGCGTGATCTGTCAAGTAAAAACAAAAAAAAAGTAGCTAATTTGAGATGAAAAATCTGCTCTATATCTGGTTCATGATTATTATTTTTGGTCCATTTGTTATATAGAACTTGAAATTTTATTTCTGGAAATGCTTTAGCATTTGTGCTGCTTGCTTGGGTTTACCCTCTGACTGGCTTTTACTATGCCAACCTTAATTTTGTTGATTTTTAGTACTTAAATGCTGAAACATATTGAGTTTTTACTGTTCATCATAAGAGGGAATGTATGTTCATCTAATGCCAACTCCCATCAAAATCTGAAGTTTTACTTTACTAGATATTATACAATAATACTGTTTAGGCCAGTGTCAGTATGTGTTGTACTGCATATTTGGGATTATCATATTGTGAGAATGCAATTGTCTGGACTAAAACCATATTTGAAGGTACAGCTAAAGAGACAGAAATATAAAAGAAATATACAAATGAGGACTAGCTTGAAAATCATAACAATTGCATTGAGTTGCTTCCTTGAAATTGTAATTGGTGTATGAAGGTTCCAGCTAGAGCTGCAGCTGCTGCTGCTGTTGCACGAGCACTTGCCGGCCTACCGCCGCACCAACGGATTGCCCTTCCTTCCAGCTCTGAGAACTTGGTCTCAATTTATGGTAGCAACCCTCAGGGTCAAACGGTAGAGGAGCTTGAAGATGACTTCTATCAGGAGGTCCCCCCCCTCTCTCTCACACACACACACACACACACACACACAGATGGACATATTCGTGTGTACACAGACTTTGGTAGTTTTTTTGTTTTCTTCATTGTTTTTAATGGCATTTTTAATTGAAGATTCTTTTTCTTTTTGAAAGACAAATGCTTGACTGAGCATTAGCATTTGGTTTGGTGAAGTTACTCAAGTCAATCAACCTGTGAACTTCTGTTTCTGTTTATATTAGGCTGGGAAGTTCGACCTGATAGATCTACCTGACCCAGTTAATTCCGGAACCATGAGTTAAATACCTCCAATACAGATTGGGATAAATTTGACCTGCTGGCAGGCTGGGTCTGAAAGAACCTGTTTAGCACCTCAATTGAAACCTTTTCTAAATAGAAGGCTAAACTCCCAAATATATCATAGCGCTTAACATCATAGCTCATAGTCCAAAATAAAATTTTGATGATTATGCAGATTAATTAGAAAATGGCCTACTAATTGGTCTTGGCGGCTGATTTGTCTTTTAAAATATATTATCATTATTCATAATTCAAACTATTTTTTATTATTATGCGGCCGATTAATTGGAAAATGGCCGATTGATCTTGGAAGCTGATTAGTCATTAAGAATTGCAAAACAACATCTGAATCCAGAATATGTGATGGAGTGACCTCCAATCCGACTACTCAGCCACCAAGACCTTTTTTTTACAACACTGATAAAAATCGAGGAAAATTTAACAATCTGACATGGTTGACTCATCTGAGTAACCTGTAGAGTTACAAAATGTTGCAGATATAAATAGTCGTGATCTACATCCATATCTATATCTTTGTGTCTGTAGTACTTCAGCTGTGGCTTTGGATTTATATATCTGTTTAGCATGTGTATTCCTATCCCTGTCCGTTAAATAAAATGTGGGTGAACGTTTGTTTTAGACTATCTGTTCTGTACCACTCTGTTTTGACCCCTACTGACCTGTGAATGGGAAGGTCAGGGTCAGCATTTCTTGGCCTGTTTATGGCTGGGTCTAGCCTACCTGACCTGGTATTGTGTCAAGTAAAAGAGACTGTGAGTGGCGGCCCCAACCTGACTCAGCCTGACAGCCTTGACCTGTTGCTACCTCTAGATGCTCTTTATTGCAATACTGCATTAATTAATTTTTCAAACACACTTTAGGCTACCAGATCCTTACATTTGGTAATGGACTAATTGAACTCTGAAAAATTAAAGAATTATTTTATTTACTTTGGCTGGCAAACATAATGGGTAAAGTAACTTAGGTTTATTATCTTCTATAATTTCCCTTTTTTAATATATATGTTTATTGCAGGAATTTGATCCAGTGAAGTACATATTGGACAACATTCCATCTGAAGATAGTGATGCTACCTATTTTGATAAACAGGTTTGTGGAGCCAATAATTATAAAAAAAGCTTTTAATATTGCTTTCTTGTTTTGTGTTTTGTACTTGATAGACATTGCCTGTTTCTTAATATTTTGAATAAGTTATTTTCTTGTGTTATACATGCTTTTGTTACAACTCTTATATGTGGTATTTCTGCAGTCTACCCTTAGATTGGCGCAGCTTGATAAAATTGCAGAACGATTATCAAAACATGTTATGGAGCACCATGAAGAAATGGGTAAGCCATTGGTTTATATATTTATTTGATTTTTTCCTTTATTATATATTTGTTATGTACCTCCTGACTTTTTCTTTGTCAAAATTTAAAAAAATTGATGTCTTGGTTGGCCCAGTGAAGGGAATGCAGTTGGTAATGGAGCTAGAACAAGACCTGAAAGTTGCAAACGTCATATGCATGGTACTGTTTATTATTAGCTTGTGGATTTTCCAAGATTTTTCTCTAATTTGTGCTGTGCTAGTTTTAGTGGGCAATTAGTTAATCATGTGCTGTAAAAAATTTACAGAATGGGAGGAGACACATAACTTCATCAAAGCTTGAGGTGTCAAGAGACCTTGTGGTCAATACAAAATCAAAGAGGAAGCAAGCTCTCTTGGTAAATTAGTTTGTATACTAAAATTATAATTTGGTTTCACATGCATCCCTGTATATAATTCAAGTCATGTCCTAGTAGTGAAACCTTGAAAGTCCTGTAGCTACAACTAAAAGAGTAATAAAAAAATGGGAAACTGAAACCTTGCATCCAACAGTCATAAATCTAAATGAACCAAAATAAGCGGAAGGACAAAAAGATTCATAACAGTTATAAACCTGCACCATTTGTTACTCCTAGTGATATCCCGGTATGTTACTATTTTGTTATAAACCTGTACCATTTGTTCTGGTCATCAGCAAAGCAATACTAACAATTTGCAGTTGGAAAATTTACAAATCAATTTTAGACTATCTACTTGTACTTATTGATTGAGAAAAGGAAACAACAATGAAACTCTATCTTACTTGCAATGCAGGACATGCTTCCCATTCTTACAGAACTTCGTCGAGCAGTTGACATGCAAATGGAACTTGATTCTTTAGTTGAGAAGGAAAACTACTTTCTGGCAAGTCATTTTCTTGACTGCATTTTACAAGGATTACCATACAATTTGGTACTGGTATACATTAGGCCTGCCTGTTTTGTAAAATGTTTAAGGTTAACTTGATCTCGTTGAATCTTGAAAATAGAATGAATGGAAAAATCTTGAGTCCAATTGGTACATATTGAATTAGTGACACTCTGGCCAGTACGTATTGTACTTTGTTTTCTTAGATCTTCATTTTCTTTTGTTATTCCTCTTTCTATTTTCTAATAGGCATTTGCTCTGTTGCCTGAGTATTTGCAAATTTTGGATAATTATTCAGAGCTCCCTGCTATTCAAGAAATGGGCCGTGGTGTTGAGGTTAGTAATTTTTTTCTATCACATTTTAATGACTTTTTTTATTCTCTTATCTGAAACTCTCATCTCATATGCTAGTAGGTGAGGTTTTTATGAGATGATTGTATTTTCAGGCTTGGCTAGCAAAGACTATTCAAAAGCTAGATTTACATTTGTTAGGAATATGTCAAGCATTCAAGGAAGAAAATTATATTACTGTAAGTATTTGTTTCTATTTGCAGTGGTTCTATGATTTCTATCATCTCTATTTTCTCATCAAATGTCTCTCTTTTTCTAATATTGTTTTTTAATGTCATATCAAAACTAAAATTTCAGGTGATTGATGCATATGCTTTAATGGGGGATGTCAGTGGCATGGCTGAAAAGATGCAGAGTTTCTTTCTTCAAGAAGTTCTCTCTCAGACTCATGCTGTTCTCAGAGACGTGCTTCATGAAGTACAACTCTAGTCTCTTCCTTCTTAATTTTCACAGTTTCGCTTTTTTTTTTTTTACTTGCCGTGGCATGCCAATTTATTCTGTGGCCTCTGGAAATTGAGGTTATAGACAAATGAACAGTGAATAAGTACTTTTGAACACAGATAAAACAAGAGCACAAAAAACACAAATATAAATAAAAAAATGGTTTCCTTGTGAAGTCTGGGTTTCGCTGGTATCAGATCTCATTATTTGGTTTCATTCTGAATCTCTGAATTGATTGCTTTTTTTCTTATAATGGCAGGAAGTTGGTTGGAGTACACAAAGCAGGTGACATACTAATATAGTTTTGTTCCTTGTTGGGATGTCACAACTTCCTAATTTGAATTTATTTGGTGATTTGACTATCTTATGTGATTCTTTTGTGACAGACTTACATATAGCGATCTGTGTGACTTAGTTCCTGAATCCAAGTTCAGGCTGTGCTTATTGAGAACTTTGGAGTGCTTATTTAGGCTGATGTGCTCTTATTACTCTATTCTAAGTTTCTGTTCAGAAGAGAAGGTAAACTGTGGTTGATTATTTTTTGTTATTAAAATATGATTTAAATTTGATTTTGTTTTACATAATGTCACTTTCCCTCCTGTTCTTAGTTGAACTTCCCTTTGAAGTTTCTCTTATTTTCTGATTTTTGAAAATCTGTTTAATATAGGTTTCAGAACCACAGACATCAGGCACTAACAAGGTCAATCGCACTGCATCTGACAGCTTAGTTGGCACTACTCTTGGTTCACCGGAAGATATTTCCAGTGAGCTAAGTGTTCAAAATCTGAAAATTGAAGCATTGGAGAATTCAGCTAGTACCAGCACTTCATCAAATTTAGCTGCTGGTACTGGCTCAATGGAGAACAATTCCCCCTTCTATCAACTGAGAAAAGAAGCAACAGTGCTTGTTGCAAACACTCTAGAAAGAGGAAGAAGAAATCTTTGGCAACTCACAACAAGTCGTTTGTCTGTTCTACTCTCATGTGGTGCTGTTTGTTCAACTAGTACATACCAGTTTCTGAGGAATTATGAAGATATGTGCATATTTATTTTGGCTGGCGAGGCCTTTTGTGGGGTCGAAGCCACTGAGTTTAGGGCAAAGCTAAAAGCAGTTTGTGAAAACTATATTGTCAATTTCCACCGCCAAAATGTTTACGTAAGTACTTTACCCGTTTCCTTCCCTTTTTTTTATTAATTTTCATCTGCCTCTGATATTAATATGTTTCTGGGTTCAAACTCTAGGCGTCAAAGGATGTTATATGCTACTTGCAGTTCTGTCAGTTGTAATAGCTTTATTTGGCATATTTGTTCTAATTAACCATGGGCCAACTTATACTAACATGTTTTGATGAATGTTTATTGTGAAAATGTTAAACGTATAAAGCTTACTTGATGGTTGAAAATCTAAAACAAATAACTGAAGAACATCACTTTTGTTTTCATATATAGCATACTATTGGTGGGGGTTTGCCACCATAAGAGAGCACGTGAGTACCCAGAGAAATCCTTTTTTAATACTCTGCATGCCTTCTCTGACCATTATTCCTTCCATTAATCTCTTAAGATGGTTTTGGACGAAGAATACTAGGACAAGTTGTTTCGGATTCTTGTTCTGATTAAATATGGGCTGACGTATCCAAAGATTCCTCTCATGTAGTTTACTGTAAAAAAAAGCATGAAAACCTGATATGATGATAAAATAATCACCCCAATCTAAAATAGATTACTAAGAGAACAACACTTGTTTTTTTGTATATAACATTCACTACTGGTAGATTGGACAGATGTAGTGAGCAGGTGTAGTGTACCTGGTACTAAAATTTTTCTTTAATGCTTTGTAATACCTTCCCTGATAATCATTCCTTCTACCAGGCTCTTAAGATGGTTCTGGACAAAGAATCATGGATCAAAATGCCGGCAGACACACCGCAAGTTGTTAGTCTAGCAGGCCTAACCGGTGATGGTGCCGCCTTAATCACTCACTCCACTCCTAGCATGTTGGGCCAGAGCTACAGAAGAGACATCCACTCTTCCTCTGATGCCGGAAGACACAAGAGTGGCTTTGCCAACTGGCTCAGAATAGATAACCCCTTCTCTGCAAGACTAGAACATGGCTCAAGGGAGTCATCTCCCAGGTATAATTCAAACGGCGGGGTGGTGGAGTTATGGCAGGGGGATAAGGTATCTTCGTCTTCTTCTCCTAAGAGCGTTGAAAACGGGAGCAGCTCTGTTCTGGAAGATGAAAATGAAGATTTGCTTGCGGATTTTATTGACGAGGACAGTCAGTTGCCGAGCCGCATCTCGAATTCGAGAATTAGACGAGGCAGTTCGGCACACTGGATTGACGAAGAGATCTCGGCTCAAACTGGTTCTTCCATTTGTTTGTTGAGGTACTTTTTTTTCTGCTGTATGTTATCTTGGGGTTTGTTTTTGTTGTAAATTACAACCATTGTGTGCTGCTTTAGCAAAAATGCCCTATGCATTTCTTATATGCAACTAATGGCCATTCCTTTTTAAGTTACTTTGAATTAGTGCAATACCAAATCAATAGAACTTAAACCGAGGTTACACTAAAGCAAGGTAAATGAATTGCTTTGTTTTTGTTTTGTAGTAACCGATATTACATGATAATTAGGTAACATAAAATTGTTACTTTAATTAATAATTTAGTCTCTGGCAATGTGCCTGACATGAGACTTGCTATAGTGATGATAGTCTATTGCTAGTAATGATATCCAATGTTACAGTGGAAACCTTTTTACTTTCTTGTTCAGGTTGATGGATAAATATGCTAGACTAATGCAAAAGTTGGAGATTGTAAATGTCGAGCTTTTCAAGGTTTGCTTTCATATGCAATGTGTGGATATTGTTCTCCTACATCATATATTGCTAGCCTTTCATTGAACTCTTTTGTTTATTTTACCTTCCTTTTTTGTATTGTGAATAATTTCAGGGTCTTTGTCAACTATTTGGCACCTTTTTCCATTTTATTTTCGAGTCATTTGGGCAGCCTGGAAGTCAGAATGTTAAATCCACTCCTGATGCTCTGTCCAGTAAGCATTGTTTTGTTGTTTTAGTTTGATGTCTTTCTCTCTTTTTAAACTTTTGGTTGGAAATTGGATTTTTGTAACTTAGTTTCTGTATGATAGAAGGATTACCTGTATGGGTTTGGTACAGTATTGTGTTAATTCCGTCAATATTTAGTCAACCGTCTGAATGAGCCTCAGTTAAAGTTGTATTTGTGCACTAGTGTTTCACCTACTTTTGTCATATATTAAAATGCCTGGCTATACCTGTAGTTGTCCTTGCCACTAGTGGATGTTCTTAGTCAAATGTCTGGCCATAGACTCTAGTCAACCTGACATTGTTTATTCAAGCCTAGAAAAAGACATAATAAATTATAGAGGACATTTGATATTATCATGTAGGTTTAGGTTAAAAAATACTGGAGGTTATGTCAATTCATATTAGGTTCACGGCACTGAAATTGGTATGCTAATCCTTGGATATACTTGAATATTATTCTGAAGAACGAGAAATATAAGTTGAGATACTCCTGGTAAAAAGAGAAGCTTTTTTATCTCTACTAGGGCCTTCACTCTCTTTTCTTCTTCTTAAATTGGTTATTAGAATTACTAAAATAACATTGCCTTCTGGTATTAATGGTCTTGACTCGTTTTCCCCTGTCTTGCGGTATCCAGCACGCCTTAGAACAGCTTTATCCAAAATAACACAAGACTGTGATCAGTGGATCAGACCTCAAAGTAATAATTCACCAACCTCATCAATATCATACAATCCAAACTTATCTCATATGGATGTGACGCCTACTTCACCCTTAGGCCATACCCCTTTTGTACTGAAGGTATGCATATTTTCTTGAAGCTGCTTTTGCAATTAGTTGATTGGTTAATGCACAGATCATAATTTAGTTGTAGGCTTAACTAGATCCTGCCAAACGGTCTGCCAAGTAAAAGCAATTATGGTACCATATTGGTTAGATACCCTACCTTTGGATTCTGGTGCTTGTAATACTGGTCTGTATGAACCAAAGTTCCCCATGTGTTAGAAACTTAAAAGAGTAATTTGTGTGCTAGTAGCCATGAATTTCATCTGAAGCGACAAGAAGCATGTTTACATTTTGCTTTAGTATAATTTTATGCTTGTCAATGAGCTAATTCTTGAGATGCATACTGCTTTTTCAGGAGAGATGCATAGCTGCAGAGACACTATCATTGGTTGCTAGGGTTTTGAATAGATCTAGACCTCATCTACAGTCAATGTTACAGAACAGATCTTCTATTGTTGAGAACTTCTTTGTACATCTGGTAATGTTCATGAGTAATTGCTCGATAATGTTACCTGCTCAAAATGATTTGCGTGTGTGAAAAGAGAATTAATAATTCACCTACTGGTGCTCTTCTTGCGTGTTTTTCATGTGTCTGAAAATTAAGATTATCAGCGTGTATTTCAGGAATCTTGATCTTATATGAAGATAAACTTCTCTGTTATTGTTTGCATCTTTGTCCAATTCTGTTGATATTTGATTTTTGTTTCTTTTCCTTTCTCTGGCTTTTTCAGGTTGATTCGGTACCAGACCTGATTGAGCATATTCATAAGACCAGTGCAAGAATGCTTCTTCATATGAGTGGGTAACGCACTAGAAGCATTTAGTTGTATATAATATTTTCATTTCAAGAGGGAACTTCTCTTGTAGTTATTATGTATTCTTACTTGCCTATCAATATTCTCCCACCCAAACCTTGAGCATCATTATCATAAGTTAATCCATCGAATAGCTTTGATGAAGTTAAAGGAATACGTTACTAAAACATGTTAACGCATGCAGGTACATTGACAAGATTACCAATGCTAAATGGGAGGTTAAAGAGCTTGGGTTGGAACATAATGGGTGTGTGCTACTCTATATTTAGTCAAATTTGTGTTTATGTTGTTGATTCTTCGTATTTACTCTCAAATCTCTCTTTCGTCAGTCAAAATAAAAAATAAAAAATAATTTCCTATCATGGCTTTTTAATTTGTTGCTCCATTATTCTGTTAATCCAGTTATGTAGATTTGTTATTGGGAGAATTTAAGCACTACAAGACAAGATTATCCCATGAGGGAATTTCTAAGGAGGTGGGCCTCATCATCTTTTCTTTTCTTGTCCTTTTTATTAAGCATATTTCTACCTTTTTTAAACAAAAAAATCTTTTATCTTCTTTTCTTCGTGGATAGTGAGTTATATTTATTGAGTTGCTAGGTTCAAGATATGCTTCTTGATTATGGAGTGGAAAGTATTGTTGAAACCCTAATTGAAGGCTTATCGAGAGTAAAGAGATGCACTGATGAAGGCCGAGCTCTAATGTCACTTGATCTTCAGGTTTTAATTTAACAAATTGAAGTGCTGGTTCTGTCTGGTAACTGACAACATTGTATATACTGGCCAACTCTCCTCTGGCATATCCATCTCGCCGTCAAATCTCAAACTCATAGCAGTTTGGAATTCCTTTTCTTCTCTGTTTCCTTTTTTTTATCTGTGTTTTCTGGTGCTTAATTTAATTGTCTATATTGAGTGTTGAGAAGCTGTCTTAGCACTTGCATGCACCTGACCTGACCTGACCTTATGCTTTACTGGTCCATTCAATACTGCCTGAGATACTGGGTCACAACATGACACAGACCAGAACCCATATGAACCACAATAAATTATGGCAGGGGCTTGCCTACAAAAAGTACGGCAGACCATTTTATGACTTAATACGGCTATTATTGTTGAGAAAAAAGGCTAAAAATGAAAATAAACTTTTTTTTACGCAGGTGCTAATGAATGGACTAAAACATTTTGTTCCTGGGAATGTGAAGCCGAAGTTTCAAATTGTGGAAGTCTTTATTAAGGTTAGACATGGAGCCATATCTTATATCAAATTATATTAATAGATGGATGAAAATTGAAAACAAAAATGACAGCTGAATATTGAAAGTCTTATCGATTTTTAAGTATGTAACACTGATGGTGTTTCTAACTCACTATTTGAGAGGGTCGTGGGATTCCTAAATTGACCAAGAATCATTTCATACAATAATTCATGTGAACTACCAAACACATGTATAGTCCACATGGAGCATTGAGCAACATCTTATATGGGAATTGTTTTATACTTGAATCTTGGTTGAGTTATCACAAATATGATATCTCTGATCTTAGCACAAAGCATTTGCTCTTGCAAATGCTGATAAACTTTATTAACAACAATTCTCTGTTTGTGTACTGAAACAGGCTTATTATCTCCCAGAGACTGAATATGTACACTGGGCCCGTGCTCATCCAGTAATCCTTCTTTCTTTTATGAAATAAATAAAAGAAAAAAAGTTAAAGGGTTTAATCAAAATTGTATTAGTTGCCTCTGATATATTTTGATTTTGTTTTTCTGTTTTATAGGAATATAGCAAAAGCCAGGTTATTGGGCTTGTAAACCTTGTGGCTACCATGAAAGGATGGAAAAGAAAAACACGATTGGAAGTGATAGATAAGATCGAGTTCGGACCGTAGAGTTAAGGCCGGTTTTCTGATGCTGTAGAGTTGTAATTTTTCCCCTCAATTTTCTCTCTCTCAGTTTTGTCTATTTTTCCTTTCTTTTTCTTTTTTTTTCTTTTCATTCTGTATATTTAGTCAAATTATGTATCATATCTTGTCCGAAAGAATCACTTGTATTAACTCACACATCTGTCCATAACATGTCCTAGTTCCATAATCAAGAGTATTTTAATGTAACAAAGTATGGCGAGATTAGCATAAAAATAGCCATATCGTGAAGAACAAAAAAAAAAGGAAAATAAATTTTGGATCTGTCATGAAGTCTTGTACAAGGAACGAGAAATATAGGCACGTGAAATACCTGAACCAATGAGATCATATCATTGTTGCTTTTGAGTTTTGTTTGGAAAAAGAGCATCAGAAGAAATTGGTGATTAATGTAAGCGTTGTAGACTGTAGTAGAAATGAACGGAACTGCTAAAATGCTATGTCTGAAAAGTGAAAAGGTTGGAGAGGTGGTGAAGACCAATGAGACAGATGGTGGATCGACAGTGAGAAGAAAGGAGCTGACAAGGTGAGACCGAGCGTGAAATAACAAATATTGATACCGAGTCTTTATTTGAGTGTGAAGTGATTTCCAAAGTGAACATGTAACAGTGAATTTGCAGGAGAATTTTATCCCTCCCTAAAAGAAGTTGCCACTAAGGGGTTCTGATGGGCATGGGACCAATCTTTGGTCTAGGTTGTTTGATTTGCATTGAGATTCATGAGAAGGTTTATAATTTTAACTTTTCATAAATATATATCGACATGGTCGATCCGATGGTCATTGGATATCCCGCACTCCTGAGTTGAGGATGAATGGGTAGGAGGATAAAGAAAAACATTCGTATAACTTTGTTAAATTATAAGGGCTTGTTCGTTTCTCACGGGATTGTGTGGGATGGGATTTGACGGATTTGGAAATTTACTTTTTTATTTACAAGAACTCATACTCATAAGTATGCACGGGACTAAATATGATAATTTATTGAATGAGTGTTCGATTGTACCGTATGAATAGTTGCATAAAAATTTATTTAATATAAATTAAATAAAATCAAATTAAGAAATTGATCATTGTAGTGATTAATATAAGATTCCCATTTTGCTTAACTTTTAAAATTATACAATCATTTTTATTAAATAAAATTATAAATAATGCAATTAATAAATAGATTATATAATAGTATTAAATAGATGAAATATTTCTAATAAAAATTATTACTAAAATGGATACAAATAAAATTATTTCTATATAATTTATTAAAAAAATACAAACCCTTCTATTCTCACCTATTTAAATTTCAAAAAAAATTGTTGTCCGGATCATTCCAGTTGATTAGTCCCACAACTTAATTATATGTAGATCGAGTACAATTATATATATACATCCCATCCCATTGAACTGTTGGAGATGAAAAGAGGAGAGGGGAAAAACATCTCTTTTGCCGTGAAAGTGAAGGGAAAGCATAAAAAAATACAAACAAAAAAGAAAGACATTGGAGGGAGATAATAGCATAAAAAAAATGTGTTAGTGGAGGGAGAGAGACAGCCAGAGGAGAGAGAGATTGGGAACTAATAAACTGAAGTCTGACTCCGGAATTTTGTTTCCAAAAATTTGCACTGAGCAGTGATTAGTTGGGATTAACCCATCGGGAATTTTTGGAAAAAAAATTGTCCGCCGAACAGGAATTGGTGCGCCGAACAGGCCCAAAGAGATATATAAATGGAGAGACAGAGATGAGTGAGGAGACGCCGTCAAAATTTAAAGAAATCTATCTCCTTCTAATTTAGAGAGTAAAAACTTTACATCTCATTTTTTTTTCCTCTTTTCTTTTCTTTCCTCCACCATTCTTCCCAACTCGGGAAAGAGGCAAGGAGTATGTGACTTAAGATCCATGTCTTGTAATAGTTGAGTTGTTTAGGGCTTTTATAATAACTTTTGGGCAAAATGAGGATGGAAGAGGACAGTAGGTTCAATACTATTGACTTAAATATTCTAAATCGGATCATTTAACCGTGTGATTAAAATAGTTAATGATCTGAATAGGAATTAATAGTATAGACATGGTATTGCAAAAAAAAAAAAAAAAAATCAGGTATTCTCTGGAAAAATGTTGAATATTAATTGTAGCATTACAATTTAATATTTGACGTTGGTTACGAGGCAGATCAATTAGGTGTCATTTTTTTGTTTTTGTTTTTAGGGATTCGTTAGTAATAAATTCCAGGTTAAATGCGCTTGTTAAGAGTTTTGTTTTTCACTTATTATAATTTTAGAAAAAATAAAATGATTCAGTAGAATGGGTCTATAGTATATAGTGTGCACACACACACACACACACACACACACACACACACACACATGAAGATAGTTCTCTGAGAAATGAATTTAATTTCGACATTAATGGACATATATAATTCAGAAATGTAAGGTCGGAATATATAGGACCATGATTGCTTGGCGGGGATTTTAATGCAATAAAAGTTATAAATGAAAAAAATAGGAAATAATTACAAATGTGCATGTAAGTGAATAATTCAACACACTTATCATGATCATATTTTAATTGAATGTGGGTTAAACTCTAAAAAATTTACTTGGTCATATAGCATTCAAGTTGCTCATATGCACTAGCTTATCATGCTCATATGCGACTGTATTCAATCAAACATCCTCGAATAATTAAGTTCATCTTTTGAGTAATAAGGGCTGGGCTTAGCTAAGCCATGGAGTAAAACGAGTTTGTACTCCACGCCTCATTATTTTTATTTTGAAAATTCAAACTACCGATCCGAACCGTTCAAGTTGTTCTCCATATTGAAATGTGCTTGGAGACCAAATTTTACATTTTTTGGAATTTTTTTTACTATTTATTAAGCCACTTTGAAAATCACTGATCCATTGGTCCAGAATTTTTTACTGTTTTGCTACTGTTCACCCGGATCAGCGATTTTCAAAGTGGCTTAATAAATATAAAAAAAATCCAAAAAATGTAAAATTTGGTCTCCAAACACATTTCAATATGGAGAACAACTTGAACGGTTCGGATCAATAGTTTGGATTTTCAAAATGAAAATATAGCGTGGAGTACAAACTCGTTCTCGATGGCTTAGCTAAGCCCAGCCCGAGTAATAATATATTTTGCTCATTCCAAAAAACAAAATTATTTAGATTTGGTCCATTATATATGGTTCATTCTTTCTTCTTTGTTTTTTTTTTTTGAAAAATGATGAATCTTTTAGAAAAAATAAATTATGTACTAAATCAGAGATAGATAAATTTTTTTTGAACGATATTACAACCCCACCAATTTTTCTTTATATCCAGCAATTAATTTGCATGTTTTAAAGTTGAATCCCTTTGCCTGTCACCACTGAATAGCCTTTTTTCTCTCCAAATTTTTCTTCATGTGTTCTATATTTCTATGCAAAGAACTCTTTACTTCTCTTCTATATTTCTCCATTTTTGTGGGGTGTTTTTTGCTAACGATTTGTTCTCAAATTCTCGACGAATCAGCGATGATACACGCGAACCATATTCCGCAACATTCGTTTGATGTTGCACAACATGTTGATGAAATTCTCTTTAGGAAAGTTAGGGATGAGTCTTAATTTCTGAGATAGAGATTTGTGTATATCCATTTAAAAGATTAATTATCTTTTAAGATAAAGATGTGAGGCAAGCTTTTCACCTTTAAATATCCATAAAGATTTTTTATTAGGATTTAAAACATGTTACCTATCTCATAAATGACATTATCTTAGCTACTAGAACAAACGCAAGTTCTTAGGTCGATGAAATTCTCATACACTTATAGTAAAATGACTATAGCTCTCAAAAAATGTAAAAATAAGCAATTCATTTACTTGAAAGATGATAAATTATATATCTTTTCCTGTGAAAAAGATAGAAGCAGATCATATAAAATTTCTCAGAAGAAATGAACTATATATTTAGTCTAATAAGCAAAGCAAGAAGTTGTTTTGAATGAAAAACAATAAATTAATTAACCCACAAAACATCACATGTAAATATGTAATTGTATACTCTTATATATGGATATAAAAATCAAACCTAGCTAGGTAATAAATTCATCTTTATCATAACATGATCAAAGCTACAACAAATGAATTACAAAGGTAAAAAGAAAGTTCAACCTACAAATTTTAACTATAAGAAAACCAAAAGAAGGCCAAGCATCTATGTCACTTCTAACCACTGATTAATTCCTGTTCAAATTCAAATGCCAGTATCTAACTTTTTAACCTTAGAATCCAGAGGCAAAGAAGACACCTTTGCTTCTTGATCCCTCGATCGAAACCATTCCTCTACCTCCTCAAACTTCACAGAGAGAATATCCACCTCCATTAATCGTTTCTTGCACGAAGCCTGCACAAACTTCTTCCTCGGAGCAGGAGGGCAGGTTTCAGGCACCGACACCAATCGATATTCCTCTCCAGTCGGTGTGCGGCATTCTTCCTCTCCCTTTTTCTCTCTAACAACATCGTCAAGCGAAATGAAGGAAATGGTGTTGTCATCGACTGGCTCAATCGATGGTCGCGAGTACTCCGGCGAGGTCGACATGTTGCGGTGAAGAAATAAATACTAGATTCAAATAAGAATAAATGAATCAAGTCTCTGTCTCTCCAAGTGCTTTGTATAATAAAAGAGGTGAGGAGGTGAAGAGACGTACCAAAGAGGGAATCTAGAATTGATGCTTATCTACTTGCTATGAATTCTCTTAATATGTCTCAGTGGAAAACTTTTCTCTCAAATCTTTCAGGGGAAAGTGGAGGGAGAATATTTTTTTAAGGTGAGGGAGAGGGCATTGGATACCCTGGGTTTTGACTGCTCTAAAATTATTTATGGTAAAATCATCATAGAATCCAAAATTTAGTACCTTTCTTTGGGTTTGAATGGTATTAATATTATTTTTCTATCAGCAAATGAAACTTTAATTTAGAGTTATATTTAGAATTACCTACAAAAACTTTTTATAAGTAAATAAATTATGCCATAATTAAATGCCAGAAACTTTTTATAGCTTCCGTGTAAAGATTTTCAACTAGAATTATCTACAAAAAAATTTATATACGTGGCATTAAAAGAATGTATAAATAGATTAGTGCTTTTAGATGCTAATGCATCATATAAAGATGAAGAACATAGAGAATGATGAGATAAAATTCATAGTTTTCCTATATTTAGGTGTTTTGAAATTTTAATAAATTTATTCTTATGGTGGATCATAAATACTATCTTGATTTCGCAAATATTTTGATGGTTTCGTTCATATTCGATTAATGACTTTCCTCTATCTTCAATCAGCATTCTAACGCATGCCGACATTTGACAACAGAAAAATTACTTAATATTTAGCGTATTGTTTAACGAAAAAGCAAACCAATAATAATAGTGTGTTTTTTAAAGATATTTTTTTTTCTACTTTTCTAATATCTATATTATTAGTAAAATCATAAATATCAATTGACATTGTAAAACACACTTCGTATTTTAATATTTTACTTATGAGCAGAAGTGGAACTAGAAAATTTAAATAGAGAGCTTAAAAAGTAAAATAAATAACATAAATATATAGTCATTGGAATTTGAATGCAATTCTCTTCCAACAACAAAATAGATTTCCAATCAATCCCAAGGCTACATGCATACATTTAAAAGAAATTAAAAACTTTAAAATCAGTGCATCTTGTATTTTCTCCTCGGAACAATTGTAGAGGATAGAATCCCCTCATTTGAATAGGAGACAACTGGGGATGTGGGTTCTTAGTAAGCAGTAAAATCAATCGTGTTGTTCGGGGCACGTGTGGGACCCGTTGAACGGGTTGGAACGAGTCAAACTTCAAAACATAGGATGCCGAATGATGGGTTTGAAAAAGGAACAGTGAAAAATCGATTTTTAAGTGACTCGAATCCTTGTGCGACGATAGTATAACTTCCTTAAATGTGGCAAGTTGATGACACATCGGACCCACGATTTCTTTTCGGATGATCTCTTCTACTGTTAAGTCATATCATCATTTTGTTCACAACACGATACACCATATCATATATGGTTCAGAAAATCTGATCTAATGGATCCCTGTTGAAGAGACAGTATGTGAGATATCCTTCGAGGAAACAATCGAATCTACACAAAGATGCTTCACTTTTATCTGAACAAAAATGAAATGAATTAACTTCTGAATTACTCGCTACACTTTCGGCTGTTCGTACCTGTTCACAAAAATTCAAACTCCCACACGTGGGAATCATTGAATAAGCAACAAAAAATAAACTTGTACAAGTTTGTTTAGAATTTCAGTGCCATTTTTGTTTGTTTGTATAAGTTTCTTTAGTTTAATAATTAAGATAATATTTTTATGTGTATTAAAAAATTGACAAATTCTTCTATGGACATAAGGATCTATTTGTAAAATGAACATATTTTCATTTTCAAAATTCAAACAGTCAATCCGACCGTTCAACATTATCTCCATATTAAAATGTACTTGGAGATCAAATTTTACATTTTTTTGATTTTTTTACTATTTATTAAGTATTTTACAAAATTCAATGGTCTGAATTTGACTAGTTTTTGTAAAATACTTAAATAATAGTAAAAAAATTCAAAAAAACAATGTAAAATTTGACCTCCAAGTACATTTTAATATGGAGATAATGTTGAACAGTCGGATCGACTGTTTGAACTTTGAAAATGAAAATATGTTCATTTTACAAAAGGTCCTTATGTCCATAGAAGCATCACTCTTAAAAATTACATGATTAAAAATTCAACTAGAAGTTTTTTTTTTTATGAATAATTAAGATTAATCTCATTATTATTTAAAAAAACTAAAAATATAAATTGTGCACAGTTAATTTCTATTGTTGTCAAGTGACTTGCACTGTGGAGATGTGAGCTGATTGCACACTACAGAGAAATGAAGTACTACATAATTAGTTATATATATATATATATAGAGTAGAACTAGGGTGCTCCTAAGCTCACCAAGCCCTTCGTGAGCGCGACTCTAAAACCTATCGAATTGACTTCAAACGATATTTTCAAACCGTTAGATGTTTAATCTATATTAAAATGTGCTTGGAGACCAAATTTTACATTTTTTGGAATTTTTTTACTATTTATTAAGATGGTTTGAAAATCGCTGTTTTTATTAAAATTCTGCACCATTGGAAAACAGCGATTTTCAAACCATCTTAATAAATAATAAAAAAATTCAAAAAAATGTAAAATAATTCAAAAAAATGTAAAATTTGACCTCCAAGTACATTTTAATATGGAGATAATGTTGAACGGTCGGATCAACTGTTTGAACTTTGAAAATGAAAATATGTTCATTTTACAAATAGGTCCTTATGTCCATAGAAGCATCACTCTAAAAAATTACATGATTAAAAATTCAACTAGAAGTTTTTTTTATGAATAATTAAAATTAATCTCATTATTATTTAAAAAAACTAAAAATATAAATTGTGCAACAGTTAATTTCTATTTTTGTCAAGTGACTTGCACTGTGGAGATGTGAGCTGATTGCACACTACAGAGAAATGAAGTACTACATAATTAGTTATATATATATATATATATATTTCTCAAACTTTCCAGCAGCCAACTATGACCACTGCTTGAGCTGACCTGGCAAGACAGAGAGATAGGGTTGGCATGTGCAGAAACAGATTAAGTCAGAACTCAGAAGGTCTAGTCTTTCCAGTCAAAGTCAGAGGGTTTAGTCCAGGAGAATGGGGGCCGTCCGATCAGTTTTGGATCAAATTCAGTCTGATGCTGGATTGTAGCTATCTGATTCGTGTTAATTTGATCCGTACAAATATTAAAGTTATCTTTACAAATTTTAATGTGGATTGAATAGATTTCGACCGGGCGTTGGACTGAATTTGATCCGATTTACATCGGACCACCGCCCTTGATTTCTTAGTCCAGACCATGGATGATTTAAAAACAATGTTGATTCTGCTCGTCCGATTGTGAACGGACGGATCTTAATTAATGATAGAATTTATTCGTCAATGATTTTTAATAAATATTTTATTTTTATTTAAAATAAATTTGTGAGAAGAATCCCTCTTTGATTTAATGGCTAAAGATAAAGCTCTTTGGGGGTGAGATGTTGCTGGTTCGAAATCCTGATGTAAATTGTTTATAAATTTTTGAAAGTAAGAAGTTTGCTTTCCAGCTTTATCTTAAAAAAATAGTTGGATACCAATACACGAATCTCTATCTCATAAGTGAGAATCGGACTCCGCTGCTTTTCTGGGAGAAAAGGAGGACTCTTCTTTTCTGAATCCAACGATTCAAAATTCGTTGAGATTTGTGCATGAAAAAGCTTTTTTTATCGAGATACGCAAATGAAAATTTTGAATCATTGGATTCAGAAAAGGAGGCTCCTCCTTTTCTCCAAGAAAAGCAGCAGAGTCGGACTCCATAAGTGAAGGCTCGACCTCCAACTTTCCTAAAAAAAAAAGATTTGTTGGAGATTTTCGGTGTTTAACTGAGGAACGAAGAAAATTAATTTAATGTGGATATTAAATAATTGGATAGCTTAATCTCCAATCTTTATTAAAAAAAAAATAATCATAACCTACTGTAATCTACACTAAAACAATTTGACATCTGAATTTACTCAAATTAAGACTTTTTTTAAAGTCAGCGACAAATTATTGCTAACAATATATTGATAAAAAAGATCAAATTATTTTCAAGATCCTAAATTACCTGCTCCTCAACCTAATACTATACAAAGATACCATACTGGATATCTACACTAAGAAAAGCTCTAGCTCAATAATAGTTTCCAAGAGAATGCAATATGCACCCGTGAACTCCCCCAACAGATTTGTTCATACTATAAATTAATATCTCGGTTTTTAAAGTTGAAAATATCAATCGGAACCTTTTAACACAATATTTATATAAAAATGTACTTTTGATAAAATTTTACAATTTTTATAATTTAGTAACTACCTTTTTATATAGGTAGAAAGTTACTTGATCTAAAAATTCTGGATCATTCAAAAAGAGTGATTTTCCACCTATCTAAAAAAATAATAAACAATCTAAAAAATATAAAATTTAGTTTGCAGGTACATATTCATATGGTCATGTTGAACAATTCAGATCAATTATTTTATTTTTAGTAAAGATTGAAAGTCAATCCACCCAACTATTTAATATTCACTAGAAATTCCTCTATTTGGATTTTGAACCTGCGACCTCCCACACAGAGAGCATTGCCTTTGCCACTAGATCAAATGCCAGTTCTCAATTTTCTGATAAAAGGCATTTAGAAAACAAAAATATTGGACTTTTATCCGTTTCTATCTCAACCCTAAACACACATTGATCTGATCAAACCCTCCGGCCGACAAAGCCCTCGCCAGACTCTGCCTTCCCCGCCAAGTAGCTGGTCTCAATTTAGATAAACTATTTGAACTTTGAAAATGAAAATAGTGATCTATAGTACGGACCAATTCGCACTAACATAGTATAATAGCCTCACATGATTTTATTCTGTGAGAGGGGTAAGAAGTATTTGCACTTCTAAAAATTATATAATATGTAAAGGATAAAATTGTTAACTTCTATTTATCAAAGAAATTATAGCCACTCCAATACTCCCTAAATCCGTTCTGATGCCACCGACCATCGGATTAAGAGAAATTGATTGATGAAGCTTAATATAGGGTATTGATACATGAGGAGGGATCGGATGACACCCTACATTTTTAAAGTTCAAAATATCCAAATCATTCAATATGATGGATATATGAAAATGTGCTTGCAGATCAAATTTTACATTTTTTTGAATTTTTTTTACTATTTATTAAGATGGGTACAAAAATTCAATAGTCTGAAAACAACGATTTTGTAAAATACTTAATAAATAGTAAAAAAATTCAAAAGAAATATAAAATTTGATCTACAAGCACAATTTAATATATCCATCATATTGAAAACTTTAAAAATGCACGGTGTCATCCGATGTCATCAAAAAAGAGTGTGAGCCGATCCCTCCTCTTGATGAGGATAAATAGATAACGCAAATTAAGCATCTTTTTGGAAAAATAAAACACAAATTGGAATAATATTCGTGGCATGATGACACGGAGTTCAAACCTACTATGAAACGATTTTTTTTTTTTTTTTTTAATGTTATCATAACTCTAAACATACATAAAAGAAAAGTACAATAAAAAAAATATTGTTCCTGTTGCTTTCATTAAGTTTTGCAAGAGTAAAATTATTAAAAATGCCCTTTAAGATATCATTCATGTATTAATTGTCTTTATAGTTCTAAAAAAATATCATTTTTATTGTTAACACTTTCAGTTACTCTTTTCACAATTTTTTTCATTGGAGCCCAATCTCTCAATATACAGCTGGATTATGGCCTATGGGCCTTTGAATTATTATCATCATCTAAAACTTTCTAGATCAAACTGGATCAACTACGGTAAAGATTTTAACAGAGTAGTTTTAACTTCATACAGCGCATAACTACATAATCAAAACAGAACTACATATGATTCGTGTGCTGCCTGAAGCCAAACCCGTTCGGTGTTCTGTTAAAAATTACCTCAACTCCCTCGAATTCAGATCCGCAAGGTACCTGGTTAGTAGTGAAGGAAATACGTGACACGCCGTGACGTGACGTGACAAACACGCCGTGATTTGGTCACGTGACGTGACGTGACGTGATCAAAATAGTGGCAGACGATCACGTCACGCGAATGGTCACGTCACGCGTAGTCACGCCGTGACTACACGTGACGTGATATAACGTGATGTGATATGACGTGACGTGATATGATGTGACATAAATTAGTCACATTGAACTTTTTTTATATTTTAATTTAAATTGTCGATCGAGAGGCGTGCCGCGTGCTTAACGGGGGAGGGAATTAAGGAAACGGGAAAACCCTAAAGAGGAACTTTGAAAATTGGGGAAATCTGGAACAAAATAAGGAGCGCATTTGGGTATTAAGATCGGACTGATTTTAAAATTCCAAAACTATTTTAGTGCAAGCCAGCCAAGCAATCCGTGACTATGCGTGTTTACGTGATTACACGTGACAGTACGTGATTACACGTGACAGTACGTGATCACGTGATGTGTTTTATAACGTGACATGACGTGACGTGATTAGTTTACGTGACGTGACGTGACGTATAATTTTTGTTAAATACAGTCACATCACGCGAATAGTCACGTCACGCAACACGTGAGTCACGTCACGTAATCGACACACGTGATGTGACGTAACGTGACGTGAACGTGACGTTACGTGACGTGACTGATCACGCCGTGACAAATTTCCTTCTCTACTGGTTAGATTACAAAATTTGCACGAATCTTAAAGTGAAGCCTCCATCCGGTCCGACGTCCCAGGTGGGGGAATGCAGGGGCTAGGGGTCCTTGCCAGAATAGATCGGGCGGTACAGATCTAAACTAAAAAAAATGAGTTACTTTTGGGATCCTCAGATCCGCAAGGAACCCGGTTAGATCTGAGTCGTTCAATACAAAATTTGCACGAATCTTAAAGTGAAACCCCCATCCGATCCGACATCCAAGGTGGTGGAATGCAGGGGCCAGGGTAGGGGTGAGTAAATTGCTCATAACTCGTAACTCGCTCATAACTCGCTCGCTAAATGCTCATTAACAACTCGCTATAACTCGCTCATTAACAACTCGCTAATTTACTTAATGAGCCGAGCATGAGCATACCCCAACTCGTTCATTAGCTCATTAAGAATTGAGTTACATAAATCCTGCCAGATCTAATCCCTTGATTCTTTTTTTTGGAATGGCCCAAGAACCATCCGTAATATCCAGATTAACTACAGGCCCAGGCCCAGCTACTATAGCTTGAAGCCTTGAACGGGAGTGAATAATAATGAATATTATTTGGTTTTGAACTTTTAGCTGAAAATTTTGGAAAGTTTTCGGCGCGGCTGCAAAATCTCATCACCTCTCCGCCAAACCTAACTTAGCATAGCAGCGGCCAGCCAGCCACCCTCCGCGTGCCTCTCCGCCTCTCAGCCTCTCTGCGTGCCTCTCCGCCTCTCCGAATGTCTTCACCTACAGATGTAGCGATCAAGCTTGTAGATGTAGATGCAGATGATAGCGAGAGTGAACACTTAAATGATGAATTAAGAGATACGGTGGATGAAGCTGCTGTAGAGGAGCCTAGTTCTGGAGGCCCTTGCAAGCGCCAACGGAGAACGAATTATGAAGTTTGGCAATATTTTGTGCAAATAGAAGTAAATGAAAGAGGAAAGATGGTGCAGAAGTTAGAATGTGTCTATTGCAAACGTAGGCATGAAGGGAGGCCCCACAACATCAAACTTTAGAAGTAAGACTTAAATTTCAGTTTTCTATTCTTTTATGTTTTAGAATATTTTGATTTTATATTCAACACTTGCATATGATAGAACTGAAAACTACTTATTTGCAACAACAAGCAGAATAATAGAATAAATAAGCAAGGAAGGAATATGGAGGATGAGAAGAAATAGGTAAGTCAAGTCTTGTGAAGTGTAGGTCAGGAAAGATATAAACACTGGTAAAGAAAGTCTAAATAAGGTTTATTAGGAAAAAGCAGACCAAAGAAAAGGTCAGAAGATAAACTACTATAAAGATATATTATAAAAGGTATTAAAAGATAAGTCTAGTAGAAGAAATAGGGTGAGGACTAGGTTTCAGTTTAAGAGATAGAATGGTAAGTGAAAAACTCACTCTAGTAGTAATAAGTCAACTCCCAGTTTCAAGATCGTACCTATCCGTTAATTTCTTTAGCTAAATGCTTCTTGATTCTTACTGTTGACTAATACTTGTTTTTTTTGTAGCAATTTGCAAAAGAGGAAGAGAGCTTGGAATTTCAAATACCAATGAGCAATGATAGATGAAGTAAGATTATGTATTGTTTAATTAGCTTGAAATTTTAATTATGTTGGAATTTCAAATCTGCAAAAGAGGAAGAGTTGCCAGATTTTGTTAAATTATGTATTGTTTAATTAGGTTGGATTATGACAATTTGTTAAATTCTATAAATGAAAATTAATTTTTGAATGATGTATTTTAAACAACTCGGCAACTCGCTCATTAACAACATGCTCATTAACAACTCGTTCATTAACAACTCGCTCTAACTCGCTCATTAAGCTAATGAGCCGAGCATGAGCATACCCTAACTCGCTCATGCTCGCTCATTAATCAGCCCTAGGCCAGGGGTCCTTGCCAGAACAGATCGGGCGGTACAGATCTAAACTAAAAAAATGAGTTACTTTTGGGATCCTCAGATCCGCCAGGAACCCGGTTAGATCTGAGTCGTTCATACAAAATTTGCACGAATCTTAAAGTGAAGCCCCCATCCGGTCCGACGTCCGAGGTGGTGGAATTAGGGGTGTCAATGACACCCGTTTACCCGTTTATCCTACCCGTATTGTATTCGATAAGACGGGTATGGGTAAGGTTTTTTTTTTGTTAGCTTATTGGGTATGGGTATGGGTAAAGATTTTTTTTCATTAGATAAACGGGTATGGGTACGGATAAAGATTATTTCGTACCCATTGGATAACGGGTAATTATATGAAATAAATTATATATAGATATATCAATATTATATTCAATTTATTTATTTCCCTGTTTTTCATATTGCTGAATGTTTTGTTATTTAGTTAACGAATTGAATTTGTTAGAAGAGATATTTGTGATTTTTATTTTATTTTTGCTTTATAAAAAACTATTAGTTAGAATTGATTGCATATTTGTATTTGTATTTTTATATTAGTAATTGTGATGACGTATGTATGACATGATGAATTTAAATGGTTTATTTGTAAAAATAGTAAAACTACTATATTAGTATTTTCGTTATTCGCTCACTACTGTTTCGTTACCCATTAATCATAACGGGTATGAGTAAAGTAGAGTAAGACAAATTCTTAACGGGTATGAATAGATCAATTCTTAGTGAGTATGGGTATGAAAATGGTTCCACCCTACCCGTATCGTACCCATTGACACCCTAGGTGGAATGCACGGGTCCTTGTCAGAACAGATCGGGCGGTACGGATCTAAACTAGAAAAAATGAGTTACTTTTGGGATCCGAATTCACCTCGCTGGCTCGCTCCCGGTCTCACCTCATCCCGACCATTCGTTCTCTTTTATACCTCTCAAGACTCGAGCCATCACTCTCCACTCGCCAAGTCGCCATGGCTACTCTCTTGCCTGTACCTCTTCCCCCTCGTGTTGCACCGTCAATTTCACCTCGCCGCTTATATAAACCCCACAGGAGCCTCGTCGCCACTGCCTCTCTCGACAAAAATAAAGGAACTGGCGGTTCATGGGTCAGCCCGGACTGGCTCACCTCGCTGACTCGAACTATCTCTCCGCGCGACGACTCGGGCATCCCAATCGCCAATGCCAAGCTAGATGACGTGTCGGACCTGCTTGGTGGGGCCCTCTTCCTGCCCTTGTACAAGTGGATGATGGAGAACGGCCCGGTGTACCGACTGGCAGCTGGGCCCCGCAATTTCGTGATCGTGAGCGACCCTGCTGTTGCAAAGCATGTCTTGAGAAATTACGGGAGTATATATGCAAAGGGTCTTGTGTCAGAAGTGTCAGAGTTTCTATTCGGCTCAGGGTTCGCCATAGCTGAAGGTTCGCTCTGGACGGTATATGAATTTTGTCTTTATTTTCTCTATTCTATTATCTGTGTCTTTTTTTGTTTGTAATCTGTTAGCTTTTAAGAATTATGAATTTGCCTAGATTTTTAGTACATGGATGCTCTTACACATGATAATTGTTCACGACTACAAACATGGATGCTCCATTTTAAAAATCAGCACTTGTTGTACCAGTCATCATATGTATTCCCAAAGAAGAAACTGAATATGTGGTCATATTTATTTCAATTGTTATCTTAGTGGTTTCTGAATTTTCCAAGTAATTTGTTCATAACCAAATCAGTTCAGGATCACAGTGGCTGATTCTGCAAGTTGGCAATAGCACATTATTGTTCTATACACATTTAGTATCTACCATCAATTGTTTTACATGTTTAGGTAATAATTTGATAGTTTGTTCAATTACACAGATAAGAAGAAGGGCAGTTGTTCCATCGCTGCATAAGAGATTTCTATCAGTGATGGTTGAAAAAGTATTTGCCAAATGTGCTGAGAGATTAGTAGAGAAACTTAATCCATATGTGTTGTCTGGGAAGCCTGTAAATATGGAAGCAAAATTCTCTCAGCTAACTCTTGATGTAATTGGTTTGTCATTATTCAACTACAATTTTGACTCGCTAACTTCTGACAGCCCAGTTATTGATGCTGTTTACTCAGCACTGAAGGAAACTGAGCTTCGCGCTACTGATATTTTACCATACTGGAAGGTGTGTTAATATTGTAGTTAGATTTTTCATTATCAATTCCCTGCACTGATTTGACTTTTCTTTTTTCTTTTTCTTTATTTTGGTTTAAATGACCAAAAACATGAAAAGTAACTGTCTCGTTTTTTCTCTCTTATGTTAGATAAGTATTCTTTGCAAGATTATACCGAGACAAATAAAGGCAGAGAGAGCTGTTACGATAATACGAGAAACAGTAGAGGAGTTGATAAAGAAATGCAAAGAAATAGTGGAAGCTGAAAATGAACAAATTGAAGGGGAAGAATATGTAAACGAGGCTGATCCAAGCATCCTTCGATTTCTACTAGCTAGCCGCGAAGAGGTCTTTCAAAATACTTAGAAAGTTATGATATCATTGTTTGCTTTTGTTAGTATCTCTGTTGGTTATCCATTGTTTTTCTGAAATTTCTTCCAATGATGGCTTTTCTTTTGTGTCATGTTTGGTTGTGGAGTAAAGCTAATGAGGATTAAATTGTTTACTCCATCTTACACATATTTTACATCTTGTTTGGCATTTTAAGCCATGCCTTAAATTAATCCGCCTGGAGGAGGAAAATGAACATCTGTCTATGACAGTGGGTCCAATAGTTGGAGTAAGTGTAGATTAAGTTAATCTGTTTGGAGAGGTGGAGTAACTTTTAGGATTAACTCACCTCTTATTCCCTTTACTCCATCTTACTCTTTTGGCGGCTTAAGTGTGGAGTAACATCCACCTCTTACTCCATAACCAAACACCATGTGCATCTGTTTATGCTTATAGTTTTCATATGACTACATTGCGAATAAAAAGTTAATTTATAGCTTCTGATAATGCCTTTTTACAAAACAAATTTCTCATAACAACACAATTTCTCATCATCTTTGCTGATTTGCATTATTTGGTTTCGTTGTTTCATTTAGGTTTCCAGTGTTCAACTGAGAGATGACCTCCTATCAATGTTGGTTGCCGGTCACGAAACCACTGGCTCTGTTTTGACATGGACGTTGTATCTATTAACCAAGGTGTATAGAATTCAAGCATTATGAATTTGATGATCATTGTTAAAATAGTTCAACCATCTGATATCTGGCGATGTTTGTAGAATCCAGAAACTCTGAGGAAGGCCCAAGAAGAGGTTGATCTGGTTCTCCAAGGTAGAGTCCCAAGATATGAAGATGTGAAAAATCTCAAGTATTTGATGCGATGTATAAATGAGTCTATGCGCCTATATCCCCATCCTCCAGTACTTCTCTCACTCTTCTTTGTACTTCATCATCTAAACTAGCAATGACAAACACTTGGGCCAGTATCGGGTTCATGACTTCATGGCAAGTAAAAGAGAAGTTTTGTAGCAGTATAAAGTTGCTTGTCATTTATTTCTGCCAAATCACATTCATGCAGTTTTCGGACGTTCAGGTCATATTATGGTGTGTTTTGGGCTCGTTTTGGGTATATGTCAGTTTTGGTTATGGTTTATTACAGTTTGGGTTTGCGTTAGGTGGTATTTTATGTTTAAACCCAGACAAAATCTATTTGACATTGCAGTTGAGATTTATATTTTGGGTTTTGATCTGGTTAATATTAAATTGGGGCTTCAGACCACTTAGGTCTTGGTGTTTAGCGCAAATTGGGTTCAGATGTAACTGCGGGTCATTTCAGTAGCAAGTTGGTATCAGCTCTGGTGCTCGACTTGTTGCAAATATTAGGTTCACAATCACAAGTTGGTTATTTGGTTCATTTTTTTAGTTTTGCCGACTGCAAATCTTACCAAGGATTTAGTACTATTAGCAGAATTATCTTATGTTACTAATACCACTGTCCAAAATTTGAATTTAGGTGCTAATAAGACGGGCACAGGTAGATGATGTGCTTCCAGGAAATTATAAAGTTAATTCTGGTCAAGATATCATGATTTCAGTCTACAACATACACCGGTCGCCTCAGGTAACCTGCATTAGGTTCATATGCCACTCCACTTTTTTTATTTCTCAAACCCCTAGATTTCATTTATTTGGGTTATGTTGAAGGTTTGGGATCGAGCAGACGAGTTTGTTCCTGAGAGGTTCGACTTAGAAGGGCCTATTCCAAATGAATCCAACACAGATTTCAGGTTGGAATTTTTTATATGGTTGATATTTAGTAATTTATTCTAGATGAAGAGATTTACCAGTTGCTGACCTCCGAGTTTAAATTATAATTTTTTTCTTTACAAACATTTTAAGTATAACAAGCACTCATGTTAACAATAGCTTACCTGTTAATGGCGCATTTCTTCTTGAGAGTATCCTTAAATAATTACTTCTCTATGGAACTATGTAATTTAGTGGCATTTTGTTACATCTTTTCTTTTGTCACAGATTTATTCCTTTCAGTGGTGGGCCTCGAAAATGTGTTGGGGATCAATTTGCATTGCTAGAAGCGATTGTAGCACTTGCAGTTGTTTTGCAGAAAATTGAATTCCAGCTAGTACCTGATCAAAAGATCAGCATGACTACTGGTGCAACTATTCATACAACAAATGTAAGTACATTGATGCTACTACTGTTTTTGACATTGGAGCAAATAGCGAAACATTATTTTAAAAATTAAAGTACTCCACTTAGTTAATTAGGCTATTTAGGTTGTTGTAGCATTCTTGCTATTTAAATCCGCTCAGGCAAGGTTTGGGTATTTGTAAATTGTCATCTTTTTTTTTTAATTAAAAATAGGCATATTCCGCTCGATGAGTGTTTGGGATTGTGTTATCTAAATTTTCATTTAGTTATTTTAGTCTTGTGATAGAGCGCAGTTTGGCCAACACAAAACCAAGTGCGTAGTTTTCTCTTTTTCCATGACTGTACTGTGACATAAATTCCCACATATTCGGTGAATAGCATCTTGTAAGAAATTGCAAAAAATTTCAGCTCGAAAATATTGAAAAGTTAACACGATACAATTCAATTTATAGGCTTAGGGGTTGTATTCCATTTTTCTTCCATTTTCCTCTAGTGATTAAATATAATTCAGATGTTAGTACTGTTGAGTGTTTTTGTTGAAATTGTATGCAAGTCAATTTCAATAATAATTTTCCCAGTTACTTTATATTGTAAACAGTTAAAGTACTTGGAAGTTTATCCTTTTCAAGTCAACTCCTTATTAGAGTTTGAATTTTATCTTTATATGCAGGGCTTGTATATGAATTTGAGTCCGAGGAAAGTTTACCAAGAGCCAGCTCTGACACTGAAGTAAGAAAGAAATACCACCCTTGTTAGTACTTGGTATAGATTGTATACTCTTCATTTTACATTCCATCTCGTGGTATCACTTAATTTCACATTTGACCTGTATATGCATGTTATTTTATTGAAACTTTAGAAATGACTTTCATGGTATCTTCATTAATTTGCAGTGAAACTAATCAAGCACGTATTACAAAGTAGAATATAGAGAGGATTATATGAAGCGCAAACCAAAGGAAGAGGATGATTTTTTGGCATTGTTTTAGACTTCAGAGAAAAAGGAGAGTTGCACCTGCAGCATTGTCTTCTAAGGCTGGTAGCTTCTCTGAGGCTGTGCATGTTTTCAGTCATCCGAGTAAGCAAAATTTTATGTATAGCAAACTGTAAATTGTCGTCTCCAAGTGTATATGTATCACATTAGATTTGCTTATTGTATTATAAATTGTGTAGGTATATTGTTTGTCTATTACCTACCCGTTGTTGGTGTCATTGCCATCTCACTTCACTTGAGAAGCCTAAAAAATGTAGCGAACATATCATATTTAGAATATAGGAAATGTGATGCTGATTATCAGTTCACCTTATTTTGCTATGGCAAGAACAATTTATTTGAGATAACATGACTCAACAGAATGTGGAATAATTTATCTGAGATACGACTGTAAGGATGTGTATGTTGATATGAAACGTACGACCGTACGTATATACAACACAAAATTAAAGGAAAAATTTATGCCATGACCATGTCCATGAACTCATCCTTTAAGAATACTTGCTTATTGTACCGATGCGCACTTGCCTATGTATTATTCTCATGCGCATTTGCATATAATACATAATTAATTAATACATAATTTTTAACAGGTATGAGCATATCGGGTATCGTTTACCCGTTTATCTGTATTGTATTCGAATGCACAAGTGCACATCCTCTAAGAATATGATATGTGCATTTTTTTTTTCTTGTTTTGAAAAATATATTATGGAAAGTAAAAAATTGGAATGTCAATGACACTTTATTATCTATATTTATCCCATTCATATCATATTCGAAAAACAAATAATAATATTTTTTTCATTAACTTATCTGATACGAATAAAGATAAATATCTTTTTTGTTATCATGATAGTTACAGATATGAAAATACTTCCATCTCATCGGTATCGTATTTGTTGACACCCCTAAGTGTACACCAATATTATATGCAAATATCTTGATCTTTCACACTTGTTTTTAAAACAACCTAAATATTCTACTATTACGTTAATGCACATTCAATTTATTCAGCTTTTTTTTTTAACTAGAAAAATATAAAATACAAATAGAAGAAGATGAAATATAACCATTACAAGGTGAAAGACTACTTGAAGAAGATGAAATATAATTAGAAGAATATGAAATTCAATTAGAAGAAGATGAAATACAACATGTAGTAGATGAAAGACAACCGGCAAAATATAAAAGAGAACAAGTAAAAACCAGTGTTCTAAATAGCGCGCTATAGAGGCGCTATAGCGCCGCTATAGCGTTTTTGGACCCCAAACGCTACGCTACGACATCAAAATGCGCTATTTGCGCTACGGCCGCTATAAGCGGCCGCTACAGCGCTATAGCGGTCCGCTACGGCGCTATTTGCGCTATACAATATGGGTTTTTTTTTTTTTTTTTAAGCAATTTATATGAGTTTTAAATAAAGATAAAAAAAATCTCAAACCGAAATTGAATTTGTTGCTACTTGCTACAAATAAATCAATTTGAAATTGGAAATAGAAATAGAAATTTGAATAGAAAAAAAGTCCAAACCGGAATTAAAATTTGAATAGAAAAAAAAATAGATTATGTCATGAATCATGATACTTAAGATATTTTTAATAGGAAAAATCGATAGTTTATGATATTGCTATGGATATTTTGAACCGCAATTTGAACTTTGTACGGGTTCAATATGAATATTATAATTTCTTAATTACTTTGGTGTTATTTATTGTTCTATGAGACCTTAGATAATGTTGATATTTAGTACAAATATTGAATATACGAAATTTAAAAAAAAAAATACTATTTGGAATAGCTTCCGCTATAGCGACGCTATTCGCTATAGCTTTTTTTTTAGCCTTCCCGCTACGACGCTATAAACGCTATTTAGAACCTTGGTAAAAACTGAAAGACAACTAGCAGAGAGAACGAAAGAAAACTAAAAGAATAATTATCTGTCTGGTTATGCTTTGTAATGTGTCCACTATAGTTCGGTATCACTTTAAGACTCGATAATGCTTTGTTCTCATTGTTTGCGAATCTTTTTGGTTGCATTCGTTGTACCTTTTCGTTTGTACGTCACATCCAAATACACATAGTTTTTGGAACTTTTAATTCGAACATCAAGCTTAGTCAAAGACCACATAACTTTGAACCCATCCAGAAACTTAATTCGGTGGTATCCTAAAAGGTCTTGATTTCAAGTTCTGATTTCAACTACACAATATCATAGAAAGTTTGTGGATCTTCTTTATCACTTAAAAAAAATTACCACGAAATTATAAAATGCACCAAAATGAATCTAGACGAATATTATGCCGGATTGGTGTGCATACATAACTATATGTAAGAAAATCAGAATTCATATACGATTTTTTAAAAATAAAATAGAATTTTCTAAACATGTACCTGCGGACTGCGGTACATCTCAATAATATTCTTTTCTGCATTATCCCAAATTTATTTCTGGATATTGTCATGCTTGATTTTCTGTGAATTAAATAGAGTTTTCGCATAAAATTCCGTGACTGCTAAATAATTCTTAGGGCTTTCTAGAGTGTAAGGGTTTTATTCCAGTATAATGTACTGAAGCTTCCTAATAATTTTTGTATTTTTTATAAAAAAAAAAATTTGAAGCATCCCAAACCCCTCAATAATTCACTATTTGCAGAAATCAGATGAACAGGCAGCAAAATTAATTTTTGGTGGCCAGAATTTATTGTCACTGCTTAATGGATCACAGTGTATGACAACAACAGGGAGAGTACACTTATTATTCATTATTGAGTGATAAAATTATGATACAAAATGGAAGGCCCAAAATAGAGCGCCTCTAAAATTACAACTAGCACAAAAATCAGGGCCTTGAGGTCCTCTGTGCATCACTGATTACCTGAGAATTAATCGTACCAGTAGCGACAGATAAATAAGTAACCTAACATACATCCGTGACTTAATGCCTGTTACTAACTCAATCTAGCTGGTTAAAGTATAGAGTATGCTCGAATCACCTCCACAATGGGTGCACGGCAAAGTGGACACTTGTCACCACATCGAGCTAGCTCGTTAGCACATTTGGTGCAGGTGCACATGTGCCCACACCTATTAAGCAACACAAAAAGAAGAAAATGGATAATATTTTTCTTTTTACCAGAAAAAAAAAATGGGGATAGAACCCTTGAAAATGATGATAATAAAACTGTGAAGAGAGCACATAAAACAGACCTATAAAGTAGAGAGTCAATGTGGCTATCACAGCAGACGCAGCAGGTACCCTTCCTTACATGGCTCCATTTTGATCCATAACTTGTGGTCTCTCCCTCCATTTCTGTTATCATCAGAAAAAAATTCGTAAATTCAATTATCTCCGTACCAAGTTAAAAGTCAATTTCATATGTGGACAGCCCTCTTTTTTTTGGATAAATATGGTTGTAGCTTTGAATTGTTGATCTAAATCAAAGATTGTACAAAATTGCTGGTATGTGTACATGTAATGAAAAGTTACCTGTGTATCCAAGAGACCGATTCAGAGCAGCAGAGACTTCTTGTCTGACAGAGCGCTGAACCTCCAGTTGCATCTCCATGCATGCCTCTAGCATCTGTTGCAAGTTACCCATTCCCTCTTGAAGTCGGGTCATTTCTTCCCGCAAAACATTCACAATATCCCAATCCTACACACATCCGGCAAACAAGGATAAATATAATGGACAACAACATATTAAAGCATCAATAATTCGTACAATCTAAAGGAATTTGATTTCGTTACCATGCAATGCATTAATATGCAAGGTGCACTACTAGTAATTATCATGAAAAGGAAGATGTTGTGCAACTGTTACTCATTTTGATCCGATTTAAGCCTCAATTAGCTGTTGTATTGATCAACTCGTCCCAACTTAACCTTATTAACCCTTAGTTTTGTAATTCAGCACCAAAATAGGAAAAACAAAAAATAAAAATGAAACTCTATTACCCCTAGCATAGAAATGCAAGATGAAATCAGAGATACAATCAATGGAGTACTAAATAAAACATAACATAATTTGATGGGTTACTTACAATCTCAGGCTGATGAACGGTTTGACGAGTCCAGCCCCCAGTAATCAGGTTAGACCTCCAGAGAGGTTCCGGAGGAACAGGTGGAGGCGGTAAATTAACCGGCAATCTCAAATCCTCGTCAATATACATTTCATTTGTAGTGTTATTACTCTCTTGAGTTTGCCCCTGCTCTGGTGAGGTGGCAGGAAAAACTGCTTCCTCAAGATCCCAATCGAAGGGAGTGTTTTCTTGCCTTTGTGCATAGGACTGTATAAGCTGGTCTAAGCTTTCCCGAAAGTTACTGCTGAGAAGAGTTGAAACACTACGCCTGAAAGTGTTAAAAAATATAAAATGTTATAAACACAAATTAAGTACACCAATGTCCACTAATGACTAGTTTAATATAGTAAATCATATATTCCGTAGATTGATATGTAATTAAAAGAATCTCCTTATCCATACATCACTCATTAATCTTAACACGTAAGGCTGGGTACATATAAAGTTAATGCTTAGCACGTAAACTTCATATATGGGTAAGTTAATTCTATGCGTTTGAAGCACCTCTAGACAACACATGCCATACCCATGGACACCCCTCCTCATCTAACGAGAAACAAGATAAGTGCAGATGTGCATGAAATTTTTTGAAATTGTTCCTGTACAGCAGCGACACGGAGATATCTTTCATAAATAGGCTTGAAATTAAAAACAATGAATTAATTTGAAAAGCAAAAATACCTGCTTAAAAGCTCCCTTATCTCTATTCCGTAAGTGCTATCATCGTCAGTTTGACTAAAGTTGTTAGTTCTTCTGCCAGAATCTAGATGCGGGCCCGGTATATGATGCGAAACCAGATTGTGCCAGCTCTCTGCAGTATCTTCAAATGCATTTTGTGGCCATTCCTCGATATTTTCGGCGAGGTTCGTTTCTCCATCATCAACTAGTTCCCAGCTAATATCAGTTTCTTCTTCAACCCTTTGTTGAGAGTTTGTATGTTCTTCCACTTCGCTTTCTTCGTGAGCAGTCAAACTCTGTTCATTGCTAACATCTAATATGTTTCTTTCAGTCTCGATAGTATCATCTGTTAGTATCGATTGATTTACTACAAGATTGTGTGAATCTGTTTCGGACTGGTCGTGGTCATTGCTTGACATTTCCATTATGGAATCTTGAGAATTGCTTCGAAAGATACTTATCGGCTCATCACTGGTATCGTTACTACCAAGTCCTGAACTTGCATGAATCATGAAATCGCTTTCTCTTCTGAAGCTGAACCCGTCCCTAGTTCAAAATCAAGTCTTGTCACAACATAATAAAGAGTAACTGCAATGTGGGTTGAAACATGAAATTGCTTTCTGTGTTTTCTTACAGAAATTTCCAACATAGAGCAATACAAAGAGAATTAATTGTACCTCAAACCAGAGACGGAATGCCGTTGCGTAATCAAACCAAGCTCTGTTTCAGCCAAAGACTGAGGCCTCTCATCATCAATTGATCTCCGTAAGAACCTACCCCTAAGGAACAACTACAAAAATAAAAATGAATAAACTTAGTTTAGCGTTTAATTAATTGATTAATCTTTGAAAGATGCACCAAAATGAGGTCCCTATTGACTGCATCAATATGTTCAAAATAAAAAAAATTCTGTGGAGCAGCACTGAAACGGGGTCCCTATTCACTGTCATAATTGAATATTAGAAGAAGGTATCATGGGATCGGAAACCATGTGATCTAAATTGAACTCTATGGATCAGCACGCCAAATAACAGGGATCAGTCAGGGATAATTTTCATTTGCATGCTGCTCTTGGGTAATGTCATGATGCTTCTACTGGAAGCAGATCTAACTGCAGTAGAAAATCAAAAACTGTATCTCAAGCATTATCTCTTAATATTTTCTTTTTTAATAACCTACTCTCTTGGCATTGAGACCCTTTGACTGGGGTCAACATTAGACTTCCCTAATAAATCCATTGACTTGTAGAATTAACCAAAGTCAAACCAAGTATAATGTAAGCAAAATAATAAATAAAAAAAACTAGGTGCAAATGCGCCGATAGATTATCTCCTCTTTTAAAACTACAACAATACAATTAACCAAATATGCAGAAGAAAAAAACAGAGCATACTACACTAACATGGATTCGATTCCGATACGCAAAATCAGAGACAGCGCGGTGCTCTGACAGCCCTTGAAGCTCTCTCTGCCTCTCTCTTGTCATCCTCATGATGACGTCATCTCTTGCTTGTCTCCCTCTCAACCTTGGCATCTCTCCAGTTCCACCTCCAGTTTCTCTTTCTCTTTCGCCTCTCCTCAGTTGCACTCTCCCCTCCCCTTGACTCGCCATCCACACCCGTTCCCTCACAACCCTTACTCTTTCCCTCTCCATCTCTCCTAACCATTCTCCTCTCGACCTCTCGTCTCTGATTGTGCCATGTCTTTCTGGTGAATCCATCATCCCTACAATCTGTCTAACTCTTTCCCTTTCCACATCACCGCCATTGGTTTCAGGCGAGTGCTCCCGACTCCACCTTCCATTGCTGACTTCAGCGCGACTCTCCTCCTCCAGTTCACGCCATCGCTGGAGAATGGAGGCGGTGTGGAGTTCAGCGAGCGCCACCAGCTCCGCCTCCCGACGGCGGCGATCATCAAGAGTGGCTGTGATTGTCTCACGCGCTACCCATCTGCTTAAGACACGGGACTGTCGCCGGACAGCTGCTGAAGTCTCGGCTGCGTCGTCCCCACCAAGGTCCGACCTCCACCTCCGGCGATCGTCGTCGCCGGAGGTGCTAATACATCCGCCGAGACGGTGACATATTGCTTCTTGCTTCAAACGGACACACGCCATGGAATCTATGGCATTGTTCTCGATCGTATTTTCTTCTCTCTATCTATTTGTGATTGGTTTTTTGTATGATCTGGAATTGGAGGGAAGAGGTGGGTTCGAGTTATTTATAGAGCGAATGAAAGGAAAGAAACTGATACACAATTTTTTTTTATTATTAAAATAAGGTTATTTTCTTGTATAGCGAGAGAATGGTCGGCTCAGACACTCTAAATTAACTTAATTTTTTAGTTTAGAACCAAACAGTCTGATCAGGCTAATCCGGTTCGAGTTAGAATTCACGGGATCTTTAATATTCGTGCATTTTCTCATCGGACGGTTCTAATAAAAAATCAAACTTTGAGTTACTTTAGGGATTCGAATTCGAGAAATGGGTTGCACCGCCGATCCCAAATTCTCTTTTGGGAAGACAAAACGAAGAAGGGAAATGGGGAATGAGACGAAGCACGAGGCGCGAGAGAGTGGCGAGAAAGGGATTAGTTATTGATTATAGTTTCTAATTTTTCAATTATGGGTTTAATTTAGTAAATTTTTTGTAATGGGAGTAGGTCGTCTATATATGTCGTAATTTCAGGGGAAGTGTAGGGGTCGCCACGTGGAACTGTCAGTTTCTCGAATTTTCTTTTTTCAGCAGAAAACCTGTGAATACGGGAAAAGGTTTCCCTGAGAAAAAAAAAAATTCGTGAAAAAGGGAAATTCCGAGTTACGGACTTACGGTCAAACCAAATAATATTATAAAAAAATTGAGTCCGAGAAGATGTGTTCAAAAAAAATATTATTTTCATCTTTAAGAAAATAGCATACCAAGATTCACATCATTTAACATTTTCAGAAACTGCTAATTTAAACAAATAAAAAAAGATCTCTAGAGATCAGAGTAAATATACACACTACTTGAGAGCAAATCTATACAAAATGAATATCAGCCTATTTTCGGTAAAAAAAAAAAAAAATAAATATATACAAATAAAAATACACTGTACATATGAGTGTATTTTTATTTCCGTTAAACGAACTATTATAATTTGTTCTCTTATTTTTTGGGTAAATATTTTTCAAATCCATTTGAGATCCTGAACTCTGAATTTTCCATTTTATCCACTGAACTTCAATATATATTCAAAATTAACCATTATGTTATATTTCTATCAATAAATTTAACGGAATGGTTATCGTTAAATTATGTTCACTTTAAACTTTATTTTTCTTTTCCTTACTCGCTCAATATACTTTAATTACTTCTCCCTTCAATATAATGAATATCAGCTAAACTATAAGAATTTCGGACTTTTTAGAATATAAGATGAACCACTTTAAGATTCGTACAAACTTGCATTGAACATATTGAATCTAAGAGTATCTCAGATCCATTGTATTGTAAATTGAATTGCAAAATCCTAGTTTGTGATTAGAAAGGCTCCGCTGGCAATTTTATTTCCTCTTTCACGGATGCGGAGCCCTTTCAGAAGAAAGATGTTCGAAAAAAATAAAGTGATATCACTGATGTGACGATCTTAACAATTTTAAGTTGATTTCAACGATGTAGTGTTTGTGAAATGAAAATTATTTTATTTTCAAGTTAATCATCTTGACAGCTAGTTGCAGCTCTTTGAAATTGTAAATCAATTTCAACGATGAAAATGCTCTAACATGAATAAAATTGTTTGGCACGTCTCATTTTTATGAAAATGTATGAAAATTTCAGTTCAATAAAAAAAAAATATTTACAATCATTGTATTGTGTACTTTGGATAATTTTTTTCCATGTTATTTGAAAGAGAAAATTGGTTATTTGCCACTTCAAAATCTTCTAATTCTAAAAATGTCATCCCGAAATTTGAAATTGTAAAAATAACACTCTAAACTTCATTAATTCCTAATTTTGCCATTTATACTATATTCTTATGCTATTTTTATTAAAATTAACTGAAAAATACTATTTTGGTATACGTATTTCTATATTTCCGATTATACCCTTCATATAATTTTAAGGTTATTTGCCAAACCAGTATTTTTCAGTTAATCAATTTCAACGATGAAAATGCTCTAACATGAATAAAATTGTTTGGCACGTCTCATTTTTATGAACATGTATGAAAATTTCAGTTCAATAAAAAAAAAATATTTACAAACATTGTATTGTGTACTTTGGATAATTTTTTCCATGTTATTTGAAATATATTTTCAAACAGTGCTCGGTGGTCTTGTTTCCTATGCTATTTGAGTAGAATTTCTCACCAACTTTTACAGAAATTAAGAATCATTTTGATGAGAAAATAAAGAAGTTCATTCTGAAAAATATCCTAATAATTCGGTAATTTTGATAATCATAAAAAAAAAAAATATTTTAATTTGGAAAGTGATTTATTCTATTATCTATATTTATATCATGTGTTTAAAAATGATAAAATTTAATGTAATTTTTCATTTATAAAACGAATTAGAACTTACAAGATTCGTATTTAACATATTTTTATTAAAATTAGGATTGTTCTCTGATTTTCGCTCCGGTAAAATATATTTATTAAAGAAAATTTTAATTTTGAGCACTATCAAATATCTTTTCAAAAATTGAAAGGTAAACAACCTTATTAGAGTTGTAACTTCTTAAGAATTGTATTATAACTTAGACAAATCAAACACATTTCTCATAAATAAAGCGAAAGAAGCAAGATACATGAGCCATCCGATCAAAATAAATTAAAAGAGAAAAATAAAAATGGACGGATGAGAATAGAGATGATGTGAGATAACTAGGAGACTTGAGGCTTCACATTTTTATGGAGTATCCATGTCAAATGTTGTTCAAATTATATAAAATTCGAATCATATAAATAGTTTGTCTATATTTTCTTAAAATTTCTTATTTCATCTTTAAAATATTATAAAAATATTGTAGAGAGTGCGGAGAAGATGAAAGTTTGTATCCTTCGCATTAACTCAAAAAAGAATATTTTGAGTTAATGAGTCTCAACCGTCTGATTTTAAACGGAACCAATTCGGCTCCTGTCTATAACATAGGGGGGCCCCTTAATATTAGTACGGAACTACGGATCTAGTCCACATAAATCGTAAAATAGATTGAATGATCGAGATACATTAACTCAAAAAATTTCCTTTTGGGTTAATGCAAGGATACGGTTAATTAGAGTTTTCTAATTAAACTTTTTTTGTTATCAATATATTTGTTGGCAGATTGCCAACCATAAAAAAAAAATATTATAAAAATTTGACATTATTCCGCTATCAGCATCGAGGAATTATAAATGCATGATTGAGAACCTAATTTGTCGCTGTAACATTCCTTGCCTCGTTAGTCGTTAACAGTGAGCAAATTATTAATCTCTCGGTAGCATTAAATAAAAGACTGTTGAGTGATCCAATCTTGATTCATCAAGCTTCAACGGGATATGGTATGGACCACAGTGACCAGTGAAGCAGATTGGTTCCGGTATTAATAATTTTTTTTATTAATACCACTGTAAAAAAAAAAAATCACAAATTATGGAGAATTAGAAAAATATCAGGATCGCAGATTAAATTGGAGGCTCTAAAAAAACTCAAAATGCACTGTAATATACTGATATTTAGGTTTTGGGGGGCCTCCAATTCAATCTGCGGCCCTCCAAGAATGGAGCCGCAGATTGAATTGGAGGTCATGATATTTTTCGAATTCTCCAATTTCAGTGGTGGTGTTTTGATTTTGATTTTTTTTTTTTTTTGAAATGGAATTAATAAAAATTCCAGTATTAATTATTTTGTTATATATTTTTATTTTTTCTTTCTGGAGTACAACAAAATCTAATTTCTTTGAAAATGAAACGATTAGGTCATCTTTTCTGATAGAATATAAATGGAACTCTTGCCCATTTTTTTATTAGCCGAACAAACCATTATTAATAAAACTGAAACTAAAGTTGTAATGAAGGATACAGTTTTGGTTTAATAGATAATATTATATATATATATACGTGGAAGGTGACATATATGTTTGAAATTCAAATTCAGAATTATTTGATAATACTTAGAAGTGAGAGGCTTACATTGTCAAACTGTCAATTGACCTCACTTAATATATTGACAAATTTAGCCTCACTTAATTTCTGGAGTTACAATTTTAATTTAATTAAGACATAACTTTATGTATAACCCTCAAGGTTCTAAATAGCGATTATCGCATCATCGTGGAGAGGTTAAAAAAAAAAACCTATTGCGAATAGCATAGCTATAGCGGAAGCTATTGTACATAGCGTTTTTTTTTTTCAAAAATGATATTCTATATTTGTACTAATTATCAACATTATCAACGTTGGAGAATCGGAGTAACAACCAAATGACAACTAATTTAAGTCTATACTTTTTTCAGTCATGCAAATAAAAAAAATGATCTACAAGGTAACATTATTTAATAGTTCATATTTCATATTATTATAGATTATAATAGACGAAGAGCAATTAATTTTACAAGTGAAACGAAATCAATATCTATTTGATCATTTTACATATTATAATAATCGAAATCAACTTTCAATTGAAACGAAGGGCAATAATTTATAAGTAGATACTAGACAAAAAGCAAGCAAATGGAAGAATTAATATTTGAGTATTTTTCGATATAGAATGAGAGACTAAATCACAAATAGGAACAGAAGTACAGAGTTCGGTTTAGCATACCTAGTATAGCGGACCATGTATCATCACTTGTAAATCACAAATAGGAACATAAGCCCGTGTAAATTGCCAAAAAAAAAAAACCTATGTAGCATAGCAATAGTAGCTGAATTAGCACACTTTTATAACACTGATGACCCTCCAAAACTTAACATTATATGTTATTTCTCTTTAAAATGATTTAATTTGAAGAAATATCAAATGTACCCTGCTTATAGGAGTAATAAAATGGTTTAGACGATAAATATGAGAATTTTTTCGGGTTAAGACGAGTAGATATAACATAAAAAATTATAGAGACAAATATATATATTTTAATTTTTTTTTAAAGAATATACATATAAATTTATCTTAATTAAAAGAGGATTTGGAAGTGTAATAGTGAGTTGTACCATATAATTATGTACTTACTTTAGTGCAAAAAAGTAATGTTATGTTAGGCCACATAACTAAAATGTTAAGCGTGACTACATATATGACTGACTACACATGACGTAGCTTGTTACGCTTAATTAATTTTTTTTCATATTATAAATTAGTTCATAGAATATAAATAAAAAGTGCTAAGAAATAATAACATATTGCAAAATAAATTAAAAAAACACAATTAATTTTGAAAAAAATTAGTCATTTAACGTTTCATTTTCGATCGAAAAAATGCACGACACGCGGGTCACGTTATGTCACCCACACGCGTGATGTGACATGCTGCGGTGTATATGCTAATTGATATTGAAGAAAAATCATCTGAAATTGACGTTAATTATTTAACTTGTTATTTGTTCTTACCAGCAATTGAAACTTTGATTTTTTTTTTTTTTTTTGGTTTTTTAATCCGGCAACAATGGTATATATATTGCTACTAGTGTTTCTATCATACGAATAATTAACTTGATCAAAGATAATAATATTAGAGATAAATAAGTACCCTGTAAAAACAATTGGAGAGCCAAATTAACTTTCTTATAATTTCTATGAAAGTTAATTATATAAAAAATCATACATAAATATGAAAAAAAAATAAAAAATAAATAGGATCAATTAACACCATTCTCTCTTACTGAATTCGCTTCTAATATCTATAACATACTGTGACGCGGAACCGGCCGTAACGATATGACCAATTTTCTTCACTAAATTACATGCTTGCTTACATCTACATTAATTCTACAAGTATGAAACGTATTGAGAGTTGCATGCACCATGACAGCATGTTCCCTGGTGACCTATCACTGCCCTGAAAAATGCTCGTCCCAACCATCCAAAACAGTATCATATTGCCTCGTTGCTATCTCCCAAAACCCCAATCTCGGCTTGTTCATGCCTTAATTCATGGCACATCGATCACCTTTCTTTAATTAAAATAGGTACGTTTCATTAACTTTTTTTTATATATAATAAAACCTGATATATATATACACACACGTACTTTCAAACTATTATTAAAAAGACTTATTAATTATATATGGCCTTCAAACTTTCTCTACTTTTAATATAATACAACACACACACATGCATATATATATATAGGGATGGGCTATGGTGAGATGTGGAGTAAAACAAGTTTGTACTCCATGCTATATTTCGAATTTAAAAATTCAAACAACCGATCCGAACCGTTCAACATGATCTCCATACTGAAATGTGCTTGGAGACCAAATTTTACATTTTTTGGAATTTTTTTACTATTTATTAAGCCACTTTGAAAATCGTTGATCCGGGTGAACAGTAGCAAAACAGTAAAAAATTCTGGACCAATGGATCAGCGATTTTCAAAGTGGCTTAATAAATAGTAAAAAAATTCCAAAAAAAGTAAAATTTGGTCTCCAAGCACATTTCAGTATGGAGATCATGTTGAACGGTTCGGATCGGTTTTTTGGATTTTCAAAATGAAAATAATGAGGCGTGGAGCAAAAACATGTTTTACTCCACGTCTCGCCATAGCCCATCCCTATATATATTTCTCCTCCTACCTTTTAAACTCGTTCATATTTGTCCGTAAAATATTTTAAAGTAAAACTCGAGCTATTAAAATTCATTAATACGTGAAATCATACCCCCTTAATTTCTCTGCTCTTTTAGAGTTTCATTGCATATTTCTGACGATAAACTTTCTTTAATTCTATCATATATGCTCTGAATCATACTATCATGATAAGTTTTGTCCTCTCCATCTCTCTCCCTTTCACTCTGTATAAAGAAATTTTTCTGACGAACTCATCAGAAAAAAGTACAAGGAAAAGACTGTTATGCCCCTAAGCACTATGCAATGGCGACATGCACAAATGATCTAAATATGGATAAAATTAACAAAATATTTTTGTAAAATCCAGGGTTTTTTTAATTAGCTATGCAAACGGCGATATTGTGGCCAACTCTGTTTGTTTGTTTCTTCGCTAATTAAGATATAGCTAAGTGTATAGTACCCCATGTCCCCACCACCTTTACATAAAAATTGTAAAATATACATGAGCATGTGTTATATAAGATGTGAAGGGAACTCTATACAAGCCCTCATGCTGTCATCTACATCCCAAAATGTGAGCCCATACAGAACCACAGTATACACTATACAACTATGCATGGATTACATAGGCTAGATGCCAGAGATATACATTCTAGGTTCCCAGTGCATGTGCCTCTCTCTCTCTCTCATAAGGTAGGGATCAGCATGCCAAACAGGGAACTCACTATCTTGTTGGAATTTTGTATAGACGATTGTGTAAACAGAGACATGCATACATCATAACTTGAGCGTCTCATTACATAAAGAAACCCCTTTTTCATCCCGGATTTTTTAATTGAATAAACAATATCTGTTTTTTTTCACAGAGGCTGCGAATTAAATGCTGAGTGGAACTCGAACTCTCGACCTTTAATTGAATGGCCACAATCCTTGAATAAATAATATCTTTATGTTAAATGATTGAGTAACTAATTATTTTTATTTTCTAAAAGCTTAGATCTACAAGGATATCTGAATATATAATACATCATGTTATCTGCAAATATATATTATGACTATTTTAGATGAGTTCAAAGAATACTTTTGAACACACGTACTGTCACAATGTCAAATATTTAAAAATGGAAATATTGTTGTTATATATTTTAAAAATTAGGATAAAAGGTATAGTACAAAGTTTCAGTACACTTTCGGTTGAGAAGCAATTTCTAGGGTTTGGTCTTGACGGCTAAGCTTAGAGACGAAGTTGAGAAGCGAAAGACGCGAGTTTTCGACGGATCTTAGCCGACAGGTGAACACTTGGTATGGAATTGCAATATGTGCCCTCGTCGGGTTCTAGACCTCAACTGTCGTATGTTGATCTGAATTACCTAGTTGCTTGTTTGGTATACTAAAGGTAACCTCATTCCTTCGATATGAGAAAATGTTCACCTGTCGGCTACTACTTGGTTTCACCTTCCGGATCACTAATCCTACCTCATGTATTTAGTTTGGTTGAGAGATTATAAGGGCCAAAGTACCTTCTAGATGTGCGCATTCATCTAGTGGTAAACCAATAAAAATCAAACAACTTAGACTAATTAAGCAATTAAAATCAAACACAATCAAGCAAACACAAATTTCAACAATAACTAACATGCAAAACAAAACATTCGATTACATCACAACCCTAGAAACTAAAGAATCTACTCAGACATAGTTCTAAAACAGATAAAAGAAGTGATAAAAGAAATAGCCATGACAAAACCCGAAGAACAAAGAAGATCCGTCGAAAACTCGCGTCTTTCGCTTCTCAACTTCGTCTCCAAGCTTAGCCGTCAAGACCAAACCCTAGAAATTGCTTCTCTGCTCCAGAATTGATGCCCTCTGGTACAAGAAATCCCGCTTATAAGCTTTTCTGGCCGACCTTCCTTCAATTGGCCTTATTTCCAAATTCTGGATCTGTTTTCGGAAATGCTTGACACGGCCCGTGTGAAATGCTACACGGACCGTGTACCTATATTTCTGACTCAGATTGCAGATCTTCTCGCAAGCTTTCCGAAAAGTGGTCATACACTCAAAACCGAGTTACGAGTCAAAATCTATGATTGTTTTAATTTCAGGTGCTGAAATTTCAGCATCATATACAAGTCGTGTGGATGGTGTCCTGGTCGTGTCTGTGGTCGGGCAGAGGGTTGTACGGTCCGCATAAGAAGGTACACAAACCGTGTATAAACCTTCGAATTCCAGATTCTTCCTCGGTTTCGCCCGTTTTCTGCAAAGTAAGAACAAATGCGCAGCAGTACCACATTCTATAGATATTCAATGAAATAAACACAATTTGACAGTTTTAGGCACAGGTTTTGGTACAAAGTTTGGTCGGAATATAGATAAGAAAGTGAGATATCAATGTTGATAAAGGATTATCATTTAATAACGTGAATATATAAAAATGTGTATTTTATATATTGAACATTACCTAAATGAATGGAACATTATATGGATTGTGTTTTGTGTCATTAATGTTTCCATTGTGTTTTTAGAATCTAAGATATGAGATGTGTAGGTTTTTCATATGAGAAGTATATAATGTGATTGTTATTTAAATACTATCTTCTGATAGGAATAAAATAGTAGTTCGTTGTGCACAACTTGTGCGGAAAAAATCTATATGTTAATATTATCATTGTCCCTCAATTTGAGTTATGATATTACTTGGCCCCTTGGTAAAGTGGAATTATATCGCATGCAATATAACTTATGTAGTTATAATTATAATTCACTTGAGAAACCAAGAAAAAGAATATAATGCAAGAATGACACGATCCTATTTTGCATATTATTCATAATATCATGAGACAAGGATAGACACGAAATTAGTGGATTGAGTGAATGATTATTATGTCGTTTTGATAACTATAATGTAATGATAGAAACTCTTATAGTCAATAATATAAAGTTTTATATTATTGCCAAGATGACATAGATCATCTATACGGTCACACCAACTGAAGAGAAACAACAAGTATTTTATATTTCATAATGATGTATAAAATAAAAATACATGATGAAATGATAAAATAAAATGTCATAATATGACATGCTTAAACCATAAATAAATTTGTGAAGTTATGCAAATATTATTTGGTATAATGTTTAAATGCATTATAAGAATAATAAGAATATTGCATAATAGAATAATATTATTGATATTATTTATTCATAAATTAATTTATTAAACCAATCATAAGATGAGATTAAAGATCATAAAATGGCTAAATAAGGTTCTCATCTCTTCTTGTTAGGTGGTTGGATCTAAGCCTTGAACTTCACATCCATCTATCTAAGAGGTGTGCAAGTTCGTTGTTTAGGTTCAAGGTGAACCAAGAGGCGTTTCCGAGAAGAACACGAGATCTAAAAAGGAAACCGACTTCTCTCCATCAAGAGATTTGACAATCTCTTTAGGTAAAGTTTCCATCATCTTTAGTAATAAATTAGATGAGATTAATTTATTTTAATTTAGTACACATTAGTTTGTTGAAGAAAATCTTGTTTGCTTTTGTTGTATAAATAAGATCTTTTGTGTATTGAGCCAAGTGGTGATAGAAAATTTTTAAATTATCACCATATAGGCATACACGTGAAATCCCAACACATGGGAGCCAAGCATCTAGTAGTCAGGCAGAGACAGCTGGTAGTGTCGCACAAGCATCTGGTAGCAGACCCAGAACTCGTCGACTGAATTTGTTCGGACGTCGTCACTGATAAACTTATTTATCTAGATGCAAGTTTAGAACTTTTTTATTTAGATGCATGTTGTGAACTATTTTTTATAGTTTGTGAACTTATTTATTTTGCAATGTTGTGAACTATTTTATTTGGAGATGGTGAACTTATTTTATATACTTGAGTTTTGTTACTATGAAATAAAGTCCATAAAATAAACACTCAATTCATGAAATAAAGTCCACAAAATAAACACTACATAAATTCAAAAATTTTACAACCCTAATTCATCCAAATAAAATGATCCAAATTTTAAACTCTAATAATACTACTTCTTAGAATGAACCTTGAAACTACAGGGAACAAACTCATCGTCCGATGTTGGCAGATATGGATCAGTCACAGCAGACGAAGTGCTAGCCTTATTAGTAGCCTTACTAGTATAAGTACAAGGAACAAACTCATCTTCCATTGCTGGCGGCTCTGGATCAACCTTTTTTTTCCAAACCATAGCCATATGGGTTTTTCACAAAATCATTGTCTGAAATTTCAAACCGAATAGGTCGCCTAAGAAATTCCTCTATAAAACAGACTTGACAGTTCTTTTTATCCCCGAAACATACTTGACAGTTCTTTTTTTCCTCATTCTTTCCTCGACCACTTATTGATCCTCCTTTGGATACTTGTCGATTGGACGATCTACCTCGATTGTTACTGTTCATCTTTCTCGTCTAAAATCGCCCGAAATCGCCTTTCTCTTCTTTCTCTTCTTTCTCTTCTTCCTCTTTCTCTTTCTCTGGAGTAAGAATGAATTGTGAGTGGACAGGAGAGAGAAAATTGCCCTATATAGGGTTTTTATAGCAGACCGCCCCTGTGTAGGGCGGCTTGGTTCAGGCAGCAGACCGCCCCAACATGGAGCGATTAGATATCAAAATCAAACTGCCCAACCATGGAGCGGTTAGGGTGTTTTTAAAAAAAATTCATCTTGGGGGCATATTTGCTATTTTTTTAGGGTATTAATAAAAAATCGGCTATATATACTTGCTAACTTTCTAACTCTATTAAGTAGCAAAGACACGTGGCTTTCATAGAGACACTTACCTATCCCGAGTCAAAAATATTTCCAAATAATAATCTTTGTGCCATATTTTATTCAAAAGAAGTTATAAGAAAGTATGTTGGTGTTTATAATAATTATATAATTACTGCTTGTGCATTGCAATAGAAATATATTATAAGACAACAAAAAGATTTCATACAAAATAATATATTTTCATAAAAAAAATTGATCAAATGACAAATAATCTTTTTTAAATGACATATTAAATGGCATATAATCATCTTTGTGTCATATTTTATTCAAAAGAAGTTATAAAAAAATATGTTTGTGTTTAAAATAATTATATAATTACTACCTACTAATATTGTGCTCGTGCATTTGCAACAAAAATATATTATAAGAGAACAAAAAGATCTCATACAAAATAGTATATTTTCATAAAAAAATTGATCAAATGACAAATTATATTTTTTAAATGGCATATTAAATGACATCTACATTTAAATAACATTTCTTCAAATTATATATATTAAAAATCTCAAACAAAATGCCATATTAAATGACAAATAACATTCTTTAAATAATATAAAAAAATAGAAAGAAATGAAGACATGACCAATCAATTATCATTATTTATCAATCAATTCAGAAATTTCTTAAATGACATTTAAAAAATAGAAAAAAATTATGACCAATCAGAGAGATGATACAATTTACATGTGAAGAGTATGTGTGGCGAGTATGGGTCTAAATAAATTTAGACTTCTACACGTAAAAAAATATAAAAAAAAAAGATGCATAAAATCAGAATATTTGATCGTAGAGTTGATATTCAATCCAAAATTTCATCTTTTGATAAAAAACGTTAGCAGGTCTAAACATCTTTGGTCTATTATGAATTTTATCTCATTCTATTCTATTTTATGACTTCGATCATTCATTGCTCTGTTACTAGTAATAACATTCTTTTTTTTAAAAGAGAAAATATATATCATCCCTGATTTTCTATCCCTGAATATGATCATTCAAATTAAGCCCTGTTTTATTTTTTGGTGTACCTTGTATAATTTGTTTAATTTTAGAATATATATCTTGTAGCTCGGAGTTTTTCAATTTGTATATTTTCCGACATTAATAACGCTGTTTTTTTATTCAACTAATCACTCAAATTATAGTCCAAAAAATAAAATTATGAACCTAAATATTAATATTTAGTGCAGATATAAACACTATATATATATAACACTCATAATAACTGATTGTATAAGAGTTATTTCCAACAACTTGAAACATTTATAATGTTATTAAATAATAAATATAAATATCATAATCAATAACTATAAACAACTATAAGCTTTAAGTCCTTAAAGTAGTGAATATAATTATTCGTGGATATACCGTAAATAATAATTACAAACACCTCAAAGTGCAAATTTAAATGCTTGGAGTTGCAAATAAATGATAATTATGAACACTGATAGTGTGTGTGTGTGAGTGTCGACATTGTAGGTATACTATACAAGTTTATAAGCTTGATAGTATAAGTTTAAACATTTATATACAATCTTATAAGCATCATATTTAATAATTTACAAAAGAAAATCACTGTTTTTGGATAGTTTCAGAATTTTCAGATTAAGTGATTTTCTATCCATCTAAAAAAATAGTAAAAAGAATCTAAAAATGTAAAATTTAGTTTACATGTACATATTTATATGAAAATAATGTTAAACGGTTCGGATCAATCGATAAAACTTTCAAATTAAAGATTTGAGTTCATGGCGCAAACCAATTTGTGTTATGCATAATACCGTAGCCTCACTCTTTACAAAACCTGATAGTGTAATTTTAAATAGTAGGAGTTGTAAATACAATTTATTTTGTGATATTAAAAATAAACAGTTGATAATACATGCATAATCATCCTTAGACAATAAGTACCTAGCTAGACGCTACCTAAAAATGTAAAAAAGTCACACCATGAATGAATACGTCACAGCACGACACATGTTGTGATTTCCGTATTTCGTGCCGTGACGATTCGCGTCATGTGACTATCATTTGAAAAATTAGTTTGTCAAATGGCTCCATATTTTATGCTTCCATTTCTATTTTATAATTTTCCATAACAAAAATATTAAAACACGTGTTAAAATAAAATGGTTAGATGAGATCTATATTGTTATCACTATATGTACATAAAAAATATTATTTTTTATATAAACTAATAAGTTAAAAAATCAACGTCTAAAGTTATTCACATCAACATATTTTTACAGTATTTTTACATCATATTTTTACAAGTTCTTAATATCCATAAGTACAAAGTCAAAATATATAATTATTTATATATATATATATATATAGGAATTGGCTACGGTGCTACGCGTAGCATAGAGAGCCTCCGTGCTACGGCTCAATATTTGAGTTTTCAAAATCCTAACGGTTGATCCGAACCGTTCAACATGATCTCCATATGAATATGTACTTGCAAACCAAATTTTATATTTTTTAGAATTTTTTTACTATTTTTTTAGATAGGTAGAAAATCACTTGATATGAATGGTACAGAATTTTCAGATCAAGTGATTTTCTACCTATCTAAAAAAATAGTAAAAAAATTCTAAAAAATGTAAAATTTGATTTGCAAGTACATATTCATATGGAGATTATGTTGAACGGTTCGGATCGACCGTTAGAATTTTGAAAACTCAAATATTGAGCCGTAGCACGAAGACCCTCTATGCTACGCGTAGCATGCTAGCCATTTCCTATATATATATATATATATATATATAGAGATGGACTAGGCTAAGCCATGGTGTAAAACGACTTGGTACTCCACGCCATATCTTCATTTTCAAAGTTCAAATAGTCGATTCGAACCTTCCAACATGTTCTTCATATTGAAATGTACTTGGAGACCAAATTTTACATTTTTTGGAATTTTTTTACTATTTATTAAGCCACTTTGAAAATCTGAAAATCCGGGTGAACAGTACAAAACAGTAAAAATTTCTGGACCGCCAGATCAGTGATTTTCAAAGTGGATTAATAAATAGTAAAAAAATTTCAAAAAATGTAAAATTTGGTCTCCAAGCACATTTCAATATGGAGAACAACTTGAGCGGTTCGGATCGGTAGTTTGAATTTTCAAAATGGAAATAATGAGGCGTGGAGCACCAAGTCATTTTACACCATGGCTTAGCTAAGCCCAGCACTATATATATGCATAAAATAATGATATAAATTATATTTCAGTTGTTTTATTTTAATATGTTAGTTAAATTTTTTAGTCCTTAAAGTTTTAAAAAATAAGAACATATTTGAGATATACAAAAAATAGTGACATTATTTGAATGCTTCTCAAGAATAAATTGACTGCTCCAAATTTATTGAAATGCATTGAATTTGGAATCAGGTCTGAGCCGTTTGATTTGTATCAAGATTCTTATCGAACGGTTACGACTGAATTTGATCAATACTTATGGGACATCCTCCCAGTCCGTATCATAGTGACAATGTTCGCGTATAATACCCGAATAATTCGTTTTTTTGGTGATGCCGAACCGAACGCCGAATTATTCGGTTGACCGAACTTTGACCGAATTATACCCGAATAATTCGCAAATTTTACGAACTTTTTCCGAATTTTACGAATTATTCGCGAATTTTTCCCGAATTTTTTCCAGAATTTTTTTTTTTTGGTTTTTTTTTTTTTTGCTTCCTTGTAGGACTGAGATCTCTGATCCGGATTATTCCGAATTATACCCGAATTATTCCCGAATTACAAATTTTTGACATCGCCGAACCTTTCCCGAACAATTAATTTGTCACTATGATCCGTATAGCCTGGTAAGCAGGAGTATGAAAAAGTATGGTCATTCATTGATATAATATATTCTAAAAGAAGCTCAAGCCTAAAGGAGAAGAACAAAAGTTGGTTGTCATTTTGTATAATGTAAGTATGTAACTTGTTTGGTGAACAGTGGCCAGTGTCTTTTCTCATTAGAGAAGAGAAGCACATCATGTGGGTCTCCGTTTCAAGGGCAGCTTAGTCATCCCTTGAGAGAATTGAAGCACTTGTCTTCTTTGCTCTGAAAAGGACTTGTTTAGGATCCAAAGTTCTAGGTACATTAATTATGTTCTTATCTAATTAATGCTATCATATAATTGCACCGTATTTCTTACCATTTGGGTTGTTCGGCAACAATAAATTAAGAGTGAGGATTAAGAGTTGAAGGAGGACTAAGGAATTGATATTCGGTTATCTTAATCCGTGGATGAAAGCTAAGTAAGCTAAAGGAAGAGGTAGAGGTGCCTTAAGATCCGGACAGAAGATTAAAATCCAGACAAAAAGATATTAAAGGAGATGATCTTAATCCGCGCTAAGAAATCGGTATTCGATAGGATTAAGCGACTAAAAAAACTAAAAGAAGCGGATTAAGTCTTAACAAATGGAGATTGTAACATAAATATTGACAATTTTTTGGTCCAAAATAACAAATGAAATGGTAGAATTCTAAGAAAAATCGATAGAAAAAAAATCGAAATTCTGATGTTTATTCATGTCGATACTTCTGAGTTAAAGGTCAAGTTACTCAAATATTATAATATACACAAAGAATTTTTGTTCTGAGTCTTGAAACTTACGTTCTCTCACTACAACAAAAGAGGGCATCAGCGACCGGTGGACTGGTCTACCGGTCGCTGATAGATAAGGCGCCGGTCGCTGATGATAAAAATCGGTTGCTGAAGGCATCGTCGCTGATGCTCTCTGATGACGTCACCGGTCGCTGAATGACATCATCCCGGTCGCTGATGACGTTTCAGTGACCAATTTTTCTTTGTCGCTGTTAGATTTTACTGACGTTATGTAAATGCATCAGAGACCAAAATAACCGGTCGCTGATACTCTTATGTCAGGTTTATGGTTTCTTTTTGTTATTTACTTTTCCCCAATTAGTACAAAATGTACCAAACAAACATAACAACTCATTCTGTTCATTAATTTATTTTTCTCCATTCCCAAACAAATATAACAATCCATTGTAATTTTCTCTATTCCCAAACAAATATAACAATCCATTCTAAATTACAAGATATACAATTACATTAGAAGTAAGCCGACTCGGAATAATACAAGTAATGTCATTATCAACAATACATTATAACAATTCCATTCTAAACAAGCGACAAAACAATTAGTGTCATTATCAAACAATTTTAGAATTGCTGAACTGATAGACACCACACTCCTAAATTGCAAATTGCCTGTAAGTTCAATCCGAGTAGCTAAAATCAAATTTCAAGAAGCGAAAAGTCAAACAATAATGATAGAAATAGATGAAACTATTGCCAATTATTCATCACTAGCTAACACTACAATGCTAATTATTCATCACTAAATATGGCTTCACATATATCTTCAATGCTCTCACTATAACAGGATGGTGATTGGTTGCATTCAAGGCCAGATAAGATTGCAAAAGCCTCTCCATTTCTTTTGCACTAATCATCCAAAAAATTGATTTAAATCATCCAAAAAATTTATTCACAAGTGATGGTAAGTCAGAGAATATACCAAAATTGAAAATCAAGCCACCACCAAAAAGCACAATTCACAGCACAGCACACATAATGGCACAATTCACAGCACAGCACACATAATGCACCCCTACGGTATATTAAACGGTTCAATTTAGTCAATTTACCTCAACTGTTCTTCATGTTCTCTCCTCTGTGCAGTTTTTCATGTTCATTGGCAGAAGGGTGATCGAGTTGACCCTTAAATAAATTTTGATCAAACTTTTATCATAAAAATGTAATATAAGTTATATAACTCAACAGTCTGGTAGGCACAACTAGAGTGTTTTCACTAATTGGTGTTCCTCAAAATTACATGGACAAATTAGTGTTCTCCAAAATTACAACCTTACAGATTCAAATCATACTTCAGGACAAATTGGTGTTCCCCAAAATTACATGGACAAATTGGTATTTCAGAAAATATCAAGGTCAATAAATTTCACAGTTTACAAACTGCCCAGATTCAATATACAGCAATTACAACAATATATAATCTTAATAAGCAAAATACTTGAAATTCACAAATATAGGTAAGAACAAAAAATAATTACCTTAGTGAGGGCGGTAATACCGGATTTTGATGCAACATATGCAGCACCACCTGGAAGTTGGCCACGATCAAGTGCGGCAAGGAGCAAGGCTCCATATACGGTACTGGTATAGTACTAGTCAAGCCAAACGGGAACAGAACAAGGCAGCAGACAACAAGGTACAAGCAATTTAAAAAAAAAAAAAAAGGCAAATAACAATGTAATCAAAATCAGGGGTGTTACCTTAGTCAGCGCGGGGTGGTCCGCGAGGCCAGTGGGCGTTGGCGCGGCGGGGATCGGGCGGCAGGGGGTTGGCGGCAGCGGAGGCGGCCTGATCAGCGGGGTCGGCCCTAGGGTCGGAGTCAGCGGAGCGGGGGCGGAGAAGTCGAGTGAGTCAGGAGCGGCCCGCCTTTTTTTTTGGCTAAACCTAAAACGCGAGAGGACAGGTGGGAGGAGACAGAGAAAGAAGAAAAAGTCGCGCGGGGTTTTTTTTAGGAGACACCCTTCTACGACCGGTCGCTGAAGGCTGTAGGCGCCGGTCGCTGAAGGGTTCGTCTCCGATGCATTTAATTTTTTTTTGTTCTTTGTTTTTTGGAGGTCTTCAGCGACCGGCGACAGAACCGGTTGCTGATACCGGTCGCTGAAGACAGGTTTTGCTGTAGTGTCTCAAACGAATGATATTTTCTTAACTATTAAATTGAAGGGTGAATCTAATAGTAATAGATAACTTTTAATTCAAATGTTAATCAAACGATATTAGATAAAGATCATGCATATAAAAGTTGGGAGGAGAAAACAAGTATCTTCACTCTTATATTTTTATTGGGTCTTTATATTTTTAGAAATTTAGTAAATTAATATTATACATTTAAATATCAAAATAAAAGGCTTGTTAATTTTGGAATTAGTTTTTGGTCTAGTGGTAAAGGACAACACTCTCATTATTATTATAATTATTATTATTTCTATTATCATTATTATGATCATTATTATTAGTAGTACTATCATAATTATTATTATTATTATTATTATTATTATTATTATTATTATTATTATTATTATTATTATTATTATTATTATTATTATTATTATTATTATTGTATATTTTTTTCAGAACAAGACGAGGAGGCTCATCAAGACGTGTCGGCTACTGGGTTGATGGCCAATGAGAAAGGGGAGATAATTCTCTTGATGCATGAGCAACAGAGCAAGTTGGCCCCCTAGTTGCCCATCATAATTTACGATACCAGCAAAGTTCCAAGTCCCTAGGAGCCAAACTCTATTGAATTATCTATACAACACATCATTCATTTGATTTGATTTCTTACTTTTTTTTTCTCATTATTTGATTTGCTTTCTGTTTAATTACCTTGCATATATCATATTACATCTCGGTGATCGTGTGTGTATATATTTAGATTTTCTAAGCCATGATGGCATGATGGATTGATGCGTCCTCATACGTTCTATTTCGGAGATAATAGGCCGTATGTGAGGAATATAATTTGGTTAGGCTTGTCCTGTCTCGAGAAGACAGGCCGAGATCAGTGGGATTGGTTTCCAAAGTAGAAATGATTAGGAGATATTCGAATTCTAGCCTGTATGATATCTCGCTTGTTTTAAGAAAAAATCCGCTCCTATTTAATGAGGCGTTCTGTCTTAAATAGGTCGTCCCCTAATCGCCATTTCACGTTGTCAGAGCGGTTAGAGGAAATCGCATATGAGCGGTTAAGCTCGCATAAAGACGGTTATCCCCGCATAAGGGCGATGACATCCGCATAATAAGGCGGTCACTAAATCACACCCGTCATGTACAGACTTGAAGGCGGTGACCGTAAGCTGAATCCGAACTTGACTCGTATTGGGTAAGGCCTTATTAGGCCTAGCTGTTTGACGGATCTCGGACTTTTCATATTGATCTCGGGTTGGCTCCTGAGAAGGGTCCGAATCCCGGTCTATTCATAGCCCGGGAAAGATCCGTGAGGGCCCTTGAAACATGGCCCTATCATTAGCCTCCGAAACCGGAATGCATCAGTTTGATACTTTCGGGTTGTGTTGTTGACAATAAGGTTCTTTCTCGAAATTTTAGTCGGTTAGCCCCCGAGTAATGTCTACCTCGGGCAGACTCTGAGTGACACTGTTACTTAGAAATTTGTATAGTGTTATTCGGGCATACGAATGCTTATTTCGCGATTACCTATAATGGCCTACTGCGCTTTAATCCAGAATACAGAAACAAAAGGATGAAATTGACAGTATTGACTGAAATTTGATTTAGTATAGTTTCAGTTTCAGTCGACAGTCGACCGAACAATAGATGAACCCTAATATGGTTATTTGTGGTAGGGATGGAAATGTACCAGATCAGCAAGAAGTGTACCAGATTGTATGCATGTGAAGTAGCATGAATAAGACTATATAGCTAGATGTCACATGATTTTATCTATTTGTTGTCTTGTTAAAATGCGGCGGTTCTAATCAAATCACCATCCATTTTAATTGTAAATCGGATGTGTCATGTTAAGTTCAATCAATGGTTAGCTCAAATTAAATAGTCATAATAGTCAAAAAAAAAAAAAAAAAAGAACAAAACAGCAACAGCACCAACAACACCAACAACAACAACACAAACACATTAAATTAGGAGCAGGGTTGATCTAGACTTTTGAACTATGGAGATCAAATATATATGGGAGTCAATCATATAAAATTTCTCTATGGAGAATAGAGATTAATTTTACAATATCATACCATTTCACTATAAATTATATAGAAAATTATACATAAATACAAAAAAAAAAATAGAGGTCAATTGACCTCATTATCTCTTCTACTCTCTGCCCTGATTAGGAGGATAGTTTGGTTATATCATAAAAAGCCTGAAAATAGAGAGAGGATGAAAAAATTGCATCAATAAAATATTATTTGCGTAATCATACATAGATCAAGTAATTTTATTATTTTTCATTATAATATTGAACATCTTGTATTAAATTATCTTATAAATTATAACAATTTTACAATTTGGTCCGTTTATTTTAAATAAATAGACAGGAATAAAATATAAGAACCGAGATGGTAGCCATGACAGCTAGCTTTTAGCAATGATAATTGCTCTTTAGGCGACAGAAGCCCTTTTCTTAATTGAATCTCTTAGTCAAAGTAGACATTAATCAGAATTTTAGGCAACCAGCATTGGTGTAATCATGATCCCATGAGCACAATTTTATTAATCTCTTTGTGACCCACTCGGACGGCTCCAACCATTGATTTTTTTTTCTTAAATCGAAAAAAAGTCAACATTTTGGCACTTATGGAAACTGTCAGAACTTATTATGTGTTATAGAAATTTTCACTAAGAAATAAACTAATGTGTCCTGAAGTAAATGAATCTTCCTGCAAAAGTGCCAATCTGAACCGGAGAAATATTAACAAAGCTTTTTTGACTTCGTACAACATATAAATCATGTTTTATTTTATCTTAATTCTATTATTTATATGCTACATTAAATTAAAACAACACTGTCAATATTTTCAAGTTAGAGTACAAGACTCACATGCCATGCACACAAGTATATACTTGAAGTGAAAAAAATAAACAGAATATTCAATTTACCTTTTATGCTTATATATAATGCACAGCACAGGAATGATGTTTTGTTTGTTTGTGAATTGTGAATATTTGCTGTTTGAGAATTTAATATATTATGAAAAGGTACCTATGCTTGTGAACTTGCCTACATTTCAAGGCCGTGTCGCCTAAATGCAGCTTGGCATTCTTCAGTAGAGATTCGGAAGAATATTTTTTTTTGCAAAAACAACCCTCACTTTGGGACACATCACACATGGGCTCAGTGAACCCAAGAAATTTTGATTTAAAAAAGAAAAAGAAAAAAGGAATCCCCAACCATCCACTGCACTATCAGCGTTCTCTCTGTTAGTTTGGAAACTGGAGACATTTTTTTTTATCTAGAAAGCCAGAAAATAAAAGGTGCAATACATGTTTCAAGCTCATTGACGGTTTATTAATGTGCACCACAGTTGAGATACCAAAGTATTCATTGACTTGAAAGAAGAAAATGAAAATGTGGGTATAATCGGCTGTTGCTTCTTGCTAGCTCTTAGGCAGTTGAAAGTGCGTGACTGTATTAAAAGAAGGTATTATTATGTTCCGTTGTGACGCTACCGATCAACATTAAAAGAATTCATGGAAATCTTATTTATGTTTGTCGAATTTTCTTATGTTCATCCCTGGTTATATCAAATTTAGAATGCCCTTGACTCAGATAAGTAACCAAATAGTACACCAAAACTATTGCTAGATCCCATATTATTGTTACTATAAATGAGAGATCCGTGCGTGGCCAGGTATGATTGCTCAGCTGTAACGGAATTGCTATAGACAGTCAAAAAAGAGATTTGGGCCTAATTGAATGCAAAGAAGCCCAAACTATAGTAAGCCTTGACATGTTCAATACCGCAATAGGTAATAAAAAAAATCTAGTTAGCACTAATTTCAAACCTTGGAGTAGCGAACATTATTCATCGAAGCATTGCTGCTGCTTTTGCGGATTTAATAACTAAGCAACAATCCTTAAACTAGCATTCGTCAAATATTTGCACCCTGCATCTCCCTCCAATCAAAAGGGAAATGTCATAATAAAAATATTCTAGAGAAACTTGAGCAACTTCCAACGTTAAACAGAAGAAGCATTTGTCAGACAAAGTACAAGCTCGTATGCCATTATGTTTTCCTACTATTCACCTAAAATCTATATACCTCGACGCAACCAAAGATAAATTACAGAAAATAAATTCAAACGAACTGAGCAAATGAGCCTGAAGCATCTAGAAACATTGTTAAGAAAACCACCCCTTGGAAGTCGGTTTCGTGGCTTTGAGCTTCAGAACTAGCTCCTCACGCTCAGCCTCCACCTGGGCATACTGGAGGCTCATGTTAGAGTATCTTTCTTTCATGTCTTTCAGCTCTGCTTCTAATGCTGCTATTTTACCGTCACTGTTGACCAATAGAAAAGGAATGTATGAGCAAATTATAAAAGATCAGCTTAAGGCCTTTGAACCTTTTAAACTTCTAATTTTAAGTTTGTATATTTTGGAAGGGTAGGGTTTTTGTCCAAAGGGCTCTGGACAAAGCCTTATCCAAAGCAGGGCCTAAACCATCCCATTCGTACAAAAATTCGCATGGATAGTTTAGATTCTCGGGGGCGTCTAAATTTGTATGCATGAATCTCAACGCAGGACGGTTAGGTCTAACTTTGAATAATTTTTTTCCAAAGCCCTTTGGACAAAACCCTATTCCTTTTGGAAATGGGATTCTCCACAAACTATAATCAATGTATCTGCATACACAGATAATAACCCAACAATTTTCAAATTTGCATTCCAGTTTCCACCTCATTGTAATAAATATATATAAAACAGACAACAGCTACAAGGATAAGGTCACTTGGAAAATTTACTAATACCCTTGAGCATTTCATATCATTCAAGTAAATACTTAGATAGCGAGTTTTGACATTTCTACTTATAACTAAACCCATTACTTTGTCATTTTGCTGGAGAAGGGGCAAAATAATTGAAATTTATAGAATACAACTTTTCCGTCACAATAAACAAATGGCCATGCGACCTTTTGTGAATACTATAAAAAATGTGTAGACCTCGAAGAAAATGTGACAATTATCAGTGTGCTATTAAGCAAAAAAAGATACTAATGTCAAGATTTAACAGAAAAAAAAAAATCTTTGATATAAGCATCTTGACCCTAAATTTGGAAGTTTCCTTTTCGTCATGTTTATTAATGTCTCTAGAGTAATATAAATACTATGCTGGCCCGTCAAAATTTAGTGATAATTTGTGGAGCAACAACTGAGAAAGGTACATTTGACTGTAACTAAAATAGGCAGCTCATTAACAAGTCAAATTCTTAAAACCCTTCACCTACTCATGTATAAAACTTTTTGTTTTTAATACTGAATCTGTCAAGGCTTTTGTTAGTCAACGATTTGTTTACGCCCGGTGTTCCTGCTAATCCATTTATTCCCTACTCTCATATTGACTAATAAAGTTAACCAGAAAGCAAGTTGTTGTAGTTTTTCAAAAACTGTAATTACAGCAAATTCTCTAGCATGTATCATAAAATGAAGAAGATTACCTTTCCCTTTGCACATCTCTTTGTTCTTCAGTTGGTTTGTTGTTATCCTACAAAATAAAACAACAAAATCAAGAAAACCCCAAAATTAAACATTGCAGATGCACAACAAAGATACCGATTAGTAGGTGACCAGTATAGAAATCATGCCTTTATGACTAAATAAAGTATTTTCCTGTTGGGTTGGTGAGTTCTTAATTATAATCGGATATCTCATTAAACTTTTAAATAAAATCAGTGTACATCCCAGAAAAGCAGGTACACCTGCAAATGCCAGAATATAATCAATATCCCGGCAAAACATTCCCCGACATGACAATCTCCTATGTCTCCTTCCCCATAATAGTTGAAAAAATGTTCTATATCCTAACTGTTCATGTATACAAGTAATGAAGGATAAGCAGGTATATCTTTGCCAACTGCATCATATCTTAGGGATACACAAATCAGATATTTTTTGCCCTGAGCTCATCAAATCACTTTTTTAATGTTAACCTTTGAACTAGCTAATATAAAAATCTTAACCTATGGAACATAAACCACATACCTCTTCCTGGGCGCAACCTTGACTCCTCAATAACTCCTCTTTCTCCTGCTCCAAGCTCTGAATCCTCCTCTGATACTCGTTATTACTTCTCTTCATTCTATTAACCTCATTTCTCAAATCAGCCTCAACCGCCCCGGCTGCATCTTTTAGGGACAAATCACTCTGAAGCCGCACCAATTTCGCCTCTAACACTGTTTTACTCCTCCTTTCATCCTCCCCAGTATTCAAAGCGCTCTCCATGGACCCCACTCTTTCAGCGAGAGACTCCTTCTCCCTCCTTAGCTCTTCATACTCATCAGAGAACGACTTCAGTTTCTTTTCGAGCTTCTCCTTCTCGAATGTGTTCTCATCAATCAAGCCTTTCAAATGTAAAATCTCTTCTTGGAGTTGGCTTATCTTTTGGACTTGTGATTTCAAGTCCGAAATCTCTTCCAAAATTTGTTTTTTCTCATAATTTGCGGATTTCAGCTTTACCTCTAGTTCATTCAATCTTCTGTTCGAGTTTTCTTCGTTAGATCGAGTGGTCTCCACTAAACTCCTCATGTGCTCAACATCAGCCATTAACATTGCTTCGCTTTGTTTAGATGCATTTAGCAGATCAACTAACCCTTGAACCTTGTTCTTGGACTCCCGCTTAAGGGTTTCCAATTCTGATTCGTAAGTCTTGATTTGCAAATTGGCAGCAGTTAAGCTTGATTCAAGTTTAGCCTTGTCAGCCCAAAGATTGGATACCTCAGGAAGAGTATCTAGCTGCATTCTTTCTTGCTCATTATCAGTTGAAGAGATTCGTGAGGTTAGTGCCTCAATCTCCCTATGTAGGCTTTCAACTTCGACCCCTTTCTCTATTTCGAGCTTACTAAACATTTGGTGGGTTCGATTTATCTTCTCCTCTTGCTCCTTATGCTCCTCAAATAATCTCTCCACCTCAGACAGCATTGTTTGTTCTTTTGATGAAACATCTATTTGCAAGGACAACAGTTTCCCCTCCAAATTCTCAGCTCTTCTTGAAAATTCTACACACTTCTTTTGTGACTCCTCAAGTTGTAACTCTAACCGAGTAACAGTCTCATGCAACTGCACCTTCTGCTTTCTCAAGGTTGTATTTAAACTTTGGAGAGAGCTGCACTCTTCAATCAAACTCTCAGCCGTGGATTGTACTTTTGCATTTGACCTTCGCAAAGCCTCAACCTCCTCTTGTGCTTGTAAAAACTTTTCACTGGCCTCTTGCAACTTATCCCTCTGTTCTAACTTGGCTTGGTTCACTTCAGCTTGCTGCTTCACCAATTTCTGTTTTAATTCTTGAATTAGAGATCTAGAATCTTCTAATTCAGCTCGATTTGATTCTTGCTCATCCTTCAAATACCTTGACTGTGCCTCCAACCCAGATATACGCTCTGATAATTGAACATTCTCTTGTTCTAGCTCAGTTATCTGCAACTCTAGTTCTTTGTTGGCAAGTTCGAGCTCTTTAGACTTCCGTTCAAGCCCTTTGTTGGAAGCTACATGCGAGTCAATATCTCGTTTCACTTCTTCCAAGGATGCCGAGTTGTTGCTTCTCTCATTGTGCAAGATTTTTATCATCTCCTCTAGCTCACCATTCCTTTTTTCTAGTTCAGTATTTGAATGCGTCAAAATCTCAATTTCCTCTTTCAGACTGTCTGTGGTCTCTGATTTGATTTCCTCAAATTTCTCACTAAAACTAGTATTTCCAAATGCTAGCCTCTCTCTTAGCTCATATAGTTCCTTGTTCTTTTCTATCATCTGTTCTTCACTTTTATGCAACCTTGTCAACAATTTATCATTTTCCTCCCTGAAACCTTGCAGCTTGATTTCAAGCTCAGCACATTTGATCTCAAAGTCATTAAGCTGTGATATTTCAGTTGCATCTCGGCGTGGAATTTTAGTAATATCTCCATTGCCAAGATCATTCATTTTGTACAACAGTTCTAAATTTTCCTCTGTTAACTCTGCACAATCCCTCTCCAGTTCATGTATTTTAGCTTTCAATGCCTCATTCTCTCTCTCCAAATCAGAATTTGCACCTAGTCCAATTGGTCTATGGACCACTTGAGCTAACTTCTCTTTCAAAGCAGCTATCTCTTTATCCTTCTTAATTATCATATGCTCAACATCATTAATCCTGGAAAACTCCAGTCTCTGTGCTTCAACAGCTTCCTCTAGCTCTTGGATTACAGCAAGAAGCTCCACATTCGCCTCCTGAGTCTTCTTCAGTTGCAATGTCAGATTTGCATTGGATTCCTTCTGGAACTGCAACTCTTCCTCCAACTCTCTATGTGAATTTAAGATCTCCTCGTACTTGGGCGATGCCATATCATCATATTTAGGAGTTCCAAAACTTTCTATAGCACTAGCACGTGACTCCTCTAATGAGGATTTCAACTGCTCAACCTCCAGCTTTAGTAAGTCCCTCTCAGCACTTGAGCTAGAGAGCTCCATGTGAATCTCGTCCAACTGTTTGGCCTTCTCTGCATAATCTTTTTTCAGGTTCTCCATTTCAACCTTGACCTTGCGGGAATGTCGCTCCCACATTTTGGCCTCATCCCTCAGCTCCTCTATCGTCTCTTCAGCAGCTTCTAGAAGGTCCTTAGTTGAGCCAAGCGGCGATGCCAGCTGAGAAATTCCGTTTGATTTGCTGAAAGATCCTGTCGATTCCTGTCGGCCCATGTGAGAACCAAAATAACTAGAGTTGGTGTTTTGAGGGGAGAAGGTGGTTCGGTCGGTCGATATATCTCCAGAATTGGAGCTACAGTGTGACTCAGATGCCGATAAACTAGCTTCCTGAAAAATTGAAAATGGACAAGCAAAAGTGTCAGGTAGTCATCCAAAAATCAGTATTGGTCTGGTACAAATTGAACATACCAGATGGCATTAGTGCTATGCAATGGCATTGTACGGCCGTTAATAATTTAATGGAACATATTTTTGATGTGTGCATAATCTAAGTTTAAATACAACTGCCAACATGTACTAAAGAAATCATGTATTTCTTTAGCGCATGAATGGACAGTGATATGACATGCATTGTATCCAGTATTATTTGCTTCGCTCCTTTTATCATATTTGTTTTACTCCAAGCTAAACTACAATTATTAATTACTATAACTAACTTTTAAATACCAGAACTCAGAAAAAAAAAAAAAAACTTTTGGCAGATTTTAATTGAAAGAAAAATTATTATAACCTGCTTTCTTAAGTTGAAACTTTGAAATTAAAATTCCATACCCGATTACCAAGTTCATCGGGAGTAGCAGATCCATCTGATTTGCTATCATTGCCAGCACTTAACTCTTCATGGTAAGATGAACCATCCTTCGCAGATTTTGCACCCCTGCACAATACAAAAGGCTCAATATGTTAAAAGTTTGAATCTTTAAATATGGTACAAGTTAGAATGAAAAAGGAAAGGACTGACAACATAATAAAATACCTGAGCTTAGACTTTGTAGAAAGGCACTGAACGTTGAACTGCACAAGCACACAAGCTAAGTTAGCAGAGACAGCTTGAGAAATAAGATTAAAAAATTGATGTATTAAAGTAAATTATTTGACATGTTGAATACACCAATCTCAAAATTAATGATTTCAATCGCAAAGGACAGGTGTACAGCTGAAAATTTTGGAAGCAATTAAAACATTAGTCGAATTGTTTGATACCATCGTGAACATAAATCTTAGAGAATCACGGAAAATCATTAGTCGAATTGTTTAATACCTGTTTGATTTTCTACATAAATGCCTGACCAAGCTATTGTAAAAGTTTTATACTGGACATAAAAAAAAGACAAGGTTTCTTGTGACTCAATGAACAACTAGTTACAGGATCAAAATCTTCTGTTAAGACACAATAGAAGCTTAGAAGTTTTATTTGGAAGCTTTTAAGCACCAGTTCAACAAAAGCAATTGCTTCAACTGCTGATTTACATAGTACTAGACATTCAGAATGATGATAAATATTAAGACGGTATAATATTCCACAAAGGAACTTAGATATGAGAAATTAGATCCTATTATGTGCATCTTCTCGAACAGGGTTGTGGTGAAGTTACATTTTTTTTATGGAGAAGAAATAACACTAGAATCAGTGGAGCTTAGATAATCAGCTAAATTTAATGTGATCTCCCCGAGAATAGTCGTTCTAGTTGATCCCTTTAGAATATAGATAATTAGACACCAAAACAACTACAACATCAAAATTGGACTGATGCTCTCTCGAAATATATTACAAGGCCAGTTTCATTATCATTGGCTTAATTCTCAAGTTCAATCTATTTCTAGTGCCTGATTCCTATTTAACTGTAGTAAGATGGCAAATTTCAGGAGCATTGATGCCATATTCTTTAATGCAATCAAACAATTTAGGAGAAGGTAGGGGATAAGTGATTCAGCTCTGTGCATAATATATTTATCTCAAAAACTTGTTAGGCTTGTGACAATTCAAAAGTAGTACTTGTAATGAGAAGGTAGGGAATTGGCTTTGTCTTCTAAACAACAACAACAACAACAACAACAATAATAAATAAATAAATAAATAAAAATAACAATAAAGATCAAGATCATTTACCATTAACACAACAAATCTGTACTGGCACTCTTCAATCTCCTTAGTTGTTACATCTTGGTAAAATGATATAAATTCAGACATGGAGTCGGGCCAATGACAAATTCCATTTCGTACTACTGCCCTACTCGTCTTTGCAATAGACTTCCCACTATCCACACAAACAGCTGAAATAAATATCTTATCCCATCCTTTTGGAATCTGAAAATGAACAAGAATATTAGGATGTCTAGATCTATTATTTTTGTTTACAGTATGTTTTTTAAAAGTTTTAGAGCTGCCTTTAAACACAGGAATCTACATTTTTCCTCCTCAAAGGCTGAAATCTGCAATCCCGCACGTGTGAGAAATCTTCCCAACCACACAACCTAATATAGTCAGGTTTTCTTCCAACAATACAAGCATGGAACAATTTCTCATGGTGTAACAACCAAATTATATGTAGTCTATGAGCATAGAGATGGGCCCTTAATTACGAGTCAACTTGTGATGATGTGGGTTTAGATTAGAAAACATCAGTCAAGCAACGTGAATCACAAAAATTAACTAGTTGTTTCAAGATTACAGTGGAAACACGAAAAATGCAGATCACTTATATAATTGACACATCAATGTATATTAATTTCTAGTTCAATTTCAGTCTGACTATTTATTTAATAAATCACACTCCAGAAACTAATATCTCCTTTAACCGGTACAATGAGAACTAAATCAACAGCTACAAAGACAATTATTCAGATAAAAATTCACAAAACCATAGATGTTGATATCAGTAGGAATGTCCAATCCAAAACATCTAGCTCGAACACATGCAAAGCTAATGAAATTGAACTCCAAAATCAAAAGAGAACAGATAGATGGTATGATCAACTTGCTCCGAAACCCATCTTTCTCCTGCTTCGCAAGAAAATACAAAATCCATCTTTTATCGGGTCCCTTTTTCAACAAAAGATTTTATCAGGTGCCAATGTAATGACAATCATTCCTCCCCAACTCAGCTAAAAAATTTGAAATCAGCTCATCTAAACCTCGATCCATTAAATTGTGAATCACGATAAATGCGACTCAGCACAGTAAGATAAACAAATTAAGGCAACAAATAATAAAATTGAATTGAAAAGCCGTCCAAACTAGTAGTAAAAAAGAGAGGGAAGAAGGGCTACATCACCTGAGCAGCACGAAAATTGGAGAACTTGAACTCGATCCTTTCTACCACCCTATCTGACTTGTGCCTGTGTAGCTTAAACATCTCTGCTTCTTTCTCAACTCCTAAAAGCAATCTAAAACCCTCCCCATTACATCTAAAACACCGCGAAAAAGATCAATCGAAGAGAGACCGTTTTGCCCGACAGGAGCGGCGAGCAAAGGAAGGGAAGTGGAAGGAGGCGACTTGTCGCTGGATTATTTCATTTTTCTCTTTTTCTCGATTGAAACTTGATATAATTTTGGTGTTTATAGGGATTTTTTGGCACTGGAACTTTGGCGTTATACTTTTGTCTATTGGGAAAAGTCTGAAAGTTGTAAAAAGAACGGCTTTGAAGAAAAAACGTTGGGCAACTTTTTCCTAACCAAGATTCCCTGTGGATTTTAAAAAGAGACAAATTGTGCGGCGGTCACCGGAGTATATCAGTATATCAGTATAGTCAAATAGATTTAATAGTAAAATTGCACACTCGATGATATTCTAATTCCGCCACAGAGAAATGGAAATAATTGTTAATGCAAGTAATGACAATTTTTGGTAACGCCCGGACCATTTCGTATGTGAGATGTTCGTCCTGACTCCTCAATCCTCATGATAGCATCTGTTGCCAGCTTCGGAGAAGTTTCCAAAATATCCATCACTTTCCAATATTTACGACATAGAAATTCCCCGGGCACAAACCACCGGAGTCTTTAATTGTATTTTATTAGATGAGGGTTAAATTTTTATTTTAAATATTAATAAAAAAAAGTTAGTCGATTTCCGAAATTGTGACGTCGTATGTTATCTTAGTCGTTGTATCAGAAGTTGGATTTTAAATTAAATTGTTCATGTTTACAGCAAGGTAGTAATTATAAATAAGTAGATGGCTATGCCTATCGGATCAATATACTAATACAAAGTTAATACTTTGCATTCAACGCTTTTCTACGACCTAAAAGTGCATTGGTTAAAGATAAATCTTGAAAGCATACTTAATTATTTCCGAATCTCCATCATTTACCTTTTCAATGAACTCATTGCTATGTGTTAACAAAGATACATGTAGCACCAACTTTACAGATAGAACTGCAGTCTGCAGACTATACGGTTTTAATTTTAAATTGAATAAGAGTAATTTATTTGTATAACGACTCAGCCGGGTCAAAATCAATCCGATACTTATAGAAACTAAAGAAGATCCGTCTTGAGATTCGTGTCAAGTTAAAAGAACTAATATGGATAGTCCGTTTGTAATTTGCTTGAGTGAGGTATATGGGATGATCCGAATTACGTTTAGATAGGTCCAAAAATTCATTTATTTATCATATTATCTATTTCTTTCCCAAACATATGATAATGAATTAATGATTGATGATGAACACTTTTTAACAACAAGATATATATGATCTTTAACTGCAAACTTATTGTTAAAACATTAGTTGCTTCACCATAACGGTATTATTGGAGCTTTGAGATTCGTGCAGAACGTATTTGAACGGCTGAGATTTTACAAAATGTCATGCAAAATATGAGATATCTCAGAGGATGTGAATTCAACCGAGGACAACTCCTGGAATGAACTGGAGATGTAATTTAAGAAAAGATGAAAAACTGGACGGCGTAATAGCCGTTGGATCTCATCATCGAAGGACTCGGAGTTTGTTCCCTAACTTGGAGGATGCATCTGTGTTGTGTTCTGTGTAGCTCGCCATTCAATGCAGAACATGGGTTGAATAAAAAGCCCCACAATTTGTCATACGTAAAAAAGTCGTACAATTATAGAACACGGGTTAAATAACAAACTTAACTCAGAATTTTTTATTTATAAAAATAATATAAGAGAACCGAAGATCCGTTTTTTTAGGTACTGAATTTTATTTGAGTTGATATAAATTATTATTTTTAAGAACAAGTTAGTGTTTTTTTTTTCTAGCGTTGTATATTTATATTATACCCACTCCTTTCTACTCCAGTCTTTATTGATCACAAATTAATTTTTTTTTCCTTCTAATTTAGCTAAAATTATCGAACATCCTACCAAATCCGACCAAACCTTAACATATCGTATAAATTATCGATTATTTTTTTGCTTGAAGAAGGTATAAATTATCGAGTTTGACCAAAGATGTATACATAGTGGATATTTAGCCGTCCCAACTTTTCAAAAGCAATTTTTCCGTGTGCTTAAGTTTCTCCATTGTTGTGAGAACTTAGAACTTCAAAATTTCTCGACCAATCTCAAATTTACTTCACTAATCTTGAATTATATTATATTAGAGTAAGTTTTTAAATGTTTCTCTTATCTAAATTTAGATACTTCGTTCTCTACCCAAGTTGGTCGTGTAACTTCCCATTGGTTGTAAGGGCTCACCGGTTCACAAGTTGTAACATTTCTAGTTGGGTAATAGAAAGACGTACCGAGAAGCGGTTGCGACACTCCGGAGACGTAGGTTATTTTGCCGAACTCCGTTAACATCCCATGTGTCAATTTCTCTAAATTCATCTATTTATTTTGATTGTAATTAATTTTAATTTTAGAATATTAGTGGTGTCTTAAGTACAACAGTTTGTAATATTACTATTTCAATTAATATACCTACGGTTTTCCTTAAAAAATATATATATATCAGCTATTGTTATTTCCGGGGAGGGAAAGTCAACACGGAACTTTTTGCGCTGGGTCAGGTGATTCAGGCTTCTCAATTCTCATGTGACCTTTTCTTTCCTTCTTCTTTTATTCCTTCTTGAAGCATTAAATTCAAAATATACCTATCATACCTGTTGTGACATGAAGAAAATGAGATTGTTAGTTGGTCGGCATATTCATATGCTTAAAGTTTTGGAAAGAATTAAAATCAAAGGAACAGGATGAGAACGAACTTGAACGCATCCTCTAGTCTTTGGCTACTTGCTGATGGCTTGATTCATGCAAGTGACATTGCTTGAAAATGACTTGCTTCAACAACTCTGGTACTGATAGTGGTAACCGGTAAAAGGGTACGAGCAGGAGCGGAACTAGAAAATTTTGATAAAGGGAATTAAAACTTAAAATACACAAATTGTAGTTGGTGGAAATTGAACCTAAGTTTTCCACCAATACAAAATAAGCTCTAACAACTAGACTACAAGTAGATATGTAATATTTATAAGAGGGCTAAAGTATATAATATGTTTAAAAAATAAAATTAATTAAATTTTAGTACACATAACTAAAATTTTAAAATTATAGGGATAGCTTAGTCACTCTTTGAATGACTTTAGATCCGCTCCCGGTGAGCCATTGATAAATGTCACAAATCAGCTTACATTACTTGCAACACCAAAATTTGCATACTATATTTGTTAAAAAAAATTTGGGCGATTCCAAAATCCAAACCCTAGTGCAGCCATTCCCTATCTAGTGTGTCCTTCTCATCTCTGACACAACACCCCCCTTCTCTCTCGACTATATCTCCTCGAGCGGGGAGGATAATAAAGGAGAGAGGAGGGATCGGAGCCGAGCAGAGCCAAGAGCGCGGTATTGTCGGAACTCGGAGTGTAGAGTATGTACTCCCCTCATTTCGATTGGAGCACGACGGTGAGCAGATTCGGTCGTCGGAGTATGGTGACAGTCGAAGAAAAGCAGATTCGATCATGAAAAAAGTAGATCTAAAAATTAGAATAATTTAGTGTGATTTAGAGAATTTCATAAGAATAAAAAAGTAGATCTAAAAATTAAACTTATTTAACTCGTTGTAAATATGTATTTTTATTAATGAAATTTTAGTAAACATTTAAAATCACGAACTTTAAAAAAGAAAAACTGCAAATTTCGTCCTGGATTGAACCTGATGTTTTTTTTTTTTTTTTTTTTTGTGTTCAGGCAATATTTTTATTGCTACCGTCGTGAGCTGGACTAATCTCTGAAAATTATATAAACAAATAAAATCTTTAAGTCATTTTAACTAAATCATAACTTTATTAAGATAAATCATAAAAACACACACAAATTGTTCAAGACCCGTCGTTGTTAAGTTTTTTGGTTTTTCATTTCTTATTATTTTTATTCCAATTTAGCATTAGATTAAAAACTATTTACACATAATAAATCTCTAATTTATTAAATTAAATTATAACACTATTAAACTGAATTTTAAGGATGGGACCGATGAATTTTAAAGATGTTAGCGATGAATTTTAAGTTTTTGAGTTCCAACGACGAATTCAAATCTGTTCTCAGTATTAATTTAATTCGAAAATTTATGAATTTTGACATATAAACACATCACGAACCATTAACTAGATTGGTTTCAGCAATTTAAATTTATCATTTAAAGTCATTCCGATAGATTTTAGCAAGGTTCTAAATAGCGTTTATAGCGTCATAGCGGGAAGGCTACAAAAAAATCTATAGCGAATAGCGTCGCTATAGCGGAAGCTATTCCAAATAGCGTTTTTTTTTTTTTTAACATTCCGTATATTCAATATTTGTACTAAATATCAATATTATCTAAAGTCTCATAGAACAATAAATAACACCAAAGTAATTAATAAATTATAATATTCATATTGAACCCGTACAAAGTCTAAATTGCAGTTCAAAATATCCATAGTAATATCATAAACTATCGATTTTTCCTATTAAAAATATATTAAGCATCATGATTCATGACATGATCTATTTTTTTTTTCTATTCAAATTTTAATTTCGGTTTGGACTTTTTTTCTATTCAAATTTCAATTTCTATTCCCAATTTCAAATTGATTTATCTGTAGCAAGTAGCAACAAATTCAATGTCGGTTTGAGCTTTTTTGGATCTTTATTTAAAACCCATATTGCTTAAAAAATAATAATAAAACCCATATTTTATAGTGCAAATAGCGGACCGCTATAGCGGCCGTAGCGTAAATAGCGCATTTTGATGTTATAGCGTAGCGTTTGGGGTCCAAAAACGCTATAGCGGCGCTATTTAGAACATTGAATTTTAGAGTTAAGCTCATAAAAAAATTGGTGAACTTAAAGAACACCCTAGTTTTACTCTAACTCTAATATTATTAATATTTAATAATAATAATAATAATAATAATAATATTTAAGATACGAATATATTAGCTCTAGTTAGGGGTGAAAACAGTATGGATAATATCTGATCCATATTCGATCTGTATTTGAAAATTAGATGTGGATATCCAATATTCGAATATCCGTGTGGATATGGATACTGATAGTGACATGGTTTTACATGTCAATTATTCGTATCTGAATAGTAGATATATATCATATATTTTAATATATATTATGAAAAAATATTGTTATTTACTATTAAAATTAGATAAATATTATGAATTTTCGTATTTTTTAATATTATTTTAATAAATATCCAATCCGATCCGTATCCATATCTGTATCTGACAGATATCCGATCCGTAGCCGTATCCGAAAAATAAAAAAAATATGAATATGATTTTGCTAATCTAAATATTTTGATCTATAATATCTTCTGGACATTACATATAATCACGTTTTTCTTACATGTCAAATTTTCCCGAATCTCTACCCCATTGTCGATATCTATTTATTTATTTTTCTATTAATAAAAATTTCGGCTGTATTCGCTCCTTTTTCACCCCCAGCTCTAGTCCATATTTCTTTCCTTTGCGATATTCTTAGCAGAATAATGGTCATTACCATCATCATTGTCATCATAAATACCAGGATCAGATGCCAATATAAGTGGGACCCCCCCATATCTTTTTAAAGTATAATGTAACAACCAAAACCAGGCCTAGAAATCATGGTGCATCGTAGTGCTGCTTCATTATTAAATTCCAACTAAACATTTTAATTATCTTCTATCCTATGGAAAGTTTAGCTAAACCTTAACATATTTCTTTTCTTTTTAGAATAATCAATAGTTATTCGGATATTAACAATCATGTACATGACTTAGGGACCCCATTGTTGGAAGCAGTTAGACAAACATGTTTGTCTTATTCATGGCATGATTCACAGATTGGCAGGTCTGAAATATTTAATTTAGCTATGTACTTGATTTTTTTTTTCCAGATCCTAATAGTACATATGTCACATATAATCAGTGCAAGGTTTAAAGAAAGTATATATAAACGACCATAACAAATTGAAATAAAAATAGAGTAATATTTTTATAGTAACTGGGCTTAATTATCCATCAAGTGGTGATAATTGGGCTTAACATTTTATACTAACTGGGCTTAAAATGTCATATTGAAATAAAAATAGAGTAGTATGCATTATCTCTTCATGTCTTGGGCCCATTGGGCTTTCACAAAAACGGGAAAACAAATTCAAGCTGATGTATCTCTTTACATAGTTGATACTTTCACATTAAAAACAAAACAAAAGTTTGTTATCCTGTTTAGGATTTTCTTTACTGCCTGCCATTGTTGGTTATAAGCAGTGTTTGATTTAAATGAGCACTTATTAAGTATTAACATAGTGATAAAAAAATCAATAATCTTAAAGTGTAGCAACCATTACATGAGAAAGCAGAGTATCCAAACCAAAATAAAAATACAGAAGGAAAATGCACAAAAGACAAGCAATCCTTAGTCTCTGCAAACAATCAATTCAACCAATCCAAACTAAAAAACCCAAACTTAAATATCAACATCACAGTAGACTCTATCAAAATCCGTCGACTTAGAGAATTTCACGACCACGGGGCAATATGCCCGCAAAGTGTAGTGTTTGGTCTTCGTCAACCCGACTTTGAACCTGATCCTTGACCTGACTCTAACCTCCAGTTCAACCTTTCCACCGGATCGGTCATGCTTCAAGTCCTTTGTCACCGAATCAAGCAGAGGTGTGGACTTGGACAGTGGGTGCACATCGAGCCTAGTGGCATTGCGCTTTGGTTGGTGGAATGGGTCGACATTGCTGAATGCTATCATCTCATCTTTATACCTGTCAAGCCAACATTTTGGTAGTTTATAAGTATTCTTTATTAACATAAATTTTATTTAGAAAATGTTGTCAGACAATTTTATCATCTTCTTCAAATAACATCAGCCTATGTTTTTATTAAAAAAAATGGTTCTGCAAGTAGAAAATATAAAGTATCGCGTAAGAAGTGTCCATCACTTGGTATTAATTGACTGAGAGTTCAATTGCACAGCATTTTTTTAATATAAATTCAACATTTCTGTTTATGTCAAGAATTTAGAGTAGGTCCGATGCCCATCGAACCTACTTTAGTTCGATGGGTGTGATGACCATCCGATCAGTATCAAGATTCGTAGACTCCGCATCAAAATCCGTGCGAGTGGTATCAATTTTCGTGAGGACAGATTTTATGCTAATCGTACGGTTGTAGAGTTAATTGAACCTAAAAGTAGGTCCGATGCCCATCGGACCTACTCGTATCTCTTATGTCAAACGTTAAAAAATTGAAGATTGTTACCAGATACTAGATATATACTGCAAAATTTAGACGTATATATAATCAGATGTTGGAAAGCAGCTATGGAGAAACATAATTGATGAACACTTGTAATGGCAAAATAGACACACACACACACACACATATGTAATTGAATTAATGGTAAGAGCATGAGCATGCCAATTATTACTTTGAGAGAAATAGAATTACTGAAAAATGCATTACCAGACAGTGACTTCGAAGTAATCGTAGTACACTGAAACCTTGTGATTGCGATTGTCAGCTATAAGGGCAAGATCAAATGTTGCATTAAGCGCATCCGAAGAGCTGATGTTAAAATCACGCACGCTTGCACCATTAACATAATAGTCAATTGGCTTTGGACGAACGACCAGCCAGAAAATGAGAATTATAAGACCGACGATTACAGCAATGATTATCACCAATGCTATCAAACAATAAAGCAATCGCCGGGCTCCACCAGTTTTCTGGGTTGCTTGGTAGCTGCGCCCTGGGGCAGCCATTGTTAAAAATTTAGTTGGAGATTGAAATTGTTTCTGGAATGAGGATACAACTTGTGTAGTGTTGTCTGGAGAGGAAACGAATGTACCAAATGGTGCTTTAAAGTACTGAAGAAAAAAAGTGGCGGTATACAAGCTGGAAGAATATTTAAATTCAAAGGTTACTTCATATAGAAGTGTCCATATCTGTTCTGACTTTCATGTGTATTTTGCTGTATTGCGAGTCGTGTAATTTGTTGATATTTAAATTCGGTACGTCCAGTGACCCACTTTGTGCTGTTATACATGTATGTGTGCAGAGAGAACTTGAAAAAGGATTGTGGGAATGGATGAGTAGCTTATATGCTTTGTGCTTTAAAGTCTGTAAACAACTCTTTGCTTTGTTTTCTTTTGCTTTTCCTCTCCTTTAGTTTTCCTTTGTTCCCTTTTATCCATTGAATTTGAATTTGGAATCCTTCCTGCACACTCAACAGGTTTCTGTTTCAGATTTCATTGTGCTGTCAACTCTTTGCAATTCTTTCTCTTTGTTTACAAGATATGAATCTTAAGATACCTTTTGTCTTTGAGTGGGGGCAATTTGATGTGTATCAAACCAAATTTGATCCGCATCAAGTTTCGTAAGCACTTGCTCTGCACAAATCTTAAAGTTGTTTGCACGAATCTTGATGCATGTCGGACGGCTCTAATATGGCATCAGACCGAATTTAGTCCGATGCCCCATGGAACTGCTACAGATTCCTTTGTCTTTACCTTTAATTGAATTACAGGCAGCTAAAATTAAACAAAAAGCTATTTGTCATACTAGATATAATCAAATTCAGAAGTACTTGAACAATTCGATTTGTTGTGTATGCCTCTCATCTCGTCATATATTTTCATCAGGCTTGATTTAGCAGGATGTTAGAAATAGTAGGTCATGTTTGGCAGACTATATTAAGAAGGAAGAATTTAGTATTTTAGTATAGAGTATTTTAAGACGTGTCATTTATAGAGTTTTCTTTTTAGAGATTTATGTTGCTATATATTATGTTATTTATACTCTATGTAATTATGAAGTCAAGGAATACAATTAAGTTTCCTCATAAAATTTTGTCTATTATTTCTGGCCTCTTCTTCGAAACCCTAACAAATTGGTATCAGAGCCATCTTCATCGTCGGCGGTTGTTCGATGATTTCAGGGTTCTTTGTTTAGTTGCTGTTGAGGGTTTTAGATTCGTCTCTGTATTGTGGGAGAAGCATTCAGGCGCTAGGTGTTTCCTCCGCGCACTCGTGCTCCGCGTAAAGACCAAGCAAGAAGAGGTTTCATTCTTTCAAGATAGCAGAAGGTACATCCGTTAAGATTCATGTTTGAGATTATACCACACTTCTCTATGACATGGAGAGAATTGGTATCAAGGTGGATGATAAGGATGAGAGACAAAAGAGGAAGAACTTGACTTCATCATCAACCTATTCGAGCTCTAAGCACAAGAATCTAATTTACAACTATTGTAGGAAAAAATTGTCACATCAAGGCCGACTGTTTCAAGCTCAAGAATAAATAGAAGACATACGAGAATGATACTTCTTCAGGCGATCCTAATTTAGTTGAAATTCAAGATAATTATGTGTGCTTAGGAGTTTATTTTGGGGTTTTGTTTCAGGATGAGATTTCAAGTCAAGGGGAGGATTGTTGTGTATGTCTTTTGTCTCATCATATATTTTCATCAGGCTTAATTTAACAGGATGTCAGTAATATTATTTAGTATTTAGAGATTTAACATATGAGATGTATTTATAACAACATAAATCTCTAAAAAAAGAAACTTATAAATGACACATCCTAAAATACTATACTAAATACTAAATTCTTCCTTCTTAATATAGCATGCCAAACATAGCTTACTATTCCTGACATCTTGCTAAATTAAGCCTGATGAAAATATATGATAAGATGAGAGGCATACACAACAATCCTCCCATTGACTTAAAATCTCATCCTAAAACAAAACCCCAAAATAAACTTCTAAAGCACATAATTATCTTGAATTTTAACTAAATTAGTATCGCCTGAAGAAATATCATTGTCGTATGCTTTCTGTTTATATTCTTGAGCTTGAAACAGTTAGCCTTGATGTGATATTTCTTCCTGCAATAGTTGTAAATTAGATTCTTGTGTTTAGAGCTCTAATGGATTGATGATGAAGTCAATTTCTTCCCCTTTTGTCTCCCATTCTCATTGTCCACCTTGATACCAATTCTCTCAATGCCATTGAGAAGTATGGTATTGTCTGAAATATGGACCTTAACAGATGTACCTTCTGCCATCTTAAAATAATGGAACCTCTACTTCCTTAGTCTTAACGCAAAGCATGAGTGCACGGAGGAAAAACCAAGTGCATGAATGCTTCTCCCACGATACAAAGACGAATCTGAAAAACCCTCAACAGTAGCGGAACAAAGAACCCTAAAATCACCGAATAACTGTTGGTAATGAAGATGACTATAATACCAATTTGTTAGGATTTTCTAAGCAGAGGCTAGAAACAAAAGACAATCTTATGAAGTAGCTTAATACTATTAAGCTTCGTCATAAGATTTTGTCTCTTGTTTCTAGCCTCTGCTTCAGAAAACCCTAACACGATCCGTATCAAATTTCGTGAGCACTTAATCTGCACAAATCTTAAAGTTGTTTGCGTAATCTTGAAGGGCACTTAGATTTGGTGCGATTACCTTTAATTGAATTACAGGTAACTAAAATTGAACCAAAAGCTGTTTGTCATACTAGATATGATCAAATCCAGAAGTACTTCCCATCACCAGTACTCTGTATACACCAATGAACACTTTCTATCACACTTTTTGATCCTGGTACAATGGCCAAGAGTCCGAATCTACTGCGATCCTGGGTGGGATCGTAGGATCCTAAAATTTCGAATCAACAATTCAAATTTTTTTGTGCGCGGATCTCGAAAATACTTTGGAAAAGTAAATTTTCATGCACGCATCACGAAAAAAACCAACAACTGAGATTCGGGATCGCAGGGTCCTGCGATTCCCGAGAATCACAGCAGATTTATTTTCCAATGGCCAAATATAACATACATAAGTAGAGTGAATAAAAAGTGCGTAATGAATTATTCCATGATAAAATGTTAAAAACGCGGGAAAAAACCTCATCTTCCTTTACATATGGAGAACAAATTCCTGTACCCCACTTGCAAAATCCGAATAAAATTAATTTTAAAAATTTATAGATTTGTTTTAAAATTGTGACCCTAGAGTTCTTTCCCATGCCTTCCCTCACATATTATTAGCTTTCTGTTTTGTAAGATTTATCTCATTTTATTATCTTCTCCTTATCTAATTATCAGTTGTGGAAAAGCATAACATGCAGTGACTCCGGTCAGATTCGTTCGATTCGCGTCAAGATTCGTGAGCATTTGATTGTTCAAATCTCAAAGTTGTTAGAACGAATATTGATGCGAATCAAACGGATGAGACAGAGAGTAGTCTAATTTGGGCCACCACAGTGAAGGCCTGTAAAAGCCCAAAGAGAGGCCCAACAAAGACTAAAGCCAGCACGAGATCATCTTGAATTATTGGATTCCATATCTTGACCCACATTACTTTTTATTTAAAATTGAGTTGGATTATATTCAAAGAGTAGAACTAGGGTCTTCCTAAGTTCACCAAGTTCTTTTGTGAACTCAACTCTAAAATCTATTGGATTGGCTTCAAATGACGAATCCAAATCGTTGAAATCCTTCTACCTTACGGATGATGCATCTACATGTGAAAATTTAAACTTTCGAATTAATTTAGTATAAAGTCAAGTGGTCAAAATTAGAAGGTTTATAAATTAATTTTAATGCATTCATTTTTTAGACGCCTTTTGACCACTTGACTCTATACAAAACTAATTTAAAATTTTAAAATTTTCACGTGTAGATGCATCACTCGTAAGATAGAAGGATTTCAACGGTTTGGATTTGTCGTTTGAAGTCAATCCGATAGGTTTTAGAGTTGAGTTCACAAAGAGATTTGATGAACTCAGGAACACCCTAGTTCTACTCATATTCAAATATGACATGTAATAATAGACCTTCAGTCTAAATTCTAATACTTCGGTTGTAGATAGATATTTTTATCTTAATTATTTGTATGAATAGGATCAAGTTATTGATTGTTATTCTAATTGTAAAATTTGGCTCCTTATTTTAAAGTTTTATTTCTAACTATATTGCAATCTATCTACATTTTAATTATAACGTTGATCACAATAATATAATGCTGGGTAAAAAAACAAGAGACTATGATTTTTTTTTTTTTCAAATGAGTAATGGGAGTTAAGCCACCCAAAATCATTTCTTTCAACCTCTGTAACAAAGGATTTCCTCATCTGAGTTTCGAACCTATGACCTCTCTATAAGACATAAGAGACATGTGTCTTTGCCACTAGACCAAAAGCTGATTCTCAAGAGACTGTGATAGTTAGAATGTTATTTAGTATTAAACCGAGTAATTGTTTGGATATCAGATCAAATTTGAATTTTTATCGTGTAAATTAATGAGAATTTTATTTTATTCATTGGTGTCACTTTAAGAAGACTTTTTTTTTTATCAGATATAAAGATATTAATTTTATAACAGTAATAATAATTTAACCAAATATATATAACTTTCAAAATTATTTGTATTTGAAAATATTTAAATTGATTCTCAGCAAGATTTACTGAATCATTAATTAATATGTATCGTTTATATAATTTTGAGGATCTAACTATTAAAACAACGAGATATTACTTCTCCATATCTAAATAGGATTTTCTTTAAATATTAAATTTTATTACAAATCAACATAATACTTGTAATTAAATATTCACCTTCTAAACAACTAATTTATAGTTTTCTTTTTCACTTTCATTGTTTATAATTAATATGATAATAAACATGAAATTTTTTAAAAAGCAAATTAAACTTAAGCCAAATTCAGAATCAACGTTTGGTCTAGTGTCTAGTGGTAAAGACAATGTCTTTCATGTAGAAGGTTGCATGTTCAAAACTCAAAATAGAGATCTATTGTAAATAATAAATAGTTCGGTGAACTGACCTTTACTCAAAAAAAAAAAAAAAAAAAAAAAAAAACTAAAGCCATGTTCAACCGTTTCTAGTTGGATTTCAACCAGCCCCATCGTTAGAAAGGTACACTTCAATTATCACCTAAATATATATTTGTAATCATGATGCAACAGCAGTGAGATATTATAAATTAAGAATAACGGTAAGATTTTTGTTTGTTTTTTGAAAGATAAAGTGATGACATAGAAACCTAACCACAAATGTCAAAAGGAAGACATTGGCCATTAAAAAGCAAATTGATTATGGATTATATTAGGTCCATAACATCATCTCCTGAGCCTAAATAGTAATATATTTACAATAGGTTTTACAATTTGTTGGGTTAGATTTGAGACATTCCTTTCATAGACGTATACTCAAATTTTTTATTACCAATTTCTTTGATAGTTTGCTTTAGACGTGTCGGATGCTGATTGGTGAGAACTGTATTTATTTTTTTAAGCGCATCATATCCCGAAATTTTTATTAATAACCCCAAACAAAAGAAAAATATCAAATCTAACCCCAACTTGAAATTTTTTTCAAAAATGACCCAACCGCCCCATCACTGGGCGGTTCACTCTACCCACAAAACCGCCCAGTGGTTGGGCGGTCCACACAGCCAATAAAACCGCCCCCTAATCGGGCGGTTAGCCATAATTTTTTTTTTTTTTTTTTTTTTTTTTTTTTTTTTTACAGATATGTTAGGATATTTTTTTAGTATGATATATTTTTTTAAGATATATTTTTTTTGTGTAGATATCTTTTTTATTAAGATATATTTACAACATATATTAAGATATATATTTATGATAAGTTTGTATTATTTTTGTAAGATATATTTTTTTTATTGTAATTTTAAATAAAATTTGGTTGAGTTTGGATGCTTCGTCTGACGTTAGAACCGTCGATTCTTTTATAATAATTGTCGATTATACGGCTGTTGTATTGATTGTCGATTTGGCTAATGTGGTAAATATTTTTATGTTGTCAATTTGTGTATATTTAATTGCGCTATGAAAATAACAAAAATGAAGCATACAAAAATAGTTACAAAACTACTAATTAAATCAGTTCACAAATTTAGCGACGACGACCGAACAAATTTAGAAGTCGACGAGTTCTCGATCTGCTTCCAGTCTGTTGTGCGACACTACTACCGCTACCGGATGCCTCTGCATGACTACTACCGCTACCGGTTGCCTCCGCAACAACTCTAGCATTTCCTCTTTCGCTGGCTTCGTTCATGGCATCTGCATTCCAGTTCACCAAAAATGGTATGTTATTGAAATCTTGAAATGTAAAAGGAATTATAAAATATAAAATGAAATGTACCTGCTCGCTGCCTGTCACAAGTTGAACGGCGAGCCTGATGTCCCATTCGCCTACCCTGCATCTGATCCATTGTCATTACAGCACGCTTGTGGGGCCTTCTCCCTTTTCTAATATAAAAAGAAGTTAAATAACCATATTAAAAAGAAGTTCAGTGCATACACAAAGTATTCTCCCTAACCTGATCCACTTTCTGGGGGGGACGATTTTATCTCCAACATAGGCCGGCCATTGATGCTGGTTGGGATAAGAATGGAATGATGCACCCCAAGTACTCGCAAGGTAAGTGGTACGGTACATGTCGGCGACAAAATCATCCTCACGGAAGTTTCTCACTCGGCACACCGCCATAACATGAGAACAAGGTAGGTGAGCTAGTTGGATTCCTTGGCATGTGCATGTTACAGTATTGTCATCTCCGATTTTGACAACATACTTGAAAGGCCTTTTAATAAACTCCATAGTCCCATCTGCTCTACGGCTGGTTGGAGCGTACTCATTCGGAGAGTGAACTTCGAATTCCAAGCGACCCCCATACGGGACAACGGTCATAACTGAACCTTTCTCCCTATGTTTGCGTAATTTGCCCTCCACCCTTGTTGAAAATGTTTGGTTTTTGGTGAGTAATTCTGTTGCTTTATCACGGCGGTCAACGAACCATGCATTAAGCTTGTAGAAAGTGTCCTCCACAATGGCTGCCACGGGCAACATTCGGCTCTGCTTGAAAACAGCATTCAAGGACTCGGACCCATTTGTTGTCATTATTCCCCATCTCCAACCTCCATCTTTTGCTTGAAATATTTTCTCATATGCGGGTGCTTCTTGCAGATCTCTCGGATTATTTTTCCCCACCTTGAGTAAGTATGAATTTGCCTTCGGACAATACTACACAGAAATAATTTTTCAGATTAGAAAAATATAAGTAAATAGTTTATTAAAATTTCATCTAAAATATACATACCTTGGCAAACTCTTTGAACATCTCTTCCAGCCTCCTCGGCTTCTTCCTTCTGCATCCAATTTTAAATGTATCTGCAACCCATTGGTCGAATCCGACATGCTTGTAGAGGTTGTCTGCAACGTGTTGCATACACAGCCTGTGCACACAGTCGCCCTGCGCTGTCGACCAACCGAAATCTGTTCGATCAAAGACATATTTGATTCCTTTGTGCTGGTCTGATATGACACAAAAGAACCGGTTCCCAACCACCTCTCTCCGCAAAAAACTCATGAAAAAGCCCCAATTTTCACCATCCTCCTTCTCGACAATTGCAAATGCCAAAGGCAACAACTGGTTTTCTGCATCATATGCACATGCTATCAATAACCTCCCCTCGTAACGGCCAGACAAGAAGCATGCATCTATACTGATAACAGGTCTAATATATGGCACAGCTTGAATGCACGGACCAAACGCCCATGCTATGGCCTTGAACAGTATCTCGTCGAGCTCATCGGGATCGGTAACATTCCAACATTCATACCTTGTGCCGGGATTTGTACTTGCTATGGCTTGGAGCAGTGGTGCAAGCAAGTTGTATGAATCCTTCCAACTACCGAACAGTCGGCATATCGCAAGTTCACGCCCTCTCCACAACCTGTTGTATTTTGGGGTCACATGGTCGTAAGCGCGTCTCACCGCTCTACCGACCTCCTTAAGGCTGATCGACGGGTCCTCCTTAACATCTCGCTCAATTACATCGGCAATAAGTGATGCCGTAAGTTGTGAATGGTCTGTCCTTGACGACGCAGACTTGCATGTATGTGGGGGTTCACATTTCTTAATTATCCATGACGCCCCCCTCCCCACGGGGGTTGCATACAGTCGGAACTCGCATCGCGGTGAGTCTTTGCAAACAACAACTAACCTTTTTGACTCCCTTTTTTGTATTCTGCACTCCCAGTTGCTGCGGATATGAACTTCGTATATTTTCTTCACAAGTTCATCTAGGGTGGTATAAACCTGGTCCGGAGCAAGCTCTGAGGTGTAAACGACACGCTTCCCAAAATAGCTTATGTCTGCTTCTTCAAAAGCAGTGGTATCATTGAATGTGGCTACCGGATGCCTGTCTGTCCGACCTCTGATCGGAAATCTGTCCTGCCTGGGCAAATAATCTCCATCACCGTCTGACAAGTGATCAGAATCCCAATCCCCGTCCCAACTATCACCCGAGTTAATTTCACGTTCCGGTATGGCATCAATCCCTTCAGCCTCCAGCATAGCATCTCTCCGGGGAACAATAACAGGTACAAGTATAGGTACGGACGGTGGTACAGAAGGAAATCTGGCTTCTACTACGGGTTGAATAGGAGGTGGAGGTGGTGGTGGTGGTAGGTCGGTGCTATAATCAGTGGTATAATCAGTGGTGTAATCAGCAGTGTAATCAGTATGAACGGGTGGTGCGTGCGGTTCAGACGGTGATACATGACCCAAGTTTTGGTTACCCGAGTGGTCAAAACCCGAGTGCTGCTGCACTGGGCTATCATAACCTGTATGGTCTGTAGAAGGTCCAACCCTGGTCCGATGCAGAAACTTTCTGGAATACAACTCCATTATCGGGGTACCCGTAGATTGAAAAGTATTGTAAACACATCTCCAACCATCCTCATTTGTTATTGGATACTTTACATAGTAAGGTCTATCCCGCCCTGCGTCAACCCGAGTAACCAAATCTATGTCATACCGGTTGGGGGTTACACCAATCCTTTCGAATACCATTTGCTTAAGTTCCAGAAATGAGGTGTTTTCATTTACCTCAAAGCCATGGGTCGGATCTTTCGAGTAACGTACTTCCTCCACACCCACCTCGAACTTCCCGCCCACATATAGTGTAACCAACATTTTATCTACATTAATAAACAAACTTTTATCAGTTACAAAATAATAGTACACAGTTAAATTATTAGTAAATAACAACATTAAAAAAAAAATTTAATAAAATTAATTAAAAAAATAAAATAAAAAAATGAACAGTAATCAACAGTAATCTACAGTAATCCACAGTAATCAACAGTATCTACAGTATCTACAGTATCTACAGTATCTACAGTAATGCATAGTAAAATAAATAATAAAATAATAATAATAAAAACTAATAAAAAAAAAAATTACCTGCAGAGAAAGAAGAGCGATTGGGGCGAGGGCGAGGGCGAGGGCGAGAGAGTGTGAGAATGAGAGGCAGAATTGGGAATTTATAGTCTGCATAGTGAACCGCCCCACCATTGGGCGGTTTGCTTGGCCGTGTGGACCGCCCAATGATTGGGCGGTTTTGTGGGTAGGGTGAACCGCCTAGTCATGGGGCGGTTAGGTCATTTTTGAAAAAATTTTCAAGTTGGGGTTAGATTTAATATTTTTCTTTTGTTTGGAGTTATTAATAAAAATTTCGGCATCATATCAGTACTTTTAACTAAAAAGAATGATGAAAGAGTATATACGATCCAATTGTTCAACTTTATTAGCCGTTCAAGAAAGCATTTGTATCACCAATGCCCGTGATTTTTATTAATATCCAAAGTTAATTAGGAATTAATAAATATGCCCAGATTCGCTGGCTTTTATTAAAAATGGCCGGTACTTTTTTTTTTTTAGATAGACAAATATCAAAAATGCTAAAATCTAACGCTACAAAATCGATTTTTTTTTACATATTTGTTAGATTACTTGTTTTTATATATAATTAGCATATTTATACTAAAATAAGCTAAATTACTTGAAATTATGTTAAATTACGCTAAATTATAATAATTATGTTAAATTATGCTAAAATACGGCAAAATACACTAAATTACATATGCTAAAATACAGCAAAATACACTAAAAATGGCAAAATACGCTAAATTTTCTGGCCGGTATAGACATTTTTAATAAAAGCCAAAGAATCTGGGCATATTTATTAATTCCTAATTAACTTTGGATATTAATAAAAATCACGGACCGATGCCAACTATGAATAAATCAAACAATGAGATTTTATGAGAGCACAAAATTGTTGGGTTTTGAGAAGAAAATAAATAAATAAAGGAATTATCTTGATTGAAACCAGATCAGTAGAAAGATTACTTGAGGAGATGGAAAACAAACTAAGAAAATAATTGCTAGCCTCATAATTTTGTCTTTATCATTTAGTTGTCATATGCAAGAGATTATTTTTTAAGTAAAAGTTGAGTCAAGTAATTCAATTATTTAATATCATAAGAAATTTTCATTTAAATTTTAAACTTGTTATATCTCACAGAAAGAACATTACCTTTGTTATCATATGCAGGAGATTTTTGAAAAAAACTTTCTTTTGGTTCATTTTGATTTAAACTTCATGAAATTTTTTCTTGTTATGAAATTGTTGGATTGCCAATCAATTTAGAAAAAAAAAAAAAAAAAAACTAGTGTGAGGAGTAGAACTTGTGCTCCCCGGAACGGACTCCGCTGTTTTTCTAGAAGAAAAGCAGGACCCTTCTCTTCCAAATCCAACAATTCAAAATTCGTTGAGATTTGTGCATGAAACAAGTTTTTTATCGAGATACGTGAATGAAAATTTTGAATCGTTAGATTTGGAAGAGGAGGGTCCTCCTTTTCTGCTAGAAAAGCAGCAGAGTCGGACCCGTGCTCCCCTGACTCTTGAAAAGTCAAAATCAGTTAAGTCCTTTTCTTTCCTTTTGTCTGAGAAAAGATCCTCTGTGGCAGTCACCGGTGATAGAGTTGTGTGAGTGCTCTTTAAGTGACCTGAATTTCTTAAAAAAAAAATGTTTCCAAATAATATTGGTATTATGACCGAATTATTTTTTTTAAACCTCCACTCATTTTTAAATTTGACGAATTTTTAGTTTTTTACTAATAGAACAATGTTTATTGCATATTGTTTATAGTATTTACTAAGTTTTTACAATCACTTTATGAACATATCGAATTTTATTATATATTGTTTTCTTTACAAATCACTTGATGGTTGACCTATTATTTTTGTAATTATAAAAAAATTCTATAAAACTTAATGTTTCAAGAAAAACAAGGAAAAAATATATGCTTGGTTTCAGGATAGGCGACTAAATTGTTCTCGGTACACGAAATGCCACAAAATCAAGCACCACAGAGGATCCAAAATTATAAAATTCAAGCTCATGTACCTGCTTCTTAGGTAATTGTTTTATAATTGATATTATACAGCCGACCATTGTAGGTTTATTATCTTCGAAAATGATACCATCAATCAAAACAAAAAGGAAAATGATACCGACAGTTTGAATTTTGCAACCTCAGCTCTTTTATTTAGGTATTGTTATTTCCAGTGTTCTAAATAGCGCGCTATAGCGGCGCTATAGCGTTTTTGGACCCCAAACGCTACGCTACGACATCAAAATGCGCTATTTGCGCTACGGCCGCTATAGCGGCCGCTACAGCGCTATAGCGGTCCGCTACAGCGCTATTTGCGCTATACAATATGAGTTTTTTTTTATTTTTTATTTTTAAGCAATTTATATGGGTTTTAAATAAAGATAAAAAAAATCTCAAACCAAAATTGAATTTGTTGCTACTTGCTACAAATAAATCAATTTGGAATTTGGAATAGAAATTGAAATTTGAATAGAAAAAAAGTCCAAATCGGAATTAAAATTTGAATAGAAAAAAAAAATAGATTATGTCATGAATCATGATACTTAAGATATTTTTAATAGGAAAAATCGATAGTTTATGATATTACTATGGATATTTTGAACCGCAATTTGGACTTTGTACGGGTTCAATATGAATATTATAATTTATTAATTACTTTGGTGTTATTTATTGTTCTATGAGACCTTAGATAATGTTGATATTTAGTACAAATATTGAATATACGAAATGTAAAAAAAAAAACGCTATTTGGAATAGCTTCCGCTATAGCGACGCTATTCGCTATAGCTTTTTTTTTCGCCTTCCCGCTACGACGCTATAAACGCTATTTAGAACCTTGGTTATTTCCAACCGATTTTTTTATTAATACCCTCAAACAAAAAACAAATATCACATATGCCCTCGATTTTGTTTTATTTTTAAAAATGTCCTAACCGCCCCTTGGGGGGGCGGTTCACTCTTCCCACCAAACCGCCTCCCTGTGGGGCGGTCAGCTAGTGTATACTGAACCGCCCCACAGGGGACGGTCCAGTTTTTTTTTTAGAGACAATATGAATGAAATTTAATAATAAAAATTCAAATTTTGTTTTTAATATTTGTTAGATTACTTCATTTGTCATATAATTAGCATAGTTATACTAAAATAAGCTAAATAACTTGAAATTATGTTAATTATGCTGAATTACACTAAATTACTTGAAATTATAATAATTATGTAGAATTATGCTAAAATAAGGTAAATTACGCTAAATTACATATGAATAGGGATGATGTCTTCACTGAGAAGGTGAAAAATGATGACGAAACTTCAAACGGCCATAAATGGCACTCGAGTGTCCGATTTCAGCAAATGACCACTTTTCGGAAAGCCTGTGAAAATACGCATGCGTCAGAACCTATGATGCCGGATTTCAAAATTCAAAATCACCAAAAAACAAATGGAAGAGTCTCAAAACTTCAGTTGAATTTTCCCTTTAAGATTTTCATTTCTATTGTTCAATCTACGTAGCTCAGTAAATTAGTTATATAATGAACATGTAGAATACCAATTTTTATTATTTTTGAAATTTGTTTACTATTTTTTTATGATTTATGAAAGATGGCACAAAATAGGTCCTATTCATACGTAATTTAGCGTAATTTACCGTATTTTAGCATAATTTTACATAATTATTGTAATTTCAAGTAATTTAGTGTAATTCAGCATAAATTAACATAATTTCAAGTTATTTAGTAACTATGCTAATTATATGTCAAAAAAGTAATCTAACAAATATTTTAAAAAAATTCGATTTTTTAGTGTTATATTTCAGCATATTACTTATTTGTCTCTTAAAAAAATGAACATAATTTCAAGTAATTTAGTGTAAATCAGCATAAATTAACAAAATTTCAAGTAATTTAGCGCATTTTAGTATAATTATGCTATCAAAAAAGTAATTTGACAAAGGGAAAAAAATTCAATTTTTTAGTGTTATATTTCATCATTTTAGCTATTTGTCTCTAAAAAAATATTAAAAACAAAATTCGAATTTTAAAAAAGAAGTAATCTAACAAATATTAAAAAGAAGTAATTGACAAAAGAAGTAATCATTTTAGGTATTTGACAAAAGAAGTAATCTAACAAATATTAAAATCAAAATTCGAATTTTTATTGTTAAATTTCATTCATATTGTCTCTCAAATCTAAAATCTAAAAAAAAAAAAAACTGGACCGCCCCCCTGTGGGGCGGTTCAGTATACACTAGTTGACCGCCCCACAGGGAGGCGGTTTGGTGGGAAGAGTGAACCGCCCCCCAAGGAGCGGTTAGGTCATTTTTAAAAATAAAACAAAATCTGAGGGCATATGTGATATTTGTTTTTTGTTTGAAGGTATTAATAAAAAAATCGGTATTTCCAACTTCAACATTAATTTGGTAATCATTGAAATTAAATTGTACCCAAAATTCTAAACTCAGTTGAATTTTAGAGGTGAAAAATTATATCTTCTTAAGGACAAGATATATATATATATAGAGGAGGGTTCCAATGCCTCATCTCCTCATACCTCATCCATACCTCATGTTATATATCTCCATTTTCAAAGTCTAAACTATCGATCCGACCGTTCAACATGATATTCATACTAAAATATGCTTGGGGATGAAATTTTATAATTTTTGCAATTTTTTTACTATTTTTTAAGATAGGTACAAAATCACTGTTTTTTGAATGGTCCAGATACAATGATTTTGTACCTATCTTAAAAAATAGTAAAAAAATTGCAAAAATTATAAAATTTCATCCCCAAGCATATTTTAGTATGAATATCATGTTGAATGGTCGGATCGATAGTTTAGACTTTAAAAATGGAGATATATAACATGAGGTATGGATGAGGTATGAGGAGATGAGGCATTGGAACCCTACTCATATATATATATATATATGGATGGACTATGGTGAGACGTAGAGTAAAACAAGTTTTTACTCCACGCCTCATTATTTTCATTTTGAAAATCCAAACAACCGATCCAAACTGTTCAACATGATCTCCATATTGAAATGTGCTTGGAGACCAAATTATATTTTTTGGAATTTTTTTACTATTTATTAAGCCACTTTGAAAATTGATGATCCATTGGTTCAGAATTTTTTACTGTTTTGCTACTGTTCACCCGGATCAGCGATTTTCAAAGTGGCTTAATATATAGTAAAAAAATTCCAAAAAATGTAAAATTTGGTCTCCAAGCACATTTCAATATGGAGATCATGTTGAGCAGTTCAAATCGGTTGTTTGGATTTTCAAAATGGAGATATTGCGTGGAATACAAACTTATTTTACTCCACGTCTTACCATAGCCCATCCCTATATATATATATATATATATATATATATATAGAGTATGGCTAATTTGCTTCCGGCAGCATTTCGGCCGAGGTGCTTACGGGGGCATATCTTACAATTTGATGTTCAAACAACAAATTCAAACCGTTAGATGTTCAATCTATATTAAAATCTACTTGGAGACCAAATTTTACATTTTTTGGAATTTTTTTACTATTTTTTAAGCTGGTTTGAAAACCGCTGTTTTCAATGCTTCAGAAATTTAATAAAAACAGCGGTTTTCAAACCAGCTTAAAAAATAGTAAAAAAATTCCAAAAAATGTAAAATTTGGTCTCCAAGTAGATTTTAATATAGATTGAACATCTAACAGTTTGAATTTGTTGTTTGAACATCAAATTGCAAGATATGCCCCCGTAAGCACCTCGGCCGAAATGCTGCCAGAAGCAAATTAGCCATACTCTATATATATATATATATATTTTTTTTTTTTAATTCATAGATACATTCATAAAATATTTTACATACATTACTAACTTCCTAAAAAAATATAAATATTGAACCTTAGTAATTATTTATATTAAAATTTGATACACATTCATGTATGATATATTATACTGGTTTTTTATCTGAATTTGCTAAAAATACGATGAGAGCCCTAACTCGGATTAGTGTTTGGCAAATACCCCCACGGGTCAGACCCGTGCCCGCCCTGCCCGTGCCCGTGCACGGGTTTTGCACGGGTACACGGGTTAAACGGGTACGGGTTGAGAAGGGACGGGTACGGTTTTTTTTTAAATTTACCCGTGATACCCGTCCCGTTTCAAACCCGTACCCGCCCGTACCGACCCGTGGACCCGTATTACCCGTACCCGAATACCCGTGCCCGCCTACCCGTAGACCCGTGCCCGCCTACCCGTACCCGAACCCGAACCAGAGCAGAACCCCTGTACTTTTTTTTTTTTTTTTTTTTAATTTGAATTGTTTCCCCCCAACCCCAAGTCCCCAGGGCCCCCCCCCCTGCCCGGGCCCCTATTTTGTATTATATTTTTTTTTGGTTCTATTTTGTATTATTCTATCCAAACAATTTTTTAGTTTAAAGTTTAGTTTGTACAATTTTTAAAAATTAATCTTTTCTAGACAACTTTGTATTTTGTAATATTCTATTTAAATTTCTATCCAAACATTTTTTAGTTTAAAGTGTAATTAGTTTGTACGTACAATCTTTGAAAATTAATATTTTTTCTTCCATCAGAAAATTAATTTATATGATAAATTAATTGGCAAGATAAATGCTTGTTTTCATAATATGATTTTTTTTCCCTTGTGAGGGTCAATATATAGGTGCCTTTTCAGTAAAATCAACCAGGGAATTTTTTTTTTTTTTTTGGATTTTAATAGGTTAAATAAGCATGTTAGATTTATTTTTTGAATATGCTAAGTAATTTGCATTTATTTTTGAATAGGTTAGATTTTATTTTTCAAATTCGGATTTATTTCTCATAGGTTAAATAAGTATGTTAGATTTAGTTTTTGAATATGCCAAGTAATTAGATTTATTTGTGAATAGGTTAGATTTTATTTTTCAAATTCGGATTTATTTCTAATAGGTTAAATAAGCATGTTAGATTTAGTTTTTGAATATGCCAAGTAATTAGATTTATTTGTGAATAGGTTAGATTTTATTTTTCAAATTCGGATTTATTTCTAATAGGTTAAATAAGCATGTTAGATTTAGTTTTTGAATATGCCAAGTAATTAGATTTATTTGTGAATAGGTTAGATTTTATTTTTCAAATTCGGATTTATTTTTAATAGGTTAAATAAGCATGTTATATTTATTTTTTGAATATGCCAAGTAATTAGATTTATTTGTGAATAGGTTAGATTTTATTTTTCAAATTCGGATTTATTTCTAATAGGTTAAATAAGTATGTTAGATTTAGTTTTTGAATATGTTAAGTAATTATATTTATTTGTGAATAGGTTAGATTTTATTTTTCAAATTCGGATTTATTTCTAATAGGTTAAATAAGCATGTTAGATTTAGTTTTTGAATATGCCAAGTAATTAGATTTATTTGTGAATAGGTTAGATTTTATTTTTCAAATTCGGATTTATTTCTAATAGGTTAAATAAGCATGTTAGATTTAGTTTTTGAATATGCCAAGTAATTAGATTTATTTGTGAATAGGTTAGATTTTATTTTTCAAATTCGGATTTATTTCTAATAGGTTAAATAAGCATGTTAGATTTAGTTTTTGAATATGTTAAGTAATTAGATTTATTTGTGAATAGGTTAGATTTTATTTTTCAAATTCGGATTTATTTCTAATAGGTTAAATAAGCATGTTAGATTTAGTTTTTGAATATGTTAAGTAATTAGATTTATTTGTGAATAGGTTAGATTTTATTTTTCAAATTCGGATTTATTTCTAATAGGTTAAATAAGCATGTTAGATTTAGTTTTTGAATATGTTAAGTAATTAGATTTATTTGTGAATAGGTTAGATTTTATTTTTCAAATTCGGATTTATTTCTCATAGGTTAAATAAGTATGTTAGATTTAGTTTTTGAATATGCCAAGTAATTAGATTTATTTGTGAATAGGTTAGATTTTATTTTTCAAATTCGGATTTATTTCTAATAGGTTAAATAAGCATGTTAGATTTAGTTTTTGAATATGCCAAGTAATTAGATTTATTTGTGAATAGGTTAGATTTTATTTTTCAAATTCGGATTTATTTCTAATAGGTTAAATAAGCATGTTAGATTTAGTTTTTGAATATGCCAAGTAATTAGATTTATTTGTGAATAGGTTAGATTTTATTTTTCAAATTCGGATTTATTTCTAATAGGTTAAATAAGCATGTTAGATTTAGTTTTTGAATATGCCAAGTAATTAGATTTATTTGTGAATAGGTTAGATTTTATTTTTCAAATTCGGATTTATTTCTAATAGGTTAAATAAGCATGTTAGATTTAGTTTTTGAATATGCCAAGTAATTAGATTTATTTGTGAATAGGTTAGATTTTATTTTTCAAATTCGGATTTATTTGTAATAGGTTAAATAAGTATGTTAGATTTATTTTTTGAATATGCCAAGTAATTTGCATTTATTTTTTAATCTATTGTTTTCAAATAATTCATTATTATTTTTAAAGTAACTGATTTAAGAAATTTTTGATTTATATTTTATTGTTTTAAAGTAATTGATTTAAAATATTTTAAAGTAATTGATTTAAGAAATTTTTAATTTATATTTTATTGTTCAAAATTTAAAGTAATTGATTTAAGCAATATTGTTTTAAAATAATTCGTAACTTTGATTTTGATTTTAGTATCACAATAATTATTGAGTTCAAATATGCAATCATGTTAAATGAATTTTGATTTGTATTTTATTGGTTTAAAAAGAAAAAAAAAAAGAAAAACAGAAAAAAAAAAAACAGCAGCAGCCTAAAAAACAGAAAAAAAAAACAGCAGCAGGAAAAAAAAAAAAAAAAAAATTACCCGCCCGGACCAGACCCGTTCTACCCGGACCTAAACCCGCTTACCCGTGACCCGTGTTGCCCGTGACCCGTGTTGCCCGTGACCCGTGTTACCCGTGACCCGTGTTGCCCGGGGGGTTTGAGAGGGGCCGGGTAGGGTTTTTCAAAAAAATACCCGTGCTAACCCGTCCCGTGTCGCCCGTGACCCGCGTTACCCGTGACCCGCGTTGCCCGTGACCCGTCCCGGGTTTTACCCGTGCCCGCCCGCCCTTACCCGTTTGCAAATCACTAACTCGGATGATCCGAAAACAACTTACTTGAAATCCAAAATTGATTTGAAATAACAAAAATCTGATTTTTTTTTTAGTAATTCAAATCCATTATAATTCAATCCATATACATTCCGAAAAATCCGAACATAAATATTTCATATCCGAAAATGGATCTAACCCGAAATTAATCGAAACACTCCAAACCCGATACCATTTGAATCCAAATTATTTCAAATCTGACGTAATTTTACCAAGGTTCTAAATAGCGTTTATAGTGTCATAGTGGGAAGGCTACAAAAAAAACTATATCAAATAGCGTTGCTACAATGGAAGCTATGCCACATAGCGTTTTTTTTTTTACATTCCGTATATTCAATATTTGTACTAAATATCAACATTATCTAAAGTTTCATAGAACAATAAATAACACCAAAGTAATTAAGAAATTATAATATTCATATTGAACCGGTACAAAGTCCAAATTGCGGTTCAAAATATCCATAGTAATATCATAAACTATCGATTTTTCCTATTAAAAATATCTTAAGCATCATGATTCATGACATAATCTATTTTTTTTACTATTCAAATTTCAATTTTTATTCCCAATTTGAAATTGATTTATCTATAGCAAGTAGTAATAAATTCAATTTCGGTTTGAGTTTTTTTTTGTCTTTATTTAAAACCCATATAAATTGCTTAAAAAAATCCATATTGTTTTTTTTTTTTTGAAAAATTTGGCAGTAGCTGCCAAATAGGTTTTATTAAAAAAAAAAAACATATATTGTATAGCAGCCGTAGCGCAAATAGCGGACCGCTATAGCGCTATAGCGGACCGCTATCACCGCTATAGCGGACCGCTATCACCGCTATAGCGGCCGTAGCACAAATAGCGCATTTTGATGTCATAGCTTAGCGTTTGAGGTACAAAAACGCTATAGCGCGCTATTTAGAACACTGATTTTTACCAAAATATAAACCAACCCGCTTGATTTGTAATGTCTAATTATTCATCCTTTAAAAAATCAGATGGAACACTAGCAAATGTTACACTGACAATTTGTCGTTCTTCCATTGTTTCAAGCTACAAAAGGATTTGGGGAGATGAAACATCAACAATCTCAACCTCACAAAAAAGGTTCATATAATGGCAATATACAACAGAGATTACATCCTAACGATGTTTATGAGTTGTCATGTCGTTGAAAACATTTGCAAAACACCTGAATAAATCAAAATTTTATCATATAAGAAAAGGTCATTTCTTTCAAAAATCATGGAATTGTCATAATCTTCTCTTTTTCTTTCTTTCTTTTCATTTCTCTTCTCATGTTTGTAAAGGATGGCATGGCATTATATTTGTGCTAAAATACATTGATTAATTAACGACCTAGGTAGAGAAAAAGGTACATAAACAGAAAAAGATAATACAACAGGAAATTTGTTGAAGATGTGACTTAACCTTGCATCTTTTCAAATATTAGTCATTGCATTTTAGTAGTTTGTATATAGAAAGATTTCTTGTAAATATTAAAACAGTTGGGTAGCTTGATCTCTAACTGTCATTTTTATTAATATCCAAAGTTAATTACAAATTAATAAATATATCCAGCTCAAATGAGTTTTGTTAAAAATGTCTAAACCGGTCATTAAATGGCTGGTTCCAATTTTTTTTTTTTAGAAACTATGAAGAGCAAGATGCTGAAATCTAACATTAAAATTTCAAATTTTTTTAAATATTTGTTAGATTAGATATATAATTAGCATATTTATACTAAAATACGCTAAATTTCAGCATATTTGGGAGAGAGATGTTAGATTTCAGCATCATGTTAGATTTTAACATCTTACAAGATTAAAGATACTCAATTCTAGGATGTTGGTTATTGTCAAATTAAATTCACTAGCTGCATGCGAACACTAAACTATGTTTTTTTAGACACTAAGTTTTAATAATTTCACTAGTTTAGGTTGATCCAATTGGTTTAATGTGATTCAGGTTTTCTATCCTTCCTAATCATCAGATCAGTAATTTGATACAAGTTCTGACTTTTTACTATGCTGCATACGACACTGTCACTAGCCGCATACTGGTCGTTGTGTCTACTGATAATAAAAAACTTTAACTCAATTTTTGAGGCACTAAACGACATTTTTTTGCAATTCTGATTCCGTCGGCTCCCTGTGGATGACCCCAAGGCGCCATTGTTCTTGTCTCGTCCCAAGCTTTCTGAATTGGGGTCATACGCGCAAATCCGAGTTTCCTAGCCAAAGTTATGGCCGTTTAAAATTTAAAAGAAAAACGATGCTTTTATGCAAATGCTTTATGCACGGCTTAACGACGGCATAAGTGCATCGATGTTTCATTACAAAAACATCAGCGACGCACCGATGTTTTTTTATCACTACCCTGCTTAATTGCAAATGCTGAGACTAATAAAACATCGATGTTTCATTGCAAAAATATTGATGATGCACCGATACATGCAACCGATGTAATACACGTATCCAACCAAATGCATTTGTTTGATTTTGGCCAAACCGAGTGCAAACTTCAATCCGAGTTTCTTACAACTTTTTCTTCTAGCCAACTATGTTATGCCCATCTTAAGAATCTCTCTCTCTCAGTCCCTCTCTCTAAAAAAATAATAATTGTGAACCGGCCATAAAATGACCGGTTTTGAATTAAAATGGGAACTGGCCCGGTTTTAATATTTTTAACAAAACTCATCTGAACTGGGTATATTTATTAATTTGTAATTAACTTTGGATATTAATAAAAATGTCGGGACCTCCAACTTTACTAAATAACATTTATAGTAGTAGTGTTCAATTTACAGCTTTAGTTTGAATGTAATCTGACCACCGCTTAGTAAAAATAATAATATAAAATCGATAAAAAATGGAAATTTTAACAATAAAGAGAGTTGAACCGGTGATTTAACTAATTATTATGAGTACTTTATTAGTTTGACATTATTCTTTATTTTGTATGTTTTATTGCTTAGTTTATCTTAATTTATTATCCGCTGGTCCGGTTTAATAGTAGCGATGATGATAGTAACAAAGATGAGCAAGATTAGGGTGTGATGTGCTCACCAAGAGGGGTTGGTGAGTACACCTCCAAAAGAGTATCGGATTGACTTCGAACTATGAATCCAAACCGTTAAAATTCATGTATTTCGTGAGTGATGCATGTACATGCAAAAATTTTAAAGTTTCGAATTTATTTAACATATAGTCAAGCGGTCAAAACACTGAACATTTTATAAGTTATATTTTAAATTGTTTTATGTATTCATTTTTCATTATTTTTTTGATCACTCGATCATGTACTAAATGAATTCAAAACTTTAAAATTTTTGAATGTACATGCATCACTCATGAAGTACATGGATTTCAACGGTTTGAATTCGTAGTTTGAAATCAATCCAATAGCTTTTTGAAGATATGCTTACCAACCCCTCTTAGTGAGCACACCACACTCTAGTTTTGCTCAACAAAGATAGTGTCTAAACATTTTTTTTCCTTTTGTAAATAGTTGACAAGAGTTTTCCAAGGGTATTTTGGTCATGCACTGTCAAGTCTTGCCGTTTGTGTTCAAAATAAGTAGAGATGATGGATTGAAGGGGGAGATGTCATGTTGTCATTTTAAGTGCAAACCACACTAGAATCCCACTAAATTTTGGGTGGAAAATTGGGGATTGCTTGTAGATCATTTTGCAGTGGACACTTACACTTGTTGGTTAAGTACAAGTTCTCCATATTTGTGAGGAAAAATATCTCTATGTTATCATTATATATTGATTTATATTATTGACACGTGTATGAAAATATATTATAAGAAAATTGATTTTGTTTTTAAGAGAAATAAAAGCTTGAATATTTAATGTATTATTCAGATTAGAGAATTTTTACAAATTTTTGGTGCTAATCAAAAGAAAATGATTTTATTTTGATGTTTGAGTTTTACTATTTGAGATATTCAAATTTTAAAATAAAGACATCTATGGAAGTATAAAAAAAAATGAAGGCATGTAACATGCTATTAATTATATATTTATTTTTTGTATTAATCTGCAAAGTATATAGGAATTGGGTTTTGTTCAAAGGATTTTGGACAAATTTTATCCAAAATTAGATTTAAATCGTCCGATTTGCATCAAAATCAGACATGGATCGGACAATTTTAAGCGGCTATGTGAATCTAAACTATTTGTGTAAATTTTGACATGAATAAAACAGTTCGGGTTACCTAGAAGAATCCAAATATTTTCTATATTTACCTAGAAAATGACTATTTGTTTTTTCAAAATAGAAGAATCCAAATATTTTGTGTATTTACCTAGAAGTGACATTTGAATCGAGATCAATAACTCAGATTCAAAACATTTTTATTTTTTTCCAATAACACACAAAGAAATATTTTTATTTTTCTTACAACTGTGAAAAATCCGGCTTGAAAAATATTGATCGGGCTATTTGTCGTAGTCTTTCTAATAAATTAATTTACATAGTATTCCATCTATTTTCAAAGAAATATATAATATATTTCTAATATTTCAATACAAAAAAATAAATTATAACATTTTCTATTTTTTTTTAAAAACTCAAAATAGGAAATTTATTTTCCGGTTTTGGAATTCCAAAACCAAAACCGGAAAATAAAGCTACGGTAATTGGGCTTAAAACCGAAAAATAAATCTGCAGTTTGGACAGTTTTCGAAATCTTGTCAAACAGGGTGTAGATTTTGAAATTAAATAAATATTTTGGATATTATAAAAATTTCGGTTGAATTTATATCCTTTTCATACTATAGATATAAAATATAAATATTATTTAGCACACTTCTATGATGACGTACGTAAAATTGGCTTTATGATTTTAACATCAGTTCATCAAATTATTAATTAAGCACCACAAAAAAAATTTGTGGATACGCTTGTATATATGATATTTATCACCAGCATGTAATTAATTAAGCACCACAAGAATTAAAGATTCAATTAAGAACCACAAAAATTTATGGATTCAATTAGCTACTCTTTCACTTATATTTTTTTGTGTGACAAGAGACAAATTGATTGAGCCTAAATGGCCATATGTTAATCTGTAAGAGAAAATTGAGGAATAAAACAGAAGCAGAATATCTCTTTCATCGTGTCAACTTTTGCAAAAATAAAATTAGATGTGTAGAGACAAACTTTCATGATTAGGTATCATGCATTTAAATGCATTTGAGGTAGAGTTAGTCAACGAAAAGGATTATTAGTCTCGTATATATGTTATATATGAGTAGAACTAGGGTGCTCCTAAGCTCACCAAGTCCTTCGTGAGCACGACTCTAAAACCTATCGAATTGACTTCAAACGATATTTTCAAACCGTTAGATGTTCAATCTATATTAAAATGTGCTTGGAGACCAAATTTTATATTTTTTGAATTTTGTTTACTATTTATTAAGATGGTTTGAAAATCGCTGTTTTTATTAAAATTCTGCACCATTGAAAAACAGCGATTTTCAAACCATCTTAATAAATAGTAAAAAAAATTTCAAAAAATGTAAAATTTGGTATCCAAGCACATTTTAATATAGATTGAACATCTAACGGTTTGGAAATATCGTTTGAAGTCAATTCGATAGGTTTTATAGTCGTGCTCACGGAAGGACTTGGTGAGCCTAGGAGCACCCTAGTTCTACTTGTTATATATATATATATATATATATATATATATATATATACACACGATGAGGGTTCTAGTATCTCATCATACTTCATATTTTATTTTTATTTTTAAAGTCTAATATGTCGATCCGAACCGCTCAATATGATATCCATACTAAAATATGTTTGGGAATGAAATTTATAATTTTTGAATTTTTTTTACTATTTTTTTAGATAGGTAGAAGATCACTGTTTTTAAACGGTCCAGAAATAATAATTTTGTACATATCTTAAAAATAGTATAAAATTTGCAAAAATTCAAAAATTTCATTCCAAATATATTTTAGTATGGATATCATGTTGAGAGGTTCAGATCGATAATTTGGACTTTGAAAACGAAGATATAAAATATGAGATATGATGAGGTATGAAAGTTCCCTATTTGTATATATTAATTTAAAATTTCATCGTATTATTAAGAAATTCTGCCATGCCCTCGGTCGTTACCTATTCGCGCATAAGAGACAACTCGTGATGCATGCATTATAGGTAAGCATCCCTGTCTTGAACTATTGTACTAGCTTATAGAATTGTCATTCATTTGGTAAAAATTAAGGAGTATTTTCTTCCGTTCATTTTTTAGGGCTCAATTTTTAAGATTCCAATCTTGTTCTTTATACATTAAACAAACAAAATTAGACTCAAACCTATGTATTATGTATGAATAAACAAAACTAGACTCGAGCATACTATAAATCAAAGGTTTAAATAGTGTTTATCGCGTCATAGCGGAACGGTTAAAAAAACGGCGCTATGCTCATATAGCGCCGATAGCGTCATAGCTTCTATGGTTCGAAAACGCTATAGCGCGCTATTTGGAACACTGCTATAAACACAAAGGATTAAGAGAAGTGCTCACCAAATTCTCTTGGTGAGCACATCACACTCTAGCTTTGCTCTTATAAGTTTCTTAAGAATCAACCTTTGACCTAGTAGCAATAACAATGTCCTTCATGTGAAAGATTACGGATTCAAAATATGAATGAGAGAATCACTTGTGAATATTAAATAGTTTAGTAATTTGATCTCTGATCTTTACTCTAAATTTTTTATCGGTTTCTTAACTATACGACTTGAAGGGCTGTATTTGATAAGTCTGAAGTACAAAAAAACTACCAGGTGTTATAATTCATTTCTATTTTCCTGCAGGAATTATTGTACAATTTATCATGGTATTTTCTATTGTAGGATATTTAGTGTTGCCAAAAAAATTACTTTTTGTACACAAAATTAATAAATTGTTTTGTTTTAAAAAATGCAGGAAAGTTCGCCTCCTTCACATCTTGAATTGGGATAAACTAAATTGCTAAATTCTTAAATATTTTTATTTTAAATTGGGATATTTTTTATTGGTAGAAATTAATAGAAAAGAAGAGAGAGAAATAGAAAGAGTACATCAGTTCTTATATTTGTAGAAAGATCGGTAAAATTCTTACCGATCCAAAAATCAATTTGTTTTTTCTTTTATTTTTTCTAGTAAAATATAATTTTTTTTACAAAAATAGATAGAATATCTTAAAATTTAGATATATAAACATTCTAACTATTTTTTTGAAAAACTTTTCATATTTTACTAGAAATCTAATATAAGAATTCCCTCTATCTATATATCAGATTTAAAAATAAAACTAAATTTGGATCGGTAGAATTCCTACCGATACAAACTTTTTGATTTTTTGGATTGGTATGAATTTTACTGATCTTTCTATCAACATAAGAACTGATGTACTCTTTCTATTTCTCTCTCTTCTTTTCTATTAATTTCACTAATAAAAAATTTCCTTTAAATTGGTGTCTGACAGGTAAGGTCACGCTCCCACTTCTTTTTTCTTTTCCTTCATTTCTTTAATGAAAATGTTATGGAGCATGAATCGGGATCCGGTGCTCTCTAAAAATCCTCCTCTTCCCTGCTCTTCTCTCTATCTCTCTCCCCCACGTGATTCTGTTTCTCTCTCTTCTCCTCCTTGAAGAGAGGTGTAGACACAAAAGAAGATAGCAGGAACCTGCTTTTCCTCTAGGAAAAGCAGCAGAGGCGGATTCATGGAGCATGTCATCGATGGAATGGCTAATTAATGCTCTTTTGTAACGAGTTCATTGAGTTTCAGACAGTCACCACTAAAGGTTTTACTAGTGGTGTCACATAAGATAAATTTCGGGGATTAATCTTCTTTCCAATCACCTTTTTGCATGGGTAACACTTATTACACCTTGTTTGGATGGAGAATAGAGGAAGGAAGGGGAGGTGAAATATAAAAGGGAATAAAATGGAATAGAAATGAAGATTAATATATTTAACTTATTTGTGTTTGGATAATTAATGAGAAAAAATAAATTTAATTTTTCTTTCTGTCTTATTTCTTATTTGGTTGATTAAAATTTAGAAAGTTAATGAGAAATTCGGTAGTTGTTATAGGTTTGTAACAAAAAGCTTGTATGAGAATTATATAGGTAAGATATAGAGTTGGATGTATATTTTGGTTTTTTGTTCTAAAAATATTTGCAATAAATTTTTTTTTTCTATTCATTACATCTCAAATTGAGAGAGAAACCACTTCTATTAATTATAATGATACAAGGTTAAACCCTTCACCTCCTGTACCCTTCATCTCCAACATAATTTTATCTACCAAACATGATTCAACGGAACCTCCCTTCCTCTACTCTCCATCCCAACAAGGTGTTAGTGTCGATTGGTATTATCTTGCTCTAATTAAAAGGCAATAAGATGACAAAAAAAGTGATATTCGAATAGACCCCTACTTAATTCTAAGTTGCAACTTTAAAGTTGTTTCACATTAACAAAAAGCTTTTCTATTGAGTTTTAAATATTTATAAGAAAATTTTATAAATTGAGTTTTAAATCAACAATCACTCAAAATTCAAATATAAGGCATTGTATCAGTTATTAGACTAAAAACTAATTTAACAAAAAAAAACTTAACTAAAAAGTTAACTAATGTAGATCAATAATAGTAAGTAATTTGACATGCACCAAATATATTACCGTAAAGCCGTAAAGAGGTGATCAATGACCAAAAAGCTCTTTAAGGAACTGATCCAACGTGTTTGACTTCTCTTTAGCTACTAAGACTAAGCTCTAGAAGAGGGTATGCGAAGGGAGGGGAAGAAGAAAACACTGTGCGAGTTACGCCGTCGCCAGACCGCATCTGACTGAGCTTATACACCTGCTTCAGAAGGGGAGAATCGAAGAGAGAACGGAGGGTACGCGATACTGTACGGAGGGGAGCACTACGCTTTGTTTTGGCGAGATTTGTACCTCTCAATTTGAGGTGTAAATGTACTGTACGGAGGATTGGCCTCCTCCATCGCTGTCTCCTTCCTTCCCTTTAATGAGGTTTTTCCCCCTCCGTTTGGGAGCACACCCTAAAGTAATTTGGATTGTTCATTTGATATTACACAATAGATAAGATTTAATACCATATTTTTAGAAACAGTTAATCTTGACAATTTAAGATAGATCTGATTTTAAATTTGTCAGATCTAAAATAAAGAATGCAAATTTATTTGTAACAAGAGTGAGGCTATGGTACTATGTATAATAATATAGATCCGTACTATGGATCAATATCTTTATTTTCAAATTCAAATAGTAGATCTAAACCGTTCAACGTGATCTTCATATGAAAATATATCTGTAGATTAAATTTTACATTTTGTATAATTTTTTTACTATTTTCTAAATAGATAGAAAATCATTTTATTTAAAGATTATAGACCATTCAGAAGTAGTGGTCTTCCTATTTATAAAAAATAATATTTTTTTAAAATATAAAATTTAGTCTACAAGTACATTTTCATTTAAAGACCATATTAAACGATTCAAATTGATTGTTTGAAACTTAGAAAACAAAACTATTAATCCACAGTACGAACCAATATACATTATGTAGAAAACTTGTCTCACAAAGAGGTTAATAACTTTGACTAGCCATAACTTTAGGTAGAAAACTCTATTTTGAGTGTTTTTAACTTTTCGGAAAGCTCGTGAGGGAAAATATTGATTTTGAACAAGGATTGTAAATACGTGCGAAAACAAAGCTGGATAAACTTTTTTTTGCCGTTCATAATAATACCAATTGATCAAACAAATGGAAATGCTATTTTTTTTCCCTTTGTTATCAAATTACTCCAATATATTCTATGAATATTTTGTTCCCAAATGTCAATGCAATAATTTTTGCAAATAAATAGTGCGTTTATTTATATTACACTCACATATCTTAATCATAAATTTTATTTGTAGAAATTAATTAAAATATAATATAGGAAAATTAATGAATGATGATGGTATTTTGATGTCACAAAAGGAACCAAATCATTTCTTAGTTCCTTTAGGCACTTCTAAACATAGTGACAAGGTATGTGTTTTATTCGCGTTTAATTCGCGAATAAAATGTTTTTGGAGTGTTTCCGAACCAAATGGCGTATTATTCGTTGACCGAACTTTTGATCGAATAAAACGCGAATAAAACGCGAATTTAACGAATTTAACGAATTATTCGCGTTTTTATCGTGTTTTTATCGCATTATTCTCGCGCAGTGTCCTGCCGCTGGAGAATTCTTTTCTTTTTGACTGTAGCACCCACGTGAGCCGTATGAGATAGCACCAATTAAATATGCACCCATGTGCACCAGTCAACTTTTGACTATATTGATCTTCTGTGGCAAATACAAGCAGTATCTTGTATAGTAAATCATTGGTAATGAATTAAATATGCACTGAGATCTCGTATTGTAATTCCGAATCATTCCCGAATTATACCCGAATTATTCCCGAATCACGAATTTTTGACCTTGCCGAACCGAACCCGAATTATTCATTTGTTACCATGCTTCTAAAGGAACTAATGTGATTCGATTCCTTTGATGTACCAGATCGAAAATTTCAGACAATCCATCCATCTTCCTTTGATGTATTGTTGAGTATTTTAGGTATAGGGTTTTACGCTTCTTTTTATACTCTTTGAACTTTTAAATTTATAAACCTAATACTCAAAGATTGGTCGATTGCAAGCGCACAACCTATCGATTGTAGTATTTAGGTATCGATCCAAGGGATATCGGGAAACACTAATTTTAAACTCTATTAATTCGTTTCAGATTGTGCAAGAAAGTAAAGTTGATTTGGGGGGTTTTAGTTCTAAATTCCTAATTGTTGGGTTCAATACCCTAAAAGGAGAGATTGTAACAATTAAACTAAAACTGAAAAAAAAAAGAGTTTTGGTTGCTTTTCAAGGTTTGAAAGTCTAGGGGCATTCGGTCTACAATTCCTTGTTAATTCTATCTACTCGATTTGTTTAAATTCATGTTTGATTTTGACGAGGTTTCTAACTTATGTCGTCCTTGGAATAAGTATTGATGTTATTATCTTGGGTGAACGGATTAATGTTCCTCAAATTCTAGGATTTTTACACTGCCTAGCGAGATATTTAATACACATAATTCAAGACGAACATCAATATTTATTCTAAGAAAGCTTAAGAAAGTTTTATAACTTGTGTTAGCCTATGAACAAATATTGATATAAATACTTTGGGTGAACGGATTAATGTTCCTCCATTATTAGGGCTGTCACTCACCTAATCGGGATATTTAATGCACATAATTCAAAGTATATATCAATATTTATTCTAAGGTGTCCTAATTAGGTTGTGATTTCTTCCCATCCTCCTAACCTTAATTTCTGGAAATCCGGTTTAGATATCAAATTTTTTGTAGATAAACTAAATTCTAAGATATATATTTATGATTTCAATTAGTACTTCCCTATCTTGGCCAATGCCGGAATTTAATAAACTAAAGCCGAAAGACAAGACATAGCATGATTTCAAGCTACTTCAATTTACTAACCCTAACCAGGTGAATTATAAGTCAAGTACTAATGAAATTCATAAAGAATAATTCACAGAACAATCAAACCAAACAATCATAATAAAAACTAAGATCCGAGTAAGATAAAATTAAACAAGTTCATGCATAAGACCTAAACCCCTAGAGAGAAAACTAGCCTCTCATGGAGATGCAAGTATTCATCAAAAGATTAAAACAAAACATGGCTAAAACAAAGAGAAATAAAATAGAGAAATAGTTTACACCCTTCTCTAGATGAAGAACCTTGTCTTGCCTGCGATTGCTCTGAACTTCCCTTCTTCTTCCTTGATTCGCCTCCAAAAGATGAGAAATTTGGCTAAGTATGGATAGTAAGGTGGATTGGTAGTGGATTGGTAGTGGATGATCTTTGCGAAGAGATGCCTTGAATGGGAAAGATCTCCCCCTTTTAAAGCTGAAATTCTGTCCAATTTAGAGGCTAGAATGTGGGGAGGTTATTGAGTGCTATCTTTACATGTTTTCCAGACTGGAATGTCTAATTTTGGCCCTTGAAATGCGTCCTGGATGCGCCAGAAATAGAAAACCTGTTGAAAACGCATTTTTCTGGCTGTCTGCGGCTCCAGTGCGTCCGCACTGAGCATGAGTGCGTCCGCACTGACTCCAAGTTTCCTTTTTTAATTCTCAGGTTGTAGATCTTTTCTCTAGCTTTCCGAAAAGTGGTCATATGCTCAAATCGGAGTTACGAGTCAAAATCTATGGCCGTTTTAAGTTCAGACGCTAGTTTTTGCGTGCTGCTACAGTGCGTCCGCACTGGCTCTCAGTGCGCCCGCATTAGTCTCGGACTTTTTCTGTACAACCAAAGTGCGTCCGCATCGATATCCGTGCATCCGCACGGATTTTGATGCACATCTCATTATACCTTTTTCAAATTGGCGCGTGTCCAGAAATCCGTTTAAGTACTTAGTGCGGCCGTATCGCAATCGGTGCGTCCGTACTGGGTATTTTTCTTCGTTTTTCTTCATTTCCTGCAAATTAAGTCGAGCAAACGCAGTAACTTGATTCTAGGTGTTTTCTATTCCCTTTATATTCAAAATACAAGATATTTGGTGTTATTTCGTGATAAAAATCAGATCGAATATGTATATAATTTAGGTCTATCATGTATATATTTTTGACTGTGTCATATGTGAACTATCAAATGTTTAAATAACGTTTATTGTTATTTAGAACACTGAAATATGGATTATAATTTGATCCGGCGTTGAATTTTCATTTTTTGGTTTCATCTTTCATAAATGAAGAGATTACATTCTGAATTAGTCCATAAGAAAATGGAAGTATTTGAATTTGAAATCTAAATTAATTATTTAAATGTAAAAGTAGTTTTTTTCATATTAATTATTGTTACTTTGAAATTATAGTAAACATTAAAATTTTATATTGGGACTAAAGAAAATCGATCCATTCTTGACCTAATGTAATCCAATAACAAGTGTATTTCGCACGTTTGTCATTTTTTAAAGGATGTAAAATTTTAAATTAAATTTCTAAAAAATATCAAACGAACTTTGAAATATAGAAAGGTTGAAATAAAATAATTCCGATCATGATCATTTTTTTTATGAAGCAAATATTTTTTTTTTTAAAAGGATCGGATTTAAAAAAAAAAAATTTAATTTGTCTTTTTCTTAAAATATTCCGATCATAAATTTTTTTTTTAATTTGTCTTTTTTCTTTAAATAAAATGAAATGAAGGATCGGACTTTTAAATTCAAGGGGTTCACTAAGCTCAACACGAAGTCAAGTAAAAATATGATTGCAGTTAAAATTAAATTATAAAATAAATACATTAAAATTAACTTATAAATCTTTTTATTAAATGATTGGACATATAGAGCTTCTCAGTCTAATTTACAGGCAAAACTGAGAGAGGATTCAGACCGTCCAGCAAGAATCTAAACCAATTAAGCTTAAGTTACTTCAAAAGGACGGTCCAGATTCAAACTCAAACTTTGAGTTACTTCAGATGGATCTGAATTCCTATAGTAATAAAAGACAATATTGGTGAGGCACTGGGCCCATGAACTGAACATTTTGGTCCATGACCTTTATCATTTTGGTCCATGATCTGAATTCCTATAGTAATAAACGACAATATTGGTGAGGCACTGGGTCCATGAACTGAACATTTTGGTCCATGACCTTTATCATTGAAACCCTTTTTGGTCTTTGAATTGGATGCAAGTGAAGTGACCTTTGCATCGCCATAAAATGAATGCATTTAATTCCTTGTATGTCTCCTAGTATTATTTTCCTCTCCATTTGGTAAGTCAGATAGAGGTGCCCTTGCTACTATTGTTCAAATGATTTGTGGACTGGATATGCCGAATTTTATTCGTTCAAATTATTTTTAGTTTTAGAAATTGTAAAAATAGAATATAGGAAAGTATATAGGTTTTTATTTTTAATCTCATGGATGGATCGAATGATTCAAGCTCTTTGAGGTATTTTTTTTCATGTGACAAACTTTCTAATTACATTATGTAAACCGTAGGGACTGATTTGATTCTGTCTCTCTTCATACCTTAAATGTGAGAACTAGCTTTTTTATTTAGTAACAAAGTCAATATTTTTCATATGGGAGATTGCAGGTTCAGAATTCAGAAGAATAGTTCTTTATGAATATTGAATAGTTGAATAACATGATCACCAATTTTTACAAAAAAAAAAAAAAAAAAAAAAAAACCAAACTAATATGATCAATGGCAGAGCAGGCTCAAGTAGTCCAATGTGGGGCAATTGACCACTTTTGTATTTTGAAATTTTGTAGAAGATGATTTACATGCCCACAAAACTTTACCCACCCTTGAAAATAAAATTGACCACTTTTAGAAAGCAAAAGTCCAAAACTCGCTCAGTTAAAAAAAAGGGGGACAAATTGACTGCTCCCCTAACCTAATCTCCAAAATGCTCCCCAACTATCCATGTCTAGCAGCCTGTTCAACCTTTATAATTCTGTTTACAACATTTAAACTCTTTAAAATACTACTAGCAAGCCTTGAAACCTAAAATCTACCTGTTCAACTTTTAACTATTCTTCTCTCAATTTATCTCCAAGCCAAAAAAGAAGAAAATAAGATTCATTTCATCCACTCTTTTGTTTTCTTCTCCGATCATTCTCATCAATTTTTCCGACGATCTGTGATGAATTTACAAATTTAAAAATATGAATGTCTTTTACTTGATTCTCTCTGAAATGAGACCCATTATGAAGTACTTTTGAGTTATATTCCTGTCGTTGTTTTTTTATAGTAAAAGTCGATAGGCACTTTAAATTTTGTTTTTCAAGTCTTTAAACATATATCTAAAACCCTTTGAAAGTAGTTGTGTCAAAATTTTAAACCTTACATGCAACTTATCATTTTTTTATAGTAAAAACCCGTAAGCACTTTAAAATTTGCTTCTTAAGCCTTTAAACATTTGTCTACAATCCTTAAAAGTATTTGTGTTAAGCTTTTAAACCTTACATGTAATTTATAAAATAAAAAGTTGATAAGAAGAGTCCGTAAGCACTTTAAATTTTGTTTATCAATCCTTTAAACCTATGTCTACAATCATTTAAAATACTTGTGTCAAGCCTTTAAATATTACATGTAACTCATCATTTTTTTTACCGTAAAAGCCCATAGGCACTTAATTTTTTTCTTATCAATCTTTTAAACCTCTATGTACAACCCTTTAAAGCTCTCGTGTCAAGGCTTTAAACCTTACATTTAACTTATTAAAAAAATTGACAATAAAAGCCCGTAATCACTTTAAATTTTATTTATCAAGCTTTTAAATCTTAGTCTACAAACCCTTAAAATATTTTTGTCAAGTCTTTAAATCTTATATGTAACTTATCAAAAAAAATTTATAGTAAAAGTCCTTAGGTACAGTAAATTTTGGTTCTCAAACCTTTAAACCTGTCTACATTAAAGTAATCGTGTAAAGTCTTTGAACCTTACACGTAACTTATAAAAAAAAATTGACAGTAAAAGTCTGTAGGCACTTTAAATTTTGTTTCTCAATTAAACCTCTCTCTGTCTACAACCATTTAAAGTACTTGTGTCAATAATTTAAACCTTACATGTAACTTATCAAAATGCAGTTTTTGTACATAGCATATGAAGCCTTTAAAACTACGTGTGCAAGCCTTTAAACATATCATATGAAGTCTTTAAACCTAGCGTATCAAATTTTTTATACATAGCATATCTCAATAAAAAACAACACAAATATAACTCAAAAGTATTTTATCATGGATCTCATTTGAAAGAAAAAATCATGTAGAAGACGTTCGTATTTTTATATTCGTAAAATCCGTCACAGATCGTCAGAAAAATAGATGAGAATAATCGAAGAAAAAAAAAAGTGAAAAAATCTTTTCATTTTTGGCTTGGAGACATTGGGAGTTGAACTAGTTGGGGGGCATCTCAGAGATGAAGGCTCGGGAGACAAAACCTTTTCTCAAAAAAAAAAAAATAACAGGCCTCTTCATCCACTCCGTTTTATTTCCAAATTTGCTCTCCCTCTAAAACTTTTGCTCTCTCTCTCTCTCTGAAGTTTCTCTGACTCTCTCTGAAGTCAATTCACCAAGTTAGAGTTAAATTTAGAAGTTAGACTATTGAAAATTTGAAATCAATTAAGGTTAATTATTAGAACCCGATTAGTTATTTAAATCTGATTCGTTATTTTTGTACCTCTTCTGACAAAAATTCTGGATCCGGCCTTGATCAATGGTTTTTGTCTTATTCATGGGATGAAAAAAAAAAGAATCTATCTCATTTTCGGCATTTATTTTTTAAATTTCTAAAAAGTAAAAAAGTTCGGGTGAATATGACTGTTGATAGTAATTAAGCATGGAAGAGCAACGAAAGGGAAATTGCAATAACCAGCAAACACTTACCTAGCAATAATTTTTTTTTCTTTTGTTTAATTACATAACTTTTCTTTCCCAACTAAGGAAACGATTAGTTAATTTGTTGCAATTAATTACAATTATAAGTAAAATAATCATTGCATGTCATATTAACCCAACATATATATTTGCATTTCAAATCATAATAGATCAACACTACTGGAAATTAAACATAACGTACAAAGCATTCTACAATTACTACTAGAACCAAATTTATGTTACCTCGATAACTATTAGATTAAAAAGACCAAGTTTTCTTTTGAAAGGGGAGGTAGCACAGTTGGCTAGGAGAAAAGTCCTAACATCGTTGGTTACTCAAAGGTCGATAATTCAATTCCCCCTCACGACTTGAAGCTTTGAAGGTTTAAAAAAAAAGAAAAAAAAAACTAATTTCAATCGACAAGAGTCAGATAAATTACCTCCAATTTGTACAGTAACAAATTTGTGTCACTGTATTGTGCAATTAGTATAGATGCTTGGTTTATAATTGTTGAATGTAATGCAGTAGATGTACTTTGACAGCCACTGTTAAATCTTTCAAAAAACAAATTTGTGTCACATTATCCACAAATTAACATCAAATTTGAAATAAGTCTGAGTCATGTATAAAATAAATTTTTGTACATAATTTTATATAATATAAGGTTAATTTTTGCAGGTTAAAACAGATAAATTACTTTGTTCACCCATGGAGGAGCCAGAACATCTGACTTCTGAAGACAGTTAGCTAGCACCTCTCTAAATTAAATGAGAGCTAATGATAGGTAAAATAAAGCTCAAAAGAAATTGACAGTTCAATTAACATATGAACAATTTAAAGGATAAATAAAAACATGCGATATGGTAGTGGGCAGGGCATGCAGGATCGCACAAATTTTAAAAAATAAAGTATTCCATCTCTATAAGGAGCATCTGCTGTAGGTGTGATCTAGCTCAAATATCATATTTCATCCAAATTTATGTGACAATCAAGATTGCATCTGCTGTAGTGAAAAAGAAGAAGAACAGAAATATGTTCCTTGAGACAAACAAATTATTGGAAATAGATATTAATTGCATTGCAAATAATTTTACAGTTGGAAAACATAAATGGGCCTGGATATGCTGTAGGGAATAACATGCTGTTATTTTTCTATGTCATAATGTTATCAATAGAAAGTAAAAAGGTATCATGTTATAGGCTGCAAACAATATGTTTATATACTTAATATTAGTACTATAGCCAGCTAGCTAGCAACATATTTATGTACTTCACTATCCAAGTTATTTTTCTATTATAGGACTGGAGCAAATTGGATATATACTAAATTATCTAAGTTACATGAAGTATGCTTCCAACCGACCCATGCATCATTCCTATATAAAAAAATGGGACACATATACACACACACACACAATAATCCACGTTGAAATCAAGCCCTTGCCCTTGTGCAAAGAAATATCAACGAGAGAAGAAAAAAAATGTTTGCATTCTGACAGGATGCCACTTGTTTCTGGTATCTAATCCTCTCCTCTCAGCTAGTGCAAAGTTCACAGCTGGGTCACTTGGTGATAAAAGACAAAAGTGTAAATAAATAAAATCAAACTTTAAAAATTATAATGCTTGATGCCTTGATCACTCTTCTCCAATAGGAGCTAAGGTCTGTGGGTTTGTTGAATATATAAGATGGTAATCTAATCCTTTCCATCAATTAGTAAGTAGAATAAATAAAGCATGTTCAACTGAGTTAAGTACCAACTCCTTTAGCTTTTGTAAATTTGACCGTAAGATTCATGAAATTTTCACTTTGGTCACTTAAATACATAATTCATATTTAGTGTGTATTCTTCTAGGTTTATATTGAATTATAATTTGAGATGAAAAACAGTTGATAGATTGCACATCGAATACGTAAATACTCAGAAATTTCTTTTTTGATGAATAGATGATCGACGATCAACCCCACAAATTTTAACTCAGAATTTTTGTTGAATGCTAATCATACAATTGTCTATATTATGCAAACATTAAAGCTTGAAATATTGATAAATATTTATAAAAAGTGAGATGTAAGAAGCTAATTAATGCTAGCTAATTTATATTACTTTTGCAATCTGACAAGATTTATCTCATAAAATGTATTCCATACATATATATATAACATAACTTGGTAAAATAAGTTAATCAAATAAAGAAAAAAAATAAAAAATAAACTTCCACAGTGCTGAAGAATTATATTGGTATTTTGCAATAGTTGAAGGGTACTTGTGCTAATTTTTTCTCAAGTATAATTAATGAGGCCAGGCTCTATAAAATGGCAACTCAACTTAGTGGAGCATATGAACTTTTCCCGCTCTTTTTTGCTTAACCGGAAATCTGGGTAAGAGCAAGAAAGCTGGTATATATCTCTCTCACTATCTCTTTAAGTCTAAATTCTTTGGTAGTGTTTCATTACTTCATTCTCCAATAATATTACTTAATTCAGGATATGCCTCTATAATCTCCTATTTAATTATGATTCTGATAAAGTAACCAACTTTTATTTTGTACAAAATATTTGGTAGCATAACACTAATGTTTTCTTTCTTCTTCTAATTTTCTTTTTGCCTTCTTAATTAATTTATTGTTCAGCATCTACTGTCTTCAATATCATATTTTAAAAAAATGGCTACTAATTAGATAAACATGATGTCCCGCTCGAAAAAAAACATAGATGGTCTTCAAGATCGATTAGGTTGGTCTAAATCCTCGTATATTCTGCTATCACCTATGAAATGAAATTAAGCAGGATTAAGTAAATAATGTGTGGATACAAGTGTCTTACCAAGTTTTCCATCATGCACTTTAATATTACCATTATAAAAAAGATTGCAGAATTTGTAATTGTTTAATACTGATATTATTCTTACTTTTTTTCCTTCTTTTCTTCGTAGGTTCTCGTGTTGCAGAGCTCGCATCGATAAGAGGACATTTGTAACTCTTATCCATTAAATACCAGCTTCCCAATTCGAACCAAGTTACGGCGAACAAAACCTCCTCTATATTTCACATTCCAAAAAGAAAAAGAAAAATAACCAAGAAAAATGAAGCTAGCTTCCATCCCTGAAGTTGTACTCGGCTCGGTTGCCTTCGGTATCTTTTGGATGCTGGCTGTATTTCCAGCTGTCCCTTTCCTCCCAATCGGTCGTACCGCTGGCTCTCTTCTTGGTGCGATGCTAATGGTCATATTTCAAGTCATTAGCCCTTCACAAGCCTATGCCGCAATAGATCTCCCAATTCTCGGCCTCCTTTTTGGCACGATGGTCGTCAGCATCTACCTTGAGAAAGCGAATATGTTCATGTACTTGGGCCGTCTGCTTTCCTGGAAAAGTAGAGGCGGAAAGGATCTACTCTGCCGTGTTTGCCTCATATCTGCCTTTGCTAGTGCATTATTTACAAACGATACAACATGCATTGTGCTAACTGAGTTTGTCCTCAAGTTAGCACGGCAGCATAATCTCCCTGCCAAACCATTTTTACTGGCCCTTGCATCTAGCGCTAATATCGGGTCAAGCGCAACCCCCATTGGTAATCCGCAAAACCTCGTCATAGCTGTTGAGAGCAAGATTTCTTTTCTTAAGTTCTTCTTCGGTATTGCACCAGCGATGCTTATTGGGGTTGTGGTCAACATAGTGATCTTATTATGCATGTTTTGGAAGGAGCTTTCCGGAAAAAGTGAAGAAGAGATGATAGAGGAAGGAGTGGTAGAAGAAGAAGACGTCATCTCGCATAAATTCTCTCCAGCGAGAATGTCGCACCTGAGCCCCGCACCTGAGGAGTTGACCCCCCCGCACGAGCCTCGGTCGAAAAAGGGTAGAGGGTCAGTGCAGTGCGCTGACATGCAGAGGTGCTTGACAAAGAAGACGCTGATCTTGAAGGGCTTTGTGTATGTTGTAGCAATGGGCATGCTCGCAGCTCTGCTCATGGGACTTAACATGTCGTGGGTCGCTATAACTGCTGCCTTAGCACTCGTGGTGATTGATTTTAGAGATGCCGGTCCTTGCCTTGACAAGGTTAGTTATTCTTTACATGTTCTTTTGTTGTGTATACATGAGCTTTCAAAATTAATTAAGACAATAGGCCTTTAATTTTGTTGTGTCAGATTTTAGTAATTTTAGAAAAGAGCCGTTTCTTTCTATACCCATGATATTAGTACAATAGGCCTTTAAATTTGTTGTGTCATATTCACAATGATATGTACCTTTTTAAATCAATTTAATCAGCTGCAGCTTAGACTTAAAAATATTATTTAATCATCATTTGTCATCATTTAATTTGGCAGGTATCCTACTCTCTGCTTATATTCTTTTGCGGAATGTTCATAACTGTCGATGGCTTCAACCGAACCGGCATACCTAGTGTATTTTGGAACTTAATGGAGCCTTATGCTAGAATCAACCATACCAGTGGGGTAGTTGTTCTCTCTCTGGTCATTCTACTACTCTCCAATCTAGCGTCTAATGTTCCGACAGGTGAGCCATTAGTTCGTACCTTGCGATCGATGTATTCATAAAATAATTGCAAACATGATAAACTATAGTTTCTAATATCATGAGGAATATGCAGTGCTTCTTTTGGGAGTCCAAGTGGCGAGATCGGCAGCAGCCATATCACCGGAAGCTGAAACAAGGTCATGGTTGATTCTAGCTTGGGTGAGCACAGTAGCAGGAAACTTTACACTTCTCGGTTCTGCTGCCAACTTGATCGTGTGTGAACAGGCTCGTCGATCACCAACTCACGGGTAAGTATATATCTTAGTATCATGTCTCTATCACAATTTTTTGAACTTACATGTTATGTAAAATTGACCAAATGATGTTGATAATGTAAATAATTTCATAGAAACTACAATTCCGAAATGATGGAGAACTAAGCTGATATTCTAATTTTCTATCTTGGATGTCTTTTCACAATGTATATATTTTGTTGGTATAAAGAGAAGTTTCTGATGTTTTGTGTTCTCACAGGTACAACCTGTCTTTCTGGCAGCACATTGTGTTCGGTGTTCCATCGACGATTATTGTTACAGCCATTGGCCTTCCGCTCATCCAAGGACGCTAAATCCTTCTTATTGTCAAAAAGTATATATATCCAAGAGTTTGTCTGTATAATCTTCATGGTCTTCATGGTTCCTACTGCGCGAATTAAATGCTTTCATTGTCGAAAAACATTCAAGGGTCCTTTGTACTTGCTGTATGATCTGATTAGGCTTCAATTGTGCTATTTTAGCCGACTGGCTTCCCCTCAAAAAATAATTTGTGCTATATTAAAATGTTATAGTATAAGTTATTGTAATATGAATTTCCATTTGTGCTTGCAAGCAATGGCAAATTTTTAGATTTCATCGTAAGATTTTGTAGTTTCATTCCAAACTATCTTAATGAAATGGTTTGATACTTTGGTTTAATATAATGGTTTGAGTATGACAGAAAAATTAATTAAGCTGCTCCCTTAGCACTTTTCGATTCAGTATCTCTAGCTAATTTCCCAAAATTGGTCCGCTAGTGTAACCGTTACTGTTTATTTCTTAATTTTTTTTTTTTTTTAAATGCTTGGTAGAGACTACTAAGTTGTATAAAATAAATGTGTTTACATCACATACTTAAATAATAAAAAAATCTCTATTCTCACAACATTCTAGTATCCCTCAACACTATGTTATTTGTTACACCGGTCTTCTTGCAAAACCGCCCCCATAGTGTCATCTCCTCAATAATTTTAGTAGCCAGTAATGCTGGAGGTATAACCAAACCTCTGAAGATTGCCTCATTTCTCTGCTTCCACACATGCCACAGCACACACATGAATTTTGTTGTCCATTCTCTTTTCCCCTTTTTCCCTCCCAATGCCATGAAAGAAGAAATGATCCATGTTTGCGAAACTGAGTCCCTTCTTCTCAACAGTGCCACACCCAACCCTACTTCAACCAAAACCCATACCCGTTTAGCATACTCACAATAGAATAAAAGATGTGTTTATTTCTTAATTCAACGAACAGAGCACTAAACATGAGCAATTTGTGCAGATATAATTACTGGCACTCTAGTACCAGTACCAGATTGCGGAAGGACTTGGATCCGATTTTCTTTTTTAATTTTTTTTTTTTTGAAGAAAGTGGGGCATTCCCACCAATTTCATTAGAACCCATAGAGATCTTTTTTTTTTAATTTAAAGTACCTGTAACTGAACTACTGTTCGCAATGGACAAATGTTTTTTTTTTCTTTCTCTTTTCTTGTCTGAACTAATGAAATGGTTTGATATTTTGGTTTGATATAATGGTTTGATTATGACAGAAAAATTTATTAATTTTCCCCTTTTGCACTTTTCGATTCAGTTTCTCTAATTTCCCAAAATGGCCGACTAACACAACCTATTATTATTATTATTATTGTATATTTTTCAAGGTTCTAAATAGCGTTTATAGCTTCATAGTGGGAAGGCTACAAAAAAAGCTATAGTGAATAACGTCGCTATAGCGGAAGCTATGTCACATAACGTTTTTTCTTTTTTTTTACATTTCGTATATTCAATATTTGTACTAAATATCAACATTATCTAAAGTCTCATAACACAATGAATAATACCAAAGTAATTAAGAAATTATAATATTCATATTGAACCCGTACAATATCCAAATTGCGGTTCAAAATATCCATAGTAATATCATAAACTATCGATTTTTCCTATTAAAAATATCTTAAGCATCATGATTCATGACATAATCTATTTTTTTTCTATTCAAATTTCAATTTCGGTTTGGCCATTTTTCTATTCAAATTTCTATTTCTATTCTCAATTTCAAATTGATTTATTTGTAGCAAGTAGCAACAAATGCAATTTCAGTTTGGACTTTTTTTGGTCTTTATTTAAAGCCCATATAAATTGCTTAAAAAAGCCCATATTGTATAGCGCGCGCTATTTGCGCTATGCGCTATAGCGGCTGTACGTAGCACAAATAGTGCATTTTGATGTCATAGCTTAGCGTTTGGGATCCAAAAACGCTATAACGTGCTATTTAGAACACTGATATTTCTTAATTGGACAAACAGAGCAGTAAACATGAACAATTTTTAGAGATATAATTACTGGCACTCTAGTACTGGTACCAGATTGGGAAAGGATTTGGATCCGATTTTCTTTTAACTGGAGCATTCGAGCTAGGCTGAGATATATAGAAGCACCTTTTTTTTTTAATTTAAATCTGTTACTGAACCACGGGTAAAGATTTTAACAGAACAATATTGGCTTTATGCAGCGTACAAACCATACGTAGCTTTGTATTGATTATATAGTCTGTGCGCTGCATGAAGCCAAAGGTACTCTATTAAATTCTTTACCCCTGAACTACTTTTCGCACTCAAGTACTCAACAAATGCTTTTTTCTTTCTGTTTCTTGTCTGGTTTCTTTTATATATGATAATCTCATCGACAGTAAACCAGCCTTTCTTTTGACAAATATCATGCTTTTTTACTTTCAGAGAGAGTGAGTGTGTTGTGATGTGAGCTTCTTAAAATTCAATTAATAAGAGGGACCATATATGATTTTCATGTCTTATGGAGGAGGAGACAACGAATTGATACCACTTGTCTTGCTCTCTTTCTTTTTTTTTTCTCTGTTGAAATCATTTTTTAAAGTTATCTCTCCAGACCTAATTCAAACAATAGTACGTAACTTCAAAATTAGTAAAGAACTAGCATTTGGTCTAGTGACAAAGGCACATGATCTCTATATAGGAGGTCATGAGTTCGAAACCCGGATGGAAGAAATCCTTTGTTGTAATAACAAAAGTATTATATAGTTGGGTGGCTTGACCTCCAAACTTTACTCAAAAAAACTTCAAAATTAGTATGCACCGTCCAATCAAGTGCATACTAATCTTGATACGCTTCACTAACCATGAACTTAATAATACAAGATTAGAAAAATGAAAATAGTAGACTATTTTTGGTTAATTGTATTTCATTGAGGAAATTATATGTTCAAAATTCAATATCTGCAGTGAAGATAATTATGATCGACAGTGTAATTGTCAAAATTTTAATTTGAACTATATTAACTATAATACTTAATCTTATAAAGTCTATGAAATATAACATAATTTATAAAGAGGAGGGATCCGATTACATCACTTTTAAGTTACCACAAAGTTACTTTTCTCATTTTCTACATTTTCAAAGTCCAAATCATCGATCAAAACCGTTCAACATGATTATCTAAATAAAATGTACTTGCAGATCAAATTTTACATTTTTTTGAATTTTTTTTACTATTTATTAAGATGGGTACAAAATTCAATGGTCTGAATTTGACTAGTCTTTGTGGTACCTCAAAAGTGGTGTAATTGGATTCCTCCTCTTTATAAATTATGTTTTCATCACATATGTTATATTATAGAGTAGATAGATAACATTTTTTTTTATTTTTTACGGATGATTTATATATTAATAAGAATATTAAATTATCATAAATTTGATTAATCACGATGTTCTTTAATTAACTCTCGAGTAAAAAAAATTTAGATTTATTTGTTGTTTCACCGAGGTGATTGAGAAAATTAACTATTTTTTTTTAAGGTTAGTGGCTTTTAAATGCCAACTAACAATTTCATTGATGAAAAAAACAAAATTACAAGTCAAATGACTTTAATCTTAAATCTATTTTTGTTATTCTCACAAAATCCTCCAAGCTACTCTAAATAACTCTAATTATCTAATCTCACTTATATACACACATAATTACTCTATTATCTTAATCCCTACTCTAAACAAGTCAAATGCTTTTTCGATCGCCGCCGCGCTCCGACGCCCGGATCTACTCAGTTGGGCTCCAATCGAGATAACGTAGAGGCTCAACGCTCCGAGCTCCGACGATACTGCACTTTCAGCTCCGGTCGGCTCCGCTCAGCTCCGGTTCCTCTATCGAGATAACGTAGAGGCTCAACGCTCCGAGCTCCGACGATACCGCACTTTCGGCTCCGATCGGCTCCGCTCAGCTCCAATTCCTCCCTCTCTCTCATTCTCCTCTTTTCTAGAAGCGAGAGAGAGGGGAGGCACTTTGTCGGAAGAAAAAACTAGAAGGGGTGAGAGAGAAACGGACTCAAGGTAGAAGTGTGTTGGGAGAGGAGATGAAGCGGCGGCTGCGCTAGGGTTCGCCCAGTCGTTCTTTTCGTTTTGTCGCTCTTTTTCCCCAAAATTAACTACTTTTATATTAATTCAATTAGGTTACTAGTCACTATACTGTTACGTTGGTCTGTTGCTGAAAGGTTTTCTTAATGTGGTAATTCTAGTAAACAATATTAATTGCAAATGAATCAAGTCGGATTAGTGGCTTAGTATGAATGTTTCTAATTAAACAAATCCCAATTTGTTAATTAATGTTGCAGGTAGAGATGTATATATATATAAAGGTACTGACGTACTGTCATCCCTGATATCCTAAAAAAATATGGGCCCCAGGCCGCAGTAGCCATATAGACATATAGTGGTAAACTTTATTGATAATTGATTAGTGCTGCATTAACAAATGAGACCTGGCAACGTAACTCAAACTAGTAGCACTTATTAAAAGGGAAATCAGAGGGGATTGAGACTTAAAATATGCATATGATATCCCTGATTTGACCCAAAACCTTGTTATCAGTACTCCTGAGTTTGCGTCTATTTCTGTCATTGCAATTTAACAGTAAATTATCAATGAAGTTCATATTACATCTTAATTGCTTAATTAACTAATTCTTAGGGGGACATTTTCTTAATCTAATCTGAACCGTTAACGTTGAATTTTAACTTACAACTCATATGCATAGTGGCTCTGGCCTCTCCACTGTGTAAATTGTTTCAATGGTACATGGTAGGTTGTGCTTCAGAATTCCAACCAGAAAATTTGAGAGGAAGAAGAGGGAATTCATATCACCTAAAGTAACAAAATATTTTTGTTTGGATCTGGACCGTTCAATCAGAATCCGCTCGCCTCGGACCGGATTGGCCCGGATTCCTATCAGATGGCTGTGATCCAAATAAAAATATTATGTTACCTCAGAGAATATGTATTCAAGAAGAGGAGAGATGAGATGAAGCATGTGCATAAAATCAGTGAATTTTCTTATCACCTATTTGACAGGTAGCGGAGTTTAACTTTTTCTTTATTTGTAATTTCTTTTCTTTTCTGTTCATCTCTTTATGCGAACGGTTATAGAGCACAACCTTAAGATCAAACAATTCTAATTTAACTAATTATCATTCAGAAAAAAAAAAAGGCAATCGATATGAGGCACCATTTTTTAATCGTTAATAACTTATATTTAAAACTCAAATATTAAAATAAAAACCATTAAATTTGATATATATCATTTTCTATACACACATATAAAAAATTATGACATTTTAGTTTTATTTTGATCAGTATCAAGAGCTTGCAAAAATATTTTGAATGTTGATTTTTCAACTTATTGATTCATATAAAAACAAAACCGAAAAGTGATAAATTTTTTATGTGCATATAGAAAAAAATAATGTAGATCAAAACTAATGGTTTTATTTTGATATATAAGTTTAAAAAAAATTATTATTAGAAAATTAAAAAGTAAAGATACGATGGAGACACAAAAATATAGAAGCATTTGAACCTTCTTCTATTATAAAAATAATTGGCTTCTTTTTTTTTTATAATAAGTATAAACATAGTTTTCTCAAATGATGGTCACTGTGAGCTAGCTACTGTTAATTTAAAGTCAGATAAGATGTAAAATACCAATAGTGTGAAGTTCTTTCTTTTTTCTTTTTTTCTTTTGATGAAAAGGCCCTTAGTAATCCATTAACAGAGTTATAATACAAAGTTGTGCTGTTGAGCATGCACAGTATCCTATCTGGTACAGTAACCATTTGCATCCATACAGCACCCCACAGGTAGAGCCATACAAGGCAGCAATAAAACCTGGCCTGTACCTGTGAATACATAAAATGAGGTGCCATGGTCCGAAACTATATCCCCACAAACATAACACGCACGATTTCTATCAGAAAGGGGCAGGAATCGGATTAAAATAGTTTATTGGATTCAAACTCATTAACCAATCGCATACTAGCTAGATAAAAAAAACAATCAACATAATAAGAAACAATAAAAATAGTATAGTTTACATAATAAAAAACAACAAAATAATATCATTTTACATATTAAAAAACAACAAAGTTGGTCCGAATTCTTAAATTTCTATAAAATTTCTATAAAAACAACAAAGTTTCTCATTAACAGTGCTTTTGGACTGGTCTGGCGGGCTTTCCAGTTTCAGAGAGAGGCAAAATAATTTTCAGAGAGGAACAGCTGCCCCTCTGGCTGTGTGTGAGTCCGCTCCTGCCTACATCCCCGTGAAACATAATATTTACAACAAAAACAGATAGTGTGAAGTTCTTACACATTATTTGGTGTAACAGAATTCTATAGAATGGGTCATAGCGCTTTCTTACCATTAGCTACAACGGATCCGTATCCTCTGCATTAACTCAAAAGGGAATCTTTTGAGTTAATGAATTTCAACAGTCTGATTTTAAACGGAGCCAATCCGACTCGTGTCTATAACATAGGGGTCCCTTTAATAATAGTGCAGATTTAGTTTGCACGAATCTTGAAATAGATTGAACAGTCTAGATTCATTAACTCAAAAGATTCTCTTTTGAATTAACGCAGAGGATATGAATTCAGCTACAACCGCACAATCCTTTTTTTCTCTTTAATTTCAGAATTCATTTGATAATGATTATTTGAACAATCTTAATAATTAATTCTTAAACCAGTTCAGTAAGATTGAAAATTAAAAAAGTAAATTTATAAATATGTTATTCAATATATAGGTAGCCTAACAATTAAATTTCATACAATTAATTATCATTTCATATTGCATTAATAACTGTTAGTTTTGAACCGTTGAACCATAAAATCGCTTGATGTATAATTAAACATTCATTAAATCTCATCATTTTCATAAATATATTATATGCGAATTTAATATAAATGAATGAGCAAAAAAAAAAAAGATTAGAAACATGAATAATCTCCAAAAGATACAAGATACAGAGAATTAACAACTTATAATCTTTTGAGGATGCACCTGTGTAAGCAGGGGTGGACCCAGTGTATTCCAGGGGGGCAGCTGCCTCCCTGGATTTTGAGTTTTAGTGGAGATTTACCGGTTCCGACCGACTTTGCCTCCCCTCCGGAATTTTTTTTGCCCCCTCTAGACGTTTGATTTGTAATTCGGGTTAAATTTAGGGTTAAAATTGAAATAAATTTGTTGAATTTTAATTGGTAATTAGAATTATAAGTCAGAGTATCAAAAATTACAAGTCAAAGTATTGAAAAATATAAGTTAAAGTATTATTTTTTATCGAGTACTCAATTGGTTAATGGATTTAAACCCGATTCGATATTTTTGCCCCCCTAACGAAAATCCTGGGTCCGCCCCTGCGTGTAAGAGCCTTACTATTTTGAGTTGAACACCATTGATCAATCGGATATCTTTGTTATATTCTCACCTTTACGATGCATAATTGAGCATGGTTTGCTAGCTGATAATTATTGAAGAATAGTAAGAGAGAGAAACTTGTCTTCTTGTTTATTGATTTTCTAAATCTATTACATGTACAGGAGAGGCTTTATATAGCCTTTAGAATCAACAGCTAATCAGTGCTGTAACTAACTATTCTAACAAACTCATTAGTCTCTAACAGAATAGCTAACAACCTTTGACTTTGGTCAAAGGTTTGTTATCTCTATCACCCCCCCGCAAGCCCTGTGTAGAAGAAAGAACACAGAGCTTGGAGCGTAAGTCGGTAAACCGAGATGTACCAAGGCTTTTGGTAAGGGCATCAGCTAGCTGATCCTGAGAGGACATAAATCTGACAAAGAGGCGTCGAGAGGCGACCAAGTCTCGAACAAAATGTATATCGACCTCAATATGCTTGGTGCGGGCATGATGGACCGGGTTTGCAGCTAGGAAAGTTGCACCAAGGTTGTCACACCATAAAATCGGAGGGGCAATGGGATCAGAAATAAGCTCTTGAAGAAGGGACTGAAGCCATACAACTTCAGCAGCAGCAACAGCAAGTGCCCTGTACTCAGCCTCTGTACTAGACCGAGCAACAGTAGTTTGCTTTTTGGAAGACCATGAGACAAGAGAGTTGCCAAGAAAGACACAATAACCAGTGGTAGAGCGACGGTCATCGGGGCTGCCAGCCCAATCAGCATCTGAGAAGACCTGAAGAGAAAGATGAGAAGAGGGGCGAAGAAGCAAGCCATAGGTTACAGTACCTTTAAGGTAACGAAGAATGCGTTTGACTGCTGACCAGTGAGTATCAGTGGGAGACTGCATGAAAAGAGAGACCCGATTGACTGCAAAGGCGATTTCGGGACGGGTAATGGTAGCGTACTGAAGAGCCCCCACAATACTTCTATATAAATGAGGGTCAGAAAGAGGATCACCTTGATGTTTGGAGAGTTGAAGGCCACTTTGCATAGGAGTAGAAACAGGTTTGGAACAGTCCATTTTAGCCCTCTGTAAAAGATCATCAATGTACTGACTTTGGGAAAGAAGCAGACCCGAATCAGTAAATGTAGCCTTGATACCCAAAAAGTAAGAGAGGCTGCCAAGATCTTTGATGGTGAATGTAGCATGAAGACTAGAGATAAGGTGGTCAATAAGAGTTTGAGAGGAGCCAGTAATAACAATATCATCAACATAAACCAGAAGATAAATGGCATCTTGAGTAGTGCGCTTAATGAAGAGGGAAGAGTCAGAACAAGAAGCCACAAACCCAAGAGAGGCAAGAAAGTCACGAAGTCGGTGAAACCACGCTCGAGGTGCTTGCTTGAGACCATAGAGGGCCTTCTTGAGGAGACAGACATGATGAGGGAAATCGGGATCAACAAAACCCGGAGGTTGAGCCATGTAAACCACTTCGTTGAGATCGCCATGAAGAAAGGCGTTGTTGACATCAAGTTGACGAAGTGACCAGCCCTTGGAAAGAGCTAAGGAGAGAAGAGTGCGAATGGTTACCGGCTTCACCACAGGACTAAAAGTTTCTGTGTAGTCAATTCCCTCTTCCTGTGTATACCCCTTGGCTACAAGCCGAGCTTTGAAGCGTTCAATGCTCCCATCAGCCTTGCGTTTAATGCGATAGACCCATTTGCAACCAACAATATGTTGATGCTCGGGAGGTGGAACAAGATCCCAAGTTTTATTTTGAGCAAGGGCATCAAGTTCAAGAGCCATGGCACGTTGCCAATCAGGAGAAGATTTGGCTTGAGTGAAACAAGTCGGTTCAAGGGCAGTAGAGGGTGAAACCGTGTAAGTAACAAAATCTGGAAATTTTCTTTGGGTCCTTGTATTATCTCTTGTCCTAGTAGTCATTTGGTGAGTGTGAGGAGAAGGTACAGGAGGTGAAGAAGTAGGTGGTGAAGAGGGTTGAGGTGAAGGGGAAGGAGGTAAGATAATAGGAGGTGTAGAGGGAGATTCTGGAATGGGTAGAATGGTTAGTGAATTGGAGAATGAAGATGGCTGTGAGGAGAGGCTTAAAGAAGAAGAGAGGCTAGAAAAAGGAAAATGAGATTCATGAAAAACCACATGTCGGGAAATGTAAACCCGAGAAGAAGGAAGATGTAAGCATTTATATCCTTTGTGAAGGGAAGAGTAGCCAAGAAAAATGCAAGGTAGAGAACGAGGTTCAAGCTTGTTTTTGGCATAAGGACGTAACCAAGGGTAGCATAGGCATCCAAGAACCTTAAAAAATGAATAGTCAGGTTGGTGGCTGAAAAGGACCTCATATGGCGATTTGAATTGAAGAGCAGCTGATGGAAGCCGATTAATAATGAACACTATGCTCTCGAAAATATGGTCCCAATACTCAAGAGGAATAGAGGCTTGATCCATGGATGCCAAAGCAAGCTCCACTACATGGCGATGTTTACGTTCAACCACACCATTTTGCTCGGGAGTATAAGGACAAGAAACCCGAAAGGTGAGATCAGGAAACCGGCTCATAAGAGGTTTAAACTCAGTACCACCATCACACTGCAAGGTTTTGATGGAGGAAGAAAGCAGATTTTCAACTCTGGTCTTAAAACCCGCAAAAATATCAGCCACTTGAGATTTAGCAGAACATGTAAATAACCAAGAGAACCGGGAGAAACCATCCACAAAGAGTATATAAAATCTATTACCAAGTGTAGAGGTTACAGGAGAAGGACCCCAAACGTCCACATGCACAATTTCTAAAGGCTTAGAAGCTTTATTTGAAGACAAGGAAAACGGCAATCTATGACTTTTGAATTTATTACAAGCAGCACAATGAGAATTAGTAGAGACAGAAGAAATGAGGTGAGCCTTTTGCAAGTGCTGAAGAACAGGAGAGGAAGTGTGACCAAGCCGATTATGCCAAATATCACCACCAGAGACATCACAAAAGAGAGCAGCAGTGCTGGGAAGAAAGTAAAGTCCCTGAGAAATACCTCCTTCAAGCAGCACCTTGTGAGTCTTGGAATCCTTAAGGACACAACCAGAATTAGTAAATTCAACAGTGATATGGTTGTCTCGAGTGAGCCGAGAAATACTGATGAGCCGTTTGGTAATGTGAGGCACATGCAGAACATTGGTAAGAGTCAGGTTGTGCTGGCCAGAGGAAAGAAAAGAGGTGCCAGTATGAGCAATAGATAAACCGTGACCATTACCAACACGAACAACATCATTACCTTGGTAAGGAGTGTAGGCAGTGAGGCAATTGAGATCAGGGACAATGTGAGAGGAAGCACCAGAATCAAGAAACCAGTCACTGGTAGGAGAAGTAGAAGGCTGAGCAAGATTGACCTGAGGTGAGGGTGAGGTATCATCATCATAACGGTACCAGCACTCCTTGGCAGAGTGACCGAATTTCAGGCAGATTTGGCATTGCACAGCAGGAGAGGAGCTTGAGGAACTGACACCACCAGAACCACCATTTCCACGACCTTGAGAACCAGGCTGAGGACTAGGCTGAGAGGTTCGATTTGAGGAATTGGACCTGCCACGGCCACGGCCACGCCCTCGGCCCCTACCACCCCGGTGATGAGGTCTATTGAGCTGCTGAGAGATGTAAGCAGCAGCCAATTGCAGCTGAGTTTGCCACGGAAGAGTAGAGAGCAGTGCTGGAGCTAAAACGGAGGAAAGAGATGGAGAGGAGGTCGAATTGGACTCAGCAGGAAGGGGAGTGGGTAAAAGCGGTGCCGAATTTGCATTTGAAGAGTTAACGGATCCGGGAAAATTAGAACCCGAACCAGGTGCTCCGTTGGAAATAAAAGAAGAGAGAGGGGGCTTTTTGAAAGAGTCACCTCCTAGGGTGAGATGGGCAGCATGATCACTCAGGGATTGAGAAGCAAGGCGAGATTCAAAATTGAGAAGATGGCCGTGTAAATCGGCAATTGAGAAGATGGCCGTGTAAATCGGCAATTGAGAAGGAGGTGCGTTGCGAGGTAAGTGAGGTGACAAGGGAATTGTACTCCGGCGGAAGGCCAGCAAAAAGGCAGAGGGACAAATCCTGATCACTCACTTCACAGCCGATTGAGCGCAGCTGAAGAGCAATTGATTTGAGGCGGTTGAGAAACTCCGTGCAGGTCAGATTGCCCTTTTTCAATGTTTGAAGCTGAAGCTTTAATTCAAGAACTCGAGAATTGGATTGAGCCGAATAGGTCGAGTGAAGCATGCGCCAGAGATCAGCTGAGGTGTCGCAAGAAATCGCCTGAGGAAGAATATCTTTGCCAAGACTGGAAAGAAGCCACGCCAGGATGAGCTGGTCTTGGCGTTGCCACAGATCAGCCTGCGGAGTGGAGCCAGTGCCACCAGTAGAGGCGGTGGTGGTGCTCGAGTCAGTGGAAGAAGATGAATCAAGAAAGGAGAGTAAGCCATGACCTCTGATGACAGGTAAAACTTGCGATTTCCACAGTAAGAAGTTTGATTCGTCAAGTTTTGGATTGATTGAGTAATGAAACTGAATCGGATTGAAGACAGGGGGGAGAGGAGAGGAAATAGGGGTAGAAAAAGGAGGATCAGTAGCCATGACTGTCAGAGAAGAGGATACTGGTAAAGGGTAACAGGATCAGTTCAAGGCAAGGGCCGAAAGGCCTCTGATACCATGATAATTATTGAAGAATAGTAAGAGAGAGAAACTTGTCTTCTTGTTTATTGATTTTCTAAATCTATTACATGTACAGGAGAGGCTTTATATAGCCTTTAGAATCAACAGCTAATCAGTGCTGTAACTAACTATTCTAACAAACTCATTAGTCTCTAACAGAATAGCTAACAACCTTTGACTTTGGTCAAAGGTTTGTTATCTCTATCACTAGCTAATCAATCTCGTACGTAAAGGACAAAATTAAAAGATGCTTGTCGTGAAAGTGGTACTAAAGGAAGAGATTTTGCCATCTCTTCTAATATTCATTTGAAGTAACATGTCGTGGTGGAGTCTAATCTGATCATAACATTATTATCAGAAATTGTCATAGAAAAACGGAAAATGCGGGGTCAATTGACTATTGAGAGTCAAGACACGGTTACTGTACGGACACAGCTGAGACACGCCGTGTCTACATAGTCTTGAGTGCATCTGGTTTATTATTGAGGGATGCTTCGGTGGACATAATGACCTATTTGTAAAATGAGTACTATTTTCATTTTCAAAGTTCAAACCGTCGATCCGACCGTTCAACATTATCTCCATATTAAAATGTACTTGGAGGTCAAATTTTACATTTTTTGAATTATTTTACTATTTATTAAGTATTTTACAAATTCAATAGTCTGAATTTGACTAGTTTTTGTAAAATACTTAATAAATAGTAAAAAAATTAAAAAAAATGTAAAATTTGACCTCCAAGTACATTTTAATATGGAGATAATGTTGAACGGTCGGATCGACAGTTTGAACTTTGAAAATGAAAAAATAACTCATTTTACAAATAGGTCCTTATGTCCACCGAAGCAAATGCCTTATTTTTAATGTACAATTCTTGTTGGTTACTTCAATCTGGCAGATCTAGCTAAGTGGTAATAGAAATGATTAAGCTACTCTTATACATTAAATTAACACTTTTATTCGTATATTTTATAATTCCTATAAGTATTAATACTTTTATTAGTTTTCTTATAAAATAAAATTAATTACATTACAATAATTTATTCAGCTTCAATCTCAATTTTTTAGTTCTGCTCGTTTAGAATTGTTGACACTGTCAGTTTGTCTTTCCCCCCTTGTAAATACACTAAATGTTTTTTACCATCTTAAAAAAATAAACAATTTAATCATTTTTTTTAATTTCGGATTCTACCATTTCCGCAGGTTATACAGGCGAAACTAGCAGGGTGATTCCACAGGTATAAACTGCGAGACCAAAGCTTCAATCTCAATTTTTGTTTAGAATCAAGGTTCTAAATAGCGCGCTATTGCGGTGCTATAGCGTTTTCGGACCATAAAAGCTATGGTGCTATTGGCACTATAGCGGCGCTATTTGGACATAGCGCTGTTTTTTCAGCTGTTCCGCTATGACGCGATAAACGCTATTTAAACCTTTGTTTAGAATTGATGGCACTGTCAGCTTGTTTTTTTCCTCTCGTGAGGACACCAAATTTCTTTTTACCATCTTAAAAAAATATTTAATCACTTTTTTTGAAAATTTTGGATTCTACCACTTCCACATATTATACTTGCAAAACCTGCATGGTGGTTCTGCAGGTATAAACTGCGGGACCAAATTAATACATTTTAGTGACATATTTATGCACTTTGGTTCCGCAGTTTATACATGCGTTACCAACATGCTGGTTTCGCAAGAGGGTTAAAATCCAAAATTTAAAAAAATAATAATAATTGAATTGTTATTTTTTTATAAAGATGGTAAAAAAAAAAAATCGAGTAAGTACAAGCCCGCAAAAATTTGATCATGATTAGCTTAAATCCTTAATATTTTTGAATTATTTTCAGTTCTCGCCTTCTCGGTTAAAATAAGCTTAAACCATGCATAGAAAAGAACAAAAAAAAAGTTGGTGTTACATATGGGCCCAAAGCTTGACCCACTGGGCCGAATTCATTTAATGTTACAAGAGAACAAAGAATCTGTTATTATGATTCTCTTTTCATGTTATATAATTTAAATTATTATATTCATATTTTTTTTGTAAAATAGTTTGTGATGTTGTGCGGCGTCGACACCGTGCTGCTCCTTCCTTATTCTTCGTTTCTATTATGATAATGTTGCATAGAGAAAAGAGGGCTAGGAAGAAAAAATTACAGATACGATTAATGGATTGCGGATGTCGTTAATTAACTGATTCATATTGTAGGCTGTTTAGGAGTTGACAAAATTTTCTTCAAGAGTAGACAACAGTCGGACTATACATATATCTATATTTAATTTTCAAAATTTTAAAATAGACAGTTGTCTCTCCTTGATTCAATGTGGCTTTATCACTCAAGGGAGGAGTCATATTTTCAGAGTCATAATTCTCTAAATTACTCAACGGCATGGAGAGTTCAAGTTATGTGATATACGTCGACTGACTTATTTTACAAGATAGTTTTTTAAAGATCGAATAGCTTTTAAATCCGTATTGAACGATCCAGATTTTAACGACATTAAAAATATACTATGTTGAATCTGAAATGCCATGAAAGAAGCGAAGGAGATCTGATGCCCGATATATATATAGACCGTTCGATCCGTGTCGACTTTGTGTATCTGTTAAGATCCTGAAAACATTTGACAATATTAATTTTCCGTACGAATCTCAACTCAAATCAAATAACTCAGCATAACATTGAAACAAATTTGATCCAATGTGTATCAAATACCTCGCTCTCCCATGTGATAGAGCCTTTTGGTATATCAACTATTCTTTTGGTTATTGACAAATTCGGATCCGCTAAAGGAACTCAAAGTTTGAGTTTAGATTCGGACCGTCCGATAAATCTGCACGAAATATTAAAGGGATCTCATAAATCTTAACTTGAGTCGGATCGGTCCGGATCCCAACTCAAATTTTAGTTACTTTAGAAGATCCGGACCCGGTCCGGGCCCATGAATGCAAGTTTTGAGAATATGTATCAGTTAATCAAAAGAAATGTGAATAACTAAGAACTAGCTTTTAATTTAGTGGGGAAAACACATAGTTTCTATGTGAGAAGTTATGAATTAGAAATTTAAATGAGAGAAATTATTTATTGTAATAAACAGAGGTATTAATTAATTAGATGGCTTCACTTTTAAACTTTATTAAAAAAAAAATGTGATTAACTTCTGCAGTTTCCCATGAATGTTTATATGACCCTTAGTGTAAATTGACTAACGACCCACTAGTACCCGTAATGATAACGGTGTCTTTTATGACATCTGTCTAGATAGAGAAAATTCTTATTTCTAGCACAGCCAAGGCATGTAAAAACAAGAGATAGGAGTAGGTCCGATGGGCATCGGACCTACATTTAGGTTCAATTAGCTCTAGGACAGTACGATTAGCATCAAGATCTATGTGCACGGAAATTGATATAGACTAGCATGGATTTTGATACATAGCACACGAATCTTGATGCAGATCGAATGGTCATCCCACCCATCGAACCAAGGTAGGTCCGATGGGCATCAGACCTACTCTGATTCCGTAAAACAAAACTTGACTGCAAAATCTATATAAACATCAGAAATGAAGCTTGACTCGGTTGGCTCATGGACATATTTTGGATGCTTGCAGAGTTGTAATATTGCTAGCTGCCCTTCCTTTTCTCCCAATCAAGGGAACAGACATGACCCAAATTTCAAAAACAAAATTCCACCTATTATTTAGGATGCAATTGGAATATTCAAATTGTCATTCAGTCAATAACTTTTTTTTTAGGAATGATGATACACCGTTACAAGAGTTTTATAACAGAGAATTAAAATTAAAAAAAAAAAAGTAGTCTCAAAACAATTGAGACCTAAGTAGAAAAGAAAAATAGATCAAATCTAAATGGAATGTAAACAACAATGAAAGTAAATTTTGTTGCCAATTGTGAATGACAAAGAATCTGTCATTTCATTTAATCCTCTCACACCGTTCCCTCCGCATTAGAAATTTTTTTATTGGTAGAAATTAATAAAAAGGAAGAGAGAGAAATAGAAAGAGTACATAAGTTGTAATATTAGTAGAAAGATCGGTAAAATTCTTACCGATCCAAAAAATCAAAAAGTTTGGACCGGTAGGAATTCTACTGATCCAAACTTAGTTTTTCTTTTTTTTTAAATCTAATGTATAGATGGAGAGAATTCTTATATTAGATTTTTAGTAAAATATGAAAAGTTTTTCACAAAATAGATAGAATGTTTCTATTATATCTAAATTTTAAAATACTGTATCTATTTTTTTTAAAATTATATTTTACTAAAAAAATGAAAAGAAAAAAAATAAACTGGTTTTTAGACCGGTAAGAATTTTACCGGTTTTTCTACCAATATTACAACTCATGTACTCTTTCTATTTCTCTCTCTTCTTTTCTATGAAATTCTACCAATAAAAAAATTTCTCCACATTATCATGTTCTTATCCGTACAATTGTATTTATCTCTCTTCGCTTTAAAAATACGTATAATGTATGTAATGTGTAATGTAACAAATAAAAACAACTCTAATGTGTTAACCTGCATTAATTATCGCGCAACCAACTGTGTTAAACTGTTATCTATCATTACATTACATGATTATAGCATTTTGAAAAAAAAAAAGAAGGGGGAATTTCATATACCCCTCAAAAACTTGAGAATTACACATCCCCCTCTAAAATTCATAATATCATATATACCCTTCAAAACATTAATAACTCACAAATTTATCCATTTTAATGTCTTTTCTATTAAAACCCACAAATTTACCCATTTTAACCTTCATTAAAATTAGAAAAACACATAGCATGTTTTAGAAAAATGGAAATATTCTAATTGGTCGGTTTCTGAGTGCAAATGTGTCATTTCTCTGCTTTTGACGCTTACTCAGTGACATTTAGGTATATGCTTGTGTATACATCCAAAGTAGAGAAATTACCAATTTGTCCTAAAAAACTGACCAATTAGAAGACCGACATTTTTCTGAAACTTGTTTCATAGTTTTATTTTTTTTAATGAAGGGTAAAATGGGTACTTCATAAATTTAAAATGAGTTTTAATAGAAAAGACAATAAAATAGGTGAATTTTTGAATTTTTGAAGTTTAGAAGGGTAAATATGATATTATAAATTTTAGAGCGGGGGAATACGTAATTTCTAAGTTTTTGAGGGGTATGCATGAAATTCCCTCAATTTTCCCAAAAACCTGTTTAATATAAAAACTAATTTTAAAGAAACTTTTTCTCATTTTAAATTTTTTCTTTTGTTATTCAATAGCTAATTTTTATAGTACAAAGTCCAAAAATAACTCTCATAGTTGTAATTTTTATAGTGTTTGTGCCAGTAAAACACAACCTAGCTACTCTTTGAATTTTAAGGCTTATTATGTTTTGTTACTCATTTGAAAGGAGCTAAAACTATATAAGTTTTTTTGTAAATTATATGTAGTCTGTGTATTTTTTTGTGTACTTATTGTTCAATATTAGGTTCTTAATTTTGTCGTTATTTTGCAATTTCTACATAATAAATCAATGTTTATCACATTTTTTTTTTTACTTGTATTGACTTGCAAGTGAATATTCTTCTAAACAAAATTAATTTAACGGTCAGATTTCAAATTTGTAATCTTCTATACCGCGGAGCATTGACAATTGCACATATTTTCTTTTACAGATTTGCATTTATATAATCTAAATGCTTATATATACATATTCTCTTTTGTTTATTCTTGGTTGAATTTTTTGGAATATCCTTCGATGGTTATTTGATTCAGTTAACAGCGCAAAATAGGCGGAATATTAGGAGCTGCCTTTACTTTTTTACAGACCCTTTGTCCCTTTATGACAGAATATGGAGCTTAGGCCTTTTTTGTTTACATGGGGAAGTTCGCTTAACGGGCCGAGCCCATGATACTCTGTTTTTGTGTGTGTGTGTGTGTGTGTGTGTGTGTACGTTATAGAAAAATGATAAGATGAAAAACCTGAAGGATAAAAGGACACCAATTATGGACGGTCCGATGGGCCATTCAAAGGGGTCTGATCCGTATTAATATTCGTGCATACTTGATTTGTACAAATTTTAAAAAAATTTGTATGATTCTTGATGCAAATCGGACATCTCATATCAAACCTAATTTGATCCGACAGTGCGAACAAAAGAAGAGAGCCTGTAGAAATCTATTTAGCTATACAGGTTTATTATGGTGGCAGGTTCCCTTGCCTCCTAAGATTCAGGTCTTTATGTGGTTAATGACCAAAAATAAAATTTTGACTGAAGTTGCTCTTAGTCGTAGAGGATGGCAAGGGAGTCTTAAATATCAGTTTTGCTCAGGAATAGAATCAACAAATCACTTATTTCTACAGTGTCCTTTCACTCAGCAGATTTGGTTTTGGATGGGGTTGAGTCAACAATACTTTGTCGCGCGGATTGAACGGAATAGGTTAATAGGCGAGGCAGAAGAGGAATAGGTTAGGAGAGGAAGAAGGCGTCGGAGGAAAAAACGAAGGTCGTAGAAGCTTTGAGAAAGAGAGGGAACCTTCGCGGTTGAAAAGAGGGGAGAGACGCGAATGAAAAGAAGGGAGGCGGGGTCGCTGATACGGGGGCCACTTGTCAGTGTGTTATGTAAATGGCGGGACCACCTGTCTGTGTAACTGTAGACGAAACTGTTCACTCATAGATTGGAAATTAAGTAATAAGATAAATTCCCAAATAGCTTTCCTATTGATGTTTGTTTAGTGCAGTTAGTTGGACCCATTGGAAGATTAGGAATGATTTGTGTTTTCAACATTCTAAATTCAAATCATTTTGCAATATTATTCTAATGATCATTGCTTTGGTTAATTATTGGACAGCTTTGGTGAAGAGACAGGCCAGAGATCTGATACCACTCTGGTTGCCGGAAGATATTGATGATATCCCATTGCAAATTTGGGATCTTGAAGATACGCAAATTGTTCAATACCAGCCACCTGAGGAAGAGGAAGACCCATCTAACAGCAATACTTAGATGGAGTATATGTGTTTTGTGATGTAAGAAAGTGATGATGAACTTCTCTAGCTTAGGTTTGTTTTATAATGCTACTTATGTTATAAGAACTACTGGTTTCTTAAATGAAACGGGCTCAACGCCTTTTTTCAAAAAAAAAAAAAATTAGCTGTACAGGGGAACCTCTGGAGGATATGTAAATTTCTCGGTTTTAATGTAAGGGTTTATGTTTTTTATGTTACAGAAAAAAAAAAAGGTCGGGAACGAAACAGACACCTTTGTCTAGATTTTAAATTTCACATGAAGATAGAACACTTAAAGAAATTTCTGTGAATTAATTATAGCTATCTGGCAAAGATCTAATGGAGATCAGTCAGTGTTCAAATCTCGAGACGACCGATTAGTGAGTGTTTCTGATCGTGTAATAATATGGGCAACCAAAATATAATCTCAGCATCTATGAAATTAGCAACTTATTGCAATGCAATTGATCTTGCAAAAGGGAGATGAACCCAACCCAGTCGACCCATTCTACCCACTCCAACCAGAATTCGCATCTCTGAGATATCTCATATTTTGCGTGACTTTCTGGAAAATCTCAACCATTCAAATATGTTCTGCACGAATCTCAAAGCTCAACTAATACTAGTCCCCTGCACTATCCCCAAATAGGCACTGCGCATATCGGTCACGCAAAATATGAGATATCTCAGAGGATACGCACTCCTCCAACCAAGTCTCTGTGTGCCTCAAGCTGATTAATTTCAGCAGCTAAGACTATTGAATCCGTTTTACAGCTCTATTAGCTGGAACAATGTGAAAATTTAGTTAAGTTTACCAGATGTATAACCGTTAAATCAAATGCATTGCTCTTAATTCGCTGGCCGATTATGATAAGGAAAAAAAAACAAATAAAAAGGCTAGCAATCAGAGAAAATATATATTGCTAGCTGTTGGCAAGAAAGATTATTAAGGGAGAAGTATCAATAAAAATGTATTACGGCTGTAGCAAAACAAATCAAGCTTGAATGATGTTCATGCTGAAATCCCATAACTTTTTTGCCAATTCATGATCCAAAGCCTGGGAGCTTGGTGTGCATACATTACTGTCTTTAAAGAACTTTCCAGTTACGCCCTTAACTTCTGGATTCATCGCAACATAGCATGTTGTCGCAGCACCCTGCAAATACAAATAACAAAATTAAAGATAACACAAGAACATTACTAAAAGAGGGGAGAAAAAATTAGACTGCCCTCTTCTTCTTCCTCGACATCTAATTAATTTTTTAGCAAATCATATATCAGGAGCTAATTGAGAGTTTACCATCAGTTGCAAACCCTCCCCAGTACAGATATCCTAAACCACCACAACCACCACCAAAAATACAGGAAAACTCTTTTATGTTATTTCAGTAAAGGTTGGATCAAGCCCCAGTAACATTGTAATTCTACTTTCCTATAATGCAACACAAGGTTGTTATGCAATCACTATGTGTTGCTATTACAATATTTCTCCAAAGAATCGTAAGTAAGAGATGCCATACTTGCTGGATTGTCTTAGTAGCCAACTTTGCAACTGCACCAAAAGCAGCTACAAAAAAGCAGTAATCAAAATTAAAATAATTTCACATAACACATATTAAAATGGTAAATATCACCACTAGCCACCCTGTCTCAAATTCTAAACTTCTTCAAAAGCATCTAACCGACCTTAATTTCCTGTCTCGGTCTTTTATTTTACCCACAAGCAGATAGGACAAGCATGTAGTTTATTCATTTATAGAAGAAAATAGCTTAAGGTGATCAATAGTGTGTTTTTTGGATTCAATATTTTGAGTTCTTCAAAGGATGCAGTACTACTTGATAGGGGTGGGTTAATCAGCACCAAATTACTTTTAAGTTGTTTAGTTGAAGTACCAAAAATGAAAAAGGAAAAAATAAAAGCAACAAATTACCATTAATGATAGAATTTTGGTGGCGGAAAAGACTAGTCATAATAAGTCCAGGATGAAGTGAATTAGCTGTTACATTAGTTCCCTCCTCCTGCTTAGTATAGCAATACTTAGTTGTGGGTATCAAATGCATTCTCCAAATTAAGAACATACTTCCTAGATATTTTGCACAAAGTGCTAACATCAAAGCTTATCAAACATTTTGTCTGGAATACTCAAAAGATGTACCTTTAAGCGTCTTGCAAGCTCATTAGCATGCAAAATGTTAGCAAGTTTAGATTGCCCATAAGCAAGGTACCTTTGGTATCTGCAAAATTAAAAGCCATTTCAATCAGTAAAATTAAAATTGTTTACATATGCTAATAACTTGAGAACAAATCATTCTTCATGACGCATTACTCAGCTCCGTAGTTTATCTTATTGAAACGAATTCCATCCCAATAAGTCAGCCTATGTCCCTCAGAAGAAACAATGATGATGCGGCCTTCAATACCACTCTTACGAGATGTGGATTTCATTTTTTCCAACAAGAGATTCGTTAAAAGAAAGTGCCCTACAAAAACAGACTCCTCAAAATGTATATAGCACAAACAAAACAAAAATTAAGCTGTAGATTAAATCCTTGATCCAATTTGACCCCAATTAAAGTCAGTGTTGGATTCAGTGCAACTTTTGGAAACAACTTGCAATTTGAATCAAACAGTATACCTATGTGGTTAGTCCCAAATTGGAGCTCCCATCCATCTTGCGAAAGTGAAAATGGAGTTGCCATTACTCCTGCATTGTTTCTTGAACAAAAGAAAGAAATATGCTAGTATTATTTTAGTATCCTCTCATTTTTTTTTTTTTGTTATTTCTCCTGTCAAACCATATGGAAACCAGAAAAGAGAATTACCAGATCAGATTTTGATTCATTACCACTCAAGTCCTCCATGCAGTACATTACCAGAATATACTGCCATGTCTGGCCATGCTGGTATCCTAGCTCAATTGTTCTTGGCTCATTTATGGTCCATTTGATGTTTTATGCATGAAACTACAGATTCTAATTCCAACCAAACCAACTCAGATGATAGCATACCCTGATACCCAAAAGCTTTACCTTTTTTCAAGTTTATATAAAGGTAGCCCAGCAAATTATGTTGAACTTTTACCATAAAATATAAAAAGGGAACTTACATCAGGATATTAAGAGGAAGATCCAATGCATCAAACTCTGAAGCAAATTTTCGTACAGATACCATTGAGCTAAGATCCAACTCCATGACATCAATTCTTGCAGTAGGAATTTCTTTCACTATAGCTTCCTTGACGGCATTGCCACTAGAGACATTGCGTACAGCCATCACCACATGTACACCTCTAAGTGCAAGTACTCGAGCCGTTTCAATGCCAATACCACTTGATGCACCTACAAAAATCATGTTGTTGGAATTAGAGGGAAATTTAAACAGTACGGGAGGGCATAAACTAAGAGTAGAACTAGGGTGTTCTTAAGCTCACCAAACATTTTAGTAAGCTTAACTCCAAAACTTATCGGATTGACTTCAAACAATGAATCCAAACCGTTGAAACCGATCTACTTCACGAGTGTCAAGTGATGCGTTTACATGCAAAATTTATAAATTTTCAAATCAATTTAGTACAGAGTCAGACGGTCAAAAAACGATGAACAATGAACGCTTAAAATAACTTATAAATCTTCTTTTTTTACCACTTGACTTCATACTAAATTAATTCAAAAATTTATAAACTTGACATGTAAACGCATCACTTGTGAAGTAATCGATTTCAACAGTTTGGATTTCCCATCTTCTACAAAATAATTTAACTCATTTTTGCAGTTCAAAGTTCTAACTGAGACCTCCATCATTTTTTCAATTGTCAACACCACAAAAAACCTGGTGGCTGGTGCTACACGTGGCATCAATATCATTGACTAACAAACAAAAGGGTGTACTACGATTCACCCCTTTTCAAATTTCCTTTATCAATTAAATAGCAAAAACATAGAAAAAGAAAATAATACCTGAATCAGACGAGAGAAGAAATATAATGATCTAAACGACAGATGAATACCTGTAATAATGGCAGTGAGGCCTGTCCCATCTATTCCTTGAGTAACTTCCTCGGCTGTGGAAGAAGAGGAGAACCCCGACGGCCTTTTCCTAACAAACGGCCACATCTCTCTCTCTCTCTCTCTCTCTCTCTCTCTCTCTCTCACCCCTCTCTCTCTTTCTCTCTCTTTGAAAGTTTGGCAGCAACCAGTCCAGTGACTCAGCGGGCACTGATGAATGATGATACGGAAGAAATTTTAAATATCTGGGCTGTGTTGGGTAACTTGGGAAGCCGACATTTTTAAAAATACCTAAGTTCAATACAAATTATTAAAATTACCCACGGTCCCAAATCTTTATTAAAAATACTCATACCGGTCAATTATTGGCCGATTTTGATTAAAAATCCGGACCGGCCAATTATTGACCGGTTCCGTGATTTTTTTTTTTTTTTTTTTTTTTAGATTAGAGAAAAATTGCTAAAATTCTGAAATGAAATCTAACACAAAAAAATTAAATTTTTTTTTTAATATTTGTTAGAAAATACGCTACAATAGGGCTGAATTTGTGCTAAAATACGGTAAATTACAATAATTATGCTAAAATACAGTAAATTTACTAAAATACGGTAAATTACAATAATTATGTAGAATTATGCTAAAGTACGGTAAATTACGCTAAATTACGTATGAATAGGGCCGATTTTGTGCCATCTTTCATAAAACATAAAAAATAGTAAAAAATTCCAAAAAATAATAAAAATTGGTATTCTACAAGTTCATTATGTAACTAATTTACTGAGCTACGTAGATTGGAGAATAGAAATGAAAATCTCAATCGGAAACTTCAACTGAAGTTTTGAGGCCCTTCTCTTAGTTTTTTGGCGATTCTGAATTTGGCAATCTAGCATCATAGGCACGAATGATGCGCATTTTCGCAAGCTTTCCGAAAAGTGGTCATTTGCTGAAATCGGACACTCGAGCGCCGTTTTATGGCCGTTTGAAGTTTCGTCGTCGTTTTTCCCCTTCTCAGTGAATATATCATCCCTATTCGTACGTAATTTAGCGTACTTTACCGTATTCTAGCATAATTCTACATAATTATTGTAATTTACTGTAATTCAGCATAAATCAAGTAATTTAGCGTGTTACACGCTAAATATACTTGATTTATGCTGAAGTATAATAATTTAGCGTGTTTGAAGTATATTTAGCGTAAATCAAGTATAATTATACTTGATTTATGCTGAATTACAGTAAATTACAATAATTATGTAGAATTATGCTAGAATACGGTAAAGTACGCTAAATTACGTACGAATAGGGATGATATATTCACTGAGAAGGGGAAAAACGACGACGAAACTTCAAACGGCCATAAAACGGCGCTCGAGTGTCCGATTTCAGCAAATGACCACTTTTCGGAAAGCTTGCGAAAATGCGCATCATTCGTGCCTATGATGCCGGATTGCCAAATTCAAAATCGCCAAAAAACTAAGAGAAGGGCCTCAAAACTTCAGTTGAAGTTTCCGATTGAGATTTTCATTTCTATTCTCCAATCTACGTAGCTCAGTAAATTAGTTACATAATGAACTTGTAGAATACCAATTTTTATTATTTTTTGGAATTTTTTACTATTTTTTATGTTTTATGAAAGATGGCACAAAATCGGCTCTATTCATACGTAATTTAGCGTAATTTACCGTACTTTAGCATAATTCTACATAATTATTGTAATTTACCGTATTTTAGTAAATTTACTGTATTTTAGCATAATTATTGTAATTTACCGTATTTTAGTACAAATTCAGCCCTATTGTAGCGTATTTTCTAACAAATATTTAAAAAAAAAATTCAATTTTTTTGTGTTAGATTTCATTTCAGAATTTTAGCAATTTTTCTCTAATCTAAAAAAAAAAAAAAAAAATCACGGAATCGGCCAATAATTGGCCGGTCCGGATTTTTAATCAAAACCGGCCAATAATTGGCCGGTATGGGTATTTTTAATAAAGATTTGGGACCGTGGGTAATTTTAATAATTTGTATTGAACTTAGGGTATTTTTAAAAATGTCGGCTTGGGTTGCGGCTATTTTCGGAGTTAGAATAGCTATAATAAGAAATTCAAATTTTTATCTAATTAGAATAAGTTATTTTTAAATATTTTGAAATTTGATTATTCTAACTTATTCTTATATTGCAATCAAACACACATACTCATGGTTAATTACTTGCATCCACCTTAAAATCTTCAAAATTTTCAACTTTTTCATCAAAACATTATAAAATCTTATTTTTCATTAAAACATAATATTTTTTATTTTTTTAATCTCCATTTCTTCATTTAAGCTATTACTAGTCTTTAAATATAAATCATGTTAACTATTTTGCCCTTCCTTTATAGTAGAGTAGAGGCCGGTTTTTTTATTAATACCTTAAAAAAAATGCAAAATATCAAATCTGCTCTTAATTTTTTTTTTTTTTTAAAACTACCCTAACCGCTCTTCCATGAAGCAGTCCACTGTCTCTAAAAAAAAAAAAAACATCAAACCGCTCCTGTGAGGCGGTCCACTATTTTTTTTTTTTTTTGGAGATGAAATGATTAAGGAACTTTTAATTGAGTTTGGGCCTTCTTCAAACCAGACAAAATAAATAAGAAACAAAAATATTATATAAAGTGGTATAATCAGTAAGTCACTAATGGGATATTTTTCTTGACCAAATAGTGTTTGAACAGAGTATTAAATTTGTTGTCTAGCATATATTGATTTAATATATAATCTCCTTTGACATTATTTTGACTATCTTCTCTTCATCACACCTGTCATAAATTATACAAATCTGTGAACTTAAAATTTTTTTGTGCTTCCAAGAAATATTTTAATTATAATATAAATACTTGTTATTGCCATATAGAAAGTTCTGTTAGGTGTCGATGAATAGGGATATTCATCGGTTCGTTTCGGTTGAAACCGAACTAGGTAAATCAAAATAATAATTCGGTTTCTAAAATAGAACCGAACCAAACCAAAGTTTTATTTCGATTTGTTCGGTTCAAACCAAAATATATTAATTTTTTTATTTAAAACAATTGATTTATAATAAACCGAATTATATTAAGAAATAAACCGGGATATTAAGAAATAAACCGAAGTATTTAAAGCAATTGATTAAGAAATAAACCGTAACGGTCCGGACCAAATTCATAATATATAAAAGTTCGGTCGGTTCGGTTATTTCGGTTTAAAAATTTCAAACCAAACCGAACCAAAATTATAATTCGGTTTAAAAAGTAAACCGAACCGAACCATTAAACCGAACAAACTGAACCGTTTGGTCCAAATTAATTCAGTTCGGTTCAAAACTGACAAAACCGGACCCAATGAACACCCCTATCGATGATGTAACAATGATATGCATGGTCTGAATGACACGTGGCACTCAAACAGCGCTTGGTTCAGTAATTGTTTATGCACCTTTGATTGAAACAACGACTGATTGAACCAAGTATATATGTATTTTTGTTGGAATTTATTTAGTATATACAAGTTAAGAGAAAATATTCAGAGGGGAGAATTACAACTTTTTCTGATTACTAGCAAACTGGAGAGGAGGCCAATGATCAGATATGCCAAAAATAAAAAATAAAAGATATAGTGGACCGCTCCACAGAGGGGTGATTTGGTGTTTTTTTTTTTTTTGAGAGACAGTGGACTGCCTCAAGGGAGCGATTTGATTGGAACAGTGGACCGCCCCACGGGGGAAGGTAAGGATAGTTTAAAAAAAAAAATCAAGAACAGATTTGATATTTTATTTTTTTAGGGTATAATAAAAAAAACCGGGAGCAGAGGCATCCATTTATTCTCAAATATCACATAACACTTTCCCTTCAGTGTCTAATCGTGCTTAGACTCACTCATTCTATTTGAACCTTTACATATTTAATTCGGTGTCTAGTCAAAATACATGAGGCAATATTATTATATTAGTGATGCTTTGAGATTCGTGCAGAGAGAATTAAAACGGTCTAATTTTTTTTTTTTCAGATAAACTCAAAATTTGAGATATATCGGAGGATGTGAATCCATTCTATTTGATGGTGTTTGGTTGAGATCTAAAAAGACATAAATTATTTATATTTTATTGAGACCTAAAATTAAGGCATAGCTCAAGCTATTTCATATTTGGTTGGAATTTGTCGCTCAAAGTCATAGTTTAAATTCATCTTATTCTCCTTTGCATGCAATTTTTATTAAAACTACATAATGAGAAAAAACGAAATCGTAATTAAAAAATTGAAAGGTATCAACATATAATTTAGAGATAAATTGAAATAAAATATAGCAGTACATTAATTTATATTTTAAAAATAATACTATATTGACAACCAAATTGATATTAAATTTGTCTCTTATATTATATACAAGAACGTAACAAAAGAGAAATTGCTTACGTTCATTGCTGATAATAGAATGAAATTAAGAAAACAAAAATTATTAATACAAACAAAAGGATAATTTATATTTCCAAAATTAATTTATAAAATTACAGTTTGCTAACTCAAGAGGGGGTGAAGTTAAAAAAATATATTAACAGAAAATTAGAATCGCATGAGTTAGACTTAGAAATGGACTTAGACTATTTGGTTTAAGTTTAGTTCCCTTCTAGACCTAACTCGTTAAATTAGGTCAGCATGTTTAAATAGGCGTGGATCCAGGATTTTCATCGGGGGGGGGGGCACAAAAAAATTATTGAATTGGGTTTAAATCCATTAACCAATTGGGTATTTGATAAAAAACAATGCTTTAACTTATATTTTTCAATATTTTGACTTGTAATTTCTGATGATTTGACTTAATTCTAATTACCAATCAAAATTCAACAAATTTATTTCAATTTTAACCCTAAATTTAACCCGAATTACAAATCAAATATCCAGCGGGGGGCAAAGTCAGTGGGAACTGATAAATCTCTACTAAAACTCTAAATCCAGGAGGGGCAGTGGGTCCGCCCCTGTGTTTAATGATTAAGTGAAGCCTAATCCTCCTATTTCATGATTTTGCGTCTAAATCTCTCACTTGAACCTCTCTCATGAGGTCCAATTCCCTTATTCTCAACAAGAAGTTTTTTTTGTCTTACACATAAATTTTTTTTCCATCTTCTCTCTTGGTTAGGGGTGTTCATTGGGTCCAGTTTATTCAATTTTTAACCGAATTGGAAAAATTTGTACTAATTGGTTTGGTTTTTCCATTTAAATGGACCAATTCGGTTCAATATTGGTTTGTTTCGGTTTCTCTTAATTGACCTCTAACTTTTACTAAAAAATAACAAAATAAAGCTAAAAATTAATTAATATATATTATTTTTCTAAATACAAAAATATTGTGAAAATATAGAGTTCAAATATTTTTGTGTCTCCAATATACCTTCGAATCTAGAGCTTATCTGCCTATGGTCAATTTGATAAAAAAAAAAAAAAAAGCAGACCACATATCGACTATCAAAAAGAAAACAACTCAAATTTTTTGTTCTCTTAAGAATATGTTCATTTGTTACGAAATTGTGCAGGATGAGATTTTATAAATTTAGAAACAAACTAATTAATTTATGGGATATGTATGAGAATGATCATGGAAACATGCTGAAATAAATGTTCGGATGTGCTATGAGATTTAGTTGTGGAAAATCCTAATGTGAGAAAGATATTCATAGAAAATAATTTTTTTTCATTTTTAAAGGTTTGTTGTCAACAATAATTTGTTGGTTAATGATTATTGATACATTCTGATCTATTATAATAATCTCAAGTCTAATAATTAAAATATGATAATATTTAGAAAAATAAAAAATGAAATTATAAAAAAAAGTTTCATTAAAAAAATAACAAATTAATGGCGTGAAAAAATATTAAAAGTAAAAATAATGGTGAAAAAATAATTCATACTCAAATAATATAAATAAATCAAACAAAATGTACTTGTCATAAAATAAAAAATATTGATAAGATGTAAAGGTTAATAATGAGTGGACAAATAAAGAGATGAGAGAGCCAACAATGAATGCGCAAATAAAATAATTTGGTTAGACTCAGTGAATTTTTTTTCATCATTTTATGAAGAGTTAGAGATAACATCATATTTCCAAAATCTAGAATCATAACTCAACCGCTGGCAATGCTAGTGGTATCATTTCCCTCACACTGTTGATATATTGCCAGCAATAGAAGATTATTTTAAGAAGTATAATTTGCATCGGTACTTCATTAATGTTTTTATTACAAACTATCAATGTTTCAAATATCAATAAAACATCGATGCACCATTGTTGGATTAACTAGAGTATAAAACATCCGTGCATCATTGATGTTTTTGTAATGAAACATCAATGTATTGTTTTCAAACTTTAAATGACATAATTTTTGGTTGGAAACTCCGATTTGAATATTTGACCCTAATTCAGAAAAGCCGCAAAGAGACGGATGGGCGTGGTGTTCGAGGCATTAGTCCCGGTAAGTCGATAGAATCATGATTGCAAAAAAAAAAATGTCATTTAATGTCTCAAAACTTCAGTTGAGGTTTTTGATTCTACCGTCCGTTAATTATTCATTAAAAAAATTTATTTTACAATAATCAACATTCTAAAATTGAGTTATCAATATTACAAATAAGTCAACATTTTTTTCAAATAGTATTAAAATTATTAACAATGCATGCTCCAACTAGATTTTTGATTATATTTGAGAGGTTTTAAAAAAAATTCTCCTACCGCTAGCAATGCTAACAGTATGAGAGAAAATGGTACTGCTGGCATCAGCGATAGGAGAGGAATGATACTTGCTAGCGGTTAAAATATGATTCAAAAATTTGAAAATATGATGTTATGTTACGATTTACGATTTTTTTTTTGTTATGGATAAAAATTTCGATTGTTTCGATCTACAATGTTTTATTGTTGAAAACAAATGAAATTATTAAATGACTAATGAATAACTGATTAAGAATTTGTCACATAATTAATTTATTAATTTTATATGGCATCAATGCGACTATTAACAATATCAAAGGGCAAATGATTTTAACAAAGCAGTCTTAGATTTATGTAGCATACATACTATAAAATCAATACAACTGTTTCATTTTTTTTTGTTTTTAAAAAAGTAAATAAATAACAAATTATGAGTAATTTTTTTAACAAAACAATTCTGGTTTTATGCAACACACAAATTATAAAAATCAAAGCACTGCTGTATGTTGATCTGTGTACTGCATGAAGTAAAACCTGCTCTATTAAAATCTTTACCCCTGTGAAAACAATTCTTCATTTAAGGAACTTGGAGCGGATGCAATATGAAGCGTCGGATCTTGATCCATACAAATGGACAGTAGCCCAAATAAGTGAATAACCCAACATTCATCCCCGCCTGGACCATTTAGCCGATCTACTCTGGTTTTCGCACTACAGCCCTAATGGATCCGTGTTATGACCTTGTTAGCTGGCTGACTGTGCGAAAAATTAAGATTACTTATTTTGGGTAGACTCGGTCCACCTTTCTCTGGCTCCACCTGCATTTCGCTTGAATATGATCTGCGGTACCATACCGTGTAGAATAACTCCCAGCCGTGCCAAATATTTACGGTGTCTGGTTGGTCCGGTTTACGATTCGTGCCAGAATAAAATGGACGATAAATATCTCACTCTACAAAGTATGGTACCGTATTAGATCAGAACGCCACACCTACAGTGTAACAGTGACTCTTGTCCGTAAGAACAATGAAGACCAGGTTCATTCAAATTGCTTCTGTAGGGCATGGCGCAAGATAGAGAGGAGCTCTCCAGGAGAGCCTCCAATTTCTCCCAAATCTGTTCTTTCTTTCTGACCGTCGCTCTCCCTTCTCTCTCTCGCCTCGCAAAATTAAGATAAACCTCAGTGACTACCTCTGAAACCCTGAGAGATTCTCAGTTACCCCAATTCGCAGCTCTTAGCTTTCTCCTATTTGCACCTCCTCTGTGTTGCAATCGAGCATTCTAGCTGCTTGAGCGTACCTACCAGGTAACATTTCTGTACCTTGCCACGCGTATGTATTTCCTTCTAGCAGTTTGTAGAGAAAATAAGCCCGAAATCGGTTTGAAGGAGAGTCCAGATCAGAATCAGATAGTTGCCGGTTGTCTCTTAGTTTCTTGTGATTTTCTGAATTGTAGCCCTTTTTATTTATTTATTTGCAAGGGGTGATTCTGTGAATTTCTATTAAATTTTCCGTGTTCTCTTAATTTAATGAGCTATTAGGGCGACATTCTTGATCCTTAAAAAATACTGTGGAAGTACCTCACTTATGGGTAGGTTTTGTCCCATCGTTTAAAAAGATTACAATTTAGCCAATCTAATTTGTGAATTAATTGAATTTGAGTTGTCCAATTCTTCTTACAGTTCCATCATGTAATGCCTAAGTTCTTTTTATAAGATGTTAAGTTTGCAAATATTTACTATAGTTGTAACGTGCTTAAATTCTAGCTACACTGAAAGGAATTCATTTTACCTTTCTCCAAATTAGGTCATAACTCTTACAATTAGAAAATACCCATAGCAATATAGTGTATCAGTAGAAACTGAAGAAGGTTTCTTTTTAGTAATATGTGGGCACCAAAATAGCGGGCAGGGCATAATTAGTCCCAATAAATAATAGATAAAAAGCACCGATGGATATTATTGACTGTGATGCGAATCAATACTTATTAGTTTTGCACATTGAATTTTTGTTTGGTGTTAGCTGCCCTCTGTATTGTATTGTTGTGGGATGATAATGTTTATACTGGAAAAAATTAGAAACATGCAAGAGATAAACTGAAATTAAATTTCAACAAGAGTGAAGCATTTCCTCAAAGTTCAAATTTATCCGGTTGGCCTTTTTTCTTTTATTTTTTCTGCCAATTCATATTGTGTATAGATCTTTGTTGTTTGGTTATGAAATTGTCTTGTTATCGTACATGCTTCTAATGTTTGTCAATCTAACCGCTACCAGGAGTGCTGTATTTAGCATTTTGATGATCAAGGAGGTGATCAATCTTTGACAAGAATAAAGAGATAAACTTTTTCAAGATGTATGTTGGTTTATCTGTTGTTCCTCAAATAAATCTCTTTCAACTTTTTTAGAGTTGTTTTACAGTGGAAAAGAACCCTACTTGATTGAGGTTTTAAATGCCAACTTATTGTTATCACAGATGATCAGAGGTTCTCAGCAAATGCCAGAGAGCGAGACAGCAATCATTAAACCAGAGGTAGTTCCTTCAATATGGGCCTTTAGTTTATATTGCCTCACGATAGTACTGCAAAAAAGTAGTTTATAATAGAATTAATCTGCTTGTTAGGCGATGAAGTCTTACATTTGGCTTCAATGCGCTGATGGTTCAATACAACAAGTGGAGGAAGAAGTGGCGATGTTCTGCCCGACAATATGCCGAGAGATACTCAAGACAGGATCTGGTTCTTCTAAAAACTATGCCATCTCTTTACCTGAGAAAGTCAGCCCAGCTACTTTGAGTTTGATACTTGACTATTGTCGGTTTCATCAAGTTGCTGGCCGCTCCAACAAGGTCAGTAGTTCTTCCTTTCTGACTCGTCCTTAGATGAAGTTGTTTGTGTATTTCGAAATAAACATCTAAATATACACTGTTGTGTGCTTCTATCTCTCTCTATAAACTGTCTATCTCGGGTGGAGTTATTTTTTGGGGGTTAGTAAGAACTGGGGATCCCTATCTCCTTCTCTGGATATTGCAAAGGCCTAGACTCTTGTTTATTGGTATGCATCTATGGTAGGAGAACATGTGTAAACTTAACGAAGTCATCTAGTATCACAAAATATTTGGTTGGATCTTTTTTAACTACATGAAAATGCTTATACTGGGTAAAAGCGCAATAGCTATTGTTCAAAAGGTATTGAGCTTTTCTAAATGGTGCTAGCATCTTTCTTATAAAATTTAATATATGCACTTTTTAAATCAATTTATATTTGAAAATGTCCTGTATCCTGAGGTTTTATCAAATTTACGGTTTTGTATGAGATTTTGGATATTTGTTATTTGTTAGTCCGTATAAGGTATCAGATACTCAACATTATTTTAGGACTAGTTGACTAGTTGCAAGACAATACCTGATAGAAGTCAGATTTAAGATACAGGTTAGGTAGAAAGTATCTTACTACTGAGTATGGGGTATATATCAGTATTTTTTACCAGTACTGTTTTCTTATTTCATATTTTAGGACATCACTCGAGTTTTATATCCATCTTCTTTATTTGTTTTTGTTGATTTTTAGTGGGTCGACTTTCCATAGGCTGATTCTTATGCTGTACATATTGTTCTGGGCTAGATGAAATTGGAGTCTGTATTTGCACACTGATTATCTTTTCCTTTTGCTTATTTTCATTTTTCTTCTTTGTTGTCTAGGAACGGAAGTCATTTGATGAGAAGTTTGTCAAGGTCGACACAGACCAACTATGTGAATTAATCTCAGCTGCTGATAGTCTAGGGTTAAAGCCATTGGTTGATCTGACAAGCAGAGCAATTGCGCGGATGATAGAAGGGAGAACGCCCGAGGAAATTCGTGAGATCTTTCATCTGCCAGATGATCTTACTGAGGTACTAATTTTGTTATTTTTTATTTTCTAGGTGTTCTTTTCTTTACATATTACACCCAATGTTATACTGTATCATGGGAACTCCTGTATTGCAACTAATGACCAATATAAAGTTTTGGTTCTTTAAACAACCACCAACTTATTAAGAGGAAATTTAAATAACAGTGACCAAATTTGCCCCTGAAAGCCTGGTATTGCCTGTAATTTAGCCAAGGGATCTGTCACCCTAATTAATGTTTGCTCAATTTTAGTTCCAGTCTGGATCACATATGTAAAAAATAAAGAATTAGGAGCACATTCAAATTTTGAATATTTGATGAGGGTATGATTTTCCATCACCTTTACTGAATGGCTCATTGTTGTTCCAAATATGAGAATCTTGAATATTTGCTGCCGTGAGCTGTCACTGTGCCAAAAAAAGAAAAAAATTCCCTTGAACTTCAAATTCCTTGCTAATACTGTGTTTTATATGAATCAAGGAAGAAAAATTGGAGCCCTTGAAAAATGTAAACGATGATCCAAGAATACGCCTGTTGAACAGATTATATGCTAGAAAAAGAAAAGAGCTGAAGGAGCGGCAGAAGAAAAAGGTAGTGAAAAGCTTTCTTTATCTGGTTGCAGTCTCCTTGCTTTTGAACTTTACATCTAAATGGAGGCCTGTTTGCTTACACATTATTGTACTTTGAATTATCCTAGGAAGCTAAGGTGATTGAAGAAAGGAAGGATGAACGGTCTGTAGATGAGCTTCTGTCTTATATAAATGGAGAAGGTATTTCCTTAGCTGAAAATTGAACCAATTGCAAGTGTGCTGTTTTGCAAAAATTATTTTTTAAGCCTTGAACTTCTCAAAAACCTATGTATTACTTGGATTTGAAATATCCAACAATACTTTCTTAACTCCTCTATTCAACTGATTGCAGGTTCAGGAAACGGCAAAACAACAAAAGGCAAGAAAAAGAACAGACGACGAAAAGAACAGAACAAAGACTCTAGTACAGCAGATGCATACCAAACAGAACGGAAGGTTATTATCCAATGATCTTTTTAAATGTCGTGGAGAATTATTTCACCTTCTGAATTTGTAAATGATTATGGAGTGACTCTTTTAATAAAACTGTAGTATGAAGTCAGACCCTATTTAATGGGCAGCAATGTGACTCTTTTAAATCACTCCTTTTTGTTTGATAGCTTAATATATATATGAAAACCTTTTTTGTGTAGTATTTGTTTGATAGCTTAATATAAATATGAAAACTTTTTGTGTAGTATTTGTTTGATAGCTTAATATAAATATGGGAACTTTTTTGCTTGTCAGATCTATACATACTTAATACATGTTCTTCTACTTTTTAGGAAAGAGCAAGTATGTCATCTGCATGTACCTCTAGTGGCAATGTATCTTCTTCACCCAGGCGAAATCAAGGTTTGCGGGAAGGTGCACAAGATCCATTTTCTCTGAAGCTTGGCGAAGATGATTACACTGATGATGAGTTAGACCCTGCCATGCAAGAAGAACTTGATAGGTGACATTTCAAACATAATTGTTTCAATTTACTTCTTTTGCAAATAATTATCTGATTTTTACTGTTTTTGCAAAGGGCTACAAAAGCAATCTGAATTGTGACACAGTTTAGGGAAAATAAACCTGCTATAGAATGACAGATGTCAAACATTGAAGAGAGATGGACCTTTACCTTTTCCATCACACTGACATTAATGTCCTTGCTCTTTCCATGTATCTAAACAGCGGGGTCTTTCTAAATACCATGGCGTGGTTCTAAATAATCTGATAAACCGTACATTGCTATTTTTACTTGTGCTATTTGTTGGTTAGCTTGAATCAGGTTTCACTTGTGATTTGTCAGAATATCTGTGATGCAACCTGCCTACTTTAGATTCATTTTTGAAATGTTTCATCTGGAAAATCTGCATCTGTGATGCATCTAGGATCATTTTTTTTTTTTACGCTAACTATCTTCCCTTTCGGATGCATACATGAAGTACTAATATCTGGATTGGTCACACTTAAATTTCTCACCTTCTTTCTGTTGGTTTTGGTAAATCTCTCATGTAAGTACTAAGTAGATCTTGTTGGTTATATTCAGAGAAGTTGAGGATTTTGCCCGAAGACTGAACTCAATGTGGCCAGATAGAGTACAAGAGATATTATCATTAGGCCAAGAGAGAAGGCGAAATTCTAGTTTTGTTGGGCACTTCTGAAGGTTAGTGTTTCTTACTTCTTTCATGATGCTTTAAATAATTTCAAGGTTGCATGCTCACTTTTTCAGCCTGGTACTAGAAAACCAAAGAGAAAGTCGTTTGCATGCACACTGCATGACATATAGAGAGGACTATTTCTTTCTGCATTCAATTTGATTTGTTGAATAATCTCATTAATGTTATATTCACTTTATTGTTCTTTACCTTTTGAGTTCTGAGAAGCATTTCAGTTGTTATGTGTACTAACTGTCTGATATTTCATTATTATCTCATATATTTATTCAGGGTAGGAAGATATCTGAAGGGTCTTAATGTCTGTAATGTTAAAAGAGGAGCGTTTCTGATTTTTTATTCTTCTGAGAAGCTCAACTCATAAAGGGGAGTTCTAAATTAGCGGCGTGCCCATTTTTCATAGTAGAGCTCGTCAAGTGGATAATATCTAGCCCCAACAAAAATGTTAGTATTGTTGGTACTGTAACTCTATTTTGATGATGCGATGCTTAATGACAGTTTGTCATGTGGTTTTTTTGGGTTCATGTCATTGTCTTGTTTAAACTGTTTATTCACGAGTATCCAACTGTTGTGAAAAATAGCTGTTTTTCTGATATCAGGAAATGGTAGAGGTAGTATCAATGCGAACTCATTGTTTTCATTACAAACAGAAAACAAATCGTCTCAGATTAACAACTTGTAGCTCTCCATTCTCCATGGTGTTTTTTTGCGTGACATGAGAGCAGTAAAAGTACGTATATAAACGTAAAGCGGCATCAGTTGATTTTTTTTGTTTAAATAGAACGAGGTAACGAGGAGAATTATTATTAATGTCTTTGAATCTTTTAAAGTTATTTTTTCATTGCATTGAGTTTGTGATACACAAGATCAGTGTTATATGCGGCGGTTTAGAATGGGAAGTGGGGCTAAGAGTTCTCTTTCTCTAACTTTTATTGACTTTGATCCAACATGATACAATCTTTATTAATAATTCTTAAACTCGTGCAAACCAGGCCCCACAATTTGCCAAGATTCTAGCGGGCTGAAACGGGACTGCGCCTCTGAGATATCTCATCTTTTGCGTGACCGACGTGTACAGTGCCTATTCGGGGATAGCGCAGGGGACCAGTATTATTTATGCTTTGAGATTCGTGCAGAATGTATTTGAACGGTTGAGATTTTTTGAAAAAACCACTCAAAGTTTGAGATATTTCAGAGAATGGGAATTCCTGAAACGGGTGGTTTGTCTGATATTAGTCAGCAAACTGATTAATATTTATGAGAGATCTTTATTTAAATTAGGTCCGATGGACTCATATGAAAAATATTGTTTTTTTCCCACTAAATTATAAACTAGTTTTTACTTCGGTAACATATTGTTAATGTTGGAGGGATGTTTTTACGATTCAAATCGTCGCTCAGCCGGAGGTGATTTTCTCAAGCGATTATCAAATATTATTTATTTTGTTGTTTCATTTTCAATGGACTACATTTCAGAGAATTATTTTCAAATTTTTGCTACCCTAATTTTACACATTTTACTCAAAGTGCTCTAATACTACGCCGTGACTTGTCTAGTTGCAAAGTTAATATCCTTAATACGAGAAGTCACAGATTTAAAACTTAAGAAGTGTGTGAATAGTTAAATGGCTCTGACTCCAACTTCACCGAAACCAAAGAAAACTACTTGCGTATTAAATTTGTTTGATGATTTTGATACAAGAAACTATGTTTATGTGAGTGAACGCACAGATAACCTGCAATTTAAGTAATGCTTTAATACTGTACAAAGGAATATTATACTAATTTCCATTAAAAAGTTTAAATCGTTTAATAGGTACTAATCTCCTACACAAAATGCCATTATATTTGAGCTTATAAGAAATTTTATTTATGAAGATAATTAAAATTATAAAGTTAAATATTTAAAGTAAAAACAGTAACTTAAAAAATATTTGGATACAATATAGTTGAACTTAATAGAAAAGATTACAACATAGTTGATGTAAACTATATTTTACTGTTTGCTACTAATGTTGAACGAGAAAATTTGACTATGAAAAGATAGAAAAATACTTAATAACTTGGCTTTGTTTATCAATACTGTCACTCAAACATTAGTTCAAAGCTAGATAGAGGGAAGGAAATAGCAAGCGTGCGCACCAAGTCTTAACAAACTTCAGTACAACTTGAACCGTATGATAGATTAATATTGTGGGTGCTGCTCAAGCCATTCCTGAATTGCAGATCGAAGCACACGATTTTTAATCAGATTGCGATGTGAAAGTGGCAAGTTGGTCATTGGAGATGTGTTGTGCCCTCTACTGAGCCACTGTCTTATTGAGTCAGCTTCATATGTGAACCCATCTGCTGCAATACAAGGATCCTGCATCACTTCCTGAAACCAAAGTAACAAATATGATTCAATTACAAATTCTATATTTTTCATTCAACTAATTCCATCAAGTAAAAGCTATTGAGATCAGAAACACTACAAACTGGAGAGGGGGAGGGATGTGGTTGAGTTAGTGAACGGACTGGAATTTAATGGGTGAATGGACCTGAGAATTGTTGACATTAAAAAACATAAGCTCTCGGGAAGGTTTATATTGACAATAAACTTAATTGATAACCGCAACAATCGATCAAATGTTTATCAAAATGAAAAAAGAGTCCAAGAATATTTTTTTTTAATATAATTCGGGTAATTGGGTATCAAATATGGCGCAATTTGAAAAAATCATCGGCCATCCTAAGTGGTTTGAAATATTAATGGTTTAGATTTATCAACGTGTGACAATGACCAAATGATTCCCAGACTGAATTAAATTTTATACACAGCATATCTAAAATTATAGAAAACATATCTACAATTTTACCTTATATATTGTGATAATAATTTTTTAGGTTGTTGTGGTTAAAGGATTGATAAGGCCGTCAATATACCCCTTCCTGTATATATGTTGAGGAGGGATCCAAGTACATCAACTTTTGGAGCTCCATCATGACCACAACAATTTTTTCCATTAATAAATCAAAATTCAAATTTCAAATGCAAATGTGAACCTTTGAACTTGTATTATTCTTAAGAATAATGTATTCAAGTAGAAAATATACTGAGTTCATTTTGCACAAAATGAAAATGTGCAACAATCAATGCTGCAAAATGGTCACAATAGCCCATTGATTTTTCGGCTTCTTTATCTTGTACTGAACGGACCCCAACTTTATGATTTTATTTTATGTATTTGCATTATTTCAAAAATAAAATAAGATCCGCCCCTCACATTTCTTGTTTGGAATTAATTTTTTGAATTATTAATGCAAAAATGAGTTGTGGTCATGATAGGTCCCCAAAGTTGCGGTAAAATAAATTAGGTTAAACACTCTTCGTTTCCTCATTAAACAGCTAATGAGCCTCTAAAAAATAAAAACATAATAATTATGGTATACATATACTATTGTGATCGGGTGCCAATAAAATATTTCAAAACTATTACCTGATTTATTGGACAGATGAAGTGTGATGGTATGCTCTCTTCTCCAAGCTCAGATCCACGACTCTGTGGTTCCACGTAAGTAGAAGCAGCCTTCATCAAAGGTTCGACCACTGCCCACACCTCATTAACAAGATCAGGCCGCATGCTTCTAGACAACTCCGCACATCTTAGGGCCATCTTTGCCAACTCCTTAGCTTGCTCAAAGGGCCATGTCCCAACCGAATCATCGATTACTGACAAAAGGATCCCGTTTCTCATAGCATTTTGAACTTGTCTGGCAATATTCATTGGAGGCTTTCCTGTTAGAAGACGAAGGATAATGATGCCCAAGGAATAGATGTCTGATTTTGGTGTCAGAATTCCAGTTGATAAATACTCAGGGTCAATGTATGAAAATGTTCCAGCTGGATTCATTGTTTGGAAGAAAGCTGTGGCATTGGTATCCGGTTGTTTCAGGAGGCGAGAAATGCCAAAGTCGCTGAGTTTACTCACCAAATTGGTGTCAAGGAGAATGTTTTCAGGCTTGAGATCTCCATGGACTACTAGTTGGGGCTTGTTTGAGTGGAGGAAAATGAGAGCGAGGCAGATCTCACCGATGATGCGGGTGCGGGCCTGCCATGTCAAAGGTGGGGTGTTGTTGGCACAGGTCAGACGGTCCTCAAGGCTGCCATTAGATAAGTACTCATATACAAGTGCCGATACTTCTGAGCAGGCTCCTATGAGGGTAACTAGGTGTGGGTGCCTCACTTTAGTGAGGATGGTAATCTGTAATTAATTAAGGAAAAATCTTAAAAAGATTTTAACTAAAATTAACAAGGTTATAATTTAATATATAATTAGGGTATACCAAGGATCACCATTGTAGATGCTACCATAGAATAGCATCCAATGTGTTTTTTCTGCACTTAAGTGGATAGCTTAATTCAGCCATACTCAGGTTCTCTCTGAACCTTAATTTCTATTTCTGTACATAAAATTTACCTCTTGTTGGAATTGCGATTTGCCCTGTATGCTTTGGGAACGCAACAACTTAATTGCTACTGTGGTTTGACGAAGAGAACCTTTGTAAACAGGTCCAAATGCACCTTCTCCGATCTTCAATGATTCGCTAAAATTCTGGGTTCCTTGCCGCAGTTCTTGCAAGGAAAACTCAGAGTTCACTGCCGTAGATGAGGAGCTGTAATGCATATTTTCTTTTTGTATGCATAATTCTTCGACTTTTCTCATCAAATTATCCTTTTCTTGTTGCAGTTTGTATAAATCATCCTGTAAATAGTCAATGCGGTCCCCACCTGATGCTGAAATAACTTTCAAATCCTTGATAACGAGTTCAAAATTAGAAACTTGTTTTTCCAATGCAAGCCTCCTTTCATTTGCCACCTGAATCTGGTTGAAATATTCATCTCTTTGGCTTCTGAGGAGGTCATTCTCTTCCATGATTTGTTCAATTGTTTCGCGTAGGAGTTCATCATGCTCGTTCTCTTCAATTTCTCGTCTTAATTGATCCTTTTCTTGCTTTTCCCTCTTTAAAATATCCTTAAGCTCTCTCATTTCTTGCTCTTTTTGCTGCAAATTCTTTGCTAGCCTGTTCTGTAAAGTTCAAGTCTTATATTAAGCAGTAATTTACGATTACAGTAGAAATGTATTTATATTGTAACAGTTAACTATTAGTTTATTAGAAATATTAGGAGGAAAGTCTTGAGGTCATTACCACTAGGTGGGCCATTTCCTTGTGGGCCCCAAAAATGTCTTCAGCTATCTTTTCAAAGTTTTCAGCTTTTACGGTTGCCTCCTGCAGCATCTAAATGAAACGAAGCATCTACATCAATATCTCACTGGGAAAGGAAACCTCAATCAAAATATCAACAAACTTATCTTAATGAGAACGTTTTATAACAAAAACATACAAAAAGATCAGGTTTATTTCAGGTAGTTCAATGCTCGGAGTGAACCTCAAGAAGGGCACCATGCTCGTGATCTTATTCATAACATTTTACTGTCTATATTTTCAGAAAATACAAATAAAAGGTTACCTCTTATGGTCTCAGAATACTGTCACAGTTGGATTACAAAGGTGAGACCTCAAGTGAATCGACAGACATTTTCTAAGCAATGAGTAATATGAAACATAAAAAATGACAGTATCACCTCTTCAGTTGTGGACTCACTATTTGATCTGGTAGACCTGCTTGATGATACCTCGGCTCCTCCATTCCTATGGGACCTCACTTCAGATGTTGGAGCTGGTGTCAAGTTATGTGAGTTCATCTCCCTATAAGAAAGCTCATTCAAAATTCAGATCAAAACAAATTTAGTCTGCAAAAGAGTATAAAGAGCAGAAGCAGATTGAAAAGATACTAGAACTAAATGATTAACAAAACAACACACTGACTGATATAGAATACGTAGATGTTTGGTGAAACTAGCGCCAGATCCAAGCTGGCGAATTTGTCAATTTCCTTTTTGGGTGCTGGTGGTGAACTTTTCCTTTCATTTTTATTGAGACGAAAGGGGAGGGTGTGGGAGGCTATATGTTTAAACCTTAAATAAGCTTGATTGATACATAAATCCTCATTTTGATTTGAATTGTGCAGTAAAGCATCATCTTGAATATGTTGATTTGAATCAAACAGTTTCCAACTATCAAATCAAAGTACAGAAGAAATTAATTTTGAAGGTTAATTATACCTAGTGAATATAAGGTTTCTGCCCGAGACAAACCAAAGCTTGCATGACAGATATGCTTCTCGCATCACTCTGTTTGCTGTCTCAGATACAAGATTCATCATATCACTGCAATTTTAGACGACATTTGTAGTCCAGATTATTTTATGGGTCAATCTCAATACTAGCTAACTCATCCCCTTTACTAACTGAGGTATATATCTACGATTTCGTGTCAGTACCTATCTGCAGCTGATCTCATGACAAGGTTCTTGGTTCCATACTGCGCAATGACTTGGACAATTCCTTCAGCAATATCGTCTGCCATGTGGACCAATTTTTCAGCTCGAAACTGTGAACAAAAGGAAAAACAAAATGTCTATTGCTATTATTCTGCTTCTCAAATCCCTCTTTTGATGGAAAACAAAAGAGGACACAAAGTTGTACGCAAGTTGAAATGGAAGCAATATCATCTAGTAGAGGACATAATTTAAAAAGAAAAATCATGGAAAACAAAAGTAAAAAGGTACAATGCACCTTGTATGCAGTACAGTGTGAAAGGTATTTGTTCAGAACCGATTCTGTCTTGTCCCTCTCAATTATCCAAGACCCAGGGACACATAATCCTGTTTGACATAGTTTTGTACACAATCAGCATTGGCAGTATACAACAATTTGAAATCTCTTTGCCTCTGATATGATTACTTGATTTACTTCAAACGAAATTAGTCTATACAGGGCATACTAATTTAACTTCTTTACTAAAGTTACAATTGGAAAACACTAAAACAATTATGAAAAGATAATTAAATTAATTTATAACATTCAGCAGGAAGATCCAAGGCGCTGACCTTCTTTGAAAGGTGAAGCCACGACATGAGTGATGATGATTTTTGTTTTATCCTGAGGAAAATAACTAAAAACCCAAGACAAAGCAGATAACCCATCCTCATATGTCTCAGGCAATGCAACAAACACCTTATCTGCATTACTCTGTGCTGCCATCAAAGCTCAACTAGCTGCAACCTGATCAGAAGCATTAAAAAGGACAAGAAATTGTTTTAGTTCATAGAGACAATTCTTTTCATTTTTTTTCTCAAACAGATAAAATACCATTTACTTGTTTTATGAAGCTTCAACTAAGCGATGACACCAGAGTATATAACTGGAGGTTCAATTTTTTTTTTTCATTTTTGAGAAAAACGTTATAAATCTGTTAAGTTCAACAAATTTAATTGATAATACCAACTTTTTCTAATTTTGCTATTAGGCATTTGCCCCTTGTCACAAGGAGTCTCAGACTGACAAAATACTGAGAAAAAGAAAAAGAAAAAGAAAGCTGAAACAGATCGCAGAAATAAGAATTCACCTTAATTTCTATAGCATGTCTCAACGGAGCTTCTGGTGAGGTCAACTACTGCCAATGCTAAATCTTACTCTTATGGATATACATTAGACACTCTCTTATAATAGCTCTTAGTGGGTAATAACTGGAGCGAGGGAGGGGGCACGGAAAGGTCCCATTGGCCATCGGGGAATGCGATGCGTGGGGACCCGATAACAGTGCACTATTATTTGATTTGATTAGGGGCCTCTTCCATTTGATAATTGATACAAAGATCGATTAGAATCTTTCAAAGGGGAAGGAAAAGGTCTACAATAAGTAGTCTGCCAGAAAGGGCACCCGATCATGCCCGTTTACATTAGATCGAACGGGTCACGATTAATAGTACAAGTGTATTATTACTGAGTAATAACAGAAGATATGAACTATAAAAGAGGGACGATCGGAGGAGGATAGACGAGACGACGACTCGAGTCCCCAAAGTCAACGGTCAACGGGTCGCTATCGTTGGCACCCCAAACGCCGAGGTAACATTCTCATTCTTTGGTACAGGCCTAGAATGTATTCATCTCCATTTGGGCCTCCATATTTTTTAGTTTGGGTTAATCGCCAAGTTGTTCATTTTGAAAGTGTTAGTTATCTAATTTTTTTAATGAATCGAGAGATTTTGTGCACCCAATTTTTGTGATTTTGTAGAAAGAAAAGTACCTTTCTTTAGATCTATCATAGAAAAGGAACGTAGATCCGTGTAATTATTTATTAGTTCTCCATAATTTGTTTAAAATGTTTGGCATGATTTTTATTTTTTGTTTTCAATTTCTGACTATCTCAGACTATCATATAATTCCTTGAACTTGCCAAGAGTCTAGCGGGTTGAAGTGCAAGATCGCTGACACTGTTAATGTTGGAGTGATGTGTTATGCTTCAAATCATCGGTAGAAAGCTGAATTTGTAATCAGTATTCTCAAGAACCCCAACAGGCTCAATTTATCCAAAATATTGGATGATTCAGGGACTATCGTGATGTTGATGGTTCGTTTTACCATTTTTCTTGTCCATTTTACACAGCCATATATTAGAAAATAAACAGTTTAGGAACTATTGAAATGGGGCACGTCAGTGCTGATAGCTATCGGTCTTTGCTGGTTAAATAGTTACATGTTTTGTTGCCAGTGTTTGTGTGTGTATATATATATATTGGACATATTGATCCAAATTTTAAACTGTTTAATGATATGCATTTTCTTTGTCAAAGACATATTCTGATCTAGATAAACCATAACACAAGCAACATAAAAGAACGAATTAAAAAAAAGAGGGATCAACTTATGGCCTTTGTATGCTCTTTAGTGTAAACTTAAGGCTGACGACTAACCTTGACTAGATTAATCTTGGGGTTTGCATATAAATACCAATTACTGAGGGTCCTTGGATCCGATAAGCCATCCAACTAAGGTTAACAAATTGGTTCTGACTAATTTGGTCTAAACCAAGCTGAAATAGAGAGTCAATTGGATAATATGAATCATTTGATAACATGTTCTAGTGAACAAGCAACCAACACATCAATTGGATTAAGAATGTGAAACTACCTATATCAGTATAAACACCCATTTATATAATCAAATATGATACAAAACTATCCAAATTAGCATAAAATCTTACTTAGCTGGACTTGTTATCTCTCTCATCACAGTAATACAACTTCAAGGCCCTGGGCAGATATACTGGCAGCAAGAACCCCAACAAATTAAATCCCCAGAACACCATATTTGCCAGAGCAATTACACACCCCACAGTCACACCTCCACCAACCTCATGCCGAACCCAATCAGCAATCGTAAACAGCCTCTTTGTGTTGTAGATGATAGGTACTGCAGCACGGGCAGGGAGAGAGAAGTCGTACCCGAACGAGACACCCTCGAGGAAAATCTGAGCAGAGAGGAGAAAAAGATGCGGTGCCGTTACAGAGATGCTGTCAGTGTCTCTGACAACGAGGCTGTGCAAGATTTGAAGGAGTGGAAGGAGGAGACCGACAAGGCCTCCGATGGAGACATAGAACGCCAGTAATCGTTTTTCCTGTGCGGAGAAGATAGGGGGTGGGGGAGAGGGGGAAGGAGGGAATGTGATGGTGGAGAGGAGAAGAAGGTAGGGGTTTGAGAGGAGCACGAAAGCAATATCGGGTAAGGAGACGGTGGAGGTGGCGGCGAAGATAAGTACGATGGCTAGAGAGATGAGGTGCTGGAAGGAGAGGGAACGGTAACCACCGGGCATCTTGGGAATTTGCGGGTGCCAGGTGGCCAGGTGGGGCTGGGATTTTGGAGGAGATAACTGATCCAAAGTCCAAAGATGAAGTCAGGATTTATTACAAGTTTTTATAAGCTTAATTAATTCTTAATGGACTATTTTTATAAGGAAAGTATATCTTTTCCTTTCTATTTTTTGGTACCATTTAATTTTGGGTCTGTGAGGATTTTCGTACGCCACTTGAGCCACTGAAATTTGTGTCCATTCAATTTCTCGTCATCTTCATTCTCGTTTCTGATCAAGTTCATAACGTCAATTACGAATCTAGTTCATGTTAGACGAATACAAGCGTGTTCGGATAAGAAAATTAATTAAGCTTATTTTTTGGAATTAATGTAGACGCTTTTTTTTATGTATCTAAAAGGAATCAATAAAAAATTTAGTACAGTATTTTAATTATAATTTTGGGATTCTTTGTTAGAGTGAGACTATGAAACTTTGCAAAGCATAAATTTATCCGTACTATGAATTCATATATTCATTTTAAAAATTTAATATTGATTCAATCCACTTAATATGACCTTCATATAAAAATATACTGAAAATCTAATTTTTTTTTTCATTTTATAGAATTTTTTAACTATTTTTAATAGATAGAAAACACTACTTTCAAATGATTCATAATCAAATATTTTTTTATAGTTGACTAAGCAAAATAAAATATTAACTAGGGATAACTTGAGTAAACGAAATGGACAGGGCCTCACAATTGTGTTATGTTTAGGTGATGAATCAATTAATCATCTTTTTGTGCTATGTCTAATTATGGCAATGGATTTCAACCTTTAACGGGTTTGTTTTTGAGGGATTAACTGTGCATGATTTATGGAATTTTGATAGGTTAATACCCATGAAAGACTCTAATTTTGTAGAGGTAGAGCTTATAATGGGTGTGGTGGTTAATTAGAACGAAATAGAGTGATATTTAAAGGTGGACAGGTGCGCAGTGTGCAGAGTTTAGAGGCTCAAATAATCTCAAGAAATAAATTTTGGTGTAGTAACCTATCGTATGAAATGATCAAAAAAAAAAAAAAACCTATCGTATGATGCTTTGGCTCATTTAATTTGTATGCTACCTTTTGAGGTACAGGACTTACAAGGAGGTTTGCCTACCATTACAATGGAGTTCGGATCCAGTGAAATAACTCAATCTTTGGATTTTAGATCGGGACTGTCCGATTCGAATCCGAGAAAATCCATCTGCGAAGTGAGCACACACATTCCGACGATGAATTCGAATCCCGAGACGATCTCGAGCGAAGAATTCGAATCGGACGGTCTTGATTCAAAACCCAAAGATTGGGTTACTTTAGGGGATTCGGACCCATTACAATGGGGGATCCGTATTCTCTGCATTAACTCAAAAGGGAATCTTTTGAGTTAATGAATTTTAATTGTCTGATTTTAAACGGAGTCAATTCGGTTCGTGTTTATAATATAGGGGATCTTTAATATTAGTGTAGATTTAATTCGTACGAATTTTAAAACAGATCGGACAGTCGAGATTCATTAACTCAAAATATTCTCTTTTGAGTTAATGCAGAGGATATGAATTCTACAATGGGGGCTACAACCCATATGCCTAGGATCGGAACTGGTTTTGATGGTTCATGTTCTGGTTCTTCTGATGGTAGCAGTCTAGGTAGTGACAGATGAGAAAATTAAAGATTGAAGAAGTCATCTTTTGCTATTTCTTTAAAATGTGCTTGGAAACTAAATTTTACATTTTTTGGAATTTCATTGTTATTTTTTAGAATTTTTGAAAATCGTTGTTTTGATGAAATTTTTATTATTTTTTTCATATCAAAATAGAGATTTTAAAAAATTCTAAAAAAATAGCGAAAAGTTTCCAAAAAATGTAAAATTTAATTTTCAAGAACATTTCAATATGAAGAACATGTTGAGCGCTTCAAATCAACTGTTTGGACTTTGAAATCGCAAAAATGACTTGTTTGAATATAGACCTTTATCCAAACGTTTGGACACTAGTCGGACCCATAGATGTTGGCTAATATCAAAACGTTTGTTTCAAGGTTGTGGTGCAACCAAATGATTTTTTAATTTTCAAAGTCCAAAGAGTCGATCCAAACTGTTCAACATTCAATCTATATTAAAATGTGTTTGGAGATCAAATTTTACATTTTTTAGAATTTTTCACTATTTATTAAGTCAGTTTTAAAATTGTTGTTTTCAATGATCCAAAAATTTTCACTGTTTATTAAAATCAGTGATTTTAAAACTAACTTAATAAATAGTAAAAAAATTCCAAAAAATGTAAAATTTGGTCTCCAAGTACATTTTAATATAGACATCATATCTAACGGTTTGGATCGACTATTTGGACTTTAAAAATCAGAAAACTAATTGATTGCACCACAGCCCCGGAACAAACATTTTGATATTAGCCAACCTCTATACATACATACATACATACATACATACATACATACATACATACATACATACATACATACATACATATATATATATATATATATATATATATATATATAGTGCTGGGCTTAGCTAAGCCATGGTGTAAAACGACTTGGTGCTCCACGCCTCATTATTTTCATTTTGAAAATCCAAACTACCAATCCGAACCGCTCAAGTTGTTCTCCATATTGAAATGTGCTTGGAGACCAAATTTTACATTTTTTGGAATTTTTTTACTATTTATTAAGCCACTTTGAAAATCACTGATCCGGCGGTCCAGAAATTTTTACTGTTTTTTACTGTTCATAAGGATTTTCAGATTTTCAAAGTGGCTTAATAAATAGTAAAAAAATTCCAAAAAATGTAAAATTTGGTCTCCAAGTACATTTCAATATGAAGAACATGTTGGAAGGTTCGAATCGACTATTTGAACTTTGAAAATGAAGATATGGCGTGGAGTACCAAGTCGTTTTACACCATGGCTTAGCCTAGTCGGACTCTATATATATATATATATATATATATATATATAGTGCTGGGCTTAGCTACTCCATGGAGTAAAACGACTTGGTGCTCCACGCCTCATTATTTCCATTTTGAAAATCCAAACGACCGATCCGAACCGCTCAAGTTGTTCTCCATATTGATATGTGCTTGGAGACCAAATTTTACATTTTTTGGAATTTTTTTACTATTTATTAAGCCACTTTGAAAATCACTGATCCGGCGGTCCAGAAATTTTTACTGTTTTTTACTGTTCATAAGGATTTTCATATTTTCAAAGTGGCTTAATAAATAGTAAAAAAAATTCCAAAAAATATAAAATTTGGTCTCCAAGTACATTTCAATATGAAGAACATGTTGGAAGGTTCGAATCGACTATTTGAACTTTGAAAATGAAGATATGACGTGAAGTACAAAGTCGTTTTACTTCATGAAGTAGCTAAGTCAGACTCTATATATATATATATATATATATATAGCTGGGCTTAGCTAAGCCATGGAGTAAAACGACTTGGTGCTCCACGTCTCATTATTTCCATTTTGAAAATCCAAACTACCAATCCGAACCGCTCAACATGATCTCCATATTGAAATGTGCTTGGAGACCAAACTTTACATTTTTTGGAATTTTTTTACTATTTATTAAGCCACTTTGAAAATCACTGATCCATTGGTCCAGAATTTTTTACTGTTTTGCTACTGTTCATCCGGATCAGCGATTTTCAAAGTGACTTAATAAATAGTAAAAAAATTCCAAAAAATGTAAAATTTGGTCTCCAAGCACATTTCAATATGGAGAACAACTTGAGCGATTCGGATTGGTAGTTTGGATTTTCAAAATGAAAATATGGCGTGGAGTACAAAGTCGTTTTACTCCATGGCTTAGCTAAGTCCACATCTCTCTCTCTCTCTCTCTATATATATATAGAGAGAGAGGAGAGAGAGAGAGTGTGGCTAATATCAAAACGTTTGCACTAAGTCCCTCGTGCAACCAAGTTGTTTTCGGATTTTCAAAGTCTAAACGGTCGATCCAAACCGTTAGATGTGATCTCTATATTAAAATTTACTTAGAGACCAAATTTTACATTTTTTAGAATTTTTTACTATTTATTAAGCCACTTTGAGAATTGCTGATCACATGGTCCAGAATTTGGTTGCACTGTTTTTACTATTCACCCGGATCAGCAATTTTCAAATGGCTTAATAAATAGTAAAAAAATTCCAAAAACTGTAAAATTTGGTCTCCAAGCAGATTTTAATATAGATTGAACATCTAACGGTTTGGATTGACCGTTTGGACTTTGAAAATCCGAAAACGACTTGATTGCACGAGGGGCTTGGTGTAAACGTTTTGATATTAGCCACTTACTATATATATATGGCATTTGCTTCGGTGGACATAAGGACCTATTTGTAAAATGAACATATTTTCATTTTCAAAGATCAAACAGTCGATTCGACCGTTCAACATTATCTCCATATTAAAATATACTTGGAGGTCAAATTTTACATTTTTTTGAATTTTTTTACTATTTATTAAGTATTTTACAAAAACTAGTCAAATTCAGACCATTGAATTTGTAAAATACTTAATAAATAGTAAAAAAATTCAAAAAAAATGTAAAATTTGACCTCCAAGTACATTTTAATATGGAGATAATGTTGAACGGTCGGATCGACTGTTTGAACTTTGAAAATGAAAATATGTTCATTTTACAAATAGGTCCTTATGTCCATAGAAGAATTTGCCATATATATATATACAAATAGGTCCTTATGTCCATAGTGGAACTAAGTATAAATTAAAAATATAAAAAATTATGTTATATGATTCAAATACCAAGTGTTCAAGTAGTATTGAGACTAAATATCTTAAAATATTTTTAGAAGTGTTGAAGAAATCGGAAATAAATCTGCTGTTATTCCATTATTTTTCTGATTCTAACTATTTAAATTTTTTTATGAGCGAATCTCAATAAAAAAACTTTTCATGTGCAAATTTTAATGAAGATCAACAGTTAGAATCCAATTGAAATAACAGGTTCCGGAATAACCGCAGATTTATTTCCGAAGAGAAATCATAAAGATGTTTTGAAGATCCTATATTCCTATATCTTAAAATATCCATTTTTTTTTTTTGAAAGGACCCTTTCCGATCTAGGAATACGAAGAGGTTTTTCTGAAGAGATAGGAGTAGGTCCGATGGGCATCGGACCTACATTTAGGTTCAATTAGCTCTAGGACCGTACGATTAGCATCAAGATCTATGCTCACGGAAATTGATACAACTTGTACGTATTTTGATGCAGAGCATACGAATCTTGATGCAGATCGAATGATCATCACACCCATCAAACCAAGGTAGGTCCGATGGGCATCGGACCTACTCTGCTTCCTTCTTTGAAAAAGAGAACCTGTGGCCCTGTGGGCCATGATTTTCTCTTGAATTTATAAAAATAAAAAAACTGGAGTAGAACTAGGGTGATCCTAAGCACACCAAGTCTCTTGTGAACTCAACTCTAAAACTTATCGAATTGACTTCAAACGACATTTCCAAACTGTTAGATGTTCAATCTATATTAAAATGTGCTTGGAGACCAAATTTTTTATTTTTTGAAATTTTTTTACTATTTATTAAGCTGGTTTGAAAACTGCTGTTTTTCAATGCTCCAGAAATTTAATAAAAACAACAGTTTTCAAACCAGCTTAATAAATAGTAAAATGAAAAATTTGGTCTCCAAGCACATTTTAATATAGATTGAACATCTAACGGTTTGAAAATGTCATTTGAAGTCAATTCGATAGATTTTAGAGTTGAGTTCACAAGAGGCTTGGTGAGCTTAGGAACACCCTAGTTCTACTAAAAAAACTGTATTAAATCAGAATTTGAGTTAATACATCTTGACCGTCCGATTAGGATCCCGGTCAATCCGGCATGAGGTAAAATGCACGTATTAATGCAAATACAGATCGGACGGTCCGGATTCATTCTGCATTAACTCATTTTCAAAATGAGTTAATGCAAAATGCAGACGATACGAATTGGACTGAGCGCTCTCGCGAGTGCCGGAGACGGAGTTATGGGGACGACTCGTCTCCCCTTCCAACTCGATTTCTTCACTATTAATATGTTTACCTTGAAACAGGAGGCAAAATCATGCTTGCAATGCAGAGAAATTTCCCCCTTTTTCACTTCCCTTTTCCCATTCCAGCCTTTGATTTTGAGAACCACCCATTTTCTTCTAAGTTTGTTCCTGCTCAGGGAAGAAGGAGCTCATGAGTGAAGAATCTGGAGATATGGAGGGAAGTTTCTGGTTAGACCCAGTGAATGCTGAATGGGGGCCTCCAGCCGAGAACACTGTGCTTGTTGTTTTGCCAGAGAACTTTGATGAGGGGAAATTAACCTTGAATTGGGCTTTCAACTATTTTGCAGGGAACGATTCGGTCTGGTTCGCAGTAGCCCATGTGTATAAACCAACTAAGATGATTACTTTAAGTATGAAGCTTAAATTTGAGTTTACTTTGGTTTCCAGTTTTAATTTGGGAGTTTGCTAATAAATTTTAATTTGTTCAAATCTGAATTTAGTGGGTATGGAGATTGATACGAACCATCTAGAGGAGGAATTTGTTGCTGCATATAGGAAGCTTGAGAGGGAGAGGTTGAATGGAGTTCTGAACGAGTACCTATCTCAGTGTCAACATATACTTAAGGTTTGGTTTGATCTTTTTTTTTTCTTTTTAATATCCTAAATCTGTTTTGTTGGATAAGAGATTCCTGTTGTGGGGCATTGCAATATTGGATGTACTTGAGAGGGAGAGGTTGAATAATTTTTAACCTTTCTTTTTTATTTTTGGCAATGAACCTTTCTGTTTTACCAATTCATTCTAACGCCACCAAAGCAATGCTTTGCCTTATTATTTCTTTTTTTCTCCCTCTCCGTGTGTTTTTTTGTAAAGAAAGACAGCGGGCAATGGAGCAAAGCCTGATTAGTTTTCCTTTTTACCTTTTCCTAGTCCAAATGTATGAAGTTATTAATCGAGGCAGTAGATACATTTGAAGGACTTCTCAACATCATTCGTACTCTCGATATCTCTAAAGTGGTTGTGAGTACAGTAAAAGAGAGGTACAATTTGCATGTAACTCAATACTAATGCTTTTGCCTTTGGATTCAATAATGAGCATTCTGCTGATAAGTTCCATAAATTGCAGTCGGCCAGCGACGTCAGAGGGAGTAAAGAGATTCTTGAGAGAGGCAAAACCATCATGCAAGCTTTGGTTTGTCTACAATGGAAAAGTGATTTTCAATAGGTATTTTCAAATTTTTATAAAGTGAGTGATTTCCTGAAGTCCAGGAAGAACATCTCATATAGTTTAAATAAAATAAAATTCAGGCTTGATAATGGGGATACCCGTATGCATTGGTCCTTAAGGGTGAGGTGCTCTATATCAATCAAATTCTTTTGATTCTTACCTTTCTTTTCTTGTATAATCTCTTTTTATGGTCCTTTTTTGTTTGCGGCATTTACATGGAGTATGGACGAAGTGGGGCATTGATGATGCTTTATAATTCAAGTTTCAGGGCCCCATCCCTCACCCAAAAAAAAAAAATAATAATAAAAGAAAAAATAAATACTTAAAAGCAATGGGAAAGAAATACAGCAGAATACTCTTCTATGAAACTTGAAACATGAAAAACATACAGAAGAATGCATCCCTGTAAACACCAGCCAGTACATATTGCATGTTTGTAGGTACATCCCTCCCATTTATATTTATAGTGCTTGACGTGCACATGTAGGATCTCTTGTAATGGTGGTGAAGCATCATCCTCATCAAATGCTGGTGGAAAGAGTGATGATGAAGAGGTGCACAAGTTTCTTCTATTTCTTTACTCTTTGCTCTGTTGAATTGTGCCTTAGTGATACTTATTACATACTTTTTTCTGGTTAATGTTTCTCGGATTTTATGTATATGAACTGAGAAAGAAATATTTTCTGATCTAACCTTTCCATACTCAACTATTGCTGCTTTGAATTATACCGAGGCATCCTTTTATACAAAGAAGATATTCATTTTAAAAGTGAAGTTTCGAATTGATCAATCTCAGAACTCAGAAGTATAAGAACCGAGAACCAGATTATGTACCTTCTATTTTTACTCGGCCCCATTTTGTATAATCCAGTTAGACCACTGGGAACAACTAGTATGTCTTTAGCCATCTTAGTAAAAGTGCAGTTCCGAATTGATCAATCTCAGAAGTGTGAGAACCGAGAACCAGATTTTATACCTTCTACTTTTACTCAACCCCAGTATGTATAATCCAGCTAGACCACTGGGAACAACTAGTATTTCCTTAGCCATCTTAGGCTGCTAATGGTATATTTGATCTAACTTTTTATGCCTTTTTATGATAATTTTAGGAAGAAATGGATCAAGATGCTGATCCACTTGAGAACATCAGGGAGAAAGCTTTTGAAGTGCTTAGCAGGCACCAGAGTGCAGAAAAGGAAATGTATTGGGGTTGGCAGAAAGCAATGCTTTTAACAGTAATAATCATTTTCACTGGAGTGCCTTTAAAGTTCACAATTTGGGTTTTAATGCCTCAAAACAAACATGAAGTTTGTTTGTGTAAGTTTCTAGCAAGCCCTAGGGTGTCAGATGCATGGATCCATGTACAAGAGCATACTAACATAATGGATGTGTGTATCCCAAAAGCATGGATACACACAATAGTAGTAGCTCCAAACAAATGTGAGTAATGATGCACGTATCTTATATAGGACTCACTAGTGAGTCTCTGTTGAGTCGCAAAGAAGAACACACACACAAACTTTGCATGCACTTAAAAAAAACCAAAAAAATAATAATAATGAAGGGGAACGCAAACAAACTAGGAACAAGGTTACAAGGAAACAAAAAGGAAAGAAAGGAAAGATCCTCTAAGCATCATCTACTCGAGCACAGAGGAAAGAGGTTGTAAAGTGCCATACAATTATGAATGTTCTTTGATCTCTCTGGGTCATTCAGCCCGTGACAGCAAAAGTACTTTGGCACCTTTTTACTATTATGAGTTATGTATAATTTGTTGAGAGTTAAATTTAAAAAGGGCAATTATGTAAAGGGAAATTATGAATAGATTAGAGACCTATGTAAGATGTGTATTCCATATATAATCCTTAGGCTGAATTAATGAAATTAACCTTTTCCCAAAATCAATTTAATTAAACTATACGGTTTGTTGAAACTTGGATCTCGTATTATGGTTATGCTGTAGGAAAAAAGGTCCAGGGAGCTACTGTTGAAAGATGTGCAGTGGAGGAGAGACATTGAGAAATTTCTCGAGAAAGAAAAAATGGAGAAAGATCAGCTAAAGCAGGAGATTGAACAACTCAAGCTTGAGAAACGGCAATTAATGAGCCAGAGCAAGAATCACAACTCTTTTGATGATGTGAACAATCAAAGAAAGGAAATGGAAAGGCGCATTTTGGAAGCTGAAATTTCTGTCAAGGACATACAATACATCTGTGCAGCGGCCCGAGACCGCAACGAGTCACTAGAAGCAGAGAAAGTTCGTTTGCAACAGGAGCTGAGTAATGCAACTTCAGCCGCTACAGAATTGCAAAGTAAATTGAGCTCGCTAGAACAAAGTCACAACCAATTGTTGCTAAAGTTTAACGTAACAGCACGAGATAACGAACAGTTGCATGATCAGAGAAGGATAGAACCCATGTGTACTGAGTTTTCACTTGAAGAAATAAAACAAGCTACTGAAAATTTCAGTGCTTTAAGGAAGATTGGAGAAGGTGGATTTGGACCTGTCTATAAGGGTTTCCTGCGCAATACTGTGGTCGCCGTCAAGAAATTGGATCCTGAAAGCTTACAAAGCAAAACTGAGTTTGAACAAGAGGTAGCATTTTCAGTCAAAATAACTAAACTATGATATCAGAACAAGAGTTTTTTTGTTCAATTCTGACTTCTTTTTTATATTACAGATTTCCGTTCTTGGTAAAGTGAGGCATCCAAATATCATAACCCTTATAGGATCATGTCCAGAAGCATCGACTCTAGTTTATGAGTACTTACCAAATGGTAATTTGGAAGATCGACTCAATTGCAAAAGTAACACTCCACCTCTTACCTGGCAGCTTCGTACTAAAATAATCGGCGAGGTCTGTTCTGCTCTAATCTTTCTCCACTCAGCAAAGCCTCATCCCATAGTCCATGGTGATCTCAAACCAGACAACATTCTTCTAGACTCCAATTTTGTTAGTAAGACCAGTGACTTTGGCATTGCCCATCTCCTACGGGCATCTAGCAGAACCTCGGCATTTCATCGCAATCCGAAGGGGACACATGGCTACATAGATCCAGAGTTTGTGGCTACTGGAGAATTGACTCCCCAGTCAGATGTTTACTCCCTAGGAATCATAATACTCCGCCTCTTAACCCGGAAGCCAGTATTGAATATTGTGGAACATGTGGGAGCAGCATCTGATAAGGACTTCATGGCTATGATCGACCTATCAGCTGGATCATGGCCTTTTGTCCATGCCAAGAAGCTGGCTTATATCGGTCTGAGGTGTACCAAAATCTGTAGGAAGAGTCGATCTGGTCTGATGAAGGATGTGTGGCCTGGAATCGAACCATTACTAATGGCTGCAATGGCGCCTACTTCGCCATGTTGCAAATCTATTGCTGATGAAAATCATGCACCATCATACTTCTTTTGTCCCATTGTGCAGGTAAAATATGATCCTGTGTCCTTCTATATAGTGCTTGTTGTTTACAATGTAACATTATATCTTTCTCCATCTGTCTCTATTTTTGGGGATTGTTTCCCAAGGAATGACAATAAACGGTCACTACTTTTGCAATTTAATTTCCATCAACGAAGTTAGATTCAAACCGAAAGCATTGGTGTTTATCCATTTTCAGGATATAATGAAAGAACCTCATATAGCAGCAGATGGGTATACATATGAACTCACGGCTATAAAAGGTTGGTTTGATGGAGGGCATAATACATCTCCGATGACGAATTTGCCCCTCCCAAACATCCATCTAATTCCAAATCATCCCCTTCGTTCAGCCATTCAAGACTGGCTTCAGAACCACCAGAAGGCATAATCTGTGCTCCCTCCTATAGCTTTAAAGTTTAATTTTGTTGTAGCTTTAAAAAAGAAAAAGAAAAAAAGAAAAAAGAAGAGAGAATGTTTTAGCTTTGTTGTGTATTATTATTATTCCATAGGGGTCCCTTCTTCTATGAAATGCAAAGATAAGTGTTAATCATATATCTATGAAATGCCTAGAAACGTTGGTCCTGGCACATCATTCCGCCAATTTCTATTCACTCTGGAACAACCTGAGACGAGACAGAAAATGGATGTCTGATATTCAATTTAATTGGCATCAAAAGAGCTTCAGATTCTGCAGGATAATCTGCGAATACCATTTACTATAATAGTTGTTAAACTATTAAACTGTATTTTTTTTTTCTAGTACATATTACGGACGGGTGGACTTAAATTAATTAAAAGATAACCAAACAATGGACAAGTGACGTAAATATTGTTCAACATAATTATAAAGCATCCTTTGGCGCCCATCAATATAAATTAGATCAAGATTAAAGAAAATATGGAAGTGGAGTAATGCATCTGCAACTGAGGCAGACAGGAAGCCGAAATTTTTATTAATAGAAAATAAAATATAAAAATATCGACATTGAAGAAGAGTTTCGGAGAAATTTGAAATATAGCAATTCCGTGATCTTCTGTAACGTCCAGAGGACGTTGTAGAAAATAACGGTCCGATTAGCTAATCGGATTAGCCAGCCGATTTAGAAAACCGCGGGCCGTTATAGAGAATCACAACCAGAGATTTGCGGAAAAAAAAATGAGGGCCGTTATGGAGAATCACGGCCAGGAAGCACGGAAAAAAAAAGAAATGAGGGCCGTTATAGAGAATCACGGCCAGGATTTAAAAAAAAAATTATCTGCAGCAAAGCACGCATTAGACGCAATCTCAGCCATCAGATCTAGGATATTTTAAATGAAAAGTTGCACGAAATTCAACTCCGCGAAGTTCGCCCAGCACCTCGTGCAGCGAGGCGGAGCATGCGAATCCACCGCTTCTTCCCCTTGGACCGCATTCTTGCCGAAATTTTTTCATTTTAAAAAAAAATCCTGGCGCAGCGAAAATCCCTCATTTCTTTTTTATTTTATCGCAAATCTCTGGCCGTGATTCTCTATAACGGCCCGGGGTTTTCTAAATCGGCTGGCTAATCCGATTAGCTAATCGGACCGTTATTTTCTACAACGTCCTCTGGACGTTACAGAAAATCACGGAATTGCTATATTTCGAATTTCTCCGAAACTCTTCTTCAATGTCGATATTTTTATATTTTATTTTCTATTAATAGAAATTTCGAGACTGGAAGAGCACATGAGTCAATGGCTCAATTAGTGTCCAAATATGAAAAGTATTTTTGAAAATACAAACATTACAAAAGTTAAAAATGATCGCTAGAGAATTCATTTTCAGAGTACTGAGCTACTGATACAAAAATGCTCCGCATACAAAAAGTTTAAAGGAATTCATTGGATACAAAATTTAGATAGAATTGAACATCACAGGTCGTGACACATGTCGTGTCATAATCAAACTAAATTTTTATGTATCATGCTCTCAATAAATGACGGAGGGACAATCACGACACGCAAATGGTCATAACTCGTGTGTGACACCACGACCATACATGTCGTGATTGATCCTAGCTATTTGATTATATTTGCGTCCGAAGGACTTCTCCTTTTTTGAAACCTTTTCAATTTTCTTTGAAAACTGCCCATCCAATCAAGATCGATGAATATAATCACGCGTGTCTATACACGACCACATGTTGTGGTGTATTGTGTTGTGCGTGTCTATACATGACCACATGACCATGTGTTGTATCATGTCGTGTGCCATGTCATACTATGTCACGTGACGTATTGTGCTATAATTAGGTCAGTTCGTGTATTGTGTGTTATTAAAAGTAATCACGGCATGCAAAAAAAAAAAACGTCAAAGGATACGTGATCGACACGCATGTTATGTCGCGACGTATCCGCTCACAACATGACTTTTTAACATCTCTATTCGCAAGTGCAATTTCTAACATCAACTACTAATCCTCAAGCTCACTTCCGTTGCCACAAAATATATCCTACAAATTATATTGCGGCTCTAGATCTCATTTCTTCATGTTCACGCTTTTACATTATCAACTCATATTTACATTTTGAGTCTTAAATTAAGGCACTGCATACAGCGCATATATACAAAATGAGGAGGGATCCAATTACATTTTTTTTGGTGACACATCATGACACTGTTTTTTATATAGGTCAATTTTGCGATTTCAAAATCCAAACGGTCGATCCGAACCGTTCAACATGATCACCATATTAAAATGTGCTTGGAGATCAAATTTTACATTTTTTTGAATTTTTTTACTATTTATTAAGATGGTTACAAAATTGCTGTTTTTCAATGGTCTGAAAACAACGATTTTTGTAACCATCTTAATAAATAGCAAAAAAATTCAAAAAAATATAAAATTTGATCTCCAAGCATATTTTAATATATCTATCATGTTGAATGGTTTGAATCGACTATTTGAACTTCGAAAATGATAGATGTCAAAGTGTGTCACCAAAAAAGGTGTAATTGGATCCCTCCTCATACAAAATTAGAGGTTGCTACAATTATGGATGGCTCAAGAGCCATTCTTGAATGGCAGAACATAGGGCGTGGTTTGGAGTAAGTTCGAGGTGGACCAGGGGTAAATTTGTCATCGGTGAAGTCTTATGTCCGCTGTCAAGCCAACCTTTAATGGCTTCAGCTTCATATGTATAACCATCTGCCGCAATGTGAGGATCTTTCATTACCTCCTGAAAATCAAATTTTTTTTTTTTTTCAAATTCCACCGACAAAATATTAGTGACGTCAGCACTAGATCTTTTCCAAAATAAGAATGCTCAGATTTCACTAACAGTTCGTACGTGGGAACTGGAAAAAAATTCAAATTACCTAAAGTAACTCAAATTTTGAGTTTAAATTATTGGTCCAGAACGGATGGTCCGAATCTAAATTCAAAATTTGAGTTCAAAGGATACGGACTCACTACTCAAGAGTCCAGCAAACATAGTGGATTTGCACGAATTCATATGTAACTCAAAATTTGAGTTTGATCCAGACTGTGATCTGCTTTTGCACGAATATTAAAGATGTTCCATATATTCTATCTCAGATCGGACAGTCCAGATCTATACTTCAAATTTGAGTTACTTCAAAGTTCAAAGGATCCGGGTTTAAGTGGGAACCGTATCCTCCCGAGTACCACACGGAACAGTAAATCACTCTACGGCCCAGATTGACTCTCAGCCGGTGCCTATTCGGGAGATGGGAAGGGGCAGTATTATTTTTTCTTTGAGATTCGTGCAAAGTTAAAAAGAACGGGCCGGATTCACTAATTAGGGAATCATTCTAGGAGATTCCCTTTTGCGGTACCACACTGGATACGAATTCGTTTAAGTGGCCTTCACTAAGATTAGAGAGTCGCCCAGGTCCTCTAGAGAAAAGTTCCTGTAACACGACAAATAATGGGAATCGAATCTCGGCACTGCGCAGGCCGTGAGAGGCTGAGAGCCGGAGAGAAGAGGGCTCTCTGATCAAAGTCAAAACAAACACCAGAAAGAAAAAAAAAACAGAGAGAGAGAGAGAGAGAGAGAGAATAAATGGGAGAGAAACAGAATGGAGAGGGTTTGGTTCGTTGGTTATGCTTGATTCCAGCGGTCAGCGGAACTTCAAGCTTTGTCGGTGTAGTTAGGTCGAATCAACGGAAACCAAATTATCCGAATAATGTGGGTAATGTTTATTCTTCGATTTGGATCCTCTTATGTCCTCTAAATGTTTTTTATTCAAAGGCTTGCGGATTTTGAGTTTTAAAATCCATTTTGATAGAATATTAATGCAAGCATTGTTGGCGTTCAGATCCCAAAGAGTTGGTTCTGATTGAATAATTGCCATGTCATTTGCTTGGTTTATGGTTACTGGTGGATGATTATACTCATGCATGCTAAGTGTTCGACAAAAGTTCCACTAAAAGTAGTTCATCAATTGAAAGGAAATCCAACAATATCTTACCTGAAAAATGGGACACCTGAAGTAGGAAGGTATGCCTCTGTCATCAAGTTGAGACCTGAAACTTGGCAATTCAGGTAAGGAAGCAGCCATCATCAAAGACTCTACCAACTTCCACTCACTCTCCAAATCTGGGCGTTTCCTCCTACGCATTTGAGCACATCTCAGCCCAAGGTTTGCCAATTGCTTGGCTTGTACGAAAGGCCACTCTCCAGCTGATTCATCTATAATCAAGTGCAGGGAGTCAGTCTCAATGGCACCCTTCACATCAGCTGCAATATTTGCTGGAAGCTTTCCGGTCAATAGTCGAAGAACAATTATACCAAATGAGTAAACATCAGATTTTACTGTTATCTCTCCACTGCTCAGAAATTCTGGGTCCATGTAGGCAATCGTTCCCCTAGGATTTTCAGTGCGGTACACTAAGGTGTTTGTGTTGGATTCCATTAGGAGGCGAGCAATGCCAAAGTCGCTGAGCTTACTAACCAAGTTGGCATCTAGGAGGATGTTTGCTGGCTTAAGATCTCCATGGACAATAGGATTGGGATTGTTCAAGTGAAGGAACAGGAGAGCGCGGCAGATTTCACCGATGATACGCGTGCGCATTTGCCACGTGAGTGATGGGGTGCCACCTTCACGAGTAAGTCTATCTTCGAGGCTACCATTAGGTAAATACTCATATACTAGAGCTGACTGTTCTGAGCATGTTCCTATTAGGGTAACAAGGTTTGGGTGCCTCATTGTGCTCAGAATAGCAACCTATTAATGCAAAACGAGAAACATGAGTTATCCTAAAAAAGTTATTGCAGAAATTGATAGGTAAAGAAAATTGGTAATGATTTCCGTGTATGAGTTGATCTTGTTTGTTGTCATCCAAAATAGGTAAAAATATTGAACACTCTTTTTTTGTTTTTTTGCATCAATATGCTCCCACTTATTCAGTCATGTGACTGGTTGGTTCCAATAAAATGAAGTTACCTCTTGTTCAAATTCTGGCCTGCCTTGTAGGCTTTCAGGATGCAGCATCTTTATAGCAACTATGGTGTTGCGCAAAAAGCCTTTGTAGACACAACCAAAACCTCCTTCGCCGATCTTATGTGAATTGCTGAAGTTCTCAGTTGCTTGTTGAAGTTCTAACAGAGTAAACTCAGAGAACACTACATTAGATACACGACCAGGACCAACACGTAATTCTTCGACTTCTTTAACTGCATTATCTCGCTCCTCTTGCAATTTCTTATTTTCTTCTTGCAGCAAATCTAGTTGGCTTTTGCCCATTTCTACCTCCTTGTGTAAAATCTCCATATCTTGCTTTTCTTTTAGAAGGGCATTTTGCATTTCTTCCGCCTGAAAAGTCCAATTCAATTGTGCCAATGATCATGCTTATTTTCTATTGTCGTAATTGAAGTTCCAAATAACTTGCATTTGCATATTAAATGGATACCTTTTGGATCAAGGAAGCTAGGTCCATTTCAGCCCTTTCACGTTTGCATGTCTCCTCATTAAGTTGGACCCTGTATTTTGCGGCATCTACCAAGGCTGCTTGGAGTTTGGTGCAAATGTCAGCTATATTTCCCTGAAAGAACTAGGAAATTTTTATATGAAATTAGTGCGATAAGAAAAAGTATGACTGTCAATTATTTTGTTTTGTGGGTTTTAAAAACCATCTCCTGGAAAATTCCTGGAGCTAAACTAATATGCTGCTGCTTCTTTAGAATCAGTTACATATTATCTCAAATTTTACAATGAGATTATCAGACTACTGGTTTTGATTGGTAATTCAATGACAAAAAAAAAAATTTAGTATATTATTGCGCCACAAGTGAAATAGAGAAGTAAAATGGAATCAAGATTATAGGCAAATGGGGTGTGTGTGTGTGGTGGGGGGGGGGATTGAAAAAGTTTTGACTCAGTTTTTTTATAATATTTTGAAGCAATAAAGCAAGCATTAGGCTGCTGAAGAGTACCTGTTCGCGTGCTGACGTGGAACCTTGAGATCCCAAGCGAGACTCGTGCAAGAATCTTACATCGAAATCATCATCCCTGCAAAATGACAAGAAGTCATAGTTGCTGTACCCTTCTTCACTTGCAATAGATGATGCTGCATCCGATCTTGTAGCTCCTTCTGAGAAATCAATTGAGTAGTTATCACTGTTCCTGGAACTCGATTGAATAGTGGATGGAGCAGGAAAACCGGGGATCATCCCACCAACATGCAAATTCCACATATCTAAACTCGACCTTCTTGGGAATAGATTTTGCCTGTTTCTTTCCATAGGCATTGATGCTACCTGGTTCAAGGTTCGTGTTGGCAGTAGTGTCGGTTCCCTTTGACAAAGGTTGATATAAAAAGTGTTATAATTTGAAAGATTATTATGAAGGGTTGTTTTGCTTTTTCCTTAACATTAATTTGTTATGTTAATTTTTAACTAACTTCGCATGGGGTCCTCATAATATTTGTCTTTCGCTCGTATGGAAAACGACACTTATTTATGGAGGAGCCACATGATTTTAAGAAAGCATAAAATGAACAAAAAGAAAAGGAAAAATATACCTTGTGCATACAAGGTTTCCATTGCAGATGAAAGATATTTTGCACGATGGGTGGGCTTTCTCCATCACAATCTTTGCTGTGTTGGATTTTACCTCGGCCATTCCCCTAAAAGTATGTATGAACAAACTCATGTTAGAAATAATTACCTATTAAGAAAAAAGATAGATTACATAAGTTCCATTGATTGTGGTAAAATGGCTAAGAATTAAATATGGAACAACATGATTAGCATACCTTGAATACCGCCTGTCTGAAGCAGCCCCCATGACAAGATTACTAATGCAATGCAAACTAACAAGCTCAACAAGTCCATGTGCAACATCATTAGACACAAACATTAGTTTCTCGGCTCTAAACTGATTAAGAAGAAACAAATAAAAGAGAAGATTACACTTTAGTATAATTGGTCAGACCATTTAGTATTTTTGCTGAACTAGTTATGCACATGTCTGTTATGTGTTCCTCATTTCACAATCCTACATGTACTCCATTTGAATTCCAAAATTGAAGAAAACAATTAACAATTAAGAAGCAAAGAAAATGCCAAAAAAAAAAAAAAAAAAAAAAAGACTAGTAGGACCTTAGCTTTGGAGCATTGTATGAGATAATCATTCAAGTAATTTTCTGCCTTTTCCCACACCTCTTGTCTGTATGAGTTGACCTGGTGAGGACTTAATTGGTTTGCAGGAAACTTGGTTCCCACTGTAAAAAAGTTGGATGTGCTTCTCAGGATTTATAGATTACATCTTCTATAGAAGCTTTAGTAAGAGAAATAAATTGGTAAGAGTGCTTACTCATAGGAATCATTTGAGCAGGGATGTGTACATGAGTTATAATGATCTTTGCGTCATTAGAGAAATGATTCAATACCCATGAGAGAGTACTTTTTCCATCCTTCAACCTCTCTGGCAGCGCCACATAAACCTTCTCCTCCACCTGACCGGACTCATTCATCTCCATTCTCCACCAGCGTGAGGGAGGGAGAGCCGACTTCTTAATATGGACGTGTGGTTTAGAGGATTTGGGATAGGCCGAAATTTAAGTTCTGGTATTTCCAAGTTATGGATGTAAAAATATCTTGGAAAGTTGACTTGTTTTTTGTTTTGTACGGAAAGTTGACTTGTTAATTCAAGAATTTGGAACTACATATACATCTAGAGTGGGAAAAATGGCACGCCGGAGCCGGTTCCGTCACGGAACGGCATGGTAACGGCACGGCACGCGTGACCGTCGCGTGTCGTGACCATTCGCTTGCCGTGACCAATTGTTGGCAAAGAAGACACGGCACGGCACGGCACGGGACACGTGAGTCACGGAACGGTAGACACGCCAGTCACGGCAATCACGAGGCAATACACTAATTTTATTTTAATTAAAATATTTATATTTAAATTTCAATTAAAACATTTGAATTTTAAAGAATTGTTTCATATATTTTTTTAAATGTTAAATGCGATCAAACGTGACTAGCGCACGTTTGGTCATGGCACGTTTGGTCACGGCACGACTTAGTCACGGCACGCGAGTCACAGCGTGACTCGCGTGCCGTGACCACCCCTCGTAATTTTTGTCACGGCACGGCACGTGAAAAATTTACTTTGTCACGACACGGCACAGCACGTGACCAAAGTCACGGCGTATTAGTCACGGCACGGCACGTTTTTCCCACTCTATAATACATCTCTTGATATGAAAAATGATTTCTTGGAAAAACGAAGATGAATTATTTTGAATAAATATCTAATTATTCTAATTTATCTTTCAATTGATTGACTCTCTGTCTCTTCTCTTGACGCTATTAATATATGTCTAATAAAGAATGTTCTTGAAAATATTACAATTATTTAGGTTAAAAAAAATCTTTTATATCATAATCATTATTGAAACTAAATAAGGTATATTTAAAAGGCCAATTTATGATTTATAGTTATTAGAATAATTAGATAGTTGAATATCATTAAGTATTCAATGAATTACTTGAACTAAAAGGTTATTATATGTTATATAGTCAAATAATAGTGAATTTGAAACCTAGAATCGACGCATAATAATTTACAAATAAAGAAAAAAAAATTAGAGTTACCAATAGCATTACTATCTATAATATAATAGCTCCAGCTTTCAATATAATTGTCTTTATAAGGGTAGAACTAGGGCGTTCATAAGCTCACCAAGTTCTTTGTGATATTAACTCCAAAATTTATCAGAATGACTTCAAGCAACAAAATTCAAACTCTTAAAATCAATCTACTTAACGAGTGATGTGTTTACATGTCAAATTTATAAATTTTTGACATAATTTAGTATAAAGTCAAGCGGTAAAAAAAAATTATAAGTTAATTTTAATACGTTCATTTTTCATAATTTTTTTACTGCTTGACCTTGTACAAAATTAGTTTGAAAATCTATAAATTTGGCATATAAACGCATCACCAATGAAGTAGATCGGTTTTACATTTTGAATTTGTCGTTTGAAGTCAAACCGATTTGTTTTGAATTTAAGCTTACAAAGAACACTCTAATCTACTCGTCTTTATATATACAATATTTATTAGCATAATATTTTTCTAATTTTTGCATAAGGGTTAAGTAAACCATTATAAGCTATACATGCAAAGATTTTTCCTAAATTTATTTAATTAGGGGATATTTGATAAAGCAAATCAACAACAATGTGTGGTAATTAATAGGTACTCATTGCTTTGCTGAAAACTGCAGTCATCTTTTTCTGAAAAATTTATCAAATTTATAATCTAAATTATTTTTAATAATCTTAATAAAGTCAACTACTACTGAATAATAAAAAAAATGAAAACTTAAGTTAACTTCAATTAAATAGCTGAAAGAGTATTTTAGCTGATTAAATTAGTAAAATAAAAGAAGCTTAACAAATAAGAATGAAAAATAACAAGAAATTACATTACTTGTTAGTAATTTCCATGAAATACTTTTCTTTAAGATGTATTGTTTGAGTTTAGATAGAATTTTTTTTTTTCTTGAAAAGGACAAATTCGGTAAAGGTGTAAAATAGGCTCAATATTATAATAGCAGCCCCTTATGCTAATTAATTACTAGCTATGATTTTATTTTAAGAAAATATTGCCGCGATATGACAACACTACCACAATTTATTTGACCATGGAGCATTGGAAGTTCGATGAAATTCTTAAAAATATTTCAACTTATTTCTTAAGAATACACCTTGATCGAGTTTGGACGAAGTCAAAGTCACCAAGGACTCGGTCAGAATAAAAACGGATATCTGAAACACGCGTCGCATGTAATTGGCTGCTTATGAAAGAATCATTATGGCATCTTAAAAAGAAGAGAAGAGGACGGTTCAAATGTTTCTATTTTTTTTGTCTTTACCGTACTTTTATTTTTAAAAACTTAAAAAGTCAAAATAAAATCGTTAGATATGATCTATGTTATTTTCTCTATGTACTTATAAAAAATTATCACATTTCGATTTTGTTTTTATGTGAATCAATAAGTTGAAAAATCAACGTTTAGAAATTATCTAAATTAGTACGTTTTTTACAAGCTCTTGATGACAACCAAAACAAAATTGAAATGCCATAATTTTTTACATGTGCATAGATTTCATCATATAGATCATATGTAATGGTTTTATTTTGACTTCTAAGTTTTAAATTTTAATTTATTAAAGTTTTTAGAAATGAAGACACAGTGGAGACACAAAAAATGAAGGCATTTGAACCCTCCTCTAAAAAGAAAATAATTACTCCCTTTCTTAGTAAAATTAACAGCTAAATAAATACATTATGAAGATTGATACTGTGCCCCTACTGCGTCCCAGTAATATTTATCATGCTGTCGATGGAAAGTGGATTCTTTTTTTAAAAAAATATTTATGTTAATTTGGACAAATATTCTGTAATAAAATCATTTAATATTTTAGAAAATATTCATAAAAATTGAATAATTTTTTTTTTTGTAAAGGTTGGAGGTCAAGCCACCCAACTATTTAATATCCACAAAGGATTCCTCAATCCGAGATTCGAACCTGCAACCTCTCACACAGAGGACATTGTCTTTACTACTAGACTAAAAACTGGTTCTAAAATTTTGAATAAATTAATAAAATTATAAATGTAATATACGTAATTTGGATTTATGGTGTTAATCAAAACTTTGTTAAATAAGTTTATTTGTTCATAAATAAGAAGTAATAACAAACTAGTTAAACGCAAAAAAAAAAATTAATTAAGAAAAATGAAAAATGAAAAAAATTAATAACTTTGTTTTTATATTTATTAAGATATTTTTAAAATGAAAATTTTAAATTACTGTCAGTTTTATTGGCTAGTCAAAATAGTGTTGACTAGCTAATATACATACTAGTAACGATGTTAGGAACAATTTATTCGCAAAACATTTCCGTACAAAATATTTTGTTTCATTTTAATCAATATAAAAAAAAAATCAACGAAATATATTTCAAATTATATCGTTTTTTATAGTTAATCTATCAAACTAAAAATATGTATTTCGTATTAGAAATATATATAGAGAGAGAGAGAGAGAGATGGGCTATTGTGCTTTGCAAAGTAAAGCCATCGTTTTACTTTGGCTTACTTTTTGGATTTTCAAAGTCCAAAACGTCAATCCGACCGTTCAAGTTGATCTACATATTGAAATGTGCTTGTAGACCAAATTTTACATTTTTTGGAATTTTTTTACTATTTATTAAGTCACTTTGAAAATTGCTGATCACATGGTCCAGAATTTTGTTGCACTGTTTTTTCTGGACCATGTGATCAGCAATTTTCAAAGTGGCTTAATAAATAGTAAAAAAAATTCAAAAAATGTAAAATTTGGTCTGCAAGCACATTTCAATATGTAGATCAACATGAACGGTCGGATCGACATTTTGGACTTTGAAAATCCAAAAAGTAAGCCGAAGTAAAACGATGGCTTTACTTTGCAAAGCACAATAGCTCATCTCTCTCTCTCTCTATATATATATATATATATATATATAGAGATGGGCTATGGTGCATTGCAATGCATAGGCACCCTTGTGCATTGGACCATAAATCACCCATTCAAAGTCCAAATGACCGATCCAAACCGTTCATCTTGTTCTCCATATTAATATGTGCTTGGAGACCAAATTTTACATTTTTTGGATTTTTTTTACTATTTATTAAGCCACTTTGAAAATCGCTGATCCATTGGTCCAGAATTTTTCACTGTTTCGGAGCTGTGACCATTGGATCAGCGATTTTCAAAGTGGCTTAATAAATAGTAAAAAAAATCCAAAAAATGTAAAATTTGGTCTCCAAGTACATATTAATATGGAGAACAAGATGAACGATTTGGATCGGCCATTTGGACTTTGAATCGGTGATTTATGGTCCAATGCACAAGGGTGTCTATGCATTGCAATGCACCATAGCCCATCTCTATATATATATTTATTTTTTTATGTATGAAAACCGTTTTATATATAATGGACCACGGACGAAAGTTTTATGCACAAATTGATAAACAAAGTAACTGCGTTAGTGTTAACTGTTAAGAGTTGGCCAAGCCGGCATTGATTGGTCAATAATGATTAGTTATATTAGTTGTATGACATTATTGATTGAGTGAGTCTATGGTACTATGCATAGCACAGATTGGTCCGTACTACGGATCAATATTTTCGTTTTCAAAATCCTAATGGTCGATCCGAACCGTTCAACATGATTTTCATATGAGAATATACTTGTGGGCTAAATTTTCTATTTTTTAGAATTTTTTTACTATTTTTTTTAATAAGTAGAAAATCACTGTTTTTGGATGGTCCAGAATTTTCAGATCAAGTGATTTTCTACCTATCTTAAAATATAGTAAAAAAAATTCAAAAAAAAAATAAAAAATTTAGTCTGCAAGTACATATTCATGTGGGGATCATGTTAAACGGTTCGGATCGAGCATTAGAATTTTCAAAATGAAAATATGGCTCCGTAGTACGGACTAATCCGTGCTATGCATAGTAGCATAGTACCATAGACTCACTCTGATTGATTTATTGTTGACCATAGATAACAGCTGTACAATTGTTCTTGAAACTTTTGAGAAGGTTTATATATATTAGTCAAATGCTCCCACGCGTTGTGGTGGGAATTGATATTATTAAATCACAGTAATTAATCTTAACTAATTATAATCTCACAAATCGGTAATTGTATCCCTATTACATATAAATCAGGAGAGACCTTGTTAACATTCATAATTTTTTTTTTTTTGAGTAAAAGTTGAAATTCAAGACACCAAATTATTTAATATACACAAGAAATCTTCATCCGAATTTCAAACCTGTGATATTCTACATAAAGGATATTGTGTTTACCACTAAACCAATGACTGGTTATGAAAAATAAAAGCGATGTTTTTTTTTTTGTGGGGAATCTCCATCCAGATGCAATTGTTTTAAAAAAATATATATTTCATTTTCTTCGTTAAGTATTGTCCTTAATTAGGTTAGTGTTTGTAGAAGTTATTTTCTTTAATAATCCTAGAAAATTTGAAGTCCTATATATATGTTCTCGCAATTTGGTGCCTGTTTAAACTGTAATTTTCTTAAATTCAGTAGAAAAACAAGAGCACTAACCTGGCATGCATGGACAAACAAACAAGGGAAAGAGAATTGTCCAAAAATTACTAAATATAAAAAAAGTGTTGGTGATTCAATTTTAGTTTTGTTGTATCTAAAAAAAACAGAGAATATTTAGATTTGTTGTCTATTTTTTTTATATGTATTAAAAAAACAGAGAATATTCTAGAAACGTTAGTCCTGGCACGTCATTCCGTCAATTTCTATTCACTAAGAAAAAAATTAAGAAAGATTATGAATGTTTGATTTCTTTCGGTTTGATCTAAGCTGTCACAAAATATTAAACTATGCTAATTGTTTCAAAAGAATAAATCCGAAATGAACCTAGAGTTCAAGAAATGAATTATACTATGGACAATAAAATATGGAATTGGGGGAATGCATTCTGCAACTGAGGCAGAGAGCAAGCCAAGCACACAAGAATTTTAATTTATTCATGGCTCAATTAGTGTCTAAATATCACAAAAGTATTTTTGAAAATACCAACATCACAAAGTTAAAAACAATTGCTAGAGAATTCAGAAAGAACATTCAGAAAGAATTGAACTTCGCAAGTGCAATTTCTGACATCAACCAGAAGTAATCCTCATAATAAAAAAAAGGTCACTTGCATTACCAGAAAAAACTATCCTACAAATTATATTGCAGCTGTCATTTTCTTCATGTGCATGTTTTTACATCATCAAATCAAATTTACATTTTGAGTCTTAAATCAAGACACTGTATAATACAGAATTTCAGGTTGCTAACGTTATGGATGGAGGAGGAGCCATTCTTGAATGGCAGAACGAAGGGCATGATTTCGAGTAAGTTCGAGGTGGACAAGGGGCAAATTTGTCATCGGCGACGTCTGATGCCCGCCCTCAAGCCAACCTTTAATGGCTTCAACTTCATATGTATAACCATCTGCCGCTATGTGAGGATCCTTCATTACCTCCTGAATATCATTTTTTTTTTTCCAAATTCCACCAATAAAATATTAGTGTCAGCACTCAGTACTACATCTTTTTCAAAATAAGAATATCTAAGAATTTTTTTAAATATTAGTGGAGCAGCTATGGTATTTTTTGATGATCCAACAAAGTCTTACCTGAGAAATTGGACACATGAAGTAGGAAGGTATGCCTTTGTCATCGAGTTGAGATTTAAAACTTGGCAACACAGATAAGGAAGCAGCCATCATCAAGGACTCAACCAACTTCCACTCACTCTCCAAATCCGGGCGCTTCCTCCTACGACTTTGAGCGCATCTCAGCCCCAGGTTTATCAATTGCTTGGCTTGTACAAAAGGCCACTCTCCAGCTGACTTATCTAAAATCAAGTGCAAGGAGTCGGTCTCAATGGAATCCTCCACATCAGCTGCTATGTTTACTGGAGGCTTTCCAGTCAACAGTCGAAGGATAATTATACCAAATGCGTAGACATCAGATTTTACTGTTATCTGTCCGCTGCTCATAAATTCTGGGTCCATGTAGGCAAATGTTCCCTTAGGGAATTCGGTGCGGTACACTAAAGTGCTAGTGTTGGATTCAATTAGGAGGCGAGAAATGCCAAAGTCGCTGAGCTTACTAACCAAGTTGGCATCTAGGAGGATGTTTGCTGGGTTAAGGTCTCCATGGACAATTGGATTGGGGTTGTTCAAGTGAAGGAACAGGAGAGCACGGCAGATTTCACCGATGATACGCGTGCGCACCTGCCACGTGAGTGCCGGGGTGCCACCTTCACGAGTAAGTCGATCTTCGAGGCTACCATTAGGTAAATACTCATAGACTAGAGCTGACTGTTCTGAGCATGTTCCTATAAGGGTAACAAGGTTTGGGTGCCTCATTGTGCTTAGGATAGCGACCTATTCATGCAAAACGAGAAACATGAGCTCTCTAGAAAAGCTATTGCATAAATTGATCGGATAAGACAGTTGGTAATGACTTCTGGGTATAAGTTATTCAGTCATGTGACTGGTTGGTTCCAATAAAATGAAGTTACCTCTTGTTCAAATTCTGGTCTGCCTTGTAGGCTTTCAGGATGCAGCATCTTTATAGCAACTATGGTGTTGCGCAAAAAGCCTTTGTAGACACAACCAAAACCTCCTTCGCCGATCTTATGTGAATTGCTGAAGTTCTCAGTTGCTTGTTGAAGTTCTAACAGAGTAAACTCAGAGAACACAACATTAGATACACGACCAGGACCAACACGTAATTCTTCGACTTCTTTAACTGCATTATCTCGCTCCTCTTGCAATTTCATATTTTCTTCTTGCAGCAAATCTAGTTGGCTTTTGCCCATTTCTATCTCCTTGTGTAAAATCTCCATATCTTGCTTTTCTTTTAGAAGGGCATTTTGCATTTCTTCCACCTGAAAAGTCCAATTCAATTGTGCCAATGATCATGCTTATTTTCTATTGTCGTAATTGAAGTTCCAAATAACTTGCATTTGCATATTAAATGGATACCTTTTGGATCAAGGAAACTAGGTCCATTTCAGCCCTTTCACGTTTGCATGTCTCCTCATTAAGTTGGACCCTGTATTTTGCGGCATCTACCAAGGCTGCTCGGAGTTTGGTGCAAATGTCAGCTATATTTCCCTGAAAGAACTAGGAAATTTTTATATGAAATTAGTGCGATAAGAAAAAGTATGACTGTCAATTATTTTGTTTTGTGGGTTTTAAAAACCATCTCCTGGAAAATTCCTGGAGCTAAACTAATATGCTGCTGCTTCTTTAGAATCAGTTACATTTTATTTCAAATTTTACAATGAGATTATCAGACTACTGGTTTTGATTGGAGTTCGACCCTGTATTTTGCGGCATCCAATAAAGCGGCTTGAAGTTTGGTACAATCTCCTATATTTCCCTGAAAGGACTAGGAAATTCTATATGAAATTAGTGTGATGGGAAAAACAAGGACTCGATTATTTATTGGTAGGTTTTGGCGAGACCATTTCCTGGAAAATAGTTGAAATGATAAGTTTCTGGCGCTAAACTGATATGCTGCTGCTACTTCAGAATCGATAACATTTTATTTCAAATTTTAAATGAGATTATCGGGCTACTGGTTTAGTTAGTAATTCAATGACACAAAAATTGTAGTATATTACTGTGCAGGCGACTTTCTTGAAAAGTTATACTGACATCATGCATGCTAGAATTATAGAGACAGCAGAGGATGAAATACCATGGAAAATATTAAAGGAAATGTATGGCTCATATGTAAAATAGGGAAGTGAACGGGAATTAGGATTATGTGCAACTGGAGGGGGGTGGAGGAAATCGAAAAAAAAAATAATTTAGTTATTTTCTGTAATATTTTGAAGCAATGGAGCAAGCAGTAGACTGCTGAAGAGCACCTGCTCACGTGCTGGCGTGGAACCTTGAGATCCCAAGCGAGGCTCATGCAAGGATCTTACATCGAAATCATCATCCCTAGTCAACGACAACAAGTCATAGGTGCTGTACCCTTCTTCACTTGCAATAGATGATGCCGCATCCGATCTCGTAGCTCGTTCTGAGAAATCAATCAAGTAGCTGTCACCGTTTTGGTGATCTGTTTGCATTGGGGATTGAGGAAGAAACCCTGGGATCATCCCACCAACATGTGAGTTCAACACATCAAAACTCAACCTTCTTATTGGGAACCCATTTTGCCTGGTTCTTTCCATAGGCATTGATGCTACCTGGTTCAAGGCTTGAGTTGGCGGTAGTGCCGGTTCCCTTTTAAGAAAGATTAACATAGAAGGTGTTTTTAATATGAAAAAGATTATTTAAACTGAACGTTAATTGGTCGTGATAATTTTAACCAACTTCTCATGAAAATCCTCATAATATTTTATTTCGCTCATATGAAAAGCTACACTTTGTGGTGGAGCCACATGATTTCATCTTTGTTATGCAGCACTTGCTGCAAAGAAACTTTCAAGAGGGCCTGTCTCCCCTCATGTACCGGAGGAGTACAATGAGTAAAGAACGGTCTGGATTTAGTCTCAGCCAGGTCAAAAGAAATCCCGTGTCTATTGAAGATATAGGGGTCCATTTTGAGATTCTAAAGAACGGTCCAGAATTACTCATTGTACCCTCAGGTACCTGGGGGATACAAATTCATTTCAAGAAAGCATAAAACCCACAAAAAAAAGGAGGAACATACCTTGTGCATACAAGGTTTTTATTGTAGGTGAAAAGTATTCTGCATGATGGATGAGCTTTCTCCATCACAATCTTTGCTGTATTGGACTTTAACTCAGTTATTCCCCTAAAAGTATGTATAAACAAACTCATGTAAAGATATAATTACCAACTGAGATAAATATTACATAATTTTCATAGATTGTAACAAGATTAGCAGACCTTGTGTAGCGCTTGTCTGAAGCAGCGCCCATGATAAGATTACTCATGCCATGCAAACTAACAAGCTCAACAAGTGCATGTGCAACATGATCAGACACAAACATTAGTTTCTCGGCTTTAAACTGGATTAAGAAGAAACAAATAAAAGAGAAGGTTACACTTGAGCAAAAACAAGAAAAACGCTAACATTATAATTGGTCAGACCAATTAGTATTTTTGCTGAACTAGTTATGCGCATCTCAGTGATGTGTTCGGTGTTCCTCATTACACAATGCTACATGTACTTCATTTGAATTTTCAAAAGTGGGGAAAAAAATAAGAACAAAGAAAATAAAAATAAATAAAAAAAGCTAGTAGGACCTTAGCTTTGGAGCATTGTAAGAGATAATCATTCAAGTGATTTTCGGCCTTCTCCCACTCTTTTTTTCTGTATGAATTGACCTGCTGAGGACTTAATTGATTTGCTGGAAACTTGGTTCCCACTGTAAAATATTGAAGGTGCTTCTCAGGATCTATAGATTACATACACTTTTTTTTCCCCCTTTTGGAAGCTTTAGTAATAAATAAATTGATATTATTACTTACTCATAGGAATCATTTGAGCAGGGATGTGTACGTGAGTTATGATGATCTTTGTATCATTTGAGAAATGATTCAATACCCACGAGAGTGTATTTTTTCCATCGTTCAACCTCTCCGGCAGTGCTACGTAAACCTTCTGCTCCACCTGACCAGACTCATCCATCTCCGGAGATCGTGTGTGTGTGTGAGAGAGAGAGAGAGATAGAGAGAGAGAGGGAGGAAGCGGGTACCCGGCTTCTTATACAGGGACGCTAGTGGATTTTGGAGAAGCCCGAAAATTTAAGTTACGGTATTTCGAAGTCACGGGTGTAAGACAAAGTCACTTGTAGAATTAAAGAATTGGGAAACTTCGAATGAAATAAATACGTGAAATAATTCAATTTTAACACTTAGTAAAATGGGTTGGATTGGAGGAAAATAATTGAAAAGGAAAAGAAGTGATAAAAGGACAGAGAAATCTTGTTATTTGATATGTAATTACTTGAAAATCACTTGAATGATTATCAATTAAGTCCTGTTAATTGAAAAGAAAATTTTGTAAAATCCGATTTTTTTATGAATAGAAATAAAAAATAAATTAAAAGAAATAGATCAACATTATGAAATTTTGTTTGGGAGGAAGCACGTCATAACTATGGCGTCTGCCACGAACACCATAGTCTACCGCGTCCGAAAACATTTTTTTTTTTTAATATATAAGAAAACGGGACATGGTGTCTAGGAGACTAGGAGTAAAAGAAAATTCATATGGCCTTGCCTTGGCTCTTATGAGTTAAAAGCTATGTTACTCGGATACTCTAATATAAGCTCCGTATCCGTATCGGATACATATCGGATACCGATACGTGTCCGATACGGCACCGATACGTATCCGATATGCCAGCTGGCGTATCCTTACTCGACCGATACAGTCACCGATACTCTATTGAAACGGCTGGATATAGAACCGTGTCAGCGCCCGTGAACCGCATCCGCACCCATGAGCCGCAACTGTGAACCACACCGCACTTGTGGACCGCGCATACATCGGCGCTTTTTTTTCTGCCCTGCGTGAATCAAACTTGGGAAGTCCTACTTGAGCATCAAACCTTTTAACCACTACACTAGAGTTTCATTTGTGATATATTCTAGTAACTATAATATTTAATATATTCTTATGTTAAACCTTTAATTTTTTGTACAAATTTGATTTAAGTTATGATTATCTAAATACAATATATAAAATAATAAAAAATAATATATATAATAAACGTATCGTATCCTAGAAATTTGAAAATTGTCGTATCGTCGTATCCGATACGATACCCGTACCCGTATCCATGCAACATAGGTTAAAAGTTATGAGACATCACACAGACACTATAGTCTACAACATCTGAAAACTATTTTTTTACCGAAATATTTATTTGTTTTTTATGAATGTTGAGAACCAGTTTGATCTAGTAGCAAAAACAATATTCTCTGTGTAAAAAATTACAGGTTTTAAATTCAGATGGGACTCTCTCGTAAATATCAAATAAATGAATAGTTTGACCTATATATTTAACATGATACGTCCTATCCCGGGGGAGTAGGCCGTTTGGAGAGAATGTGAATTAGGATTCGTCCCGTCTCGGAGAAACGGGCCTAGATGAGATGACTGGGCTGTCGGTTCCCGAAGTGGGAAGGCTTGGAGGTATTCGGACTCTATCCTCTATGATACCTCGCACGTCTAGTGAAAAATTCGACCCCCATTCCATGAAACTGTTTGCCTTAAATAGGTCGTCTCTAACCGTCATTCCGCATTGTCAGAGCGGTTAGGGGAGTTCACATAGGGGTGGTGACACTCGCATAGATAGCGGTAACGATAAGTCGAGTCCGGGCTGGGCTTTGTCGGACGAGACTTTCTTGGGCTTGTCGGGTGTGGCCCGGTTGAGCTTTGTCGGACAAGGCTCTACTAGGCTTTGTCGAGTGTGGCCCGGTTGAGCTTTGTCGGACAAGGCTCCGCTGGGCTTTGTTGAGTGTGGCCCGGTTGAGCTTTGTTGGGCTGAGTTGTTACCGAATCATGGGCCTTATTTTCTTTGATCTCGGGTTGGCCCCAGATAAGAGTCCGAATTCCAGATTGTTCTTGGGCCAGATTCGGTTCGTGGAGGGTAGGGGTGTAAACGGATCGGATATTATCCGGATCCGAATCCGAAAAATAGCGAATTCAGATATTCGGATACGGATATTTTCGGATACGGATCCGGATTCGGATATTTTTTTAACGGATACGGATAATTATCCGTATCCGCATTTTTTTTATTTCGGATATCCGAATATTTTTTAAATGGGTGGGCCCAGTGGCTTGTTATTCTGATTTTAAAATGGTTAGGCCCAATACTATTAACTTTACTGGGCCAGTCGCCACTGTTATCCGAATTTTTGTTTCGCCCAGTGGCCTATTTGCTTTCAATTGAAATATATACATAGGATTCATTATAATATATACTTTGCTCTGCAAATATTCTTAAATATTTTGGCCACTTGGCAATATTTTAAAGGACACAAACTTCTTTTGGTAGGAAAAATAAGTAGAGGTTATTGCAAAGTACAGAAATAAGCAAATTTTAAATTGAAAAAAAAATGAATATTACATTATCAAGAAATAAAAAAGCTATAAGCTACTCTTAAAATAGCAAACTCTCCAAGTGTATCTTGCAACTAAACTTTAACTTTCTGTGGTGCAATTGTGTCTAGGTGACAATAATATCTTGCAACTAAACTAACTTTAAATGTTATGTTTTGCTATAATGTACAATAATATTCATTTTTAATTATCCGAACTATAGTGATATCCGTATCCGTATCCGTCCAAAATTCGATCCGTATCCGTATCCGTATCCGAAAAATTATAACAAATACGGATACGGTATGACCACTATCCGATCCGTATCCGACCGTTTACACCCCTAGTGGAGGACTGGAGGGTCTTTGGCACATAGCCCTATCATAACATTTACTTGAAAAAAAAAATAGAAATGTTATCCTTTTAGATATGTTTAAAATTCTGAATCTCCTAAATGTTGTCATATTGACCAGGCGTTATTTAACAATCTTGCTAATTAATGCATATCATTTAATTATCTTTGAAAAATATTCTTATGATACCATTAAAAATACGCTGTATTTGACCAACCAACCGTTTGATTATAATTCTTGACTAGCAAATATATACTTCAATAAGCAATCTCTCTTCCGATGGAGCCTGAAGTTTCGGCGAAATTATGGTCATGATTTAACGAATATTCTGACAAACTTCCGGCATTCAGTTTATAATTCTTTAAGGTGCATTTTATCGTCTTTGTCATTTAATTTATAATCATTATGGTGCACCTTAAATGAAACAGGGCATTCTGATCAATCAAATATGTTTTGGTAGAAAAGATATGGCATTTTCTTAAATATTAGCATATGAGCTTCCTCTATTTTAATTCCATTCGGTTAAATGAACATTGAGCTCCAGTGCTCTTATTTTCTTATTCATCAAAACAACTAATTAATTTGGAGAACTGGAGTTGACTTCTTAATAAAAAACCTTGATCCACGTTTGAAGGAAACGCGTTTGGACGAAGTCAAAAGTCACCGCACTATATATATATCATATATTCGTTCAGAATAAAACAGGAACCTAGTATCATTATCGCCCGTGATTTTTATTAATACCCTAGCAAAAATAAAAAATATCAAATCTGCTCTGGATATATATATATATTTTTTTAAATGCTCTAACCGCCTCTTGGTTGGGCGGTCCACTGTTCATACCAAATCGCCCAACGTTTGGGCGGCCATCTATGCATACTAGACCGCCCTACTATGGGGCGGTTCAGTTTTTTTTTTTATAGATTTTGAGAGACAATATGAAGAGCAAGATGCTGAAATTTAACAATAAAAATTCGAATTTTGTTTTTAATATTTGTTAGATTACTTCTTTTGATGTATAATTAGCATATTTATACTAAAATATGCTAAATTACGGTAAACTACGCAAATTTCGTTAATTATAATGAAATACACTAAATTACGCTAAACTATGCAAAATTACGCTAAATTAGGCTGATTTTGTGCCATCTTTCATAAATAAATAAAATAGTAAAAAAATTCCCAAATTAGTAAAAATTGGTATTCTACAAGTTCATTATGTAACTAATTTACTGAGCTACTTAGATCGAACAATAGAAATGAAAATCTTAATCGGAAATTTCAACTGAAGTTTTGAGGCTCTTCCCTTTATTTTTTGGCAATTCTGAATTTTGAAATCCGGCATTCTGGCATTGCTAGCACGGACACATGCGTATTTTCACAAGCTTTTCGAAAAGTGGTCATTTGCTGAAATCGGACACTCGAGCGCCGTTTTATGACCGTTTGAAGTTTTGTCATTGTTTTTCGTCTTCTCAGTGAAGATATTGTCCTTATTCATATGTAATTTAGCGTAATTTAGCATAATTTAGCATATTTTAGTATAAATATGCTAATTATATATATCAAAAGAAGTAATCTAACAAAAAAGCCAGCTAATGTGGGTATATTTATTAATAAAAATGTCAGAAACTAGAGTTTAGAAATTAGGGTTTAGGATTCCTTTAAAATATCACTAATTTTTATAAATATGTAATGTGAAAATTATAAATCATTTAATGTACGGTAATTTTTAGGGTTTTAGAAATTGTTCAAAATAAGAGTTTAGGGTTTAGCGTAGTTTACCGTAATTTAATATAATTTCAAGTAATTTAGCGTATTTTAGGATAAATATGTTAATTATACATCAAAAAAAGTAATCTAACAAATATTAAAAACAAAATCGAATTTTTATTATTAAATTTTAGTATCTTGCTCTTCATATTGTCTCTCCAAATCTCTCAAAAAAAAAAATGCATAGGTGACCGCCCAAATGTGGAATTCATATCCTCTGCATTAACTCAAAAGAGAATCTTTTGAGTTAATGAATCTCGACTGTCCAATCTGTTTTAAAATTCGTGCGAACTAGATCTGCACTAATATTAAAGGACCCCCTATGTTATAAACACAAGCCGGATTGGCTCCGTTTAAAATCAGACAGTTAAAATTTATTAACTCAAAAGATTCCCTTTTGAGTTAATGCAGAGGATACGGATCCCCAAATGTGGGGCCGTTTGGTATGAACAGTAGCGGTCAAGGGGCGGTTAGGGTGTTTTTAAAAAAATATATATCAAGGGCATATTTGATTTTTTTTATTTTTGCGAGGGTATTAATAAAAATCACGGCATTATGGCATCTTAAAAATAAAATAATATAATAATCCACAGTTTTATAAATTAATTAAACTAGGAAAAAAGTAACAACTAATTTCATTGGGGGTGTTCGGCAACCTTCCTTAAGGGATGGTGGATTAAGAATTTAATCCATACTAAGGAGTACTTGTTCGGCAAGACGATAAGATTAAGAATGAAGACTTAATATTAGTAAAATATGTGTATATTATGTAAAGACCTAGATACCCTTTACATTTTTCTTGTTATTTAATTTAATAATCTTTCTTCAACCGTTTTATTACAATTAACAAGAATTAAATTTAGCTAAAGTTATTGGTTAATTAAATTAAGAAAAGCAATCACTATCTTGTTTTGAAGGTCACGTGGTCAACAAAATTATTTTATTAAAAACAAAAAAATAAATTTTAACAGAGAGAAAAACAAATGTCAGATACAATAAAAATTCCGAGATTTTTATATATAAGAAAATAAATAAATAAAATATTAAAAATAAGAAACTGTTCACCAGAATTTCAAAACTAAGAAGGACGCCACTCGGGATGGCGTCCCTCAGGGACGCCATACCAGAAAAAGTCCCGTGAAAAAAAAAAAAAAAAAAAAAAGGGACGGGACGCCATCCCAGAAAACGTCCCGTAAAAAAAAAAAAAAAAAAAAAAAAACGGGACGGGACGCCATCCCAGAAAACGTCCCGTTAAAAAAAAAAAAAAAAAAAAAAAAAAATTTCTGCTGTGTTCAATCAGAAATCCAATAATTTTGATCAGATTCAAAATTCAATTTAGAGAAAATGGCTACATGGATTTTTGTGTTCTTTATATCAAAATAAATGTATGAAAGTCTAGTTTCCAGATAATATAATTTCTCTATACAAAAATATTACAGATTGGTACAGTTTTAGCGATTAATTGACAGAGGTCAGAATTCAGAAAAGCTGAAATTCCATTGAGCAGTCCTATAATTTTGATCAGATTCAAAATTCATTTTAGAGAAAATGGCTACATGGATTTTTGTGTTCTTTATATCAAAATAAAGGTATGAAAGTCTAGTTTCCAGATAATATAATTTCTCTATACAAAAATATTACATATTAGTACAGTTTTAGCGATTAATTGACAGAGGTCAGAATTATTGGACTGCTCACTGAAATTTCAGCTTTTCTGAATTCTGACCTCTGTCAATTAATCACTAAAACTGTACCAATCTGTAATATTTTTGTATAGAGAAATTATATTATCTGGAAACTAGACTTTCATACCTTTATTTTGATATAAATAACACAAAAATCCATGTAGCCATTTTCTCTAAAATGAATTTTGAATCTGATCAAAATTATAGGACTGCTCAATGGAATTTCAGCTTTTCTGAATTCTGACCTCTGTCAATTAATCGCTAAAACTGTACCAATCTGTAATATTTTTGTATAGAGAAATTGTATTATCTGGAAACGAGACTTTCATACCTTTATTTTGATATAAAGAACACAAAAATCCATGTAGCCATTTTCTCTAAAATAAATTTTGAATCTGATCAAAATTATTGGATTTCTGATTGAACACAGCAGAAATTTTTTTTTTTTTTTTTTTTTTTTTTTTACGGGACGTTTTCTGGGATGGCGTCCCGTCCCGTTTTTTTTTTTTTTTTTTTTTTTTTTTACGGGACGTTTTCTGGGATGGCGTCCCGTCCCTTTTTTTTTTTTTTTTTTTTTTTTTCACGGGACGTTTTCTGGGATGGCGTCCCTGAGGGACGCCATCCCGAGTGGCGTCCTTCTTAGTTTTGAAATTTTGGTGAACAGTTTCTTATTTTTAATATTTTATTTATTTATTTTCTTATATATAAAAATCTCGGATAAAAATTATTTCTAACTGGAGATCCTCAAACTACATAAAAAAACAAAAATGCAATTATTAACTTTATTTACATAGTATGCAAAGTTATTTCAATAGAAAAGCCTTTTTCCATTGATTCTTTTCGAAGCCTTTGTTGGGTTTTGAGGCTACCCAAAGCCATTAGGCTTAAGCTGCGGAAAGACCGTAAAACAAAAATTTTACTTCTAAGTTAAGCCAAAAGGATTGAAGTGGTATGTCGGATAATCTACCGAGAGTTACATACCTGTTCAATCCTTTTCTTAGATTAAAAACCGTAAGTAAAACTTTACTAATCAGATCATAGATTAAGTAGTATGTCGGATAATAACCGAGAGTTACATACCAGATTAATCCTGTATAGACCCAAAATAGTAAAACCGTATTTACTTGTATTTTAATCAGTTTATAGATCTACTCCTTTGATTGATTTCTAAAAGATTAAATCTATTTAACAATTAAATAGATTAATATAACATTTCTTTACCTTGCTTCCAAATTCAAATTGGAATGCAGTCTGACCCGACTGTCTGACCCGGTTAAGCAAGCACCAAAATTACAGTGCCTCTATCGGTTATCCACCAGGACTGATCGAGAGAGCGGTTTATTTCTTTTACCAGAAATACCGTAAACCGCGGAATCTGACAAAAACACTATTCACGAGAAAAAGCAAATAATAATTACGACTCTCGTAAAATATTATTTCTAAAACCCGTACTCTGATTAGAACGACTCTGAGAAAAGAGAGAATTATCGTTCGATCGGATCGAATCGTATTCAGGAATTTTAATGAATCTTTCTCTCAAACTTTGATCATATATTTATAACATTTTCCACCGCCATATGAATGAATGGTATTATATATACTTTCCAAAATTTGAGTCGGCAAAATCAAGTCGGCAACAATTAACGGCCAAATTCAATCGGCAAGAAATTTAGCAAAATGAAATTACCATTTTGCCCTTGGCCCATTAAGGCTTGATTAATTTTGGACTTTGATTTGGACTTTTGATTTGGGCCTTTAATCTTTAATTAGTGATTTATTCTTAATGGGTTTTAAGCCCAAAATATAAATCCAATAATTAAATATTCTAAGTCCAAATCAAATACATATTTTCTCGATCGTTCGTTCGGTAACTTTTATGCAACGTGTCAAACACGTTCATAAATTAATCAATGTTTCTGCTTGTCATTTATATGACATTTATAATTTAATTATATCATATATAATTAATTTTATCCATCTTATTATTAATTATAATCATTATAATTAATCAACAAGATTCTCCGACTAGCTCCTATATGGTGTGACCCAATAGGATCTGTGTTATGTTGGCAAATAGAATTAAAACTATTTTAACTTCTATTTATCATAGGTGGCACCTGGCAAGTACATTATGACACCAATTACACAGATGATGCTGTACCGTACAATATCATGATTCAGTAAACGATTTACTTCGTGTTAATTCTTTTGTCTCATAGCTATCAGATCAGTTTCAAGGTAGGTGTGTGTCATCCTTGCAAACTTAATCTTTTCTTGATCCTGAATAGATTATCAAATATGTTTACTCTTGTAATCATACTGGATCCAGATAATCATATTCTATCAAGGGGCCCAGTGATGCTATAGCTCGTATTGAGATACGAGGGACAATAGTACTTTTGATAAACCATCTTTTCCTCCGCATAAGCTATGTATACCGAAGAACTATCCTTATAGCTACTTTTTACGGATAGCGTTAGATAGCAATCACACATATACATTTCTTATGTAGGAAAAATGAATATCTCATACTTTAGAACTTAACACTAAAATGAAAACATTAATGACACAAACACAATTCCATTTAATGTTTCATTTGGGGTCTGTCAAATATCATGTTCTCTAACATGTATCTGTGTGATTAAAATGACAACTCTTTGTCTATGGTTTGTAAAACTTAACCATCATTTAATCCACACACTAACCTTATCGCGGTAATTAGTGTTCCTGCTAATTACCTTGGTTAGAGACTTTTAAGAGTATTATCATCTATATTATGAAGTTTCACAATTCCAGTCATGAACTCGAAATGATTCATAAATTCAATAATACTCAAGGTAACAAAATGATTAAACATTCAATTCATGAACAAAGCTTTATATAACAAATTTATCGTATTATTGACTTCTAGATTATTACAAACTAACAATCTCCCACTTAAGCTAGGAGCCAATCATCGTAGGCCCTATCTTATACAAATCTCTATTTTCTAAAAATCTCATAGATCTAAAGAAAATCTCATAGCCAATCTCCTATGTGTCTCAGACCCATAGAAGCAGTATGCATCTGATGCTTGGCTTGAGGAAGAGGTTTTGTAAGTGGATCAGCTGTGTTGCTGGCTGTGTCAACTCTACAGATCTTTACATCACCTCTATCTATGATTTCTCGTATGAGGTGATAACGGCGTAGAATATGTTTGGATTTTGAGTGCGATCTCGGTTCCTTGGCCTGAGCTATAGCTCCATTGTTGTCACAGTAGAGGTCCACAGGGCCTTGAACACTGGGAACCACTCCTAGTTCGCTAAGGAACTTCTTAATCCATAAACCTTCTTTTGCTGCCTCGGATGCTGCTATGTACTCAGCTTCGGTGGTTGAGTCTGCAGTAGTTTCCTGCTTTGAGCTCTTCCAGCTCACAGCACCACCGTTGAGTATGAACACATACCCGGACTGTGATCTCGAGTCATCTCGGTCAGTTTGGAAACTTGCGTCTGTGTAACCATTTACCACGAGTTCTGAGTCACCACCGTAGACGAGAAACATATCCTTAGTTCTTCTCAAGTACTTAAGGATATTCTTTGCAGCAATCCAGTGCTCCATGCCTGGATTAGCCTGATATCTACTCGTAACACTCAAAGCGTACGAGACATCAGGGCGAGTGCACAACATGGCGTACATGATAGAGCCAATAGCCGAAGCGTATGGTACTTTACTCATGTTGCTTCGCTCATCAGTTGTCGAAGGACACTGAGTCTTGCTAAGCTTTGCGTCATGATTCATTGGCAGGTATCCCCTTTTGGAATCCTGCATGCTGAACCGATTCAGCACTTTGTCAATGTATGTGCTTTGACTCAATCCTATGAGTCTTTTCGATCTATCTCTATAGATCTTGATGCCTAATATATAGACTGCCTCGCCCAAGTCTTTCATTGAGAACACTTTCTTTAATGAAGACTTGGCTTGTTGCAATAACGGAATATCGTTTCCCATCAGGAGTATGTCGTCTACATATAAGATTAGAAAGGCGATGGCACTCCCACTAGTTTTTCTGTACACACAAGGTTCTTCTTCGCATCTGACGAAGTCAAACTTTTTGACTTCCTCGTCAAATCGAAGATTCCAACTCCTTGATGCTTGCTTCAATCCATAAATGGATTTAAGAAGCTTGCACACCTTCCCAGCATTCTTTGGATCTTCAAAACCCTTGGGCTGTATCATATACACGTCCTCTTCTAAATTTCCATTTAAGAAGGCGGTTTTGACATCCATTTGCCATATTTCATAATCATGAAATGCGGCAATTGCTAGGAGCATCCGAATTGACTTAAACATAGCCACGGGCGAAAAAGTTTCATCATAATCTACACCGAGAATTTGTTTGAAACCTTTCGCTACTAGCCGTGCTTTGTATATAGTCATATTACCATCCATGTCTGTTTTCCTTTTGAAAACCCACTTGTTATCTATGGGTTTTACCCCATCAAGTGGTACAACTAGGTTCCAGACCGTGTTGTCATACATGGATTGTATTTCGGATCTCATGGCCTCCAGCCATTTTTCGGAGTCGGGTCTATCCATTGCTTCCGCATAGGTCAGTGGATCTTCAGTGTCAAACACTGAAATCTCGTGTAGTCCCATGTACCTTTCAGGTGCATGGACTATCCTTGCTGACCTACGTAGCACTTGTTCTTCTGGCTGTTGAACTTCATCCACAACTGTTTGTGGGTTTAGTTCTACTTCAACTTGAGTCGAAGTATCTGAGCTCGGGACTAGAACCTCTTCCACAACTACTTGTGGATTTGGTTCTTCCAGATGCTCATCAGCTGAAGTAACAAGTGGTGGGTTTATCTGATCTTGTTCAGATATTATATTATGTGATGTATCTTGAACTTCTTCAAGTATTACATTACTCCCACTACTTCCTCTTGTAAGAAAATCTTTCTCCAAGAATATACCATTACGAGCAACAACTATTTTGTTCTCGGATTGGTAATAGAAGTAATATCCTCTTGTTTCCTTAGGATACCCTACGAAAAAGCATTTATCAGATTTAGGACCAAGTTTGTCAGACGTCAGGCGTTTGACAAATACTTCGCAACCCCAAATTTTAAGAAAAGATATGTTTGGAACTCTTCCAAACCATAACTCGTACGGAGTCTTTTCTACTGATTTAGATGGAACCCTATTTATCGTTAGTGCAGCAGTTTCTAGTGCGTGGCCCCAAAACGATTTTGGTAGAGTGGCGTTACTCATCATGGAACGAACCATGTCTAACAGAGTTCGATTCCTTCTCTCAGAAACACCGTTCCATTGCGGTGTCCCTGGAGGCGTGAGTTGTGAGACTATCCCACATTCCTTTAAGTACGTTTTAAACTCATAACTTAAGTATTCGCCTCTACGATCTGATCGTAAGGCTTTAATACTTTTATTCAGTTGATTTTCTACTTCAGCCTTGAATTCCTTGAACTTTTCAAAAGATTCAGACTTATGTCTCATCAGGTAGACATAACCATATCTACTGTAATCATCAGTAAAAGTGATAAAGTAGTAATAACCGTTTCTTGTACAAGTACTCATAGGTCCACATACATCGGTATGTATCAAACCTAATAAGTCACTTGCCCTTTCTCCCTTTTTAGAAAAAGGCGCTTTGGTCATTTTTCCTCGTAAACAGGATTCGCATGTGTTAATTGATTCAAAATCAAATTTACCAAGAAGTCCTACTTCTTGTAATTTCTTAATGCGTTTCTCGTTTATATGACCAAGGCGACAATGCCACATGTAAGTCGTACTTTCATGAGATGTTTTGAGTCGTTTGTTATTATTAATGTTAAACACAGGTTTATCCATTTCTAGCATATAAAGACCATTTATCATATAAGATGATCCATAATATAATTCATTTTTATAAATAGAACAACGCTTGTCTTTTATAACAAATGAAAAACCATTCATCTCTAAACATGAGATTGATATGATATTTCTGGAAATGCTAGGAACAAAATAAACATTTTCCAGTTCCATTACAAGCCCGCTGGGCAAACACAACTCTATACTACCGACTGTAATGGCTGCAACACTTGCTCCATTTCCAACTCGGAGTTGTACTTCCCTATTGCCAAGTTTCCTTCTATTCTTTAATGCCTGCATATTTGAACAAATATGAGCACATGATCCAGTATCTAATACCCAATCATTAATAGAGGTAGCAACATTAACTTCAATAACATAAATACCTGAGGTTGAAGCCTTGGAGACCTTTCCAGACTTTACATCCTCCAGATACTTGGGGCAATTTCTCTTCCAATGACCTTTGCTATTACAATAATAACAGTCAGAGGAAGCAGAGACCTTTACCTTGGGAGCGTTCTGTTTAAGAACCTGCTTCCCTTTGCCCTTGTACTTCGGAACCACTTTCTTTGCCTTGCTTATCTTTTTCTTACCCGCTTGGATCATGAGAACAGAAGAACTTTTCTTCATGTCTCCATCTGCAATCCTAAGCATCCCCTGCAGCTCCTGTAAGCTCCTTTCCATCCCAAGCATGTGGAAGTTCATGATGAACCCCGAAAAGCTGGGTGGAAGCGAGTTCAGGATAATATCCGTAGCAAACTCTTTGCTCAACGGACTATTAAGCTTATGCAGCTGCTCAATATCACTCGTCATACGGAGCATATGAGTGCCCATAGAGCCGCTCTCGGCCAACTTGTGGCCTAGGAGGGACTTGGTTACCTTGAATCTCTCCACACGTGCCTGCTCTTGAAACATGTTCTTAAGCTGGACACACATGTCGTTGGATTTGGTATCCATGAATCGCCTCTGCAATTCAGGACCCATAATCCCAACTATGAGACCCTGTACATCAAGCTCATCTTCCTTGTGCTTGTTGTACGCTGTTAACTCATCAGCAGTAGCACCTGCTTTGAGTTCATCAGGGTAAGGGGTATTTAAGACATATTCCCTTTTCTCGCGCCTTAGTACGATCGTGAGAGCACGGAACCAATCAGTAAAATTAGTCCCGTCTCCTTTCAGCTTTTCTTTCTCGAGCAGGGAGCGCAACGAGAATGACGTTTCTTTAGACATGTTCTACAATGTTAAATGTAAAGATTTTAGCTTTGTTCATGTAATGTTTTATTTTTAACAATAAAACTCCCACTGCAAATCTGTTCTATTCCCATTTTGCAGAAGGACCAAGATCCCTATCTTTCATTAATAGACAAGTCGATTAAGAAGCTTGCTTATTAATTATTTTTAGGTAAGCAACTCTTTGCTAATCATATCTTTATATGACTCTTGGTTTCGTTAAACATCGTATATTTTAACGAAGACTTTGCCCCGAGCCCAAAACAATTTTGGAAATCACCGGTAAGTAACCTCACTCTATTTGGTTTGTTATGTCGAACATAACCCTCGACCACCAAAGGTAAAAGGCGACGTCTGCTGAGCAGTCCGTCAACCAATGAACAATGGTTTGAGAAGGATAGAGTAGGAAGGGCATACTACTTAATTAGATGGGTTTGTTTTATGCTTTAAACCTTGTAAGCAACCTTTAAAAGAGGTCTTGCCAGAAAGACAACCGAAGGTATCCACTTCCAGTCTTCCTTTGACTAAGACATTCTTTCACATGCTTGACTTTGTTTTAAGCATGTTTATCTCATAAATCTGGTTTTAGACAGTCTTACGGATACGTGAAAAGAGTCTGCCAGAAAGACAACCGAAGGTATCCACTTCCAGTCTTTCTTTGACTAACGACTAATTTCACGGTTCCTTGAAAGCGATAAATCTAATTTATGCATTTCATATCAAAGTAATAAATCCTATTTATTTATATACGTGACCAAGTTACGTATACTATTTTATCAGTTCCTAATTCTTTATTTTGCAGCTATACTCAGTTCTTTAGTTATACCGTTTGAAAGCATATAAACAGTTTATATGTTTTTAAAGCAGATATTCTTTTTGGCATGTAAAGCAATTTGGTAATGTGACAAAGTTCCTTTTGGGCCAGCCATTAGGACACGAAAAGGGGCTCCCAGGAAAGACCGGGGTCACGAGGACCGCTTTAGATTCAGTCTTTCCTAGACAGAACCATCTCTTTTACGGTGTGGAAATGACAGCTCTTACTCAGGTACTTTATTGCTTCATCACATTCTTCGATGAACTTTACAAAACCAAAGGTTTTCGAAAAGGCGAAAGAATTACATTTTGCCATGCTTCGACAGTAGTAAAGCAATTTGGTAACGTGACAAAGTCCCCTTTGGGCCAGTTTATCAGGACACGTAAAAGGAATAGGATTGGCCAGAAAGAAAACTGTTTTTCTTCTTTGACTCAACATTTTCTCTTTTACGGTGGAGATAAACAGTTCTTACTTGGGTACTCTATTGCTTTATCACATTCTTAGATGAACTTTACCACAGTCGAAAGTTTTTGAAAACGAAAACATAAAGAAAACATTAAAGAAAGCTTAAATCTAATTTAACTTTCTCAGTCGGAAAACCGAACCAAGAAAATCTCATTTCTAATCGGTTTTGGACTTAAGCTGCAAATCTAAGAATTAAACCGATACGCGGTATATGCAAACAATTTGCATAAGTTATAACTTTTAGAAAATCAATCAACAGGAGAGCCTTGTGCTCTGATACCACTGTTGGGTTTTGAGGCTACCCAAAGCCATTAGGCTTAAGCTGCGGAAAGACCGTAAAACAAAAATTTTACTTCTAAGTTAAGCCAAAAGGATTGAAGTGGTATGTCGGATAATCTACCGAGAGTTACATACCTGTTCAATCCTTTTCTTAGATTAAAAACCGTAAGTAAAACTTTACTAATCAGATCATAGATTAAGTAGTATGTCGGATAATAACCGAGAGTTACATACCAGATTAATCCTGTATAGACCCAAAATAGTAAAACCGTATTTACTTGTATTTTAATCAGTTTATAGATCTACTCCTTTGATTGATTTCTAAAAGATTAAATCTATTTAACAATTAAATAGATTAATATAACATTTCTTTACCTTGCTTCCAAATTCAAATTGGAATGCAGTCTGACCCGACTGTCTGACCCGGTTAAGCAAGCACCAAAATTATAGTGCCTCTATCGGTTATCCACCAGGACTGATCGAGAGAGCGGTTTATTTCTTTTACCAGAAATACCGTAAACCGCGGAATCTGACAAAAACACTATTCACGAGAAAAAGCAAATAATAATTACGACTCTCGTAAAATATTATTTCTAAAACCCGTACTCTGATTAGAACGAATCTGAGAAAAGAGAGAATTATCGTTCGATCGGATCGAATCGTATTCAGGAATTTTAATGAATCTTTCTCTCAAACTTTGATCATATATTTATAACATTTTCCACCGCCATATGAATGAATGGTATTATATATACTTTCCAAAATTTGAGTCGGCAAAATCAAGTCGGCAACAATTAACGGCCAAATTCAATCGGCAAGAAATTTAGCAAAATGAAATTACCATTTTGCCCTTGGCCCATTAAGGCTTGATTAATTTTGGACTTTGATTTGGACTTTTGATTTGGGCCTTTAATCTTTAATTAGTGATTTATTCTTAATGGGTTTTAAGCCCAAAATATAAATCCAATAATTAAATATTCTAAGTCCAAATCAAATACATATTTTCTCGATCGTTCGTTCGGTAACTTTTATGCAACGTGTCAAACACGTTCATAAATTAATCAATGTTTCTGCTTGTCATTTATATGACATTTATAATTTAATTATATCATATATAATTAATTTTATCCATCTTATTATTAATTATAATCATTATAATTAATCAACAAGATTCTCCGACTAGCTCCTATATGGTGTGACCCAATAGGATCTGTGTTATGTTGGCAAATAGAATTAAAACTATTTTAACTTCTATTTATCATAGGTGGCACCTGGCAAGTACATTATGACACCAATTACACAGATGATGCTGTACCGTACAATATCATGATTCAGTAAACGATTTACTTCGTGTTAATTCTTTTGTCTCATAGCTATCAGATCAGTTTCAAGGTAGGTGTGTGTCATCCTTGCAAACTTAATCTTTTCTTGATCCTGAATAGATTATCAAATATGTTTACTCTTGTAATCATACTGGATCCAGATAATCATATTCTATCAAGGGGCCCAGTGATGCTATAGCTCGTATTGAGATACGAGGGACAATAGTACTTTTGATAAACCATCTTTTCCTCCGCATAAGCTATGTATACCGAAGAACTATCCTTATAGCTACTTTTTACGGATAGCGTTAGATAGCAATCACACATATACATTTCTTATGTAGGAAAAATGAATATCTCATACTTTAGAACTTAACACTAAAATGAAAACATTAATGACACAAACACAATTCCATTTAATGTTTCATTTGGGGTCTGTCAAATATCATGTTCTCTAACATGTATCTGTGTGATTAAAATGACAACTCTTTGTCTATGGTTTGTAAAACTTAACCATCATTTAATCCACACACTAACCTTATCGCGGTAATTAGTGTTCCTGCTAATTACCTTGGTTAGAGACTTTTAAGAGTATTATCATCTATATTATGAAGTTTCACAATTCCAGTCATGAACTCGAAATGATTCATAAATTCAATAATACTCAAGGTAACAAAATGATTAAACATTCAATTCATGAACAAAGCTTTATATAACAAATTTATCGTATTATTGACTTCTAGATTATTACAAACTAACAGCCTTGAAGTCAAAATCCTCCCTGACAAAAAACATAGGTAAAACCAAAATCTAATTCACTGAGATTTGTGTTTGAACTATGATGACGTAACGACTTAATAGTAAGATTAAATCAGGTGCAAGATCGGACAATTAGCAGAGGTTTCAGAGCTAATCTCTTGAAATTGCTCAATACATAAGCATAAAAACTTTGAATAAACAAAGTGAATTTCTAAAGAGAAGGAGAATACCTATCAAGTGGGATGTCTATAGAAAGAGCTTCACGAGACGAAGCTATTTATAGTGCTAGATTCATGAGTTTGTTAATGGAGAGCCGACGATGTTAGATAGAGATAGTATTTTGCAAATACCCGCCCGGGACCCGTCCCCGGCTGGCCCGTGCAAATGCACGGGTTTTGCACGGGTTTACGGGTTAAACGGGTAAGGGTTGAGAAGGGCCGGACATGGTTTTTTTAAATTTTACCCGTGATATCCGTACCCGTTTCAAACCTGTACCCGCCCGTACCGTCCCGTGGATCCGGGTTGCCCGTGCCCGTGATGTCCGTACCCGTAAAAATTCAAATTTCTCCTCCAAAAACAGAAAAAAAAAAAACAGAAAAAAAAACCAGAAAAAAAAACAGCAAAAAAATAACAGAAAAAAAAAAACCCGGACCCGTGTTACCCGTGACCCGTGTCGCCCGTGACCCGTGTTGCCCGGGGGGTTTGAGAGGGGCCGGGTACGGTTTTTGAAAAAAAAAAACCCGTGCTAACCCGTCCCGTGTCGCCCGTGACCCGTATTACCCGTTGCCCGCTCCGGATATTGCCCGTGCCCGTTTGGGAGAGAAAAAATGAAAAACAATAAAGAAATAGGATGCTCCTTAAGGAGCTGTACGGAGTACGGACTGGGGTTATAATGAGTAAAAAAGAGCCAAAAGTTGGGTGTAGATTTTAACAGCAATTTGTTTGCTCAAAGCAGCAAAGAGGTGAGAGAAATGTTTAAAAATGACCATTTACTCCTTAGGTGCCTCATTAATTGAGTATAATCAATTGATAATTCTTTCTTTAATTGATCAACTCTAGTTAGTTTTTTTAGCTGAACAAAAAGGTTCTCGCTTCGAAAAAATTCTAGAGAGAAAATAAATAATTTTTGTCTTCTTGGACGACAATTACTTGTTATTCAATTCCTAAATCAAAAGTAATTTATAAATATTTAATCAATTTTATTTTCAAAAGTAACAAAGGTTAGTCTCTCATCAACGTGGATATAACTTTTAATGTTTAAGCAAATTTGATTAAATTTTGATGCTTGAAAGTATAGCACAATAAGAAAAAAATAATTTTCTACAATATTTTAAGAGGTCATCTGGTTGTTTGCTTCATTTATTTATATTTTTCTTTGTTTAACAGATGAATATTAATGAATCGGCAATTCTATTTGATCAAGAGTCTGGAAACTAGAATTACTCAGTTTCAATTACGAAACTCGAGAAGATCTACTCGTCGGAAATTCTATTCGAATTTTTATTGCTAAAATAAAGTTTTTAAGAATAATAATTGTTATTTTTATGCTATTACATTACATATTATAACGGCTCAAAATAGTACATGGTATGTTGGTTGACCTGTTATTAAACTGATCATTGATATAAAAATATATAAAAGGCATGCAATAGTAAATGTCATTTTTAAAATCAACTTATTTTCTTCATGGTTAGAAGGAAAAAACAACAAAACAATGTCCAGATATAAATTTTAAATTGTACAAAATTAAAAATAAAATAAAAATCAGGCTTGTTGTTATATGAAGTTGACAAAAAAAACAACGACACAAAAGCAAAGCAAACAAAATTTCAAATGTAGAAACTCAATATTTAATATAAAATGAACATGTTGTCATTTTTTTAGTAAGGCTTAGGTGTTATGGATAGCATAAGGCCTTCCGTGCTACGGTCTCTCAAAAATCTATCGTTTAAATTTCAAACTTCGATCTAAGTAGCTCAATAAATTTTTTATATAATGAACTTGTATAATACCAATTTTTACTATTTTTGAATTTTTTTTACAATTTTTTATGATTTATGAAAGATGGCAAAAAATGACCTAAAATATTGGTAATTTTATTTTATTTTTAAGTCATTTTTTACCATATTTCATAAATCATAAAAATAGTAAAAAAAATCAATAATAGTAAAAATAAGTATTCTACGAGTCCATTATATAACCAATTTACTGAGCTTAGGGTTGTACAAAAAGTTCGCGACTCGTGAGCCGCTCGAACTCAACCCGGTAACGAACTCGCTAACAACTCGTTCATTTAAAATTCGAGTTACTCTGACTTGAGTTGAGTAACTCGTTTAACTCATGAGTTGAGTTCGAGTTGGGCTCAACTCGCTCGTTACAACTCGTGGACTCTTTTCGCTTGTTAAATCGTTGTGGATTGTTTGTTAATTCAATATTTACTTCTCATATTATTACATAACAACAGTCATTAGTTCAAGTGTTCAACATTTCAACACCTTAAACGAGTTGACTCACGAGTCACGAGCCAACTCGAGTTACTCGCGAGTTGAGTTCGAGTTAGCGAGACAGCTCGGCTCAGTATTCTCAACTCGAGCCAACTCGACTGACTATCTTCCAAGTTGAATTCGAGTTATCCATACACTACAGCAAAACAGGACATCTGCGACCGGCATCAGCGACCGCTTAAGTCGCCGGTTGCAGAAGACCCAAAAAAAAATTAAAATAAAATAAAATAAAAAATTTTCGGAGACGAACTCTTCAGAGACCGGTGTAAATAGTCTTCTGCGACCGGTTTGTCCCGGTCGCAGAAGAGTACCCTAAAAATTAAACCGCGCAGATCTAAATTTCCTCTCCTGACTTCGCGCCTCTTACCCTCTTACCCTTAGGTTTAGACAAAAAAAAAAAAACCGACGGAAGCCGCCGTTTAGCCCTGCCTTGCCGCCCGACCCCGACCCTGACCCCGCCGCCTGTTCCGCTGCCCGATCCCGACCCCGCCGCCCGATCCCAACCCCGCCGCCCGACTCCGACCCTGCCGCTTGTTCCTCAGCCGTGCGACGCCACTACTCTGCCTCCCTGTCTCACTCGATTGATACGGTACCAGTGATACCCTTGCTATTCTCCCTCTGATTTGGTGTGTTCTGTTGTTTTGATGCGTGGTTGTGCTTTTCTTGCTTGTTGTGTTAATTGACTACCAGTGGTACCAGTGGTACCAGCCCAGTGAGGCACTGGTACTGGCGCTGTTGCCGGTCTCATTAGTACATTAGTACAGTAGCAATCAGGGGTAGTAAGAAATTTAGGAATTTTACAAGTGCAAATATTGATTCATGTAGCATGCTGGTGGGACTGCAGAATCATGGGTCTATGAAATAATTGATTAATAGGTAAATAAATGGTACTAATTTTGTATAAACTTGGTGATTCACCATACCCAACTCAACTATCCTTTCCTTTCTATTATTTCTGAGGAGAAGGGGTTTGGTGAAGGGGGGCGGGGGTGAGCTGGATTGGGGAGTGGTTTATTTGTGATTGCTTTTGTTTATTATGGGTACCACAAATCAAGTTAGGTGAAAATGTTGCTTGGTAATGATTCTGTACTACATAGCAAACCTCGCATGATAGCATGAGTCTGTATCTTCTAGAGCTCTTTATGATTTGGAATGTGCTGTATGGAAAAACCGGATTGTCTGATTTAATGCACTGGTAGATTTTTTCGGGGCAGGCAGTTTTTAGATTCACAATCAATGGCCGAGATGCTGTCCATTCCAATAGAGTACTGTGGGGATTTGAAGGCAACCTGTATATCCTAGTGCCATGTTGTATTGCTAGGAAATTTTCTATGAGATGTGTCCCGCAGTGCAATAACTTGCTTATATGGTTAATTGGTCATGAGACGAGTGCTCACACCTCTCTAGAAAGCTATTTTATCGAAGGGCACTTTTGTCATCTTTTAATCTAAATATTGTGCAGAGGAATACTGAGGACATTTCACGAATTGAAATTGGATGATATTTCTTCTGTATTATAGAGCATGTGTAAATTTCCATTTTTTCAGTGTGGTATATGTGATAATTGGGCAATTCACATGGGTTCACATTGGGGAACTCTACACACTGTCTAAATTTTATTTTGTTTCTATCACTAATTCTCTCATTTGCTCTGCAGTGATGCAATTGAAGAGAAGCAAACAAAATGGCCTCGCTAAACCCGGGCATTCTACTAAAACTCCTCCAACATATGAACACTGATACTAAAGCTGTAAGTACAATTTAGTGCTGTACTTGAGCTGTAAAGTGGCACCAAGGAAAAACGGGGTTTAATTGTGTTGTGTTTGTTTCTCTAATTTTTATTTCATTTTATTTTATTTTAGACATTTGTTATTTCATGCTTATATATGTTATGTATGTGGGCCTGATTCTAGGATTATGCGGGGGGTGGCAGGGGGGCGGCAGCCCCCTACGAGCGGTGTCTGAGGTTACGAATCCTTTTATCCGACGGCCCAGATTAGCCTAATTTGTGATCTGTATGTACGATCCAGATTGATTCCCTTTTAATATATACTTTAGATATTTCATGTTTATGTCATTTTGTGAATTATTTGGTACGTACCAATTAAATTGTTTGTGAATTGTTTCATACGTTTTGTACTAATTGAGACGAAAGAAATATAAATGAATAGAATGAGGATAAAAAACAGCAACTGAAAAAAACAGAAAAAAAAAAAAAAAATCTTCTGCGACCGACTATGGTCTCATCAGCGACCGTTTATTCGGTCTCTGATGGTCTCCCTGTCACGGCAACATATACCATCAGAGACCGATCTGATTGGTCGCAGATGACCCATCTGCGACCGGTGACGTCAGCAGGAAGGTATCAGCGACGGGGCCAACTGCGACCGATACATCTGAGACCGATTTTTGTCTTCTGCGACCGATCTATGTCATCTGCGACCGGCGAAAGACTTATCTGCGACCGATTGGGCCGGTCGCAGATGAGTATTTTTCCTGTAGTGATAATTCAAGCTAACTCGACTCATTAGCAGCCCTAACTGAGCTGCTTAGATAGAAGTTTGAAATTTATACGATAAGTTTTGAGACTATAGCACGAAAAATCTTATGTTATCCATAGCACCTAAGCCTTACTCGTCATTTTTAGAAAAAATAATTTCTGACTTTTTAACAATAAAGGGTAATACAACATTCCGGATTTCATTATATATCTTTGAATTTATTTGAAGAAAATATTTCCATTACGGAGGTGATGCTCTATTAATGCAAAAGGTCCACTTGTATGTTGTTTATTAATTTCCTCTCTGAAACGTGGACAAAATGGTCCAAATAAAAAATTTCTCTCCCTTCGTTGCTGTATTGAGTCAAATTTTAGCTGTTAAAATCCTCACCCCAAAAGTTGGTCTAAGGAGAAGGGGAAACGTTAAGGAAGGGGGATGGGTGGATTAAGATTGGAGTCTAAGGAGGTGTGTTTAATCCAACAAAAGGAACTAGCGTTCGGTCAGTTTTTGATGGATTAAACCCTTAAGGAAGCTGAAGGACCCTTGAGGAAGGGGCACCGAACAGGTACATTATGAAGATTGATAGACAGTGTCCCCACTCGAATTCATATCCTCTGCATTCTTTTGAGTTAATGAATCTCGACTATCTAATCTGTTCAAAATTCGTGCGAATTAGATCTGCACTAATATTAAAGGGCCCCCATGTTATAGACACGAGCTGGATTGACTCTATTTAATATCAGACGGTTGAAATTTATTAACTTAAAATATTCCTTTTTGAGTTAATGCTGAGGATACAGATCCGTCCCCACTCCGTCCGAGTGCATTTCCTCTGAGATATCTCAACTTTTGCGTGACCGACGTGTCCAGTGCCTATTTGGGAATAGAGCAGGGGCCAGTATTATTTGTGCTTCGAGATTTGTGCAGAACGAATTTGAATGGTCGCGATTTTCCATAAAATCACGCAAAGTTTGAGATATCTCAGAGGATTCGAATTTACTCGGTCCCACATTTCTTCAATTGCTCTCGCCTCCACTGACGGACGTACGTATGTCCGTACGGCTAGGTCGCTACAATATTTGGGCCTGAGAACTCAACTTGGGCTCTGCTCCTTGTCGGATTACGGATCGGATGTGGTCATCGACGTGTTTGATATGGGCGTGTGGTCCGAGAGAAGGAGCTTTTCAGATTGGCACTTGGCACTGGTTAGTGGTTCCGACCACGTGGTGGGACACTGGGACAAGTGTGAAACAGGTTCCAGTTTAGTGCTTCGGCTTGTGTAATAAAAAGCTTGTGGGAGCAAGATTTTTTATCAAGGACCATTCTGTAAGATATGGCAGAGAATCTATTTTTTTTTTCTTTTCGAATAAATATCATTTTGAGTTAGATACGAACCTAAAGTTTAAATAGTGGATGTGAACTGTTGATCTTCATATGAAAATGTATGTGCAGATTAAATTTTATATTTGTTATAAAACTTTATACTATTTTTTATATAAGTAGAAAAACATTACTTTTAAATGGTAAATAAATTGTAAATAATGTAAAATTTGATTTGTAAGTACATTTTTATATAGATATCATGTTGAATAGTTTAGATTGACTGTTTAAATTTTAAAAATAAAAATATTAATTCATATACAGACCAATCTATGGCAATATTATAAAATGCGGTTTTCATGCGGTATGCAGAAGACCACCGCATACCGCATATACGGTATACGGCTGCATATGCGGATTTTAAAATGAGAATTCATATATAATTTGTATGCAAAGCTATAATTTGTGCACATCGGAGGCATATCTAAGATAAGAAATGAAATATCTAATAAATAATTGATAATATGTATATGAAAGAATAGGTGTCTTAACATCAACCACAACTCAGATTGGTACCAACATAGGTACAACAATCTGATGCACATCCATCTCAGCAAAACTAAAAAAATTCTGGTCGGTACACAACAATGGTACCCCACAACTTGAACAGCACCCTCCAATGTAAAACATTGATACAAACCCACCATTCAGAGTATATCAATCACAAAGCAAGCAAAGCACAGTATGCTTCAAGCATTTGGCAACATTGGTACCAGTGGTACCAGCTCATTCTCAAAAGCCGTAAGCATTCCATCAGTGAAAGGCTCAAATTGAAAACACAAATCTAATTAGAACAAAACAAGCAATAGAAATAGACTTGTGCATACTAGGACAGAAACATCAAACATCAAAAGGAGAAGGCAATTACAAAAAATACTGTAGAGTCATACTGTAACATTAAAACAATTTGAATTGCAATGAACCAAAGAATATCAATTTCACTAATTATCAGAGGCAGTGACTAAATCTTTAGTGACTAATTAGGGTACTGTGCAATACACCAATACCTAGAGGCTGGAGGAGAAGCAATCGGCGGAGATGCGTTGGGAGGAGAGGCGATGTGTGGAGAGGCGGAGGGGAGAGGCGATCGGTGGAGAGTGGAGAGGAGCCGGCGGAGGAGAGTGAGAGACTGAGAGCTAGAGAGAAATGTTTTCCGGGTTAGGTTATGCGGATTGCAGATTTGATATGCAGAATGCAGATTTTATGCGGCCGAATAGATTATGTGGTAAAAATTATGCGGCTGAATATGCAGCCGCATATGCGGAACCGCATATTAGACCGAATATTGATTTTCTATGCGGTTGCCAACTGCATACGCATATGCAGCCGCATGAACCACATTTTGTTACACTAATCTATGGTATGCATAGTACCATAGTCTCATTCATTTTCAGTTGAGAAACTATCAACTGCACTTATTGTCACACATATTATGGACGAGTGCACTCAAGTCATTGGAGAAATGTTTACTAAACCACTTTGCTGTAATAACTTTTTTACATTCTATAAAAATTCTCACCTAGCCTAGCAGCATTAAAAAAAATGAATTATTTATAAGGAACCAAACCATATAGACGAATGATGTCAATATGTTCTACATAATTATAAAGTATCTTTTTATGCACAATAATATAGGTTACAGCAAGATTAAAACAATTATTGAAATGAAGAGTGGAATTAGAAAATTTAGATTAGAGGGGCTGAAATATAAAATATGTGGCGGGGGATCTGAACTCAAGTTTCAACAATCAGATTGTGAAACTCTAACCACTAAGCTACGAGCACACATTTAATATTTTATAAAGAGGATAAATTATATAAAAATTTATAAAAATAATTCAATTAAATTTCAATATACATAACTGAAATTTGTAAAATTATAAGGTGCTCAAGTATTCCCGGTCTTGGTTGTAAATCCATCACTGAGTAATGTACCTACAACTGAGATAGAGAGCAAGAGCACAAGACATTTAGGGTATGTTTGGTTGTAAAATAAGAATAGCTAGAATAGTCAAATCAAAAATAGGTATTATTTGTCTTATTAGAATAGCTAAATTTTAAAATTCTTAGGAATAGTTTATTCTAATAAGACAAAAGGTTTAGATTCAATGTTCTAGCTATTCTAACCCAACAAAACACTGAATAAGCTATTCCGAATAGTCAAACTCCAAAAATAGACTAATCTCAATCTAACCAAACATACCTTTAATCTATTTGGAGCTCAATTAGTGTTCAAATTTCACAAAAGTATTTTTTTAAATTTAAACATCACAAAAGTTAAAACTTAACGATTGCTAGAGAATTCATTTGTAGAGTACTGAACTACTGATACAAAAAAGCTAACTTACATTACCAGAAAAAACTATCTTACAAATTATATTGCAGCAGTCATGTTCTTCATGTGCACGCTTTTACATTATGCAAGTCATATTTACATTTTTTTAGTGTTAAATTATGAAATTGTATATACACAGAATTACAGGTTGCTACTGTTATGGATGGTGCAAGAGCCATTCTTGAATGGCAGAACGAAGGGCATGATTTGGAGTAAGTTCGAGGTGGAGCAGGGGCATATTTGTCATCGGCGATGTATCATGCCCGCCATCGATCCAACCTTTAATGGCTTCAGCTTCATATGTATAACCATCTGCCGCAATGTGAGGATCCTTCATTACCTCCTGAAAATCATTTTTTTACCAAATTCCACAGACAAAATATTAGTGCCAGCACTAGATCTTTTTCGACATAAGAAGGCAAGATTTCACTAGATCTTTTTTACCAAATTCCACAGACAATATAATTTGCAGGATAAATTTTTGCTATCACTGTGTAATGTGTACAACCCGGTGAGTCCGCATCCTCTGAGACTAACATAATTTTTTAGTTTCAGTCCAGAACTTCCAGTCAGAATTCAGACCAATTCAATCCAAACTTGTAATGTATGGAGCTCTTTTAAAATTCGTGCTAGTATATAACGAATGGATCGAATTCAAACTCATCAATTCTGTTATCTCAGGTTATATGAGTTCCAGCCCGGTAGGTTTTGGACTGGGTTCATGTGGCCTTCACTAATATTAGAGAGTCACCCAGTTCCATACAAGAAGTTCCTACTTGACAAATAATGGTTTTATTGTCAGGTAAGAGACCTTTTGACTTTTAAGATCCATTTTGAGAGAATGTTAATTCAAGCATTATCGTCGTTCAGATCCCAAAGTGTTGGTTCTGATTAAATATTTGGTTATATCATTGCTGACTTGTGATTATTTGCTTGGTTTATGCTTCCTAGTGGATTATTTTTACCAATGCATGCCAAGTGTTCGACAAAAGTACACTAAGAGTCGTTCATCCATTCAAAGGAGATCCAACAAAATGTTACCTGAAAAATAGGACACATGAAGTAGGAAGGTGTGCCTTTGTCATCAAGTTGAGATTTGAAACTTGGCAACACAGATAAGGAAGCGGCCATCATCAAGGATTCAACCAACTTCCACTCACTCTCCAAATCCGGGCGTTTCCTCCTACGCATTTGAGCGCATCTCAGCCCAAGGTATGCCAATTGCTCGGCTTGTACAAAAGGCCACTCTCCAGCTGACTCATCTATAATCAAGTGCAGTGAGTCAGTTTCAAAGGCATCCTCCACATCAGCTGCTATGTTTGCTGGAGGCTTTCCGGTCAATAGCCGAAGAACAATTATACCAAATGAGTAGACATCAGATTTTACTGTTATCTCCCCACTGCTCAGAAATTCCGGGTCCATGTAGGCAAATGTTCCCCTAGGGAATTCAGTGCGGTACATTAAGGTGTTTGTGTTGGATTCCATTAGGAGGCGAGAAATGCCAAAGTCACTGAGCTTACTAACCAAGTTAGCATCTAGGAGGATGTTTGCTGGCTTAAGGTCTCCATGGACAATTGGATTGGGGTTGTTCGAGTGAAGGAACAGGAGAGCACGGCAGATTTCACCAATGATACGAGTGCGCACCTGCCACGTGAGTGGCGGGGAGCCACCTTGGCAAGCAAGTCGATCTTCAACACTACCATTAGGTAAATGCTCGTAGACTAGAGCTGACTGTTCTGAGCATGTTCCTATAAGAGTAACAAGGTTTGGGTGCCTCATTGTGCTTAGGATAGCAACCTATTAATGCAGAACGAGAATATGAGTTAGTCTAGAAAAGCTATTGCATAAATTGGTAGGAAAAGCAAAATTGGGAATGACTTCCGTGTATAAGTTCACCTCGTTCTATATCATCCCAGATAGGTAAAAACATTGGATCCAATTAAATTATGTGACTGCTTGGTTCCAATCTTACCTCTTGTTCAAATTCTGGCCTGCCTTGTAGGCTTGTAGGATGCAGCATCTTTATAGCAACCATGGTGTTTCGCAAAAAACCTTTGTAGACACAACCAAAACCTCCTTCGCCGATCTTATGTAAATCCCTGAAATTCTCAGTTGCTTGTTGAAGCTCTAACAGAGAAAACTCAGAGAACGCTACAAAAGATCCACGACCGGCACCATTACGAAATTCTTCAAGCTCTTTAAGTGCTATATCTCTCTCCTCTTGCAATTTTTTATTTTCTTCTTGCAGCAAATCTAGTTGACTTTTGCCCATTTCTATCTCCTCCTTGTGTAAAAACTCCATCTCTTGCTTGTCTTTTAGAAGGGCATTTTGGGTTTCTTCTGCCTGAAAAATCCAATTTAATTGTGCCATTGATCATGCTTATTTTGGATTGTCGTAATAGAAATTTCTGAATGACTTGCTTTTGGATATTAAATAGATACCTGCTGGATTAAGGAGGCCAGATCCATTTCAGCCTTTTCACGTTTGCATATCTCCTCATGAAGTTCGAACCTGTATTTTGCGGCATCTGATAAGGCTGCTTGAAGTTTGGCACAAATGTCTCCTATATTTCCCTGAAAGAACTAGGAAATTTTTATGAAATTAGTGTGATGGAAAAAACTAGGACCCACAAATCTTTTTTTTTTTTCTTTTTGTAGGTTTTGGCGACCATTTCCTGGAAAACAGTTGGATTGATAAGTTTCTGGCGCTAAACTGGTATGCTGCTACTTCTTCAGAATCAGTAACATTTTATTTGAAATTTTATAATGAGATGATCAGACGACTGGTTTTGATTAGTAATACAATGATAATGTTGATTTTTATATATTCTGAGGAGAGTAATATTTGATTATAAAAATCTGATTTACATATTGTCCTATGTGCTATATATATAAAGCAGAATTCTAACGGCTCTATTTTAGTACCGTTGGTACTGAACAGTGTACCAATGGTACTGTACCTAATTTATTTCCTTAAGTCTAATTGATCTATGATGGATGGCTGAGATCACATCTTGGATGTTTCTTCTTTATTTTCAACAGATAAAAAAAATTGTGGTATATTACTGTGCAGGCGACTTGCTTGAAAACTTGTAGCGACAGCATGCATTCAGAATTATAGAGACAGGAGAGTAGGTGATGAAATTCCATGGGAAAATATTAATGGGATATATGGCTTGGAATCATAATTATGTGCAATTGGATTGTGGGCGGGGCGGAGATGGAGAAAGTTTGATTCCATTGTTTTCCGTAGTATTTTGAAGCAATTAAGGAAGCATTAAGCTGGTAAAGAGGCTAGAGAGTACCTGTTCACGTGCTGGCGTGGAACCTTGAGATCCCAAGCGTGGCTCATGCACGGATCTTACATCGAAATCATCATCCCTGTTCAATGATAACAAGTCATAGTTGCTGTACCCTTCTTCACTTGCAATAGATGATGCCGCATCTGATCTCGTAGCTCCTTCTGAGAAGTCAATCGAGTAGGTGTCACTATTCAGACGGCTCGGTCGCATAGCGGATCGAGGGGGAAACCCTGGTATCATCCCACCAACATGCAAGTTTGACACATCAAAACTCGACTTTCTTGGTAACACATTTTGCCTGTTTCTTTCCGTAGGCATTGATTCTGCCTGGTTCAATGTTCGTGTTGGCGGTAGTGCCGGTTCCCTGTGACAAAGGTTTATATAAAAGTGTTTTAATATGAAATAGATTATTAAGAAGGCAATTGTTTTGCCTTTTTTTCTTTACGTAAATTCATCATGTTAATTTTTGAACCACCTACTCATGAAGGTCCACATAATATTTTATTTCGCTCGTCTTGAAAGCTAAACTTATTTATGGAGGAGCCACGTGATTTCACCTTGTGATGCAGCACTTGCTACAAAGCTAATTTCAAGAAAGCATAAACCCCACAAAATGAGGAACATACCTTGTGCAAACAAGGTTTCCTTTGCAGATGAACAATATATTGCACGATGGATGAGCTTTCTCCATAACAATCTTTGCTGTGTTGGACTTTACCTCGGTCATTCCCCTGAAAGTATGTATAAACAAATAACTCGAAATGTAAGAAATAATAACCTATTAAGATAAAGATTACATAAGTTTCATAGATTGTGGTAAAATGGCTATGAATTAAACGACATGATTAGCATACCTCGAGTACCGCCTGTCTGAAGCAGCCCCCATGACAAGATTACTCATATCATGCAAACTAATAAGCTCAACAAGTCCATGTGCAACATCATCAGACACAAACATTAATTTCTCGGCTTTAAACTGATTAAGAAGAAAAAAGAGAAGATTAATCTTGAGCTAAATCAAGAAAAATGCTAACATTATAACTGGTCAGGCCAATTAATGTTTTTGCTGAACTAGTGATGCGCATCTCTGTGATGTGTTCCTCATTTGACACATGTACTTCATTTGATTTCAAAATTGCAAAATAAGAAGCAAAGAAAATGACAAAAAAAAAAAAAAAATAGTAGAACCTTAGCTTTGGAGCAATGTGGGAGATAATCATTCAAGTGCTTTTCGGTCTTTTCCCACTCCTCTTGTCTGTACGAGTTGACCTGGTGAGGGCTTAATTGATTTGCAGGAAATTTGGTTCCCACTGTAAAATAATAATAATAATAATAGTAATTGGATGTTCTTCTCAGAATCTACAGATTACATATACTTTTTCCCCTTTTGTAAAAGCTTTAGTACAAAAAAAAAAAAATTGCTAGGAGGACTTACTCATAGGAATCATTTGCGCAGGGATGTGTACATGAGTTATGATGATCTTCACATCATTTGAGAAATGATTTATTACCCATGAGAGAGTGCTTTTTCCATCCTTGAACCTCTCCGGCAGTGCCACATAAACCTTCTCTTCCACCTGACCAGACTCAGCCATCTCCGCCAGCGGGAGAAACAGAGATAGAGAGAGAGATAGGAGGAGGGAGGAAATTGGTACCCGGCTTCTATTTGTCGGCACTTTTATAATGCATCAAAAGAGGCTAGACCTCCGTCGATTATCTCAAAAACAAAATAATGCATCAAAAGAAGCAATATTAAGTTGACTTCTTATAAAGAACTGATCTACTTTCGAAGACAACGAGTTTGGCCCAAGTCAAAGTCACCGCGCGAATAAAACAGGATTTCGGAACCTGCGCATGTTGGCTGCTTCTGAAAGCATCATATCTTTAAAAAGAAAATAATACAGTCTCTTTCACAGTTAGATCATAACTTCCCATTTTAATAAATTACTATAATAAAATTAACTGCCGACAACTTGATACATTGCCCCTACTCCGTCCCTCCTTTATTAAATTCCCCTCACCTCCGGCGACCTTTGGACCCACGACAACAGCGGGTCCCAGTAACATAGATCATGATGTGACACTGTACCCGACATGATATATTTTCCCATTGTATATGGATGAAATTGATGGATCCTCTCTTTATAATATTAACAAGTCTTCGCATACTATTACAAAACTAAGATCCAGTCCTTCGTGGATGGAAACCGGATTATTTTTTATTTATTTATTTATTTATGGTAAGTTTAATTGACATATATTCATTTTCCAATAAAACCATCTAATATTTTAGAAAATATCGGTAAAATGACTAAATTAACATGATTATAAATGTAATATCCGTAATTTGGATTTATGATGTATGTTAAAATTTTGTATAATTTAAAATTTGTTTGTTTGTTTGTTCATAAAAAAAAAGGTGTAATAATTAACAAACTAGTTAAAAAGCCTAGGACTAATGGTGAAAAATGAAAAATGGAGGTTCATATGAACAATTTGTCAAATATTTACTGGAAGAGTATTTTGACTCTTGACAGAATCTACCACCGGCATTGTTTTTATTTATTTTATTATATTGGAAGGAGGTAAGAAGCCCAACAGTTTTTTTTTTGTTTTATGTCCCCACTTTTCTGAATCTCTCAATTTTATTCGGCGCGACCAACTGACACAATCAACTTGTTTGCCTCGGATAGAATATGCCGAAGCATATTTCATACGTCATATAACAAAATATGAATAAATCAAAGCTGTCAACTACAGTTGTACTTAAACTTTTGATTGAAGGAGCTGATTTGTGCCAATTTTAAGTTTTCACGATTTTAATCACTACCTGACAAACGCACATTTAATTGTTTTAAGAATTATGAGGGTAGCTAAGCACTTCCAGATGTTCCGTCGACGCATATACATAATAAAATAACATCACTCCAATACGACAATATATACTATATTACAAACAATGATTTAATTGGATGAATTATCTTTATTGAATAATTTGTCATAATTTACATCATGTACATAGTGTATATTACGTTATTTGGAAAATAACTAAAAAACAAACAATGGTAACATTATTTATTTCCATTTCTAGCAAGTACTGAATTGCAAGTAGAGTGGGAAAAATGGCACGGCACGGTTACGGCACAGAATGGCACGGTACGTGTGACTGTTACGTGTTGTGACTCGCGTGTCGCATACCGTGACCATTTGCGTGTCGTGGCCATCTTTTGAAAATTTGGCATGGCACGGCACGGCATGGCACAGCACAGCACGTCACGCAAAAGATCTGATCACGGCACGGCACGTAGTCACGCGAGTCACGTATAATTAGGATCGTTAGATCTTGATCAAATTGTGAATCTTGAATAAACTAACCTAAATTATGAAAAAAATAGTTAAACGTGACCAGTCATGTTTGGACACGACACATTTGAGCACGACGTGACTCGCGTGCCTTGACTACCTTCGACATTTTGGTTACGGCACGACACGGCACGTGTAACTGTTCACTTGGTTACGGTACGGCATAGCACGAGACCAAAATCACGACGTCTAACACGGCACGGAACAACATGTTTTTACCGCTCTAATTGCAAGCAGCTGAGAGGAGGAAAAAGAGTAAATGGTATAATCCGTAAAAGTTCACCCAAGTAATGCTATGGGTACCCGACAAATGCAGCTTCCATAGTGTATATTACGTTATGTATTTACAACAAATACCAATTCAAATAATACTTAGAAAATGTTTATCTCCGGAGGAAAAGTAGCACAATTCAACTGCGTGAACTCCCGCCAACAAGACATGAACAGCACCTCACCAAAAGAAAAGAAAAGAAAAGAAAAGAAAAGGAACAACACTCCACTTTTTTAGCGTCAACAGTGTTCAATCCATTTTGAATGGCAGACTGAAGTGTATGATTTGGAAAAATCTCTAGATGAGGAAGAACTGAATTAGTCACTGGAGAAGTGTCATGTCGTGTCCACTATGGCTGCTCCAATCTTATTCAAATCACTAAATTTTTCTTTTGCCGGCTCCAGCTCAGACAAATAGAAACTCAAAATTCAATGATCCCAATAAATCAGTACTAATTATTAGTGTCTGGTTTAGTGTTTTAAATTCTCAATGGCTCTATCTTGGTCCACCTGTAGTTGCCTGTTCTCTAACAGTAGTGATTCAACATGAGCCTTGACTGGTGCTAGGCTGTCTCCTAGCCCTTTAAAATTCTCTTCCAAAACCAGTTTCTGAATAGTAGTTTCTTGAAGATGTTTCAAGTTTGCTTCTCCCTCAGACTGAGGTTGAATGCTTTCTGATTGCAGTAAATTCATGCTACCATTGACTGATGCATTATTTTCTTCTAGTTCCTTCACACGATTTTCCAATGCCAAATTGTGTCTATTGGCCTCTTGCAAAAGCTTGTCTTTTTCATTCAGCTCGGCCTTCAGATATTCTACTTCATGTTCCATACTTTGTTTTTGTCTGCAAATCGAATCCCCGACCTTCTCCAAAATTAGTGTGCCAATATTAACATCTGTTACATCTCAGATTCGAAAGTTTGACTAATATGAAATGACAACACATAACAAGAACATAAGGCATGTTTGACACTGTTTTGATTTTCGATGAGTAAATTAGAAGGAAAAAAAAACTAATTTTCTGTAATATTTTACCTTTTGGACGATTAAAGTCAAATCTGCTAAGGCATCATTGAGTTCAATGTCAGCATATGACGCGGCATCAGCCTACATATTAGTATACAGAGCATTTGACAAGTTACTTGTGGTCATATTATTTTATTAATAAACAAAGGTCTATGATATTTATATATACAATCAATTAAGAGCAAAATTGAATTATATGTAGCAATATACTTACTTCAGTCATGAAAAGCGATCCTGCATCTGATATTTTATAACTTGTCCCAGGACTCGACCCACAAGAACTATAAGAATACTGTTCTTGAGTCCTTCCCGGACTGAGACTGCAATTGCATGGCAGGGGCAGTTGCAGTGGCTTCATCGTTTTCTCCTGATTTGCCTCCCTTTCAAGGAACAGAAATATCCAGTTATGATGATAACAAGGTAAACTTGTTTACAAAATTGTATGATTAACTGAGAACAGCCAATCAGTAGCAATAATCAAATAACCTTTATTTGTAAAAACAAAAATTAAAAAGAAAACGGCTGATTAAAAGCGAAGTCACACCTTGTATAGATAAGGTTTCCTTTGCAAACAAACCATATTGTGCATGATGTATCAGCCCTTTTCATAACAGACTTCGCTTTATTGGATGTCGGTTCAATCATTCGACTGCAATTTTAACAAAGCAAAAGCTTCAGTTAGCTAATCTAGATTTAATTCTCAAAATTGCATGAATAAAATCGACATACATTGAGTAACGACGATCTTCAGCTGCTCCCATTATCATTTTCTTGATCCCCTTGAGTGCAATTAGCTCCAAAATTCCATTGGCAATGTCATTATTGGACCCAAAAACTAATTTCTCGCATTTAAACTGTCAAAAGAAAACAATCATTCACAATTTTAGGGATACTGATAGGACAATAATTTCAGAACTTGCTCAACATCTACATGTTAGGATATATAATGAAAGAGCTATAAGTTGTGTTACAACGAAAGATTAGAATACCAGTATAGGCTGAAAACATTACTGGTATAAACCCTAGCCATGAGCTTTTGTGCTTCTTAAAGAATTCATATCACCTAAGGTAGAGGGGTTAAAATGGCACGGCGGAGCCGGTTCCATCACTGAACGGTACGGTTATGGCACGGCACGGCACGCTTGTTGGTTACATGCCGTAATCATTTTTTGAAAATTTGGCACGGCACGCGAAAGATTTAGTCACGACACGGCACGTGGTTACGCGAGTCACGTGTAATTAGAACTGTTTGATCTTTGACCAAATGGTGAATCTTGAATAAACTAACTTAAATTATGATAAAAATGATCACGCGAGTCGAGTTCGAATATGTTGTAATCTGAGACCAGTGAACAGTGATCCTGAAATTCCTGCAATCCGAATCCAACCATCGAACTATTGCGAGATGCGTGCACGGAAAAACCAGCTGTTTTGAGATGCGTTATTGAAAAAAATTCGACGGCTAGAATCGAGATTGCATAGATTTCAGGATACTGTTTTTGGATTCGGGATTGAAGCAGATTTATTTTCATGCGAGTCACGTTTGGTCACGACACGTTTGGACGCGGCGTGACCATTTGCATGCCGTGACAACCCCTTGACATTTTAATCACGGCACGACACATGAAAAAATAACTTGGTCACGGTACGAAACTAAAGTCATAGCGTGTTAATTACGGCACAGCACGTTTTTTCCAAGGTAACAGAATATTTCTATTTAGATTAAATATTAGTGAGGCTCCGATTTCACTTCGGGACGGATTGGTCCGGATCTGCTCAGACGGTTCGGATCTGAACATAAATATTCGGTTAGGATATGGACTCCTCTTTAAATCACTTAAATGGTCTATATACTTGGGCTTGAAAGAACACGACAATGGAATTGGTGCCAGCTTGGGCTTGATCGACGACATCTCTTTCTCGCCTATGTGAATTTGGGCTGCAAAATTACTTTGAAATTTTATTTGAAGAAAACAATGACGAATGTGTATCGGTTGGACTATTAGAGTAGCACGGGTAAAATCGAACTTTTATTTCTACCTGCATGGAATGCGTCGCGGAAATTTCGAAGGATCCGTATCCTCTGCATTAACTCAAAAGGGAATCTTTTGAGTTAATGAATTTCAACCGTCTGATTTTGAACGGAGCAAATCCGGCAAAAGTCTATAACATAGGAGGTCTTTAATATTAGTGCAGATCTAGTTCGCACGAATTTTGAAACAGATTGGACAGTCAAGATTCATTAACTCAAAAGATTCTCTTTTGAGTTAATGCAGAGGATACGGATTCAATTTGAATTGGAAAGCGTTGCTGCCTTGCTGGTAATAAAAAATCAAATCTTCGGTTGCTTAATACTGATTTTCTGTGGCGAGAAGAAGTTGATTTTCGGGTAAACTAACTACAAAGTATCACAGTGACAAATGAATTATTCGGGTTCAGTTCGGCGAGATCAAAAATTCGTGATTCGGGAATAATTCTGATATAATTCGAAAATGATTCAAAATAATCCGGATCAGAGATCTCAGTCCTACAAGGAAGCAAAAAAAAAAAATTCTGGAAAAAATTCGCGAATAATTCGTAAAATTCGGAAAAATTTCGTAAAATTCGCAAATTATTCGGAAATAATTCGGTCAAAATTCGGTCAACCGAATATTCGGCGTTCGATTCGGCGTTCGATTCGGCATCACCAAAAAAACGAATCTTGTCACTATGCAAAGTACTACTAATTTACTAAATAGTAAATACTAATGTGCTAGAGCAGGAGTCCGGATCCTTTGAAAGTAACTCAAATTTTGAGTTTAGATTTAGACCGTCTAATCAGAATCCGAGACATTTCAATCTGAGATAAAATGCACGATAATCTTTAATATTTTTTGTCAAAGCAAATTATATAGTCGGCATATAAACTCAAAATTTAAGTCACATATTTTACCAGGTCAGTTTTTAATTCATGTAGAGCACAAGATATAAACAGTCTTGTGTATTGATATGCATGAATTAAAAACTGTCATGTCAAAATGTGTACTCAAAATTTAAGTTACTTTAGATGTATGCACGACGTGTAAGTAGTGAATTCGTAATTACGTTAGGATAATTTGACAAGACATCTGTGCCCATTTAAAAGAAATAATGAATGAGATTAAAAAAATGAAAAGGAAACAAGAGCGAAATGGTTTTGTTACCTTTGCTTTAGCGCATTGTCTTATATATTCATCCAATTTCCTTGCGACCTTTGCTTTCTCCTCTTGTCTGTAAGCAACAAGTTCGATCTGAGATGCAATACTTGGATGGACTCGGCCTCCCACTAAAATGGACACAAAAATTGAAAAAAGTTCAGATTTAAGAACACGATTAATTTCACCAGAAGTTGCTATGTTCATTTTGACACATTTATTTGATCGTTACACTTTGATTTGTGAAGGACCTCCACTTTGGTGGGCCCAAATTTTCAGTTTTTAGTTTTAATTGGAAACAAATTCTCCGTTTTGGAAATTAAGAATGAAAAAAATTGATCCAATTTCAACATGCTTTTTTTTTCAGAATTTTTTATCTGTAGAAATAATATAAAAACAATATAGGTTAATGAATGGATTGCATGGAAATTATGATATCATAGAAGAAATCAGAAAAAAAAAAAAAAAAAAAGGTTGGTTCATTTAGACACAATACAACGTAATACCAACCATATGCCATAGAAAATTATATTCCTAAATTAAAGGAACAAAAAAAATTCAATTGCTTCAAATTACTAAAAGAAACAAAAAAAAAAAAAATCAGTTCCTTATGTGGGATCAAAATCTGAAGCCAATGTTTTTTGGTTTCTTCTATAAAATTAAAAATCTCTAGTCAATTCATCTATTATCCTCTATTTTTTTAAATATTTTTTATAAAATAAAAATGTTGTTCTTTTTTCTCTTTCAGATGATGTCAACGGAAAAGATTGGAAAAATAAATAAATAAACTCATCTCCGTCCTACTTATTTATAGAACATAATTTTTAATTCCTAAATATTTAATTATGAAATAATAGAACGGTTTGTTGGGCCTTGAAATAATAGATCGGTTTGGATAAAAGGGGCCAGGTTGCTAAAATGTCCCACTGTCAGAGGCAGTTACGTGGTCACACCAGATATGGTTGCAACAGTAATTTAATACCCAATTAATCAAATAATTTGAATTAATCTCTTCAACTAAAATTTAGATTGTTCACAAGTCATGACTTGATTTGTGAAATTATCAACGTACTACAACATCATATTCGATCAGTGTAACTCTCAATTCGTTCAAAAGAGAATTGAATTAAAATTAAATTATTAAAGTGCTTAACAAACCAAGGAATGATAGTGGGAAGGAAGAAAGGGGTGAAAATATTTACAGAGTGGTTTTTACTACATGCAGTGAAGAAACTCTTTTTTTACTTTAGTTTATGCGCTGCATGAAGAAAAATTACTCTGTCAATATATTACCCGGAAGAAGGGGAGAATTAATGGAAGGAAGGGAAGTTACATGGGCCGGGAATCATCTGATCAAGGATGTAGACATGGGTGATGACGATCTTGACATCCTTGGGAGCATTTCTCAAAGCCCACAAGAGAAGGGACATCCCCTCCTTCGACTTCTCCGGCACCGCTACATACAACTCCTCCTGTGCTTCCATGCCTCCACCACCCCTTCTCCTACTCTCTCGTTCCCTCTTTCTCTCCCTCTTTCTCTCTTGATGTAAGACCAAAGGGTAGTCTAAATGAGCATAAATGACGGATCAGTTGTTAAAATGAAGTTCTCAGGGATTTATTGTATGATTAATAATTGTTCTTTTTTATGTTTCTCTTTCATTTTTTTTTTAAAATTTTTTGCTTGGTCAAGAGCAAAGTACTCAGGTCGACGGGGACGTTCTTTTCATTATTTATTACTCCATTGACATCGAGTTCTCAAGTCATTTACACAACCAATATTTTTCTACGCAGAATTTATCAAACCGTACATCATCGTTGATTTTTCATTCTAGATAATCTAGCTTAGTTAAATCATCTAAATCTATATATATATATATATATATATATATAATAGTAGAACTAGGGTGTTCCTAAGCTCACCAAGCCTCTCATGAACTCAACTGTAAAACCTATCGAATTGACTTCAAACGACATTTCCAAACCGTTAGATGTTCAATCTATATTAAAATGTGCTTGGAAACCAAATTTTACATTTTTTGGAATTTTTTTACTATTTATTAAGCGGGTTTGAAAACCGTTGTTTACAATGGTGCAGAATTTTAATAAAAACAGCTGTTTTCAAACCGGCTTAATAAATAGTAAAAAAATTTCAAAAAATGTAAAATTTGGTCTCCAAGCACATTTTAATATAGATTGAACATCTAACGGTTTGAAAATGTCGTTTGAAATCAATTCGATAGGTTTTAGAGTTGAGTTCACGAGAGGCTTGGTGAGCTTAGGAACACCCTAGTTCTACTCTATATATATATATAGAGAGAGAGAGATTGACTAATATGCTTTCGGTAGCACTTCGGCCGAAATACTTCCAATTCAAAATCGAATTTTCAAAGTCCAAACAGTCGATCAAAACCGTTAGATGTGATCTCTATATTAAAATCTACTTGGAGGCCAAATTTCACATTTTGGAATTTTTTTACTATTTATTAGGCCACATTAAAAATTGCTGATCACATGGTCCAGAATTTGGTTGCACTGTTTTTACTATTCACCCGGATCAGCAATTTTCAAAGTAGCTTAATAAATAGTAAAAAATTCCAAAAAATGTAAGATTTGGTCTCCAAGCAGATTTTGATATAGATTGAATATCTAATGGTTTGGATCGACCGTTTGACCTTTGAAAATCTAATTTTGAATTGGAAGCATTTCGGCCGAAGTGCTACCGAAAACATATTAGTTAACCTCTCCCTCTATATATATATATATATATATAGCCGCTTTCTTGGCAACTTCATATATTTAGAAAATTACTTTCTTAGCAATTTTGTAACATTAAAGAAGAAAATATTACACGAAGTACTAAATATAAAAATCATGGTGCTCTATTTAAACTTTATTGACAATTTCATCAATAATTTCAAATTTATTGAAATAAAGTGGGGAAAAAAAAATGCATGAAGCTCGTTTCCATTTACTTAGAAATCAGGGTTAAGTTACATAGTACCAGCTATTAGTAACTACTCACAGGCTCACAGCATGAAAATCTGCCCTAACATACCAACAAACCAGCTTCCACATAAGCTGCAAAAACCACATAAGAGATTAGCTGTCTAGTTATACTGCTAATTAAGCCACTTAAACATAGGGCTGAGGTTATAACGAAAGTAATCAAAAGTCAAAAACATCACTTTCTTGCTTGGCTATCATGAACTAAGATGTGGTTCCCCTTCAATTATAACGAGCTGGGTATCTGCTGGGTTCCAGACCTAGAAAGTGTTCACATAGTCAACGAAGACTAACCTATTACGTGACCAATATATTTATCAATTGAATTAACATCAACAATTTACACAACTTGGTAATAGAATGTTTTTCCAATTTGAATTATTAAAATTGTTCCATACGCCGACCTCCTTTTTTATCAAAAATAATATCTGAATTCTGAATTTTTTTCAAGAAAATAAACGGGATAAAATCCCATTTCTTCATTTTATTTCTTTTATTCCAAATTCCATTTCTTTATTTGATTTCTTTTATTTATGTATTAAAACAAATCCCATTTCTTTATTTGAATAATAATGGATATTGGTAATCTATAGATATTCTAACAATAAAATTTCATACAATTTTAGTATTATTTGATAATGTATCAAAGATAGTTAATTTTAGATGGTTAAAACTTTAAATCATCTGATGTACGATAAAACATATATATATTCAATTTAATTATTTTCCAGAGACATGATACATACATCATATAAATTATGCTTATAATACTGAATTTCACATTTCAACTTTATTTTTAAAGATTAAAAAATTATCAAATCATTGTCAATAATTCTTGCTCGTATGATCGTGTCCAAAAAATTCATTTATCTACCAACTTAAGTTATCTCACGACTGCTAGCAGGATCAGTTGAATGAAGAGGCCATTGTGAACAAAAATTGTTTGGGTGTAAAGAAATTTTTTTGGACCAAAGACAATATATATAAAAAATTTGGTCCCAATACCGAGCAATCCGGATTCCAGACACTGTACATCAAAACCTGTCAATTCATTAAAAATCAAATCCAGCACTCTTTTCGGTTTGGTTCGTTTAGAAAATCGTTGTTGCTAGTGAATCGATAAAAACTGGATTATAGACCGGTTTTTTATAAAAATAAAAATAAAACTAATTTGTTCTTAAAAAAACCGGGTTTTCATACTAGTTCAGTTTCCTATGCTTTAATTTGTGCATTAAACGATGAGAGAGATATAGGGAATAGATCCGTCCTTGAGAAATCGCATAAGCATTTGTTTACTCTTATAAAATTTGCTGAGAAGACCTCAAATTATATTTTGGATATTAAAAGAAGTCAATAATACATAGAATAAAAACTATATCTATATATTATTACATGTTCATGTATCTATTATATTTTTACTGTAAAGAAAAACATTAAGTCATTTTTAATAAATCAGTATTTTCATTTTTTTAGATGTTAAATTTTAAGTATTTTTATAATTCGGTCTTATATTACATTATTGAATATGTACCTGTCAGTTCACAGATACTATATAAAATATGATATTTTGTGATAATCATCGTATACTATTATATATATGTAAGTATTTAAATAAACTAGCAGTCGAACCGATTGACATGCCGATCCAATCAGTAAATCATTAACCCGAAATTTTACTAGGTCGATGTCTGATCCAGTTCTGATAACATTGGATTGAAGGACTCAACCATTGGGATTTTGAACATAACCGTGGATAAACTTTTTATTTTATTACTTACGTAGGGAGTAACTAGGTGTTCTTAAGCTCACCAAGCTATGATGAATTTAAATTATTGAAACTGGTCTATTTCACAACTGATATGTTTACATGTCCAATTATTAAATTTTTAAATAAGTTAGTATAAAATCAAGTGGTCAAAACATGATGAAAACTTAACACATTAAATTAAATTATAAACTTTTTTTTACTGCTTCCCTTATTAAACATATTACCCACGAAGTCGATCGTTTCAACAGTTTAAATTCATTGTTTGAAGTTATTCCAATAAATTTTGGAGTTAAGCTCACCAAAACTTGGTGAGCTTAAAAGGCACCCTAGTTCTACTCCTTACATAGGCTATAAGTGTATCAATTTTGGCGGAATTCATAAATCTGTTTACCTATTCAACATAATAATATTCATAAAGAAAGGATTCAAATGCCTCCATTTTTTGTACCTCCATCATGCTTTATTTTTAAAACTTTAATAACTCAAAATTTAAAACTTAAACGTCAAAATATGCACATAAAAAATTATCATTTTTGAATTTTGCTTTTATTTGAATCTATAATTTTAAAATCAACGTCCAGAAATTTCCACATCAGTGTGTTTTTACAAGCTCTTGATAACAAACAAAACAAAGTTGAAATGTAATATTCTTTTACATATGCATAGCTAAAATGATGTAGATCATATCTAACGGTTTTATTTTGACATTTAAATTTTAAATTTTGAGTTATTAAAGTTCTAAAAATGGAGACATGATGGAGGCACAAAAAATGAAAGCATTTGAATCTCCCTCATTCATAAATAACCGTTATTTTTTTATAATTTGGATAGACGAGCAAACTATATTAAAAATTGCCTAAATTTGATACATGGATTTTCTATGTGATGGAGAAAATCTTTATCGCATGATAATTTAAAATTCTTTTGCAGAAGATATCTAGCCATTACTTGTTACCAAAATTAAACACACAAAAATTTCAAAATCGTTGAAAGAAGATCTCCATGGCCAGCTTTGAAGTACAAGAATGAAGAAACCATTTCTTGCGCCAAGACAGAAAAAGGTCTATATATGTGAGGGCACATTTAAATAAAAAAATTAGGATAAATAATTTGTTGTGTACCCTCCAGACACTGTTAGTAAAACAATTCTCTATTGTCAAATCCATCAAAGATGCAAATATATCCAAAATAACTGGACGTGCTTATTACAGCTCAGGATCTGTATGTGAACTCTTCTAGCAATTAATTTCTTGTGTCTTTAACTTGCTTTTTGTTCTGTGTGAGATTCTAAATGTGCATATATTTTCCTCTCTATACAGATGTACAATATGTAATTATACAAAAAAAAAAAAAAAAAAAATCAAAACAAACAAGTATACACATAGAACAACAACAAAATGGAACTGGCTATGGCCATCATAACTGGTGCTGAAACCACTCCTGAATAGCAGATCGAAGAGGATAATTTGTAATGAGCTGACGATGTGACAGTTTCAAATTAGTCATAGGTGATCTGTCATGTCCACTGTCAAGCCAACCTTTTATAGCCTCGGCTTCATAAGTATATCCATCTGCGGCAATCTGTGGATCCTTCATGACCTCCTGAAATAGATAAATGTAGGCAAATTAGCTGTGTATGTATCTTGAAATTAATTTAAGTGTCTGTGTTGCAACTAGCAGTGGTATTAGATGTGTTGCAACATTAGTATACACAGGATTTCTATATTTTTTTCATTTTATGAACTAAGTGAGGCAGGCATCAGTAGACCGGTACACTACCCTTGCTATACAAGAGAATCTTGATGTACCAACTGAGTGCCTCTTAGTATCTTTCTTTTTCCAATTTTTGGTCCACACCTACTTATGCACACTTGCAGCAGTTATCACTTCCCTCAAAAGCGGAAAAAAGGGGAGAGCAACATTAATAGCTTATACCTGAAAAATGGGGCAGACAAAATAAAATGGCACACCATTCCCATCCAAGTAGGGTCCAAACGGGGGTGACACGGATAGTGATGCAGCATTCTTTATGGGCTCAAGCACCCTCCAAACATCATTAACTATATCAAGTTGTTTCCCCTTGCTCAACGACTCAGCACATCTGAGTCCGAGATAAGCCAGCTGCATAGCCTGTACAACCGGCCAATCCTTGGCTGAAGCATCAATCACTGACCCCAACTCTCCCTTTGCTAACGCTTCCTCAACTACCCCAGTAATAGCCAGAGGAGACCTTCCAGTCAAAAGATGGAGTATAATCATACCGAAGGAGTAGACATCAGACTTAGGTGTTGGCTTGTGAGAAACCATGATATCTGGGTCCGAGTATGAATTTTTCAGAGATTCCGTTGATTTTAGAAAAGTAGAGGTTCCATAATCGCTGAGCTTGACGTGAAAATCGGAATCAATGAGAACAGTTTCAGGCCTGAGGTTGCCATGAATTATGGCATTAGGCTTACTGGAATGAAGATATATAAGAGCGGAGCAGATTTCGCCAATTATTCTGGTGCGAATCTGCCACGTCAGCGGCACTCCACCATGCATACTAAGTAAATGCTCTTGTAAGCTTCTTGGTACATGCTCATAGACCAGAGCAGGTGTATCTTGGCAAGATCCAATTAAGGTGACGAGATTTGGATGCCTCAGTGTACTAAGAACGGTGACCTGCGATAAAAAAATGTGGACTAAATATATTGATAGTAAGGTAAGTCAAGTTCACGATACGACAATATACAATCATTTTTAGGAGCTTAGTTTCAGGTATTGTTAACTGCACTCTGAAGCAGAACATTCGGCAAATTGGTTCATAAAATGAACCTCCCCTCCCCCTCCCCCTTCCCCAGCCACATACAGACAGGTACCGAAAAGCAAGCAAACAAAAATATGTCACTTCTCTTTCGTCTTTTTGGCCACATTGCGGATACCTCAATATATTCAATTTACTCCAAAGTCCCTCATTACTGGTGTATTTGAACCACTTAAATTATGCCCTCTAAAGGGAGAAGAAAGAAAAAGGAAAAAATGCGCACTTTATTTTTCTTTCTTTTATGTGTCCATATATAAATATCTTAATATTTAAAATTTAACTTAAAGGCCAATGATTAATGGTATGCTAAACTCTTGCATTAAGCTCTCTGCATGTTCATGTTAACTGTAAGGTAATAAATTGAGCAACCTCTTTCTTGAACTGTAATCTATCAAAATCGCTTCTGGAGTGCAACAGCTTCACAGAAACAAAGGCATTTGAAATTGTACCGACGTAAGCCAGGCCAAACTCATCTTCCCTAGTTTTGAGCAAATCATTGAAATCTTGGGTGGCCTTCTTCAACTCTACATAAGAAAACTCAGTGTTGGGTCCTGGTCCTAAGCAGGACCCAGAAAAATTCTTCTTGTTTATTTTGTTACGTAAATCCTCAGCCTCTTTCACTGCAATTTCATGTTCTTTCAGCAATCTGTCATGGTCATCTTGTATCGAGTGAAGGAGGGATTGGGTCCCAGCCAACTTTTCGTCTAAATCCTTTGCATAGTGATCCAAGTTGGCAAGCTTTTCTTCAATTTCTTCCCTCTCTTTTAACCCCTTTTGGTGCAGGTCATCAGATTGTTTGGTCTGAAAAAGGAGTCGGCCAACATTTAGAGATAGTTAAGAGTCTAGATGAATTATGATGATAACTGATGCATAATTTTAAACTATTTTCGAAAGTGACAAAAGGCTAGTTTGCTAACTAGAAAATATATCCTCAAAATGTTCAAGTACCACCGAAAAGCAAACTGGTTCAAGAATACAGAACAAAGCATGAAAAGTAGTAAAAACGGAAAGGCAAGAAAAGCACGCTGTTTTTTTGTAAGAAACCAGAATAATGATGGGCCAAAAAATAAAAGTAATTTAATATTGCAACAGAACCAACAAAAAGTGTGGAGGTCCACCAGATGCTCCAATCATTTGAAAAAAGGCAATTCCATGAATTTGGGAGGAAAATAAATGTTTAGGTAGAAAAAAAAACTCATTACTTTAAGGAGAGCCACCCAGAGCTCCCTTTCAGTTCTTTGATGCTTATTTTGCTCATCAAGGACTTCTTTTTTCAAGGTCTTAGCTACCCGTAATGCCTCTTGAAGCCTGGCATATGTATGATCATCATCATCACGATCATCAGACCTCATGCCTCCCTACAGAAATTGGTAAACATGAAATCAACTTTTCATGCTCCCCCCCCCCCAACACACAACACCCCCTACCTTATATCATCTTCTTGATACTTAGATTGGAGTGAGTATGTTTGAAGATAAAGTTATAAAGTTGGACATATCATTTAGTTGATCTTGTATGGCCATAGACATGGTACTAGTAAAGAAAGTTCACAAGGGGAAACAGTGACACTGAAGAGTTACCAAGGAAAATACATAGTGCGTACCCACAGGCACCAAATTATATTAAGAATTGATAGAAGTTGAATAAGATATTCTCATAAAGTGTTTACATTGCGAAGCACTGATTTTTTCAATGATGATGAAGAGTGGTCCTTGTTGGTCTCATATAATGAATATTCTGCTTCAATCTTTAAATCAGTAGAGGATGATGAATCTGAGTCACTATGCATCTCCAACTCGTGTCTGATTTGAGTTCTTGTTGGCATCTCTTTAAAAGGATCAAGAGATATATCTTCCGGACCTTCAGGAACAATGGCTCGCAATTTGGTAGGTCCAGAGCACTGCTTAACTGATGGCAGAGATTTTAATTGCTGTGACAAGTAGGATAGTAACTTTGATCTTCCTAGCGATGGCGCATCCACAGGTGATGCACTTGAAGTTGCCTCTCTGTTAAAAAATACAACTCTGTCAATTAGACATAAAAGAAGACAGTATCCCTGTATGCGCATCATGATGGACTTACCAGTACTGACTTCATAATAAAGTACTTACCTTTATCATAGGTTTGGATTACAAAACAGAACCAACAAATTAACGCATTATTCAGAAATTCTGGTGGGAATTCCAAAAAAGCACAATTCAGAAAAAAATATCGCCTAGATTTCATTACCAGGTAGTTGACACAAATGAGTACCAGTCATGACTAAACCACAATAAGTAGTTTGCACATCATTAGTATCACTCAATTAACATGACTTGATCAAAAAAAATTAAAAAAGAGAGATAAAGGAAGTATGTGAAACTTTAAAGATAATTTCCTTTTCACTATTTTCCTATTTGCATTGCATTCGGCAAGTAAATTTAAGGAGAAGTAGATACTAAATCTTTTGAAGCATTATTGTTATGTAGTAGTGAAGTAGATGAAGTGTTATTAAATAAAAAGACCAAATTGCCCTCATGTACTATGTTAGTAAGTGAAGTGGTGAGGGTAAAAGGTGTCAAAAAGTAAGATATTTAGTGATTTAAGTTTAAAGCGCATATGGAGCTGCATTAAATAACATCCACCTTAAAAGCACTTACATTTGGTGCCTTAAAGCAACTTAAATTACCACTAAAGCACATGCCAAATGCAGAGTTGCAGTTAAGCAGCACAATCGATATTAAAAGGATTCAAACTAACAAATCATAAAGTGTATATGGAGCAAAATAGCACATTGTAAACAAACAAAAGCAGCACTTAAAAGCCGGAAAATACCTGGTGCAAATGAGGTCATCTCTACAAACAATATGTATCTTGCATGATGGGTCAGCTTTCTGCATCACTTCAATTGCCTTCTTGGACTTGAGTCGTTCCACGTTCCTACAGTTGAACAGAAAACCTGTGAAGTCACTTTGAGGTGGGGAATGTCCAACCTAAAAAAAATGGTTGAGAAAGAACAATGTCCAAAAAGATTTGAAATGAGGCAAAAGATGAGAAATTTCTATTCTTGTATTCTAGCATACGTAGTATAATATTTGTTCTGTGAATCCCCCATTACAAGAGTAGTGATTCCATGCAGAGTGATGAGATCCAAAAGTCCTTTAGCAACATCATCTGCCTCAAACACTAGCTTCTCAGCTCTAAACTGAAAAACCAAGAAACAAGAAACAGGGTGTAATATATAATTACAAAACATTAAATAAATATATAGTCCTGTTTACATGTAATGCACATGAGATAAGTCTATGGTTAACGTTTTATTCTAGCTTAATTTTGTAGTTAATGCATTTGTAAGTAAGCTGCCATATAGTCTCAACTGAACTCTTCATTAGACAACATAAGAAAAGTAATGAAAAATTACAAAATATTTAAAATCAACTCTCATGCAATGTGTACAGGCTGAAACTTCTGCTGTTTATATACCTATACCAGAAGCAATGGTACCAAAATCCAAGGATGAAATCACCAAATAGATTTTCTAGTCCATTCGTACAGCATCACATAACATTATGTTTCTATGCATATAATTAGTAGTTAAAAAACATGCAAAAGATCGACACTTTCTTTCTGAACTTCAATATTTCCTGAATTTGTGAAAATAAGAAACTGAAGAATATTTTCCTTTATATGTACCTTTAGTTTTGCACATGCACCGATGTAATTGTCCAGCTGCCTATCAGTCCTTTTCCTCTCAAGGTTTATGGACGCATACATGCTGTGATATGCATTTGTCAGGCCTGAAAGATTCACACCAGATAAAGTAGAAGTTTTCTTAAGCTATAACAAACAACACACAACAGGATGATCAAAAGATGACAACCTATCACTCAAGTAAAATTAATTTTCTGTCATAGATAAAAAATAGACGCTCACAATTCATAGTTTAATCTATGCATCTGTAGAAATGTAGTACGCAACTCACTTCAGCTAATCTTACACAAGTTAGTAAGGGCACTTTATTTTGGTAAAATAGCAAGAAAGAGATGTTTCTGGCTAAAACACAGTACGCATGGATTATACATAAACTAGCGAGAGAAAGGAAGTGAAGAAACAATGTCGCCAAATGATTGGATCCCGGTGGCACAGCTCAATACAATCACAGCACATTGCAGTTTGTGGTATCTCTTTATATCTCACTATCCTGATACATATTCTGATCCACCTATACATGTCTGATCTAATACAGTACACTTCCAATGCAACACAAGGTCCTTATACTTCTCTGGTCCATAAGCAAAAACATAATTTTAATATATCCAGAATAAAACCAACCAAGCCAGTTTGTGAATAAAATTTGACCAATGAACCAAGCACCAAAAATGCTTGTTACAAATAAAATCCTGTTGCTACATCGGAACATATGAATGTTGACTCATCTGGCTAACATTGAAATAGCTAAAATGAAATGATTTCATCATTGAAAAATGAGATTATTCAGAAATAGATTGAATGCTTAAATGACGCATTCAATTTGGGTAGTAAGTCCATATTGATAATCGAGAAGGTCCTTGTCCTTGTATGGTAACAAATGAATGAAAAGATACAGTGCAACTAGGATAGTTATAGTATGGGATTGACTCAATGTTAGATGCAGAGATAAATAATACACAAATGCAAGCATTATAAGTTGCTCGACAACAAAACCAGTTGCCAATGCAACACCTTTCTCGTCCCTACTTCCATAACCCGACTTTTAAAAAGAAAGAAAAAAGAGAGCCCTATGGAGAATGTGCTAAAAAAATCCAACATATAGTCCAAATACAACAACCATTTGAGTAATTTTACTGCAGAATGATTGAAAATTTCTAATTATCATTTTGATTCAAGACTCCTTTTTTTGATAATTATTGGACAAAATAGAGTAATAAGAATCCCTTTCAAGGTTTTACCATACATAACATTCTTCTTATTTTACTGCAACAAGATCAACACATTATTGTTGCCGTATTGATTGAGCCTCCTTTTGGTTTTTGATGTTATAGAAAAAAAATGAGTAATAGGGGTCCTTTCAATTCATAGATATATCTTTTTTATTATTTCATTCATTATTGTATCATTCAAATTATTAATGTATTATTTCATTCATTTATCATAGCATAGTATCCATATATTGATCTATTATTTCAAGTATATCTCTTGAAATCCACTTACGGGTACGATGGTTTGCACAGTTATCCTATCGAGGGTGCAGAGATTGCGTGCACAGTTATCCTCAGCACTCATAAAGAGCTGTTTTTACAGCTGGTGGTACAGACCCAGTAAACCTCTATGTTCACTAGTGGTGGTGAAACCTCTACCTTATGCAGGGATAGACTAGTGAGGTTTTAAGGTTTTTACCAGGTTGCAGTTTCTTAAACCGACCTCATTTCCCAATTCCATCAGTGTTGCAATTATGATATCAGTTAATTCTATTTAACTTGCACAAGGAGTTTGATTAAGCTATAATTTTCTCAGTTAATGAGGTTTGCAGACGGAAATACCTATATTTTTCTGTCTCTTAGACCAATCATCACAACACCTATTTTGGATGCAAAAAAATAGACCAATCATCAATTTAAGCTAGCACTGGACAAGGTAAAACTTGTTCGGAACATACCTGACAGATTAACTGGTGAGGTCTTGACATGAACATGGGTGATTACAATCTCTGAATTCCCTGTAGAATTCTTCAAAGCCCAGTTAAGAACCGACTTACCGGCCTTATACTCCCCTGGCAAAGCAACAAACACCTTGTTGGCAGTAGACCTAGACCGGGTCTTGACCCGGTTTTTAGCCTCTTCCCACCCTTCACATTCCTCCATCCACCTCGCTGTTGCTATTCTAGAGGTATTAGCAGATTAATCGGAGCAAGGAATGATAGAGAAGCAGATCAAACATGTTAGTCGCCTCTGTGTTTCGGAGAAAACACTGAAAATATGGAACGGAGGCTAGGCACTAGGCACTAGGCTCCCGATTTGGGATTGAAAATATGAGAAAAGATTGAGGGTAGAGACTTTTGACTCCGACCTTTTGGTCATGGCTAGGATTACTGGGGAGCTTTAATTGCTGACTATGACGCCTCGGCGTTGCCATCCGGGTTTTTATAATTTAAATTGAATTTTTCTAGGGGCTTAAGCTTAATTCTGTGTAATCATCTTTTCTTTTCAAAATTTTAATAACTAATTCATAATTTGAGAAATATTTAATAACGTCTAAAATTCACAACTCAAATAATTTATTATTTTTATGATATAGATAATGAGGAGGGTTCAAATGCCTCTATTTTTTGTGTTTCCACCGTGTCTCCATTTTTAAAACGTTAATAACTCAAAATTTAAATCATAAATGTGAAAATAAAACCGTTAAATGTGATATACTCATAAAAAAGTATTACATTTTGATTTTGTTTTTATGTAAATTAATAAGTTAAAAAAATCAACGTCTAAAAATTATCCACATTAGTACGTTTTTACAAGCTCTTGATGACAACCAAAACAAAGTTGAAATATCATAATTTTTTACATATGCATAGATAAAATTATGTAGATCATATCTAACGGTTTTATTTTGACTTTTAAATTTTAAATTTTGAGTTATTAAAGTTTTTAAAAATAGAGGTATGATGGAGACACACAAAATGGAGGCATTTGAACCCTTCTCATAAATAATATATTAAAACTTGTATTTTACAAAACATACGAGTCACATAAAATAAGTAATACGTTAATCATATAATTTATAAAGTTCGAAATAATTTAAAATTTTGTTTAAAATTTAAACCGTTGAATATCTGATAAATAGATATTTATTATTAATAAAAAAAATTAACACTATCGGCAAGTACATTATAGGACTATCATTGAAAGATAACCATAATTTATAATAATATCTCTCTCATGGAAAAAAATTTTAAAACCATAATTAAAAAAAATTAACAAACCAACATGATCACTTTGGGTTTTACGAACCAAGATGTCAATTCGGTCCGCATGTTTTTTTTCTCTGGGACCGAATTGTCATTTCAGTCCCCCTCATTTCACAGCTTTTCCGCAGAGCCTCCACAGAAAATCTAAATGGGCAGGGGATTGAATTGTCATTTTGGTCCCAGTAGTTTTTTTTTTTTTTAACCCGACAGCCCCCTTGGCCGAATTTCAATTGGTACAAATAAAATTCAAATTGGTTCTTTAAATTGGTCAACAAAGTGAACTTGGCCGAATTTCAATTGGGACCGAATTAATATTGTCGGACTGAAAATATCCTGGACCGAAATGGAATTTTGGTCCCAAGATGTTACACCAAAGTCCACACCGTTTGGTCTGAAAATGTGTGAAAACAGGAGGGACGGAAATGCCAATTCGGTTCCAGGGAAAAAAAAAAATGGAGACCGAATTGGCATCTCGGTTCTTATGATTTTTGTAAAAATCAAAGTAATCACGTTGGTTTGCTAATTGTTTTTTAATTATGGTTTTTAAAAAAATTTCTCTCTCATGCAATTGTCATTATAATTTATTTTAAAACATACGTGGCAGATAGAGATTAAGCGACGGAGTAAAAATAAATAGCAATTTTTAATCGGAGGTGAGACGTTATAGACAATGTCTTTGGAGTTCTGAAGACAGCAATCTATAATTTTTAGTTAATATGATAATTTCAGTGTGATGGAATTAATTTTTTTAATGCTACAGAAAAAAAAAATCGGTACGTTGAAGTTTTAGTGAGAATTTTACGGTCGTGCTACTTTTTTATACTTCAATTGTTTTCAACCGTTGGATTAAGTTCAGTTTGAGATAGGAGTAGGTCCGATGGGCATCGGACCTACTTTTAGGTTCAATTAACTCTAGCACCGTATGATTAGCATTAAATCTGTGTGCACGGAAATTGATATAGACTCGCACGGATTTTGATACAGAGTGCTCGAATCTTGATGCTGATTGGATGGTCAACACACCCATCGAACCAAAGTAGGTCCGATGGGCATCGGACCTACTCTGAATTCGCAACGGAATGAGAGTAGGTCTGATGCCCATCGGACCTACCTTGGTTCGATGGGTGTGGTGACCATCCGACCTGCATCAAGATTCGTGTGTTCTGCATCAAAATCCGTGTAAGACTGTATCAATTTCCGTACACATAGATCTTGATGCTAATTGTACGGTGATAGAGCTAATTGAACCTAACTCTGGGTCCGATATCGGACCTACTCCTATCTCATTTGCAACATGCTTTTCAACTGTCCTATCCACAGAACAACAAACAGGAAAGAAGCTGGCCCATCACGATTTTCCACGTGTCACAAGTTATAAGGAGTTCGTAGATCTTCGTTGTGCGAATGCGAATGCGAGCCAGCGTTCGTTGTCCTATAGGTTTCATCGAGGTCCACATACTAGGTCAATTTTCTTTTTTTTCAAAAAAAAAAAAATTATATATTTGACAGATTCTATCAGTATTTGTTGAATGTTAATCTAATTATAAAAATGAACATGATTTATCCACATTATGTCTCATAAAATTGGTCGGTTCTTAGACAAACATGTATTGCAAAATAAATGAATATTGAGTATAACTTCTTGCTCCTACAATTTTTCAGGTTGCAGCAGCACAATTCCTTCAATATTTTACGACGCATGCTATATAACATTGATTGTGCTCATGAAAAACAATTTTTTTAGTCCAGATACTAATATCAAAATATAATAGTTTGTGCCTACGAGGCTTGTATTAAAAAAAAAAAAAATAGTTTGTTGAATACACTATATCGATTTGAATGGGTATAAATTTGTAAATTTGTATTGTTTTGCTTAACTTTATGATTAATTTATAAATTTGAAAATTTGAAAGAAACATTACATACATTAGGATAAATTCGTTAGCCTGATTTCTTTTGTTTATTTTAAATGAACATCCATACATATTAAAAATAAAAAATTTAAAGGACATCCATGAAAAGGAGAAAAACGAACCAACCAACAAACATGACCGTTAGATTGGAACTCTCCTAGAACCATTATTAAGTGGATTCTCAGCCGCACGACCCCCTTATCCGTTTAGTTCAGATCCAACCCTACCGTATAGAATAAAATTTGCATCGTTTTTGAAACTTGGCACGAATTATAAAGCAAACTGCAAACGCGATATCTAGAGAATTGCACACTTACCTGTTCACCGTTAAGAGCGAGATTTATTCCTTGCTCTGTGAATCCAATCTCACACATTCCCCTCTCTAGGATCCGGTCACCTCAGACCTTTCCCCAGACTGGGACCGGGTGGGCCAACAGATAGCGAATCAAGACCTGGCTTAACAGGTCAAACCAACCACCAGTCATTCACTGCCCCCCGCTTGGCCGAAATTTTTATTAATAGCAAAAAGAAAAAAAAATCGAGAATGAAGAAGAATTTTGCTAAAATTTGACAAATAACAAAAACGTGAGACGTTATAGACTATCCCTTAACTAAACAGCGAAAAAACGAAAAAAACATAATCTCTGGACGTCCTTGTCCATCACGGCCAGCAAATAATGTTTTTTTTTTAAGTCCAGAGAGGCTTGACTCATATGACGGCTAGCAAACAAAGACGTCCATGGACTATCATACATGTCGTCATCTAGTTAGATATTTACATTGTTTGTTTTATTATTTTGAAGTATATTAAACTCTGGACTTCATATTTTTTAATACGGGTCAAGTCCAGAGTTTACTTTTATTATTCTAAACTCAAACAAACAATGTAAACTCTGGACTTAAAAAAAAATGCATTGTTTGCTGGCTGTGATGAACTATGAAGTCCAAAGTTTTTTTTTTCTGTCTCTCTAGCTGTGATGGACAAGGACGTCCAGGATTATGTTTTTTCGTTTTTTCGCTATTTAGTTAAGGGATAATATTTTGGCTAAGCTGACCATGATGGTCTATAACGTCTCCTGGACATTATAAACTATCACGTTTTTCCTATATATCAAAATTCCGCAAAACGTTTCCTCATTACCGATATTTTTTTATTTATATTCCTATTAATAAAAATTTCAGCAGTTGAAATGGAGACTGACCACCTCTCCGAAATTTGATTTGTAGGAAAAACGTGATAGTCCATAACGTCCAGAGGACGTTATAGACCATCACGGCCAGCTTAACAAAATCAAGTACTGCTAAAATAAAATCTGGACCTGACCGTTGTTGTCTATCACGGTCAGAGAAATTTTGAAAAAAAAAAATTCTGACCGTTGTTGTCTATCACGGCCAGAGAAGGGATTAGTTGGTCTTCAACATATTTTCTGTAATTAATTGATTTGGTCCAATAGCTCCAAAGCAATGCACTACTTTGGGCCCTCTAAAAGTATTCTTTGTTTGCACCCAGTGTATAAGTTAAGAGCTCTTTTTTGCAATTTCTGCTCTAGTAGGACTCACTTGTAGTGATTTAATTGTTTAAACGTCAATAAGTTCAGCAATAATAAAATTTGTGGTCCAAGTCAAGGCAAAGATCTACAAATGGAGGGGTTTTGTCAAATTTACGACCAGAAAACAATTTTTTTTAAAATTTCTCTGACCGTGATAGACAACAACAACCAGCTCCAAATTTTATTTCAGTTAATTAGCAATAACTTGATTTTGTTAAACTGGCCATAATAGTCTATAACCTCCTCTGGACGTTATGGACTCACATTTTTTCTACAAATCGAATTTTCACGAAATGCTTCCTCATTATCGATATTTTTTTTTCTATTAATAAAAATTTCGGGACCAACTCTTGGCTTGGCCAGTTGAAAGGGTACCTGGTAATTTCCCAGGCGAAAGTTCGTTACAAGTTTGGTATTTAGAAGCAAATATAGCCAAGTCCAATGAATAAATAACATAAAAATACAAATACAAATAACAGATATGAAAAATATAAGTCATTTTCAAAAAGATTTACAAATACAAAACATTACTATCATTGAATACTTTAAAAAAAAATGCAAGCAGAAGAAGAGAGAGAGAATATATTTCCTGTCAGATACAAGGTCAAGAGAACAGAAAAGAAAAAAAAAATGAAACGCGGCATCAGCATCATTTGCCTTGAAATATGAAATTGCAGCACCTAGACACTGACGGGGAATGCCAACTCACATGAAATATTAATACCTCGTTAGACCAAGAGGCTGGATGACCTTCGAAAAAGCTCAAGAAAAAGTGGACACCCCAAGAAAAAGCTCCTAAACAACACTATCTGAAAGCACCACATAAATACAAATTAGATAAGCATGGCAATTTAGATTCTAGTCAAAGTTTTTTTTTTATATATAATATACCTAGAAACAGCAGTTAGGGATTGTTAAAACCCAGATGACACTGGGAGACTTCAACACCATAATTCCACTTGGCGTATAATTAACATCACAATATTAGAAAACCAGTCATTCGATTTTAGAGTAGCAACTGATCAATTATTTTTCTTTTCACAAGCACCAAACAAGCATGGAATCAGTGACTTTCTGGCAATCTGTTGCAAATCAAAAGCAAATGAAGAAAGAAAAATGATCAGTAATAGACTGATAACAAAGTTCTTTCAAGGATCCTTCAAGTAGCCCAAATTATTCAACATAAAAGAATGAATAGCAATTTGCAAAATTGAAATTTAAGGACACAAGGGCAAGGTTTTAGAAAATAAACCCGGGTATAACATCTACAATACATATCAAAATTATCAACAATTTGTATCATGCCGAGTTGAAATTTTTCCAGCATTCCAAAGCATGCTGGAATTTTACAAGTACAAATGCTTACATAGTACCGAAAATATAAATACCCATAACCATAGGATTTGACCCCATGATAGGCCTTGGCTTGAATTATGCAATCATATTAATTATCAATTAGTGTCCACAAAGGTGGCTTACTCCACATTAACTTTGCAACCAACGGGAAAACCCAACAGGAGCAAATAAAAGCAAGAAGGCAAATAAACAAGCATGAGCTAAAATTTAGTCAAAGCACTGAGGTACCATACTGGAAGCACACACAAGTAGTGGACCTAATTTGAATATTACTGAGATCTAATAACCCTTCAAAGCTGCCTCTACAGTTAAAATGTAAAGAAGAGAATGGGACAAAAGCAAACAGCAGCATTTTTCAAATAAGATTAAAACCAATCCTGATAGAAGCATTTACCTCCAAGGGAACTCGCTTGTGTCTATTCCAGATTTATGCAATTCGTAAACATACTGCAATGCCTCTCTGCATTCTTCCCTATCATCGAAGAATTCTTCTTTGTCACCTTCAATCTGTAATGTGTCACTTCCTTTCCCAGTAACAACCTACAAAATGTAGGCATGTAAACACGTAAACAAACCAAAGTAGCAATCTGGTTACTTACAAATGTACCCAAAAGGCTACTTTTAGGTCATTTTTCTTCTTTTAGAACTTAATTTCTAAGAATACACAAAGCACTGCAATGTGATAAAAAACAAACTATAACAGAATAGACTAAAATAAAATAATTATAAAAAAAATGGAAGCAAAAAGTGAGATCAGTATCAGAATGTACCCCCATACCAGCCAGAACTGGGTACAATAAAGGAACTAGCACCACAATTCTGCAGCAGCTCACCGCAATGGATTCTCTTGTGCTATCCTTGGTTAAATTTTATTTTGCTAAGAAGCTCAACCCCAAAAACTAGAAATTATGAGCAGAGAAAGCTTACAACTATATCACCCTCCTCGCCCATTGCAACAGCAGCTCGCACAGCTACTGTTCTGATGTCGTGTAGAAAGAGCCTGTGGCCATTTTTTAGTGGAGGATAGTAATCGTTCTCACCATACTTCAAATAATCTTCCATGGTCCATCCCACACCAACCAGCATATCATCCAAGATATCCACTAGTACCAGTAGAGAAGAAGGGTAAATATTTAGAACTTACAAAAAGAAAGGTAGGAACAAGATGTTATAGTACCAGAAGTAGAAAATTTATTACATGGATCTTCATTCTTTGGATTGTCTGATGTCAGCATAACCACATCACTTTTTTCAGCTGCTATTTTGGTAACCAATGGTCTCTTTCCTCTTTGTCCTTCACCACAGCAGCCGACGACTGCATGTTGTTCAATAAGAAGAAAACATATATATATATATAATTGCAGCACTGCAACAGATGTCAATTTACGCACTAAAACAGAGTGAGTGAATCTTCAGGATGTGAAATCCTTTTTGAAGGAATTACATATTTAGATGAAAAGAAGTATTATATTCTCTGCAATGCTCCCCAAAAGCACCACCAACATTAAGTGCTAACCGAGCCAGGCTCCTAAATTCTAAGAGAAGCAATGATTCTCAGTTATCTTATCTCACTTCCAATTCTACCCTTCAATAACCAAAAAAATAATCCAAGCCATTCAATGTGATCAAAATCCAAAATAATTCTAATAGGAGATGAATTTGCAATCTTTTACACAGATAGTATGCCCTTTAGAATGAAGAAACTTAATATATGATCAGTTATGAATATATGAAAGTTCAAAAACATTAAGTGCTCTAATCAACTCAACATGGCTATCCTAGCCAACAGTATCTCCCCACGAAATTTGAGAGCATACAAATGTCAATTCACCATAAATCGACAGATGATCCATTAAATTCTAAGTACGTGCTTTACTCTACCTCATCTGATGGATGATGAAATAAACATCGCAAATGTAAAATTGTATCTCCAATTAGAATTTGTGTTTAGATCACACTGAACAATTCAGATTACCCCTTTTATTTATTTATCAGAAAGTGTGATCAGGCACCAGAGCAACAAGGTACTATAGAGTATAGGAGGACATAGCAGAACATTTTAAATCACCTTAACCATAAACTTTAAAAGTGCATTACACTGTGTAGGGTGCTAGAACAGCAGGTGAATTACTGATAGAATTGAAATAATTACATGGATAAAGTTCCAATATATAAAGAGCAAGTTGTTTCCAGAAAAGACAGCTTAGTTAAATTCTCCAATTCAATTGGGAACAAAATACTCAGATTGAGGTGACTATTCTTAGTGCCTATAAACCAGCAAGGAGAGAGATGCAAAAAATGTTGGTTTAAATGTCGTTTCTAACCAAAAAATGATATCTAAAGAACAAGTTTGCAAACAACAAACCAGTGATGATTCGTCGTGGACCCAGCTCTTTAACAGTATCAAGAAGCCTTGTCAGAGCCTCTGGTGTTCGGGCATGGTCCACCACTACCCCAAAAGCTTGTTCTTCATCAATGAGTTCGATTCTACCCGGTACTGCATCTACCTCTTCAATCCCCCTCACAATGTCTTCCAATGGTACACCAACTGCTACCCCAACAGCGACAGCTGCCAGAATATTATACACATTTTCCCTACAAAGCAAACCAGAGGATATCTCAAGTATGCCATTGGGCGTCTGCACTAAAACTTCTGTTTCAAATAAAGAAAGCCTGTGTTTTATAACATGCACGTCTGCTTTCTTATTTTCCATGGCATAAGTCACCACTGGCACATCAGGGCTTCCCTGTGATAAGAAGTACAGAACGTTGGGATCATCTATATTGACCACCTTTCTATGCCGACTGGGGTCCACCATCTTAGCAAATACCCTAGCCTTGCTTTTTATGTATTCTTCCCTGGAATCACTACCACCAGCATCATCATATCTTAAATTAGTGAAGACTGCAATATCATAGTCTATTAAATCTCCATTTCCATCGATAGATGAATCCATGGCAACAGCCTCTGATCCGTTATAAATCATCTTTGCCAAGATTTTTTGTACTGAGACTGAATCTGGTATTGTAGGCTTAGCATCAGGAGACTCCAGATGGGTGTTGCTATGCACATAATGGCCCACAACAGACAGCATACCGGTACGACGGCCAGAGGCCTCATACATGGCCCTGATTAAATGAACAGTTGCAGTTACCCCACTTGAACCCGCTACACCTATCACTGGCATTTTCTCTGATGGACGCCCATAAAATGCTGCGGCAAGGTTTGCAACAACACCAACTGTATCTTCTACTATGACGACGGCCCTGTAAATCAACAGTTGTGCATCAGAGTTCAAACATGAAAAAACCAACCAACCAATCAGTTCAGTCTGGTCCAGTTTTTTACACTGGATGTCTAGTTCTCATAAAATCATACTCTTTTTGGTTACATTCATTAATTTGCTCAATCAAGCATTCATGTGCTCCTATGTCATTAATTTTATCAGAACGGATTCAATCTATTAACAACCATACCTGCATGCAAGCTTCTCATCTATGTTAATTTCCTTATCAGCAACGACTGCAACAGCACCTCTCTTATCAGCTTCAGTTAATGGTGCAATCCCACTAGATTCATTGGAATTGACACCGCAAATGAATAAATCTCCAGAAGTGACTTCCCTCGGATCAGTTTGAACTCCTGTAATGGAGACCTCTAAATCCCCATTTACTAAAACAGGTACGACCTTGCTCTCGTCAAGGAGCTCAGCCAGTGTCATGCTAAATTTGGGCTCCATGACACGAATCCGTTCCTTGCCAAACACATCAAAGTTAAAACCAAAGGAAGGCATCGATCCATTTATGGATGGACCGGTCAAATTGTTGTCTGAGCCTTCATTGTCGCTGGAATATGTGTCCCGCGCCTGAGCCTGGTGAGAGTGTAGGAAAAAGGGGACCAAGATGATTATAATATGTATTATATAACAAAGTTATAGGATCTCATATACACGTAAAAAGAAGTCAGTAAAATGCTCATAAATCCACACAAACGATGACCCTGTCTATTTCTTTGTCAAGAAAATGGAAAACGTTACATATTACCATAATTACTTTTAATTTCCCTCATTTTAAGCACCCGCCCAAACCACGTCTCCTACACGAGAGCATTGCCTCAGCAAGTAAACTATGTTTCATTCTCCAGTATTACTCTAATTATGTATTCTGCATCCAGGATAGATTCTGGTTATTTGATACACTGTGCATTGATTCAGAAAAGACTAAAGAAATCAATGCTCAACTTTTTGTCAAGTCTAAGAGTTCAAACTAAAGTAAGTTGCCTTGAGAGCAAAGTTCAATAAATTAAAGGAAATAGTTTATCTTATCAGAAAGACTAGTTATATGAATAACCTGTAGATTATTAATTTCATTTAAATCCTGCTCCTCATCAGGAGTAAGCTCATCCTCGGTCGGTGCCTCCTGTACAGCCGGAGCTGGAGCTGGAGCCGCAGCCTTGACCAGGTCCTGTTGCTTCTGGTAAATGGCTTGGTCGACGTCCAGAAACAGATCAGCTGAAGGGGAAAGAGAAGGATTCTTCAGTGCACCGCCATCATCAGACGAAGAAGGGTCGAGGGCAGGGAAATTTAGGTTCTCCGCCTCAATGCGGCGGCGGGCCCGGTCAACTTGACGCTCGAAGATTTGGCGGCGGCTGAGTCCATGGGAAGTATCCTCTGGGATTTCTGGTGGTTCATCGTCGGACGGAAGTGGCTGGAATCGACCGTGCCGGAACGCGGCGAGGCGACACGGACGGCGGAGAGGGAGCGAAAGAGCGGGAGGGAATGGACGGATGGAGGAGAGAGAGAGGTGGGAACAGGGAAAAGGAAGAGTGAGGTACATGGGGATGGGGGTTTATGAGGTTTTGGGAGTGTTTGCTTGTGGATTAGGAAGCGGGGAAGAGACGAGGTGGTTACTATGAGTGAAGTGGGATTCGAATCAACCGATCGGATGGGCGCTAATTAGTTGAGCTCCCATCATGAACTCTTTGAATCGCACGGCGTGGAGCATGTCCAACCCGTGTTCTAAATTCTACTAAAATAAAATTGCACTGGTATCTCCATTCTATTATTAAGCACCTTGGGTGTCCGATTCGCCAACGGCTACGATTGAAAGATTAATTTTTAGATTTAATCTCAGCTCTCCAATCACATAATCTATCATCTTTTGATTAAATGCATCTGTTTTATGTAGAAGTTTAAATTTAGTTACAAATATACTCGCCACCAAGGTTCTAAATAGCGTTTATAGCGTCGTAGCGGGAAGGCTAAAAAAAAAGCTATAGCGAATAGCGTCGCTATAGCGGAAGCTATTCCAAATAGCGTTTTTTTTTTTTACATTTCGTATATTCAATATTTGTACTAAATATCAACATTATCTAAGGTCTCACAGAACAATAAATAACTCCAAAGTAATTAAGAAATTATAATATTCATATTGAACCCGTACAAAGTCCAAATTGCGGTTCAAAATATCCATAGTAATATCATAAACTATCGATTTTTTCTATTAAAAATATCTTAAGTATCATGATTCATGACATAATCTATTTTTTTTTTCTATTCAAATTTTAATTCCGGTTTGGACTTTTTTTCTATTCAAATTTCAATTTTTATTCCCAATTTCAAATTGATTTATTTGTAGCAAGTTGCAACAAATTCAATTTCGGTTTGAGATTTTTTTTATCTTAATTTAAAACCCATATAAATTGCTTAAAAATAAAAAATAAAAAAAACTCATATTGTATAGCGCAAATAGCGCTGTAGCGGACCGCTATAGCGTTGTAGCGGCCGCTATAGCGGCCGTAGCGCAAATAGCGCATTGATGTCGTAGCGTAGCGTTTGGGGTCCAAAAACGCTATAGCGCCGTTATAGCGCGCTATTTAGAACACTGCTCGCCACACATACCACCACACGATGTGTTCCAATTAAATTAAACAGACTCTAAAATTTAGCGATATAATTATCCATTTCCTTATTTTTTTTGTTTCCTTATTTCTCCCTCTCCAGTTGAAATTTTCTAGACAGCAGATTATGATACCTCGCATATTTAGTCTATTTTAGGCCTGTTTTAGTACCAGATTCGTGCCCTAATTCACCAGAATCATGTGCATTTCATCGATATATCTTTAGAATTTGGTACTGCTGAGTGTTTGTTTGTTTTCTGCAGGTTTGGAGCAAAACACACGAAGAAATGGCGATTTGGGATGATCTGGTACGGCCTGGCCTTACCAGGCTTGGTACGGGTCGTACCAGACTTAGCCAATTTCAGCTCATCACGCCTGGTACGGCCAGGCCGTACCACTTTGGTACGGGCCGTACCTAAAGGCGGCCTGACAGATTCAAATCTTGGCAGAGGCTATTTAAGGCGGGGAGCTCTCCAATTTCGAGCAACTTTCATTCCAGAGACATTTGAGAGCACAGTAAGAGAGAGAAAGAGAGCTGAGGAGCTAGGAGCAAGAAGGAAGGAAGAGGAAAGAGGCGAAGCTCGACGGATCAAGCCTCTTCCACTCGATCTCTTCGATCCATGGCTTTCTTTACCTCTTTTATTGTATTTTTAGATCAGATCATGTGCTGTGAGTAGTTGTTTTAGTTTCTAGGGTTTTGAGATGGATTCTTGATTTGCTTTGACTTTCTTTGACTCGTACTTTGTATGAACTCTTTTGATTGATTGATTGTGATTTCTTTGCTATCTCTTGCTTTGCTTGCTGTGATTGTGTATGGTGAACCTCTAGGTCTAGATCAAACCTATCAAGGTCATGTGATCATCTCAATCTCTCAACCAAATCAATTGCTTAGGGTAGACTTGTTCGAATTGAAGCCGAGAGGTTGAATTCCCCTCTAATTGACAGATTAAAGGATATCTTAGGTCTCCAATCAACCAGCTAGGGTAGATCTGTACCAACATATGAAAATTGAGGTGTAGAAACCCTAAAAGGCAATCAATTGCATTCCAACCTAGATCTTGATCCAACACACGAGAGTTGAGGCTTAGGAACCTTAGGTGTGGTCAATTGAACCTTTCTAAAGAGTTTAGCACAAGGTACCAGCAAGAAATGCATCAACTCGAACTGGTAAGCTCTGTTCTGGCAAGCCAGTACGGGTCTTACCAGAGTGGTGCGGCCTTGCCTTACCAAGTCTGGTACGGCCTAGCCTTACCAACTTGGTACGGGCCGTACCACTAGAGGCAGATCACAGATGAAGTCTGAAACCCTGGAAACGCCTTTTATCCATAATCAAAACACAGTTTACATTTCTTCTAGCACTTTATTACATTTGTTTGCATTGTTTGATTTGTTTGAATTGATCCTTTAGGAACTTAAATATCAAACCCAATCTTTCTCACTTCTAGTTTTTAATTGAGTTTAGTAGATTCTGACCTAGTAATTGCCCGTCCCTGTGGATCGATACCCGATTATACTACTCGATAGGGGTTGTGCACTTGCAACCCTTACTCGTGAAGTGTAAGCGCGGTTTTAAAAGGTACGCCCTCAAGCGTACCGAAACTTGCGTTGCGCTTTCGTGCGAACAGATTACAATACAAATCAATTTTTTCTTCACTTCCTTATTTATCTACTTTCTTATTTCTATACATATTACTGTGATAAATGTAGAATATATTTTTAAAATTTTTTTTTTTTGAAAATTTGTCATTTTGTATGAGAATTTATTTTTGTTATCTTATCATATATTCCGTTGCAACGCACGGGCACGATACTAGTTTGAGTAATGCACATACTGGTACTTGGTAAAACAGAAAAATTTACTCAAATAAATCACACTAACATTGGTAAACAAATTACAGAAAACCAAGAACCATATTTCAAACATCTAATACAATAGAATAGTTCATAAATAATAAAGGATCTGACAATAACATAAGAACAATAAGTTGATCTTACAATTACCTACTTGATAAAACAGAAAGATTATTTTCTCAAAACAAAAACATAAAAATTCACTCAAATATATACTTAAACGTTAAAAAGAAGGGTATCAAATATGCATTATATGGAGTGAAATAAATGGAGGGATCAATAAATACATAACGGTGATAAAATATGGAAGTGTGAAATTTCCAAATAGTCACTATAATCCCAATTTATGCCTTTAGAAAGTTAAGGCAACTCAATAAGTGGCTTAGTTTAGGCACATTTAGACTAGTTTAACTTTAGGCTTACGCTTAGTTAGGCCAACCTATTTAATGCTTGTTTGGTGGAATAACTGATACTTAAAGCTCTTATTCAGCTATTTAGTCTACAACCAAACATGATACAAAAGAACTACAAATAAAAAGGAAGCATATATATTTGATGAGAGATCGGATGACACTCTTTTTTGGTGACATCGGATGACACTGTACATTTTCAAAGTTTTCAAAGTCCAAACAGTCGATCCAAACCGTTCAATATGATAGATATATTAAAATGTGCTTGCAGATCAAATTTTACATTTGTTTGAATTTTTTTTTACTATTTATTAAGTATTTTACAAAATCGTTGTTTTCAGACCATTAAATTTTTGTACCCATCTTAATAAATAGTAAAAAAATTTAAAAAATGTAAAATTGATCTGCAAATACATTTTAATATATCAATCATGTTGAACAGTTTGAATCGACTGTTTGAATTTTGAAAATGTAAGGTGTCATCCGATGTCACCGAAAAAGGGTGTCTTCTGATCCCTCCTCTTTATATTTATATTGTACAAAATTTTAACCTCTTAAGTTGTCCCATCAACTTAGAACTAGGATATTCTTAAGTTCATCAAGCTCTTTTGTGAACTTAACTCTAAAATCTATCGGATCTACTTCAAATGACGAATCCGAACCATTGAAACTCTTTTACTTTATAAGTGATGCGTCTACATATGAAAAATTTAATTTTCGAATTAATTTAGTATAAATTCAAGCGGTCAAAATTAGAAGTTTATAAATTAATTTTAATGTATTTATTTTTTTAACATTTTTTTACTACTTAATTCTATACAAAATTAATTCGAAAATTTAAAATTTTCACATATAGATACATCATTCGTAAAGTAGATGCTCCAGAGCGAATAAAAAATAAAAATTCTTCCATTGTTTTTTTAATGCAAAGTTTGTAGCCGGACTTTTGTCAATACTGAAGATAATACAAGCAAAATAAATAAATAAAAAACCTCCTAAATAACATCAAAATGTACAGTTTCAAGTTCATAACTCAAATAATTTGAAAAGGTCCATAATTCATATATATAATACAAATATAATTTAAAAATACTTATCAAGTACAAATACATATCAAATTATCGATACTTTTACAAAATAAATAAAATAAATTTGTAACTTTTATGAACAATATTGTGAAAAATATTGTGTCTTTCTTATAATTTCTAAAATTTGAAGATATTTTGAAGATGCCAGATACGGATATTATTTCGAGAATTTTGTTACTATGCTAACTAAACACGAAAGATAATAATGACATACTTAGAATTTAGAAACAAATATAAAGTTGAAAACCGCTCAATATTTTAAGGTCTAAAAGCATCTAGCTGGAGGCATAAAGAATCGGATGTTGAAGGATAATCGTCAAATTATATTTATATCCATTTTTAATTTTTTTAATACGGATGGACATACAGATATAAATTAAATATTAAACAAATACGAATAAATATCAAATATTAAATAAATACATATATAAATATGAATTAAAATAAAATCATCAACACATATCCAGTCGTATCGCATTTACTAAGCCAATTCCGTTCTCATAAAAAAACATAAAATTTAGATGGGTTTCCTATTCTAGCACTACAAGGGGTTTCTGAATCTCATATTTCTGAGTCCGTATTCTCTGCATTATCTTGAATTTGAAATCTCAAATGCACAAGCAGAACATAGTTCAAGAAAAAGGTGATATGAATTGAAAATTTGAAATCTCAAATGCTTAGGAACCGATTTGGATATTTGGAGGTGGACAACACATGGCAAATTTACAGTTAATTCTCTGTATAAATGGTTAGAATTTGGAGATGTTTCTATTAATGAGTTTGATTTTATTTGGGCAGCCAATATTTCTTTAAAAATTAAAATTTTCTTGTGGCTCCTCAAACAAAACAGGGTTCTTACTAAGGTTAATTTGGGTAATAGAGGTTGGCAGGGTGATCAAAGATGTGTGTATTTTACAGAGTTGGAAACAATTGATCATCTTTTTGTGTCTTGTCCGGTGGCTCATTCACTTTGGAGTTGGATTGTAAATTATAATAATTTTGTGTTTGATTGTTTAGGTGTGGTTAATCTGTGGGAACTAGATTATTGTATTCCTTTAAAGAATGCAAACCTGGTGGAAATATTTCGAGGGGCAGTACTTTGGTCAATTTGGTTGGAAAGAAGCAAGATTGTTTTTCGTGATGGCAATATTTTGAATATTCAAGCTTTAGGTTCTAAGATTATTTCACGTGCTTTCTTTTGGACATCTCAACAAAAAACTAATTTAACTAAGCAACTAAAGCTTATTATGCCTTGTGATGTGAAGGACCTGTATGGTACCGTGTTGGCTATTTCCATATGGCTATTCAGGTTACAATCCTTATGAATGGAGGAGGGACAGCTTTGGATGGTGAAGATGAGTTGCAGATGGTACCTTGGTTGAATATGGAATATGCAGGGTCTTAAATGCAAATTTTTACTTTAATAGTTGTTGTTAACATTTGTAGGATTGTGTTGTGTGCTTTTATGATTTGTTAGTTGTAGGTTATATTTTTTATGTTATTGGTCTTTATGTGGTTGCTAGATGGTAGTTAGAGTGGGAAAAATGGCACGTCGGAGCCGACTCCGTCACGTAACGGCACAGTAACAGCACGGAACGGCACGGCACGCGTGTCCTTCGCGTGTCGTGACTCGCGTGTCCCGTGCCGTGACCATTCGCGTGCCGTGACCAATTGTTGGCAAAGAAGACACGGCACGGCACGGCACGGAAATTGCCTTGGTCACAGCATGGGACACGCGAGTCACGGAACGGTAGACATGCCAGTCACGGCAGTCACGAGACAATACACTAACACACCTTCCTTTAAGGTATAATTTTATTTTAATTAAAATATTTACATTTAAATTTCAATAAAAACATTTGAATTTTAAAGAATTGTTTCGTATTTTTTTTTAAAACGTTAAATGCGATCAAACGTGACTAATGCACATTTGGTCACGGCACGCGAGTCACGTTGTGACTTGCGTGTCGTGACCATTCACGTGCTATAACCACCCCTCATAATTTTTGTCACGGCACGGCACGGCACGTTTTTCCCACTCTAATGGTAGTTCATTTTTGTAGCTTGGTCCTACCGGCAATACTGTAATACATTGTTTTCATTTTAATAAAAATCGATGACAATGCCACTTCTTTCAAAAAAATTTTTTTTTTTATAAAAATGATCACTATTTGACTATTTGTCCCTCTCATAAATCGTGAGTCCGTGACATATATCCATCTAGACTTTTCTATTTTATTTTTCTAGTTTCGCTCCGCTCAAATGTCCGATTAAAATTCACGTCAATTTGAACCTAACTTGTATTGTACATATTTTTTTTAATATTTGTGTTTTTATTCGTAGAAACTCAAAATTTGAGTCACTGTCTCGCATGTCTTGTCAATAGAGAGTACTCATTCTATTTCGCACGCGTTGAACGTGCTTTAAATTGACGTATCAGATTCAGTGTTGTAAATAAAGGTATGTGATTGTCAGACAAACGGAATACCGTCAAATGATTAATCGGTATGCAGTCGATTAATCAAAATTTTACAGATAAATTGTGTTTTCATTAAATTTATGTGCATATATTTGTAATTATTAAAAATAATTAATTTAACTCATCAAACTTATCAAATAAATTTATTTTAACTTAGTTTCACTGTTAATTAATAACATTTTATGAAATCATTATTTAGAAAAACTCAGGTAATTAACGCAAAATGAAGTATAGTACATATAACAAATAAATACAACAAAAATATAATAAAAATTACCACTAATTAACCGTATAAACAGAAAACATGCGATTCGTAACGATTTAATCACAACTAACGACTAATTAGCTTATTAATCAGACTAAACGGACATTTTTAACAAATATGATTATCTCACACAAGACGATTTCAACTCATAAAAGGATCTCCCGTTGACTGTTGCGCTGATGACTCAGAATCTTGAAAAAAGTATCGTTTCTTAATTTATGGAGAAAGGAGAATGGAGTAGGTCCGATGGTCATCGGACCTACTTTTAGGTTCAACGGGTATGATGACCGTCTAATCTAACTTAAGATCTGTCCGCACGATAATTGATCCAGACATGTACGAAAATTAAAATATTTTGCACGAATCTTAAAGCAGATCAACGGTGATTAAACCCATCGAACTAAAGTAGATCCGATGCCTGTCGGGCCTACTCTAAGTCATGGAGAAAGACACAGCTAAGTGTAACAGTCCATACAAAATAAAATATCGCTCTTATCCAGAGCCGCCGGACACGTCATTTAAAACTCAACTTCATTCCCCAAACTTATCCAGAACCTACCCGTGACCCTCTTTGACAAAGTAAAGAGCGTTCAAATGATCGGTTTGATTAAAATTTTATTCGGTTATTAAAATTCTAATCGAATCAACTGAATAATAATCAAACAAAGAAACTGAAATTTTAATTTATTTAGTTGAATCAAAAGATTAAATTTTAGAAAAATAAAACTCAATACATATATAAATATATGAATAATTATTTCAGTACCCACGCAACAGACCCGCACTGTACGCGCACTATACGCGCTACAATATCCGCACTGTTATTTTAGAAAAATTCATATCATATGTAGTTCATTATATAGGTATAAATACTTGTCCTGTTTGAGCTATATACTTCACAGTGTTACTATTAAAATTTATAAAACAAAATTACAGTTTTGAAATAGTTGCGGTTCCCACAAGTAGTTATGGCAGTTTAGGTGTGGGTACAGTGCGGATACTGTAGCGCGGGTACTCATATCAGCTTCCTAAATATATTTAACAATCTAGAAACCGATTTTTTTTATTAATATTCATAATTAAATAAAAAATTACATAAATGCTCACGTTTTTCTAAATTTTTAAAAAATACTCAAACCGCCACACCGCCGAGAAAGAAAGTGGACTGCCTAATTTCTCGGTGGTTTGAGCATTTTTAAAATTTCAAAAAAATATAAGTATTTGTGTTATTTTCTATTTAATTATGGATATTAATAAAAAAAATCAAATTTAAAAGTAAATATCAAGACATATATCAGTCAAACTGAAATAAAAGAAATTAGACCGAAGTAAATATAAAGTTCAGCCGAACCAAACTATTCAAACTGAAATTTCAAACTATTTAATTCAAAATTTTCGGTTCAGTTGAAAACCAAATAAACTGAATCCAAACACGCCCATGGCAAGTTAGAACTTGTGGATATGTACTGGATATGTCCATTTTTAATAGGGTACGTATTTGTGAATCACTTAATTGGATGAATCAGTAAAACTAGAAAGTAGAAACTCTTTATAATAAGGCATGAGAAATCCTAGACAGTATTGAATTCCTCTCCATTTTTAATTGTTTCCGTGATTTTCTCCCTCCCTTCAATGTCCAATCCATGCTCGCCCCCCGGAAATTAAAAACCACTGTCAAAGACAAAAGAAAAGACCGAAATTTTTATTAATCGAAAATAAAATAAAATAAGTATAGCTAAATTTTTTTTGTCACATCTCACGGAACGGATCATTTTAACCCGTTCCATTAATCTATCTCAGTCCAATTAAATTAAGTAGAAAAAATAACTAGAGACGGTGTAGAATGTCCCGTCCGACAGCAAAAAAAAAAATGGGACGTAAATTTGGTCTCGTCTGACAGCAAACAAAAAAAAGAAAAATTCAAGACAGTGTAGACTGTCCCGTCCCAGGAGCAGAAAAAAAAATTCATGAACAGGTTATTCTGTATCGTCCCACACCCAGTGAAAAAAAAATGATCAGACAGTCTATATAAAGCCCTCTGCCCTAGTATTGATGCATGCTTGAAGTGGTGGAGTATTTACATCTCAAATAGTAAACTTTTAATAAAATTAATATTAATATTAATAGTTTATTATTGTAATAATAAATTATATGTAATTTATTCATTGTTGTGTAGGCTAATTTATGAAAATAAATAATCATGCTAATGTTGAGGATTCATTTCGGTAGTAAAATACGATACGGTCGTAAAGGAGTATAATATTACCCATTATTTCTCCCCTACAATTAAAGTATACTAATATAAAAAATTTGACCATGCTAAATGCAAGTAAACTAATTAAAGTACTATTTCAATACTTATTAATATATATAACACATATAATTTTTTTTTTATAATTACCTGATCGAATAACGGGTACAAAATAGACTTTACTCGTACCCTTAACCATTTAAATAACGAAAAAAACCCATATTCACAGCCAATTAGTTTACGAAAAAAATCTTAACAGTATCCGTCTCCGATAAAAGGGTGCCATTGATGGGTCTGGATCCCCTAAAGTAACCCAATCTTTGAGTTTTGGATTGAGACCGTCTGATTCGAATTCGTCACTCAAGATCGTCTTGAGATTCGAGTTTATCATTGGGATGTGTGCACTCACTTCGCGGATGAATTTTCACGGATTCAAATCGGACGGTTCGGATCTAAAACCCAAAGATTGTGTTACTTCACTGGATCCGAATTCGCCATTAACACCCCTACCTACCTTTAGCGATATTTTTATTTTTTATTTTCGATTAATAAAAATTTCGGAAAGAAAAGATAGTAGCAACTGCTGTGTGTGTGTGAGAGAGACAGACGAGCGCGCACACAACCAGACTGAAGAGAGACATGGTGAGAGGAGTTCTAGTCTCTAGGCTTAGTTCCAGCTATGGCGCCTTTCTGGCTGCTTCTTCCTCTCTTGCACCTCTCAGCAACGGCAAACGTTGTCCCCTCTCTCTTCCTTCCTCATTTAAGGTCCTTCTCTCTATCCCTCCTCTCCTGGTTATCGTGGCCAATTGAAATCTGTATGGTTGTGAAGTTCTCTGTCGATCTTAAATGGTCGTTAGTTTCTTTATTTGTCATGATTAGTCTCGTTCTTACCTGAAGACAGACGTGCCAAGGGATCAATTTCATAGCATAAGCATCGAATTTATTTACCGATTAATATCAGGATTAATTAACATAATTGTTAGAAAATTGAGCAAGGAACTAGTTCATATGTTAACTGATAGTGATCATACCAGGATTGTAATATGCTTTTAGTATCACGATCTGGAATTATTAGCAATATGTTCTTTTGATCAGTAAACTGATACTTTGAAGGGCTTCTATGAAGTGGATATTTGACAAAAAAACTTTGAAAACTTCGATGCCAATTTGTAAAATTGCAAAAACAAGAAACCTCGATTTTTCTTTTTCTGTAGACTAAGTTAATCCTTGAATCGACAACACTGTTGATTTTCTTTTTTTTTCCTTTGCAAATACCTTTAGGTAGAGAGTCATTTTGGTTCGTTGTGGCCGCTTTCACATTTATCTACTGGGTCAACAATGTGCAAAGCATACTTTTCCAAGAAAGCTTTGTAAGTACTACATGTTTCACGCTTTCACTAATTGCTTTGAAGAACTTTTGGGACCATGCAATTGAATTTTTACAATAATGTCTTGAAAATAAGCACAACAGTATAAAGAATAATGAAGAGGCATGATTACTTTTACCTTTCTATAAATGGGTTAGAATTTTAATTTCTTCGAAGATTGAACCTACATGGGTAAATGCAATAATTTGAGGGTTAAAGTAGAGTTCGGCTAGTATGACATCGGTGTCATATGACACCAACTTCAAAACATATTGAATAAACTTCAAACGACTAATCCAAACCGTTCAAACCGATTTACTTTATGAGTGATGTGTTTACATGCAAAAAATTTATTTTTTCGAGTTATTTTTGTATCAAATCAAGTGGTAACAAATATTGAAAAATGAATGCATTAAAATTAACTTAAAACCCCCATATTTGATTGCTTGACTTGATACTAAATAATTTAAAAAATATATAAATTCTTCATGTAAATGCACAACTAATAAAATAGATGGATTTGAATGGTTTGGATTCACCATTTGAAGTCAATTTGATAGGTTTTAGAATTGGTGTTATATAGGTTGAAATGACACTGATGTCATACTAGCCATACTCGTTAAAGTATTGAACTTTCTTTAATCAAGCTTGATATAATCCTTTACAAAATGAGGTTTACAAAGTCAAACTGAGCTTAGTATCCAGTACCTGAATCTGTCAACACCCAGATCACTGAGATCTTTTGGTGAAAATTGGTGCATTTGACAGAGAGGCTTCAGAGGTAGTTGATATAGACTGGGATGGGCTTGGATTTGGTCTGGTGCAAACCGACTTTATGTATATTATGCAATCTTCTTCTGACGGGACATTTAATAAAGGTGAATTGTTGCCTTTCGGGCCAATCCAGTTGAATCCTTCTGCTGCAGTCTTAAATTATGGGCAGGTTTGTTGTATGCTTAATCTTGATTCAGCTTTTTTATTAGATATATCTGGACAAAAGCATATATATTCACTTGGTTAACATGACTTACTGAAACTATACTGCCAACAGTACGTTCTATATTTAGGACTTAGTACCTGTACTGTACATAGCCATTTAGGTTTAATAACCAAAAGGTATCTCAGTCCATAACAAAACTATAGCCATAAAAGATTTCCTTTCTAGATTGATATGTGCTTTTATTTCTTTCCTTTATTTATTTTCCTGGACAGGGGTTGTTTGAAGGTCTGAAGGCATATAAGAAAGAAGATGGGTCGATATTGCTCTTTCGCCCAGAAGAGAATGCCTTACGGATGATTGCAGGTGCAGAACGAATTTGTATGCCTGCACCAACAGTGGAGCAGTTTGTGGATGCTGTAAAACAAACTGTTTTGGCAAATAAACGATGGGTACGTTATATTCCTGAAGTAGTAATGCCAAGTTCAGAGCATGTCAGTTGCTTTTTTTTCAACTGAATACATGACTTGCCCTAAATTGTCTTATGAAATCCATTTCAGTCCATTAAAGTGTTGCTTTGAATTTTTTTTATCAGAGAATTAGGTGTGGTTTATTGCTTGTTGCCACATTTACTAGTGCACAAATAACAATGTTAATGGGCCAAATGGGAACATCTCAACTAAAATAGCCACTATAGAAATCATGTGAATTTTAAGGACCCAGGATTGGAGCCACATGGATCCCCCTGGCCCAAAAAGCAAATCATAAATATGCTTCTTTTAATATGATTTTTCAGAAAAAATGGAAAAAAATATGTTTTAGTTCATAATTAATTGCAAAATTGTGCTCCACCTCCATAAGGACCACAAGTGTACTTGACACCTTGTAGTATATTTAACTTTGTTTTTGGATAATGTTCAGATACCGCCTACAGGGAAAGGTTCACTGTATATTAGGCCATTGCTTGTGGGAAGTGGGCCCGTTCTTAGTCTTGTGCCAGCTTCTGAGTACATTTTTATGATTTATGTCTCTCCTGTTGGAAACTACTTTAAGGTTGGTTTTTACACAATTCTTTGGTACTTTTCTGTTAGCATATAAATAAAAGTCATATTGGTTTGAGTTTCCATAGAAACTGGCTTTACCAGTACTTGCACTAAGATTGAATTAACTAGAACTTGCCACTAACCAACAGCTACACAAGAAAACCATAAGTAAGCTCTCCATTTGTTGCAGTTTATCTAAAATGAACTGTGAACTCTGCAATTTAGTATTGGTCAAGTGAAGAACACGGAGTGGAAAAAAAAATAGCCGGGAACATGATCAATGTTTTATGGATGAAATGATCATATGATTGATTGCTAGCAACCCTGATCAGATGTGAGAGAATTTCAATACATATACTGATTGTTGTTCTTTCAGGAAGGTTTAGCTCCAATAAATCTGATAGTTGAAAAAGAATTCCATAGGGCTACACCTGGTGGAACTGGAGGGATAAAGACTATTGGAAACTATGCCTCAGTAATGAAATTCTTACACTACCTTGAATTATAAAGTTCTTTTTCAACTGCTACTATATTTTTAATTAATTTGGTAAGTTTAGCTTTTCCTCTATATTTTTTATGGTATTTTTTTATTCTTTCAGTGTGATTACATGTCAACCCAAAGGGTATAGATATATATATACATGTGTTAAATTTTAACTTGAACAGCATTGAAGCTTATTAATGATGTTAACATCACACCGATTCAGTGAAGAAAAATATATTACATGTGAACAAATATAAGTGAAAGAGATGAGGGGAAAGGAACTAAAGAAATAATTATAAAAATAAGAAAGTTGAAGAACAAAAATTAATTAATAATTTCAGCATGAGTCAATGTCTTAATTGTTTTCTTCAACACTGCAAATACATATTTTAGAAGGCAAAAGTTTGTTGGGTTATGTTATCACCAAAACCTTTTCTCTCTGTTGAGATTCTTAAAATGCATTTAAAAAAAAAGAGATTCTTAAAATGCAATTACAACGGTGTGGTTGTAATAGGATAATCTCATGTTACTGTAGGTACTGAAGGCACAAAAAATGGCCAAGGAGAAAGGCTATTCTGATGTTTTATATTTGGACTCAGTTCATAAGAAGTACCTAGAAGAAGTGTCTTCCTGTAATGTGTTTGTTGTCAAGGTATGGTGCCACTCCTTGTTTGAATTTTGTATGCATTTTAATGGATTTTTTTTATCATTTGTTTGTCTCCATTTGTTTTTTAAGTTGTTATCGTTCCTTTCCAGGTCACAAATATGTTTTAAGTATGATATTTTAGTCATAAAGAGCTAGTATAGAGATTTCAACTTGGGGTTGATTTCTTAAAATGTATCTGTTATTGACTAAGGATTATAGTCTTTTGGCTGCTGTATCATACTCAAATCTGTTAGTTCATAATGCGCATGAGTGGTGCGAGAATCAGGGATTAGTTCAGAGTCTAACACCAATATTGGCTTAAAGTCAAGCAGAAATCTAATTTCATAATTTCTAGTACTGGTTGGTGTGTGTGTGTGGGGGGTGGGTGGGGGGACGCTCAATTTCTGGTTGACCTGACAGGTCAGGTCAGATGAGGTTCGTCAGGTCATTTCCCAACCAGATCTATCTTCCTAATGGTTCTATGATTGCGCCACTGAAGCTGGTCCAATCCAGGATTTACACAAACAATTATATAAAAAGGAGTTGGTAAATTCCCAAATATGGCATTCAACCAGTTGCTGCCGTATACAAAGCCTGCAGTCTCAACACTCTTACAAGCCCAATTACCCTACTCTCTTGTGGATTTTACAAATTTGTGATAGAAACATCTTACAGCTAAAACATTTGAACAAATGAAGGTCTAACCAGGACTAGCTGTTGATCTGTGACCAATGGCTCTGGTGCCAGATCGGTGATCCTAACCTTATGAATGGTCTTGTCTGGCCCCTATGACAGTAAATAATAAAATATAGTTGACCTGACCTGTTATTATTGCAAGCCCTGCTAAGTACTATTGAAGGTACCTAAATCAAGCTATAGACACCAATTACCTAGGTCCAAGTAGGAAATAGGACTTTGATTTCCTCTAAGGCTTGATTTTGCACAATTGTTGTCTTAGTTAGTAATGCTGACAAGTTTATTTTATCAGGATAATGTCATTTCCACACCAGCTGCAAAAGGAACAATATTACCAGGCATCACGCGCAAGAGTATAATAGATGTTGCTAGGAGCAAAGGCTATCAGGTTGCAAATTTTCTTCTGAAATACATCATTTACTGAAAGTACTTAATAGACGCCAGATCTGACTAACATCGTACCGTATCTTAAGCAAGCTTTGATACATAGTGATATTTGGCTATATCTTGGGGGGGGGCAGAAATAGAGAGAGGTGATCGAGCAATCATCATATGTGCTATTTAGCAGTCAAGCTTGATTTGCCCTGAATTTTTGTCAGTTAACCTAATCATGCAATTAACCTTAAACAGCTCTTCATCATGCATTTCAGTCTTCATCAATTCTCAATGATGTAATGGAGCCTCAATGTATACTTGATCGTGCAATTGGACCTCAGTGATGTTGCATTTTACATTAGTTTTCTACTTGATGTCTTCCTTTAGGTTGAGGAACGAGTTGTTTCAGTAGAAGAACTACTTGAGGCTGATGAAGTATTTTGCACAGGAACAGCTGTTGTTATTTCCCCAGTGGGAAGCATCACATATCTTGGCAAAAGGTAACTACTTTATCAACTTCTCAGTGCGGCCTTTTCTCAAGCTTTAGTTCAACTCATTTGTACTGAAGTTCGATAAGAAAGACAAAGAAGGACAAACAAAAGGTAAAGATAATATAAGCAATTATTTAGACTAGTAGTATCAGTTTTGGCAGCACTCGCTACTCAAAAAGGTCAGGTTTCTGGTTGGTACAGTAATGAATAACTTTATCGGCAGAGTACCTATTTCTGTATGATGCAGTATGTGATGTTGCCTCTTTCTCCTTGCTAATCAGTGCCCTTGCACTCGAGACTCAACATATTCTCTTGAGCTTTGGTATACCTAATAATAAGCCTTTTGTCAGCTGAAAATTTGATACTTAAGCATAGATGGGGTTTCCGGGTTAATTTATGCTATTTGGATGCATGGACATTGTAAGTTGTAACTGTGGTTGTTTCCTTAAGAAACAGGTAGCATTTTGCTACTTCTTCCAAAAAAATAAATAATTAGCCTTCCGTAAGTAATTGCTCTTTTATCTGATAGCAGTCATCCCTTTTATTACCTGTGTAAATTCTTTTACTGGGGCGTATCTCTGGAGGTGAAGCCAGTTGTAGTCATTTTTGGGACATACCTGTTTGCTAACACCATCCCTCTTTGTTGCAGAATCGAATATGGAAATAAAGGAGTAGGTGTGGTGTCTCAAGAGCTCTATTCTTCGCTCACGAGTCTCCAAATGGGTCTCGTACAAGATACCATGGGCTGGACCGTACAATTAAAATAGGAAGCTTTTTTATTTTTTGAAAAAAAAATAGAATAGCAAGCTTAAAGACCCTGAAATCCTGAAAGTGTTCTTTGCATAATCCAAGGCCAATTTGAAAATTTCAAAGAATATTCATGTTCTAACCAAATTTCAAGAATCAAGGAAAATATGGGTGGTGTTGTTCCCCTCAAGACGATTCAAGTAGCTATACCACCCTTATTTGACACATTTGTACTATAAAATAAAATTTAAGCAGCAATATCCTGTAGAACAATAAGTAATTTTTTTGAGTAAAGGTTGGAAGTCAAGTCATCTAACTATTAAATATTCACAAAGAATTTAACTTTTGATGTTTCGAACCTGTAACCTCTCACACAGAGAGCATTGCCTTTGGCACTAAAGCAAAGATTGATTCTCAAACTTCCCTTGCCAAACCTCCCAGTGTTTGCCTCTCCGTAAATTGGGAGAACGGGTAGTTTGTGTTTATTCCAAGGGTAAATTGTGTATCTATCATAGGTTGGTCCTCAATATATAAATTCATCGTTTGCGAAAAATTAATATGATACGGTGAAAGTATTTATCAATTTTAGCTATTTTTATACGGACGGCTTATCAGAACAATGAACTTTTCAGTCCAATAATTATTTTGTTCAAAGTTGTCACCGATTAATGAGAAAGGTAACAATGACAATAAAACGACACAACATTTATCGAAATTAAAGCATAACTATGTTCTATAATTTAAATAAAACCGTACGTTAAATTTCATGCAAATCAAAATCTAACTGGTCATTCTTTAAGCAATTTAAAAATCAACGGTTCAACTTTATGTACTTTATGTGTTTGATTGGTGTTCGAAGGGTTTTCAAAATTGCACCGAATTATTATACGGCCATTTTCTTTTATATATAATATAATATAACTTTAAAGTCAGTTGTTACGTTTATCAATATATCACATTTTATAGTTAGTAATTTAGGACAATTTTATCAATGTATCTCATTTTAGTTATTAATATAGGAGTACAATTTTGTTTTATATAAATAGGTATGCACCGAACATAATTTTAGCAAAATGCTTATTAGATTCCATAACGCACTGGAGAAATACTCTGCACAAAATTTGATTAATATGTATGGATTACCGTGGTCAGATTGCATTTTCTTAAAAGCTTCCAAGCTTGCAAGACATGTAACATTGATGCCCTAAATTTTTTCTATTTGGAGTATATTAGCTCCATCTCAGATTCAGTACGTAGATATATTTACTAGGAGTGTGGCTCTGTAAATTTTCCGTTTTTAAGTCCAAATAGTTGATTCAAACTACTCAACATGATCTCCATATGAAAATGTATTTGGAGACTATTTTAAATCAGGTGATTTTCAATCTATCTAATAAATAGTGAAAAAAACTAAAAAAAATGTAAAATTTAGTTACCAGGTAAATTTGTATATGGAGATTATGTTCAACAGTATGATTGTTTGAATTTTGTAAACGAAAATACATAGCCTTACAGTATTTGTAGATTTCCTGTGTGCTGTTGTCTTGCTCGCGTACTGTTGATATTACTTTTCCTTTTTAAATTTATTAATTAAACTAGGATTAGTTGAAGGTCTCTCATCGATTTCGGGCTAAACTTAACATTGGGCCGTGAGTCCTAAAATTCAAATTTTGAGCCTATAAATATCCTCCATCACCTCCGCTCCGGCGCTCAGTAACTCACTCAGACTTCTTCCCCTCTCCAGTCTCTACTCTCTATCGCTTCATCTCCTCCTCCAAACACCAAACCTCCTTAGTCGAAGCTTCGAGATCAGATCTAGCGTAAGGGGATTGAATCAATAACTCAACCGCTACTCCTCCGTGTGCCTGAGATGAAGCTCAGGATCAACAAGGCGTGCGATCTGAGCTCCATCTCCGTCTTTCCGCCCAGGTTTCGAATTTTTCCCTTTCTAACATCGGTTTTAAGCTAGTTTTCTGTTTTCTGGTACTTCTGAACTGATTTTAAACATACTGATTTTTTAATTTAGAAGAACGGGAAGTATGATGTCTAGTCAAGGGGCATCACAGCGGAGATCTCAATCTCAGCAATCCTTCTCTCAAACGACATCACAATCTCAGCTCTCCCAGTTTGATGACAGTTTGATTAGTGATCAGGTAAAGTAGTTGAGTGGATCACTTATCATTGTTTTTTTTTTTAGTTTATTCATCAATTTTCTGTGAGCTGGTAATTGCCTTCTGAAAGCCCTCATCATTCTTGTGCCTCTATTGAATTTAAATCTTGAATTGTTTCTGAAAAATCAAATTCTCCTCAAACAAGAAATTATGTGATTTCTGTCACTTTAGTTGCTTTATGTAAAAAGTGCACTCAGCCTAGGATAACATGTCACATATTTACTATTAATCAGAATTCTTGTGCTTCCAAATTATATATTTTGTCAATCGTTCTCACTGTTTCTCTTTTTCAACTTTTAGTAAGTTAATAATAACTTACTCTTCAGATAGCAACTATATGTTCAGAATAATCCGGAAAAGATCAGCAAGGCTGTTACTAATTTGTGTGAAATTATAATTTGTACTTAACCTGATAATACCAAACCTCCTTTGGATCATTACTATTAGAATTTGTGTGAAATTTATAATTTTCTTTTCAGTTCATATAGTGCGTTTTTCTCCCTTTCGGGATGGGCATTGGAGTTGCTTAATTTTATCTGTTGCTCTTGATAATCCAACTATCATTAGATTCTTGTGCTTATATTGTCTTTGGACAGAGACTTGGCTCAAATGATAGCTCTTCAAAGACAGTCCCTCTTTTGCCTTCTACAAGCTCTGGTATCAGAGATGAATCTCAGATGCAGCTTTCAAGGGTAGCTCCCAACACTGTGCCTCGATGGAATTCATCCTCTGCTCGAGATGCTAGATGTAAGTCTTGTTATAAGTGTCCCTTAATGTTAGTCCCGGTTGTGCAAGGCCAATGGTTGCTTGTACTGGTACATACTGTTAGAGGCCATTGCTACTCCTTTTACCTATACAGTACAGAATTTACAGTAGTCTTGTTACGGAAGTTGAATGTTGGGAATTCTGAAATATAAACGACAAAAAATTTAAAATTTGGTTAATGAAATATAAACGACAAATAATAATAAATATAAAAAATTAATAGATAAATAAAGGTTTAAGCTAATTAAAATATTCACTAAATTAAAACCAAACGAACAATTCTGAATAATAAAGTAAGGCAAACTTCATTAAATAAACATGGAAATAAATTAAACACCTTTGAATAATACCTTAATGTTAGTCCCGGTTGTGCAAGGCCAATGGTTGCTTGTACTGGTACATACTGTTAGAGGCCATTGCTATTCTTTTCCTATACAGTACAGAATTTACAGTAGTCTTGTTACGGAAGTTGAATGTGGGGAAGTCTGAACTAGAGAATGGGGCATGGGTTGGAGATATCTTTATTTATGTTTTCCTTGTTTCATTTCTTTTTCCTTTTCCCTGAGGAAAAAATGGGGCAAGGGTTGGGGCGAAGTGCATTATTGAAATCCACGGGCTTAGCGCAGTGGCATGAGCCCGGTCTCTCTAAGGAGAGGCGCATGTTTGACTCCCGAGAAAGGCATCTGAAAGATTCTGGAGTACTGGGGCCCTTTAATAAAAAGAAATAGCTGCTATTCTTAAGTTACAATTTTTGGAGTTTTTTACTTCTGAAATTGTGAAACAGGTCAGGTCAGTGAAGAGATAGAACAAAGGTTGCGGCATTTGGAAACTGTGCTAAGCAGGATGGGGATGATTATAGATTCCGTCCATTCCGTCCAGAGTGATGTCATGCAAATAAGCAGAGCTGTGAAGGATGTGTTACTTGATAGTAATTTTTCTTGGATGATTTCTTTGTGGTTACAAGTACTTTTGCAAAATAAAGACCTGATATTGTACAAAAATACAAGTAACTCATGAAGCTATCTGTACCTACCTTTACACAATCAATGTTGTAAAAATTAGGCATATCAGTGGTTCTTATTGCTAAGAAGTTATAGTTTTGGTACAGTTTGTGGTAAAGTGTATAATTTTTTTTTCCAACTGGCTATATCTGCATCCATTAACCTCTTCCTTGTCATGTTTACCATTTCAGCTGATGGGATTCGACAAAAGATGATTACCACCGAGAATTTGCTTCAGCAGATTGTGAGTATTTATTTATGTCGCTTTATTCCAGAAGATTTTCATGTTGAATTGGTACCAGAAAGAAACCCAGATTGGGTTTGAAGATATTAGAAAGACTTGAGTTCTTCCTTTCTCTTATTGTTTTATGCTTCTTGTTTGATTTTCAATTTCACAAATGTGCTTAACTTAGGCTTCACCGAACCTTGAATATGTTATTCTGGTCTAAACTAAATAAGTTCAGTAAATGAGGTATGCAAGTGCTTGATAAAATACATTTTTCTATCTATTGACTGGATATGATGTCTCACAATAAGATTTATCAATCATTTCCTTAACAGCTGAAGGGGGAAGAAAATGTGAAGGAATTTTTTGACGGAAGCCTTAAGAACATTTCTTCCGAATTGACTAAGAACTTGAATTACACCAAACTGAACGAGATATCATCTCAAATCTCATCCATTCCAGATCAGATCTTAGCCAATTTTTCGAAACTACATAGTCAGATTGTTAGGCTCTTTTCCAGGGAGACTGAGGTAAGCACTTATACTCATTAGTCTTTTATTGGGGAGAAAACATTTATTACTTTGGTTATGTATTTCGAGCTTGTGAGCTTTCGCCATTTAATGGTATAGATTAAAGTGGAGGTAAGTAGAATTTACAAATGGAGCGCTTAATGGTATAGATTAAATGGATGTAGCATCTTCAGGCTTTCCCCATTGATCTTCTACCTACAATTTGAGTTGATCCTGACAATAATGTTTAGTTGAGGAATAAACATGGTTAGTCAGATTACTGATCTTTTACAAAATGATCCGTATCAGTCTATTGAAATATACTTAACACATGCAGATTATAGTGAGTAACGTCAAATCTTTCAGCTCGAGGCACAGAAACCCAAATCAACCTCCAATAGTATGTTTCCTTCATTTGCAGCTATAATTCCTTTTGTATTTACTGGATGTAGTCTTTTTGCTAATTTGTCTATTCTCATTTGCAGAGTCGAACAGGTGATGATTCACCTCTGGTAAAGGATGTCAAGCCAGTGAGAAAACTGTATGTTTCTGTACTTTATATTATTTATTTGTAAAATGTGAAAATTAACCAAGTTTGCAACTACTTCTGATATATGCTCTCACTGGTCATTGTTGATTTTATGGTATCAGTTCTCAGTACCCCTAAAATTGTGATTCAACAATATTTGAGACAAGATAACCCTTGACCCTCAACAATTGTGCAATGCAGCCTTTATTTACCCTTAATGTGCAATTGAACCTACTAAACTTCAATTACACAATTATCATTCAACATTCCAAATTTCTCCTCAAATTGCTCTCATTTATTAAATGAAACACAAAGCTGGCAAAAAGGAAATGTGTTATATGTTAATGAAAACTAGTTGTATCCTGGTATGCACCGCATACCAGTTTACCACTCTGTTCATACTGGTAAGGAATCTCATCAAATCACTAACACGATCTGGAATTTTGATATTCATTGTGTTTTAATCAATACAACCACCTAGCACCTTGCTTATATCTCTCCATACCTTGTCAATTTTATTTTACTAAATTTATGATTTTTCTTGCTAGGTCGGACACAAATGTAATTGAACCCATTTCAAGGCCTCCAGATACGAAAATAGAAGCGAATAAAGTGAAATTACATCAGCCAAAGCCGACTAGCATTCATCAGACTTCACGATCTAAAATGGAAGAGACTTCTCTGAGACAAAAGGTGAATGCGCTATTTTCTTTTGTAGAGGATTACTTGCATCGAGATATTTTTTATACATAAATAGTGTAGGTTTTTATTACACGAGAGTACATCATGCATGCTTTTGGGTTGTAACTGGGTTTTGCATTCCCTTCGTTACTAGGTTTTGTTGGGACTGTTAGCAGTCTGTATTAGATACAAGTTTACTGTTTTGTCATCATTGCTATATTTTGTTGGCTGATTTTCTGTTTAACTGCAAAGGGGAGTCCACTGTCCGTGGGACATAATGACACATATGTGACTTCTATGATACCAAATTCCACTGAATTAAAAGTCTATTGCAGAATGAAAACTGTTGGGACATAATTGGGGAGTTCCTTAATTGACACTTAGTTGGGATTAGTTTAGTTTTAAAAAAATAAGAAAATTCAGGAGACTAACTTACTTTGACTGAATCGGTCGTGATGTATGGTTGTGGTTTGCACTTGTACATGTTGGTGAAAATGCCATGAACTAGTTTGTTCAAATTTTCATACGAGCATGTTGCTCTTCTACTGTTTAGTTATGTGTTCAGCGTCTTACATGAATCTCTGTTGTAATTTCAGCAAAATAATTTCATAAACCTGGACTCAGATGAGGAGAATGACAGATCTGCTTCTGCTTCATGTGTTATTGTGAAGAAGGATATAGGTAATTCAATACTCTTTGCACATGAATTTTTTCGCTTTTGAGTTTCATACATATTTGACATGGTTTTGGCAATGTATTCTGGTAAGAATTTGTTGAAAATTTAATCATACTTTTCTTTGCACTTGTTAAGAAGATATGATAACAAGTACAATGAACCGTTGTAGCTGTCTTTTGCAGCTTAATCTAATTTAACGTACTTATGTACTTCATAATAACATAACAAAACCTACATGTATAAGAAGTATGATTTGTTTTATTTCTTTCTCCTACTAAAAATTGCTTCTGACAGATGACAAGGAGAGCTGCTTGATGAAGGAAGCCAGGGAAGATTCCTTGAGAATTCTTAGGGAAGCACGTAAGAGGAAGAGGAGACAAATGCGTAATTCCTTAATTTAGGCATAATGCCTAACCTAGATTATACACCCCCTCCTCTATTAGGGTTCTAAATTGGCATCTGACATTGTGCAACAACCATTCTCTGACTTACGTCTCTGATTTCGAGACAATATTGTAAAGAATCACAAACAAACAGTTGTTTTTCTAAAGTCAAAGGTGCATGGAAACAGCCAAGCAGGGCGAAGGATCAGTTGTAGTTTGTTAAGGATCAATACCAATTGAATTTGCTCCTCTGTGTAGGATGTTCTTTCTTTATTAAGTTCTGGTTACAGCTGTCGTATTATCTTTGTTCCATTGCTTCTGTAATCGATATTTTTTTTTTAAAATAGATGGCTGCTGCAAATAATCCTTTTTTTGTTTTTGTTTGGACACATGTCGAACTGGCATCGTTGCTACGATAAAACAAACAATGCCATTTTGAATAACCTAAAATAGTTTCCATGTTGGCCAAAATGTTTCATCAGTATCATATATTGAGGTTTATTCCCTTTGACCTGTTAGTTATGTCTATCTTTTTTTCTAACGGGGTTATGTTGTATGGATACAGATATCGTATCGGATACGATATGGATATGGTAAGTTTAAAAATTTAAGGATACAATACGTCTATTATATTATTAATTTTTATTATTTTAATTATATTATTAATTTAACACTTGTATTAATATAAATCAAATAACAAAATTCTGGGTATATATTAAATATAATAGCTACTGGATTCTAATATCAAATGTGAACTAGTGTAGCGATAAAGGGTGCGGTGCTGGTCCGAAGGAACCTAATTTTGATTCTCCACTGAGACACCATTGGTGTATGGTGGGCATAGTCCATGCGCAGTTTTGTATCTAGACCGTATAGGAGATTGTATCAAGAGATTAAAGAATGCTACGTAAGCCGATACGCCAGGTGATGTATCTTATATGTATTGGGACTGTATTGGACGCGTATCGATATCCGAACAGCACTATAATTTGTAAATAACAAATTTAATATTGATGCTGTTAAATCTGACTCTCCGAACAACGGTTTCTCGGTCATAATCTGAGTCCTCTTTGCTCTTCAACGCAATAATGGATCTCCATCACTCCATGTACAAGTATGATTCTAACTACTCGCGCTTTTACATCTTTTTAGTATTAGAGCATTAATGCGTCTCTCTCTCTCTGAAGCAAAAAAATCAATTTTACATTATAAATATACAAATTAAGAATAATGACTTTAATTCGACTAATTTATATAACTATTATGATTTAATTTTGTGACATACATAATATATAAATATATAAAGAACCGAGGATTCAGTGCAGTGGTACAAATTTTTGTCTCGTTACAGAGAAACACATGTTCAATTGTCTAGAATAATATCTAAAAGATGATGTGATATACAGAGATTCTCTAATTAAAAAAAACACACATAATATATATAACTTTAAAACAACTCATATAAAAATATTATTTATTGAATTTTTAATGAATTTTGAATTGTGCAAAAAAATTATGTGAATCTGATAAATAAGATGGATCTTTTTATTGAATCTATATGTAATTTCAATAGATTATCAAATATAGTTATTAATTTATGTATAGAGTCATTCATGCATATTCGGATTGAATTATCAACTTATGAAATCCATGACAGCCCTTGATATAGGGTCAGATGCTGAACCAACAGCTACGCTTCAGCCGCTTCTTTCATGCAAGTCTAGCTGTTGGTCAAATCCCAAACACGAACCACGATCGAGCGATGCTGCATTCAGATGTCAGAATCACAAGGGATGAATGGTGGACCCGCCCATAAAGTGACAGATGACCGATGTTTGGATCCATTCATCCATATAGACATGAGTTCGGCTCCTCTCCATTGCACAGAATTCACTAAAAAGCGCTAGACCATCTGGACCATTTATTTCTGATACAATGGTCCAGATGAAGCTTCATTTCACACATAATAAATGGGACTGCATGTGCCTGTAATGCATGGGTCCGTTTAAGATTCACGTCAGTATATAACGAATGAACCGGATTCAAACTAAAAAATTATGTTATGATTTTTAATGTTGGAGGGACAGGCTGAAAGCAAAAAGAAAAAAAAAAAAAAAAAAGGAGAGAGGGAGAGAGTTATAGCGTACAAGTGGCATGCGTTGCGTTGGACAGTCATTCAGATCGGAAAATTTTACAAATTGCCCTTCCTTTCAAAAAAGATCAAACAAATAATCCTCCTCTTAATTTTTTTTTTGTCAAAATATCCCATTGAGACCCACTAATATAATTTATTTTCCTTCCCTCAGTTTACTTTCACTATTTTCAAATTGCCTTTCCGTAAAATAAAAAAATAAATAAATAATGCCTTTCCGTTAGTTCGCCTCCCCCAATGCTCTGTTCGTTTTCTTAAACTCTTTACTTCTATTGTGTAGTAGTTTATTGTTGTTGTAATAGGTACTTGAGTTTTAAATTAACAGTTAATCTTCAATATACTGAAATCTATATTTTGCGAACCTCTTTAAAGTATAACTGTGTATAAGGAACCAAAACATCATAAACCTAAATTTATGGTAATGGAGAGCAAATTATATGTATATGTTTAATTACAAAAATTATATGAATCTGTGAAATAATAATGCACTGTTTTAATATTTTTTTGTACATGTAGGATCATGGCTGATGCATTGTCATTTGAATGGTCCAGTGATGCAAGCAAATATTCTAAAGAGGAAGAGTGCTCTGATTCTGATGATAATATTGATGAGGAGATAGAAGTTGAACATGATGGTGGTCTCGCAAGCATAGCTGCTGCAATTCAAGCAAACAAAAGTCTAGAGGTGGACGATGAGTTTGTCAACAACCCAATGTCTTTCAATACTGATAAATCTTGGATGGCAACGTACGAGATAGAAAACTTGACTAACGAGAGTCAATTTGCCACGCACGGCCCGGCAAATGCAAACGGGGAGGGGAAAGGACTAATATTTTCTGACAAAAAGGCTTTATCGAGGGCACTTGGAGAGTGGCATGTCACCCATTATGTTCAAATACGAGGGATGTGCATTAATTGCTACAAGTATTGATGCTAATGAGGGGCTTTATCCAATAGCTTTTGCTATTTGTGATAAAGAAAATAGAGATAATTGAGAGTGGTTTCTTAAGTCATTAAGAGATTTTGTTATACGTGAAAGGAATGTTTGCATCATATCTGATCGTTTTTCCAGTAATAAGAGGTGGTTCGTAGAGTATTTTCTTCTGATGATAGTCATGTTCATCGCTGGTGTTTGCGTCATAAAGACAAACCTTAAGAAGGCAGGTATTATTGATGGAGTAGTATTGGATAAATTTTACAGAATTGGTTGTGTAAATGAGGTTGTAGAGTTTAATAGGCTAAAAGAGAAATTAAAAAATGAGTGTGAGAATGCTTGCAAATGGATAGAGGAGAAAATAAAGCCGACCGTGAATATTGGGCATTAGCATTTGATGGTGGAAGAAGATATATAGTTATGGCCACCAACTTCTCTGAGAGCCTTAACTCGGTACTCAGAGGTACTCGATCACTACCTGTCACCGCATTTGTTGCTGCTACCTTTTATAGAGTAAACCAAGCTTTTGTCAACCGTAATGAGCAAGGAAGAAAGATGACAACCCAGTTGTGCCCTAAAGTTATTGACCAAATTCGCCCTCGACAAATCACATCTCGCGGGTACATTATGATGAAAGACAAAGTTGAATGTTTTTAGTATATGATGTATAAATTTTTTATAGTTGTGTAAGCTACATTATGATTTTTTTTTATTGAATAAACTATATGTAGAATGTATATATTTAATATATTCATATGTTAGTTTTTTTGTACTGAATAAACTATACGTAGAATGTCTATATTATAAAGATTCATATGTTAATTCAAAATATTCGACAGAATAAATTAATACTATATTACAATGATTGTTAAAAGGATTAAGATTTTAAAAATATTTTACAGAATAAATTTTATACTGAATATATAAGACTTTACAAATCTGTACATGAAACATTAAATGATATTTGAAATTGTCTAGATTACGACGGATTATCGAAGCAAGAGTCACTGGTCAAAGAAAAAAGGCAGAAATTCAAATAACTAAAATCTAAACAGAACTTAAAAATAAAATGAAACATAACTTAGCAGTAAGTCAAACGCAAATATTTGAAGTTATTAAAAATGAATGATATCTAGGAAATTAAATATTAAATACGATATGAAAAAATTAACAATAATGGAGCCTTCTTTATTTGACACTTTCCAAAAAAAAAAGTTTCCAAATTAAAAGGCAGAGTAATTAACGTGGAGAGAGGGGAGAGAGGAAGGGAAAGGAAGTTTGGATCCCACAAAGACATGAGGGTATTTTATTTGATCATTTCTAGGAGATGGGAATTTTGTAAAATTCCCCATTCAGATCCGATCTATATCAATCCAACCAAATATGAATAATAGTCTCGGATCTGCCCGACATCATTAAATGAAGTCCGTACAAATAGGAGAGGAGCCCCACCACTTGAGCCAAAAGGTTATGAGTGGGGAAAGCAATTAGCCAATAACTGATTAGTGATGATTAGTGTTACCCAACCTAAAAGAAAACAAGGAAAAAAAAAAAAAAAAACTAACGTGCCTCAGTGACTGCATCCCAACCCCGTGCTACCACCCTCAGGTCTACTTTTTCATGCATCCATCAATTGTGACTTGTGAGCTGTTACTTTCATCAAAATAGTTGATTATCTGGGAACAGTGGCATGGCTATGAGAATCAGGTATCTTCATCACGAGTTAAAATTCAGATTGTTCATTATATAGATTGGTACGAATTTAAAGTAGTTTGTTGTGTGAGGCTACTGTACTATGCATAACTCGTATAATGAATTTATATTTTCATTTTTTAAATTTAAGTAGTTGCTCTGAACCTTTCAACATAATCTTTGTATGAAAATGTATCAATAGATCAAAATTTTCATTTAATTTTTCTTTTTTGTACTATATTTTTAAACATGTAGAAAATCACTTGAATTAAAGATTGTAGACTATTCAAAAAGTAGTGATTTTTTATCTATCTAAAAATTAAAAAAATGTAAAATTTAGTTTGTAAGTGCATTTTCACATGAAGATCGTGTTAAACGATTCAAATCAACCGTTTAAACTTTTTGAAAATAAAAATATTGATTCGTAGTACGTATCAATGTGCACTATATAGTGCCAAAGCCTCCACTCTTGTGCTTTAATTTATCGTAAGTGTATTTCTTATTGTTTTTTTAGGAAAAAGTAGAATCAAACATTTTAACTTTAAATATTTGTCAGAAACTCATTGGTTAGATTTGGAATTTAAGAACTTTTTTTTTCTCTTGAAGGTTGTCAGGAAGATCAAAACGAAAAGTATTGTCTTTACTAAACCAAAGAAGAATTCTCGATGCATGTTATTGTTAGAATTGTGAAATTCTAAAGTGTAGATGCTTGATAATATCAGTTACTTTTACGGCTGCAACTTTGGTTAACTTTGGTGGGAATTGGATTTTGTTCAAATGGCTTTGGACAAAATCTCATTCAATGCTGGACTTAACCGCCTGATTTGTGTTAAGATTCGTGCAAATATTTTTAAAACTTAGTAAATTAAATGATCCGTAAATTTAAACCGTTGATGCAAATTTTAAATCAAATCGAACGGTTTAAAACTAACTTTGGACAAAAACTCCACCCTATCTTTAAACAAAGGGAAAAAAAAAAATCAAAACTAAAGAACACACATGTAAATTTTGGCATATGCATTACTTATCAATCAAATTCAAAACAATGGAATATTATTTGATACTTATTAATAAAATGTTAAAAATAGTCATTTGCAATTTATAGATGGTAAAAGATACAGCATACTTAAAATCCTATCATTTTTCATTTAGGGCCTGTTCGGCATGCCTATTTCCATTAGGAATTTGATGGGTTTGAACAATATGGGATCATAATTCTACAAAGGTGTTCGGCAGCCATATTTTTCTCCAAAGTTTTTCCGTGGGTAGTTCCCAACAACTCCAAATTCAGTGCAATATTTTGGGATAAAAAAACGGAGCTCAGACTCAATAATTTTTTTCCCACTCACTCTTTCTCCTCTGTCAGATTCTCTCTCTGCTGGGGTACGAATTTTTTAATGTCTTTCTCATTCTCTCTCCTCCCTCAGCTTACCTTGTCACACACACACACGGGAGATGTATATATAAAGAGCTATTCCATTGTTTGTTGTCTATTGTGGGACTAAGACAAACCAAAACCGGATCCAGACTTTCTCATATAAGTTTCAGTTTATAATTTGAAGATACCGAAAAACTTTATATAAAAAAATTAAAAACAAATTAATCAAATTCAATTAAAGCAAAAATTCATATATACTCCAATAAATTTTTTGGTTTCTACCTCGAGTAAGAATTGGGGGTGCACTTGAATTTTTCTTTATAACATTATCAGTCTAATTTAAAAAAAAGTGAGAAATTGAATCGAATTTTTATACACTTAAAATCTAATTTTTACAACATATTAGAAGGATAAATTAAAAAGATTTTTTTTTAATTTAAATAGGTGAAATTTTTAAATAAAAATACATATTTTTAAAATAAATCAAGATCTTCCACAACTAATTTCACGTGCAACCGAATACTCATTTCAACACGTTCCCATAATCAATCTTGTGCGTACCCGTACCCATGTTTAATTTTGCATTGAACAAATTGTTAACAAAAAAACTACTAATTTTACTAATTTTCTACAATTAAAAAATTATAAATCATAAGCATTTTAAATCTTGTATTATAAAAAAATAAAAGTGTTTTTTGTCACTTTATAATTAAATATTGAGAATTCAGCAAGTATTTTCTTAATATATGAGAAATTGAAATAAATATATATATTTTCATAATAAATTGAGATATCCCACAACTAATTCCACGGTACAACCGAACACTCACTCAACAAATTCCCATAATCATTCCTGTGCATATCCAAGAGTATGGGTTCCCGCAAATTATAAAGTGGGTTCCCGAGCCTGTTAAATCCCATCCCGCACAATCCCATGACGTCCGAACAGGCTCTTATAGATGTTCATTTTGAACTGAATGTGGACCCCACCACACACACAAGATCGGAAATGCCATCTCTTTCCCAAAAGTCTAATATTTATATTTATAAAAATAATAAAATTTGTCCTCTATTGGTGCCGATGGTAATATCTTTCTGCATAGAACATTTTCTCATGTCAATTTAAGAATCTCTTTTTGGAAATTTAGAAATTTTGAGCCTTATCAAAAGTCACCGCCGAAAGTGGCTTTTACAACTTCCCAATATCTATCCCAAGTCTCAATCCTCGTGCCAACTCTAGACAATCATTAGAAAATTTTAGAATTTTTTGTTGTTGGAAGTCCTAAAGTTTACATACACCAGAAGATTGCGTATCGACTCAGAATTAAAATAGCACAAGATATGGACAGTCACCGAGCAGCCAGTGTCGTTTTTCTTGACGCGTCTAACAATGCTTTTAATTTGACACCTGAAATAGACGCATCACTAACACATTTTGTCTTATCATTATTTTTTTCTGGATTAGATGGTGAGTTTACAAATTGAGAATGCATCGGATTACCCTCTTTTTTTTGACACATTTTGGCACCCATCATTTTCAAAACCGAAATAATCGATACAAACCGTTCAACATAATGGATATATTAAAATGTGCTTGGAGATCAAATTTTACATTTTTTTTGAATTTTTTTACTATTTATTAAGATGGTTACAAAATTGTTATTTTCAGACCATTGAAAAACAGCGATTTTGTAATCATCTTAATAAATAGTAAAAAAAATTCAAAAAAAATGTAAAATTTGATCTCCAAGCACATTTTAATATGATCATCATGTTGAACGGTTCGGATCGACTGTTTGGATTTTGAAATTGCAAAACTGGCCTATAAAAAAACAATGTCAAGACGTATCAAAAAAAAGAGTGTAATTGGATCCCTCCTCTTACAAATTTTACATTCATTTCATTGGATGTAGGATTTTGTAAAAATTTGAACGTACTCATAATTTACTATTTGAGCTATAAGATTATTTGTAATATTGTATGAGCTTTCAATTCCTGTAGGATTAAAACTAGCATTGTAGATCTTTGTTTTTAATTTAATGAAAGCTGAGGGATATTTATCTATATATTTTTATTTTAGAAAAGAAGAAGTAAGAACAGACTTTTTTCATAGAGAAATTTATTGGAATTGGCTTCTTTTTTCTTCTTTTTTTCTTTTTTTGAGAGAAAGAAACTGGATTGGAATTGGGTTTTTATTAAAAAAAAATGTTTTTGGGTATCGAAAGTTATTAGACATGATTATGAATGACTAGTGTTTTGCAAACGGGTAAGGGCGGGCGGGCACGGGCAAAACCCGGGACGGGTCACGGGCAACGCGGGTCACGGGTAACGCGGGTCACGGGCGACACGGGACGGGTTAGCACGGGTATTTTTTTGAAAAACCTTACCCGGCCCCTCTCAAACCCCCCGGGCAACACGGGTCACGGGTAACACGGGTCACGGGCAACACGGGTCACGGGCAACACGGGTCACGGGTAAGCGGGTTTAGGTCCGGGTAGAACGGGTCTGGTCCGGGCGGGTAAATTTTTTTTTTTTTTTTTTTTCCCTGCTGCTGTTTTTTTTTTTCTGTTTTTTAGGCTGCTGCTGTTTTTTTTTTTTTCTGTTTTTCTTTTTTTTTTCTTTTTAAACCAATAAAATACAAATCAAAATTCATTTAACATGATTGCATATTTGAACTCAATAATTATTGTGATACTAAAATCAAAATCAAAGTTACGAATTATTTTAAAACAATATTACTTAAATCAATTACTTTAAATTTTGAACAATAAAATATAAATTAAAAATTTCTTAAATCAATTACTTTAAAATATTTTAAATCAATTACTTTAAAACAATAAAATATAAATCAAAAATTTCTTAAATCAGTTACTTTAAAAATAATAATGAATTATTTGAAAACAATAGATTAAAAAATAAATGCAAATTACTTGGCATATTCAAAAAATAAATCTAACATACTTATTTAACCTATTACAAATAAATCCGAATTTGAAAAATAAAATCTAACCTATTCACAAATAAATCTAATTACTTAACATATTCAAAAACTAAATCTAACATACTTATTTAACCTATGAGAAATAAATCCGAATTTGAAAAATAAAATCTAACCTATTCACAAATAAATCTAATTACTTAACATATTCAAAAACTAAATCTAACATACTTATTTAACCTATTAGAAATAAATCCGAATTTGAAAAATACAATCTAACCTATTCACAAATAAATCTAATTACTTAACATATTCAAAAACTAAATCTAGCATACTTATTTAACCTATGAGAAATAAATCCGAATTTGAAAAATAAAATCTAACCTATTCACAAATAAATCTAATTACTTAACATATTCAAAAACTAAATATAACATGCTTATTTAACCTATTAAAAATAAATCCGAATTTGAAAAATAAAATCTAACCTATTCACAAATAAATCTAATTTCTTGGCATATTCAAAAACTAAATCTAACATGCTTATTTAACCTATTAGAAATAAATCCGAATTTGAAAAATAAAATCTAACCTATTCACAAATAAATCTAATTACTTGGCATATTCAAAAAATCTAATTACTTGGCATATTCACAAATAAATCTAATAAATCTAATTACTTGGCATAAATCTAATTACTAGCTAGGGCACAGAAGATCCGGGGGGGAGGGGGCTGGCTGGGGTTGGGGGGAAAAAAATTCGAATTTAAAAAAAAAAAAAAAAAAAAAAAACAGGTACAGGGGTGTTCTGGTTCGGGTTCGGGTTCGGGTTCGGGTACGGGTAGGCGGGCACGGGTATTCGGGTACAGGTACGGGTACGGGTAATACGGGTCCACGGGTCGGTACGGGCGGGTACGGGTTTGAAACGGGACGGGTATCACGGGTAAATTTTAAAAAAATCCGTACCCGTCCCTTCTCAACCCGTACCCGTTGAACCCGTGTACCCGTGCAAAACCCGTGCACGGGCACGGGCACGGGCAGGGCGGGTACGGGTCCCGGGCGGGCGGGCACGGGTCTGACCCGTGGGGGTATTTGCCAAACACTATGAATGACGGATATCAGTTACCTAAAAAATAGCGCTTTATTATCTAAAATCGGATCGTACGGTGGAAAACGAACTGATCAGATTCAAAACAGATTTACTTGTATGATATTTTTTGGGTTTTTATTAAAAAAAAAATGTTTTTGGGTATGAAAATTTATTAGACGTGATTATGAATGACGGATATCAATTACCTAAAAAAATAGGGCTTTATTATCTAAAATCGGATCGTACGGTGGAAAACGAACTGATGAGATTCAAAACAGATTTACTTGTATGATATTTTTTTTAATATAAACTACAAAACACAAAATCTAAATTGACATCTAAATTTTCAATCAAAGTTGTTCACTATAATATATTTTGCAGTTCGCAGTGTTAATTCCTGTGTTTTTTTTTTTTTTTTTTGCCTTGATCCCTATGTTGGTACAACTCAATGTTGCTTTTTCAAGAGCATCATCGTTGTTCATGTTGATTGATTAACTAATAAGACCTTGTTACGCGGTTTGCCATGAATTTGCCCGTTTATTTTTAGTTACCACGGAATAAAAGAAAATTAAATGAATACCACTATGCTGGACTTATTTCGCATCCTACCACCCACGCGCACCTAGTCCGCGCACCAAACTAGACGATGCGCGGACTGGGCACGCGCACCGCGCGGTACGCGTACTGGAAACGCGCATTGACCCATCGACCCGGTGCGCGGACTGGGTAGGCGCACCGCGGTAAAATTGACCCGTTAAACCAGGTGCGCGGACTGGGTAGGCGCACCGCAGTAAAAACAATATTTAACCCCCCTGTGTATCGGATCAGTACGCAACCCGCCGAATTTCTCCTCTCCACGGTGAAAGGTAAGTTTTTTATTTTTTATTATTATTTTTATATTAGTTAGTTAAGTAACAGGGGTTTATAATTGGCCAAAATTGAGTAGAATTGTTGTAAATAGATCAAATGGTACCAAAAATTAGTAACATTGTAAATAAACAATATTTTGTTCTATTGTAGACCAAATTATGTTAGAGTTGAACATAAATGCACCGAATTGATCCCAAATTATACCATTTTTTTACCGATGGTGTCCAAAAATTAAGAAATTAAAAATGTACTATAGTTGTGGTATTTTAGACCAAAATTAACTTGAAATGCTCCAAATTGACCTTGTATTGTTCGAATTAATCCAAAATTGATTATTTTTTAAACCGATTACTGCCCATAGCCTCACTCTATATATATATAGTGAGTGGCTACTCTGCTTACATAAGCATATGAGGGCATATGCTTACATAAGCATATGAGGGCATATGCTTATAAGTCGTTTTTGTGTTTTCGAAGTCCAAATTGTCGATCTAAAGTACTCAACATGTTCTCCATATTAGAATGTGCTTGGAGACCAAATTTTACATTTTTTGAAATTTTTTACTATTTTTTTAGAATTTTTCAAAACAGTGTTTTAATATGACAAAAAAATCTATAAAAAAAAAAAATCTAAAAACACTATTTTGAAAAATTCTAAAAAAATAGTAAATTTTTTTCAAAAATGTAAAATTTGGTCTCCAAGCACATTCTAATGAGAACATATTGAGCGCTTCAAATTGACTATTTGGATTTTGAAAACGTAAAACTGACTTATAAGCATATGTCCTCATATGCTTATGGAAGTAGAGTAGCCAACCTCTATATATATATATATATATATAGAGAGAGAGAGAGAGAGATGGGCTATTGTACTTCACGAAGTAAAGCGAAAGTTTTACTTCACGCTCATATTCCCATTTCAAAGTTCAAAACGTCGATCCGAACCGTTCAAGTTGATCTACGTATTAAATTGTGCTTGGAGACTAAATTTACATTTTTTGGAATTTTTTTACTATTTATTAAGCTACTTTGGAAATCGCTGATCCATTGTGAACAGTAGAAAATAGTACAAAATTCTGGACCAATGGATCAGCGATTTTCAAAGTGGCTTAATAAATAGTAAAAAAATTCCAAAAAATGTAAAATTTAGTCTCCAAGCATAATATAATATATGTAGATGAACTTGAACGGTTCGGATCGACATTTTGAACTTTGAAATGGGAATATTAGCGTGAAGTAAAACTTTCACTTTACTTTGCGAAGTACAATAGCCCATCTCTCTCTCTATATATATATTATAAAATAAGAAAGTATTGCAAAAATAAACTAAAATAAGGAAATAATACTGCAAAAATTGGTCATGTGACATGTCACGTGACTTGACCTTATTAGTTTTTGTGACATGCCGTGACAAGTCATTTCCAGTTGAAAAAAAATACGTCACGTGACCAACATGCGCAATGAGATGTACTCGCGACGTATTGTGAGGAACCAATACTAACGTGACTAATTTTCTTCACTACTAGCATAGTAACACATAGTTTTAGTAATTAATGTTTTGTTGGGGGCGTTTTAGCATACACCCGGTCTCCAAATCATATTTCATAGGTTTTTCATCTTGGTATTTTTTTTTTGGATTGCGAAAACTCAAAAAATGTTTTTATTTTTATTTTTTTTAAAGAAAGATGGTGAAAACTGAAAGTTTCAATCATAGTTTTGGAATAATGCAGCATAGAAAAGAGATATTCCAAATATTCGATCTCAGCCGTTATTTTTGCTTCAAGATCCTTGTTGGAGCTCAAACCCCTGAGATTTGTTACAATTTTTGACTAATTACTTTGTTGACGGACTCTGTGTGGCATAATGTGTAACGGGTTAAAAATGAGTTGCAAGTTGCAACGAAGGGTATATCCTAAAATCGTGGGGTGGCTCGTGGAATGGAAAAAGGAATAGTATAGTAGAGCTATTTAAATTAGTATACGATAATAGTATAAGATAATTATTAATCCGAATAGTGTACGAAAAATGTTAGTTTTGTGTTATTCGGAATAGTACAATTAATTGTTATTTGAATTGTGTTATTCGGAATAATACTAATTTTTTGGAATTTGTATCCTCTGAGATATCTCAAAAATTGAGTTAATCAATCTCTATATTTCATTTAATCTAACGGATCAGAATTGTTCTCCTCTTTAATAGCGTTCCCTATCATCACTATCTCTGACCGGCTCTTTTCCTTTATGTTCGCTTCGCACAAAAATTCTTCATAAAAACAAACTGCCCTTTTATCCCGCCGATCTCTCTCGATGTCTCTCATCTTACTCCTCAAAATTTTCTCCCTCTCAAATTTGCTTCGTCGGTCGGGTCTCTCCCCTCCTTCATCGCCTTTCTCCCATCGTCGTTCGTTGTTTTTTCTCTACTCGTGCATCGTTGTTTGTTGATTCTTCCAATCGGGTAATGGAGGTGAGAAGGTCTTGGACTCTTCTCATATTGCCATTTAGAGCATTTTCAGTAATTAGACAAACTCTTTGTTCTTCCTTGTTGGTTGTGATACCCTCTATTGGCATAAGGTATGACACCATCAAATTACCTTGTGTAAGGTACTTGGCAATTCAATTGTAGAGACATTTTACTAGAGGGGTGCTTGTTAGAAGCTTTTTCCTTGGACATATTTTCAACCCAACTCTGGTGCTGTTTACTTTCCTTTCTTCTATTTTTTTTATTTAAACTGAGTGGATTTTGAGTCAGCATTTCCATCAGATCAGTTAAAGGTGAGATATTATCACCAGTTTTTTATGTGTTTGGAATGTTTTGCATTTTCTCATCAACTTGCTTCTCAACTTAATCCAATACACCATGTAAAAATGAAGATATTTGTTCAGATGTTGATGCATTCATTGCTATGTATGAGAACTTCCGACAAAGATTTTGATCTTGTCGAGAATAATATAACTTATTGCCAATGACCATACATCCATTTTTTTGTCACAAACTGTACAAATTCCTACTTCACGGTCCACTTCTCTAACACATTTTTCAGGCAACAATTTAATATTTATTGAATGGAGCACCTTCAATCCATAGCTGCAAAAGATACCCCATTTCTCAAACTTATTGCAACTACTGAAAATTGTCCACAATCAATTGGATCCCAAAATACTCTCCCACACTTTCTAAAAGAATCATTTGCAACTTCACCAGCATCACAAATTATGACAACATAATAGTTTTCCGTTAGACCTTCAATTTTTAAAAAATGGTCATTCTGTACTCTAATTGAAATATGCCAAACATCTTAGGTTGTTCATTTGAATAAGAATAAGAACAATCATTTTAATCTTGCTGTTTTTCTCATACATTCATATTCTGATTGAATCTTCTTTTCTCGCTTGTCGGCCACCACCCTCTCAAAATATCTAAAAAATCGAACAATATCCATATCCGACTTCAAATAGTTCTTTAAATCGTTATTAAGACTTTCGCTTAACTGTGTGCTCCAAACTCTCAAAAACTCTCAAACTAAAACTAATTTTTATGTAACAATATATCCACATTTTCTTTTCTTTATAGATGAATGGCAACCAAGTTCCTCCCAACTTGCTCTCCAAATCTCTAAACGCTTTCTCAAATTCTACTTCCTTTTTATACTCGTCAACACAAGCACTAAACTCACCAACATAATTTGCATCACTGTTGTTGTAACAAAGTAATTTTCTTGCGGCATTTTTCAATATGTCCCATGTACATAACCTGTGTGTTACATTGGGTATCATATAAGCTATAGCTACTCCCATTACAGCATCTAATCGGTAAAGATAATTTTGGATTATTTTTTATTGTGGGCTTTTAAAAATGTTTCAAATACCCACTTAAAAGACTCGATGTTTTGGTCGTATAAGAATACTGCACCAAATATCACAGTTTCTCTGAAATAGTTAAAGCCAACAAAAACACTAAAGGGTCTATATCCCTTGTTTGTGCCATATGTTGTGTCAAAAATAATCACTTCTTCAAATTAGACATAATCTATTATCATTTGTATATCAGTTCAAAAAATATTACTAATCTCTTGTTTATCATCTCTTTGCTCGGCATGTTAAAAAGAAATTAATATTATCTATAACTTGCTGACAAAAATATCTTAAGATGTTAACCATATCACCATGAACTAGAGTTGCTTTACGCTTATTACTTGTTCATATTCATACCGATTTTTTTGTATTAATACCCAATTTTCCATCATAATTTCGCCAAAATTTCCATCCCGCTTCTGTTGTTTCAAATTCCATTTCTATCCAAGGCTCTGTTCCTTCATTAAGAACCATGCCCCCTTCATTCCCAATTCCTAACAAATAAAAAGCAAATGATATCCATATAGTACCAATTTCCAACAAATAAAGCCGACCCATAAACACATATTCCTGATGGGAGAGCATAGGAGAATAATTTTTATCTGTTGGATTAAATGAATGGTAGAGATTGATTATCTCAATTTTTGAGGTAGCTAAGAGGATGCGAATTCCCCACGAAGCTAGAGAACTAGATTGATTTCAGCCTTCAATCATAGATCAGATGGTTTCGCTTGATGCGTCGTCGCTTAGAGGCTTAATTATAGGCCTAGATGATAGAGAAAAACCATTGACCATAGATCATATCTTACGGTTGAAGGATTTCTAAAAAAAATTGACATTTGGTGCCTAACTTTTTTTTTATAAATCTCTGATCCCTGCATTTAGAAGAAAAAAATGTAACCACCCAGCATTTTAATTAATCTGCATCCTCTGTATTAATGTATGAGTTAATTTCTGGACTGTACAATCATAATTTGAGTCAGTTCTATCCATGCCTTTAACGCATATGACCTTTTAATATTAGTGTGAATTTAAATCGGACGGTCCAGATCTTAAGTCAAAATTTGAGTTAACTCAGAGGATACGAATTCCATTTGAATAAACAGAAAACGTTTGATATAGAGCTTTCAAAAGAAATGATATATGCTTTTAGATTTTATTTTAAAACTAATCGTCATCATTGGAGAAAAGATACACTAAATTTAGCGTTTTTCTATTCAACAAATTAATTGAGCGTGTATGTGCAAATATACATGTTCAATGATTAATTCAGTTTCTGAAACGAGTCCTGGATATTCTTATGACGCATGTAAGGTGTTTATATATAGAGGAGGGATCCGATTACACTTTTTTTTGTGACACATCATGACACCGTTTTTTTTATAGGTCAAATTTTGCAATTTCAAAATCCAAACAGTCGATCCGAACCATTCAACATGATCACCATATTAAAATGTGCTTGGAGATCAAATTTTATATTTTTTTTTGAATTTTTTTACTAGTTATTAAGATGGTTACAAAATCGTTGTTTTTCAATGGTCTAAAAACAACGATTTTGTAACTATCTTAATAAATAGTAAAAAAATTCAAAAATCTCCAAGCACATTCTAATATATCCATCATGTTGAACGGTTTGGATCGATTATTTGAACTTTGAAAATAATAAATGTCAAAGTGTATCGCTAAAAATGGTGTAATTTGATCCCTCTCTTATATATATTAGTGATATAAAAGACCAGTACCCTAGCTTAAAGCAGGATTGGCGTCCTATTGGTTTAGTGCGACATTTGTTCACCAGTTTCCATCAACCAATATAGAATTCATATATTATTATTTTTGTAGCTAATAAAGCAGTCTTGTCCAAATGGTATTTGGTTAGGTTTGGTGACCAGTTTAATCAAACACATTTCTATAATAGCGATTTCTTGTTTTTTTTTCTTTACCTTTTTATTTTTGTATGCATATATATTAGTTGAAAAGGATTGGATTAGTAATTTTGTATCTTAATTAGCATTACTTGTGGTTATGTAGTACTTTATTCTACCGACAATTATCTTTACTTTTTACAATGGAAAAAAAAAATACTTGTTTTATTGTACATAATTTTCTTTCCAAATAGTAATGGTAGAAATTGTATGTGCTAGAAAAAAACAGTAGTCATATTCTCAAGGGAAAAAAACAGTAGTCTAACATTTTTTTTTCAAAATATGTTTCCTTTATTATTTTTTTCAGAAAAATAATAAAAATATGTTTGTGTTTAAAATAATTATGCAATCTTTTTTCATAAACTTTGTCTCACTCTATTCTCTTTCTGAGACTCCGCCCTGTGTATTGCTGAATTATTAAAAAATATATTGAAGTAGTCAAATCAAGTTTAATAAATCGCTCAAGGATTATACTTTCATACCAAATTATGTGCAAAATGGTTTAATTTAGGTTGATACGGCTTAGGAAAAGTACTTTTCTTGTTTGTTGTGTCAAATATATTTCGTTTATACGTCTCGGTTGGCTCAAGGCCTAATTTATGTCGGTGTTACTAAAAAGGGTGGCTAATGTTGCATTGGTTTCAGAGATCGATAAATTTTATCTTGAATGGGAGCTGATCAGCTGTGATGTATTAATATTTTTATTGTTACTGTTGTTATTTATAAGATTTAGTTGAGTACATTTATTATTTAGTTAAATGGTTTAATAATTACTAAATTTGAACGATATTTTATTTAGTGCTGAACCCCAATAATATTATTATATTAATGATAAAAAGATCAATGTAATTTTGTACCTATCTAAAAAATAGTAAAAAAATTCCAAAAAATATAAAATTTGGTTTCCAAGGTAGGGCTGCACAAAAAATTCGTAGTTCGTAATTCGATTCGAGTTTGATTCGAAAAAGTTCGTAAAAAGTTCGAATCGAAATTGAGTTCGTTCGAAATTAATTCAAACCAAACTTAGTTCGAAATTAATTCAAACCAAACTCAAACTGGACCTAGTTTGTTCGAAATAGGTTCGCAAACCAAATTTAGTTCGAAATTAACTCAAACGTGAACCGTTAATTTCTGCTTATAACTTATGTCCATAATTGCTTTCAATTCTGACTTCTGAAAAATACTTTTTGAAACAGAAAGCCCGGTCCAATTACAAGCTCAAATAAAAAAATTCAACAACAAAGCCCAAAATAGAAAAATTAAACAAAACCAGCCATAACTCATAATCGTTCTACCCTAGTCCCTAGCCGACTTTCCCTCTCTGTTGGTTGCGAACTTGCGATACCAAAGTCCAAACCCTAGAGTTTCCCTCTGTTGGCTACTTGGCTGCGATACCAAACCCTAGACTCCTAGAGGTTGCGATTGTTGGGTTGAACTTGCCGCTAAATTCTATTTTACTTAGAATTTACCGCTAAATTTGGTTCAGGCTTATGGTGCGGAAAGAACGCAAAATCAAAATTTTTACTTCTACCATAAGCCATAGGATCTACTCATTTGATTGATTTCTAAACATAGAATTTATTTAACACTTAAATAAATTAAAACAATGATTGTACCTTTTTACAAATTCGAATTGGAAGTGTAGTCGGACTCAGATTCATAGCACCAGAAATCTAGTGCCTCTATCAGTATCCCACCAGGAACTACCAGAGAGTTGGATTTCTTTTGCCATAAGTGATACTATCACTCGTATTAAAAATATGATACTATCACTCGTATTAAAATACGAGGGACAATAGTAGTCTTGGTGAACATCTCCCCTCTGCATAAGTTATGCATACTGAAATGTCATTGTTATAGCTACTTTTTACGGATAGCGTTAAACAACACTCACGAATACACACTTTCTATGTAGGAAAGACGAATACTTCATACTTTAGAACTTAACATTGAATGAAGACATTAATGACACGAACACAATCCATTTAATGTTTCATTTAGGGTCTGTCAAATACCATGTTATCTAACATGTATCTGTGTGATTAAAATGACAACTCTTTGTCTATGGTTTGTAAAACTTAACCATCATTTAATCCACACACTAACCTTTAAACGATCAATTAGTGTTCCTTGCTAATTACCACGGTTAGAGACTATCAAGAGTATTTATTATCTATATTATGAAGTTTTACAATTTAAAGTCATGAACTCGAAATGATTCATAAATTCGATAAATCTCAAGGAACAAAATGATTAATCATCCATTACATGAACAAAATATATAAAATATAATTATCCTATTATTGACTTCTAGATTATTACACTAACAACGATACCTTAGAAATAAGGTCGGACCAAGTGAAAGACCACCCTCGTAGAGGAAGACTCGAACTGTCTATTCTAATTTGAAACTGGGACCGGCCGTGAGGCGAGGCGAGGCGACCCTCGTTGATCTCTTTTGAATTGTCAGGTAGGTATGGGCTGATAAAGATATCCGGTTCATGTTGATACCAGAAATTTTGCTTTTCATGGTAGGATTCTGAGTTTTTCAGGTAATCCAGGCTAATGATGCAAAAATAGTGTGGGATGTTGAAAACCTTGCTACTGCATCTATAAAGTAATTTGTAGATGTTCAGTAGCTAGTTTAATGAAGCGAAATATATGGCTGAAGCTTTGGATACCTGTGAGGGTTTTTTAGAAGGGTTTTTCAGTAGATAGTGCCTAGTTGTAATGAACTTTAATGTTTTATTTAGGATAATATTTGGGTTTGTAATAATTCTAAGACTTTGGTGATTGTTTTGTACTTCTATTGATATTTAAATTGTACTTTGAATACTTTGGAGTGCTTGAGTTTTTATTTAAATTGTATTTCTATTGATATTTGGATTTTATTTAAATTGTACTTTGAATACTTGAGTTTTTATTGAAGTGTTGTAATTTCGTACTATGGCCCAGTCATAAGTCATAACTCGTAAGTCGTAACAAAGTTCGTAAAGGTTCGAAATTGAGTTCGTAAAAAATTCAGTTCGAAATGGAGTTCGTTCGAAATTGAGTTCGTTCGAAATTAATTCACACCAAACCTAGTTCGAAATTAATTCAAACCAAACTCAAACTGGAGGTAAGTTCAATTTGGTTCGGTTCGTTTGCACCCCTACTCCAAGGCCATTTTAATATGGAGATCATGTTGAGAGGTTCGGATCGACTGTTTGGACTTTGAAATCGCAAAAACTAACTTGTTATAATTTAGATTGAAATTATAACGTTATGATATTAGCCGGACTCTGTGTGTGTGTGTGTGTGTGTGTGTGTGTAGCGCTTTGGTAAAATCAAAATGGTAGTTCCTAAGTCTTGGTGCTATTAAATTGTTTTTGCCGTTTTCAAAATTAAATAGTCGATCTGAAGTGCTCCACATGTTCTCCATATTAAAATATGCTTAGGAACCAAATTTTACAATTGTTTTTGAATTTTTTTACTATTTTTTATGAATTTTTAAAAATCACTATTTTTCAGATTTATTTATTTATTTATTATTATTCAAAACAATGATTTTTAAAAAAATAGTAAAACATTTCCAAAAAAAATGTAAAATTTAGTCTCCAAGCATTTTTAATATAGATTGAATGTTGAATCATTTCGATCGACTGTTTGGATTTTGAAAATGTAAAAACCGAAGCGTTTGTTCCACAGACTAGGAACAAACATTTTGATGTTAGCCAAGCTCTATATATATATATAGAGAGAGAGAGAGAGAGAGAGAGACAAACTATGGTGAGTTGTGAAGTAAAACAATGCTCATATTCTCATTTTGAAAATCCAAACCATCGATCTGAACCGCTCAACATGATTTCCATATTGAAATGTGCTTGGAGACCAAATTTTACATTTTTTTTGGATTTTTTTACTATTTATTAAGCCACTTTGAAAATCGTTGATTTTAGTGAACAGTAAAAATTTCTGGACCATTGGATCAGTGATTTTCAAAGTGGCTTAATAAATAGTAAAAAAATTCTAAAAATTGTAAAATTTGGTCACCAAGCACATTTCAATATGGAGATCATGTTGAGCTGTTCGGATTAGCTGTTTAGATTTTCAAAATGAAAATATGAGCGTGAAGTAAAAATCACCTCTTACTTCACAACTCACCATAGCCTAGCTCGCGCGCTCTCTCTCTCTCTTTTTGAGAACCTGGCAGGGGCTGCCAGATCTCTCTCTCTCTCTCTCTCTCTATATATATATATAGGTTTAAACGACCGTTAAGTTTTCAGTGCAACTTGAGTAGCAGCTTGTTTAACAAATTGGTGCATCTAAAGCGAAAGAGAAGATCTAGTTGTGTTCCATCATGAGTTTCCTTTTTTAATTTGCCATATCATTGAATATATGACAGTACGAATTACATGGAGGTGGATCAATCTCTGCATTTCTTCTTTTGCAAGCATGCGATGAAAAAGGGAGCTGTAATTATTGATCAAGTGCTATAACAGAAAAAGAAAGAAAGAAAGAAACTGCACCTTGCCTCTCTTTTGTCATGTTATTGTCAGGCTTATACCAAACAACTAAAAGTTAGAATTATTGAACTACCAAACAATTTCTATTGTCATTTTATTGGGAGTGCATATCCTCCAAAATAATATAACGTAATAAGTGAGTTTAGAATCAGATTATTCCATTTGAATCGGAGCTAATTAGAACTATTTACGATAATGCTTTAAGATTTGTGCAAGATATAATGTATAGGTCTGATTCAAACTCATCGTTTGAGGTACCTTAGGTGATATGAACTGGAGAAAGTCTGTAATATTTTTTTTATCCAGTGATCGATAAAGATAATACTCTCCGGATGGAATGTCACATTGTTAAAAATAATGAGGATTAGGATCCAATAACCTCAGACCCGTTAGGGATTTACATCATTGGTTATTTATAGAAATAAAGGGAGCAACAAAATACCTCCACCTTTATTTCTATTCTTAGCATATTACCGTTGTATAGGCAACCGTTAGGATTAGAAGTAGGCACCTTTGCTTTTATATAAATAGTGCTACACTCTAACATAGAACATATACAAAATAACAAAGTTTTTCAACTTTCCTTCAATCTCTCTGAATCAGAAAAATCATCATGGTATCAGAGCAAAATTAGAATCCGAATCAAGAAACCAAGTGCCTAAAAGGCCACCCAAGTGCTGTTAGAACAGCCACCCGAAATCTCAAAAAGCCACTGTAACAGCCAACCCCAAAAATCTCAACAGCCAACAAAAAAATTCAAAATTCAGAATTCAATATGTCTCAACAAAACGAAAAACTTACTGGGGTGCTGCTCAATGGAAAACACTATATGCCATGGGCCAGATCTATCACCTTTGCTCTCAGTGGAAGATCAAAACTTGAATACATCACTGGAGACAAGAAGAAACCACAACCACAGGTGCCAGACAGACCGAATGAAACTGAAACAAAGGCCATGACAGAATGGCAAGCAAACGATCACCTTATCATGAGCTGGTTGCTGACATCCATGGAACAAACTATTGCCGATTTATTCTACTGCACAAATTCAGCCAAAGAATTATGGGACAAAGCTGAAAAATTATATGGGCATAAGAACAACTATGCTCATATTTATCAACTCCAACAAGATCTCCATCAAACCAAACAACAAAATCAACCGATCACTGAGGTTTTAAGCCAACTCCAAAAAATAAAAGACGAACTCAGAATTTACCGACCTCCCACAACCGACCTTTCAGAAATTCAGAAAAGGGAAGAACAAGATGGAACCTTTCAACTCTTGGCGTGTCTAGACCCAAGTTATGAGGCTGTGAGAGCACAAATCCTACTCTCGGCACCGCTACCTTCTTATGACGAAGTGGCGGCCATGATTCAAAGGGAAGAGTCACGCCGGAGTGTCATGGCAGGTCCACAAGTCAACGGCGAGGGACACGACAACCATGCACTCGCGGCCCGAGCTTCCTTCCAAAATTCTCAAAACCGGTTCCAAAATTCTCAAAATCGGTTCCAAAACCCTAACTCCAAATCGGAGGGGGAGAGGTGTACCCACTGCAAGAAACCCGGCCACACTCACGAGAGGTGCTGGTTCAAGCACCCTCACCTCAGACCGAAGAAGAAAGGTGCGGAGAAAGGGGGAGTCTGGGAAGATAGAACCGGCGGAAGTAAGAAAGAAGAGGAGAAAGGGTTTAATACCCAGGGGGCATTTTCTCCATTTCGGACCCAAATGGACGCCTCCAGTGCAGCTGCCTCCAGTGCCGCTGGTTTAAGTTCAAATGGGGGAACCGACCAGGATCAAATGCAGCAACTGTTTCAGCAGTTCTCCATGTGGTATGCTAAAAACAACATGGATGGTATGGCTCTAAACTCTAATAAATCAAATTTATTTGATCAAATAATTTTAGATAGTGGTGCGACTAATCATATGTTTGGAAATAAAACATTTCTAACAAATTTAAGAATTGATAATAATGGTCAACAAGTTCAAATAGCAAATGGTATGAAAGTCCAAATTAATGGTAGTGGTGCATTCAACCTATTTTCAAAAGAAATTAGGGGTATTTTGTACTTAGAAACTTTTTCGACTAATTTAATATCAATTAAAAGGTTAACAAATGAACTAAATTGTAATGCAATTTTTTCTCCTACAAATGTCCAATTTCAGGACCGGAAAACCTGGAAGAAGATTGGTGAAGGATTTTTAGAAAATGGGCTTTATATTCTAAAAAATCAAGAATTAATTTTTAGTGCAACAAATGAGTCATTAGATCAAGAACTTTGGCACAAGAGACTTGGGCATCCCTCCGACCAAACTTTAAACAAGTTTTTTAATTTTTCTTCAAAAAATTGTATTAATTGTGATGTTTGTAAGCTAGCTAAGCAAACAAGACTTCCTTTTTCTTTGTCAATTAGTAAAAGTGAAGCACCTTTTGAATTAATCCATTCCGATGTATGGGGTCCGGCCCCAATTATTTCTTACAATGGTTTTAAATATTTTGTACTATTCATTGATGATTTCTCACGAACCACATGGCTTTACTTGCTTAAATCAAAAGATGAAGTGTTTTATTGTTTTCTAGAATTTATAAATCGTGTTGAAAATCAATTTAATGCCAAAATCAAAATATTTAGATCGGATAATGGTACGGAATTTGTAAATAATAATTTTGCGAATTTATTCAAAAAAAGGGGAATTATTCACCAAACGACTTGTATAAATACTCCCGAACAAAATGGTGTATCGGAAAGAAAAAATAGACATTTATTAGAAGTAACAAGAGCACTTTTATTTCAATCAAATGTTCCAAAAAAATTTTGGTCGGATGCCATTCTTAGTGCCACATACTTGATCAATAGATTACCTAGCACTAAATTAGAAAATAAATGCCCACTAGAAATCATTTGCCAACGAAAGCCTAATGTTGATCATTTAAAAGTATTTGGTTGTACTTGTTTTGCACATATCAAAAGAAAGGATAAACTTGATCATACATCTATCAAAACAATTTTCTTAGGGTATTCCTTTACAAAAAAGGTATACAAATGCTATGACCCTATCAATAAAAAACTACATATTTCTAGGGATGTTATTTTTTGTGAAAAAGAACCATATTTTAAAATAGAGATGAAAGTTTTAACTCTCATGACAATGGTAGAAGTAGTATGGTCTTACCCCAAATAAATGTTCAAGAAAATGTATCAAATGATAACTATGAAAATGAGCCCAACAATCAAATAGAAGAGATAGGAGGAAATGAGGATAATCATGAAAGTGAAGAAGAGGAAGAGCGTGTTGTTAGAAGATCATCACGAATAAGCCAACCATCTACAAAGCTTAGAGACTACATAACATACTCGGTATTGTACCCTATACAAGATTTTATTTCTTATGAAAATGTCTCTTCAAGTCATAAGGCATTCATTACTTCTCTCCAAAAGGAATTAGAGCCAAACAATTACCATGAGGCCATAAGTGTCCCAAATTGGTGTGAAGCCATGAAAGAAGAGCTAAAAGCTCTAGAAAAAAAATGAAACTTGGGTAATTGTTCCATTACCAAAAAATAAGAAACCGGTTGGATGCAAATGGGTATATAGAATTAAATACAATTGTGATGGTACCATAGAACGGTACAAGGCAAGATTAGTTGCCAAATGTTATATCCAAACTTACGGCATTGATTACCATGAAACATTTGCTCCGGTAGCAAAAATAAATACCGTTAGAATCTTATTTTCTATCACGGTAAACAATGGTTGGAATCTTTATCAAATGGATGTAAAAAATGATTTTCTTCAAGGAACACTTGAAGAAGAGGTGTATATGACACTACCACCCGGCCATAAATTAGAAAAGAATTCTAATTTAGCTTGTAGGTTAAAAAAATCAATTTATGGATTAAAGCAATCTCCACGGGCATGGTATGGCAAACTTAGCTCCTATTTAATTTCTTGTAATTTCAAAATTAGCAATGCCGATCATTCATTGTTTACCAAAAGTAACGGTATAGATATCACCATTGTATTAGTCTATGTGGATGACATAATAATTACCGGAAATAATTTAGAAGAGATAAAGAGAATTAAACTTCAATTAAAAGAAAAATTTGAAATTAAGGATCTTGGATATTTAAAGTATTTTCTAGAAATTGAAGTAGCATATTCTAAAAGAGGCCTTTTCCTATCTCAAAGAAAATATATTTTAGATTTGTTAAAAGAAACCGGCAAGCTAGCATGTAAACCGGCCTCTACTCCGATAGATACAAAATGTAAATTAAATAGTGAAGATGGTGAACTATTAGATGACATAAACCAATTTCAAAGAATTATAGGAAAATTAATTTATCTTACCGTGACACGTCCGGATATTGCATTTTCCGTAAGTCAAATAAGCAAATTTATGCACTCTCCAAGAACTCCACACTTAGAGGCTATTAATAGAATATTGAGATATTTAAAGAAAACCCCCGGAAAAGGAATTTGGATGAAAAACAATAATTTTAATACTCTATGTGGCTATTCCGATACAGATTGGGCCGGGAGCTTCGATAGAAAATCGACAACCGGTTTTTGCACGTTTGTAGGCGAAAATCTAGTCACATGGAAGAGCAAGAAACAAAGTGTCGTGGCACGATCAAGTGCCGAAGCGGAATATCGTGCCATGGCATCAACCGCAAGTGAATTAACATGGATAAAACAACTTCTTGAGGATATGGAAATTAAAATTCGAGATCCAATTCAAATGTTTTGTGATAATCAAGCGGCTCGACATATAGCATCCAATCCCGTGTTCCATGAGCGAACTAAACACATTGAAGTGGATTGTCACTTTATCCGAGAAAAAATCCAATCCAAAGAAATCGAGACACCATACGTAAAAAGCGAAGATCAATTGGCGGATATTTTTACGAAGGGCTTAGAACCGAAATTATTTGAAGCAAATGTAATCAAGTTAGGGTTGATTACCATCTACACGCCTAACTTGAGGGGGAGTGTTAAAAATAATGAGGATTAGGATCCAATAACCTCAGACCCGTTAGGGATTTACATCATTGGTTATTTATAGAAATAAAGGGAGCAACAAAATACCTCCACCTTTATTTTTATTCTTAGCATATTACCGTTGTATAGGCAACCGTTAGGATTAGAAGTAGGCACCTTTGCTTTTATATAAATAGTGCTACACTCTAACATATAATACATCCGAAAATAACAAAGTTTTTCAACTTTCCTTCAATCTCTCTGAATCAGAAAAATCATCACACATGTTTGAAATCCGGTTAAAGAATTCTCTTCATGAATATTAAATAATTAGATAGTTTGTCTCCAATCCTCTTCTCAAAAAAAAAAAAGAGAGGCTATAATATTTTTCCAACTAAATGTAGATTGAGGAGGGCTCAAATGCCCCATTGCTCCATGCCCCAATCGTATCCCAACATTTTTATCTTCAATTTCAAAGTTCAAACAGACGATCTAAACCGCTCAACATGATATCTACGTTAAAATATGATTGGAGATCAAATTTTATATTTTTGGAAATATTTTACTATATTTTAAGATAAGTACAAAATCATGTTTTTAGATGGTCTACAATTTCCTGAAAACAATGATTTTTTACATATCTTAAAAAATAGCAAAAAAATCCAAAAAAAATATAAAATTTGATCTCTAAGCATATTTTAACATGGATATCATGTTGAGTGTTTCAGATCATTTGTTTGAACTTTAAAATTGAAGATAAAGATATTGAGATGCGATTGGGGCATGAAGCAATTGGACATTTGAGCCCTGTACTATAAAGAAATATTTTGTTATCTAGTTAATTAGTACTTTGCACTCAATTAATGCAACTCTGACTAATGCCCACGATGGATGGATGGTTTCCCGAGTTTCTGGTAAAGAAAAGAAAGGGAAAAAAAGAAGATGATTGATTATCTCCATTCTTATATTATGCACATAGGTGTTATGATCCGCCAATAACTGTGATTGAAAGATGAATTTTTGAATTGAATATCAGTCCTCCAATCACATAATATGTCTTCTTTTGATTAAATACATCTATTTTATGTGTAGAAGTCTAAATTTAGTTAAAAATATACTTGCCACACATACTGCTACATGGTTTGTCACAATTAAAATTGAATGAATCACTAGCGATCTGTTTCCTTATTTCTCCTTACAGCTATCTCTGATTCCTGCAATTAAATTATTTCCTTATTTCTCTGTTTCCTCCGTTTCATTTCTCCTCTTCCTCTATATTTTCGACAATGAAAATGAAAACAATCATATCTTTCCGAATTTTGTTTAGAGCTACCGTATCTTTGTGAATAGATTAAGAGCAGATTTTGTGTTGATGGAAACAAACATATCTTTCTGATCTAGAGAGAAAATGAAGAATATCAAGAATTTTCGTGCAGAGAAATGATATGTAGAGAAATTTCCATTATTAAAATAATTTTCATCAAAAATATATATGTAGAGAAAATCCTTATTTGAATCATTTAATTATATCTTTTCCAATTTTGTTTCTTTACAGATCATTTCTCCTCTAAATCGTTTACTGACTTGTCTTGTTTGTAGAGAAAATTAGATATTAAATTGTACAAATGATACTTCAAGAATTTTTTTCATGTTATATTTGATCCTTTCTTTTTTCATTTGTTGTTGTTTTTTTTATTATTATTTATCCGTTTTTATTTCATATGTGTTTTTTATTTTCATTTAAATATATTTTTCCTTAATTTTGTGTGAATGTCAAACAAAAAGATCTCTTCATATTTTATTCAATTTTATAATATATCCGCCGTGCAATCAACGGCCACGCTACTAGTATTTCTATTGTGACGATTAAAGCAGAGAATGCAGGTGCAAAAGGTTTGTTTGTTTCACCAAACTTTGGTTCCATGAATTTTCTTTGGTTTTTGTCTCTTTTGGTTATTAAACTCGATAATGATATATGAATACGACTAGGTAGCAGATGCAGATCGACACAAAGTTAACATTATTTGACGACGTATTGGAGGCTAAGTTCCATACGAAATAGACAAAAAGAAAGGCTCTTCACCGCAGAGAATATGAGGCGAAAGAAATAATAAAATACAAAAAGTTAGTCGGTCCCAACCTTTATATCTTAATCTCTGTATTATCGATTATCATGAACTAAATTTGAATGTAGCTGTCAAATATTATTTTAGAAATTAAATTCATGAAAATTAAAAATTATATAACACAAGTTAATAAGATTCCTTACTATTTAATTTTATAAAATATAACATGTGACAAAGTGTTTGTAAATAAATATTTTTCTTATTAATATATTATTGGCGGTTCACCGCCAACTATAAAAAAATATGACAAAGTGTCATGTCTATTAAAATCAAACTAAAAACGTAATATTCATATTTTTTATAATTGGTAAAATCTGTCAAATAAATTTTTTTTCTACCAAGCATTTATGATACTAAATAACTTCACTTGTCTTAGTTTTAGACCGACACTAAGGGCGTGCTCCATAACCGGAGGCTGTAGAGGAAGGGGAAGGGACAGGGAGGAAGAGAAACGAGGGTTCTCCCCCTCTGAACAGTAAATCCTACATCCCGATTCGGGAGTGACAAATTTAGTCAAAAATCAACACCACGCCCCTCTCTCATTCTCTCCGAACAATAACTCCTCCCCTCCGCTCCCTCTCTGTTTTTACTCTTCTGACGCAGGTGAACGACGTGGGCAGCCTGACAATCAACAGATTTCCCCTTCCTTCCCTTTAATGAAGGGGTTCTCCCCCTCTATGGAGCACAGCCTAAGAGTAAGATGTGCAGATTGCTCATTAAATCAACCATTTAATATCTTGTAATTGTTGATCTATTGTAGCATTAAATATGTCTACTTGATAATCATGCTTTAAGGTGATATTGTCTTTCTTGCTATAAGATCGAATTACAAAATTTTATAATAAAGTCCTTTAAAAAATTTATATTATGTATTTCTTTAAAAATTAAATAAATGAGTTATAGAACTAAATAGCAAGGTTTTAATAAAAAAAAAATTATTGTGTTGCACAAAAAAGAAAAATCAAAGAAATAATCAACACATCAGAAGAGATGCTAGTACATATAAAAAATAAATAGGGGCTAATACATACTAAAAAAGAGTTCGATTAAATTTCAATATATATTATACATAGAACAAAAATTTGAAAAGCATGGCGATGACTAATCACTCCCAAGCTCAAAACTTTTTTTGCCTTCTTCCTCTGTTTTTTTTGTCCAACCACTCGCTCTCTCTCTCTCTCTCTCTCTGCTTTTAAAATTTACAGATTTGACATGTAAATAAACATTTTCTAAGTAAAATTCACAAAAAATTGATGAACTTAAAAACATATTAATTTTATTAAGCGTCAGATTATTGAAAAAAAAAATCACTAACGACTGACAGTAACATTTTTATTGCTAGAGCCAGGAGCCGGAGGTAATTTAAAAAAAAAAAATCACATGTACATCATTACTGCACGTAGAGCGGAAAAAACGTGGCGTGACGTGACTAACACGCCGTGACTTTGATCTCGTGCCGTGCCGTGCCATGACCAAGTTAATTTTTCACGTGCCGTGCTGTGACCATGACCAAAATGTTAAGGGGTGGTCACGGCACTCGAATGGTCACGCCGTGCCTAAACGTGCCGTGACAATACGTGACTCGTGTGACAATTTAATTATAATTTAGATTAATTTATTCAAGATTCACCATTAAATAAATAGCTAATTGTCCTAATTACACGTGACTCGCGTGATTACCGTGCCGTGCCTTGCCGTGCCAAAGTTTCAAAAGATGAACACGGCACGTGAATGGTCATGACACGGAACACACGAATCACGGTACGTAACTGACACGCGTACCGTACCGTTCCGTGCTGTAACCGTGTCATTCCGTGACGGAGCCGGCTCCGCCGTGCCATTTTTCTCACTCTAACTGCACGTCTCTGTATTATATATTATTTAATATAATAAATGCCTGAAATCAAGAAAAATCCGGTGCACGCGTCGCGTCGTCAACGAAAGCACGATATATACGATGTATGTATATCCATGAGAAGAGAATGTCGGACAACAAAAGGCAACAGCGCATTTATTAGCGTACTTTGATTAAAAATAAAATAATAATATCAAATTCAGCAACTTTTTGTGTCTAGCTTGAGAATTAATTAGTTGAGATGAAAAGGTAAGCACAAAAATGAAATACATCGACTCCAGTCGGGGTTCAAATCATTTCTTAAATCTGGGATGTCTTTTATAAGAAATAAATTGCTTCAATATTCGTGCTTTGAAATTTTGAAGGGTTCAATTTTTTTAGTCTTGTCCCACAAAACTATAGAAGTAGAAAGATACTATAAAAGCTTTTAAACTTTTCTAAAGTATAAATTTTGAAAAGAATAACATTGTGAAGCATAGTTGTTTTCTTTTAATCACGCTTACGTACAAGAAGAGAATGGAATGAACGATCATCTTGTAACAGAGAAAAGGTAAAGCCCACCTAAAAGCTTTACTCCCATATAATTCGTACTACCTCCGCTGTCAATTTGTCATAGAATGGAGATGTCCATTACTTTTTACCCTCTTTTGAAATATTATTTCTAACAGTGTGTATACTTTGTTTTGCTAAATATAAATATAATAATCCATGGACAGAAAACTTATTCTAATAATTTTTAGTTGTAACTCTGTCAATTATCAAATTAACAAATTAATAAATGTGATTTCAGCAATATGATGATGTTGAAATATGAGGATTAAAATTTCAACCAAAATCTATTTTATACTTTAAGAGAAAAGTCACTCCACATGTCACTATTTAAATAAGAAACTATTGTTTTATAATATTCGGTAATATTACTAATAAAAACACTCTACTTGTCATTAAATTAAAAAATAACAAACTAAAACCTGTTTTTTTATATAAAAAAAACAGAGATAAGTTCTAAAACAAATAAAGTATAGTATGTTCCTATTAAAAGAAGATAAAACCCAATTTAAGAAAAAAAAAATTAAGCAATTATGATGTGGAACTTTATATCTTAATTAAGAAGAAAAATAAATATACTCTCTTTATATAATATTTTGGCCTTCTTGGTCGTCCCGCGTCGGTGCCTCGTATCAAAAGGTGGAGAATCTAATGTTAATGGAATGGAGAGAAATACAACGAGGCTCTAGATAGAGGGGTGCTGTAAAGCTACCAGACTTGCACCCAACCAGCTATACTTTTCCCGGGAAAAAGTAATAAAGGATTAGATCGCACCTTCAACGGTTTCTTCTTCGCAATTTTCTTTTCTTCTTTTTTTGATCTTTTCCCTTGTGCCACTAAGTTACATAAACAAAAAGGAAAGAGGAAAAAAAAAAATAGAGCTTTTACCCCCCAAACCCCTTCTCACTCTCTCTCTCTCTCTCTCTCTCTCCCCCCATCTCTGTCTCTATCTGTGGATGCGTCTCTCTAGATGTATCAAGCAATGGCGTATACGCGCCATCACTAGTCCATGAAAAACCAGACACCTGCGGGTCTGTATCCTGTAAATTAGTAGGTAATTTTTCTTTCTTTCTGAATTCGAAAAATGTGGTTCTTCTTCTTCTTTTTTGTAATAGATGAGATTTTTACCTAGTTAGTTGATATAGGGATTCACATCAGCCCCTGTGTGCGGCTTAGCTTATGTTTTTACCTAGTTACATGGTTCAATATTTTGTTGCTTGCATACTTTTGTGTTTTGGCATGCAATAGTTATATCAGGGCTAGACTCGTTTTCTTTTGATTACACATCTACAGCTTATTGTGTAAGTTAAATTTTCTTTAATGAAAATGGGCATTAGCCTTTTAATCAAAAATAGATGAGATTTTGAATCGATCAAGGTAGAATGAAATCAAAAGATTAGACATTTGATTTCGTTGTGTAAATTCGATGCATGTGAGATATTTAACGCCTTCCTATTTTATTTTATTTTCATTTGTAATCGACCAGTATTATTGGATACATAAAACTGATGTGCATGCATATATCGTACAAGTTCTTGTCTTCCTTGTGCAATTTAATGCAAAAAGGGAGGTTCCCTTTTTAAACTTTCGGTGGGTATCCGATTGAGTGTTTGTTTTGTCACAAAATTGATTTTTAGTGGTTTAGATATAAAGGCAAGGTTGTAAAGAGAAAAGGGTGTGGGGTTGGAGAAATAGTGGAAGTTAAGTTTTGATACCTTTCTTTTCTCCTTAATGCAAGAACAAATGGGGACAGCTCAGGATTTAAGGTTCTATTACTTTTAGAGTGAGGGAGAGAAAGAAAAATTTCTTACTCAAAAAAAGAAGAGAAAATAAAAGCGAGAGAAGAGAATTGGGATTTGGGGGCAGTTCGATATCGTTTCCCTGTTTTCTCCTCCTTGCCACCTCTGGATGCCAGTGGGAGAAGCTGTTTGATTTACCCGGAAGGGAATTTTCCAAAACTCGAGGTACTTAATCGCATAATTTGCATGTTTTTTTTTTTTGTTTTTTTTAAAGTTTCTGTTCTTTAATTATTTGATTTGATTTGATTTATTCCATGCGCGGCCCTTTGCAAAATCTATTGTTTTGTGTTTTATTTGGCTCATCGCAACACCCAATACATGTACTGTGAAGACTTAGTAATTTCTAAAGAATACTTTTTTGAGATTTAAGAGCACTTCTTCAAACTTCTTTATTATTTTTAAGTTTTCTAAGAAGAAAAATAGTTATTGCTACATGTTTCCTAATTTTGTACACGAGCGATTGAAGGTTCAGAGTTAAAAAATTCTCTATAAAATTTCATACTTGCTTTATCTCTGTACAATTGAGTCTTATGTTAAGAAAATAATAATGAGCATCATATGTGCCCCTTGATAAATTTGAAGTACCATCTAAGAGCCACCCTGACAGCATCAGCCATCAGATATATCTAATGTACCTCCATTAATGCAGAACTTATCATCTATACTCTTTGTTTCTTATATCTTCATAAACAAACAAAACTATATTGTCTCTTGGTGTAATGAAAAATGGAGGATGAGTTGGTAGTATTGGCATGTTAAATGGTGAGATGCAAGTTTTACAGGGTTACCGCATAGCATGCTTCCCCTACTTTGTATTCATGGCGATACTCATTTTACAAAATATACACAAAATTTCCCTTTTTACATCTGATTTTCTTCTGAACTTATATTGAGGTTCTAACATTCATGATGTATTTTCAGGAAGAGTGTAAGCTTTTCTTTTTTTATCGAAAGAAAAATGGGCAAAAGAAACAGTAGTAGGCTGGAAGCTGACAATGGAAATATTGGTTGCATGTGGGGCCTCATTCGCATGCTTCACTTCAGGCGGGACCCGAAGATGCTTCTTGACCAAAGAGAAGGAGGCCGTCAGTATTTCAGTAAGTTTTAATTTGTCAAAGGGGCAACTTAGTCAATTTAGGCTACATGCATTGGCGGATCCATATACAAATTGGGGTAGGCAAGTGCCTACCCCTGGATTTGAATTATTTATTTCGATCTAGTACTAATTGTTTAATGTGCCTAGCCCTGATCTGATGTAGTGCCTACCCTAGTTCTAGTTAGTTCGATTCTTGAACCGATTCCTTCTGAGTTTTGGTCGATTATGTGTATTTCTTCGGATATGCAATACTCTATTTCGTAAATAGAATGAAAGAGAATAAGAGAACAAGAAAGATCTGACGGTGGGACCTATTATTACAATTCTAAGAAATGGGTTGGCCGAACTTTTTGTGCCTTTTATTGTTCGACACTTATATTTCGGTTAAATTTTTATCTAAACTTTGACTTCAATTTGCTAATTGGCTAAGAACAGGCTCACTTTGAATTGTGCTAAATGAATTTTTAATTAACTTACTAAAAATATTTCAATACTGTGTCAATCGATTTGATGATTATAACAAATTTTATAATATATATAGTTACAGGGATTGAGTTGTAATTGTGTACCCGATAAGTTAATGGATTTGAACCCGATTAGCTATTTGAATCCGATTAGTGCCCTACCCTGACAGAAATCCTGGATCCGCCCCTGGCTACATGAGAACATTTCTTTTTATGTGTGTACGTGTGTGTTTATGTAAGAATGGGAGCTATGCTCTTTAATATCTACTTAATTTACGGCATTCTTTTGCATGCAACAGGCATTGAGCAGGTAGAAAGAACTATTGGGCAGTTAACATCAGTAAAAAAAAAATTATTGTATATTTAGGAAAAATTTATCAATTTATAAAGGATGGTGGTCTCCTGGCTGGATAGCTAATTAGTTTGGAAAGATCTCCTTTTTGGATAGGAAGGATAAAATTATTTGAGCAGCTAATCCTGCGTTGATAACATGCTACTTGGAAATGAGTTATTATTTAATGTAATTTATAATTTTATATACTTTCTTTACAATTTAGTAATTGAATAATGAATGGTTCCTCTTTTCATACAGTCAATAAATATTCAAAAGGCATTAAATCAGGCGATTTTGAGGAAATAAACGAGGAAGACGATGTAAGTATCCCACCCCCCCTTTCTTTTTAAATATTGCTGAAAAAGTATTGTTAGTCCCCTCAGTCAGCCTTCAGAAAAAGAATTAATCTGTCGCATCTTTAAGAAAATTTCAAATTTAATTTGGTACTTGTTCAGGATGCTGACCTGTCAGAAACAAAGCCCACAGTGAAGAAACTAATGGAGAAGGAGATGAGTCGGGGCAAAGCAGGGAAAAGAAAAATACCCAGTGACGAAATTGATAAAATCCTTTCTGACTGGGGGCACAAGATCGAGCCTGACAATAAGAAATCCAAGAAAAGGAAACCCAAATCCAATTCGAAGCCAAAGCCAAACCCTATTTCTAACTCTAACAACACTAATTCAACCGAAAGTAGTGACCTCGAGGTAGTAATAGCCTCATTTCTAGTAGAGATTTATAGATATCATAATGAGTGCCAACTTTGTAAGAATAAAAGCGGCTTATGCCCGACTCTTAAATCCGTTGTTTATTCCAAGCTTAATGACCTCAGCACAGTATCAGAAGATGGAACAATAATTGGTGAGAGGCACCTAAGCAACACTGGAGTTTCTCAATCGAAAGAATTCATGAATGCACTGGAAATACTTGGTTCAAATAAGGAATTGTTTCTGAAAATTCTACAAGACCCTGATTCACATGTTTTGGAGAAAGTTCAAGAAATAAATGAAAAGAGAGATATGAAAAAGTTTTCCAGGAGAAAGGAAGAGGAAAAAGTTCAAGAAATTAATGAAAAAAGAGACATGAAAAGGTTTTCCAGGAGAAAGGAACAGGAGGATAAAACCGGCAATTCACCAATGGTCAGTAAAATAGTGGTTCTGAAACCAAAAGCAACAAAACCAAATTATGATGCAAAAGCCGCCTCACATTTTTCATTTAGAGAGATCAAAAGGAGACTTAGACAAATAATTGGGGAGACTGTTAAGGAGAGAAAGGATCCACACCTATTTAAAATTGTAAATGGTACAAACAAACCTTATCGGCAGGTGCATACAACAGTTGGGTCTTCATTTTATGAAGAGGCCAAGAAGCATCTAACTGAGATACTGAGAAATGGAAACGAAACTAAAAATTCGACAAGCGAGCACATGTCAATGCCCTTGGGAAAAATTCTAACAGAGAGTAATTTAGAATTGAATTGGGAGAAGAAGATAGAGAAAGATGAAAGTTCCATTGAAAATGTATGCCTGACAAAAGAGGGTTTAGAAAGCATTGTTTCTGTCAAACAACAGAATCAAGAGATAAGTATAAAAAATGAGAGTACCAATTCCGAGACACATATAGACGCTTTCTGTGAAGAAACAACAGGCAAAGGTAAATTTTATAAATGAATTTAGTTCTCACAAAGACATGTATGTTACAGGCAAATATTTTGCTGGTACCAGTCTGAATACTTCAGCCCTTTGTGCTTAATTTTTTTTCTTGTTTTGGTTTGTTTGGTAGTTGTGCACAAATTGAGCTCAAATCTAGGTTAATATACACATATTTGTACAAATAAGGATTAATTGAGATAAGTTCGTGTGAATTTGGGTGAATTGACCCTTTAGCATGGGCAGTAGTACGAATCTGGCTCTACTCGGGAATATATGGGGAGAAAACAGGTTTACAGTGCTCAAATTGTAAATTCTACTAAATTTTAATCTTGTTTGCCTGAGAGAAAGCTATTAATTACTTGTAGGAACTGTAGATACTATAGAGATTAAAATTGAAGATAGTGCCGAAAGCATTTCTTTTGTTGATGCTCCTGGGGAAGCTATCAGCAGTGAATGCACAACTTCAAGTGAAACATCAAAGGAAGATCCCATGCCAGTAAGCAGTAGTTCTAGTAATATAAAAAAATTTCCTCACCATTTTTAGTATTTACTAATATTCAAAATTTTCCTGTTTCAATTTTTCTTTCTTTTCAGAATATGCAGTTTCCATTTTTTTATGTATTATCAAATTAACCGTGTTATATTTTTAATGATTTATACCTAACTGAAATTTATTGCTTGAAGGGATTGACTGAGGAGTTCAAACAGTCAGAGGAAGAGTTAATTGAAGAATTAAACCCAATTATTTCTGATTCTGTGGAAAATAGTATAATAGAGGAGCCAGAGTGTCACAGTCCAGAGCCGAGCACCTCATACTCATGTAAAGAGAGTTATAGTGAAAAGACAGATCAGCCCAGCCCGATATCTGTTCTTGAGCCATTTTTTTCTGATGACGTGCCAAGTCCAAATTGCAAAATCACAGATCACGGTATTGACTTGTTTTTCTATTTATATCAAGTTCTACCTTGCCAGATGTATCTTTCATTAGCCTTGTTGGTGCTTAATATTAATTTAGCTTAAATTGAATCTAAATTAGGTTAAACTGAATTTTTTTTTTTAAAGGCAAATATTTTGCCCGTTTCATTGGAAAATGAAAGGTTAAACTGAATCTTTATTGAGGTTTATTCAACCAATCTACCTAAATGTCAATTCCATTGCTGAATTAAGTATTGATCAAGGAATGGCAATCTACCTAAGTATGCATTCATGTTACAACAAATTTAAACAATCATTACCTTTTCTCCTTTTTTTAATAATATGCAGATAAGTTACATCAAAGCCTGTCAGTAGCCCGGTTAAATCTAACATCATTACTGGAAGATGTCAGTGCAAGGTCTGAATTCATAGAATCAGTTCTGGAATCGTCTGGATTATGTAAAGAGGAGAGCTTAGATAGATGGTACCGGGAAGAAGAACTTCTAGAACCTTCATTTTTTTATCAGTTAGACATATCACCCAACCAAGAAGATGACTCAAAGCTCCTCTTTGATTGCATATGTGAAGTTCTGACAGAGATCCAACATAGATACTTCAGATTTACGCAACATGTGCATGTCAGAAGAAAAAACCTTTTACATGAAGTGTGTCAAGGGGTTGGTTGGCATCTCCGAAATAAGAACCCATTCGTGTTAGATCACCTTATTAGAAATGACTTGGATCGTGGCAATTGGTGTGACCAGAGGGAGGAAACTGAAGGCATTGTTGCTGAGATATGGGATGAGTTAATAGATGACTTGCTAGAAGAAACAGTGTTTGATCTATGGCTGTGAATTTATACTTAGTAAAATGAGTGTTCTTCTATGTATATTGACCATAGATAGAGCGTCATCTATAGCTAATGGTGACATAATGGGATGTGTATTTGTTAGGGTCTCGGTTGAATGGCACGGTGCCATGGATACCAAAGATGAAGTTTCTATTTTGACAGAAACTTCAAGTTGTTTTCGTTAGATTGATTTTTTGCCTTCACAAATCACAAAGTGTGAGTGTGTGCTAGTGTGTGTTAAATAAATGTTTCTCTATTGATTTTGTTATTCTTTTTAAACATAAGAAGATCAAGAGAGGTCGATCGGTTTAATTGAAATGCTTTCTTATCTTTGGAAATAGTGCCCTATAATTCTTAAATTTAGATATAAAATTGATGGATAGGAATTTATGGGCGATCAAATTTGGACAACCGTTAAAATTATTTATCAACTGTTACAAAGAAATTACAAAGTTCACGTGATAGTTCAGTCTTACCCATCACTTTTTAATTGTCCAAATTTGATGGGTAAAACTAAACTATCTAGAACTTGCAATTAAAAAGTTATACTGTTAGAACAATCCTTACTATCGGTACGTTATTTTAACAGTCCAAAACTTTCGTATACAAATAATATTATTTTCATTTAAAAAAAAACGAATAACTTTTTTTTCTTCTGATTTATGGATTAAATTTAAATGATATGTTAGCACCAAAAGAAAACTGGAGCCTTCACAGCCCAATATCCCAACCAAGTTCAGCCCAATACTTATATAACTTTTAATCTCCTTATAATTGTACTTTAATATCAATTATGTCACATCACGTCATGTCACATGACGTGTTTATTCACGATGTGTTTCTCTTTAATAGAAACGACACAGCAGGCGACTATTCTTTTCAACATTATTTCTTTATTTTAATTTATTTTGCAATTTTTGTTTATATTTTAGCATATTTTTTATTTATTTTCCTATGAAGTTAAAATCTGAAAATAAATAAATAAAGTGTAGCCAGTCACATCACGTGTCATCACAACGTGACAACGTGTGAGGTAATTATCTTCTACCATTTTAGTGATACGATGTTATATCATGTCACGTTTTTCCTTCGCTACTTGTAAGTCGTGTTTATTTTTTTTCCCTCTCTTTTGCTGTCTTTTTCCATGGCATTTTGTTCCTCAAGAATTAATCAATGAGAGTTTATCTACTTCTAATGTGTTCCTGAAATGAGATATTTCTGCGTAGGGACGAATTCAGAATTTTCGTCAGTGGAGCAAAAAAATAGAGAATTAGGTTTAAATAGCAGTTTATATCGTCATGAACCTGCACAATATCTTAAGACAAGAAACTGTAAAATTCAATAAATATGTTTTGCAAATCTAGTCAAACAGACAAGTAGATTATTACACAATCCAACACCTTTATGCTTGAATGTAAACAAAATTAATTGTTTGTCTTACATCCTTAAAAAGTGATTGAAAACAATAAAAAGATGAAAAATTAGACCTTATATTCAAATAAAATTAAACCACTTGGAGAGATGAGTTAGTTTAGGTCAACCTAAAAATCGACTTATTTAATTTTAATCCGGCTCAATTAAATCACATTTGACAGAATAAATAAGACCTAATATTCTTATTTTACAGTTTATTCACTACCAAATATGACCGAAACTTTCCCACCGTAACTTTTCTATACCATAAAATATTTTCCATATATAGATTAAATTTAGGAATAAAAGGACTAATAGCTTCTCCACCATAACTTTTCTATGCCGATTAAACTGCCAAGTTATGGGGAAACACCAGGTTATAAAAAATAATATGTTTATGATGAGTACTATCATGAATCATGTTTACATTGATTTTTGCTAAACGACTCAAACACTTTTTCACATAATTTTTTTAATCATTTTTTCAAATTATTTTCACTACTATTTTCAAATTTATTATTTAACACTCTTTCTAAAATATAATTTAAACACCATTATTCTGGTATTATTTGGTAATTTGCAAAAGACATCACTTAAGTTCAGAGACTTGCTTTGTTTCTTCATCACTTGACGGTGGCAATAAACAACATTCCAACTGTGCTAGCGTTGTGATTTAGAAGTCAATTATAAGATGATTGTATTATAAGTTTTGTTCATGTAATTGGATGATTTACAATTTTATATTATTTTATTTCATGTGTATTTTATTACTTATAAATCATTCAGGTTAAGGACTTGAATTTGTTGAACTCTATAAATGAGTTAATAAATATTCTAAAATGTTCCTAATTTTAGTAATTAACAAGAAATATTAATTATCGATATAAATTGGCATTTAAATTAAATGATGATATTGTTCTGCATATCATATATGACAATGAGTTATCAATTTAATCAAATGGATACCTAATGTAGATCAGGGGATCGAACATGAGTCAAAATAAAATATTTAATATGAATTATGTTTGTATCATTAATGTTTTATTTGTGTCTGAAATTCTAAAGTATGAGATGATTGTTTTTTTCTACATGAGAAATGCATGCTTATGGTATTATTTGACGTTGATCGTAAATGACAATCATGCATGCATCTATTATCTCAGTATGTATATCTTATGTATAAGGAAAATAATTATCAATAATACCAATATCCCTCGTGTTAATGAGTGATGATATCATTGGTCCCCTTGATGAATTAAACAATACATGTACATGTGTGATTAAGGAGTTAATCATAATTACTGAATTATTTTATAATCAAGAAATGAATAGATTTGCAAAAATGACATGTTTCTACCTTGAATCTGTTCATGATATTATGATACATGAAATTAACACGAGGCAATTGTTACTTAGGAATCGTGATATAATACGGTACTTATCATCTGAGTCCAATTACAATGCATATTGCTAGGTGCCGCTTCTAATGAATTTCTTGGTGGATAACACGGATGACTTATATTTCGGAGTCTCAACTTGGTGCAAGGCGTTCGAGGATATCAGCAAGCTTCAACCACCAATTTGTAAGAGATCGGGTCTTAAGTACGTTGCAAAGGTAATAAATTTATTACATGGAAATATAATTTTAGTTTGATTTTAGTCGCACATGATGTTCATTTGATATTTTTTTGTCAATTTTTTTGAATTCCGTTGTTCTTAAAACCATGAAACCTAACATGCAATACATAGATTGTATAGTCTAAACAACGTTGCATATGATTCGTATATTGTATGAAGCAAAAACTGCTATATTAAAATATTTATCCAATATAATATATTTAAGATCGACATATTTTATATGCTAAGGTGCATATATTGATCAATGATGCAACAATTAACATATTGTTTTGGTCGCAATTTGAGTAGGAATAGGGCTAACTATGGGGTGAACTTTTGCACATTACTAGCTTTTTATTTATTTAATTGGTAAGCTAGTGGTTTTATTTTGAGATGCTACCTTAGCATTTTATTCATGTAAATAATTTTTTTTTATCTTATCAATATATTTGTTTTTTAAAATATGAGTTGGATCAAGTCACCTAATACATTTCAAACCCCAATGTATCAATACAGATGATTTCTTCATTTTGTGGGTTTTGAATTCACGACATCTCATATAAGAGTCATGTGTCTTTGTTACTATATCAAAAACAAATTCTTCTTATCAATATATTTGTTGGTGGTGATTCATTGTTAATTATAAAAAAAATTATATTTAATATCATATATGCATGAGCCCTAGTTTCTATGTAATTGTATAATTTTCCAAACCATCTCCGTTTAAGTAGATAATTTCTCGATAATTTAAAGTAAAGAAACTTGAAAGAGAAAATAGTTCACAATCAAAATAAAATAATTAAGAAGAAGAAGAGTAGACGACAGAGAATTCATATTTTTTGAGATAACAAAATATTTGAATTTAGATGTAAATCGTCCGATCATAATTCGGACTATGATCAATTCGAAATAAAATATAGAAAATCTCTTTAATATTTATGTCAAAACAGATCAAACATCCGGATCTAAATTCAAAATTTCTGTTACCTAATAAGCTGATATGAATTCGATGACAGAAAGATCTAAGTGCAAGAAAAACACAAACACGTAGAATACAAAATAAGTCCGTGGCCACCCAAATCTAAAGTGTTCACCCAAAAACAGTACGCGGGGCCACACATCAGTGATACAGCCCCCATATTTTGAGTAACTATTTTGTGCTACTCCATTGCCCATTTCTCGTCATAATCAACGAGTTAAAAAGAGTCAAACACCTGCGCCTTCCCCTCTCTTTCTCTCTCTCTCTCTCCCTCTCTCTCTCTCTGCAAAGGTACCCGTCTCTCTTCTCTCTTTCTCTCTCTAGTTCTCGCGCTGTCCCGCTCTATCTATCCCCTTTTTTCTATTGTTTATCCAGCTTCTAGGGTTCGGAGATTTTAGGGCTTGCGAAACCCTAACCCCGATTCGCGAGATTCTTAGCGTGATTCAAGGAATTAACCGTTGCTTTCTCTCGCTGATTTTGGAAAGGTTCCTGTCCTTTCCCCCGTTCTCCTTCTTCCGAGATTATATTTCGATTTTTAGTGAAGTTCAAGGGTTTAGAGTTGATAGCTCGGGGGTACTGTTTTGGGGTATTTTGGGATCTATTTTTGTAATTCGAGTTAAGTTAATTGCTCTAGCTTTATCTCAGATCAGGATCTGTAGGATTGGTGCTTTTTGTGAGCATGCTTACAGTGTTAAGCATTTTCATCTTGAATTTTTTACTTGTGTTATTATTATTTTTTTTTTACAAATTTGTTATTTAATTTCTCTCCAGGCTGTTCTGCAGAAACTCTGAACGCTTCTGTAGCGGACTTACGTTGTCAGACACGAAGGTGTTTTGGTAGAGAAAAGGATCAACAATTTAACTTGTGCTGGTTTGCTTCTAGAGACAAAAAGAAGAAATAAAGTTGCCTTACATGAGTGGGAATAAATGAGATGTTATTTTGGTATGGACTGGAGAATTGAGTGGTGAAGTTGGAGGCAGTAATGCCGTTAATTTTCAGGAGAGATGCACAGGTATTCTCCAGCCAGCAGTAATGCTGGAAACTCACTTGGTGGGCCTACCATCAGGGATAATTCGAGGGTAGACTCGTCATTTCAACCCCCGAACTATCCTGTTAATACCAGGTGATTACATCTTCCTGCAGAGTCTAGTAACATTTAATTTTTATCCATGGGAGACCTTTCATGGAAAATTTATACTTTGACTGGTTTGAACCTGTTGTAGACTTTTGACAAGCAAATAAAGTTGTTAAAGTTATTAATAGTCTTAGCTAGCTAACGCTTCTCAATTAGCATAGTGAGCTATATTGAGTGGGATTGTAAAGCCAAAACAGCTGCCTTTTCAAGCTTTTAGCCAAGTAGGATCCCTTTTATTACTTTGTATCTGTTCTTAAGCCCATATTATCCTGCTGTTCTTAACTCCTATTTTCAGGCGACAATCACAGATACCAGCATACAAGTTGAAGTGTGAAAAAGAGCTCCTTAATTCTAGGTAAATCTAGTCTCCAAATTTATGCAAAGAATTTCACTTATACACTTGTTTACCAAAGTTAATGGTTGTTGTACTTATATTAATAATTGTTAGACTTGGGCCTCCTGATTTCTATCCGCAAACCCTGAATTGTCCTGAAGAAACCCTAACTAGAGAATATCTACAATCTGGATATAAGGAGACCGTTGAAGGAATTGAGGTACTGCTTTTTTAATTGTACAATACTTCTCATAAATTTTATCATGTATATCTTTTTTTTCCTTAATCGACGTTGAGTGACCTACTTGTAATGTGGGTGTTATCATCATCTTGTTCCCTTTCGAATCTGGAGATTAGCTGATTTACCAAAAGCTTTTTGTATTAGAAAATAAGAAGTGCTTATTTCTTTTGAATTATGGGAACTACGTAGTAGAATATTTCTAGCATAATTGTCTATGCTATTGGCAGTTTAGTATCCTATTGAATTTAGCACATTCGTAAAATTCCAATTCAAGAATTTAACAAGCAACTCAAATTTAAGTCATGCAAAATGAACATTTTAGTATTGGTAAATTGATTGCTAAGCATTGGTGAGATGATGACCAGTGGAATATGTTATTCAGGTGCTAAAATCGTTGACAGTACATATGCCTTTTTTTATTCTTTGAGACAGGTGCTCCAGTTATGAGTGTCTAAAAAAATGGACTTGCTATTAATAACTACTGTTTCCTTGGTTTTCATAGGAAGCACGAGAGATTGTATTGAGTCAGGTTGTTACTTTTCTAAAGCCAGAGCTCATTGGAAAGTGTAGGGAGGTAATTTCTTTTATCATTGCTATTTTCTGGGAACAATTCAAATTGGCTAGGTTCTTTACTACTACATTACTTGTTATTTCCCACGGTTGTCATCTTTCCTTATTCTATATTTCTTGGTCTGCATTCACCAATATTGTAATAATATTTCCTGGTAAGATTTGGTGAGAGAATGAGTGCCCATAGAGATTTCCTTTTCATCCGTTATTTCATTGTCCTTTTGTTTGCTTTTTGTGTGTTTTATTACACAGTGGCAAATTAGGTATATATTGTTAGGTAAAATTTAGGCCAAATGTGTCTTCAGCTGAGTCTTGCTGCACAGTTAATTGGCAATTGGTTTTGAAGTTGGAATAATTGAGGCTTGCTTGTGGAATTGGAGGCTTTATTTTGTTGTAATTGGAGAAATATTAATATTTGTGTAGAGACAGCCTGTATTGTATGGGCTTAACTTTGGCTTAGCAGCCTATGTTGCAATTATTCTATGTAGATACTGTTGTACATAGGTCCTAAGTCGAAATACATTATTGGCAGTAGCTATTTACATAGTTTTCTGCTTATGACCCTGTTATCCTTTTGTTTTCTTTTTGTCATTTTCTTTTTTTGCTCTCACTTCCGTTTCATAGTCGATCTATGGCTAACCTTTTTTTTTTTTTTTCCTTTAACGTGTCCGAAGGCAATAAGGAAGCGTTTCAGGGCCATAAATGAGTCACGCGCTCAGAAGAGAAAAGTAAATATCTCTCTTTCTTCCCGCAATTTCCTCTTTCGGAATGATTCATGTTTAACCTGGATTTCTATAACTGCAGGCTGGGCAAGTTTATGGGGTACCCCTCTCTGGCCACTTATTAGTAAGACCTGGTGCGTTTCCCGAACAAAAGCCTTCTGGAGAAGATTTTCGTAGGAGATGGATTGAGGTTCGTGACATAAATTTGACTGTCTTTGTAATTTCTTTCTTTTTGTGTCTTGCATTTTGATCTGCACTATCTGTTTATAGTGATGCAAGTGACTCTATCCATGAGATCTGTAGCTATGATTTTGCTTTGTGCTCTATTGAAATTAACAGGCCCTATCTCAACCGCACAAACGACTACGCTCATTGTCAGAGCATGTGCCTCATGGTTTTCGAAGAAAATCCCTATTTGACATCATCACTCGACATAACGTCCCATTAGTTCGAGCAACCTGGTTTGTTAAAGTCACATACCTCAATCAGGTATTTACTTCTTTCGCGGGTCATTTGCCCTCATAACTATGAAATATTTTTCTTCCTATTTTTAGCAGTAAACAAATCAATAAAATTTCAGGTTCGTAATGTACCAAATGGAGCACCTGAAAAGTCTCAATTCGTCAGAACAGAACAGTGGACAAAAGACGTGGCTGATTACTTTGAACAGCTCTTGGAAGAGTTCAGCTCAAAAGATGGTGCAACTCTGTCTAGTAGAGATCAGCCATCCCCTGGCCTCAACTCTGGGCATTCTTCATCAAAGCTGAAAACAGAATCGTCCCCATCCATTTCAGACACCGAGGAGCCATCCTTTAACTTCAAATGGTGGTATATGGTTCGACTGGTGCAGTGGCATCTTGCGGAAGGGTTGCTTCTACCAGCTATTCTTATTGATCGCATCCTTAACCAGCTGCAGGTATATATGATGTTTGTTTTTTTTGTCCTAATAATTTTGTTTGTTTACTTTTTTATTATTGCTCTTCGAGTACTAATATCTTTCCTTTACAATGATACCTACAGGACAAGGATTCATTTGAGATCTTAGAACTCCTGTTGCCTCTTTTTCTAGGTTTGCTAGATTACATTTCCTTGTCACAGACATATACACGCACCTTTGTGGAAATAGCTGCGCGTTACCTCAGCAATGTTTTATCAAGTGGCTCAAGTTCCGTTGATGGTTTGAGAAGGGCATCTATGACTGCTACTCTTGCTGAAATGCTACGCTATTTGATCCTTTCTGTGCCAGACACTTTTGTATCTTTGGACTGCTTCCCTCTACCGGCACCTGTTGCCCCTGAGGTGCACCACCGAGGGGCCTCTTTGAAAAACGTGCTTGATGTTTCTGAAGCTGTTCAGTTTGAGACACAGGATGCATATTTTCGGTATTTGTCATGTGGCCATGCGGTCTCCTCTATAGAAAAACGTGCCTCTGATCTAGCCAAGATTGTGAACCCCAACCTTCAAGGCAGAGGTGCAGCCAAGGTTGTACAAGCTCTTGACAAGGCTATTGTGTCGGGCAACTTAACTCTGGCTTATTCTTCTCTCTTTGAAGATCTATCAGATTCTCTAATGGAGGAGAGGTGGATTTCTGAGGTGAGCCCTTGTTTACAATCCTCTCTAATATGGATCGGGACCGTTGAGTTATCTTTGATATGCTCGGTATTTTTTCTTTGTGAATGGGCAACATGTGATTATCGGGATTGCCGCACTGCTATGCCATCGAATCTCACAGGGAGGAAAGATCTCTCTCAGATTTACATGGCGGTGTTGCTTTTAAAGAACAAGATGGATGAGTTGTGCAAGGTTTCTAACCCCAAGAATAGCAGTCGGCATGGAGCCAGTAAGACACCATCCCCTCAGGATCATGCTCCTAATCAGGTTAAGAATTCAGGTGAGAGAAAGAACAAAACTAACATGCTTGAAAGTCCCGGTCCATTACATGACATCATAGTGTGTTGGTTGGATCAACATGAAGTCAGCAGCCCGGCAGGTTACAAAAGGGTCGATGCTCTTGTCACAGAACTCATCTGTACTGGCATTTTCTATCCTCAGGCGTATGTGAGGCAGCTTATAGTTAGTGGTCTTATGGACAGGGAAGGTACACCTCTAGATGCTGAACGAAAAAGGAGACACCATAGAATCCTGAAGCAGCTGCCTGCATTGTGCCTGTTGGATGTGCTGGAAGAGTCCAGGGTGGTTGAAAAAACAACTTTGAATGACACTGTTTCTGTATACTCAAGTGAACGTCACCTCGTGGTGCGTGAGCTTTCAAGGGGACAGGGTGGGGTGGTTAAGAAAAGCAATACACCATCTGGCTTTCCTCTTCAAAAGCAAAAGAACCACCGTCCCAGCAGTAGAGATGGTAAGAGTGAGGGGAGCAAGGTGAAGGCAGTAATTACTGAACTGAAAAGTTTGATATCAACTTTGCTGCATTTCCCAAACATCGGCTTGTCATCCATGGAACCAAAGAATGAAGGTTTGAAGGGAAGTATCAAGAGGCCGTTAAGTGCATCTGATTTGAAAGCTGATTCAGGTGAGACGAAACAAGGGTGTGAGGAGTGCCGTAGAGCTAAGAGGCAGAAGATAGACAATCGGAGCCCTTCTTTCCAAAGCATCCCTTCAAGTAAATTGGAGGATGAGGATATATGGTGGGTAAGGAAAGGAGCAGTGAAGGCCCATGAACCATCATTCAAGGTTGAACCGCCCCAGCAGAAGGTACCTAAACAGGGCTCAAGAGGGAGGCGTAAAACTCAGAGCCTAGCGCAGTTGGCAGCTGCTCGGATTGAAAGCAGTCAGGGGGCTTCTACTAGCCATGTGTGTGATAACAAGGTGAGCTGCCCCCACCACAAATCCACAACAGATAGTGACAGTTCCAAGGAGTTTGATCGGACAAGAGCTGTTAACCTTACTGAGATTGGGAAGGCTTTGAAGAGGCTTAGGATGATCGAGAAGAAATCTGTTTCGATCTGGCTTTTGAGATCACTAAGACAGCTTATTGAAGGGAATGAAACAGTGATGGACAAGCCTGGGAGCAGCACTTCTGGTTTCCCCTCGCAGAATGACGAAAGGTGCAGCGTTAGATGGAGAATGAGTGAGGATGAGTTGTTGTCGATTATGTATCTTCTGGACCAATGTTGTGATTTGGTCCCATTGGTGAAGTTCCTAGTCTGGTTGCTTCCCAAAATCCGTGCAAGGATGAGTGCTAACATCCAGGTTGGTAGGCATGCGATTCAATCAAAGAACAGAGAGAACCAAATCTGCCAAGTCGAGGAAGCATTTATTTATTCCGCACTGCAACGGTATCAATTTTTTACCTTTTTGTATTGATCTCTTCTTATTGATTGAAAGTAGCTTGGATACCTTTTTACCTTTTTGTATTGATCTCTCCTTATTGATTGAAAGTAGCATGGCTACCCGGTTCATAAAACATGACACAAGTTCACACCAGCAAGATCAAATCATAAAATTTTCTTTACTTGATAAAGAAAGAAACCCCACCCCAGGTGTTTATCTTAACTACACAGACTCGCGTCCCAAATGAGACACTTGACACATACATGGCTCCCGCTACCTGTCAACTGTACATTGACACCAGCATTGGTAGTGTCAAGGTTTCAGAAAATGTTTTATATCATTGATCAAAAACCAATATAAACTCACCCTCTATCCTATGTACCAGTAAACTGGTACTTAGTTGCAAATAGCAGCAACCAACAAGAAATAAGCAACTGGTACATCCACAGAGCCAACATCATGTCTCGTTTTCAAGCACAGAATAACTTCGGAATAACTATCTTTTGGGTAGCTTGTGGCATAGAATTTTGTCATCACCCAGCTGGTACTGCTACAAGTGGGAACTGGCTAGTTCCCTCTCTCCAGGCTAGTAGTGTCCTCGTGGTGGAAAACACATTTCTTGTCAGAAGTTCAATACTGAACAAATTTGTATAACCAAATTTCTACTATTTTTGGTGATGTGCCGAGAAAAGCATATATAATTTCTAGTTCTCCAAATGCATCACACTTAACAAGGATTTTTTTTTTGGGTCACATTTAGGTAATACCTAAGTTTAATCAATAATGTCACTGATATTAAAGCCAGTAATTTTTGCCACCCTTGAACCAACACCCTCACTCAAGTAGCATTTCTCTTGCTTTGTACTTTCTGTTCCTTGGTAACACATTATTAGCATCTGTCCAGACTTATCTGTCTGGTTAGCTTTTTTGGGCTTTCCTTTGCAATTGCTTTTTCGCATTGATTTTTGAAGTGCCATGACAGATTTGACAAACATTTTGAGATTGTTGAGAAAATTTAGAAGTGGAACAAATATTGTGTATTTAGCTTTGTATGTTAATAATGATATGCTTATTTTGCACTGATACTTCTTTTAATTATTTTTTTTTTCATCTCTTGCTGTTTGCAATCTCTTTTGAGTTTTAGCTTTAATGCACTATGCATATGTTTAGCTTATTTCCTTGTACTTGTAGAATATGAAATTCTCTTATGTTCTGCTTAAGACTAAGCATATGTTTATAATCACTTGGAATTGGTCTAATGGTCTTCAATTGTCCAGGTATGAGAATGTACTGCTTGCAACCGACCTCTTGCCCGAAGTACTGGCTGCTGTGATGCACCGCAATGCTGGAGGTGTCATGCCAAATGGAAGGCATCCTTGTTCGGCTGCTTTTGCATACACCCGTTACATTTTGAAGAAATACAGAGACGTGGCTAGTGTGGCAAGGTGGGAAAAGAATTTCAGGGTGACTTCCGATCAAAGACTCATTTCAGAACTAGACACAGGTCGATCAATTGATGGCGACTCCATCACTTCGTCAGGAGTCTCGTCAGGAGAAGATATTGATGACCATATCCGGCAGAAGCTTGGTGGAAGGTTGTCACGGAATGTCCCAAACATGAAAGAGATTGTGAATCGCAGTGTTGAGGAGGCGTCCCGCTACTTCTATGGGAAAGAAAGAAAGGTTTTCACACCATCAAAACCCCAAGGGGGCTTATTGGAGAAGTGGGATGATAGCTTCCAGATAGCACATGATATTGTGCATAGCCTGGGGGAGTGCATCCGCCAGAACTGTAGTACGCTTCCTGAGGGAGATCCTTGTGTAGTGGCGGCAGCTGTCTCAGCAATTGTTGGCAATGTGGGCCAGGCCATAGCAAAGCTCCCTGATTTCACCTCCGGAAATTACCAAAATCCCCCTTCTGCAGTGACCTCCTTGAATTGTGTACGACACATCTTAAACATTCATATTGCATCTCTTTTCCTGCTAAAGGAATCTCTTGGAGATCGCCTCAGCCGGGTGTTTGAGGTTGCTTTGGCCTTTGAAGCGTCTTCAGCTTTCTCAGCTGCTTTTGCTCCCACCAAAACCCACCGCAACCAGTTTCAGCTCTCCCCTGAATCTCACGACATATTTGGGAGCCATTCAAACGATCTTCATAGCAACTCCACAAAGGGCTTTGTCTCGCGACCCACAAAGATTGCAGGTGCAGTCTCTGCACTCATTTTGGGGGCTGTTATTCATGGTGTGGTCAGCTTAGACCGCCTGATCACAGTTTTCAGGCTGAAGGAGGGTTTGGATACCATGCAGTTCGTCAGAAATACTAGGTCATCAAACACTAATGGTGTTTCACGTTCTTCAGGTGCTTTCAAGCTTGATTGTTCTATTGAGGTCTATGTTCACTGGTTCAGGCTGTTGATTGGCAACTGTCGAACAGTGTGTGATGGGCTGGTTTGTGAAATACTCGGAGAATCATACATCCTAGCTCTATCAAGGATGCAAAGGATGCTGCCACTTGGTCTGATTCTCCCTCCTGCATACTCTATTTTTGCAATGGTCATATGGAGACCTTATATCACCAACAATGGGGCAACCCGTGAAGATGTTCAGCTTTATCAGTACCTATCTACTGCTGTTGGAGATGCCATCGCACACCAGCCATTCCGAGATGTATGTTTCAGGAATACACACAGCTTTTATGATATCCTGGCCTCAGATTCTGGTGATTCAGAGTTCGCTGCGTTGCTTGAGCTGCATGGTTCTGATAAACATTTAAGAGCCACAGCCTTCATCCCTCTGCGGGCAAGGCTGTTCCTGAATGCTCTGATTGAATGCAAAATGCCGGCCTCCGCAATACTGCAGGAAGATGGATCTTGGGGTTTTGAGTCGAGTGCTAACATTGAAAATGAGGCAAAGCTCCATGAGCGGCTTCTTCATATACTGGATACTCTCCAGCCAGCCAAGTTTCACTGGCAGTGGGTCGAGCTGCGGCTCCTCTTGCATGAGCAGGCCCTTATTGAGAAAATAGAGACCCAAAGTATGTCATTTGTGGAGGCGCTCCGGTCTCTGACGCCCAATGCTGATTCAGAGAGTGAGAAAAAGTTTACCGAGATAATCATCTCGAGGTTGCTAGTCAGGCCGGATGCGGCCTCTCTTTACTCAGAGGTAGTGCACCTCCTTGGAAAGCTGCTCCAGGAGTCTTTAGTGATGGACACTAAATGGATCTTACAGGGTCCTGATGTTCTACAGGGCCGTAAATCCATCAGACAACAGCTTCTGTATGTTGCCCACAGGAAGGGACTCTCTGCAAAAGCCCATTTTTGGAAACCATGGGGATGGTCTTGTTCTGCACCTGAAGCCTCGACAGGTACTAGTAACACCAACAACAGCACTACTACCGGTAGAGGCACCAAGAGGAAGATTGAAATTATGCCTATTGAAGAAGGAGAGGTCATTGATGAGTTTGTAGATGTTAAAAGATCTGGCAAGTCTTCCAACAACCGGGTCACAGATTCAGAGGGACCCGAATCCATCCATCACCGGGTGACGGAGAAAGCTCTGACAGAGCTTATGCTCCCTTGCATAGACAGGAGTTCTAGTGAGCTGCGTAATGCATTTGCTGCCGAGCTGATCAAGCAGATGGGTGCTATTGAGATGCAGATTAGTGCAATAACACACAACAACAATGGAACAAAACAGCAGGCTAATACGGGTTCGCCGGGGATAGAAGGGGCTCCCTCTGGCAAAAACACTAGAAAAGGAATGCGGGGTGGTAGCCCGGTTTTGGGCCGGAGGCCTCCTGTAGTTGCTAGTGACTCCACCCCTCCTCCTGTGGCTTCTTTGAGATCAGCGCTATGGGTGCGCCTCCAATTTCTCATTCGATTACTCCCTGTTATCTATGCTGATAGGTAATTTACATTTAACATTTTCATGGTTGCTGTTCTCCATTCTAGTTACTTCGGTTAGGTCAAATTTTAATCATAGACATGTTGAGTGCTGTCAGACCGCCTTGTTTTGTTCGGTTCCTAAAGTGAATCAAATTTGAATTTGTGGCGAGAAGTCTTATTTACTCTATTTTGCCACAGTAAAACTCTAATGCGCATTATGCTTCAATTATCCAAACTTTATATAATGGTGTGTAGGCAATAATAAAAGCAAAGTGTGACAAAATGGCCAAACAAAAGACCAAAACAGAAATCACTACCAGTAAGTACCTGGCATTAGAGAATGGTGCCGTGATAATTAATTTTGAGAATATTAGCAGGGATCCATCTGGCAGGAACATGAGGCAGACACTGGCCGGCATCATCCTACGTCTGCTCGGTGCACGAGTTGTGTACGAAGAGGCTGATCTACCTACCCCCATGAAAAGGGAGGCAGGGTCTTCTCCTTCTGAAGCTCTTTTTTATTCTGCCGATAGCTTGTCAGACCGGCCTGGTGAGGGTCTTTTTGACAGGCTTGTATGCGTGCTTCATGCTTTGCTAGGGAGCTGCAAGCCGAGTTGGCTAAAGCCTAAGTTGGCCCCATCCAAGGCAACCATCAAATCTCCACGAGATTTTCCTGCATTTGATCGTGAGGCAGCAGAAAATTTGCAGGTTAGTCTATAAGAAATATTAAAGATTTATAGGGTGTTACTATTTGGGGCAGGTCCATTGCCTGCTAGGATTCAGCACTGCCACAAGCCTTTTGGTACCAAATGTCTCCTTTTTGTTTCAATTTTGTTTCTTCAGTCAGTTATTGCAGAGTTGGATTGAAGTGAGGTTAGTTTGGTGCTTAGTTGAGTGTTGTTAAAAAAACTCTCCACCCGGAATCTGCCAAGGGTATACAAGTATCAACTAAGTATGTGGGCTGATTGAAGTTTTATTGTCCTTGGCTTTGTTCATTCCAAATTCAATTTAATCTAATCCTAAGTTAGACTCAAGCCTAACCCTAGCCCCAATTTTCACCTTCTTGGTATTTTACTTAAAGAGAATTTGAATTTTGGTGAGGGAATCATGTGAGGACGGGGAACTCTGGGAGAAGAAATTCGATCTGGAAATGAACAAGAGCTTTGCAACATATGTTTTTTGTTCTTAGAAGTGCAGTGAGTTTGTTAAATAAACTCTCATGACATGCTGCACCAGTAGTGACAATCAAATAGCATAGAGAAACCTGTTGCAAGCATGTCAAAATGTTTTAATTAGGGTAGATTTTGGAGAATAGTTTTGTCATGCAAGTCTAATTCTCACGTGTGCAGATCCAAGATGCAGGTTCACAGCATGTAAAATTCTGGTAAACTTGGATATAAAAAATTCAAGCATCAACCAAATATCCTTCCTAACAATAAGCTGCACAATTCTGTGTTTGTAATTTTTTGATATATTGTGTTCAGGTTTTCACATTGTTCTCTGTTTGAATAAAACAAATGCATGAGAGCAGTCAATTCCTTTTGTCTCAACATTATTTTCAACATTTTTTCATTAGTTTTTTTATGCATATGAACAATTTTATAAATATCTGAGCTTTCGGCCCGAGTCAGCCGAGTTTTGATCTGAGTGACCGATTTTGATCCACCAAACTACGTGCTGATCCTGATTCTTATTCCGATTTTCAGAATCATATAGCTGAGTTGGTCTTTAATTTAAAGCATGGTACTGATATGTTTCAGTTACTGAAACAGTCATGTTTAGGTAATACAAGATCAGTTACTGGGACCTACTGGTCCAAATGAGCAAAATGTGGTGCACGTATTTAGTCTAAGACAGACAGTATGCCTTTTTCTCTCCTTGATATCATTGTTGCATTTTCATAATGCAGTCAGCATTGGACAAGATGGAATTGCCGCTGACAATCAGGAGGCGGATTCAGTCGGCCATGCCATATCTCCCTCCAACACGTCCCTTCTCAATGCCCTGCCTCCCTCCTCTCTCACTGCCTTCTCTTCCATTCCTTCTGCCTGGCAACCCCACCCCAGGTCACCAACAAAGAAGCATCAACCCCTCTACTCCAAGCTGGAACCCTCCCAATCTTTCATCAGGCCGAGGCAAGGCCCCATTGCCTTCCCAAGAGCCATCAGAGATGGAGATCGATCCTTGGACCTTACTTGAAGATGGCACAGCTGGTTCTACCTCCACATCAGGTGGTGGTGGTGGAGGCGGTAGTAGCATGGGTGCCCCTGGGGGTGACCACTCCAATTTAAAAGCCTCTAGCTGGCTCAAGGGTGCTGTTCGAGTGAGAAGAACCGACCTCACTTACATTGGATCGCTAGATGACGATAGCTGACTCTCTTGTACAGTTATGGCAACATAAGAAAAAAAACAAAAATGCACATTCTTCAGCGACTCCAGCTCACCTTTGTTGTTTCAGGAGAAGATACCATACTGGAATTTATGGGAGAATGAGGGACAGGGGTTGTAATGAGAATTGCTATGACTACTGGAGTCGGGTGCCCTTTTGAAATTCCCCAAGCTAGTTGTATATAACAAATTTTATGGTTCCACCATTGTCAGATCATGTTGTAGCATGTTTTTTATTCTCTTTTGATCCATTTTCTTTTGAAGGATGTATTATTTAGGGAAACAGAATGCATAAAGCGTGATCAGCTTCAGTGTAGCAAAGCTTAGAATTGATTCGAAAAAACAATTGTAACCTTATAACATGTATTTTAGGGCCCTAGGTGATGATGCTTGTTATTAGCTAATCCCATGTGCCTAACTCTTTTTTCTTTTACATTTTTTCCTTCTTTCACTTTATCCTTTTTTTTTCTTACTCCTATTGCCCATTGAGGGTGTGGCTGTGTATTTTGATGACTCAGGTTTTAGATTAATTTTTAATTAATTTGTTCTATTTCTGTAACTCTATGTGATAGGTAGCGGTTATTATGCGTGTGTTGGGTAGGGGAGGGGCGAATGGTTTGGGTAAAGATTTTAACAGAGCATTTTAGGCTTCATGCAGTGTACGGACTATATAATCAAAAGTGTTGCATATGATTAGTGTGCTGCATGAAGCCAAAATTGCTCTGTTAAAATCTTTACCAAAGAGTTTCTACAACTGCAGTAGTGCAGTCTAGAGCTGGTTCCTGATCTGATGCTGGTGCATATGAACAATTCCTCTTTTTATTTTTCATGTTTGTATTATGTATAAAAAATCCATCTATTCTTTTTTACCCCATTATGCTACAATTGTACTACAAAGTGATAGCTGATTTCAGTAGGTTGTATAAATATTAAACTTAAATACAATTGTTAATCTCAAAGTTACGAACAACAGACACCTATCTGCTTACAGGCCCCCATATATTACAAGACAACTAAGCGTGTCAAAATCTTGTTTACTGTCTGATAGTATAAATTTCCAAAATCTGTCAGTATAATAACTAGTCACATCAATCCAAAATATAACCTGTCTGTGAGATCTAAACTAAATCGCCTCGTTTTCTATTGTTAGTTGCCGCAACTTCACAAAGTAGCATGAAGAGGCCTTCTTAAATCAACTTTTCCTAGCAGATTTATCAGCAAAAAGCACATCATCGATCCATGAAACAATATTAAATGCTAAACTCTCTAGCACTCTGGAGTAGCTTTCCAGGATTGCCTGCCCAACATCCTGTGTCACCAAACATACAAAATTATCAACAGCGATTCAAATCTTAATAACCTTGTATTAATGTGATTTGTGTTGTAAATTTTTATAGAGGATTAATTGTTGTTTTTGATTAATTTTTTTCAGAATGGGAATAGATTTATTTCAACTCCATTTGGTAAAGTGCAATAGAACCAATTCCTCACAACCCTCTCCACTCTCCTATTGACTGAAATTTTTTCACTGTATTACGACTCGTATTTCATTTAATTTCAAATATGTTTGGCAATTATTCTGCTTTACCCCTCTATTCCAATGAGCAGAACACGCACTATATGACAATAGTTTTCTTTTTCTTTTTCCATGTTACCTCCTTGGTTTCATGTCTTACCTTATTATACTGGATTTTACTTGTATCCAAGGTGGTCTGTGACAGTGAAGGAAATCTCTGCTTTATAGAAAGCAACAGAGACTCGGCTCTACTAGCTAGCATCACGTTTTTGTCCTCGTCAGATACGAGCTCCTTCACCATTTTCCAGGATGATTTGGAATGGTGAGTGCTTGCTTTCCTGCGCCACACGTACATCGCTGCCTCCACATGATCAGCCAATTCCAAGGCATCATGCTCTTCGCCAATGTTAAGTTGATCAAGCAGCTGATCTGGCGAGAACCTTTCTGGCAAGCTTACTGACCGGTACAAAGCGTCTCCTAAGGTAATTTTTCCACTCTGAAAAACAAAAAAAATGGAAAGCAAAGGTTATAGGGTTAAATCTGAAACTCCCATCGTATCATGTGTTTAATTGTTATTCCAGTACAATGAACTTAAATTCAAACAACATAAATGTAAAATTGTAGTATAATAAATGCCAAAACGTAATTTGAATAAATGGTGCTTAACAAACACCAAATTTCATCCCAGCTAACCAATATCATTATCAAATGATATATATAGTTTGCTAACTTCATGTTTGTTATAGTAACATAAGAAAGGTGCAAAACCAAATAAGCCGCAATCAATCTTTTTAAATAAGTGACAATGCAATGTCAGAAAAAACTTACCTTGGGAAGAGTAGTCAAAAATGAATCTGGGACTTCCATCTCAAAAAGGACTCCAGTATTTATCGCCACAGCAGCCTTGTGGATCTGATTCGCACAATCCCGTTTTTGTTGCAAGTTCTTTCGCGCATTTTCTGATAGGCCTGTATCAGGAGGTACACAAGGGACAGGAAGCCACCACTTCTCCTCATTTCGGTGACTCAACCGCCGGAAAGATGACGATCCAGAACTAAACGATTTTTTTCCATCATCAATGTACCAGAATTCTGGTTTGTGGAAACTATCCAAGATATCCTGATACATGTTTTTAGTTCACAAGCATACTTGAGTTATTTATAAGAAATGATTAATCATCACATTACCTAGGTTTTCATGCACTTGTACAAAATGTCGCAATCCTATATGTTTGAAAGATGTAAAATCTACCGTCTACTGTCTCAATGTCTCTGTATGTTATTGAGCAGAAATGAGATGGATGTTTTCAGTTATTTTTAATTTTTTGAAGGGAATTAAGGAGAGGAGGAAAAATGAGATGTTTTTCATAATTTAAAGGGCATCAATGATATTTCTCTTTTTGCAAGGGCTTACATTATACTTGAAGTTCTTTAAGAGCACATAAGAAAACTATTCCTCTGTTGGTTAAAGAATTTACTCTATTTCTAAGTTCTAGCCCATGTCTTCCAAGGTGTGCCCAGTACCAATTTTTAATTTCTCAAAAGAAAAAAAGATGACAAAATAGTGATATAGAAATCTTACGATAAGCATAGCATCCAGTTTTTCTAATGCAGGGAGGTTGATGTAAATGTCTGATCGTGGTCTGGTTGCCATAACCTAGTTCATTAACAAAAAGAACTTACCAATGATGATCCAAAAAAAAATCTTAATAATATTAAGTTAGTTTTGTTTCCGACCTCTACAGCAGTTCCATCTGGCATGGTTTGCGTAGAGGGATAGAACTCAACTATGTAATCACACACAGAAAGGAGGCAATCCATCTCTCGTCTCCACATTGATTTCTTCTCAAGCGGCAATGGTTCCAATTTATGCCGGGTCCCAAATACAGTGGCTTTGAAATTGGAGAAAAGAAAAAGGTTATGATTGTATTAAGTAAATCACTAAACGATTCCCATATTGCTATCTAAATTTTCACAAGAGATATTTCTAGTAGTTACTCAGTTCCCATATTACTCAATTAGCCCTCATTTTAGCCCAGTTTCAATTTACATGTATTTTTGTAAATTTTCCTAATTAAGCCACTCGGACCATAATAATTCTTAATTAAACTTCAAATTGAAAGCATGGGGAGTTAAAACAGATGAAAAGGATGATTGCAGTAGACTATATTAGAAATTCTCAAACAGAAAAGCAAAAGGGAATTGAACTGTACCATAGAGATTTGTAATGGAATTTGAGATAGCAACTGCAGTGCAGACTCCTTTTCCATTTCCTGACATGTCTTCCCCCAACAAAAGCTTTGAAAACTTCTCCTTTACTAGTTCTAACTCTGGTAAATCAATGCAAGATATCAGAAAACTGATTGATTATTCATAGTTGTTCAAATTTAGATATCTGATAGCTTAGACTAGAACTGTAGTTCTGAGCTATCTAGCTATCAGAATGTAATCTAGTCCTGGAAATGTTAACCAAATTATGCAAAATGCCTGTCAACTTAGTGAAATGTGGGCCCCATGGGTGATACATAATTCAGGTATGGGAATTGCTCCAGTGCATTGTACACCACATTTTAGAGAAGAAAATAGAAAATTATGAAGTTGATTTTGACCGTATGATAAATGAAGGGCGACGTCAGAAAATTTAAAAGTATATACCAACAAAAAAAAAAAATGACGCCAAACAAAAGACTTGACAAAATGCCACAAAATTGGACTAAATCAATTAGTACGAGCTGCACCACACTATGTGGCACAATATGTAAAGCAAATGTATAACGAGTCAACACACAATGCAAATCACCTTGCCACATATCACTTATTGCAAGCTCCAAAAAAGGTGTTAACTTTGTATTCCACCAAAACCAACTTCAAATTCAAAACAAGAAGCTCATCCAAAAATGGAAAAATATAAGTAAGAAAAGTAAACGAAAGCGTTAACATACCATCGTCAGCTGGTGATTTCTTATGGAACACATCAGTGGAGCGCTGCTTCATACTCATGCGGTTGAGCCCCGGCGAGGGTCGTCGTGGCGGCGGCCAGAGGCCACGGTGGTGCGAGGGGGGATCATAAGGACCACTATGATCTTCGCTGCGCTCAGAGAAAGACGACACGTCGGAGATCGTACGGCTAAAATCGATTGAGTCTATCACGGTCGAGCGGTCGAGGTCGGTCTCCGACGAAGAGTTCTCGTCGCACTGAGAGGAGCTGTCCATTTCCGGTGGTTGGTTGGCGCGGTTTTTGAGGAGAGGTTGCACACCTGTGAGAGAGAGAGAGAGAGAAGAGAGAATGGAATTTAATGGAACAGTACTACATATTCAATACAGAAAATTGTTTAATGAAACAGTGATTTAAATGTAGAGAGAGAGAGAGAGAGAGAGAGGAGGGAGTGTCATACTGTCATTTGGAATTTTGCGACGGAACCTGTCCGATGGTTATCGGACCAAATTCGATCCGATTCCCAGTTTGAGCCGTTAGATTCGCTTTAAGATATGTGTGGACGATTTTTTGAAATTCACCCCTCGAATTTAAACTGAAGTGCGAAAAATACGCTCTGTTTAGTCATGTTTTTGGAAGTTTGTGTAAAGCTTCTGTCGGTTAAATTACTAATTAAGTCACCAAACTTTATTAGTGTGATTTGAAAAGGTTTACTTCACTTTCCTGCTTCGTACTTAAATCTCAAGGAATGTAAATTATAGGTAAAACTGAGATTTCAAATTATTGTTTGATGTTTTCGTACCATGATTTTTCTAAGCTGTTAACAGCTTTTAATTTGATCTATATGCCATATAATTAGGAATATTTCATGTATATGTTTGCAAAATCCCCCCTGCAATTATCTTAGAAGAATGAAACTTTTTTAGTATTGAAAAATTTAAGTCAGAAGGAAGGATGGTACTTCATCATCAAAATTCTTCCGAAATTCTTAAAGACAAGTGTGCTACAAATTTTTCATGTATATTTTTTTAAATAAGAGCTTTAATAACTTTAGTATTTTTTTTTTAGAAGTTTTATAGAAATTGAACCAGCATTTATACGTAAAGAGGCAAGATTCAGCATTTATACCAAACAGAAGGGACTGGTTTGGGAATAACGAAACAAGGAGGAGTTTTTTTTAATTAGATCCTTCGTTTTATAATTTACTCTGGTTTGAAAGTTAGAATCCATGTTTCAAGCCTGACAGCCAAAATCAAATGACAAGGGAGATGAAAACAAGCGATATGCTGCTGTAATGAGGACAGACAGGATTAAAATAAGGCTTTCATCTCCTTTGAGACTTTTTATGGTTTTTACCTATCTCCTCCGTTTCTTTTCTGAAATGGAGAGGATTCCACGTTTGTTTAATTTTCAAGAAAACTTTGCTGTTTGTTGTTCCCATCAAAACAATAGACATCTCAATGGATGCGAGATATTTTGTGCAACTGTGTTTGCAAAATTAAGGAAAATAATTTTCAATAAGTATATTTAATATTTTCAGTAAATTGGAAGCAGCTTTCTAAAATTTTCTTGGTTCATCATTGTCCTGTTATAGGAGGGGTAGGAAAGATTATCTCCATTTTGAGATTAATTGAGAGGAAGAGAAATTAACTTTAGATAGAAATATACATCTTAAAAAAAATGTGGTATATACTTTTGTGGAAACTTCTTTTTAGATTTTCGTTATCCTTTATATGCAGATTTGAAACAGTACTGCCAAGCTGAAAAACCATTTTTTTGTTTTTTCCCTCCTCCCAATGAAGAATTATTTCTTTTGTTTTGAAAGCATTAAAAGAAGAGACAATCAATCAAGCATGAAGCATGGCAAACAAATAATTTGAGTGCTGCAAAAAGAAGAAAATAATGATAAAGCTGCACCTTTATGAAGTTGATTTGGAGCACAATTCCATGCTTTGATTTTTAAATTTTGAAAGCGCTTCCCTCCTCCTATTTCAATGCCTTGTAATCTTCTTTCTTGTTAAAAGAACTTGATTTTTGAAATTTTGCCTCAGTGCTTTGGATCTCTAAATCTCTTCTACCTTTTTTTCTCTCTCTTTTCTTTTCTCTAGAAAGGAATGAAAGAGGAAGGATTGAATGTCGTGGGAGCATGCAAACTACAATCTAATTAATTTCTAATAATTGGGACAGAGCTACTATTTCTAAATAAAATAATTTGGACATGGTCAGACCATGCACCTATCTTAATATGGGATTGTATAACCCAACGAATCACACACTCTTCCTTGCTCGACTTCTCTACAATTATTATTGCAAACTTCTCAGGAGCAGAACAAAAAATAGATCAGGAGGCTAAATAGATAAGCGCAATGTAATTTTATATCTAAAGTCTAAAAATCTCTGCAATCTAATTGTACAGAACATAAAAACAGAGGATCCCAACGCACACTATTTACATATGAATCCGGCTCTTCTATTCTATTAGTAGTATCGTGCCCGTGCGTTGCAACGGAATATATGATAAGATAACAAAATATATTCTCATACAAAATGATAAATTTTCATAAAAAACAAAATTAGAAATATATTCTACATTTATCACAGTAATATGTATAGAAATAAGGAAGTAGATAAATAAGGAAGTGAACGAAAAATTGATTTGCATTGTGATCCGCCGTATAAAAAATTTCAATTGGAGAGGGAGAATAAGAAAACAAAAAAATAAGGAAACGGAGAATTATATCGCTAAATTTTAGAGTTTGTTTAATTTTAATTATAACGCATCGTGTGACGGTATGTGTGACGAGTATGTTTGTAGCTAAATTTAAACTTCTACACATAAAACATATAGATTTAATCAAAAGAAGATAGATTATGTGATTGGAGAGCTGAGTTTAAATTCAAAAATTAATCTTTCAATCATAGCCGTTGGTGGATCGGACACCCAACGTGCTTAATAATAGAATGGAGATATCTCCTTTATTTTCTATATATTTGAGCTTCGATCTATCAAAAATTGGGTTATGGAGAAGGAATTGTTAAAAAATTTAAAGGAAATGTTGAAAAAAAAAATATGATTAAGAAATTGGTTTGGTCACTAAATAAAATTATCAGGGATCCAACTAAATTCTCTGGGTGAGAAGGTCGGTTGAACTAAAATTAAGAAAAAAGAAAATCATAAGAACTTCAATTTTTGAAGAGAAAATTTACGGATTAAATATTTTAGAGTAAATTACATAATGTTTCTTAAAATAGTATTATTTTCTTATTCGGTCGTTAAAATATAAAAAATATAATTTTAGTCTTTAAGATTCTAATTCATACCAAATTGTTTCTACATTTAGCATCCACTAAAAAAATACTTTAATCCATCTCATCGTTAATTAATTACCATTATTAATATCATTATTAATTACATAATGTTGATACTAATTTTTCATTATCCACACTATAACACATCGGCATCCGCATCGTAGAAAATTAATTAAAAATTAATATTTTTAATATATCTAACTATGGATATCAACATGAGATAGATGTTGATTTGAAGTACATCTAATAAAACCAATTTAATATAAATTGAAAATTTTAATGACCATGAGACTTTTGAAATAAAAATCAAAATTAGGAATAAATGTCACAAATTATCATAACAGATTTCTTATTTTACAAAATGATTAATATCTTCTATGTTGTTTTCTAATGTAAGTTCATTTAAGTACAAACTTGGGTAGAAATGGCGGGTCTATATATTATCATAATTATACTGTTTTTTTATCTAGTAAATTACTAAATTTATTAACTTAGATTTTCCTTTTTTAAGTCTGGACAAATCTCATAATTCAACTGATAAAATATTTGAAAACAAATAGACTAGTTGAATATTTCAAAATCCAGAATTGATAAAAAATTTAAAAAAATCTGCACCGTACGACACAAATCCCACCAATCTTGTCGGGTTTTTGAATCCTAAAACTTAAAATACTTGAACAGTTGAACCTAAATTACCTAATTCTAATTGGCTTCAGAGTAGGTCCAATGCCCATCGGACCTACCTTGGTTCGATGGATGTGATGACCATTCGATCTGCATCAAGATTCGTGTGATCTGCATCAAAATCCGTACAAGTCTGTATCAATTTCCGTGCGCATAGATCTTGATGCTAATCGTACGGTGCTAGAGCTAATTGAACCTAAATGTAGGTCCGATGCCCATCGGACCTACTTCTATCTCAATTCTAATTGGCTTCAGCTTTGTTAGCTTAGTTTTGGTTATATTTACATGTGGGAGATAAACCCGACCCGTGATCACTTTCTTCAATTTGACAATTGGTGCGCTGTTTAATTTCACGAACGGAGACTTCCAATTGCCAGCTGTTTCTTTTTGTTTTTCTTGGAGTAGAACTAGGGTGCTCCTAAGCTCACCAAGTCCTTCGTGAACGCGACTCGAAAACCTATCGAATTGACTTCAAACGATATTTCCAAACCGTTAGATGTTCAATCTATATTAAAATATGCTTGGAGACCAAATTTTACATTTTTTGGAATTTTTTTACTATTTATTAAGATGGTTTGAAAATTGCTGATTTTATTAAAATTCTACACCATTGGAAAACAGCGATTTTCAAACCATCTTAATAAATAGTAAAAAAATTCCAAAAAATATAAAATTTGGTCTCCAAGCACATTTTAATATAGATTGAACATCTAACGGTTTGGAAATGTCGTTTGAAGTCAATTCGATAAGTTTTCAAGTCGCGCTCACGGAAGAACTTGGTGAGCTTAGGAGCACCCTAGTTCTACTCTTTTTCTTGAATATACCATTGATATTAAATTAAGAGTTCGTGCAAGCGAGAGATTCATTTGCATTAAATAAATAAATAAAACAAACAAACAAAACGAAGGAGATGCCACTGCCAGTTAAGAAGTAGAAAATAAAGTGAGGTACTGCTGGGGAAATTTTTTTTTAAAAACTATCGCTAAATTTTTAAAATTTACGAAACAACTTGATTACAACTTTTTTTACAAAAATTATCTCTACCGGAAATGGAGCTCAGTATGAAAATTTAAAACTGGACACGGTACTCAGTATTACACGCCACACAATTGTTACACAACCATAACCCATTTCAATTTAATTTTGAGAAACCGAATATCATGGTCGGTTTCATTTTGAGAAACCGAATACCATGACTCGTTTTAATTTTTCTGATTTAACTAAGAAACTGAATACCATAACCAGTTTTGAAAAACCGAATACCATTTCATTTTGTTTTTTTGCCTTACCGAACCTGATGGTCGGTTTTTCCTTCTTTTTTTCCAATTTATCTTACGTGAATTTTTTTTAATATCTAGTTCATTATATGAATAGGATTTGCTATAAAATAATTAAAGGAGAGGGACTCAAAACCAAAACCGAAATTAGAGTCCGGTTTTATTCTCTCACCAAATAATTCTACAAACCGAGCACCAAATCCGATTTTTATTTATTGAATTTTCTGTGGCAATTGAAAAAGGAAATAGGTTTGAATGGGTTCAAATTCGATACTGAATATCGTATCCGTTTTTCAAATTTTCATACCGAGCGTCATTTCTGGTGGAGATGGTTTTTGTAAAAAAAGTTGTAATCATGTTGGTTTCGTAAATTTTCAAAATTTAGTGATGTTTTAAAAAAAAAAATTCACTGCTAGGTATGAAACGCAATCAATGCAACTTGCAGAGCAATTATTCTTTGTATTAGTATTAGGTAACACTTGCAAATTATAGAAGACAAGTCACCCAACTGTTTTTATATTCATAAAAGATTTCTCATTTGAATTTCGAATCTGCAATCTATCATACGGAGAACACTGTCTTAATCACTAAATCAAAGACTGGTTCTTTGTAGAATAAATATTTTAAAATAACAGTTTTGACTTCATACAACCCACAAATTTGTGCATTGTATGAAATCAAAATTACTTTGTTAAAATGTTTATCTTTTTTATTTTTATTTGGGCTCAAATTACTCTTTAAGTTCTTAAAAAAAAATATTACTCTTTAAGTAACATCACAAGCCATGACAAAGAAACCGAGTCAAATTTTATACTAATCTGCCTTAGATTTATAGGATCTCTATAAAATTTGTGTCAGATTAAAACGGACGGTTCTGATCTCATTCAAATTAGTGTTTGTTGTTCTCAGGCCACACCGTTAAACTTTATTTATTAAATTATTTTCGAAAAAGTACAAAATTTCTTCTATACTTGTGAACTATCTAAGTTCAAATGTCCTCTTACTCATTTAATTTTGTTGATGAATAACAATTGTAATTTTAAAATTCAAATAATTAAATATAATATCTTCTTGAATCTCATATGAGACTATTTAATTTTTTTTCTTACAAAAAAAAACAAGAAATTAAAGAGATTTTTCTCGAGCATACAACTTTGTGTTTTTATAGACAAAATAACATGAAATGTGAAATTGTAAGCAAAAGTAAAACAAAGAAAAATAGTTCGAAAAAAATAGTTTCTCCTTTATTTTATTTCATAAAAAAGTAATGTGAAGTTTTTTTTTTCTCCACTAGAAAAAAATGACAATTTTATGGATAAAAATTGCCTTTTAAGTTGTAACTGTCACACCTCATAAACATTTAATACTTAGTTTTGATTGATCACCGTGATGATATGCATATTATTCTGTTATGGCTATTAGGTCACCAATCCTTTTCCAAACAATCATTATGATTTTTATTTAATTTCTCTTAATCCGCATATATAAGTATATAACCATTAAATTTTGCATCCTCTTCCGAGATTTTTATTAATACCCTAAAAAAAAAAAATATTAAAAATACCCTCAGTTTTTAAAAAATTTAAAAAATGCCCTAACCGCCCCATAATGGGGCGGTCCACTGATGGCAGAAAACCGCCCTATTTCTGGGCGGTCCACCTCCTCTAGAAAACCGCCCAGAGATGGGGCGGTTCAGTGTTTTTTTTTTTTTTCAGATTTTATATATTTTTATAAGGAAATGTATATATTGTTTAGATATATTTTTCTTTTTTAAGATATATATATTGTTAAGATATATATTTTTCCTTCATGTTAAGATATATATATATATATTTTTAAGATATATATATTTAGAAGGAAATACATATTGGTATTTTTTTTTAAGATGTATATATTGTTTAAGATATATTTTGGTTTACTAAGATATATATTATTGTAAGGAAATATATATTGATATATATTTTTTTATTGTAGATTTTATATAAAAATGAAGGAAAGTGCTTAATTTTTTTTATTGTAATTTTCAATAAAAGTGAGTTGAGTTTTGATGCGGTTATACGGCTGTTGTACTGATTGTCGATTTGGCTAACGTGATAAACAGTGAAAAATATGTAATATAAATCGGAAGTCAAAAAAAAAAATCCAAACTACGTAAAATAAATGTCTACAACTCATGCAAAACAGTCCAGACCGAATACATAATAGTAGAAACCTATCAAACTACAAAACATAAAAAAACCTAACGTCGAGGGCGAGGGCGACGATCAGAGAGATCCAACCTACGAGGTGGATGACGGTCCCTAGGCGGCTGTACACGCCTGACGTGAACCTCCTCCTCCTGTGCGGCTGTATCCGCCTCGGCCCACGGATCCTCCACCAGTGGGGGGATAGGCGGCATAGTAGGCACCTCCCATGGCTCCCAGGTCGATGGATACGTAGGCGGAGGAGGCGGTGTGCCAAATATAGCAGATGCATAGGCATCTGCATGCTGTGCTCCACTCCCACTGGCCTCGTCATCGTGCTGTCTGGCCTCCGGATATCGTGGCATGTGGAGGCTCCGTCTCTCATCCCCGGCATAATCTCCCATAAAGTCATCCATAGTGAACTCCGGAGTGGAATGTCGTGGGGGAGCTCCACCCTTAATGGAAACAATGTTAGTTTTGCTACATACAAATAAGTAGTAAGTTGAATAAATAATAAATTTTTGCTACCTGTCCAACCTGCACCGGAACTCCATACTCATTGTAGCAAGCGCTCCACGCATTGTTATTCAACACCCATTCGTGGAAGCCCCAACCTGATTCATCCACTGCATAATTGAAGACAAATTAATTAGAATAGTTTTTGTACCGAGAAATGACTGTGTACGACAAAATCAAATTACCTGGAGGAGGTGGCGGCATCTCATCACCGTATATAGCGACTCTGGGCTGATCCGGATCTAGTGGTGTGGGCTGTATCTCGCGCCAGTTTATGTTCTCCCCACTGTCATGCAACATGCCAACGAGGCGGCCGTCAAAGCCGGAGTCCTCCACCATAGGAGCATTGTGCTGGAGCATTGTACATCCCACTGCTCGCCAACCATCTCGTGCCATGCACACCAAGCTGTGTGCCACTCCTCTGATACCGGTAAGAATCTTCACAAAGTGTATTTATTAATTTTTTAGGAAAAACTAAATAAACATTTAATGCTTTAAATATGTTAGTTTCGTAAGTAATTACCTGGCGAGCCTGCATCGGTCCGAAAGACATATAACCACTCGACCCTGCACGAGAAAGCCTCCGTCGAAGGGTCTCACCCCAATGGCCCGTGAGGTATACCGAGGGCATGCCCCACCTCTGGTACCAGACTAAGTACCTCAATCCTCCAGGCCCTGCGCCTAGTGTGACATCATCGGCCGTAGGAGGCTGCCACATGTGAAACTGTGGGACTGTGCTTGGAGGTAATGCTCTGCGTGGCGCGTGCTCCAGTCGACGTTGGGCTTATTGTGTTTAGTCCTGCAGTACATTTAAATTAAAAAAAGAATGTTAATCAAGTGCAGAACTGAACAAGTAACGGTAGGAGAGCAATTAAGTAATTGTAACTTACTTGTGCAACTTGGTGGTCTCAGCCTCTCCAAGCTCTGGGAACTGCGGGACAAATGCGTCCAGACCAAACTGTCGGGACACGCGATCTGGATACATGTACTCAACAATCCAGTAACATACACACGGCCCCCGATAAAACCAGAGATGCCTCTGCTCCAATGTCAGTCGACAAAATGCGTTCCTTTCGTAGAACTCCCGGTAGGGGAACCAGTCGACGCTGCTCTCGTGAAGCATCTGGAGCTGACTCCGGACATATGAAATCCCCACAGTTCTCCCCCTGCCCGTGTTCTCGTACGTGTGTCGATCGCCCCATATGGCACCGTACGCGGGACACCTCTCGGCATCCTGTCTCCTCAAGTAAGGGACAAGAGACGGACGAACTGGCCGACATACCAGCAAATGAGACCACGACCAGTGCTGGAGTAGAAGTGGGCGATCACAGCTCCGGTATTTTGGAAATGAGGTGAATGTGTTGGTGATTATTGAACCCTAATTATTGTAATTTAAATTCTGAAATATTTGTGAAAACTTACCAAGCAAGCATGGCACAGGCTCCGGTATAAGTGGGCGATCACAGCTCCGCCCCAGTTCCAGGTCGATGGCTTCTCAATTTCTGTCAGCAGAGAGAGGAACATAATCGGAACCGAGTCACCGCTGGAGTCCACGAACATGACGCTGCCACAGAGATCCAGCACAAAGGCCCTCACATACCTAAAAATATAAAATAGTAAAGATAAATTTAATGATTTTCACGGATGAGTTCGTAACATATTTTAATTTCAAGATTCTCAATTATTACCTCTTGACGGCCTCCAGATCAGTGGTCTCGGCTGTGATCCGATGTAGGAAAAAGTGATCACGGAGCGCCGCTAGGCTAATGCAGTACCCCGAATACCGGAACTCCTCATCATCCTTCTTCTTCTTCTTCTTCTGTAGCGTCTTTGGATCCGCTACCCCAAGAAGCCGCCGTATCATCCCCACATGAAGTGGACTGTCGGAGACACCGCTGATAGGGTCCCCATCGATCCGTAGACCCCATAGAGCGCTCACATCTGCTAAGGTCACGGTCATCTCCCCAAAGGGTAAGTGGAACGAATGAGTCTCCGGTCGCCATCTCTCCGCGAGCCCGCTCATCAGAGCCTGGTCGATCTGACCCTGTGGCATGGTAGCAAGCTGGTACAATCCGAGATTCATAATGCACTGCTCCATCAGAGGATGACCGACGCACGGTATCCCGGAGGTGCGATGTCTCACGGTCAACATCGTCTCGTCCTGTATTTAACAATAATTTCAGTCTGAGCGACTTACTATATGCCATATTAAAAATATGTAATTTGAACTGAATTGCTTAAAAAACAACGTACCTCCGTAGATGCGAGCGCGACCCTGTGCTGAACGTGTGGAATCCACAGAAGAGGGCTGAATGTATCAGCTGCATGTGTAGCGTGGTCTGCACCGAGAGGCTCTGCACCGGATGCACTGGGAGCCTCTGTACTGGACGAACTACCGCCCCTCTCCATAGTATCTGCAGTGCACAATTTGCAAATAACTTACATTTCACAATTTTAGATATAAAAATGTATAATGTAGGGATTTTAAATCGAAACACTAATTTTGTACCCTAAATTCTAATTTAATTCTGTACCCTAATTTATGAACCCTAATTCTAATTTATAAACCATAATTTATTTTATAAAACCAAAACCCTAATTTAATTTATAAACACTAATTTAATTTATAAAACCTAAACCCTAATTTAATTTATAAAACCTAAACCCTAATTTAATTTATAAACCCTAATTTAATTTATAAACCCTAACTCTAATTTATAAACCCTAATTTATAAACCATAATTTAATTTATAAAACCTAAACCCTAATTTAATTTATAAACCCTAATTTAATTTATAAATCCTAATTTAATTTATAAACCCTAATTTATAAACCATAATTTAATTTATAAAACCTAAACTCTAATTTAATTTATAAACCCTAATTTATAAACCCTAATTTAATTTATAAATCCTAATTTCATTTATAAACCCTAATTTAATTTTTATAACCTAATTTAACTTACTCGCGTCGAGAAAATCAACAACCCGCACACGGCAATTCAATTTCCAAACTGAACTCTAAACTCTAATTTTTATCAACTTCATCGCGTCGGGAAAATCAACAACCCGCATACGGTAATTCAATTTCCAAACTAAATCCGCTTAATTCTACAAAAAAAAAAATTAATAATTTACGTAAACGTACCAGAAAAAATCCGATCGAGAGAAAGTTGGCCGAGAGAGAGAGAGAGAGGGTGGCCGAGAGAGGGAGAGAGGGGTGGCCGGTGGGGGAGGGGGTGGTGGCGGGGTGGGGGAGGGGAGGGGCGGCCGGGTAGAGAGGAGGAGAGAACGGGAAGAGGGAGGGGAAGGGGAGGCCGAGGGTAGGGTGGCCGGGTAGAGGGGAGGCCGGGGGTGGGCGGGGGTGGGCGGGGGTGGGCGGGGGTGGTCGGGGGGGGGCGCTGGGGGGCTGCTCGGGTCGGGTAGGCGGAACAGGGGGTGGGGCGGGTAGGGTTTGAGGGAGGGAGAAGGAACCAGCGGCCTTAAGGCCAAAAAAAAAAATCATAGTGGACCGCCCAACCACTGGGCGGTTGGGTGGAGTAGGAGAACCGCCCAGTGATAGGGCGGTTTGGTAGGTAGAGTGAACCGCCTGTTCACTGGGCGGTTAGGGCATTTTCAAAAAAAATTTAAAACTGAGGGCATTTTTAATATTTTTTTTTTTTTAGGGTATTAATAAAAATCTCGGCATCCTCTTCTCTTTCTCTTTCATTCAGGGACGGAGGGATGGCTCTTGAATTGAAAATTTTCATTTTTATCCTTTAATTTTTTAAATATTTACAAAAAATTAATACTATTAGTTATTCTCATATAATAAAATTACATGACACTTACTTATTTACATCTTTTAATCTCAATTTTCTAAAAACAGAGTAATTATACTACTATTCACGAAGAGTTAGAAACATATATTAACATAGGATATTTAATGGTGAAATGTGCATGTGCTTATTTATTTGACTGAAGTCACATGAGAAAAGTGAAAATAATTATTTCGGAAAAAAATACAAGTTGGAATATTGGAGGGAAACAAATTAAGTCGAGCTTTTCAAAATCAAACAACTCTTACTACTTTACTACTATGATATATATTTTTGTTTTATTTATTTTTAGCTTTCGGCATATGCTCAAAGCCGAGATTTTTATATATAAGAAAATAAATAAATAAAATATTAAAAATAAGAAACTGTTCACCAGAATTTCAAAAATAAGAAGGACGCCACTCGGGATGGCGTCCCTCAGGGACGCCATCCCAGAAAACGTCCCGTGAAAAAAAAAAAAAAAAAAGGGACGGGACGCCATCCCAGAAAACGTCCCGTAAAAAAAAAAAAAAAAAAAAAACGGGACGGGACGCCATCCCAGAAAACGTCCCGTAAAAAAAAAAAAAAAAAAAAAAAAAGGGACGGGACGCCATCCCAGAAAACGTCCCGTAAAAAAAAAAAAAAAAAAAAAAATTTCTGCTGTGTTCAATCAGAAATCCAATAATTTTGATCAGATTCAAAATTTATTTTAGAGAAAATGGCTACATGGATTTTTGTGTTCTTTATATCAAAATAAAGGTATGAAAGTCTAGTTTCCAGATAATATAATTTTTCTATACAAAAATATTACAGATTGGTACAGTTTTAGCGATTAATTGACAGAGGTCAGAATTCAGAAAAGCTGAAATTCCATTGAGCAGTCCTATAATTTTGATCAGATTCAAAATTCATTTTAGAGAAAATGGCTACATGTATTTTTGTGTTCTTTATATCAAAATAAAGGTATGAAAGTCTAGTTTTCAGATAATATAATTTCTCTATACAACAATATTACAGATTAGTACAGTTTTAGCGATTAATTGACAGAGGTCAGAATTATTGGACTGCTCACTGAAATTTCAGCTTTTCTGAATTCTGACCTCTGTCAATTAATCGCTAAAACTGCACCAATCTGTAATATTTTTGTATAGAGAAATTATATTATCTGGAAACTAGACTTTCATATCTTTATTTTGATATAAAGAACACAAAAATCCATGTAGCCATTTTCTCTGAAATGAATTTTTAATCTGATCAAAATTATAGGACTGCTCAATGGAATTTCAGCTTTTCTGAATTCTGACCTCTGTCAATTAATCGCTAAAACTGTACCAATCTGTAATATTTTTGTATAGAGAAATTATATTATCTGGAAACTAGACTTTCATATATTTATTTTGATATAAAGAACACAAAAATCCATGTAGCCAGTTTCTCTAAAATAAATTTTGAATCTGATCAAAATTATAGGACTGCTCAATGGAATTTCAGCTTTTCTGAATTCTGACCTCTGTCAATTAATCGCTAAAACTGTACCAATCTGTAATATTTTTGTATAGAAAAATTATATTATCTGGAAACTAGACTTTCATACCTTTATTTTGATATAATGAACACAAAAATTCATGTAGCCATTTTCTCTAAAATAAATTTTGAATCTGATCAAAATTATTGGATTTCTGATTGAACACAGCAGAAAATTTTTTTTTTTTTTTTTTTACGGGACGTTTTCTGGGATGGCGTCCTGTCCCTTTTCTTTTTTTTTTTTTTTTTTTCACGGGACGTTTTCTGGGATGGCGTCCCTGAGGGACGCCATCCCGAGTGGCGTCCTTCTTACTTTTGAAATTCTGATGAACAGTTTCTTATTTTTAATATTTTATTTATTTATTTTCTTATATATAAAAATCTCGGTGCTCAAAGCTCCATGCAAGACAAAAATTCACATCCACATTTGACTTTGAATGAATGACTCCGTACCCTTTACGCATAATTTTTTTTGTCGGCGACTAAAGCGGATATAGCGCAATTTAATCTCTAATTTAAAATTTTGAAAAACAATGTACCTTACGATATATGTCGGTAATGTATCTTATTGTTTTAATCATTTGACTTATCAATACATGTTTATAATTATGCATGAAGAACCTCAAAAGAATTCAGAAATTACATGTATTGTATAATATATTCTTTTAACTCTCAATTTGTGCGTGCGTGTGTATAATATACACATACAAAATAAAAATGTACAGATGTGTGTGTATATATTTAGCTTGTGTATTTATATATAGAGGTTGGTTAATATCATAACGTTTGTTCCGGAGTCGTGATGCAACTAATTGGTTTTCCGATTTTCAAATTCCAAATGGTCAATCCAAACCGTTAGATGTGATCTCTATATTGAAATGTGCTTGGAGACCAAATTTTACATTTTTGGAATTTTTTTACTATTTATTAAGTCAGTTTTAAAATCACTTATTTTAACAAACAGTGAAAAATTTCTAGATCATTGAAAGCAACAATTTTAAAACTTACTTAATAAATAGTAAAAAAATTCCAAAAAATATTAGCACATTTTAATATAGATTGAATATTGAACGGTTTGGATCGACTGTTTGAACTTTGAAAATGTAAAAAATGAAGTGTTTGTTCCATGGCCTATGAACAAACGTTTTGATATTAGCCAACCTCCTTATATATATATTATTAGGAAAAATATTATTATAATTTATAAAACAATGTATACTATTAAAATTAAATGAATGTAAAATACATGTTGTTGTTGATTTTTTTGTTAATTAAGTATTGTTGTATCCGCTATGTAACGGATATTACAATGTTTCTAGACTGCCTTTAAAATATTTCTTAAGCGTATCATTTAATGTTAATTTTTCACAATTTATTAAAATTGATTAATATTTGGCTGAATTATATACATTGAAATAATAATGGAATGTATTTTGTTTGACGTATAAATTCCAAAATTCCAATCTTAGTCCATGGTCAGGTTGGACCTTAATTTATAGGGACCGACTAACTATCCCCCAGCTCTCATCCCCCATTCATCCCCCAGTCAATAACTGTTTTTGTTGACTGCTAATTAAGAGGGGACCACAAATTTCAGCGCTAAAAGACAAAACAAAACGTGTTATTATCGCGGCGAGTGTAAGTATTCATATATAATACATCAAGTATTCATATCTAACATATCAAGTATTCAAAAAAAACTGGACACATTACTCACTCATCTTTTACACGTTTTTAGAGGTGAATTTTTTTCTCCGTTCACTCTAATCAATATTTCTGACAATCTGGTAGGAATTTTGCAAATATAAAACCACGAACGTTTTCTACACAATTTTCTCTTTCAAATGAGATCCATGATGACATACTTTCGAGTTATCCGTTGCACAAGTATTCATACCTTGTCATTCAAGTATTCATACATCATCGAACAAGTATTCATACCTAATTAGTATTTCACAAATAAAAAACTGGACACATAATTCACTCATTTTTTACCGATTGAAATTTCGTTACCGCTCAATTACTGGAAGTGTCCAGTACACTCTATCTTAGGTATGAATACTTGTTTGACGAGGTATGAATACTTGCTTGACGTGGTATGAATACTTGCATGACGAGATATAAATAATTTTACGAGTTATGAATACTTGCGCGACGAATAACTCAAAAGTATTTCATCATGGATCTCATTTGAAAGAGAAAATTGCGTAGAAGACGTTTGTGATTTTAGAGTCGCAAAATTCTTCACAAATTGTAAGAAATGTTAGTTAGAGTGAACGGAGAAAAAAAAAACCACATCTAAAAACGTGTAAAAGATGGGTTAGTGATGTAACCAGTTTTTTTTTTAAATACTTGATATCTTAGATATGAATACTTAGTGTATTATATATGAATACTTGATGTATTATATATGAATACTTGCGCGCGTCAGTTACAAAATTTTTCAAATACAAGTGGTCCCCCACATAATTAATGATTGATACACGTTTTTTTTTTGTCTTTTTGTACTTGAAGTTGTGGTCCCCTACATAATTAATGATTGGGAGATGAATGGGGGATAGAAGCCGGGGGAAAAAAATCTTTATCCTAATTTATATGCTTTAATAGAAAAAATGTTAAAAGGATTATTCTACTTCGGTGTTTAATACTTCAAATCGAAAATTTTAAATAATAAATTTAAAATGTTGATCTTGTCATATTAATGCACCTATAATTGTGAAATTAATTTGGAGTTCGTTCTATAAAAAATGAAAACCTTGAAAGAACTCAAGCTTTGTTTTAATTAGAAATTTAGAATGAAACCGTTGGCATTTTGTTTTATTTGTTAATCTTGAGGAAAATAAATTATTTGATAACTATCAATATGGATGCATAGTTGTAATGTAGATCAAAATCAGTAACATTGACATGACATTTGAAACAAAAAAATTTAATATTAAATACCACAGTAAAAGATGAGCATGAAAAGAAAAGCAAAAAATAGGGATTTGTTACCTCATCAAAGGTTGATAGCATGATGCCACTTGTTGCAACAAAAACTAGTTGGTCTTAATTATTTAAAGAAAAAAAGAAAGATATAAAGCTAATATATTAGAATGTTTTATTCATTTATAAATTTAAAATATATTTTATTATGCTAGATTCTTCATGTGCTGAAAGAAGCTCTATTTTTTTTTTTCATTTTTTATTTGCACAAATTGTCTCAAGTTGGATTCTAATGCTAACACTTAACATTAAAAAATCTCTTCTTTTGTTTTCAATCACTTAATTAGTTTCAAAGAAAGAAAGAAAGGTAGTGTAAAGGGGAAATTTTGGTGGTTGGAAGATATGTGGTTGAATTTTTGGTGGTTTGTAGATAGATTATTTTTTATATATTTTTTTTAATAAAAGGTAGTGAAAAATAATTTGATTCATGTTTCATTACTTGTTACAGTGCCATTACTCAAACATAAACAATGACTAACTTGAGAGAAGCAAGGCAAGAGCATATATAATTGCTCTAATACTAGGCACCATGTGCTAGGTTTGGTTCAATTGCTATAATTTGAAGTCTAATTTAAAAACATAATTATTTACTTTAATTCTACTAAACATAACAAAAGAAATAAAAATATAAAAGAAATCCAATAAGATAAATTGACCTCGCTGAATTTCTAAAAATATCAATTATACAAAATTTGAATGTCACTAAAAATTTTATTAAAAAAATATTAATTACTGAGACACTGCAAATTGAGGACCACCTTGTCCCTGTTTAAATACAGATTACTGTTTTTTTTTTTTGAAGGTTGGAGGCTGAGAGCCCGCCAACGTTTTGTATTAATAAGAAAAATATTTACAAGCCAGAAAGTCTGAATTTACTCAAGTTATATCAAAATTCATAGATTAAATAACACATTAAGCAGCGCACAATAGATGCTTTCATGATTCCCGCTTTGCATTCTCGTCACTCTACCCACATGGTACTCAACACGCTTGGTGCCACAATTGAATTTCCAATGCCGTATTATTAATTAAAATTTCCTCCGTTTTGCTCTTGTGCGAGAAGAATCTCATGTTCCTTTCTTGCCACAATGCTCACATGCCCGACGCCCATGCTGTATCCCAAAGCGAGCGTTCTTGGCTATTTACTCAGAATCTATGTCGCCACCATGTATCCTGCAGGTCCGTAATATTTGCATTTTGGATTTGCAAGTTGAAGTGCCTCAGTAGTCCTCTCCAAAAACGCTTTGCAAACTGACAAGTCCATAGTAGGTGCATACTTGTCTCTATATCCGAATTCCCACACAAGCCAATACAGATTACTGTTAAGTGTTATGTTAACCCTTCCGTGGTTCATCCGCCTCTCCATTACTTTACACAAAAGCAGGGTCCATTTCTATCATACAATTTTTGTTCAGGTACTGGATGTGACTTTGAGTATATATCTCTATCGTCATATAATTAGACAGTGATGCTGGGTCCTGAGAATGAACCAAGGATGCCTAGCTAGGAGGTATATGATGAAGAGTGATGTTGTGTTTTTGTTATGTAGTGCACAATGTTTGGTTACAATTTTTGTTTTGATGCACTTGTGGTATCAACCTTGGTTTTTGATATATTAATTGGTTTATGAGTTTTTTATGGAAGGTTGGTTTGGGTCTTTTCAAGCTAGTGTGTGTGTAGCTTGATGGTTTCTTTACTATATATATATATATATAGATGGGCTATTGTGCTTTGCAAAGTAAAGCCATCGTTTTACTTCGGCTTACTTTTTGGATTTTCAAAGTTCAAAACGTCGATCCGACCGTTCAAGTTGATCTACACATTGAAATGTGCTTGCAGACCAAATTTTACATTTTTTGGAATTTTTTTACTATTTATTAAGCCACTTTGAAAATTGCTGATCACATGGTCCAGAAAAAACAGTACAACAAAATTCTGAACCATGTGATCAACAATTTTCAAAGTGGCTTAATAAATAGTAAAAAAATTCCAAAAAATGTAAAATTTGGTCTGCAAGCACATTTCAATATGTAGATCAACTTGAACAGTCGGATTGACATTTTGGACTTTGAAAATCCAAAAAGTAAGCCGAAGTAAAACGATGGCTTTACTTTGCAAAGCACAATAGCTCATCTCTCTCTCTCTCTCTCTCTCTCTCTCTCTATATATATATATATATATGCTTTATTGGTTGTAATATTTGATACTATTCTTTTGGATTTCAGAAAAAAAAAATGAAAATCAGTAGGATTCTAGCCAGCTTTATAAAAAAAATAATGGTCAATAATGTATTTGAGATTTGTGATTAGTGATCCCTAAAATTAGCAAATAGTTTGAAATAAAATAATTATGATTATAATTATATATCTAAGACTCATTTCTATCCACCTCTTTCTTTACTGATGAACCGTCTAATCAATCCGAAGTACTCATCACATTAATTAGTTATAGCAATCCAGTTGATCAGATATGTCTATATATGATGCAATTTTGCCAAGGTGGAATTTATTCCTCTCCAAATATGCCGGAATTTTTAAATGGGTAATTATATGTTACCCCTTGATTCCTTCCTCCATTTTTCCCCCAACTAACTAACTTCCTTTTCTAACTATAATAATCAATTTTAACTAACTAGTGGTCCCTACAAATTAATTAGTAGATTTTCACCTTCTATTTCTTTCCTCTCTCCCTCCCTCTCCCTCTTCCACCTCCGCCTCCCCCTTCCACCTCTGCCTCCACCCGCCTCTCCCACCTTCGCCTCTCCCTCTCCGCCTCCGCCTCTCCTTCTCCGCCTCTGCCTCCGCCTCACACAACGAGGATGAATACTTGTTCAATGATAGATGAATACTTGCATGACGAGGGTGAATACTTGTGCAACGAATAACTCGAAAGTATGTCATCATGGATCTCATTTTAAAGAGAAAATTATGTAGAAAACGTTCGTGGTTTTAGATTTGCAAAATTCCTCACAGATCGTTAGAAATATTAGTTAGATTGAACGGAGAAAAAAAAAACCACCTCTAAAAACGTGTAAAAGATGAGTGTGATATGTCCAGTTTTTTTTTAAAATACTTGATATATCAGGGTGAATACTTGATGTATTACATGTGAATACTTGTTTAATGATAGATGAATACTTGATATATCAGGGTGAATACTTGATGTATTACATGTGAATACTTGTTCAATGATAGATGAATACTTGCATGACGAGTGTGAATACTTGTAAAAGATGGGTGTGATATGTCCAGTTTTTTTTAAAAATACTTGATATATCAGGGTGAATACTTGATGTATTACATGTGAATACTGTTCAATGATAGATGAATACTTGCATGACGAGGGTGAATACTTGTGCAACGAATAACTCGAAAGTATGTCATCATGGATCTCATTTTAAAGAGAAAATTATGTAGAAGATGTTTGTGGTTTTAGATTTGCAAAATTTCTCACAGATCGTTAGAAATATTAGTTAGATTGAACGGAGAAAAAAAAAAACCACCTCTAAAAACGTGTAAAAGATGGGTGTGATATGTCCAGTTTTTTTTTTAAAATACTTGATATATCAGGGTGAATACTTGATGTATTACATGTGAATACTTCATGTATTATAGATGAATACTTGATGTTGTTTCCACTTGCGGTGACGGTTATGCGGTCCCCACGGTAGTTAGTGATGGCGGTTGTGCGGTCTCCCCACTTAATTACGCGTTTTCTTTTGTTTTTAGCGGACGGCAGTTGTGGTACCCTACTATCTCCGCGTAATTAATGCTCTTAATGTCGTAATATTTCCATATATAATTCTTTCTCAAAGATGAATACTTTTATTTATATGGATGAATACAACTCGTGTTAAGTGTCAATACTTTTTCGCAAATCGTCCCCTACTAATTTCACCACTTATCTCCGCATATTACTGTGGTCCCCTACTTATCTGAAGTCGCGGTTGTGCGGTCCCACCATACCTTCATGTACTCTTTACACTTACACGACGAGAATGAATACTTGTTCAATGAGAGATGAATACTTGCGTACGAGGTGTGAATACTTGCGTAACGGACACCTCGAAAGTATGTCATCATGGATCTTATTTGAAAGAGAAAATTATGTAGAAGACTTTCGTGGTTTTAGATTTGAAAAATTCCTCACAGATCGTCGGAAAAATTAGTTAGAGTGAACGTACAAAAAAAAAACCACCTCTAAAAACGTGTCAAAGATGGGTGGTAATGTTTCCTTATATAGTTATTTCTCAAAGATGAGTACTTTTCTTTACATGGATGAATACTTGAGTTTACAAGGGTGAATACTTGTGCGCAATCTATCCTGTAATGCTGTGGAGGCATTTTTGGTCCCCTTCTATTTAATTAACGGTTTACTGTGGTCCCCTACTTATTTTCAGTTGGGGGAAAAGTGGGGGATGGATGGCGGGGGAAGGTTAGGCCCTCCCTTTTTAAATATAGCACAGTTCAAAAAAAAAAATACCAAAATGGCACTTTTTGGCCGGAATTTCAAATTTAGCACGGCCGCAGATCAGCTGAGCGGCCCCAGAAATGGGGCTGCAGATTGGCTGAGCAGACCCGGGGGCCGCAGATCAGTTGAGCGGCCCCATTTTTTTTTTTTTTTAGATCTGAGAGATAAAAATTCGAATTTTACGAAACTTTAAACGGCCATAAAACGGCGCTCGGGTGTCCGATTTCAGCAAATGACCACTTTTCGGAAAGCTTGTGAAAATGCGCATGCGTCCAAACTAACTTTGCCAGATTTCCAAATTCAGAATCGCAAAAAAACAAAGGGAAGAGCCTCAAAACTTCAGTTGAAGTTTCCGATTAAGATTTTCATTCTATTCTCAAATCTACGTAGCTCAGTAAATTAGTTATCTAATGAACTTGTAGAATACTAATTTACTGAGCTACGTAGATTTGAGAATAGAAATGAAAATCTTAATCGGAAACTTCAACTGAAGTTTTGAGGCTCTTCTCTTTGTTTTTTTGCAATTCTGAATTTGGAAATCTGGCAAAGCAAGTTCGAACGCATGCGCATTTTCACAAGCTTTCCGAAAAGTGGTCATTTGCTGAAATCGGACACTCGAGCGCCATTTTATGGCCATTTAAAGTTTCGTAAAATTTGAATTTTTATCTCTCAGATCTAAAAAAAAAAAAAAATGGGGCCGCTCAACTGATCTGCGGTCCCCAGTAAATGAGGCCGCTCAGCTGATCTGCGGCCGTGCTAAATTTGGAATTCCGGCTAAAAAGTACCGTTTTGGTATTTTTTTTTTTAACTGTGTTATATTTAAAAATTTCGGCCAAATATGAGGATGCATGCATATGATCGATATAGAATTTTTTTTAAAAACCATAATTAGGAAAATCATTGTTAGGGAACCAACATGATTACTCAGTTTTTTACAAAAATCATAAGAACCGAGATTGGAATTCAGTTCCAAGTATTTTTTTCCTGGAACCGAAATTGGAATTCGGTTCCAACCCCAATTTCACAATGTTTCCGAAAAGTTGGTGTGGCCTTCGGTGTGCAGAGCAAAACCCGAGATCACTACTCGGTTTTTTTTTTCATTTGGAACCAAATGCTAGATTCGGTTTTTCATTTTTTTTTGGTGGAACCGAATGCTAAATTCGGGTTTTCATTTTTTTTTTGTGGAACCGAACGCTAAATTCGGGTTTTTATTTTTTTTTTGATGGAACCGAATTGTACATTCGGGTTGGGCATGTATTTTTTTTTTTTTGATGAAACCGAATGTACAATTCGGGTTAGGCTAGTTTATTAATTTTTCTTTGTTGAAACTGAATCTAGAATTCGGGTTTAATGAATATATTTATTTGGAACCGAAATCACCTTTCGGGTTCTTCCCCCTTTTTTCCAGTTCGCACTACATCTTCATTCTTCTCTTCTCTCCTTCGCAGACGCAAAGTTTTGAGCAGAGAGCAGAGAGCAGAGAGCAGAGAGCAGAGAGCAAAGAGAGGAGGAATTTTTTTTTTTAGCTGAGAGCAAAGATTATTCAAAAATTTTGTTATCTACCAATCGGCTCCGGTTTAGCTTTCGTCTGAATAACTTAGTAAGTTTTTTTTGTCAATTACGATTGTTTTTTTTAGTGTAAAATTAAAAATGATATCGAATGTTGATTTTGAATTTTTGTGTTCAGGAAATGTCTGGAATAATAATAAATGTGTTCCACAGACGCGCAATTTCAGACGCACTGACCTGCACATTTCCTGTAACTAACTCAACCAGTCTTGATGAGCTAAGAAGACATATATATGTTGGCATTCGTTTGCTTCCTGGCCAGTTCGATCTGACAATCGGGGCACGGTTGAACACGGCACCACCTGGCTCAACAGAAAAGTACCAGTTATTTAACATAAACGACGAAATGATATGGCAGATGGTGCTTGGACATGCCACTCCGGTACTGAATTTTAAACTTCTTGAGTTAGTGGTTGAGTCTGTACCAGTTGTTAGTCAGACCAATTATGACCCATACCCTGGTAGTGTACCTGGAAGTAGCAGAGACATACCAGTGCACAATTCACCCATATATTGTGATGACTCCCCTGAAATGTCGGATGATTTGTATAATTATTTTGACCGGCTGAATAATGATACGGACTCGGACATAAACTCTGACCTTGGTGACTCGGTTGTCGGGGAAGATGATATGGCCGAAATGGAAGATGAGATTAGGATGCAAGATGTAATGAAGGAGTGGCAAGCGTCTATTCCCTTTATTAATCGGGGATTGCAGCATCCTTGTCCGGCATTTAATGACGATATGCCGATGCCGTACAAGGATGAAGCATTTTTTGGTTATTCACCGAGAATCAACGGTCTATTTTCAGTGGGACAGATGTTTCAATCCAAAGCCGAACTTAAAAAGAAGTTGGGTGGATTTGCCATGGATAATAACTTAGAATTACAACAAACCCAGAGCAATCGCAGTGCCTATGTGGTAATATGTAGAGCAGAGGGGTGTCCATGGCGGTTATACGCAAAAACCACTGAGACGGGCATTTGGATAATTTCAACAAACCCATACGAGCACAATTGTTACAGCATTGCTTGTACAGCAGACAGTCGTCAGATTACTGCCAGGATGATTGCAGATATAATCAAACCTGGTCTTGCGAACCATCGTATAAAAAAATTGTGACCATCGTATACTTCATGTCCCAGGCAGTCCAAGATCAATTGTGACCAGTTATCATCGGTATGTCCGGAAACGATCCGTCCTGTAAACATAGATGTTAGATAAACATATATTTGCATTAAATATAAATTAATAACATAAGTGTAAATTAATAAAAAAAAATATTTTACCGGTCACAGGTAAGCCCCACAGATAGCTGACATCTTCCAATGTCACTGTGCACTCTCCCACTGGAAGATGAAACGTATTCGTCTCGGGCCTCCACCTCTCCACGAGGGCAGTGATCAATCCTTTGTCAATATGACATTTAGTCACCTTGGTCATCTGATATAAACCTAAATTCACCAAACTTTGTTTTATCCGATGTTTGTAATTGACGCCCATTTGGCTGCAACGATAATTGACATGCAAAAACAATTTAACCACATAAATTATACCTAACTTACAAGTTCATCCGTAATTTTAAATCCAAACGGAAATTAAACTAATACCGTCGTATTCGCCTTGTATAACTTGTGTTGTTCTTGAGGCAATTTCAGTAAGGCCTGGGAGGGTTGTTCGCCATCCATTTTGCACTACATTGTCAATAAAATTACAAATTAAAACAAATCCATCCAAAAAAATTACATATGCTCCTTTGATTTGGCCGAATTGATTATTTTTTTTACTTGGCCGAATTCTATTTTTTTTTTACTTGGCCGAGTTAAATTGCACTATCAAACACTAAATTACACTAAAAAAAACCAAATTGTTCTACATTTATTAAATTAAATTTTACGAACAAAATTCATCTACATGCAAAACTTACTACAATAACTAAAACTAAATTAATCTACAAGTACTAAATTACCATTCTACAATTAGTTAAAATTAACAAAACAAAACTACTCTACATGTATTAAATTACCATTCTACATGCAAATTTAATGAATTAAATTACTCTACATGTATTAAACTTACTACAATTACTAAAACTAAATTACTCTACATCCAAAATAAATAAATTCTACAATTAGTTAAATTACACTAAAAAACGCTAAATTACACACAAAAAACTAAATTGTTCAACATTTCTTAAAATAAATTTGATGAACTACAATTTATCTACATGCACCCCCAATTTCTTGAAAATTACTAAATTACACTAAAATTTCACTAATTACACTAAAATTACACTAAATTACACTAAAATTCGGATTATTTATTCAAAAAAAAAAATTAAACCCTAAACACTAAAAAACGCTAAATTACACTAAAAAAAAACTAAATTGTTCTACATTTATTAAAATAAATTTGATGAACTAAAATTTATCTACATGCACCCCCAATTTCTTGAAAATTACTAAAATTACACTAAAATTACACTAAATTACACTAAATTACACTAAAATTCGGATTATTTATTGAAAAAAAAAATTAAATCCTAAACACTAAAAAATGCTAAATTACACTAAAAAAAAACTAAATTGTTCTACATTTATTAAAATAAATTTCATGAACTAAAATTTATCTACATGCACCCCCAATTTCTTGAAAATTACTAAAATTACACTAAAATTACACTAACATTACACTAAATTACACTAAAATTACTTCAACATTACACTAAATTACACTAAAATTCGGATTATTTATTCAAAAAAAAAATTAAACCACATACCTCACGAAACTTGTAGATCTGAAGTTCTTCTTGTTCTTCTCTCAAAATTATACTTAAATATGTAATTAGAATTAAAGAAATCTAAATTTTGAGAGTTGGAAAAAAAAAACTTATTTGGTTTGGAAGAGAAGAAAGAAGAGGAAGGAGCCAGAGAGGGGAAGAAGGAAAGAAGGGGAGTGGAGTGGTGGCCTCCCGGGTGAAAAGGAAAAAAAAAAAAAAACCGAATGGCACTTTCGGTTCCAAGGTGGAAAACAAAAGAACCGAATACTACTCTCGGTTCCAAGGTGGAAAAAAAAAAAAAACCGAATGCTACATTCGGTTCCAATGTGAAAAAAAAAAAAAAAAAACCGAGTGCTCATTTCGGTTCCAAGTGCATTTTGGATTTTCCGTGGCAGCTCCTATGAAAAATTTTGAAAACGAGGTTGGAACCGAAATTGGAATTCGGTTCCAGGAAAAAAAAAACTTGGAACCGAATTCCAATCTCGGTTCTTATGGTTTTTGTAAAAAAATGAGTAATCATGTTGGTTCTCTAACAATGATTTTTCTAATTATGATTTTAAAAAAAAATTCTCGATATAGGCTCCTCTTGACCTCCCTTTAGTTTAGTGTCTAAAAAATGGAGAGAAGAGATCGTGTATTATCAAGTAAGAAAACAATGGCGGTGCGTGTATTATTCAAGTAAGAAAACAATGGTGGTGAGTGGTGAGCACTTGGTGGTTGCCCACTCTATCTCTTTTCTCATTTTTTTTTTTTTTTTTTTAGAATATCGGGTTTGGTAGACATGCTAGGCACGTTTAACCAATTAAGACATCTTATTTATTGTTAATGCACCCGGCGAGGTGACTAATGATTAGTTCAAGGAAATAGTTAATGTTTTTTGTCAGAAGGATAACTGGATAAGTATTGTGAATGTTGCTTATTGATGTCCTTATGATAATTTTTTATTATACAAAAATAATATACTTTTTATCCAACAAGATGTTTTTATCTTCTTTAATGAAAAATAGTAGGCGCAAGCCTACTTCCTAAAAAAAACTAAATTATTGGAGTTAAAAAAGTATGTTATTCGACAAATTTGATCCCGTTATATATATATATATGACATAATTTTCATATGCACTTAGGTAGGTTTCAAGAACGTGAATTAATATCATAATTCCATAAGGTAAGTTTGGATGAGAGTTAGAATAATAAAATTTTAGAATAGTAAATGAGAATAGAGAAAAAATAGTGATTTTTATATTAGTGTGAAAATTGTGCTATTCGGATTAGTAAAAATGTTGTTTGGATTGTATTTATGGAATAGTGAATAGTTATAACCAATAAAGAATAGTGTTAATAATGTGCTAATTAGAAGAAAGATAGGCAAGTGGGATCTCAAATGAATTGTCATGACGTGGAGATAGCGGAAAGTGATATCAAATTTGTCATTTTGGAATTATGTTAGCGAAAATTCAAAAATGAAATATTTTTTTCTCTCATTTCACATTTCCGAATAATAGCTATTCCAACATTTACAAGGAATAGAGAATAACAGCTATTCTAACTATTTCGAATAGCAAAAATATTGTTTGAATGCACATTTGCTATTTTGAATAGCCTCTATTATTGTTATTCGTGTGTCATCCAAATATAGCCTAAGTAGTTTATATATCTGTCGGTTAGGTTTGTACTTTGTACCGTGGTCCGATGCATTTTATGTCATATGCAATCTTTAATTTATCTTATGTTTCCCCCCATTAAGACCTTAATTAATATATACCTAGACTAGATGCACATGCACTTCCCACTTATCAGGATCTAAGGAATTCATATCGCCAAAGCGGTCTTATCCTTTGAATTTGAATCAGAGCCGTCCATTATATATTAGCACCAATCTTAAAGGACCCTTGCATTATAGCCTTGAGTTGGATTGGTTTGAATTCTGATTAAATAGTTCAGATTTAAACTCAAACAAATACAAATAATATATTAAATTTTAAGTTTAAATTCTATTTTGGAAAATTATCAAGATTATATTATCAAGTGATCCTCCTTTCAATTTTTTATTATGTACTGTAATATCACAGTGGGCTAGAATTAATATGCATACAGGAGGCCTAGTAACATTGATCCGCTAAGTGTAAAATTAATTAAAGCGTAAGTAAAATAAAGGAAACTAGCAACAGAACTTGGCCAAGCCCAAAAAAATGAGAAATTACAATTCGGCCTTTCTCCATGTATATAATATGAATAAGGCCTGATTCTGGGAGCTATTTAGAATATTTTGCAAATGCTATTATTCATAAAAAGATAGCTGGGCCTGATATTGACATATAGACCGTTTAATTTGGGTTAGTTTATATGGAACATTTCATTTTAAAAACAAAAACAATAATGAATAAAAGAAAAAAAATTATCATCTGTGTTGAATCTGGGTGTCAAAAAAGCTCGTTGCTTGTGGCTCGATCGTGACTCGTACCTGGCTCGCTCGCTAACAGCTCTCTCGTTACTGGGCCGAGCTGTTAACGAGCCAGCTCGCCAACTCGCGAGCTAGCTCGGTTAGACATCAATTTGTGAATTTGTATGAATTTATGTGCATTTTATACTATCTAGCTCGGTCCAGCTCGGTTAAAACAAGATCTAGCCAGACCCAGCGAGCTAGCTCGGGCTGACTCGTCATGATTTCAAGCTGAGGTTTTAGCTCGTATGTCCTAGGTCTAACTCGCTCGGTAAGAGCTCGATTCAGAATTAACGAGCTGAGCTAGGATCTAGCTCAGCCCGAGCCAGCTCGTTTAGCCCTAGTGTTGAAGGGAAATAAATTTGTTGTTATTTCTCGAGAATAACAATAACATGAACATGTTATTTTGATTTCAACCATTCAATTTTTTTTATGCATGAATTTTGACAGAGAAATTTTTCATACACGATCTCAACAAAAATCAACAATTGAGATCAGAATAGCATATTCTTGTTATTCTGTTAAAGTAATCGCTTATATTTTATAATAAAAACGAAGCTTTTTTTATCTAAGATTGTTCATCGGATTCAGACCTTATGAGTCCATATCCTCTGCGGTATCAGAATCCGGATCAATTCTGTTCAATTTAGAATATACTGACTCCTTTAATATTTGTGTGGATTCTAATCAAATGGTCCAAATCTAAACAAAAATATTCTGTTACATTGTTACCTTGATGATATGAATTCCGTCCCTTACACACTTTGGCCCTGTGCGCTTTTATTTTTTTATTTTGTTGATTTTTTTCTATGTATTTTTAGCAAATATTTTTATTCTATTCTACTGTCGTTTCTCTTTTAGGTAGCATTTTGTTTGCTTCCCTATAATTTTTTCTTTTTGATAAAATCATAAAATCCCATCATTTATTTTTTTAGATGATTTTTGGAGATCTATAATTTTCCAAAAATACGATTGCTGGATGAATTTCTGTACAAAGGTATTTTTAGTATAAGAATCCGACTTTACAAATATTAACACTTTGACCCGAATTCAGAGTAGGTCCGATGCCCATCCGATCAACATCAAGATTTGTGCACTCTGCATCAAAATTCGTGCCTTTATTTTTATTTTTGTTGATTTTTCTATGCTTTTATTTTTAGCAAATATATTTATTCTATTCTACTGTCCTTTTCTTTTTCATTTATTTTTTTAGAAGATTTTTGGAGATCCATAATTAATGTTCCAAAAATACGATTACTGTATGGTTTTATGTACAGAGATATTTTTAGTACAAGCATCCAACTTTACAAATATTTACACTAAATAGTTAAAATATAAACACCTAATTACGTAAAAACTAATATTTAGTTTGATATTAATAAGTGTTTATACAGAATAATACATACAAATATATGACAAATAAAAGTATAAATACCTAACGATATAAATACTATATTTGAACACTTTATTTTGCAATTAGAAACATCAGTTCATGAAAATATAAACATTTAGTTCTGTAAATACTAATAATTTATAAAGTCAACATTAATTGAAAAAAAAATCTAAATATCTGAGTTTACAAGTAAAATCTTACTATATAATTTTAATATCGGACTTTATGTGGAAAGGTTAAGGGTAAGAATTTTTTTTTGTTAACTTAACAGTGAGAGTATAGAATTATATATATAAATATATATTCACATATGGATGATGGATGATGTATGGTATCATATGGCGTTATTCATTATTCAAGTATATGTAATATAATTTTTTTCTTTCATTTGCTTTTGAGAGAAATTTAAAAAATCTATTTTTTGAGAGAATTTTCTTTCATTTTCTTGCTTTGAATTTTTTTTTTAATATGAAGCACAAATAGAAGTGTTAATGATACTCTTTTATTTGTTTATCTAAATTACATGGTATTTTATGAGACAATTATAAATATATGTTTTCATTAGACTGTTAAATTTGAATATGAGTAAAAAAAGATTTCGATAAATATGGTTATATAAAAATTACTTCCATCCATTCTTGACAGTCCGTACTTGGCACGAATTCGTCTCACCTAAGGTAACAGTATATTTCTGTTTGGATCCAGACCGTCTAATCAGAATCTGCACGAATATTAAGGGCCCCGTGCGTTTCAGCTCAGGCCAGATTGGAACGAATTCCGATCGGACGGTCCAAATCTAAACAGTAATATTATGTTACCTCAGAGGACATTCGACAAAATAGGTGAACCGCCTTCTCCGTCTCTTTAAATTCGACCTTTCCACGAACAAATTCAATCAAAATTTCTCAGAAATCCTTTTCCCAACTTTTCTCACAGCAAGAGCAAAACAATGGTGCTTCTAAAATGTATCGATGGGGTCACAATAGAGGTCGCAGAAACGATTGCTCTCAAGTCGAAAATGCTGAAGCATGCACTGGAAGAGAGCAATCCGGAGCGGTTTATCCCGTTCGACAGCATCACTGGAGAGGTCATGTCCAAAATTGTGGATTACATGACCATGCAAACGGAGCTCGAATCGAAGAAACCACAGGAAATTGTAGAGAAGTCACCGGAGTTGGAGGGTGAAGTGGCGAAGGCAGAGGAGGCGTTGAAGGCATGGAAGCAGACTGTTGTGACTTGGGAGGAGAAGTACATGGATGTTAGCATGAACATGCTTTATGATCTCTTCGTTGTAAGACTTCATTTTTATCATCCATTTATCTTTCTTTATTTACATTTTTTTTGTGGTAATTTTTGTTTAATTTTATTTTTGGAGCAATTAATTTCTCTATAGTTGGTTAAAAATCTCAGAGGCTCTTAAGATTGGGATATATAATGATTCCTTCTATCTTTTTGAAAATCTTGACAGAGGCTGTCAAGGGTAATTTTTTTTATCTTCAATGCCAAAATTAGCCCAGATGTATTATGTTATATATATTATATAGTTTTTTAAAGTATATTCTTAGGAATTTGGCATCAGGATTTTAAATATAGCAAAAATTGTTTGCTTGTTTTGTCATTGTTTGCATGCTAGCAAACTAGAATTTTTTTATTTGACACTAATGTCCCGGCTTTTAAATTTTTTGACAACACTGCCTAAACCCAAAATTGTAGCATTATCTTATTTGGCAACACATCCTAGCTTCCTCACAGTGTTTTCTTATCCAAATAAACTTACGGGCATTAAAAACCAAAAGAAAAAAAATATATAACTCTGCCAAATATAGTTTAGATGTACCAAATCCAATAATTACTTCTATTATTGAGGTTTTACCTGCCTAACTTATTGGAAAAAAATAAAAGGATTGCATGTCAACCCAGGGTACGTACTGCAGCAATTTCTTGTAGTATATATAGCATGGATGATAGAAAACTTGTTGATGCAAGTGGGTTTGTTTAGTATTATTTCATTGATGATAGAACTAGTTAATGCAATAATTTTTTTTTTTATTTACGAAGATTGGAACATTATTATTTAGTCCTATAACTTTGTTATTTTTTGTTAGTCCCTAGTGCTTTTATTGGCCAGATCATATTTTACCAGACAAAACTTCTATAAACATAGCACCAAGACATAACAGGCCATTGCTAGTTCTGTAGTTCATCTCAATTTATATTTTATATCAATGTTTGTGGAGGCATATTGGAATTTCAATTATCTTGGGTCATATTCTGTGTATATACTAATTTCTCTATTTTTTTATTGTATATATTTAGGGAGCAAATTTCATGGATATACCAGGATTGTTGTCTTTGTGCACCGAGAAAATAGTTAACTTGATCAAAGGGAAGACAGTGAAAGAAATTCGTGAGACTTTCAATATTACGAACGATTTCACGCCGGAAGAAGAAGAGGAATACCAGAAAAAGTATGAATGGGCCTTCACTGACTGACAATATTGTTCTAGTTGTGTGATCTTTGCTGCTACTTCTAATGAGGAAATTAAATCTAGATGTTTTTAGTGAGTATGTTGTGGAACTGGATCATTTTTTTGGTAACTGTAATAGATAAGATCTTTTTGTGGATTGAATATTAATTAATTTGCATGTACTGCCATCTTATGAAATCAATTTAAAGATGACCAAATTATGAGAAACAACGAATTAAAGTTGATGCCTCAGTTGGACTTCGGTATTATTTGGAGCTCTGCTGCGGTTTACACTTTGATTTTTGGTTGTTACTGCTGCTTACAAAAAACTTGTACAGGTTGGTACCGGATTGTTAGTTTGGTACAGCTGCTCATACCATCGCAATACTTAGTTTGGTCTGAATAATTCTTTTTCTCGCTTCGCATTTATCTGGTAACACACTACTGTTCTAATTAAAATTATCATTTTCATCAACAACTGTTCCTAGATTTTATCATTAAATATACACATTTGATGTATTCTTTTGGATTCACAAAAGGTATATTAATACTTTAAATTAATAATTACAAAGGACATTTCTCATGACCCTTCTTTGTTTTATATTTTTTTTCCTATTTTTTTATTAATAAGCGCCAAGGCTGATATATTTTTTCACTGGAAATATAATCTTACAAGAATTAAAGGCACATTGATTTATATTTTTTTTTCAAGTTTGGAGAATCGCCCGTGTTATTGAAGAAACTGCCAGGTGCAGAGAATGAATGACATATCACAATCATTTATACATTTAACTGATTGTGTTGTGCTCTTTTTATACCTACATTATCAGACAACAGAGGAATAGTTAGATTTTTTGTAGTTTACACAGAGCAAAAAAATCACAAAATTAAAATTTTATCTTTTTCAGTTGTTTCATTTATTTGATATATTAATCTGATTGATACTGGCAATACTCTAGCCTGGTCAGTACAGAGTTTTGCACTTTATCAAAAGAGGCTTGTTTACATTGATGGCAAATATTGGGAGGACTATTAAGTAAATAAATTAATGAAACAATGACAATAATTATTAGAATTAACATAAAAATATCATTTCTGAAACCTGATCTCTGGATGGAAGAGTTTTGCAAGTGGAATCATGACAAGGATATGGGCAAGCTACTTCCTTCACAATTTTTCTTTCGAAGTACCAATCACCGACTGCCTCTGCAATTGTCTGAAATGCTCCTAATCAATACCGGTGTAATCTAATTGAATTTGTGAGTTTAGTCACAAATAATCACAAAACTGTGTACTGAGTTGTAAAATTGAGAAAATTATTAGGTGCTATTTCCTTAAGGTATTCACCTCTAGTTGAATAAGAGGCGCTATACCTTGTTACCTAATCTAAGTGAATCTGGCGCGAACCAGGTATCTTGTAATTCACTCTGGCAATGAGAGAAGCAAGAATCAATAAACATTCCTCCTGTTGACTGATTCAACGGCTGCAAAGCATTCAGCATTTGGCTTCTGAGATCTGAAAATGCAACATTATAAAATGAAAACAGTACATGTGCAGTTATTTACTTATTTTAGTGCTACAATGACAGTTAGAGATGACGAATCTATGTATTGCTTGATTTGATATTGCATGCTAGTTTGACCATAATTTTAATATCTCATATGTTTCAAAAGGAAGCTATTAAATTTTCATTTCCTTAACAGAAGACAAAACAAACAAAATCATAATTTTAGTATCTCATATGTCTTCAAATATTGATCAAAAATAAAATGGAGAAAGCATGAGAAATAGATAACCTCGAAGAACTTCTATTTGGGTGACACTACATTTTTCTGGATTATCTTTGCAATTTTTCCAATGGCCTGAAGGATCAGCTGAAGGTGGCACAAAGCTGTGATGAAACTGTCAGAAAAGTGAAAAGTATCTCCATTCCGTTAGAGAGATAAGAATTTATAATTTATCACCTACAGAAGTTGATATGCAAACTCACAAGTACCTACTTCATTGAAGGACCATGTCTCACCTGGTACACGTCGTATGCTGAGTTCAAGATAAAAAATGGCGTCTGGAGATATCTTAAGGCGTATTGTGGAAAGAAGCACTGCTTAACATGTAGTATTCAGGTTATAAGATTTATATGAAATATTGGCAAGTTCCTAAGAAATTGATTGACAAGTCAATTGGCTTACAGTCACTGAATCCTCAAATGATGCCATGCATTTCTTGTTCAGAAAATTTTTTGTTCCTTGTAGCGAAACTAAACTGTCATAGAAGTGTCTTGCAGTTTTGTTTCCTGTTATATCTGTCCTAATATAGAAAAATCAGAAACAACAAAGTAAAAAAAATATATATTTTATTGAATAAATTATTAC